>OX419723.1:3797817-5180681 GCA_948474765.1 Patella depressa
AACCACTTCACCATTCTTGTTTTTTATAACTGTTGAGAATAGAATTGTCAAGCAAATTTAATTGATTTTTAGAAACATTCGTGATACAAAGATACATTTATGTAATATTTAGATAAAGAGCTGTAAGTTTTTGCTATAATAGTTATGTTAAAGATGCACTATGTAAGATATAGATAACGAGCTATAATAGTCATATTAAAGGTACATTATATAATATTTAGATAAAGAGCTGGTCGTTTTTGCTATAATAGTTATATTAAAGATGCATTATGTAAGATTTAGATATAGAGCTGGAAGTTGTTGCTACAATGTATTTCACTAATAGATCATGAAAATTTCAATCAAATTACTTTATTCTGAGTGACGTTCTGTTTAAAGATATAATATAGATTGTTCATTATCGTAGTAACGGTACTCGACAACCGAGACATATTCTTGATTATCCTCTTTATCGTTGAATTCTTAAATTTTGCAGATTTTTAAATCCATTTAAATCACTGCTGTCTGATCCTCTAGAAAGTTGAAGCCAGACAAAAGACCTGTAATAGGCAGATTTAGCTCTGGAATAATACATATCTTTAATGGTAGAAGGGATGATAATTTGATAATTTTAAAGATCAAACATATAATTGGCTATCAATGAAAGATGCATTGTCTGTGGAAGTGGTGTCAGAGCTTTTAGCAACAGGCTTCTGGGTTAAAATATCCATGAAACAAGCAGAAAATCTTAATTGTGGTTATATGACAGATGTCTAGGTCATATGTTATTTTTATTATTTTTTTTATTTTGTTTTAAATTTTAAATCTATATTTAATATTTGTTAATGCTTGTTTAGTCACGAGAGATAGACAGCAATTAACCTGTCAGTCAAATTATGACAAGCTGGCAACTGAAGTGGTTAATCTGTTAAGTTTCGTCTAACTATAGTTCAGCTCTCAACGTCGGTCTCATTACACTCACCGTGAACATTCAGAGACTGTCCATTGAATTAATGTCAGAAATGATTTGAGCCCCAGTCAATTTTACTGGGCAACTTTTCACTGCTAAACATTGGGGTGTCGTCAATCCAAGGAGGAGAGCACTGATTTGATCATTAGTTGGAGAGACCTCAGACCAGCTTAGGGAACATACTAGTTGGACGTCCGATATATGGGAAATTATAAGTTGTTAAATTGTTGCTGTTAATTAGTTGATCCTGAAATAAAGTGTTGAAGATCCATTCCAAGAATCTGTATTCATATCTGATAATTAAAGAACACATGTCGACTAGCTACATTCCCAGAAAGTCGAACGGTGTTTGTTACTATTCATGGAAACATGTGTGAAATTTATGTGTTGTCAGTAGTCGCTAAACCTGTCAGTACTTGCACCGTATGTCAGTATTCCTATAAATGGTCAGTAATAATCATAAGGTGTATATTAAAGTTAATTGGTTAGTATTCCTTATACTTGTATCAGTATGTAAAAATAACATGAGTGACAGAGTCCACTGTATAGGAATACTGACGTAGGCTACAAGTACTGACAGGGTTTAAGTTTACCTAATGCCCCTTTGACAGGATGAAGTTATACAACCCCAGACAGGGAACCCAATGTCATATGATTTATTCAACCTTATAATAGAGATCCTGCTCCACTGCATACAATATACAAATGACATTACTTTGAAATATTAAAACTTTTTAATAACACCCCAGGATTGGAGACTAACCTTACAAAAAACATAGCCCTAAATTTAATTATACTCCATAATGATTTTACAGATCAAATAGAGAAATGGAATTTATCAGCCACTAGGCACAAAATTGGTTATTTTTGGACTAACATATGGTTCAATTTTATTTCAATAATTTGCTTGCACCTAGGGGTCTTTAGCAGTGACAGGATTTCGGAGGACCCAGAGAAAACCCACAAGATTGAAGAGGCAACCCTTATCCTTGTTACATATATAGAAGTTGGGAATCAAAATCACACCTCTTGATTCAATGACAGACTTTGTGATTCCACATGACCACCCAACCCCCTACATGCAAACAACTTTACCGATCAAATAGAAAGCCTATATATATATATATATAGGTAATGAAGTCAGTTCAAAACCAATTAATATATACTACTATGTTCAAAGGCTGTATTTTATGAATTAATACCAATATGGCTATGTTAAGAGTTTTCTATACAAAACTAAATGTAATAAAATTACTGTGAAGTGCTTGTAAAACAACAGGGGTATAAAATATAATGTCATCAATATTGACATATTAGCATTTATACTCTTCAGGTTCGTGTAGATAAACACTTGTATGTTACAAATGCTTTCAAGAATAAATCTGTGGGTTAGAATTTCCATCATCAGATTTGCGGTATTTTCTTTAGAAGAGAATATTGGGATCATTATCATAGCACTTTGAATATCAGATTAGAGGCCTACTCTGTCAATGTTTACTGGTCAAATACAGAAGTTGACTGACATTTAAAGGTTATATAGCATCATTTGTCAATACTGTATTCTCCTAACACAATCTAAAATCAACAAGGAATTTTTGTTCAGTCAAATCTCATTATGTTTGTGCAAATATTAGCCATTAATCCCCCTTCCTGATGTGATCCACATCACTTTATATCAGAGTATATAACATAAAGTAATAAACGTCTTTTTCCTCAGACTAGCCCTTATAGTCTAAAAGTGATCCGAGTGTACATACATATGACTATATTTGAAATGTTGGATCCAAAGGGGCCAAAAAAGAATGCAAGCAATTGAAGCGAAGTAACACTAAATAAGATGATATCATTCCTTTATAAACAAAATTTTAAAAATGTATATTATCGAAATAACCACTTATGATGGCCATTTATACATTACGCAAGACAGAAGTAAAGGCCCAATCCCGATAACTTTTGGGGAATAAAACTGCTTAACACGTTCGCTGCCGACCCCAGTTTGAAGTGCGCGCCACATGTGCCGACCATTTCCGGCATTAACTCATATGCCAGCATACGAATCGTAGTGCGGCACTGGCTAATGGCCATTCTTACCAGATGCCGACATACGACTCGTAGTGTGGCACTGGCTAATGCCGATTTCCACGAGATGCCGAGACACGACTCGTAGCACGGCACTGACATTGAATAGCTATATTATCGGTACTATTTCTTTTCGTGTTATTGTAGCTTTCGTTAGACTTTTGGTGTAATTAGTAAGCCTCCAGGGTCGCGCATGCTTCGTTCACACTAACAAACCAGTCAGCACCTTATTCGCTTAACAAACAGTCGTCTCCGTGAAAGTCGATCACCCAACGAGGAAATGGTCGAGATGCAAGATAGATCATTCTGTTTAGTGGCGAATCTCAAATAACGTACTGGCTCGTTATTTGCGAAACCCGAATAACGAGCCAGCATGTTATTCGGCAATAAAACAGGGGATTGTTGGAGATGGCTGCCCCGCACACTAACAAACCAGTCAGCACCATACTCGCTTGACAAATGGTCATTCTGTTTAGTGGCAAATCCCGAATAACGTACTGGCTCGTTATTCGCGAAACCCGAATAACGAGCCAACATATGTTATTCGGCAATAAAACAGAGGATTGTTGGAGATGGCTGCCCCGCACACTAACAAACCAGTCAGCACCATACTCGCTTGACAAATCATCATCTCCCTAGTCGGCCACCCACCGAGGAAATTGTTGGGTGCAAGGTAGATCGTTCTGTTTTAGTTGCGAATCCCGTATAACGTGCTCGCTCGTTATTTGTTATTTGCGAATCCCGAGTAACTAGCCAGCACGTTATTCGAGATTCGGAAATAAAACAGGTGGTTGTGTGAGAGGACTGCCCAGTATCGCTCTATTTGCATAATAGACGGTCGTCTCCATGCTAATCAGCCACGCAACGTTCACTTATCCCTGGGGGGTTGTATGACCCAATGGTTAGCACGTGCGCGCACTGTATCATAAAGCCTGTCATTGAGTGAACTGGCTGGGTCTAGAATCCCTGGTTGTACGTGTCAAGGAGTAGGTTGCCTGTCCAGCCTTGTGGGGTTTCTCGGGGCCCTCCAGTTTCCTCCCACTGCTAAAGATCCCTACGCGCAAGTGGATGATAGAAATAAAATTAAACGATATGTTAGTCGAGTGGACGTAAAACCCATTTCTTCCCTCCCTCCCTCACTCTCTTTCTTTCTCTCACACACACACACCACACATTTATCCATACAGTCGGAGGTATCGAGGAAATGGTAGGATGGAAGGTAGGCCGGTCTTGTTTTACTTCCAAATCCCGAATAGTGTACTGGCTCGTCTTTCGGGATTAGACAAAAAAAAAACCCCAGTTGAATGCAGGAAAGGAATGCCCAGTGCACGCCAACAAACCATTCACCACCCTTATCCGCTCGACAAACAGTAGTCTCCTTGCTAGTCGGTCACCTAACGTTCACTTACTGCCCTGCCCGTGCACTCAAACAAACCAGTCAGCATGTTGAATTTAAACACTGGACAATTGTAATGATTGTACTGGCACCAATTCATTTGTATAGACAAAAATCAAGATGGTCAAACAAATAAATTTGAGTTATTATAATAGGTATTTGTATTGCAATGTCACACTCAGTCTGCCGTCTGTAATTGGCCAAGTTAGCCCTACATCATGACCTGAGACCACCAGCAAACGTTCTTTTTCAGTGCCGCATCATATAATACGGTTCATCACCATTGCCGAGGATTTATATTAATATAACAAGTTAATAATGTTTACTACGAGTATACTCGTAGTGGCACAGGCGCGGTAACCATTACTACAAGTATACCCGTAGTCGGCAGTCAACGTGTTAATTTTGTGTTAAAATCCTTTAAAACCCATTACCTAAGGCCGACCAACTAACCCGATATTTGTGATATGCTTGTAAATAACTTAAAGATACATTATGGGAGATTTTGACAAGGAGTTAGCCATTCTTGCTATAAAAGTTCAAAAATAGATGTTGAAACAAGAATATATTGAAAATTTCAGTCAAATTACTTTATCCTAAACAAAGTTGTTACCACTATAATTTTTTACTAGAAATGGCGTTAACTCCATCGACACCCTTTTTCCACTATGGCCGATTGTTGATTGACAGGCGTTAACTCCACCTACATAGTCTCGATCATCAACTATTGTTTAAACGGTATCTAGTGAAGCTTGTGTATAGCCTCGGTCATCACTGTCTTTTATGAATAATTTCAACGTCACGGAGAAACCCCACCCACGACGCCATAGTGATTAAATCAGTCGACGAAATCATGTTTTAATCCGAGCCCAATCCAAGCCATCCGTGGGTCTACAGAGTTCATTTTGGGCTTGTTGTTTAAATAAAGATCTAATTTGTAATTTCTATGACATCTGAGGCTCAAATGAAGACCGACAAAAGTCAGTTTTTGCTCTTCCATAATGTATGTTTAAACCTGACAGTCTTCATCTGGAAATGGAGACCGTTGTATTATACAGTATAGGGATAAATCAGACTTTTTTCTATAAAAAATAATATGTAGGTGAAATTTACCTTTTGTTATCAAGTACAGTACATGGGTCATTCACTGTATAGACCTCTCAAGAAACGAGAATCGATTAGCAGGTTACCCAATGAAGAAATTGACCCGAAATCTTAAAAGGGTTACGTGTCCGGATAAGCAGTGTTGACGTTAACGTTAAAACGACTCAATATTTTGAGCTGAAATTTTGAGACAAGGTAAATACACCATGCCTCTATGTTTTGGTCCATAAATTTCATAATGCTCGGACTTCAATTTTTGAGACTCTGTTCTTATCGGGATTGTCCCTCTAAGTCTTATCAAAATGAGAAAATCCTAAAAAGTGAGACTGACAAATTTGACTAATTTTTGATATCCTTATGACTGTATTGTGTCATTCTATTCATAATGAATAAAAAAATATTTTGAATAAAATGTTTGAATAAATAACTGAAATTATTACAATTTATGGTGAAAATTTTATGAACAGTGATTGTGAAAAACGTCAATTCACGTATTGTAAAAAATTGTCATATCAGAAAAATCTTGTCAGATCAAAAAAGACCCTTTATTATTTTGACACTAATTACTACTACTATTTCTACTAATTTAGTTAGGATATGCTTTAATAGTGAGACAAAGACTTGTATTGATTTCCATGTATAACTTATTAAATTGTAGTAAGATGAGTTGGAATTTATTTATTAGTAAAATTATAGTAACTAGTGAGAATCCGTGTTCTGGGTCTTTACTTTCGCTCATTCTCCAGACAAGAGCTAACAGACGGAAAAGGAAGAATCAAACTGAACAAAAACATGCAGGCTTCTGTTTGCCATATTCAGATTCAGACTCATTATAAATTTACACTTTTAACAAGGTGTCACATTTCGTTGTCATAGTTCTGAAAGATCTTAAGTCTCAAAAATTGTCTGATTTAGTGTTTGAGATTGAGAGGAAAACCCACTCCAATCTTAATAACGCAATAAGGATATCAACATTTTAATAGCAATGTTTTTATGAAAGTTACGACCTTAAAGTTCTGAAATTTTGCATAGAGAAGCCTCTAAATGTGATTAGTCATTCTATGCAAAAAAAGCTATTTGGGTCATAGGTGACACTTACAACCTTCCAGAACTTTGGCATCGATTTATTCTGAGCAACTCATTAACAACTAAACATGCTATAATATATGATCTGCAGGAACAATGTTCGTTTTTCAGCTCTGTGCCTTCCTAAAATGTGTGTAGCTGCTTCTCTACAGGTCTGACATAGAATTTCTTGGTGTGGTTGTGGAGGGCATTCCACCAAGTATATGTCAGATATAAAAAAGAAACCGAAACTCAACCCACTATAAAGTGCTGCAGCCTGCAACATTCTGAAAATGTGCAAAAACAGTATTTTCCATGTGATTTGTCTTTTCAGGAGTTCTAATGACTGCTGATTATCAACATTAGTACTATATTTGGTAATTTAGATGTTCCTAGTGCCTGGAATTATATTTTGGTTAAAAATCATACAAAATTGGATATTCAGGGTCGTCATAGAGAAGGGGGGTAACTGGTGTATAATTTTGCAGGACTGGACCCTAATTATTCTAAATCTGTATTCAGGAGTTAGTATATGTGTATGGGCTGGTATGTCAAGCTTATATATCAGAAAAATCAAACCAAAGCAGCACTTAATGACAAATGATTATATGCACCATTATACTACTATATTTTTGTTATTTGAAAGTGCCTCATGGCACTTAGATCATTTGGGTTAAAAATCATTACAATTTTAGGACAACGGCCGACTTTCACTCTCACATGATAGTCAAGGGAAGGATTGTAAGTGATGTATTATTTTGCTGGTATCAGATACGGTTATTAAGATCTGTATTTAAGAGCAGATTATTGTAGAGATTTATGGACTGACTTGACTATATTGTCCACATGTTCTGGGTGAGTAAGGTAGATTTATTGTCCCCCGCCTTTCGAAGAAAGTTGGGGGACTATTAAAATGGGTTCGTCCGTCTGTCTGTCTGTCTGTCTGTCTGTCTGTCTGTCTGTCCGTCTGTCTGTCCGTCCGTCACACTTTTTGGGACACAATAACTCTCTTCCTAATTGAGCTAGAATGTTCAAACTTGGTGTATGTGTTTATTAGGTCAATGCCTTGATGGAGTTCGAAGATGAGCATTTTCCGCTTAGGGTAAGCAGAGATAAGCAATTTGATTGGTTGATGCTTTGGGACACGATAACTTTAGTTCTAATTAAGTGAGATTGATGAAACTTGGTGTATAGTTTCATTATAGTAATACCTTGACTAAGTTCGATAATGAGCATTTTCTGCTCAGGGTAAGCAGAGCTATACGCAATTTGATTGGTCGAGAATTTGGAACACAATAACTCTCCTTCTAATTGAGTTAAAATGTTCAAACTTGGTGTATATGCTTATTAGGTCAATGCCTTGATGGAGTTCAAAGATGAGCATTTTCCGCTTAGGGTAAGCAGAGATGAGCAATTTGATTGGTTGATGCTTTGGGACACGATAACTTTAGTTCTAATTAAGTGAGAGTGATGAAACTTGGTGTATAGTGTCATTATAGTAATACCTTGACTAAGTTCGATAATGAGCATTTTCTGCTCAGGGTAAGCAGAGCGATACGCAATTTGATTGGTCGAGACTTTGGAACACAATAACTCTCCTTCTAATTTAGTTAAAATGTTCAAACTTGGTGTATATGCTTATTAGGTCAATGCCCTGATGGAGTTTGAAGATGAGCATTTTCCGCTTAGGGTAAGCAGAGATAAGCAATTTGATTGGTTGATGCTTTGGGACACGATAACTTTAGTTCTAATTAAGTGAGAGTGAAGAAACTTGGTGTATAGTTTCATTACAGTAATACATTGACTAAGTTCGATAATGAGCATTTTCTGCTCAGGGTAAGCAGAGCGATACGCAATTTGATTGGTCGAGACTTTGGAACACAATAACTCTCCTTCTAATTGAGTTAAAATGTTCAAACTTGGTGTATATGCTTATTAGGTCAATGCCTTGATGGAGTTCGAAGATGAGCATTTTCCGCTTAGGGTAGGCAGAGATAAGCAATTTGATTGGTTGATGCTTTGAGACACGATAACTTTAGTTCTAATTAAGTGAGAGTGATGAAACTTGGTGTATAGTTTCATTACAGTAATACCTTGACTATGATCGATAATGAGCATTTTCTGCTCAGGGTAAGCAGAGCGATAAGCAATTTGATTTGCCGAGACTTTGGAACACAATAACTCTCCTTCGAATTGAGTTAAAATGTTCAAAATTGGTGTGTATGCTTATTAGGTCAATGCCTTGATGGAGTTCGAAGATGAGCATTTTCTTCTTACGGTAGGCAGAGATAAGCAATTTTTGGATGACACTTCGTGTTCAGTTTGATTGGTCGATACGTTTGAAAAAAATAAATGTGCGATTAATTAATATGTGTCATCTATTTATTTTGGGATTTCGGCGGGGGACATCAGCCTCACTGTTGGCTTGTTGTGATTGTGACATCCCCATTCAATATAATGACCACCGTCTAGATTGCTCACATTATTTCCATTATGTCTTGTAAATCATATTTTTTTTCTGTTGGAGTGAAGCATGTATCATTCAGCGATTGACTGATATTTTTTTTGGATTTTGTTGGAAGCACTAGGGTTATAAGAAGATAATAAAAATATGAAATTCTCGCTTTAACTATTCTATTTCAGTAATGTATCACTACCACTCTTTATCCGTTTATGAGGCCATTTTTTTTTTGATTATTGAGACTTTAATAACAAGTCATTAAGACGGGTTCTGACATGTTCTTCCTTCCTGTTTAAGGTTGCAATTTGTGATAATAACAATAATTTTTGTATATTTTTGTGCTAAACTACCGATTACTATAAATGATTGACCAGTTGCGATGGCCTTTACGTATGACTTCAAAATTCCTATCGAGCTCTGGGCCTTTGCTTATATGAATGCCGTTGGCCCATGGCCATATTTCACACTGTATTATTGAGGTTAATGTTGGAGGTGAATGTGGTTGGTCAAGGTCATGCTACAGAAAACTGAACTTCAAACTTTTCAAATTCATTTCATGAACAATTGATTGTGATTTGTGACCTTCACCTTATAAACATTTTAAAAGACCATCGTCGAAAGCAGAAAAGAAAACTGGGTGAAGGTAGTGCTACAGAAAACTGAACTCAAACTTTTCAAATTCAGTTCTTTGACTGTTGCTTTTGACTTGTGACCTTCACCTCAGAGAGAGCTAACAAGTCACATTAAAATCAGATGAAAAATATCTATGTATGCACAAATTATTTTTGTTAAATACTTTTGTCAATAACTCCAAAATCGGTAAGGATTTCATGGATATAAGGTAGGCCTACCATAGCCATAGCTTGTTTCCAGGGTTGGTTATCATGTATTTGGACTAAATCAAGAGCAATAGTCCAAAAGAAACCATGAATCGCTTTTACATTTGAACTCATGCTGCGTAAAGCCATAGCAATTTACCATTATATCCAATATTTAAGACAAAAAAAAATATTTTACCATTGGTACACGAACGTGTACCATAATGCGTTTCAGCCCCAGTTGTAGCAAGAGACTCGAGGGATGAGGCTAGACAAATTGCACCAAATCAAACAGCGTATGTAGACTGGAATAACCAGACACTAGAAATTTGTATTCGATTGAGACCACTGGATTAACTCGCCGAACATAACTGATTTGAAATTAGAGTAAAAACGGAAGCCATTGAATGTTAATCAGTTTATATACATTCATATTAGAGTATTATATGTGTTGCGATCCACTTGTGTCAATTTCTAGATCCCAAATGTTAGCTATTTAGCTCCTTTAAGTCTGTCATATCCACCATAACAGACGTTAAATCTGACTTGGATTTAAGTCAGTAAGCGACACAGTATGAATTATTAAGGAAAGAGTGGATAATTGCTTTTCAAATTCTGTCAACCTTCATGCATAACTGTAATATGCAGTAAACCTTTAGTGAATTGTTGTTACAGTCAGCAGCTTAAGTTTATTGAAGTTTTTAGAATATGAAAATCTAAATAAGTATCCTATAGGTTCCTTTCCTACAATTATACCGTTACCGCCCATTAATAACCTTATTATCAGTTATTGTCTAAGTTAATGCTTAGCAGTTATTCAACAAAAATCTCAAAACTTCTTTTGATATATCATTATGAAATATTTCAAAGAGACAAATAGCCAACGTGTGCTGTGGCTTCCTTGTCGACTCACGTCAGAATCAGACGTATTTAGTTTGTTTGATGATCTACTAAACTTTTTTACCAAATCAATATTGTTAATCTGCAGACCTCTAAGGTGCTAAATAATTTATTATTAATTGGCGAGAATAACAGAAATTATTGTCAAACAAGTTATATTAAACAAAGCATACATTTATACTATGTGAGTTTGTTCTAAATTATAACCCTGTGATTAGAAATTTAGACTAGACAAACATTACGTGAGATATATGCGACTAATACATATAGGCCTACAATGGAGCTATTAGCAATATTTTCTCTTGAAACATCTTGCCCGAACTTTAAAAAAAATCTACTGCCACAAGATGACACTAAATATTCTAACGCTGTTTTCAAATTGTACATTAAATTGACCAATTATGAATACATTGATGAACTAATATCATATGATTATACTTGATGCTCCTTTGTTCTTATTTTATTATATTGGTCTTCAATTTAGCAGTGTTAATGACAATTTCACACCTATTTATTATTGGTTGTTTTATTCGGCAGCCTATAATTATAGGTAGTGTATTGTTGGCTCACTCCAATTTCATCCAAAAGGATACAAACTATGGCTACAGACAACAATCTGATGGCATTTATTAACAAATTCTAAATATGACCTAAAAGTAAAGGACTCTGTTCTTTGCTAATTTTCTTTCTCATCTCAGAAAACAAGCACCCTTGATTTAAATACCTATAATATTGAACAATATTCATATGGTCATTTTATGTGGTCTTTATGATCTGCATAAATTTGAAACCGACTTATTGTGGTTATAGGATTGTGCTGTATTATACACTATATAATCATTGCTATAATTGAACTATTATCGAGACAAAGGAAATTGAATGGAAGTCTGACAACTTAGTACAGTTATTAGTCAGATTAAGAGTGCTACTTTACTAGAAACATATATCTTTATGTAAATCTCAGCTAAAGAGAACAGTAATGGAATGGCTTCATTAGCTTCAGCCATTAACTTCTATTTCATAAGTAGAAATGAGAATCTTACTTCCAGATTGTTCAGGAGGAAATGGTCTTCCAGCCTCTTTTATGGCTTTGTGGCTGTTAAAGTTTCATACATAATGTATAGCCCACAGCTCCAGGTACTCTTTAAGTAACAGCACCGTGAGAGCTACATATTAACTTATTATTGAACTTTTAGAACATTATCCACCTCTGTGCTCTGAGGCATGGCACAAAACAAAAAATTATACAGTTATGTCCTTAAAAATACATTAAACAGAGTGTTAATTAAAAAGCTTGGTTTAAAAAAGTAATTTTTTAAAAGACATTTAAAAATACAAACTGTTGCAGTAGGCTATTCTGGATATTTCCACTTTAAGTCGGATCGATGATGTTCACTGAACAGTTGTCCATAACTAATAGTTCCTACAGGACGAGCAGATCAATAGGTGATTTTAAGGTTCTAGGATTAAGGAGAGTATACAGTTGGGTAATTCTTTAAAATAGTCTTATGGCAGAATGTTTGAAACATTTGTAAGTTATCATAAGCACTTAGAATGGGATTCAAGCCAATATAGTTGAAGTCACATCCTTGCAACACTATTTTTAATGTGTGTTTTGGCCAGCATTACAGCAGTCTATCCTAGCTGTGACAATTAGACCTGAACTGAAGTTGAAATGTTTGTGGCAGTTAAATTTTGAAAATTTTCTCCCAATGGTCCCGTCTTCGTGGATGTAAACGATTGATTGGAATCCGAGTCAGCCACCTTAATTAGGCTATATTAGACCACTTTGAAGTTGCTTTGTTCACGGGTTTAAATAGCAGGAAAATGTGTTTGCAGCCATCAAATATTCCAAAATTTTCTTGAGGAGGATGCGGTAGGGGGGTTGTCTGTAAACCTGAAAATTTTTCGGGCAATTTGGGTTCTGCCCCCTTAACTGTCATCGAGCCTGTACACCTATGATTATTTTCTGTCAATGGATGGTACCTATAATCGTCATATAGTCAACATTTTGTACTATTTACATATTCATTGATCAGAAAGAAGGAACCTCCTCATATAGCTCTTGATCACTTGTCTAAACAATTGATCAGATACATTATCAATAACAGGCAGTTGTTTCAAAAACACATTTTGAAACATGAAATGATATGTGAACGGGGCTGGTTGCATGCGATCATTGATAATGGACATGATAAAAAGATAATACCTAAGGAGAGTGAAGAAGCCACGTTAGCTCATGTTTGGTGTTGTAGAATAGAAGAGAGGATACTATTGAGTGCTATGTTCATGTTTGATAGTAGAACAATAAAAGTTAATCGTTAAAATCTTATGATGAGAAAAGTTCCATTGTTTGTCATGTTGAGCACCTTTGTATTTTATGCACTTCATTGAGCACCATTGTATTTTCCACACGTCATAAGAATTTTTAAGACCAAAGTTGCTATATTTGTATTACGGTCACAAAGTGTGTAAAAGCTGCTATAGTTGTATTACGGCCACACAGTGTGTAAAAGACATAAATTTGATCTTCAGATCTCAAGGCAATCAGAACCAAACTGCTGCTTGTCAACTTCAACTAACTGTTGTTAAAAAAAAAAAAGCACAAAAATGACCCAAATAATCAACTTCTTGTCAGCAAAATACATAAGAAAATCGTAATCTTTTCATACACCTGCATAGAAATGTGGTTGTATGCAGGGCTCGAATTAGAGGGCAAAGTGGGCGAAATAGTCGCCTAACCCATAGCTGACTTCGCCCTAAAAGGCAAAAGGGCGAAGCTGAAGTCGCCCTCACTTCGCCGTACATTTGTGTAAGGGCGAAGTAGTAACCGGCATCGATATCAACGGTAAATAAAGCATTTCCAAAACAACACAACACGTGGTTCGCATTGTGAGCTTCGAAAGGAAAAGGGAAAATTAGAAGAGTTGTGAAAACCAAAACATGTATTAATATTTCGTTTTTCGACTTTCTCTGTGTTAGCTGTGATAATGTGTAATAGTTTCAATGATAAACATTGTATTTGATGTCAACAGGAAATACAATTCTTTAAAATAAAGCGAAAGACTCGAATCATAAATCTCCGTTACAACCTCTAGCTTAGTCCAAAAATAACAGCCAATCAAGAGCCATTATGGTCAATATGGCGGCGGATACGAGGTTTTTCGTGTATTTCTGTCTAGATAAAGACAAAATGTTGATTTGGTTCTCTCTCGTTGAAATAATTAAATGATAAAAAGAATAATAAATATCAATATGTGACTGAAAGAGGCAAAAGGTGTATATATTGTTCTATAAACATACGATACACTCAGTAAAGAACGACACGTCTGTGATAGTGAAAATTTCTGCAGAACGATAGAGATAGCAAAACAATTTGTCAGTTGTTATCAAAATGAAAACAAATTTAACGAAATGATAAGTATAATGTCGGGTTGATTATTAAAGCTACAGTAGTATTATTAGTTCTACTAATCTAAACACATGAACGTAAAACAAACAATGTAAATGAGTGGGGTGTCAAAAGAATAATTTCTTACTGAGTGAGTTACGTATACTGTCGTCGGAAATAAGAGAGAGTGAGAAATGGGGTTTAACGTCCACACGACACAAATTAGGTCATTTCGTGACTAACACATGGTTAAATTTTATTTCAATAATTTGTTTGCGCCTAGGGGTATTAAGCAGTGGGGGGAAATCGGAGTACGTGGAGAAGACCCACAAGGTTGGCGTAGGAAATAAATATATATTTGCAGCTAAAAGATGTTTGTTAATTTATTTAGCGTGTTGTGTGTTGGTGTTAATGTATGAAATTTGACCTCTCCTTCGAGTCTCCCTATGTCTCCCTCACTTCTCCCTATTCTGCCTGTAGGGAGAAGTCACTTCTCCCTAAAATTTGCCCCTAGTTTGAGCCCTGGTTGTATGTTGTCGTCTGTTTGTATTTCAATATGTCCGTCCGTCCATTGTCCACAATTTCTGGCGAGCACTCTAAAGAGTTAATTTATGTATTTGATTTTAACAATTTCTATTGATTTCTGCTAGAGTAATGACCCTTATTTTAACTCTGATGACAAAAGGTATCATCCAATCTGTATGAAATTTAAGTGCATTATTTAAATTCTAAAATCAAAGAAGCTGATTTGATTTCGTCTATTTCTGTTAATTAGTTCACTTTGTTGAACCTTCTAAACGCTAAATCAACTAAATAGTAAGTGCAGAAGGACTGCACTACACGAAAAACAAAAACATATAAGATTAACCTGGGGAAAATATCAAATCAAGTGAATGGATCCGGGGGCCAGCCGTAAGCGTCCGCTGCGCTGTACAGTCCCATCCTGCCTGTATTTCTGTTAATGAGTTCACTTTGTTGAACATTATCATCAGACCTGTATTAAATTTACACATATTATTTAAATTAGTAAATTGAAGAAGCTTATTGAATATGGACTGAAATTATCATCTGATCTGTAGTCAATTTACATATATTATTTAAATAAATAAAACGAAAAAAACAAATAGGATTTCAACAATTTCCATTTATAACTTCTGGAGTTATGGCCTTTGTTCACTTTAATGTACAATTTGAATTATATTGATATCAGGGTATGGTAAAAGTTCTTGTTACCCACAAAACAATAAATATCAGATAACCTTTACAACTTCCCTGACAAATTGGCTGCTCTAGGCATATGTTTTGTTGCCTGGCAACCTGTCATCAAGATAAATCAATACAGTCATTAAAGCAAACATTCCATTAAAATTTCAATAAACTGGTTTTATATTTATAAACAGTCTGTTTCAATCTCAGTTTATTAATAGATGGGCTTAACTGGGGATGTGATATACTGTCCTTCTTCCCAAAACAAACATTGAAATTTATATCAAAGAATCATTTAACTATGGAAGCAATCATTAGTGAGAAGGAGGCATACTATCATTAACTTTCACCATCTCAATACCCACAAGTTAATAGTAATTGTCTCTCTGTCTCTTCTCTTTTGTATGGCTATTTTTGTTGATTTGGGGGCCTAGAAGAGTTAGATTATGGTAAATATTCATGTCAGACAGAATAATAATAATAATGAGTATATTTATAATGCGCTATATCCATAAACCAAGTTTATGCTCAAGGCGCTACACAATTTATTATCCCGGTCTCTAGGATACAGGTAAAGCCTGATTACCTCCCTTTACCCCTGAACTCTCAGAAAGAGCCCCAACATATGCTACTTCAAGGAGCGCAACAGTTTTTTGTGTAATACATACACCATCCTACCGGTACCCATTTACAGCTGGGTAGACTGGAATACAGGGATAAAGTGTCTTATTCAAGGACACAAGAACTCGACACTCTGCGTAATCCGACATATTGTAACGATCCCATACAATGTCAGTCCACTGTATTTTTTCTCTGTCTGTAATGAAAAGCATTCATCCAAACGGGCAAAGAGACCAGAATTAACATTGAAGTTAATGGGAATATTATATTTTACTCTAATTTGGTAAGAGCAATAGATTCGCTGCATTAAAATATGAGATCTTGATTAAGTTCAGTCATGAATATTTCCTTCTTATCTAATTGATTGTTCAAAGTTCTATATCAAGTAAGTAATTACAATTTAGGATTCATGCAGGAATTATTATTTCCAGATTTGATACTTTAAAGTGGCATCTTCCATCGAAGGCTTGATCTTACTTTAATTCTGTACATCTTATCCATGTGAGCATATGTGGCAAGGAGTAGGGGTGCCTTTTCAACCTCGTGGGTTTCCTCCGGTTTCCATATCTTATCCAGGCCTTCACATCAATTACTCTACATTTTACATCAATACTTTTGATTGGTCTAGGACCTATCTCTGGACCTCTAATTTTCCCCTGTAGAAAATATCATCGGAAGTCTTGGTCTTTCTGACTGAAATGTGTACCTGTAATAACCCATTTGCAAAGTTCAAGGTTGCTGGAACTTTTCCACTTCAGCCTCAGCTTTTCCACTATGATTAAACACCTATGAAACACCTCAAATATCAATCCAAACCTTCTTTATTTACTCTTCTGTTCTTCTATTATGTTAGTAAGTTTGCTTTTCGTTTGTTTTTCAAGTAACAGAAACTTTTAATATTCCTTTTTGTGTTAAGGGTGTTGGGTGGCCGAATGGTTATTGTAACGCATGGGCATTGGATTGGGAGGTCTGTCAATGAATCAAGTGCTGTGGTTTCAATTGCCTGCTTGTATGTGATAAAGAGTAGGCCTACGGACATCCTATTTTGTTTTTCTTTTTTTATAGTTGAAAATTTAGTTTTACCTGTCATTTCTACACTATGTTCTGGATGATGTAAGGGATTAGCCAATGGAAAGGTCTGTTACGACAAGCTTTTGGTGCAAGGTGCACTAGAAACATCAAAGCTGATTGATTAATCAAATGTCTGATGTCACAGGATGAACAGTTGCTCGTATGACCTCTGACTTGACCCCACAAAACAACTGGTCAGATCTTCATGTGGTGTAGGCCATCGAATATATGAAAAACGAAATATAGATCTGTATATTGATCAGATAGATGCTGTTTTAGATTCAGAGACATGACTCTATATCAGCATTACCTGTAGTTTAATTAGTGGTAACTTATTGATTATCACACCTATAACGTACCGGTAAGTAATTTCTACAAAAAAAAACCATCAACAAAGAGAGTGATAAAGATTATATTGACTAGTAATTCCTGTGAGTCTTTTGACATTATTGAACCTTTGTGTTTTTTTTATCCATGGTATGAATAGTTTATGAACATTGATTCTCAGTAATGTACAACATTCTCATGAAATCAGGCTGTTTTTATTTTATCTGGAATGGTTGTCAGGAAGGTTATATTAATTCTGATCAATATAAAATAGCTGCTTGGATCGTTTACTAACCTTCTTATATTAAAGGAATAACTAGACAAAATAAAAAGATGTTAATCTTTTGATTGAAACCAGGGTTTGATTTCTTAAGCTAAGCAAGAAATAGTTCTTCTCTAAGACTGGAATAGCTAGCAGCATCAAATTTATTTGCCCAATGTTGCATTCAAACAACAGTTACATTTTTTTTGCCTTCCAACTTTTTTTGAATTAATTGTCCCCAGGCTTTCAAAGAAAGCGTAGAATTATTAAAATAGGTTCGTCCCTCTGTCTGTCTTTCGTGTGACTGTTCGTCACACTTTTTGGGACACAATAACACTCCTTCTAATTGAGTTAAAATGTTCAAACTTGGTGTAGGTGTTTATTAGGTCGCTGCCCTGATGGAGTGTGAAGATGAGCATTTTCTGCTTAGGGTAAGCAGAGATAAGCAATTTGATTGTTTCTTGCTTTGGAACACGATAACTTTAGCAGGAGGGGTTTACCAGGTTCATCTAAAGGAAATCTGCCATCATCGTCTCCAAATTAAATAGGCATACATACAAATTGAACTTTTTAAATGATGTGATGTAGGATCACATTATGATTTAATTTCATTGATACAAGGCATTAATGTTTTTATGTAGCTAAGCAGGTTGGGGTTTGGACCCCCAAAACACCACCTCTGGATCTGCCCCTGACATCAATACCTTGACTAAGTTTGATAATGAGCATTTTCTGCTCAGGGTAAGCAGAGCGATAAGCAATTTGATTGGCTGTGACTTTGGGACACAATGATTGAGCTAGAATGTTTAAACTTGGTGTAGGTGTTCAATAGGTAAATGCCTTGATGGAGTTCGAAGATGAGCATTTTCTGCTCATTGGTTGATTCTTTGGGGCACAATACTTTGGTCATAATTGAGTGAGAGTATTGAAACTTTGAGCATAGATTCTTTAACATCATTACCTTGACTAAGTTTGATGATGAGAATTTTCTGCTTAGGCTAAGCAGAACTAAGCAATTTCATTGGTTGATGCTTTGGAACAATTAAATAACCTTGATTCTATCTGATGAAACTTAGTGTATAGTTTGATTGCTTGATACATTTGAAAAAAATAAATGTCCGATTAATTATAGGTGTCATCTATTTTTTTTTTTTTTAAATTACTGCGGGGGACATCAGCCTCACTGTTGGCTTGTTTTTGAATGATTTTTATACACTCACATTACAGTGTGTTGATTGATATACAATAATTAATAGAATGCAATATCAAAAAAACATTGTTAGTAAATATATGAACTTCTTCATCCCTGAAGTATTTTTACCAATGAAACATTGGATAAAATGATATTGTATTCTTCTATTATTTATCTGAATTTCTCTTGCATCATTTTGATCGTATCAAACCATCTGTTATTGGTTTATTTTACCTGTTTCTCACATTCCAGCTTATGTGAGCAGGTTTTCACCCTGTCCGTCGGTCCATTTGTCAACAATTGGTTGGTGGATGCAATTTTTGATGGATTTTGTTTAGATGTGTTGTGAAGCATCAGAGTCATGAGGGTACAAACTTTTCTATTGATTATCAGTGCTCTGCGACTTTTCATTCCAGAGTTATACCTCTTTTCCCAATAACTTACAAACACAATAGCAGGTAGTCATGAGATATGAACCCTATCGATTTTCAGAAATCTGCAAATTTCTATTTCGGGTTGATCCCCCACTTCGTCGAAAACATTTTTCTATGGTATGAAGCATTATGGTCATAAGAGGACAAACGCTATCAATATTAATCTTTCCTTTCCAGAGTTATTCCCCTTTTGCTGATTGAAGAAAAATCACACTTTTAGCTTGGGATCCCTAGAGTTCACAATTTTTATCCATTATAAAATATATCACCATTATACCATAATGATGGTTGAGTTTGAATTTCGTGACAATCGGTCCAAAACTGCCGCCCGACAAAATGGCACTCATTGTACACACATAGTGTAAACGTATGGTATATCAATGTTGTGGACCCTCTAGAGGCCACGATGTTGATGTAATTTGTTTAATCCCATTTTGCTCCGGATTTTGCTAAACTGTATTTTGCTAACTTAGAACATCATAGTTAGTCTGTAGAAATCTGCTGGAAAGGACTAGAAGTGGGCGTATGTGTCGTGGCAGCTGCTCATTATATCTGTATCTGGAGGCAATCACGTTAAATATTAAAGATTACACCCAGACAGCCAGTTACCTTGCACTAAAGCTTGTCTTAAGTTTCCCTTTGAAACCTGAAAATAATTTAATTAAATGCTGTTTGACTCAGTCTGCAAAAATAACATCACAATATAATATTCTTAACTCAGGACTATTGGATCTTGTTAATAGGGAAGAGCAACTTGATTTGGCAAATTTTGCCTTTTTAAACTTTGGATAGTTTTGATGATTGGGTTTCATGATTTATTCAAATAGAATTAATTGGCCCTGGAGATTTAGACATTTTGTTTTTCTTACATCCGAAATTGGGTAGATATGTGACCTTGATAATGTTTATTCAGATTGTTCAAAAGATGTAGCTTTAATCCATGAGCAGGGTCACCTTAAATGAGCAAAGTTTGACATTTCTTGACCTACAACTTTGAATGCTTCCACAATTTTAATGTGGACGTATATTGCCGTTGCCCTTCTCTCTGTGTGTCTGTGTGTCGTCTACAGGCCACAATTCCTAACTGATTATCTTTTGGTGAATGTACGACCCCCAGTAACAGAGTCTCAATCAATTTTCCTACAGGCCACAATTCTTTTAAGATGTATCTTCTTGCATCTTTCCTTATACATGAAGTCTAAGGACAGCAACAATTGATTTTGGTGCATGTCCCAACCCCCAGGATCAGAGCCCACCCATTTTTTTTATTTATCGTCTACAGGCTGCAATTCCGAATGGATCATCTTTGACATATTTATATATTCGTTATACTGTAAAAACAGCAACAATTTATTTGGGAATTGCACCCACTGTAAATTTTGGCAAAACAAACCAGACACCAGTTACCCTTCTTTGCCTCTTGTCGTATTACAGTTGTTCCGGCCATTGCATTGTCGTCATTTTAAAAAATACTGTATCAATGAAAGCAGGAATGTGGATGTGTATATTCCAGCGGTAACGTTGGTCCTATGTTTCATTTTATTTATGTATGTGTCTCGTTGATTAAATCAAGGAAATTACAAAGTTTTGTTTTGTAGGAATACATTTTTCCATGAAACATAATCTTGAATACATAGATGGGTTGTATTATGTACTTCAGTTCCAGTCTATTTACTGTTCCAGAGGCTTGAACAATATAGCTTTAATAAATACAATTTTTGTTTCACATTTTTGCAGATAGTAATTTTGTTCTGGGCAACGCACAAGGTAATGGTGGTCCAATTGTATACTGTTCAGATGGATTTTGTGAACTTACAGGACATTTTCGCTCTCAGGTTATGGCCAAGAGCTGTGCATGCAAATTTCTTTATGGTAATGATACCGAAGAAACCGAAAAAGAGAAGATTGAAGAGGCCTTGGAGAATAAGAAAGAACTAAAGACAGAAATTATGATGTATAAAAAGAATGGTATGTGTTTGTTAAATTAATCTCTTCCGATTGTTACCCAAAATGAAGAAAATCAAAATCCAGATGAAATGGGGTTTAACGTCCTACTGTTCAGCTCCTTTAACTGGGCTAATAAAGACGGGTATATGCCATACAGTGTGCTATGAAGGCAACTTTTCCCGGATGAACTTTCTCTGCCAATGCAGGGATTGAACACCGACGTCCCACTTGATCTCTGTTCTCTTTATTGTAATAAATCAATGACAGCTCATACAGAAGCTAAGTTGTTTTACTGGCTAACATCTGTTATTATTATTTTCTCTTATTTTAATTTTCCACCTAAAATACCTTAAAAGAGTACAATTTCTAGGTTTGAAACCTAGTGACAGCATTAGATATTTCAACCCCTATATTTTAATATGGTCGAGTATTGCCATAGGCCTGTCTCTTGGTCAGTTAGGGTCTGGCCATATATTTTATTAGCATCCTCTTCTGATGTTCTTTCATTTGATCCTTGCAAGGGGGTGCCAGGGCCAACGTAGTTTAATTGGTGAATGTTAGTTTCTACAAAGTCAATAAACCAATCTCTAACGAATAGTCAATAAAAAGATCTCTAATAAATTTACTGAACGAAATATTTTTAGCCAGTTTAGTGTAGCGATTGTGACTACTACTGTCACAAACCTTACCCTACCTTCCCACAATGTTCAGCATGCCAATTTGGCATACGGATGGACTGGATATGCCAAAAGGTGTACGAGCCCGATGTATTTTGCTGGGTAGAAAATAATACAGGTTTTGAGTCATCAGCAAAACCACGAGACTCGAGGTGAAACTACTTATAGAAAATAATTTATGGGGTTTTGCAGCCAGAATCTTCCTATATGCCAAACAGAATTCCATATTTTGAGGAAGATCTGCCCATCCAGTCCATACAAAAATTAGAAAATGATCCAGTATAGCCTTATTTGAGTGGTTTTCACCGAACGTTGAATCAAATAATGACGAAGCCAGAACATATCTGGGGCAGCTTATTTTATTGGCATTTTGTAAATACACTGTACCAAATTTTAAGGGTGAAAAACTAAATGCAAAATACTAACTTCTCCAAGGGTGTATTTAGTTTTCATTGTTTTATTGAATTATGGCCATTGATTGTACGAAAAATCGCCTTTATTAGCTTATGGTCCCTCTGGAAGTCACAATTATGACATGGTTTAAAAAAACGTTTGATTATATCACCGTTACAGGGTAATCTAGGTTGAGGTCGAAGTTCATTAAAATCGGACCAATATTGACAAACAAAATGTCCGCCGTTTATACGCAAATAGTGTAAAAATATGGTATATCAAGGTTGTGGACGCTACAGAGATCACAATTTTAATTCGATTTTGATGAAACTTGAAATACATGTTTATAACCTAAGGATCTTGGTTCCTTACAATATTTACACATATCGGATTGTAACTTCCTGAATTATGGCCTGAATTATGGCCTCTGATTGTACGAAAAATCGCCTTTATTATCTTGTGGTCACAATTACCTGATTTAAAAAAAACGTTTGATAATATCACTGTTACACTGTAATGAATGTTCAGTATAAATTTCATGAACACCGGACCAAAATTGCTGAACAATATGGCCGCCACTTTTACACGAATGGTGTAAAAATATGGTATATCAAGGTTGTAGACCCTGTAGAGGTCACAATTTTTATCCGATTTTGATCAAATTTGAAATGTAAGTTTATAATCCAAGGATCACGGTTCCTTTCTCAATTTTCGGGCACATTGGACCATAACTTCCTGAATTATGGCCCCTGATTGTATCAAAAATTATGTTTTTTTCCTTGTGGACCCTATGGAGGTCACAATTTTATTCCGAATTAAAAATCTATAATGTTGCACAAGGAAGAGTGGCTCCAGACGAAATGTTTTAACCCACAGTCAAGAAGACAACAAGAAGAGCAGTCATAGTAACCAATGATGTTGTAGTATGACATGTAAAGAATAAGCTAAATATAGCAGAGTTTTAAATATAATACCTAGCATTAAGATTTGCATGATGACATTTTATGTGCAGACTGTTTAAGCCGATATGATCAAAGTAGATTGTTGACTTTTAAAGAGGCAGATTTTACTTGAGATCCTACCGTAACATTAGAGGATCAAATAGAAATATGGCAGACATATAACAACCCAGAACTGTTTTCAGATAAAACCTATACTTGCATGACATTTCAATCAATCTTTTCCACAGCAAATCCGATGTAAGGCAATAAAACTGAGTTGAGTATCGTTTTGTCGGCTTAGAAGAATTATTTTTAACTAATACCCTACTCAAGCTTACACATCTGAGTGCACTTTAATTCTGTCATCAAGTAGAGTAGAGTAGCATGGTTCTGATTCCCAGCAGGTCCTACAAATGACCTAATTTGTGTCGAGTGGTCGTTAAAACCCAGTTTCAAGATTTCATATATTTTCCTTACTGAAGTGAGATAATAATGATTGTCTATTATACACCTAGGTATTTAGATTTTGTAATTGAGTTATTCTAAGTCCTATTCAAAGTGCCAGACCTCCTGTTCCAGAGTTACACCATTTCCAAAACTTTGTGAGGGCACATCTTACATAATATACTGAGCGCCATAGAAAACACATCACTTAGTTTTTCGTATAACAAAATGATCCTGTAAACATATCTTATTTATTTTCTTCTTATTATGAACAATATTCAAATGGGAACACATCAATAACAACAAATTTGTACACTTATGGATGTTTAAATCAAAGGTACAAAGTCAAAGGGGTCAAAACCAAAAGTATGACAGATCATTTTGTTATACGAAAAACTAAGTGATGCGTTTTCTATGGCACTCAGTATATCTTGTTAACAAAGCTTTTTAAAATTGGTGGAAAGCATTGGGGTCATGTGATGATGATGAAGATGAACCTCCTTTTGTAGGAAACCTGATAGAGGCTAACCCAACCCTTAATGTATTTATTTTATTTTTGGTGTGAAGCATTCATATTCAGCATCCTGCAAGCTTTTGTTCTAGAGTTACAGACTCCCCCCCCCTCCTCAGACCTTTTCCGTAATCTCAGTAAAAAGATATTTAATCTGTTGAACATGATATAGAGATCATATTTCTTGGAGGCAAAATTTTATATTGTCCTTTCAATTGACATATCATCATAAACAACAAAATGTAATTATTTGGCTGATTTTATTACATAAATTCGAGCCCTGGTCCATTGTTGACCTTTATTAATGGCTTATTGTTAATCTTGTTTTAGGGATAGGGCCTACAGTTTTATCTTGCAAGTTTCAATATAATAATATCCCTCATGACAGTTATATGTGGGAAAGATGTTTTTAAAAATGTATAAACGCACCATAAATCAATTGTCTATAACACATAAAATTGAATTTAACAGAATGTTTAAACTTATAGTGTTTAAAAAGTGCCAATTTTTCCACTGTAAAGTTAAGTTCTGATGGTCGCTGTGGGTTGTCATTGTATTTCTCGGATTTTTGGTAACATACAATTTAAGTATGATTTTCTTAGACCTTTTATATTTATCATCGATGAGATAATTATGCCAAAGCAGCATTGTACTTGGTTGCAAGTTCACATTACTGATTTCATTCTGTTTTTCAGGAAGTCCTTTTTGGTGCCTTTTGGATATTGTGCCAATAAAGAATGAGAAACGTCAAGTTGTATTATTTCTTGTGTCACATAAAGACATAACAAGAGATAAAGTGAATTTATTGGATAATAGTGTTACAGATATCAATGGTGAGTGTCTACGCGGTGAGTATCCACATCATATACCTGTACAGTAATAGGATCAGATAGTCTCGTTAAAATACAAATCTATATTTCGTTTCATGTTTTTATACTTTTGATAGCTTCTACTACATGAAGATTTGACCAGTAATTGTAGTGGGAGATCATGTCAGGGGTTATACAAGCAACTTTTGACCCTATGACTTCAGACATTTGATTAACCCAGTCGTTCTAAACCTTTTTTCGTTAACGGCACACCATGGAACACATAAAAAAATAGCAGCACACCTGGCTAAATATATATGAAAAATATTAGAATTTTGCAAAATGAAAAAATGGGAAGTCATAGAGAGCACACAACCGTAGACTGGTTCAAACTAAATAAAGAAACACACAACTACAAATATTAAGTAGACACAAGTTAATAACCAATTGGGATCCTGTGGGTTTTCACTTTTTCTTTAGTGTGCCATTCAAAACTTGGGAAGATGGCGTGGCGCACTGCTGTGGCACACTGGTTGAGAATCATTGGATTAACCAATCATTGTGGACATTCTTAGTAAGACACTCAGTTCTGTGCATTGCAAGCCAAGAACTCACTGCAACAGTCCGTTTCATTGGCTAATCCGTCACATCTTGGGTTATGTAACAACTCTTCCAGGGCCCGAGTTCATGAAGCATTCTCAGACTTAAGTTGAGAATTTGCTCAACTTTCAATTACGGTTTTTGAGAAATATCTTTGATCTAGAAACACAAAACTTTGCACCTAGCTTCTTATTGATGTATTTGATACATTAAAACAACAAAAGAATTTATAAAGGGCAATGTTTCAGTTAAAATAAGGCGAACAATTTTGAGTAAATTCTCAACTTAAGTCTGAAAATGCTTTGTGAACTCAGGGCCTTATCCTAGTGTAGTAAAGACAAGTAAAATGAAATTCTGAACCATAAGAAACGAAAGAAAGTAGGGGTGTATTTAATATCATTTGGATGCTTAGATTGTTTGCTGTCTTTTATTAAATCTTTCTTGGATTCGGATATCTCTTGTGTCTGAATTATCAACATGAAAAGTTAAAGCAACGTTGATCTCCCTTGAGACTAGAATAAGATCTAATAGAGACAAACAAGAACGTGTGATTCCCCTGTATGACATTAGTTAGACTGTTTGTTAAAGCTAATAATTTTGCTTGCCCGAGAGGTTTTATATTAGATCAACATTGCATCACCACCAAGTAGAGTTTTATTTGTGATATTGTATGCAGTGTTTATAGAGAGACCGATTTCCAACCAGATACATAATGTACTATCTTGATTTACCAACCTAGAAAGTACTGCACCTCGAAAACTGTTCCTGGTGGATGGAATCCAGATTACTGATAGATTCATCAACATGAGTTTCAGAAAAAGTGATATTGCTTGCGTAATTCATTAGTCAGGTTTTGTACTAGACATATAGCTATTGATGTGGTCAATTGAGAAAGTATTGTTTTATTGTGCAACTTAAAGTGATAATTTCACATTTTCTAAGAGAGTCAAAACATATTTATTTCTATGTCTTTTGCTCAAAAGGTTGTCAACTCACTATTATTATTATTATACGATCATGGGCAATATTTGTTAATCTGTTTGAAAAACCTTTAGGGAATATTCTGCTTGGCATAAGACAGAAAACTCTATCCTATAAGACGAAGATTTCCCACAAAGTCATAATCAGTGAGTAAGACGCTGACTCGCTAACCTGGAGGTCGCGTGTTCGACCCTAGTTTTAGCCAAGATCAGAATTTCCAGCGTTAATTTATCAGTGGTGTAGGGCAGTTGTCTGTAGACTGTAGTGCCACTATCTTCGCTGTCCCTCACAAACGTCTGTCTCGCGTCAGATATTTTTCAAATCTTTGGTTATCCTTCTTGTGATTATTTTAAATTAGATACTAGGTAATACTTGTATCGAACCTTTAAGCCTTGATAATTGAATAAAGGTTTTTCTTTTAAAGAGTGACACACCATGCCATAGGTCATGTGGAAAGCAGTCTGTTGTGGATGTTTTGAAGATAACTGTAGCAACATATTATTTTTCTGAGTATAAGATCAATATCTAGATATGTTAGAAAGTGTTAACAATAAGACTATTATCAGTTTCTTTGTGTGTAATCTTATCATATTCGAGTATGTCAAGAGGTGGGAAATCAGGCTGTATTTTGCACATCACTGCATATTTATAACCAATATTTATGAGCTCTCCCTCATGGCTCTGCAGTATTTCATTTGTCAAAGTGATAAATAGGATCTTTATTCAAATTGTACATGTTGATAAATATTAAAACAACTTGTCTCATGTTTTGTGGAATAAAGAATTCTTGTAATGTAGTGTTCATCTATTTGTATCTGAAGGTTGCTATATTTAGTCCAGATCCATGATTGATATCAACTATAGATTACCCAGACAACACATCATATTTGGCACAGACACGGGCCATACATGGCAAAATGATTAGGTTGGAAATGGCATACATGGCTGGACGTGGCCCAGTTAGAGCCCACATTCGCTAATGCACACTCACGCCTTATATGTGCCAGATCTGACTAACAAATGGCAAAGATATGGCATGCCAAATTTGGGCCAGCTGGTACAACTGGCCCAAATAATGTCCCACATATGAAAATCAGGTCATGCCAGATGTGGCCAAGGATGGCAACCTGAAACCATGGTTTTTCCCTGTTCTATCCCTTCTTAAAGAGAGAGGTTGGATGGTCTAGTTGTTTATCGAGTGCCCGTGAAATCATGAGGTCTGCCATAACGTCAAGTTGTGTTATGTGGTTTGGAAAGCCTGTGCAATCTTGTCGGATCTCCAAGTGCTTTCCTCCCAATGCTAAAGACCCCTACGCACAAGTGAATTATTGAAATGGGTTGGACCAAATGTTTGTCCCGAAATGACCTAGTCTGTGTCAAATGGACGTTATAAACCATTTTCGCTCTTTCTCTCCCTTTCTTATTTTAGTGTTTTCTGAGATACTGTCTGGATAATCGCCGTTATTGTTGAAATTGTTTGACGTTCTAACACCTTATGTCAACTGGCAGACTATCTCCATTGAAGAGACCACCATTGTCAGGATTGGTCCCATTATTTCTGTTACGTCTTTTTTTTTTGTAAATCATTGTTAGTGAAGCCTGTACCATAACAGGCCCGGGACTGTAAAGCGCAGTGGACGCTTACGGCTGGCTCCAGGATCCATTCACTTGATTTGATATTTGTTTATTTTTTGCAATGTCTATTTTCTGTCTTGTCCGAAGGTTTATCTTGTAGATTTTTGATTTGCGCGTTGTGTGGTCCTCCTGCACTTACTATTAAAGTCTCTCCAGCAAACACAGTGCGGTCATCCTGCAAACTTTCTTCATGTGGTACTTTAGATTGTAGAAATTTAGGGTTTCGTGCATGCAGCACAAACAACATACATTAACAACAAAAGTAAAATCTTCAATTATAAAATGTATTCATCTATGCCAATATTATCCTTCCCCTGATCCCTCTCCTGAAGCTATTGTATCTCCTCTCTTCCCCATTCCTATCCCCCAACCCCATTCTCTCCGTCTTTGGAGCATGATAACTCTCTTTCTAATTGAGCTCGAAAGTTCAAACTTGATGATATACAAATTTCAAGGTAAACGCTAGATAAACTAACACTGGGCCAAATAACAAGTAAATATTGTCTTGACTACACCGACTGCTAACTTAGCTATGAGGTAGAAAGCAAGATAAAACAACACTGGGTGAAAAAACCAAAGAAAAACAGTACCAGAATGGAACTTAATTATGCATGGACAATGATATATAATTAACATTGGCACTTTAACAATTTGATATACAGAGATCCAACAACTATGCATCCATACCACTAATACTAATACAATGAACGGGAAACATATGACTTAGTGATCTAAGGATGAGCATGATAACAAACACAGGGACACCACAGCAGCCTACACTGACACCAAACAACGTTATCTAAGAACATACCGCATTACTATGCTACCATTCAAACAGTCTGATTTGAGCTTCTGATTGTCCGTTTAAAAATGCTATGGCTGCAGCCCCAATGCAAAAGGAATGTTTCCAGACCAATGAATGCGACTAAGTGGGTTAAGGAAGTGTTGACTAACTGATGATACAGAGATTCCATTATGCCATTGGAACAGTGGTCTAGTAGAATGAGGGAAGGAACAGACATAGCTAAATAATAAACAAGGGGCACACAATTGAACCAATGATCTATGGACGGCTGATGTTCAAAATGAATTAACCTATTTTGGTTGAAACTAAACTAAATGTGAGATATTTGTGCTACCTGAGATAAGTTCGACTGTGTCTTTTAAGACATTAACTAATTTGCCAATGCGGAAAAAACCTGCAACAGTAAGTGAAAACAAAGCCTGTAACAAGTATGAATACAATTGGTATGGCATTGACAAGTTTCAAAAGAATAGACAATGTAATTAGAAGCCGAAAAGCGGGAATGGAAGTTGTCAACCGTTAAGCCCCTTCAAAGGGCAATGGACCCACAAATTATTGCAGGGGTCAGGAAAACCCAATGATTTATGAAAAAAGGCAATAACCAAGACGTGCGATGAAATTATTGCCAAACCATTTTCAAATAAGGACGCAAAAGAATTGACGATGACAACAGGCGCAACTGGAAAGTTGGGATTAATATTTGTCACTGAACAGAAATTAATAAACATATTCCAAACTCTGGCGTAAGATGCGCAATAACTATAAGCCAATGTGTGAGCAAGCAAACAGGGAGCTGAAGAGCTCAAAATGTTAACTTGGTGTGGCAAACAACTTGACGTTTTAGATCCAACCATGGAGCCAAATTCCTGGCTGTCTGAAATTGAAAACGATACAGACGATCAGCCACTAAATTTGTTTTTCCTTCAATCTTGGTCCTAATGAGAATATGAAATGTTATGTAGTCTGAAGGCTCAGTAGAGTAGTCTGAAGACTTAGCGAAGGGGGGGTGGCTCCATCGAATGGGCACAAAACTAGACCCAACTTTTCTAGAGTAAAATTTTGTGTACAATACGATGCCGAGTGGTAATTAGTGAGTCGTCGGGGCGTTTTCCAGATGTTTACATGCCGGTTATCGTAGACTTTTCAAAGATTCAGAAAATACCATAGCTGTAAGTAAAATATAGCAAAAGCCTTAGGGATTTGTCATGTTTCAAGATGATGGGGACAGGGGGTAGGTAAAATTTTCAGAATGATCCTATGGTTGGATTCTGAGGTATAAGATTTGCAGGAAAAGAACAAAAAAACAAAATAAATAATCTTAACAGAAACAATAAGCTTTGATATGTAATACATATGAAAGCTTAAAATAGCATTATGCAAGAGCAAAATCTGTTTATTACAACTTTCTTTAGGCCTGAAATGTTATCTAAATAAACAATTAGACATTAATTAACTTATCCAGCCCATAATAAACTCTCGATGTCTAGGCTAGCCTTCAATGTTGGCGGATTAAATTCCTATATGCCGCTTAACGGCCATTGATAATTAAATCAATCAAGTGGATAATTGAGAATATGCTGTTTATATTAATGATTTTAGTAATGATGACCGAGGCTATGTGAATATTTGACTTGCATCGTTCTCGGCTAATAGTGGATCAATTTGATTGAAATTTTCAGCAAATTACCTTTACACTATCTAGTTTTTAACTATTATAGTGAGAACTGCCAACTCTTTATCTTATCTCCTATAATGTATCTTTAATTAGCATCTCTTATTTCTGGGTTAGTATTAGATCACAAGTTTTTTAATTAAGATTCTTATTAGCTCCTTATTGGATTTCTTCATCTAGACCAATTAATAAGTCCATTACTGCAGATTGTTGATAATGACATTTAGAAGAATAAAATTTTCTGACTTGCAACCATACATCCATCAATGTTTCTGTTCAGTTTCTATACATCTTGACAAATTGATTATATCGAGACTGATATTCAGATTGAAATGAATTTTAATAAAGCAGAAATACTGTAAAAATACTGTTAACTATATATCAGCACCGGATGTGTCATGCATAGCAGTCCGTGGATGGTTGATCCGAAAAAATTTCTGTTTGAGTAAATCAATGGACACTTTTTGACATAGTAGTTAAATTTTAAAGTTTAATTTAGTATCCTTGTATTGTATAATGCATTTTCAAGAAGGTATACGCTTGAATGAGAAAAAAACCAGTTTGCAAGAACAGCATCCAATCGTTGCTATAAAAATATGAACAGCCAAAAGAACACAAACGCCTCCTTCATATGCAAATAGTTTTAATTTAACTGAAATATTATAATTAATATTTAGAAAATTAAACTTGTTATAAACAACAACTTTAGCAAGTATTTGTGGTTATATAAATCTATGTTTGAACCAACAAATTAAATTTGTTTCTAATTAATTAGATACAGTATCCTAAGAATAATATTGACTAGAAATAATAATATTGTTGAAATAATAACATTGACTAGAATAATAATATTGACTTAAAAATGTCAAGCTACGGTGGTAATTTTGGTGGTAATTTTAGCGAGGACCGTACTGAGTACCTTGTAATACCGGGTATGTGCTTTTTAACGGCATTTTATAATTCCTGGTACTATCGGGTAGACGCAATGAAAGGGTTAAACTATCTATATATACAATGTATATATATGTATATATATATGTGTGTGTATGTGTACATAATCACTATATCTATTGTCTGTAAAACATATATATATATATAATTATATTTCAAACATGCAATTTATTTTTTACTCTCTTTTATCTGATTTTAGACCAGTTTTCTTCAGTTTGTTGACATTGAGGTTTCTTGTAGTACATAGCATTCATTACTTGCACAACAATGGGGCAACATTTGGGATATATTTTGATTTCCCTTTCTGTGAATTGTCTTCCTTTATTTTGTTGTGTACTGTCTGCAGGTTTTTCGTGTCGTCTGAGTTCTGTTTGTCAAACATATATTGCCTATTGGTATTACAGATATGGTCTTGACGAGCATAGGTAGTCAAACAATATTTGAACAATATTCTATACCAGACTATTTTTGTTGTCAGTCGGGTACAATATATTATTCTACGAGTTAATTGGTGTGTTACATCCTACACAGATGGTGATTGTCTTTATCTATTGTACGTCAACACTCATCAATTAACATATATATATGTCTCTATAAGTAGCGTCTATAGCATGTAATTACTGTGAAATAATGACCATCATGTAACTTAAAGTCTTATATATTAATATTATATTATGTAACCCAAATATGGATTTATAATATAACTTTCTTATTATTTAAGCTATAATCTGTGGTTTATTTGGGGTGATAACTTTATTACACAGTTGTGGTGCAATAGGTTTCCATGTGTAGGATAAAGCACGAGACTGAGGTCCTGCTGAGGAAAGAAAGACTTAAGAAAATAACCCGAGTAAAGATAACTACCGACCAAGTTTTTTCTGTCAAAGGTTTTTTTTCTGAAGTCTTTCTTCCCCAGCATAACCGAACTCGAGGACTTTTTTTTGTTTATAAACCTTACATCATGTTTTCTTTGTTTATAAACCTTACATCATGTTTTCTTATGGAAAAATACATACTCTGGAAGAATAACCCGATAACCCGTTACAGGTTTAAAGAATAACCCCAAATGAATAACCCCTAATTCCCCTGTACATATCCAAAGCCGCCCCCAACTTTCAGACCGCAGACATAGAATGTACTTCAAAGATCAAAAAGATTTATCGTTACAGCCACAGGATTATAAACTTTCATAAAATCTACAAATTTTATTGTTGTTGTTCCTTAACTGAGTATTCATGTGCACTTAATACAACACAATATGGTACGGATATTGAATATACAAATAAGATATGGTACGGAAATTAAATATACAAATAAGATAAATTAGAAGAGAAACACCAATCATGGTAATCTGCAGGCTGGGATGCTTTTAAGTGATCGGAACATATATTATCTACGCAAGACATAATGTCTGAAGAAACATGAATAAAAAACATAGAAAAAGAAGATGCATCGTCATACATTCATTTTATCAGTGTATTGAGAACTGATATGGCACATTGTATGTGAATATGCATCCCCCCAACGGCTCTAGGACAATTCGTCCCCGAACAATTCGTCCCCGGACAGTTCGTCCCCAGACAATTCATCCCCAAGGACAATTCGTTCCCGGACAATTGGTCCCATGACTATTAGTCCTCTAGGATTATTCGTCCCCGAGGACTATTCGTCCCCAGACAATTTGTCCCCATGGACAATTCGCTCCCTGACTATTCGTCCCCTGACTATTCGTCCCCTAGGACAATTCATCCCCTAGTACAGTTTGTCCCTGGCTGACAATAATGGTACATGTGGTTCCAATATCAAAAACTGTCCTAAGTGTTCGAAATAGTTTTTTTTTAACGTCTGCTTACACTGATCTAATCTAATCTAATCTGGTAGTTTTAACATCCGCTTCCACAAAAGTGATATCGCCTACCCTGAATTAATCTTTACTTTTTATCCTAAATCTCAGTTTTGATGCTAATTTTACAAATGGTTCCTGAAGTTTTTGTGGGCTAATTGATATCCATGAGGTAATCAGCTATCTAGGATTGTAGATACTATATTGTGTGAAACTGGACAATCTTAAACTTCGATTATTTCGAATATTGTGCAGGACTATTAGAACAAAGACATTACCCCTTATCTTCGTGCTAGTGCACACAATCTCAGATTGTAGATACTTTATAATGTACGTTTTATGAAATTGGACAATCTTACGTTCGAATAATATTTTATATTTAAAATAAAAATACATTATAAAACGAATTTTCTTTTTATGTTATTGTTTTATGAAAAAAACTTTTAGAAATAGCATCTGCATATTATTGTTCCATTCTAGTGGCTTCGACAATTTTTCTGAGAGACAGAGAGAGAGATTGGGTTTAATGTCCACTTGACACAAACTCGGTCATTTCGGGACTAACAAAACGTTCAATTTTCTTTCAATAATTCGCTTGCGTCTAGGGGTCTTTCTTTTGCAGTGGGAGGAAACCAGAGGACCTGGATAACACCCACAAAATTATACAGACTACCCTTTTTGGGAAAATTGAAAGGATTGACTCTCCAAACCCACGCACACCTACACCAAGAGGTTTCAGAATTGGCAGGAAGGGGGACTACTTATTTCTTCATTCATCAGGCCTTCAAAAACATGTAGAACGAATAGTCCTAGGGAACGAATAGTCCTAGGGGACGAATTGTCTGGGGACGAATAGTCTTCAGGGATGAATTATCCAGGGACGAATAGTCCTACGGGACAAATAGTCCTAGGGGACGAATAGTACAGGGACAAATTGTCCAGGTACGAATTATCCGGGGACTTATAGTCCTTGGGGACGAATTGTCTGGGAACGAGTTGTCCGGGGACAAGTTGTCCGGGGACGAATTGTCCTGTACCCCCCCCCAACACTTTAAAAATATGACAACATTCGAATTCCAGATTTCGTGGGACGGAGGATGTAATGAAATGACTGAAAACAAACGGGTCATGTTTTCCTACTATTTGAGCTTATGAATACAGCAACTTGAAAGTGATCAATTGTAGCCTTTTTACAACAGACATCCACCACTTTCTCGAACCTCTTGGAATTTGTTAAGAAGATTATTTTCTGTATATACTTCATTAAACTTTAGATATAGACACTTAGACATGGCTTGAATATTTTAGATAATACTGGAGAATCATTTGATGGCAAAGATGAAGATACTCTATCCCCACATGCTGATCTACCTGAAAATTATAATTATGGTCGCAGACGTAGTAGAGCAGTTCTCTATCATTTATCTGGACAGTTTGATAATAAAAACAATAAAACCAAAAATAAGTTGAAACAGGTAATTTGTTCATAGTCATAAGATTATTTTTTATTTAAACAATATTTATATTGAGAATGTTAGAATGAGATGTTGGAACAGACTGAACCTATGTTAATCTTTCTTTCTATTTAATTACTATTAATTAACAATAATATGTTCACAATATAATTATAAATGTATTGTAGAGAAAAAGTACAGGTAAATATTTTAGAAACAGTTTTGGAAAAGAGTTTTTGGGGTACTATGGGTGTCTCCTCCTACCACACCTACCACTGACGCAAGCAACTTAAGAATGGGGTTTCTGGGGTCTCCTAACCCAGCCATAAACCATTAGCATCCCAAACCTTCCGCACCTTCCAAGTTGAATAAACCCCCCTAGCTCCTAGATTATTGCCCACCTAGCCAGGGCCGTTGGAACTTGGATACCAAGGGATACAAATGGTAATCTGCCATTTCTGCGGTATACATGTATACATATGTGCAAATGATGAGAGTTTTGAACCTTTTTACTAGTTGATTCATTTTTAAATGTTTCTTTCATTATCTTGTATTTTAAACAGTTTTATGTTGTTCCCGGACTATCACCTACCTAGCTCCTGGATTATCACGCACCTAGCTCTCAGACTATCACCCACTTCGCTCCCGGACTATAACCCACCTAGCTCCCGGACTATCAGCCACCTAGCTCCCAGGTTATCACCCACTAAGCTCCCGGACTATCACACACCTAGCTCCCAGATTATCACCCACCTATCTCCCAGACTATCACCCACCTAACTCCTGGACTATCACCCACCTAGCTCCCGAACTATCACCACCTAGCTCCCATACTATCACCCACCTAACTCCCGGACTATCACCCACCTAGCTCCCAGATTATCACCCACCTAGTTCCCAGGCTATCACCCACCTAACTCCAGGACTATCATCCACCTAGCTCCCAGACTATCCCCCACCTAACTCCAGAACTATCACCCACCTAGCTGCCAGACTATCACCCACCTAACTCTCGGACTATCACCCACCTAACTCTCGGACTATCACCCACCTACCTCCAGGAGTATCATCCACCTAGCTCCTGGACTATCATCAATTGCCCTTTATTGCATCAGGTCAAAATATTAAGTGATGCAGCAAAGATCACTGAAACAGTTAAAATGGTTATTCACCTCGAAATTGTCATATCATGACCAAATGAACACTTTAATACTTGAAGAATTGGAAATTGATGCGAGAAAAATGAAAGGAAGATAGTTAAAATTATTGGCTGAATAAAATAGTGATTTCAGAAGCACAGTCGATTTTCCGCTCACTGATAATTCTGTTAAAAACTAAGTTATACCTATAAAAAGAATTGACTGTCACAAGAATTACAGTACCAAACAAAAATTAAAATAACTTCTGAAAATTACTTTTAAGTAATGCGTTGTTACATTTAATCAGTTTGTATGGGTCTTATAAATGTATTCATTACTGATAAAAAAAAAAAGGAGTATGTGACATTATTTGTCGACTACTCGAACGATTTAGCTGCTGTGGATGTATGATTGTGTTTTTTCGTTTTCTTGTCTTTCAGCTCAGTAATTTCTCAGGGAGTATGCCAGAGTATAAAGTCCAAGAGGTTCAAAAATCACGTTATGTCATTGTCCATTATGGTATTTTTAAAATCGGATGGGACTGGCTTATTTTGTTATGTACATTTTATATTGCTATAATGGTTCCTTTCAACGCAGCATTCCAAGACAAAGAACGATCTTCAGCTTATTCTGATGTTGTTGTTGAAATTTTGTTTATTATTGGTGAGTAAGAAATATTTTGTATTAGATTTATTTGAATTGCTCGGCAAAGTGTGGATATTCTATTTACACTTTTCATTCAAATGCTATTACATTTTTTTTCAGATATTATATTAAACTTCCGTACAACATTTGTTTCTAAAGGAGGTCAAGTTGTGTACATGTCCAGATTGATTGCAATGAATTATATTAAAGGCTGGTTTTTACTTGATTTGTTAGCAGCTATTCCATTTGATCTTCTGTATGCATCCCAAGTTAACACGGTTAGTGCCCTTAAATTAAATATATCATTTAAAATATCATGTGCATGTCTTCGCCTGTTGCACATGACCTTTCAAGACAATAATATGGAGAGAACTGAAAAGTTTAGATCAATTGATTTGTAGCTTGTGTTGATAGCTGTTTCAGTAATTTTAAACATTATTTTAAAGAGAAGATGGAATGTTGTTAATCCCTAAATGCAATATTGTTCCTACATATTCAACTCCATCCTCAACTCCTGCCAACTCCTTTTAGAGAATTTCTGTAATAATTAGCCTACTGCCCAGATTTAATACTGAATTATAGGGTGAGGAACCTCGTCTTCTAGATTTAATACTGTGGGGCCTAATTATAGGGTGAGGAACCACACCATTCTTTCTCCACTCTATTCATTGACTGTTTGTCATCATTCTGATCAAAGACAATCTTCACACTTCCAAACTACAATGTCTATGACACTCATTTTTGTCTGATTTCTGTTCCTCTATGGATCACCCATATGGTCACATACCATGAGCTATAAAATATTATAGCTGATTGGTGTGGTATACAAATCTGAGAACCTTATTTCGAACAACTTGTAGTTTATTTTTAAGTGATTGATTCACACCAGAATACCAAACTGAGCAGGCATAATCGGATCAGTGCAGAACAGTAAATTTGGGGGTTTTTTTTGCTAGGCATTTATAATTATAGTGAAACAAAAATTTTAATAATAGTGTTAACAATTTCCTTGCCAGACAAGTATTTGTCAAAATATAGCTCCAAATAATTTAGGCTATTCTTTGCTTTGACGATATGGTTACTGATCTTTTTATTCCAAAGACTAATGAAGCACCTCACTTCATTTAAATATTAATTATGGACACAGGGTATTATTGATTAACAAAATAAACACAGAGATCAACAGTATTCTTCATTAGGAAAGATCCATGGTATATACAGGTCTATAATAACATATAAAGATTAGAGAGATAATAAAATGCACTGAAGGATATTATTGATGAGTTGATTAAGATCCTTCAATTAATTAATACGCAATCAAGAATGCTATCTGTATAAATTGATGAAACAATTAAAAGCCCATTTTTATTCTCACAGAGCAGGTCAAGTCATGGTGGTTGAGTTGACTTTTTCTGTGAAGAATGTTGATTAAGGTGAAAGTAATTTCTGATGTTGAGAGTTAAGGGAATTGGACTTAAATGATTTCTGGTTGAGACTCTCTAGTGCTTTGGTATTTCATCTAAATCTAGGAAGAATGTGTCAACCTTCATTAACATGAGGTTTAGCAATCGGTTTCAATCAGTTTACTATTCACTGGAGACTAGGCTTTGTATTGGGTCCTTTAAGGAAAAATTTACTGTGCATTTGAAATTAAATTACTATTTTAAATTGAAGTCAGTAGTAAAAAGTGGTTATGGGACTTAACCTCTGGGATTTGAATCAGGTCTTTCTCATCCAGGGTTTCGATTCCCCTCTTGAACGTGACCAGGAGTAAATGTTGTTTGTCCAACTGCTAAATTCCTAGACTAGCAGTACAGTTGATATGAGTCATGCATTTTTGTTCTGTAATAGTATAATTATTTGAACCGTAAAACCTAATAACTCCTAATTATTTGGAAGATCTAGCAACAAGTATAGGCATTCTGAATACATTTATAGAATTCTAATGCTCTCTAGTACAATCAGTCCATCAATTGTATATTAATCAATATCCTCATGTTATGAAATGAAATGGGGTTTAACGTCCTACTCCTCTGCTCCTAACCTGGGATAATAGAAGACGAGCATACACCATACAGTGTGCTATGAGGGAAATTTTGCCTGGACAGCGGCGCTATGGTCTATTCTTATATCTAATTCGAACTGCCAAGGGATCTTTTACGTGCACGCCAATGTGTACACAGGACCTCAGTTTTTTGTCCCGTCCCAATGACTAGAAGGGTGTTCTTGTCATGCCCTCTGTTGTGCATCACTGACAAGGGAAAACCACGCTGGAAAATCGAGATGATGTTATTCTCGACCAATGCAGGGATGGAACACCCGACCTCCAGGCTGGTGAGGCAGCACCATACCCACTTAGCTATGTGGTCCCATTCATGTTATATAATAATATAACATTGAATGTGTGTTTATTAAATACTATTAAAGGACAATATTGGTGCCAGTCATTATCACATATGTGATAGAACTGATTAAACACTTTCCAAATATAATATCAACACAGAGATCATCGCTGCCATAGAGGAGTAATAAAGGATTCATGAATCGGAAGTGACGAACGCCAAAGGAAAACACGAGTTATCTCTCTATGTGAATGACTGAAGTGACGAGTGATGCCAGATAAACGGCCGAATTTCTGCTCACTAATAATTCCTTCGAAGACAAAAAGTTGTTATATAGGACCGCAAGAGGTTATCTGACGATACAATAAAGTAATTAAGTGTCATAAGATAAGAGAACACGGGGGAAAATAGAAATACTCCGTACAGCCCCTTGTTTTTATTCATTCTATAGGGGAGACCGGGGCACATTGAACCACTTTGTTGACATACATGTTTGTCCTCATTTCATATCAAATGTTTTTATTAGAAGATCTCTTTATTTCATGATCAAAATTTAAAAAAAAAAATCAATATGCCCTCTTATATGGATCAAACCCCGGTTTATCTGGATTGTATAGATTAGACATATATGAACTTAAGTACAAGAATTTCCTAGGCTAAGAAGTTAACATGTATGGAAAATTTTTCTCTTTTAAGCGCCGTTTTGAAAAATTCACTGCCTAAGAAAATAATTGACAGCATGTGGCTTATTGATGGAGAAATGGGTCTAAGAAGTTATCTCACTTCTGTATAGTGTTGGGTTGTATAGTATTATTTATAAAGGATATATTCATGGTGGTTCAATGTGCCCCGGTCTCCCCTACCTTATAAAAACATGGTAATGCACGGACTTTTAATCTGTTTTTCTTTCCTGTTCTCTTATCTAGTGGCAGTCAATTCTTTTTATGAATTGTAAGATATTCTCTCACTGTGTCACACAGCAACTTTAGGTCTTAGAGGGAATTATTAGTGAGCAGATATTCGCCGATGTATATGTTATCACTAGTCACGTCAGTTAGTTATATAGATTAATAACTTGTGTTTTCCTTTGGCGTTCGTCACTTCCGATTCATAATTCCTTTATTACTCCTCTATGGTAGCGATGATCTCTGTGTTAATATTATATTTGGAAAGTGTTTAATCAGTTTTATCACATATGTGATAATGACTGACCCCAATATTGTCCTTTAAGTTTGTTGACATCAACATACCCATTATACATAATGTATATAGAACGAAGACAGATAGCTGTATTTATAAGTTCCATAGGAACAGGCTTGATATAGGAGGCTAGTCATTTCAACTACAACCTACTTCAACAGTCATGATTAGAGATACAACAATCACCACTTTCTATTATAGTGGCAATATGCACTTAACAATTCTCAATATGAACTATAGGGAAATTTTCATCTGCAAATTCTAGCTATTCCTTTCAACATTGATAAAACTTTGCTCAGAATGAATTGACCAAACTATATATTCACATGGAAATATGGTTGTATATTGCTGTCGCAAATGAAATTATATAATTATATAATTATCTATCCTCTTTCAATTTATCAAAATTGCTACTATATTAGTGAAATTAAAAAATGGATGCCAATGAACTGCCTAAAATTGAATGATGATAAAACTGAATATTTGAGACATCAATTAAGTAAATTTGTACATGATACCCCCCCCCCCCCCTCCCGGCCCCAATTGTAATATATTTTCATCTTATTCTGCTTGTAATATTGGTGCAATCTTTGATAGTTTTATGCTTATGAGAGCTCAAGTAAATAATATTTGTGAATTGTGCTATTTTAATATCAGAAATATAGGTAAAATATGTAAGTTTATAATTGTAGAGGCCACTATGTCACTTGTTAATTCTCTTGTCACTTCTCGATTAGATAATTTCAATTCACTTTTAGTCGGTTTATCGTTAAAGCTTATAGATAGATTACAAAAAGTGCAGAATACTGTAGCTAGAGTTGTTACTTTAACTAAGAAATGTGACCACATAACTCGTATTTTATACAATTTACACTGGTTACCTGTCAGATATCCAATTGATTTTATTACTTACTTTTAAATAATTTAGCTCCTGTTTACCTCTCAGATCTTTTGGAACTTTATACACCCGGCCAAACATTACGTACATCAGATAAACTACTTTTAAAGCCCAAAACTGTTCAACTAGTCTGTTATGGTCAGCGCTCTTTTAGTTATCAAGCACCTGTTTTATGGAATAATCTACCATAATAGTAAGTGAAGGAGAACCACACTACAAAAATCTACAAGATAAACCTACGGACAAGACAGAAAATAGACATTACAAAAAATAAATAAATATCAAATCAACTGAATGGATATTGTACATCTCTATATTCTTTTAAAAAACAACTTAAAACACATTTATATAATCAGGCCTTTAACTGATTCTGTATATAATCGTTAACATGTTCATAATCTTGTTGTTTATTTATGATTATATTCTCACTTTGTAAAGTGCCCCTGAACATGTTATATGAAAGAGTGCACTATAAATATACTGTAATGATAATAATGATAATAATAATATAACAGTTGCTTATTGTGAATTCAGGATAATCTGTGGTTCTGTTACCGTTAAATGTGTTAATTATTTGGATCGTGAATAAAACGAGTCTTAATTATTTGTCACATGGCAGGTTGCACAATAGATACTTACTGGACCTGTTATAGATATATCAGCCAGCTTGTATATTTATGGGATTATCAAAATTACCATTAAATATTCCAATTACTTGGATCATGAACCATGCGACCAATTCTCACTAAATTACTCTAGCTTAATTAACAAGTTATAATTGATTTTTTATAATTTAGCCAAAAGTAGATTGACATGGTACCATAATGGCAGGTTTATCTACCACTAAAGATCTCCATCACACACGAAATGTCATCTGGCCATGTCTTTTACTAAAGCATGTATGAGGTTGATCATTCCGACGGTCCCGTCTCCGTGGATTGTAAACGATTGATTGGTTTATCTGATATAGCCTAACTTACTGTATTCAGGAACTGGAATAGCAATATAATGCGTTTGCGGTCGACATTAATCGAGTCCGTACGCCCATGGAGAACACCCTAAACATGCGTATCCACGGTACCATTCGCCGTTGACCTTCAAGTGTAGGTACATTGGGGCCCCCAGAAGCCTTTACCCCCCCCCCCCCTAACAATTTTGGGCTAGCTATGGGCCTGAATACGACCACATCTTGTCAAAACTACAAACAGTGATAACTTCACTCAGAATAAAGTCATTTGAATGAAATTTTCATTATATCCATTTGGTAGAATTGTATTTTGAACTATTATAGCAAGAATGGTCAGTTCTTTATCTAAATGGTGCATAATGTATCTTTACTAATGACTCTATTCAACGCTAATATAGGTTCCATTGTCTTCAAACTGACACATCATTTCTACTCATTGCCAACATATGAATCTTAGACAAAGCCCAGTTTAACGGAATGGATCCCTGGGCCTGAATAGAATCACGGGGCCCCTAAAAAGATTATTTCATACCCCTTTGAATGGCACGCATGCGTAACACACAATAACATGGTCTGAAATACAAGAAAAGTAACATAATGTCAGTTCCGATTGGCATACAATGTGCGGAAATGACAAATAACGGCCAGGAACTGTTATAACAAGTGAAATTGCGGCTATAAGCCAAGATCGACCATCGAGTTGAACTTTACAGAGAATGTTGAGGGATAGCCCAGTCTCAGCCCTAGCGCCGCTAGATCTATTACCGTGAAACTTTCACCTGGAATTTGAATTGTTTTTCTTTTTGCCATGAACCGCGGGGCCCTGGGCCCATGCCATAACTGGGCCTTGACCTTAAACATCATGAAGTATGATGGAAGTGGTGAATTGTAACTGCATCAATTACTTTGGTAAAAAGCTGTATACATGAAAGGAATCACTGAATTTCTATATTTCTGGAAATATTGAACAGATTCAAAATTAAGCTAGCTTTCAATCTAGGAAAAATATTACACCTTTTTTTATTTTACTTCAGGGTACCTTAATCCACTTGTTGAAAGTAGCACGTCTTTTACGCTTAGCCAGGCTGTTCCAAAAGATAGATCGTTACTCACAATACAGTGTTTTAGTTGTTGCTCTTCTGATGTCTATGTTTGCACTTGGAGCTCATTGGTTGGCATGTATTTGGTATGCTATTGGTCGCAGTGAATTAGAAAATAATCCATCTAATTGGACTGTAGGTGAGAAACATTTTTTATATGCCCACATTTTGTATTATGCCCACATTTGTTTTAAGAATTCATCACTTAATTAGACCCATCTTATGTCTGTCCATCACATTTTTTTGGATCCAATAACTCTCCTTATTCAGCTACAATGTTTAAACTTGGGGTAGATGTTTATTCGTTGAATGCCTTAGCAAAGTTTAGAGATGAAAATTATCTAGTTGATATTGTGGGACACAACAACATTGGGTCTAATCAAGTTAGAGTCATGAAACTTTCTATCTACCTTCCATTTTTATATGTCCACATTCCTAGTGTGGATGTATTATGCTGTTGCCGCTGTGTGGGTGGGTATATGAGTGTGCAGTCTGTGGGTCGCTTACAGGGCACATTTCTTAATGGATTGTTTGGAATCTTTGCATACTTATTCCTTATACCATAAGGATGATCCCGATTGTTTTAGGTGCATGCCCAACCCCCAGGGGCAGAGTTGAATCTATAGGCCTATTTCTTAACAGATGATCTTGTAACTTTGCATATTTATTTCTCATATCCTTAGGATCATTTCTCTCGTTTGTTGTGCATGCCCAATCCCAGGGGCTCATTTTCTCTTTGTTGGTTGCAATTCTTGACCGATACTTTTGAAACTTTGCGTACATATTCTTTATTCACAACCACTTTTTTTGTGTCTCTGTGTTGCCTATCGGCCACTATTCTGAATGGATTGTCTTGGAACTTGGCAACTATTGATTTTGATGCGTGTCCAAACCCCCAGGAACAGAGCCACTCTCAATTTTTGTGTTTATCGTATACAAGCCACAACTCTAAATGGTATACTTATTTCTTATGCCTTAGGGACGGCAACTATTGATTTTGGTGCACGATCCGCCTTGCCTGGGCGGTACCTCACCCATTTTTTGGTAAATATTTGGTCTGTAAATAATCTACCGGTTGCTATTATCAGATTTGGATGCATATCGGTGTGATCCATCATAGGGTTGTACCTATTTATATTGTTCCATATCCAAACCCCAGAGACATATTTATTCCCAAAACTTAAAGACAGCAATTATTTATTTTGGTACATGACCTAACCCACAGGAATGTGGATGTATATTGCATCTGTTGCATCTGTACCGATGCTCTTGTAAAAATATGAGTCAACTACCTGGATTTAGCTATTTTTAGAGCCATTGACCTTGTTATTTTAATATATTTGATGAACTTTATTCAATACTTCAAAACAGTGAAATTAGGAATAACGTGACAGTTTACATGCAGGATTGTATGTATTGTTGCCTGGAAACTACTATTTATTGTAATATTTACATTTTACAGGATGGTTATATGAATTAGCAGAAAGATTAGATTCACCTATAATGAATAAAACGAAACCGCATGTGACCATATCCTATCTGACAGCCCTTTATTTCACCTGTAGTTCTATCACTAGTGTTGGCTTTGGTAACGTTTCAGCTAATACAACTGCTGAAAAAATATTTTCAGTGTGTGCTATGTTAATTGGAGGTAAGGAAGTTTAATCATATTTCAACTAGAGAAGGGTTAAATACACATGGCGAAAACAACAGAAAAAACATATATATGAAATGAAATGGGGTTTAACATCTTACTCTTCTGCATCTGACCAGGGCTAATGGAAAACGGGCATATGCCATACAGTGTGCTATATTGAATTCCAACTGCCAAGGGATCTTTTACATGCATGCCAATGTGTACACAGGACCTCGGTTTTTCATCCCATCTGAACGACTAGCCAGCTGCCCTTATCAGGCCCTCTGTTGTGCATCACTGACAAGGGGGAAACAACAGCGGAAAATAAATGATATATATGTTTGATTGTTGTCATTTAAAGAAAGGAGTCTTCTCCGTCTTCAAGGGCTCAGATGAAGCAGAAGAGAAGAACATTAAACCCTATTTCATGTCTTATATTTTTCACATATATTATGATTGTCGCTTATGTCCAGAGGAGACTACAACTTGTAACACTTGTTTTCAAAGTTTGTGTGAAACATTGGTGTCAGGAGAGGCTCACAAGTTACCTTCTCTACACCAAATACCTTGTTAAATCGGTATTCTTTAAAAAGTTAACATAATTTAATAATGGATACGGCAACAGGGTAACAGGTTTCTTATTTATCATAACCTTTTTCATGTAGGCCTATAATAATACATGTTTGTCTATATATGGCTTAGTCTGTGGTTTGCTATTTTCTTTTTAAATATTACGAGCAAATCCTAGCTTATCTTTAGGTATATTGGATTTATTCAGATATTTGTATACTACATGACTTGTCTTATAATGTTTGATGTGTAAGTACTTATTACCAAGGGATCATTTTACTGGATATATAATTATAAGGTTGGGGACATTAATTTTACAGAATTATTTTATAACACATTATAAATTTTATAACACATTAATTTAACAACAGAATTATATCTTAGCACATTATAAACATTTCATAAAATATTAATTTAACAACAGATTTATTTCATAGCACATTATAAATTTCATAACACATTTATTATTTCATAATGCATTAATTATTTCATAATGCATTAATTATTTCATAATACATTAAGTATTTCTTTTTACAGTTGTCAGGTGTAAGTAAGATGGAAATAAGATAATTGATATTTTTATTTTGATTTTTAGCAATGATGCATGCTGTTGTATTTGGTAATGTGACAGCCATTATTCAGAGAATGTACGCAAGAAGATCCAATTTTCATTCTAAGACAAAAGACTTAAAGGATTTTTTTCGAACGCACCATGTTCCTAAAGAATTAAAACAAAGAATGCAGGAATACTTTCAAACGATGTGGTCTATGAATCATGGTATTGATATTAATGAGGTTGGTATATTTATTAATACAAGTTTGTTAAAAACTTTGTAATTGTGGTTGGAGGTTGGGTATAAGGTCAGATAACGACTGGCATATCGTGGTGATAAGGTCAGATAACAACTGAGAGTTGGTTAACTGGAAACCCAGAAAACACAGACATTTTAAATTATACTTTAAAATCGAAATAAAGACTTGTACAGAACAAATAAACTTGTCTGCAGAAAGAAGAAACATAGAAGGGGAATAACTCAACACACAATAATGTCTTCTATTCCATATTCGCAATAAAAGTAAATATTATACATGAGCTAGTATATTGTGAAAGTTATTTCATTCAAATGATGATGTAGAAATATGCCTTCAACTCAAAATTACAATATTTCAGGTTCTTAAAGACTTTCCTGAAGAAATGAGAGGAGAAATCAGTCTACATTTACATAAAGAAATTCTTTCATTGCCCATATTTGAAAATGCCACCCAAGGATGCCTGAAGTCAATATCACTTCAGACAAAGCGTATATTCTGTGCACCTGCTGAATTTTTAGTGCGTCATGGAGATACAGTTAATTATATATACTATTTATGTAGTGGCTCTATGGAAGTTTTGAAAGAGGAAATGGTTGTAGCCATCTTGGGTAATTTGAATTGAATTTATTGAGCTTTGTTGTAATGTCTGAAAGTGTATTTATTGTGTCTGATTCTTTTCCTACTCTCCAACAACATATTGTGAAAATTGGTTATGAAAGTCAACATTTTTTCCATAGAATCCCATCAAAGAATTTGGTGCGAAGAAGTCATTAGATGGCTTTTTGATTTTCAGCACTTTGCAACCTCTATTCCAGGGATATCTCCCCTTCGCCAAAAATGTTGTAACACTTTTAATGAGAGCATCATTTCCTATGTTCATTTCCAAACCACAAATACTCATTTTTCTAAAAACAAAGAAAATGGATATATAGCATTTTGGAACCAATCTCTTTGATTGTTAACAACAGATTTTTTTTCCTTTTTCCAGAGTGACTCCTACATTCCCCAAAACCCTGTTAATGTGTTTTGTTTGAAACTGAATTGAATTTAAAATACAGAGTTAATTCCCCTGTTAAATATTTTTTATAATCAGACTTGTTGGGATTGTTTGACGTGTAATAGGAAGGAACCTTGTCAACTCACACCAATTTTATATAGCGTTATTGGCTTGACTTATTATTGCTATTAACTTTTTGCCTCCATCACAAAACTGGTGGTGGCCCTATTTTTGTTCCCTTTTTTTTCAATGATGGGTATCATTTGATTTCAGGAAAAGGTGATTTATTTGGATCTGATATAAGTTTTGTGGAACCAGTGAGTACTTCACATGGTGATGTGCGATCTCTAGCTTATTGCGAACTCCAGTGTCTTAATATTCGAGGATTAATCGATGCTTTGTCTCTTTATCCGGAATTTGCTGAAAAATTTGCAGAAGACATCCAGCACGATTTAACATATAATTTACGAGATTGTCGAGATGATGAAGATAAGGTGAGGGCTGTTGTATATCATCGTGTTGTCTCTTTTCATTAGCACATCAGTTCAGTTGACCTGTCTTCTTTTGGCCATCTGTTTGTCAGAACAAGATGGCCATTTTGCCCTTTCTCGGATATAGGTGCAGGACTGGCCAATAAAAACCAGCAAGCTTCCCCACTTTTTCATGGTTGACATGCGTGTGTAAACTGACTGATTTTTTCAGCTAACACTGCAGATACCTTACGCATTAAGAAAATATGAAAAAAGGCTGTAACGCCCTGTAAAAGACATATTACATATGCTATGGGTTTTTTTCCTCTGCATTTTAAGGTTTATAATTGTGAATTTTTCCAGTGAATTAATTTCCTTTAATGGGAAAGGGGGGGTTGGGTGGCCGAATGGTTAGCGTACGTGCGCTGTATCACACGGCCTGCCGTTGAGTCAACTAGCATGGTTACGAATCCCCGGTTGTACGTGGCAAGGAGTAGGGTCGCCTGTCCAACCTCGTGGGTTTTCTCCGGGTACTCCGGTTTCCTCCCACTGGTAATAAAGACCCCTACGTGCAAGTGAACTATTGAAATAAAATTAAACCATTGAAACTATTGAAATAAAATTAAACCATATGTTAGTCCCAAAATGACCTAGTTTGTGTTGAGTGGACATTAAACCCCATTTCTCTATCTCTCTCTCCCCTTTAATGTGAATAAAGATAATAGATATTAATGTTATGAGATTACAGTTATAATTTGATTGACAATGTATTTCTAGGAAGAGGACAGCCCAACAGTACCAGTTATAACTCTTCCATCAATATCAGAAGATGAGGAGGAATACGTTGATGATGATGGTGATAAACCACCACCATTGTTGACAAGAAATAATGATATGGATGATTTAGATGCAGGCGATGACATCGATCCTACTTCAACACCTCTTTTATCTCGATTACGATCCAGGTCCCTAAAACTCTCCAATGGGGATATTATGTCCAGGTAATAATATCTACTATTGTTATAGTAGGCTTGCATGTTCACAGCAACAAATAAACCCCATGTGTAGCTATTTCTCAACACAATCATTTCACTATCTGGACATGTTTCATAATTTGGAGGGCGTGGGGTGAATGACAGGAAAAGTAGACAATGTCTGTGACAGTTTTGATAATTTAGCAGCTACTTTTACACTGGGGAAACTAAATTATTAAATCTCTTTCATATTGTTCAGTCATTATCTGTAAATTTTGACCAAAGACATGGGATGACAATATGTAATCTGGAAAGACAGAGCCCTGCTATACATATAGTCTGGATAAACAGAGCTCTGCTATACATATAGTCTGGATAAACAGAGCCCTGCTATACATGTAGTCTGGAAATGTTATGTTATTGTTGCATATGGTCTTTCTGTTTCTTATCAAGACAACTGGTTAAAATGTATTGGGGAATACTTTACATAAATTAAAGAAGTTTGATTTTGCTTCGTTTGTTTGAAACAGAATTGATTTTAAAACACAGCTTAAGTTGTCTCAAGGATTTGTATCAATTCCCACACAAAACAAACCTCACCCAAATTTATTCACATTAAGAATGTGTCTGTGAGAAAACTATGCAAAATCAGCAAAAAGTGATACAGAGGTTATCAATTTCAACCAAACTTTGTTTACTTTACCCCCAAGGTCCTCGGACCACATGTGTAAAAATTGTAAACTATTTATTTATATAATTGACTAATAAGAACCAACTGGGTGAATGTAGAAGGGCATATGCCATCGAGTGTGCTATACAGGGAAGTTTTTCCCGGACAGCAGCTGATGAATGGCCTATTCTTATTTCTAATTCTGACTGTTAAGGATTCTTTTAGTGTGTAGGCCTACTGCACAGTACCTAAGATTTCTGTGGCATCAGAATGACTATATGTTGTCCCTTGCCAGTGTACTGATCCAGCACCTCATGTGGGTTAGTGGTCCATAAGTTTCTATTATAGACAGTTTCACCAAATCCTTGTGTCTTGCATGGTTTTCTGCGGACTCCTTCTTAAGCTGGAATATGTCTAGGCCTACACCTCGAAGCACTTTTCAGTTTTTGATGTTTGATTTTTTTTTGTAAAGTCTGTCTGTGACATCTTGGGGTGACTACACATACTCACCAGAATTAAACATGGACATAATTTGGAAGATTGGTTATCTGAGTGTTGTGTAGGGCGACCATTCTATATACGGAAAACGAACATAATATAGTTTTTAAAGCCTGTTTTCACTAAAAAAAACAAAACTTACAGGCTTGACTCACAGTTGTGGGCCTGTAATGATTCAGACTTAACTCAAAATGAAAAACAAAACAGTGAATTATAGATTGTATTTTGAAAAACGTATTTTTGCACACCATTATTAATTATTGTTGGTCAGTGTAGCTAATTTATCCAACAGTATTGTAACTTGAAGCACCAAATCTTCGATTCATTCTATTCAACGTTAAATCATAGATGTTTATATAAATATATATATATATATGTGGTGTTACAGTGATAAATGTATTGTTATGTATTTGTTTGTGGCACAGTATTACCGGTAGCTTCAAGCAGTTAAAGTTAGCCAAGTGGTTATTGCCGCCATCGCCGCCAAGTAAGAGGTATCTGCCATTAAATATCAAAAAGTTTAATATTGATGTTTTTATTTGCACATTCAATTTCAGTTTGGAACCATAGGACATTCCACTTTTCTTTACTGCATGGAGGTTGTAAATATTTCACTTCTCATATAATACTAACACTTGTTAAATCCTAAAATACAAAAATAACAACCACAAACTACTCATCCTAAGTAAGGGGAAAAACAGAAAATATTTAAATTTTGTCACTTCCATTTGTTGAAACCTTTTTGTTAAAAATTCACAAATGTAAACATTCCAGATTGTAATTAGAATTGATTATTACCTTTTTGTATCAAGAATATAAGCCAAGAATGATTGAGATTATACCAAATTATCGCATTGACTCTTCCTTGATTTACAGTTTTTACAGGTTATTGAGGAAACAATAGTCTGTCCTACAATTAATTGAAATTTATACACAGTATTGATGTCCATGGGACGACTAAGAAATGATTTCCATTTGTTAATGTCAGAGTTATCACAGAGTTATGGCTCTTGGTCGTAATTGTGTGAGTAAAGGCATACAATGATTGAATTGAAATGTATGATTTTTAAGTCATCCCTGATAATAAGCAGAAACCTATTATTTTTTAAGACTTTACAGTCAGGCTATAGCTCCTGAAATTTATGCACAGCATTTACTTTGATTTTCAATGATTTATTCACAGTTTTTATATTCCTGAAAGAAAAATCGTGGTAGATTTTCAATTTGGCCGCACATGAGTCATGTATTATCAATGGATTACCTGTAAATTTATACACTGTTGTTAGGACCAGCTGAACTCATCATGTCATTATGCTTTGTATAACCAAGATCAGAACTCTTAAAACCAAACAAATTCTAATGAATTCTAATCACTGGAACTATGTCTGAGGATTTAATTAATCAGGACCCAAATTAATGTTTTTTTTAAAACAAATCATGAGATTATTAAATAAACATCCACCACAATATTAATATTAAGAGAAGTGAAGATATTGCTGAATTGATGAGGGTATCTAGCATGACAGCACTCATTTTTTTTATTGCACAGAGCACCTTTACACCCACTTTTAATATTAGCCTTCACAGTCTTCCGACCCTTGCATAAATATTAGCCTTCACAGTCCAACCCTTGCATAGATATTGGTGCATATTGGGTGCACTACAAGAGTACTTGAAACGTTTCATTTTAGAATTGCTGGAATCTAAATGTGCCATAGGATCAGAATTGAAATACAGAATTTGTTGGTCACAAATTGCAAGATTCCTGATCTTAGCAAGTTCTGACCGAATTGTCACAGTATTGTGTTAATACTTAGTAAGAATATTTATTGAGGCCTATCTTTCAAATTATTAGTAGTGATTAAAGAGGCAAACCATTATCTTCTTTTTGTTCATTTAATAAACAGTGCAATTTCAATGTGCATTTAATCTAACAATATGGATTGTATTGTTTTAAAATGTAATTGGTTTTATTGATATGTTCATAGTAGTACCACCAGAGATATAAGGGTTTTATAAAAAGACCAATATAAGCAGTTTGCTGTTTCTGCTTGCACACAGGATACAGTAAACATAGTGTTAACGTGCCAGAATAAATGAACTTACTATACAGCTCTAGTCTAGATCTATAGCAATATTAATAAGCTACTGTCCGTAGCAATATTACTAAATGTTGATATACGTGACTCGAGCTGCAAAGTGCTGGCAAACTGAGTCGAAATGAGCAAATTTTGAAAGTTGGGTTTTCACATTCTACACCGCAAAGCCTTCAAAAGGATGAAGAGTTGGTATGGATGGGGCAAAAAGTAACTGAGCTATAACCGTTTGAAGTTGCCCAGAAAAGGTAGTTTTGAGAAAAAGCAAGTGAAAAATGTTGGTATGTTCTATAACAAAATCACATAGCAACCACGCCATAGGTTTGTTATTTTTTGCTCAGTGTTATAATTTAGAAGAAAGATAATAGTCCACACATTATAGTAATATGAATTTTGTCACAGGCATTTGAAGGGACTATATACAAAGAGTAGTAAGAAGTATTATTTTAATCCCTTTAAGAGCCTGTGGGTTTTGTATATTATAACTTTTATGGGAATAACTTCTATTAATCTCACCAATTAATTAGCACTATAGTGTTAGTACCCAGGAGACTAAGGTTGTTAATTGGGTAATAAAGTTTAGTTTCTTCAATATTATCAAAGAATCCGCCACAGCTATGCGTTGGTTCTGTTAACTTCGGCACAGGATTGACTTAAAATATGGATTTGCGTGTACAATGGGCCTATTGTTATTTTCAGGTACCTTAATAGTATCAGAATCTGAATCCCTATGCAGACCCTTTTTACACTCTAGAATCGTCACTACTCCATTGTCTCGTTGTTCTCACGTTTCTGACCATTTGTGATAATTAAATTTGTAACAATAATATCAAGCATGAAGCCACAGCAAGTGAAATTCCACTATCAAAATATAAATTTTTTAAGACGAAAAGAAATATCAAAATATCACGGCTTGGCTTAATTATTCGGAGTAAATAATGACGTTTCTTGATTAGAATTTTAAGATTTTTTCCGATACTTCTCAGAAAGAATGGGAAGTACCATAAAACATTATTTCCAAAATCAAACTTTTATTGCCTCTTACATTGTGACCTTGCAGTGTGATACCACAATAGCATAGAATTTCCAAATAAAGATGTTTTATTGCTATTGTTATCTTCTGGGTTGATAAATTTGTTTTTGTGTGCATATTATGGTCATAGTTAGCTCAATGTACATGATAATAAGCTAATACCCTTGGAGGATTACAAGTAACGTATTGCATCCCTGTGTATCATACTCCTCACAGTGTTTCGTTTGATAAGAGCTAATCTCACTACTCACTGCTGTAAAGAAAACAAATTCTTGTTACAAATTATGACTGGTCAATAGTCTGATTAACAACCAATAGCTAACTGTGTAACAGAGCTCCAAATTGGACCAAATATGGTTACATACCGTTACGTCATGACTCAGAATGTTATTGTTCCCAATTAACCAGTGCACAGTAGAATATTGCAGAAAAACTAATTTTGAGACAAATGAGGCTATCAACACGGATATTATGCAAACAATACTGTTTTGAGACAAACAACAATTTCACCATTATTAATACCTTAAATCACTGTCCAAAGTTTTAGGGAAGACCCCTAATTATACAAAGGGCTGTCATGTTGTTGTGTTTGGGGAATGTTTTGATTGAACGGGAAGAATAGACACAATCCCTCAAAAGTGCAAGTATCAGACGCCAATCCAGCAATGGCCAGTGAGGGATTTCTCAGGACATTGTTTCAGCTAGTCATCCTTTTTTTTTGCGATTTTATTCTTTTGTGCACATCCTTTTTTACATCATCCCATTTTCATTTAATATTTGACAATTAATCACAGTAAGAAAGATGTTTTTGTTTAGTTCTGCATTCGTCCAGTAAAATTGCTATATATTTTACATGAGGTAAATGAAGGTACAAGAGTTGTGTCCTACATCAAAATTCGTGCTTGAGCAAATTGGCGCTCTTTATATAAAAATGGTTTGCCACCCCGAGCTAGTGTGAAGGAGCAGTGTATTTAAGGTTAAAAAGGTGTATCACGATGTCACGGTTCATTTATTTTCTAGATATGCACTTTAGGTTAGACAATATCTTGCATGGAGCTGCTCTTATCATATAGATAGTATAAATCTTGCATGGAGCTGCTCTTATCATGTAGACAGTATAAATCTACGGAATGGTTCTTTTAAACTAACAACATTATTAACATAAAATATATTATTTCTTAATGCCTAATGTAATATATAGAGGGTAGTTTTAGTCTTTCATAAAATTTATTCAATGGAAGAATTTGCCCTAATACTCTGCTCAAAAGCAGCCACTAGAGATACATTTAAAATGTTATATAATATCTGTGACGAAAATAACTGTTGTCTATGTTATCTTTATTATATACCCACATTTTGATGTGGATGTATATTGTCGTCACCCTGACCCGTCCAGACGTCACAATTATTATACAATTTTGATGAAATTTGAAATGTAGATCTATCTTTAAATACCTTGGTTCCTTTGATATTGGCATGTATCGATTATGGCCCCAGATTGTACGAAAAACCATGTATTTGGCTTGTGGACACTCTAGAGGTCACAATTTCGTGACTGTCGGACCCAATTTGACGAACAAAATAGCCGCCCCTTGTACGCAAAAAATGTAAACATATCGTATATAAACTTCTAAAGGTCACAATTTTGATCCGATTTTGATAAAACTTAATAAAACATGTTTATAACCCTAAAATCCTGGTTCCTTGCAATATTCACGCATATCAGATTGTAACTTCCTTAATTATGGCCCTTGATTGTACGAAAAATTGCGTTTTTAGCTTATGGTTTCTTCTAGAGGTCACAATTTTTATCCGATTTAAAAACAAGCGTGTGAATATATCACCGTTACACCCAGATGATGGTTGAGCTCGAAGTACGTGAAAATCGGACCAAAACTGCCGGACAAAATGGCTGGCCCCTGTACGCAGATAGTGTAAAATATATGGTACATGTATATCAAGGTTGTGGACCTTCTAGATCTTGGTTCCTTTCGATAATCAAATGTAACCTCCTGGATTATGTCCCCTGATTGTTCGGAAAATCACATTTTTAGCTTGTGGACGGACCCGCTAGAAGTCACAATTTGTATACAATTTTTGAAAACCATTTAAATATATCACCGGTACACATCGATTAGGGTTTGAACTTCGTAAAAATCTGACCGAAACAGCTGGACAAAATGGATGCTTATTTTACGCAGAGGTCACAAATTTTATCTGATTTTGATGAAACTTGAAATGTATGTTTATAATTTTATACGCCCGCATGGAAATGTGGTTGTATATTGCCGTCGCCCCCGTCCGTCCGTCGTCCACAATTTCTTGTGAACGCTTGACTTGAAATTTATACACGGTGTTTAAGGTCGTGAGACGAAGAAGCCTATTTATTTTCAGCGATATCCGATAATTACTACCAGAGTTATGACCCTTGATCACTTTGAAAAATCTTGTGAACGCTCTAGAGGCTATAGTTAATATCCGATTGACTTTAAATTTATACACAGTGTTTAAGGTCATGAGACAAAGAAGCCTATTGATTTTCGGTGATATCTGATAATTACTGCCAGAGTTATGACCCTTGATCACTTTGAAAAATCTTGTGAACGCTTTAGAGGCTAAAGTTAATATCCGATTGACTTTAAATTTGTACACAGTGTTTAGGGTCATGAGACGAAGAAGCCTATTGATTTTCAGCGATATCCGATAATTACTACCAGAGTTATGACCCTTGATCACTTTGAAAAATCTTGTGAACGCTCTAGAGGCTATAGTTAATATCCGATTGACTTTACATTTATACACAGTGTTTAAGGTCATGAGACAAAGAAGCCTATTGATTTTCGGTGATATCTGATAATTACTGCCAGAGTTATGACCCTTGATCACTTTGAAAAATCTTGTGAACGCTTTAGAGGCTAAAGTTAATATCCGATTGACTTTAAATTTGTACACAGTGTTTAGGGTCATGAGAGGAAGAAGCCTATTGATTTTCAGCGATATCCGATAATTACTACCAGAGTTATGACCCTTGATCACTTTGAAAAATCTTGTGAACGCTCTAGAGGCTATAGTTAATATCCGATTGACTTTAAATTTATACACAGTGTTTAAGGTCATGAGACAAAGAAGCCTATTGATTTTCGGTGATATCTGATAATTACTGCCAGAGTTAGGACCCTTGATCACTTTGAAAAATCTTGTGAACGCTTTAGAGGCTAAAGTTAATATCCGATTGACTTTAAATTTGTACACAGTGTTTAGGGTCATGAGACGAAGAATCCTATTTGATTTTCAGTGATATCTGATAATTTCTGGCACATGATCACTTTGAAATATCTTGTGGACATAGGCCTTGAGACAAACCATCAAAACTATTCTAATCATTTCTGATAATTGTTTAATGGGCTATTACTCGTAATAAGATTATCATGTATTGTAAATGTTCTCCTTACTGACAAAAGAAACAATATGCGACAACCCTTGTTTGCCCGGACGACTTAGCTGTTGTGGGCGTATGTTTCGTTGCCTGGCAACCTATCTTTAGCTTGTGTGCCCACAATTTTTTTTTTCTAATTTTTAAAAACGGTTATATTTATCACCGTTACATCCTAATGACAGTTGAGTTCCAATATCATGAGAATGAGACACAAACTGCCTGACGAAATAGCGGCTGCTTGTATGCAAATATGGATAAGTATGTCACACTAAGGTTGTAGACCTCCTGAAAGTCACAATATGCTTATGTCGCAAAGATCCTTTTTATACGCCCACATTTTCATGTGGATGTATTATGCCGTCGCCCCTGTTTGTCCGTCCGTCCGTCCACAATTTGCTTGTGGACACACTACAGGTCACAATTTTTATCCAATTTCAACAAAACTTGAAATATAGGTTTATCTCCCTAAGATTTCGGTTCCTTTCGATATTGGCATGTATCGGACTGTAACTTCATTGGTTATGGCCCCTGATTGTACGAAAAATCATGTTTTTAGCTTGTCACAATTTAGCTAGGTCACAATTTTGAACCGATTTTGATGAAACTTGATGGATATTTATCACCCAAAGATCTTGGGTTCCTTGCGATATTTGCGCATATCGGTTGATAACTTTCTGAGTTATGGCCCCTGATTGTATGAAAAATCGCCTTTTTTTAGCTTGTGGTCTCTCTAGAGGTCACAAGTATCATTAGATTTATAAAAACGTCTGATTATATCAATGTTACATTGTAATGAAGATTGAGATCGAATTTCGTGAAAATTGGACCAAAATTGCCAGACAAAATGGACGCCGCTTGAACGCGAATAGTGTAAAAATATGGCATATAAAGGTTGTGGACCCTGTGGAGGACACAATTTTAATCCCATTTTGATAAAACTTAAAATGCATGTTTATAATTCAAAGATCATGGTTCCTTTTGATATTTGCGCGTATCGGATTGTAACTTCCTGAATTATAGCCCCTGATTGTACGCAAAATCAACTTTTTTTAACTTGTAGTCCATCTAAAGGTCTCAATTATTATCCGTTTTTAAAAATTGTTTGATTATATCACCGTTACACTGTAATGAAGGTTGAGGTCGAATTTCATAAAAATCGGACCAAAACTACCGGACAAAATGGCTACCGCTAATACGCGAATAGTGTAAAAATTTGATATATCAAGTTTGTGGACCCTTTAGAGGTCACATTTGAAATTTGAAATGTAAGTTTATAACCCAAAGATTATGGTTCCTTTCGATATTCGTGCCCGTTGGACCAAAACTTTGTGATGATGGCTCCTGATTGTACGCAAAATAAGGTTTGTTACCTTGTGGACCCTATGGAGGTCACAAATTTATTCTGAATTAAAAAAACATTTGACATATTCACGGTACACATTAATGATGGTTGAATTTGAATTTCTTGAAAATCGATGATTGAATAGCTAAATCCATATTATTAAATGTTTCATATACTAAACGTTAGCATGGGGCAGAACTTTATAAAACCAAACAAATTCTAATGATTTTCTGATAATTATTTAATATGCGACAACTCTTGTCGACTGCCCGGATGATTTAGCTGCTGGTGGGCGTATGTTTCATTGCCTGGCAACCTTATTTTCCTTTCACTATTGGCGATTATCTGACCATAACTTCCTTTTGATGAAACTTAAAATATATTTTTATATCCCAAAGTTTTCAACACCTTTCGATAGTTGTGCATTTCAGAACTTAACTTTCTGGATGCCCCCTGATTTTACAAAAAATTGCTTTTGTTTTTAGCTTGTTCTTTATCCATCTCTTGCAAAATGTGGGCGTATCTTGCCTAGCAACCGCTGCTGAACAAAATATGGACAACATTTTTGCCATCTATATATCTAAGGATACATTTAACAATGTATATTTTCGTTTTTGAATTTGCAGGATGTATATTTTAGCTAATAGACCTATGCCAATATAATCTGATTGATTGTTTTCGGGGTGTAAAAATCATTCATACAAGAATCAAAATTTAAAAGGTTGCTAGAAAGTTGGCATTCTGGAAAATAGTTGCCATATTGGATTTTGATTCTTATAACCCAATTTGAATGATTTGCATGGGTTTTCTGTTTTGTATTTTACTGCTACAAATATCTTAAATAAGTTAAACAATTATTACTCATAAAGGCAAATGTGAGTACTTGGCCCACCCATATAAAACTATGATCATTTGTATTTTACTGATTTATTTGCAATTTCAGGACAGACACATTACAGCAGGAAGGAAATACTCCACGAAGATTTACTTCATCTCTGCATGGCATGCGGAGATCTAACTCTATGGGGTCTCGTCTTCGATATAATAAAAATCACAAACTACGACCATGTCGAACACTTCCTAGTTTGAATCAAGGTAAGGAAGGGTAAACATGTTGTTAATGGTAAGGAGGGTAAAGATTTGAAATTAGTGGGAATCAATTTAGAGATGTGTCTAAAGACCGTTAGTCTTGGTGATCAAATTTATGATTAATGGTAAACTGTCTGCTCGCTTATCAAAATATGCAATTATTCAGACTTTTGGCACGCGGAATTTTCCCCATCCGTATTGTATATGCGATACAATCGTTGTATCAAAGTACTTTATGAGTTTTGGCAAATTTTCTCGTACCTATGCAACGCTGAGCTGAGCTTAGTTCTATTACATCATGATGGCAGATATCTACCAAGATCACCATCAGTACTTGTCAAGTGACTAATCTACAATATCCCAATCGGCAGTCGTTAAAAAATAATTAATGTTGAATTGTATTAAAAATATTCGACTTCTTCTCGACAACTTTTTTTTGTTTCAAGAATGTATCTTTTCAATAAGTTCATACCCCTTTACCATAAAATAAAATCATTTACAGATTTGCAAGGTTCGAGCTCCCTAGATTTAGCACATACATCATTCGGCATGCAGACAGGCAGGTGAAAGCATGCCAAAAATAATGATTAAATTCCAAGCTTTCTATATCATGGTTAAAATCGCATCAAAAATACAACAGTTCATGGTCTTAAAGTAGCAACAAAGACAGTAAAAAGACGACATTGTTATACCTGCTGTCGTACTCGTGAAAAGCCCAAACGCCATTTGTAACACAGGACTCCAGGAACGAGGATAGACATATTCCACAAGTCATATTAAAAGGTGGCGCCATTTTTTATCTGGAGAGTGGGGCATATGCGTACAAGCCTGGGGGGTGGGGGGTGTTTCGGGAGGGTGGGCAAAGTAAAAAAAAAAAAAAAATTATTTCATCTACTTGGCGCAATAAGGTACTCGAAATCTAATAAAACACTAATTTTATGGGCTGGAATAGCAGTAATACATTTCTAGTTTTGCTTTCCAAACTGTCAAACCCTAATAAAACACTAATTTTACTTTTCTTTTTATTGAATACAAGGAAATTTGTACTGTGTTGACTATAGATTAAAACATTTTGTCTTGAGCCACTCTACTTTGTGCGACATTTTTCGGGCATCGATTATTATTTGTTAATGCAGCAGCAACAGTCTGATTGGATGGTTGGCATTCAGAGTGGGATCTCGGTTACAAAACGATTGGATACTTTTGTAGTGGCTTACATGAGCTAGAATAGCAAAAAACGCATTTGCGGTGATTAATTTTGCAAAATTTTCTGGCCCCTATACCACACGATGATAAATTGGTTGTTTGGAATTAGCCAAGTACATTTAAGTTGCAAATAGAACAGCCAGACACTGGTATCGCATTTGAAGTACATTTCCTGTGATATAATCCTCTATTTTTGAAAAAATCAAATGATATGTCTATTTTGCATCATTTTGCTGTAGCCCTGTGTAGTATGTGGTTGTATAAAGACATATATACAGATTGCATACCTTAGATGATCATGTGTGTATGTATTGGAATAATACATTTATTTCTCCTTTTACAGTCCATTAATTTGTAGATCAACAAAGATATTGTCCTATAAAATTGCATACACAGAATTTAAACTTAATTGATTGCATAGGCTAGACTGATCAAGGTTGTTGTTTATTTCAGGAAACACTGTAAAACCAGAGGAAAGTCAATACCAGGGTCTTCAGAAACAAATGGAAAATACTAGAACTAGTGTCGATAATCTTGAGCGTAAAATGGGGTCATTGAGTAGTGAAGTTCGTCGGGTCAGTAATACTGTGGAACAGTTGCTAAAAGTGATAACAAGCTCTGGTAGATTCCTGAATCTTACTGAAACTCTAGCTTCTCCAAATTTATCCCCAAACTCCCCAGGGGAATCATCATTTTCTTTCGAACCGAATATTGAGGAGAGTTTACCAAATGTACTTGGTTCAAACAATAGTATGTTGAGTGTTTGTAGTGACGGTATGATGAAAAGCGAAAATAGTATTCCTCATATGGTTTTCTCACCATGTTGTTCCGCTGATTCCTACATCAAAGGGTTGTCTTTGTCTTCGGAAAATTTACCTTATGATAAACAAGCTTCACGCTTGTATAACAGACAGTATTTAAGGTCACCTAAACGAACGCGCCTTTCCGTACCAACAACAAATCTTGTGCACAGTCTTCGGACAAATCAAAAGAGTCACAATCACATTTTTAAATCAAAATCTGCTAATGACATGAAGGAAGAATTTAGTGATGTTAATCAACTTAATACTTGTGAGTCTGAAACAAGTGTGACGTGTTTGGGGAAGACTCATCTAGAAGGAAGTAATCCCGTGTGTGATACAGCTGAGGAGATGACCGCCGTGAATAAACCAACAAGTAAACTTGATGTCAACGATCAAGGTTCATTGATTGTAACTACGGAACTTTGATCATGGTTATTAGTGACTTTTTTTTTAAATCTTGCCTATTTTGAATTTACAATATTTTCTTTATTACAAGGTCCTTGTTAAACCATTTTTATTATATTGTATCGTGATAACAGCCCCATTTGAAAACAATTTATATTTTTAACTTCTTTTCTAGAAGTTATTCCGATTTGACCATTTTATGGAGTAAAAACATAATAAAAATGTGTATATATTGGGTATTTCCATAATGTAAATGTGGTTATATTTTCTCATCACCTGTATCAAGTTGTTTGTCTATCTGTATTACCAGAAGCTGAAGTTTGTCTTATATCTACATATCACTGGTTTGTTTTTTCTTTACAAATGCCCAGGTTATAAATTTTGAATACATTTCAGGTTACATGTTTTAGTTTACAACTTTCTCTCATGACGTTTTTTTTAGTATCGCAAAGCAAATGTATGAAATGTATGAAATGGATAAAATGTATAAAATACTCACCCCTTATATTATAATATTGTACATCACAAGATATGCCGTAAGCATCAGACAACCTATAATTACTTTCTCAGCAAGAATCTTAACAAAGCAGAGAAACTGTAAGTCAATTCGCCAAATCCCCAACCTCTACACGTAAATTTACGAATATAAATGATCAAGTTGTTGTAAAAGATCACTCCAAAAAATCCAAATGCAAAATCCCCGAAAACCTGATACAACCCTTGCTAAAATACTGGAACTATGCAGCTCTATGGCGTCTCCAGAAACCCAGATTACTTATTAGAGTAAATTAATTACACGTCTTACAACAACTCAACCTGTTCACGAAGGCAACCAGTGGCTATACCGTCAAATAACCAACATATATCTGGCGTGGTTTCGAATCCCTGGTTGTACATGAAAAGGAGTAGGATCGCCTGTCCTACCTCGTGGGTTTCCTCCGGGTCCTCAGGTTTCCTCCCACTGCTAAAAACCCCTACGCACAAGCGAATTAATGAAATGGAATTAAACCATATGTTAGTACCAAAATGACTTAGTTTGTGTCTCTATCCCACTCAATATCAAGCTCCAGATTATCACTGCCTTACCCATTTAGCCACATGATCCCCACTCCCGAACTTATAGTAGCCAAGTATAACTCAATATCATCCAAAGTCTTCGACATTGAAAACATGAATTATTTGTCAATTTAAATCAACATTGATGCTGTGGTCGTACCAGAAAATGATGAGCATGATGTTCAATATTTAGGACGAAATAAGCGCCAATGTAACAATGTCATCTACTATCATTAGAATATAGCCATCAAATAGTTTAACAAAATGGGCCAAGGGGAATCTACGCCTAGTTCGGGTAGAACAAAATGAAACACTTTGCAGCTGGAATATCCCTGAACATGGATTTCAGAAGCTTATTCTGCAGCTCATTTTCACAGCAAAAATTACAAGGCTGATGTTCCCACACACAATCAGATGCAAACCACAGTGTTTGTGAAATATTTTATTTGTAAATGATTCTTAACTACAGCTATGAGTATTTAATTGATTAAAAAACAATAACATAATCTCTTATCTGATAAATTATCAGTACGTCTATATTAAACATTATTTTAAAAGCTGTGAAATACAGTTGCCCTAAGAAACATATCCATCCAAAATGTATCATAAGATATTTGATTTAAAATATGGGAGGGTAACATCTTTATCCCTCCATTCGCATTAAATTTTTGAATATTTTGTTTCCAAAAAAACATTAAATATTCTGTCAGAAAAGCCTGCAGTCTTTAAAAGATAATATTTTATGGTAATTATTTGAGTAATATAAGACAATTACAGAAATAAATCTTAATCAAAACCTCCCCTCAAATCAATACAAATATGAAAAGGTAATATCTTTTACCCCTATCAGATATATTGAAATGCTAATATAAATCAAAACCTCAAATCTATAAGAATATAATTGATCAAGAAATAATATAATCTATTTCGACTGGTGAATTTACCAGTTGGCCCATATTAAACAATACTTTAAAATATATGGGTAAAGGTAAATAAAAGAATAATAAATGTGGTTGCGCGAAAAAATATAAAAATCTCAACCCCACCACCTTCCCCTTATATTATTTGTATGTCGAAAATTTCGAAATAAATTGACCCCATTCAAATTACCATAAACTAGTATGTTCCAAGTTTAGAGAAAAGGGAAAATTTGTATTTTGGACCTGTAGCATGATGGACGGACAGACATAATACATCTCCCCTCCCCCATACCATATCACGTTTGTATGTCGAAAATGTCTAAACAATTATGACCCCATTCAAATTCCCATAACGGTTTACATTCCAAGTTTAGGAAAATGCAAAATTTAGAATTTTGTTCTGTAACATAAAATATGGGCATATAAAAATATCAAATTGTTTAATATAGGCCTATAAATATAACTAAATGTATAATAATTAGGGAAATACAAATCATAATCTCTTATCTGTAAGTAAATAATTGATTATATTATTTCTTAATCTATTCAACAGATGGATTATTTGAATTTCGACCTCATTCTATTTCCTTATAAAGTATTATTTTACCCTAACACACTGACAATAATATGGGCATATAAAAATATCATATAACTGTTTAATATAGGCCTATAAAAATAACTAAATAATGTATAATAATTGGAGAGATACAAATCACATTATGTTATCTATAAGTAAATAATTGATTAAGAAATAATATAATCTATTCAACAGATGGATTATTTGAATTTCGACCTCATTCTATTTCCTTATAAATAGAGAATCTCCTACGAGTGTTTTTTGATATCAAAAAATATCAACGAGTGTTGATATTTTTTGATATCAAAAAACATGAGTTGGAGATAAATTAAAACAGTTTCTTTTTAACGAAAAAAAAGTCACTTTTTATTTAAAATAAGTGGTTTCTTTAAAATAAAAGAAAGTAGTTCCTTTTTGATTGGCCAATCAAATTCATGTAAAGCGATATCTCCTAAGGAGATATCGCAGTAGATTATGTAATTTATCATACAAGCGATATCTACAGATGGTTTATTCGAATTTCGACCTCATTCTATTTCCTTATAAAGTATTATTTTACCCTAACACACTGACAATAATATAAACATTGAATATTTTTGTCAATCTTTGTAGGCAATCTCTAGTGACTGGTATCATTATATTATAGTATATATACAAATATAAATTTAAACCTTTGGCCTGAAAATATGGGTGCATAAAAACTATATGAAATGTTTATTTATAATGGGGTATTGGATGGATATTTTGTTTCAAAAAAAAAAAAAAAAAAGAATTCTGTCAGAAAAGCCTACATTCTTGAAAGATAATATTTTAAGGTAATTATTTGAGTAATATAAGAGAATTACAGAAATAATTAACCTTAATCAAAACAATGAAAAGGTAACATCTCTTTACCCCTATAAATCCCGTTGCTCGGTCGAAAGTTTCGAAAGAATTGTAATTTGACCTCATTTAGAATCCCATAAAGTTTAATGTCCTAAGTAAAGACAACAAAGAAAAATTTTGAATGTTCACCTAACGTCCTTATAAAGTATTATGTTACCCATAATTAAACATTCTGATCTTTGTAGGCGTTTCTGACATCAGTGGTCAGTATTGAGAGCCGGCTACCCAACCCTAACTCTGATCAACCGGAAGTGTTTACTCAATACTGACCTTACAATGTAAACTACATAATCCTGCATATAATATAACTGACCAATAATAAGAGTAGATACCAGTCCTATAAGATAATAATTTGCCTAATTTAACATCAGATATATTGAAATACTAATATAAATCAAAACCTCTAATCTATAATAATACAACTGATTAAGAAATAATATGATCTATTTCGACTGATGAATTATCAGTTGACCCATATTAAACAATATTTTAAAATATATGGGTAAAGGTAAATAAAAGAATAATAAATGTGGTTGCATGAAAAAATATAAAAATCTCAACCCCACCACCTTCCCCTTATATTATTTGTATGTCGAAAATTTCGAAATAAATTGACCCCATTCAAATTACCATAAACTAGTATGTTCCAAGTTTAGAGAAAAGGGAAAATTTGTATTTTGGACCTGTAGCATGATGGACGGACAGACATAATACATCTCCCCTCCCCCATACCATATCACATTTGTATGTCGAAAATGTCTAAACAATTATGACCCCATTCAAATTCCCATAACGGTTTACATTCCAAGTTTAGGAAAATGCAAAATTTAGAATTTTGTTCTGTAACATAAAATATGGGCATATAAAAATATCAAATTATTGTTTAATATAGGCCTATAAAAATAACTAAATAATGTATAATAATTGGAGAAATACAAATCATATTATCTTATCTATAAGTAAATAACTGATTAAGAAATAATATAATCTATTCAACAGATGGATTATTCGAATTTCGACCTCATTCTATTTCCTTATAAAGTATTATTTTACCCTAACACACTGACAATAATATAAACATTGAATATTTTTGTCAATCTTGACTGGTATCATTATATTATAGTATATACAAATATAAATTTAAACCTTTGGCCTGAAAATATGGGTGCATAAAAACTAAATGAAATGTTTATTTATAATGGGGTATTGGATGGATATTTTGTTTCAAAAAAAAAAGAAAGAATTCTGTCAGAAAAGCCTACATTCTTGAAAGATAATATTTTAAGGTAATTATTTGAGTAATATAAGAGAATTACAGAAATAATTAACCTTAATCAAAACAATGAAAAGGTAACATCTCTTTACCCCTATAAATCCCGTTGCTCGGTCGAAAGTTTCGAAAGAATTGTAATTTGACCTCATTTAGAATCCCATAATGTTTAATGTCCTAAGTAAAGACAACAAATTTTGAATGTTCACCTAACGTCCTTATAAAGTATTATGTTACCCAAAATTAAACATTCTGATCTTTGTAGGCGTTTCTGACATCAGTGGTCAGTATTGAAAGCCGGCTTCCTAACCCTAACTACCATTTAGGCAGGAGGTGGTAGGATTTTCAAAAGTGCTTGGATATACCAGAAGTATTTACTCACTATATATCTGACCTTATATTCTAAATAAACAATCATGTATATAATATAAATGAAAAATTATAACAGTGGACAGCTGTAGACAATGGTCGGTGCTGAGAGCGGCTACCCAACCCTAACTCCCATTTAGGAAGGGGGAGGTACGATTTTCCATGTGCTCTGATCAGCTGGAAGTGTTTACTCACTATTGACCTTACATTCTAAATAAACATAATCATGTATATAATATAAATAAAAGACAATCATGTATATAATATAAATGAAAAATAATAACAGTAGACATCTGTAGACAATTTCAATAGAAAAATACTACTTTAGTACAATCAAGTTTATTTTGATGAAAACAAAAAATCATGTTGGTTTTTTGAAAGTTTCGATAAAATTGTCAATTTGAACTGGTGATTTCTAATAACGTAACTTAACCAAAGACAAACACAATAATACACATTATATGTGAATAATTGTTTCCAAAAAACATTAAATATTCTATCAGAAAAGCCTACAGTTTTTAAAGATATTATTCTAAGGTAATTATTTGAGTAATATTATAATTACAGAAATAATTACTAATCAAAACCAGCCTTGAGTCTTGAAAACAATACAAAAATGAAAAGGTAACATCTCTTTACCCCTATCAATCCCGTTGCTAGCTCGAAAGTTTTGAAAGAATTGTAATTTTACCTCATTAAGAATCCCATAAAGTTTTATGTCCCATGTACAGATAAAGAAAAATTTTGAATGTTCACTTAAAGTCCTAGTAAAGTATTATGTTACCCAAAATTAAACATCCTGATCTTTGTAGGCGTTTCTGACAACAGTGGTAAGTATTGTAAGCCGGCTATTAACCCTAACTACCATTTAGGAAGGAGATGGTAGGATTTTCAAAAATGCTCGGATCAACCAGAAGTATTTACTCAATACTGACATTACATTGTAAATAAACTTAATACAAATAAAAAATAATCATGTATATAATATAAATAAAAAATAATAAACAATCTTGCATATAATATAAATGAAAAATTAAAACAGAAGATGTCTGTAGATGACTTGATTAGAAAAATACTAGTTTGGCAATAACAAGCTTATTTAGACAATTAAATCCAAATTGCAAACGAACCCCATCAATATCTGAATCAAAATTTACAGTAAAGAAACATGAGCTAACAGGTTTGACACACCTTTACATAGAGAAGTGATTTGATAGACTTTGATGTGTTTTAAACTTGTAAACAGAATGTCCTTTACTGTACCTATTCGATCGACCCATGAAAATTTAGAAAATATATACACACATAAACCTGTTATTGCTAATCTAGAATTTCCCTATTCAACTTCCATTTCCCAGTCGAGTTCCCGGTACCATAAACTGTCGCTTGACATCCATCCAAATCACTCCTGGAAAAAAGGTAAACAATGACAATTAAAATGTCCACATGAATAATATCGTTTGAAAAAAGGACCTAGTTGAAAATTTGCCCATCTGTACAACACGATAAATACTTCGGCAAATGTGAAACGTTTTCGAAAACTACAAACGGATGTTTCCTACTGTCATGCTGTATTGTTTTGCAACTAGAAAATCACAACTTGCAGCTTAAGTATGATTTGTTGAAAGTAAACCGATAGAATAAATTCGCCTAAGAACCACTACTGAACATCAATGGTGACCAAATGATTCGTTCAGTTGAAATGTCAGATTTGAAGGTGAAATTTCTATTTACAGGAATGTCCCAACAGTCAATATGTATACTTAATTCAAAGAACAGAATATTATGTAATTAAGTAGATCACATGTAATTTAATTTTATTTATAAATTGTAGGAATAATTTAGAAAAATTAAAGTTTGGTACCTACCCCGTCTTTCTTCTCCTATATCTGCGGTAATCATCGTATTGATCATTCGGCGCCTTAACATTGTTGTGGTCCTGTAAAATGTACAACAATTATATATTTATTTTCTATAACATTGGGCAGTATTTTTGCATGCCAACAGAGACATTTCAATAGCCAAAGACAAACTTCCTGCCTACAGGAACTAGAGAAGTTGTAATTAAGTATGTGTGTTTTGCTAATGTTTTAAATCAAATAAGGAAAATAGGTTGCCAGGCAACGAAACATACGCCCACACAGCAGCCAAATCGTCCGGGCAGTCAACAAGAATTGTCGCATATTAAGGAATTATCAGAATTTGTTTGGTTTTTATAATCAAACGTTTTTTTTTAAATCATATAATAATTGTGACCTCCAGAGGCACCACAAGCTAAAAAGGGTGATTTTTCGTACAATCAGGGGACATAATTCAGGAAGTAATGACCCGATGGGCGCAAATATCGAAAGGAACCAAGATCTTTGGGTTTAAAACATACCTGTCAAGTTTCATCAAAATCGATTCAAAATTGTGACCTCTATAGGGTCCACAACCTTGATATAACATATTTTCACACTATTCATGTACAAACGGCGGCCATTATGTCCGTCAATTCTAGTCCGGTTTTCACGTAATTCAAACTCTCTCTTCATTACCATGTAACGGTGATATAGTCAAACGTTTTTATACGCCCACATTTTCATGTGGACGTATATTGTCGTCGCCCCTGTTCGTCCGTCCGTCCACAATTGTTTGTGAACAGTCTACAGGTCACAATTTTTATCCGATTTCAATGAAACTTAAAACATAGGTTTATCACCCTAAGATCTCGGTTCCTTTCGATATTGGCATGTATCGGACTGTAACTTCATGGGTTATGGCCCCTGATTGTACGAAAATTCACGTTTTTTAGCTTGTGAACAGTGTAGAGGTCACAATTTTGAACCGATTTGGATGAAACTTGAAAAGCATGTTTATAACCCAAAGATCTTGGTTCCTTTCGATATTTGCGCCAATCGGATCGTAACTTCCTGAATTATGGCCCCTGATTGTCCGAAAAATCGCCCTTTTTAGCTTGTGGTCCCTCTGGAGGTCAAAATTGTTATCCGATTTAAAAAAACGTTTGATTATATCACCGTTCCATGGTTATGAAGGTTGAGTTCGAATTTCGTGAAAATCGGACCAAAATTGACGGACAAAATGGCCGCCATTTGTACGCGAATAGTGTGAAAATATGTTACATGTATATCAAGGTTGTGAACAGTGTAGAGGTCACAATTTTGAACCGATTTGGATAAAACTTGAAAAGCATGTTTATAACCCAAAGATCTTGGTTCCTTTTGATATTTGCGCCAATCGGATCGTAACTTCCTGAATTATGGCCCCTGATTGTCCGAAAAATCGCCCATTTTAGCTTGTGGTCCCTCTGGAGGTCAAAATTGTTATCCGATTTAAAACAACGTTTGATTATATCACAGTTCCATGGTTATGAAGGTTGAGTTTGAATTTCGTGAAAATAGGACCGAAATTGGTGGACAAAATGGCCGCCATTTGTACCGAATAGTGTGAAAATATGTTATATCAAGGTTGTGGACCTTATAGAGGTCACAATTTTGAACCAATTTTGATGAAACTTGACATGTATGTTTATAACCCAAAGATCTTGGTTCCTTTCGATATTTGCGCCCATCGGATTGTAACTTCCTGAATTATGGCCCCTGATTGTCCAAAAAATCGCCCTTTTTAGCTTGTGGTCCCTCTGGAGGTCAAAATTGTTATCCGATTTAAAAAAACGTTTGATTATATCACCATTCCATGGTTATGAAGGTTGAATTCGAATTTCGTGAAAATCGGACCAAAATTGACGGACAAAATGGCCGCCGTTTGTACGCGAATAGTGTGAAAATATGTTATATCAAGGTTGTGGACCTTATAGAGGTCACAATTTTGATGAAACTTGACATGTATGTTTATACCCCAAAGATCTTGGTTCCTTTCGATATTTGCGCCCATCAGATCGTAACTTCCTGAATTATGGCCCCTGATTGTCCAAAAAAATCGCCCTTTTTAGCTTGTGGTCCCTCTGGAGGTCAAAATTGTTATCCGATTTAAAAAAACGTTTGATTATATCACCATTTCATGGTTATGAAGGTTGAATATGAATTTTGTGAAAATCGGACCAAAATTCAGGAAGTTATGATCCAATGGGCGCAAATATCGAAAGGAACCAAGATCTTTGGGTAATAAACATACATGTCAAGTTTCATCAAAATCGGTTCAAAATTGTGACCTCTATAAGGTCCACAACCTATATATAACCTATGTTTCACAATATTCGCGTACAAACGGCGGCCATTTTGTCCGTCAATTTTGGTCCGATTTTCACAAATTTCATACTCAATCTTCATAACCATGCAACGGTGATATAATTAAACGGTTTTTTAAATCGGATAACAATTTTGACCTCCAGAGGGACCACAAGCTAAAAAGGGCAATTTTTCGGACAATCAGGGGCCATAATTCAGGAAGTTACGATCCGATTGGCGCAAATATCGGAAGGAATCAAGATTTTTGGGTTATAAACATGCATTTCAAGTTTCATCCAAATCGGTTCAAAATTGTGTCCTCTACACTGTTCACAACCTTGATATGACATATTTTCACACTATTCGCGTACAAATGGCGGCCATTTTGTCCGTCAATTTCGGTCCGATTTTCACGAAATTCGATCCCGACCTTCATAACCATGGAACAATGATATAATCAAACGGTTTTTTAAATCGGATAACAATTTTGACCTCCAGAGGGACCACAAGCTAAAAAGGGCAATTTTTCGGACAATCAGGGGCCATAATTCAGGAAGTTACGATCCGATTGGCGCAAATATCGAAAGGAACCAAGATCTTTGGGTTATAAACATGCATTTCATGTTTCATCCAAATCGGTTCAAAATTGTGACCTCTAAACTGTTCACAAGCTAAAAAACGTGATTTTTCGTACAATCAGGGGCCATAACCCATGAAGTTACAGTCCGATACATGCCAATATCGAAAGGAACCGAGATCTTAGGGTGATAAACCTATGTTTTAAGTTTCATTGAAATCAGATAAAAATTGTGACCTGTAGACTGTTCACAAACAATTGTGGACGGACGGACGGACAGGGGCGACGACAATATACGTCCACATGAAAATGTGGGCGTATAAAAATATTGAAAACACAATCAGCCAACCAAATTCGTGAAATTCCTATCAGAGAGAAAAATGGTGATTAACGTCCAATCAACACAAACTAGGTCATTTCGGGACTAACATATGGTTCAACTGGGGATTAGAAACCAAGCCTCAATGGCAGGCCCTATGATACAGCGTGCAGAAATTCATATGAATAACCATTACTATTTCGGTTCACCATATTACATTATACGACATTTTATGTTTGAAATTTTGTTTTAATGAAAATATTGATATTAATGCTTACCTCAACAATTGCATAACAAATGCCTGTACATTAATATCGTCATGTATAATACGCTGTGTGTCCTGTTCATCCACAACTATCACCGTCTTCATATGTCTCTTACAAACATATCTCCACGATCCTGTAATTAAGAGGAGGATTATTAAGTATTATACATTCTAAATTCCCACACAGCATCTAATCTCAGTTTATGTCTACTTTAACCGGCACCGTTACTATTTTTAAAGAAAAATATATTTATGTTTAGTTAGATCTTCCAAGAACCTTTATTTTTTTTTTTTTATCAAACAATTATAATCATCGTGTAAAATACAATGTGTTTATGGACTAATAAAAAAGACAGCATGTTTTAGTTTTGTCTATTGTCATACAACAAAAACATTAAAATCTACCAATGGTGATGGCATAACTCACCTGTATCAGTAAACTCTCTAGACCCCGCTATCAGCAATTACATCTAAGCTTATCATAGAAACATGTTATACAAGATTATCTCTACTAGACACTCAGGAGAAATTTGCAATATATGTTAAAGCATTAAAAATCTAAGATAAACCAAATATCAGAATATATTAAATATAGCACCCCTTACTTAGCAAGCAAATGCAAAATGGTGAAAAACGTGCAAAAAATAAAAAGAAAAAAAGAAATTAGTTCCCTAAACGAAATGTGGGGTTAGTTGATGCCATATTAATATATCCCGATTTAATAACTACCCATGTCTACAACTTCCTACCAAAAAACCTAATAATACATCATGGAAAACTTCACATGATATTTACAAACGAATCTGGTGCACAAGCCAAGCTTATACAACATAGAATATATCGACAGGCCCAGTATAAGATGCATGATAACGTTCTATGATACCATAAACTTCTTTACTCCTTTATCTGAAAATAAAACCCCATGAATTAATATTAGCGTTAACTATTTTCCCTATGCATTGGTGTTGAAGGATTACATTCATGAATGTCATTAACAATGGTCTAGAACCTTGTCATAGGTGAAGATCTCTTATTTAAACAAATGCTGATTACCCCAAGAACTACTGTCATGCCACCATCGTCTGTAATATGTAATGGAAATATCGATATATGTTAGTAGACACACTTGTTTATTCTGTGGGAAAGACCCCAGACTTGGCCTGTATGGTGGGGGGCCCTAGGGCCTCGAACACGTGGGGGCCCCTGAGCACCGATCGTGGATCTATGGCCGACGAAGCAGTCCACCACGAGTGCAGTAGGCCCGAAGCACCGCAAGGTCTCGCCCCAGGAAATATTTAGAAATTGAATGCCGAAAACGTGATTTCCTGGCATTTCAGGCACTTGTGTCGGAGCCATTTTGAGTACCTCCCCCAGAAAACAAATAAAATTCTGCCACAAAATTAGCACATTCTGGCATTATTTCAGTGGACCAATCCACGTGAGTGCAATGAAATGAGGGCATTTATAGAGGAGTGGGCTGGAGCTCATCAAGTCCATTTAATCCGCCACTGTTAGTGAGCAGAGCAACATCAAACCTAATTTTGAAGTCGCTCAGTGATAAATAACAGGGTCAGTTGATTCGGAATCGTATTATATCCCCCGCGATGATTTGATGAATGGAGGCCGTAAAGTTACGACCAAGCCGGACTCGATTTTTGACAAACGTCTAACACTGTAAGTACCAAATAGTAATACAAGATTTAATCAAGAAATCTGAATATTTCGTGTGATCATGATGTGCATCTCAAATTCAGCTTATACCCACAACAAATAACAACAACAACCACAGCTTATATACAATCGTATGATAATCTGAGGCAATTCGCGCTACTCGAAATTGGGACGAGTAATTTGTTCGAGTTATACGATAATTCGAATTAGACAATGTTTGGTCCGATAGAAGATCTCATGAAAATAAAAGACCATGTGTTACACCCATCACCGGATTACAACGAATTCTAGGAGGTCAATCGTGACACCATGGATTGAGGGGGCCCTAGGGATTTGCGATGGAGGGCCCTTGGAGCATAGGAGAGGCCCCATCACTAGGTCACCGGCCCGACCATGCTCTAGGCGTGCAACTGAGATTTTTAAGGGGGGTCCCCTAATGTGGGGGGCCCTGTGGCATGTGCCCCATGGTTAATCCGGCGTTGGATAAAGTTTAGTATTAATGCCTACCCTGTATTTGTCCTATACCCGTGGTAATCATCATCATATTGATCATTTGGCGCTTAACATTGTTGTGGTCCTGTAAAATATACAAAAGTATCACAGATGGGATCGGCATGATGAAAAAACACGAGAATGGACTTTAGATCATGAAAATCCAACGACTATTGGCGGAGATAGTCATGTTCTTGTTCAGAGGGGTCCCAATTTCAACATTTTTTGGTAGCTTGGTCCCTAATCAACCCAAAACAAAAAAATCAATTTTAGCAAACAAATCCCACGGGAGCTGTTTTTATGACATGTCATACCACACTAAAACGTCCAGAGATTTAACTACAGGCTTCTCCGTATGCCTGAGTTTCAGACAGATTTTACACCGGTATTTATGTCTACGCAAGTAACGATATCAATTTGGTTACCTTCTCTAAACTTAAATCGATGGGGTCTCCACACCATAGCCTACCAGTTTCGGATCTTCCATTAGCTCCTCGGCACTGTACAGTGTCAATTACCCTATCTGTGACCAGGCGCATCCGGGGGCCGGAATAGTTTCACGGTCTCCATCGAGTTTTGGATCGTACAAAAGTGCGCAGTTACTGGACGAGAGATCCCCCGCCTTCCGACCGCTTCACTGCCTGCAAGATTACCGGGGGAGGAAGTGAGGTCTCCAGTTCTCATTTGGCTACCTTCTCGGATTTGTGACCTAGCGCCATCTCGGGGTCGGCCTAGTTACACGGTCACCATCGAGTCTTGGATCGTACGAAAGAGTGCACGGTTACTGGACGAGAGATTGGTCTTAACCATCCCCTGCCTTCCGACCGCTTCGCTGCCTGCAAGATTACCGGGAGAGGAAGTGAGATCTCCAGTTCTCATTTGGCTACCTTCTCGGATTTGTGACCAAGCGCCATCTCGGGGTCGGCCTAGTTACACGGTCACCATTGAGTCTTGGATCGTACGAAAGAGTGCACGGTTACTGGACGAGAGATTGGTCTTAACCATCCCCTGCCTTCCGACCGCTTCGCTGCCTGCAAGATTACCGGGAGAGGAAGTGAGGTCTCAGGTTCTCGTTTGGCTACCTTCTCGGATTTGTGACCAAGCGCCATCTCGGGGTCGGCCTAGTTACACGGTCTCCATCGAGTCTTGGATCGTACAAAAGTGCGCAGTTACTGGACGAGAGATCCCCCGCCTTCCGACCGCTTCACTGCCTGCAAGATTACCGGGGGAGGAAGTGAGGTCTCCAGTTCTCATTTGGCTACCTTCTCGGATTTGTGACCAAGCGCCATCTCGGGGTCGGCCTAGTTACACGGTCACCATCGAGTCTTGGATCGTACAAAAGAGTGCACGGTTACTGGACGAGAGATTGGTCTTAACCATCCCCTGCCTTCCGACCGCTTCGCTGCCTGCAAGATTACCGGGAGAGGAAGTGAGGTTTCCAGTTCTCATTTGGCTACCTTCTCGGATTTGTGACCAAGCGCCATCTCGGGGTCGGCCTAGTTACACGGTCACCATTGAGTCTTGGATCGTACGAAAGAGTGCACGGTTACTGGACGAGAGATTGGTCTTACTCTTAACCATCCCCTGCCTTCCGACCGCTTCACTGCCTGCAAGATTACCGGGAGAGGAAGTGAGGTCTCCGGTTCTCGTTTGGCTACCTTTTCCGATTTTTGACCAGGCACCATCTCGGGGTCAGCCTAGTTACACGGTCTCCATCGAGTCTTGGATCGTACGAAAGAGTGCACGGTTACTGGACGAGAGATTGGTCTTAACCATCCCCTGCCTTCCGACCGCTTCGCTGCCTGCAAGATTACCGGGAGAGGAAGTGAGGTCTGCGGTTCTCATTTGGCTACCTTCTCCGATTTGTGACCAGACGCCATCTCGGGGTCGACCTAGTTACACGGTCTCTTGGATCGTACGAAAGAGTGCACGGTTACTGGACGAGAGATTGGTCTTAACCATCCCCTGCCTTCCGACCGCTTCGCTGCCTGCAAGATAACCGGGAGAGGAAGTGAGGTCTCCCGTTCTCGTTTGCGTTATAGTCAGCAGACTACCATCTTTAAGTTTGAGATCGTCCATTATCTCCTCAGCATTGTACTCAGAGGGAATCTCATGTATCATGCATTTCTATGGTTTCTTTCCACCCCATAGCCTATGTTTGAGATCTTCCATTAGCTCATCACTGTACAATGTCAATTTGGTTACCTTCTCTCATCTTAAATCTATGGGGATCTAAGTTTGAGATCGTCCATTATCTCCTCAGCATTGTACTCAGAGGGAATCTCATGTATCATGCATTTCTATGGTTTCTTTCCACCCCATAGCCTATGTTTGAGATCTTCCATTAGCTCATCACTGTACAATGTCAATTTGGTTACCTTCTCTAATCTTAAATCTATGGGGCTCTAAGTTTGAGATCGTCCATTATCTCCTCAGCATTGTACTCAGAGGGAATCTCATGTATCATGTATTTCTATGGGTTCCGTCCACTCCATAGCCTATTTTTGAGATTTTCTCATTAGCTCATCACTGTACAATGTCAATTTGGTTACCTTCTCTTATCTTAAATCTATGGGTCTCCTCAACTCCATAGGCTCTAAGTTTGAGATCGTCCATTATCTCCTCAGCATTGTACTCAGAGGGAATCTCATGTATCATGCATGTCTATGGGTTCCTTCCACCCCATAGCCTATGTTTGAGATCTTCCATTAGCTCATCACTGTACAATGTCAATTTGGTTACCTTCTCTAATCTTAAATCTATGGGGCTCTAAGTTTGAGATCGTCCATTATCTCCTCAGCATTGTACTCAGAGGGAATCTCATGTATCATGCATTTCTATGGTTTCTTTCCACCCCATAGCCTATGTTTGAGATTTTTCCATTATCTCATCACTGTACAATGTCAATTTGGTTACTTTCTCTCATCTTAAATCTATGGGGCTCTAAGTTTGAGATCGTCCATTATCTCCTCAGCATTGTACTCAGAGGGAATCTCATGTATCATGCATGTCTATGGGTTCCTTCCACCCCATAGCCTATGTTTGAGATCTTCCATTAGCTCATCACTGTACAATGTCAATTTGGTTACCTTCTCTCATCTTAAATCTATGGGGCTCTAAGTTTGAGATCGTCCATTATCTCCTCAACATTGTACTCAGAGGGAATCTCATGTATCATGCATTTCTATGGGTTCCTGCCACCCCATAGCCTATGTTTGAGATCTTCCATTAGCTCATCACTGTACAATGTCAATTTGGTTACCTTATCTTAAATCCATGGGTCTCCTTCATAAAATAGGCTCTAAGTTTGCGATAGAATCGGGCCCAGGACAGCTTAGGTCACATTCGAAACTTATCAAGACAGGACAGCTTAGAATACCGTCACAGCCAGGATTGTCTAAAGCTAGGGCAGCTTGGTATACCACTGACCATACATTGTTTTCACCAAACCAGAGCAGCTTGGGATACAATCAACTATTTTAAAGTCAGTGCAGCTTGAGTTACAATTAGGTTTGCTTTCGTCCAATTTTACCAAGTCAGACCAGCTTAGGATTGTTTCAAGTCAGGATACTGTCAGGATCACTTTAATCCAGGAAAGCCTAGGGTACTAACCAGGATTGTTTCAAGCCAGGGCAGCTTATGATACTATCGACCATATTTACCAAGCCAGAACAGCTTAAGATAATATCAACCATATTTACCAAGCCAGAACAGCCTAGGATACTTTCAAGATCGACCATATTTACAGCTTAGTTCACAATCGAACTTTACCAATTATGCGCTACATGAAAAGATAAAAAATAATATATTCTACTTTCACTTGATACGTGTAACGTTGGATTTTATTGGTTGATTTTATTGATTGAATAGGGCCCTAGGCTCCTAATCTACAGCAGATTTAAATGGCCAACATTTATGGGGACATAGAATTCTACAAGAAATGCAACACTTACTATTATATAACAACTGGATCTTTAAATGCCATAACCTTATTCATGATAGATTTCATTCATTTCTCTGAAAGCTCTAAAACATCCTTCAACTGCAAAATAGTAAGGCTGATAAATAAAATCAAAACATGGTTCACTCCTGATAATAATGCAACTAGGAAAAATTTGAATTTTGTTACTTTAGTATTGATGTAAGAATGTGCTATCTCTAACTAGGATGCACCCATGATCGGCCTACAATGCCAAGGAATTGCAAATAGGTAGAGGGTAAGTTCTCAAAAGCAAAAGCATGTGAATTGTTCCATCAAAACTGGCCCAGTCCATTATTGACACAAGGGTGACTGGGCAAGTTTACTACAGTATTGATAACGAAATGAAATATAGTTTAACGTCTTACTGTTCTGCTCTGAACTGGGCTAATGAAGACGGGCATACGCCATACAGTGTTCTTTGAGGGAAATTTTGCCCGGGCAGTGGCACTATGGCCTAATCTTATATTTAATTCCAACTGCCAAGGCATCTTTTACGTGCACGCCAATGTGTACGCAGTACCTCGGTTTTTCGTTCCAACCAAACACCCTCCGTCCTGCATCATTGATGAGGGGGAAACCACGCCGTGAAATTGGGATGAACTTCGATACGTTATCACTAGTATTGCACAATTAAAAATTATATTATTTTTCAACAAGGAGAGTTTAGGGCAGGGGCAGATCTAGGAATTTTGAAATTGGGGTGGGCTGCCGCAAAATGAGGCACTGATTGCGGAGATGGGGCAAGTCGCTGAGAGGGGGGGGGGGGGAGTCCCAAAAAAATCATCTTGCATCTGTAGCCATTCCAAGGGCTATTTGCCTGATATTTTCGTCTTAGTAAACTTTCTGAACGGACATACTCAGCCAAATTAAAAACTTGACAATCGGGATTTTTGAGACTAGATTTTTAATATTTGGTTTAAGGCAACTATTTTAGTGTTATGTTGTGCACAGACAACCTTGACATCAACAGAAAGCAAGAATACGTCTCGCCGAAAGTCCTTGACATTGATAACGTTCGTGATGTCACAGTACCCCCCCAAAAGAAATTCACAGATTTGGAGAACAATCGGAATAAAGTGTTTAGTAACGGTTGTGACCTCCTCTAGTGTCTCGTACTGCCACACAATGTCTTCTCATGGATCTCAGAACATTAGTAAAAACATTCCCGAGGAAGACGTCGCCACTGCTCAGCAAGAGCATGTTGAAGGTCCTGCAATGTCAGTAGTGGATTCACTTGCTGACGAACACGTCGACCCAGTTCGTCCCAGATGTGTTCAATAGGATTAAGGTTGGGACTAAGCGACGGCCAATCCAGGACTTGGACACCGGCATTTCTTAAAAAATTCTGGGTAGCAATTGCCGTATGGGGTTGAGCATTGTCTTGTTGAAACGTTAGTCCAGGCCCATGTCTCTGCATAAACAGAAGAAAAACAGGTTGCAAAATCTTATCCCTGTACTGGACAGCATTTAAGTTCCCTTGGACAACAACAAGAGGAGAACATCCACGTGCACAAAAAGAACCCCAAACCATGACGCTGCCGCCACCAAATCGGTCAACTTCTCTGACGCATACTTGAGCGTAATGTTCACCTCTTCTGCCGTACACTCGGACCCTGCCATCGGCAAATCTCAAAGTGAATCGAGTTTCGTCCCTAAAGACAACCGAATTCCACGGTCTTTGAGTAAATCTTATGTGTCTTGTGGCCCACACAAGTTGGTTACAGCGATGAAGAGGTGCAATATTGGTCCATTATAGGGCCTCTGAGCTCGAAGACCAGCAGCCTGCAAGAAATTTCGAACAGTTTGTTCAGTTACCCTTCCACCAAACATCTGTCTACTTGTGGAGGTTGCAGTGACAAATCTGTTTCCAAGATGACGTAATCGTATTGCTTGATCTTCCTGGAGCAATGTCGGCAATAGTTCCAGTTTGAAGCACTCTCATTCTAAGATTAATTATTGTATTGCGTCAACAATTAAAGGCTCTTGCAACAGTGACCACAGACTGACAGGCATAGAGCCTACCTATAGCACGTAGACGTTCTACATTTGAAAGTTGCGGCATTTTCTAACAAAGATGAAAATAACAATTTTAATTTGTTTTTCCAGTTCAAGTTACATGTGCGTGTTCAGTTTAAGCAATCTTGCATCGGTTGACCTCACGAGTTTGTGTTTGCACGTGTTTTTCATCTTTATATGCTCAAAAGTCATGTGATCCACTTTACAATTTTATGAAATTAAAGACTTCTTACTACTTACTATCGTTAGAAACACTTTAAAATTTATTTGACTTACCAGAAAAAAAAATTTGAAATTGATCAGTGTCAAGTTTTTAATTTGGCTGAGTATATTTTGTCTGAGAAAAGACAATTTCAGCAGTAAACCAGCGGCTGCCAGGCAGGATACCCCACATTTTCGTGAGATGGATAGAGAACAAGCTAAAAAAGAAAGTGACTTTTCCTACAATCATGAAGTTACAATTCGATATGTGCAAATATCGGAAGGAACCAAGATCTTTGAGTTAATCTTGCATTTCAAGTTTCATCAAAATTGGATTAAAATTGTGACCTCTACAGGGTCCACAACCGTGATATTACATATTTTCACACTAATCGCGTACAAATGGCGACCATTTCAACCATCAATTTTGGTCTGATTTTCACGAAATTCGAACTCAACCTTCATTACCATGCAACGGTGATATAATCAAAAGTTTTCTTAAATCAGATAATAATTTTGACCTCCAGACGGACAACAACCTATTTTTCAAGTTTTGTCAAAATCGGATAAGAATTGTGACCTGTAGAGAATTATAACAGATTCAACTGCCAAGGGATCTTTTAGGTGCAAGTCAATGTGTACACGGGACCTCAATTTTTCGTCCCTTACTGAACAACTAGACATCTGTCCTTGCCAGGCCCCCCCATTCTACAACACTGACAAGGACGACACCACGCTGGAAAATTAAACACCCTTTACCTGGTGTTGTCAGGCCCTCCCTTCTACAACACTGACAAGGGGCAATGCAGGGATCGAACACCCGACCTCCAGACTAGCGAGCCAACACCTTACCCACGTGATTCCCCTATAGACCTAATGAATGCCTACACCAAGTTTGAACATTCTACCTCAATTACAGCTATCATGCTCCATAGTCTCGGCCAATCAAATTGTTTACCATGAGCAGAAAATGCTCATTATTGAACTAATTCTAGGTATGAATGTAATAAAACTAAACACCAAGTTTCATCACGCCCACTTATATTAGAACTGAAGTTATCCAGTTGTGTCTCAAAAAACTGACGGACAGACGGACAGACACACCCATTTTAATGGTACCCTGCATTCTTAGACAGACGGGGGACAAAAAGGTGATTTTTCGTACAATAAGGGGCCATAATTCAGGAAGTTACCATCCGATGTTATAAAGTTCGTTGGGTTATAAAGATCCATTTCAAGTTTCATCAAAATCAGTTGAAAATTGTGACTTCTACACTGTTCAAGTTAAAAATGTGATTTTTCGTACAATCAGGGGCCATAATCCATGATGCTACTGTCCGATACATGCGAATATCAAAACACCAGCAACTAAATCGCCCAAGCAGTCGACAAGAGTTGTTGCATATAAGTAATTATCATAAAATCATTAGAATTTGTTTGGGTTTTATAAAGTTCTGCCCAAGCGAACGTTTAGTATACGAAACATTTAATATTATGGATTTAGCTGTTCAATTATCGATTTTCAAGAAATTCAAACTTAACCATCATTAATGTGTACCGAGGATATAGTCAAACGTTTTTTTAATTCAGAATAATTCAATCTTTGGGTTATAAACTTATATTTCAAACTTCATTAAAATCGGATTTAAAATGTGACCTCTACAGGGTCCACAACCTTGATAAATCAAATGTTTACACTATTCGCATATTATCGGCAGCCATTTTGTCCGGAAGTTTTAGTTTGATTTTCGCGAAATTAGACCTCAACCTTCATTATAGTATAACTGCGATATAATTAAACGTGTTTTTTTTAAAGTCGGATAATAATTGAGATCTTTAGAGGAACCACAAAAATAAACAAGCCAACAGTGAGGCTGATGTCCCCCGCCGAAATCCCAAAATAAATAGAAGACACATATTAATTAATCGCACATTTATTTTTTTCAATGTATCGAGCAATCAAACTGTACACGAAGTGTCATCCAAAAGTGTTTTATAAAGAAAAATGCTAAAACCGCCGAGAAAAATGAAAATGTACCCTAGTTAGGGGGACCCTAAAGGCAGACAAAAGGGCCCCTCTGGCCAAGGGAAAGGGCCCTCGTGTCCAAGTCAATCGTTTCTATACACTGTTACTGTCGAATCGATTACTAAATGAGAATGCAGTCATTGTATTGGCATAAAAATCATCAATCAAGATGAACCTAAGTTATCTTGTCCCAAAGTATCAACCAATCAAATTGCTTATCTCTGCTTACCCTAAGCGGAAAATGCTCATCTTTGAACTCCATCAAGGCTTTGACCTAATAAGCATATACACCAAGTTTGAACATTTTAACTCAATTAGAAGGAGAGTTATTGTGTTCCAAAGTCTCGACTAATCTCGACCAATCAAATTGCGTATCGCTCTGCTTACCTTGAGCAGAAAATGCTCATTATCGAACTTAGTCAAGGTATTACTGTAATAAAACTATACACCAAGTTTCATCACTCTCACTTAATTAGAACTAAAGTTATCGTGTCCCAAAGCATCAATCAGATATGAGCAAATATCGAAAGGAACCATGATATTTGGATTATAAACATGCATTTCTAGTTTCATCAAAATCGATTTAAAAATTGTGACCTCTACACTGTTCACAAGCTAAAAACGTGATTTTTTGGACAATCGGGGGCCATAATTCATGAAGTTACAGTCCAATACATGCCAATATCGAAAGGAACCGAGATCTTAGGGTGATAAACCTATATTTCAAGTTTAATTGAAATTGGATAAAAATTGTGACCTGTAGACTGTTCACAAACAATTGTGGACGGACGGACGGACGGACAGGGGCGACGACAATATACGTCCACATTGTTTTTATCCACTCCTACTACTGGTGTCACTGTATCAAGTTTATTATGACTTTGATCCTGTCTATGTTTATGTTATTTAAATGGTTTGGGATTCCTCTCACTTTATCATTCGTATTCACATAAAAATGTGGGCGTATAAAAGTCAATTTTGCGTACAATCAGGGGCTATAATTCAGGAAGTTACAATCCAATATTATCCGTTGAATATCAAAAGGAACCAAGATCTTTGGGTTATAAACATGCATTTCAAGTTTCATCAACTTCAGATTAAAATTGTGACCTCTACAGGGTCCACAACCTTGATATACCATATTTTTATACCCTAGTTTTGTCTGTCAGTTATGGTCCGATTTTCACGAACCCAACATTCATTACGTTGTAACGGTCATACAATCAAACGTTTTTTTAAATCGGGTAATAATTTTGACTTCCAGAGGGACCACAAGATAATAAAGGCTATTTTTCGTATACAATCAGGGGCCATAATTCAGGAAGTTATGATCCGATGTGCCATGCGCAAATATCGAAAGGAACCAAGATCTTTGGGTTATAAACATGCATGTCAAGTTTCATCAAAATCGGTTCAATATTGTGACCTCTACAGGGTCCACAAGCTAAAAACGTGATTTTTCGTACAATCAGGGCCATAATCCATGAAGTTTTGATCCGATACATGCCAATATCGAAAGCAGCCGAGATCTTTTGGGGATAAACCTATATTTCAAGTTTCGTCAAAATCAGATAAGAATTGTGACCTGTAGAGAGTCCACAAACAAATTGTGAACGGACGGACAGGGGCGACGACAATATATGTCCACATAAAAATGTGGGCGTATAAAAAGGCGATTTAGCGTATAATCAGGGGCCATAATTCAGGAAGTTACTATTCGACATGCGCAAATATCGAAAGGAACCTAGAACTTTGGGTTATAAACATGAATTTCAAGTTTCATCAAAATTGAATTAAAATTGTGACCTCTACAGGGTCCACAACCTTGATATACCATTTTGTAACAGTATTCGCGTACAAACGGCGGCCATATTGTATGGCAATTTTGGTCCGATTTTCCCAAAATTCGAACTCAACCTTCCTTAGCGTGTAATGGTGATATAATCAATCAGTTTTTTAAATCGGATAATAATTGTGTCCTCCAGAGGGACCACAAGCTAAAAAGGGTGATTTTTCGGACAATCAGGGGCCATAATTCAGGAAATTACATTCAGATAGGCGCAAATATCGAAAGGAACCAAGATCTTTGGGTTATAAACATGCATTTCAAGTTTCATCAAAATCGGTTCAATATTGTGACCTCTACAGTGTTTACAAGCTAAAAACGTGATTTTTCGTACAATCAGGGGCCATAATCCATGAAGTTTTGATCCGATATATGCCAATATCGAAAGCAGCCGAGATCTTTTGGGGATAAACGTATATTTCAAGTTTCGTCAAAATCAGATAAGAATTGTGACCTGTAGAGAGTCCACAAACAAATTGTGGACAGACGGACGAACGGACGGTGGCGACGACATAATACGTCCACATGAAAATGTGGGCGTATAAAAACCAACGCCGGTTATTATTGTTTAGTTTTTGGAAGTTGTCTTAGACATATGATTCCTTTTTTTGTCCGATTGGGGAAACTGTTTTTTGTAATCCTTTTTTCCAATTCGTGTAGGTCCTCAATTTCTGCAAGGGGAGATAAATTAGAAAATTTCTAATGATATCGTTGAAGCTACATGTAGATAAACAAAATCTACTTACATTCCCAATTTCATGAAAATCGAACTAATGTTCTAGAAGTTGTCATGTTGGTTTTACTTCCGGGATAGGATTTCAATAACGTAATATTTGAATTTAAAGATAGGCTGGCACTGCCAGGCAGGATACGCCCACATTTTCGAGAGATGGACAGAGAACAAGCAATACCGAAAGTGATTTTTCCTACATCTTTAAGTCCTGTATTTCATACTGTATTGGGAGCAGCCATTTAGTTGGTCAGTTCCAGTCTGATATTAATGAAATTCGAAACCGACAATGATTATGGTGTGACGGTACACAACCTAGAAATGTGACTTTTCATCAAAATCGGATAAGAATTGTGACCTGTAGAGAGTCCACAACCATGATATACCATATTTTTACACTATTCGCGTACAAACGGCGACCATTTCATCCGGCAATTTTGGTACGATTTTCACGAAATTAGAACTCAACCTTCCTCATCAAAATCGAATTGGATAATAATTGTGACCTCCAGAGGGACCACAAGCTAAAGAAAGGGGGATTTTGCGTATAACCAGGGGCCATAATTCAGGAAGTTACGATCCGATATGCGCAAATATCGAAAAGAACCAAGATCTTTGGGTTATAACCATGAATTTCAAGTTTCATCAAAATCGAATTAAAATTGTGACCTTTACAGGGTCCACAACCTTGATATACCATTTTTTAACAGTATTCGCGTACAAACGGTGGCCATTTTGTATGGCAATTTTGGTCTGATTTTCCCGAAATTCGAACTCAACCTTCCTTACGGTGTAACGGTAATATAATCAAACGTTTTTTTAAATCGGATAATAATTGTGACCTCCAAGCTAAAAAAAAGGCGATTTTGCGTATAATCAGGGGCCATAATTCAGGAAGTTACGATCCGATATGCGCAAATATCGAAAGGAAGCAAGATCTTTGGGTTATAACCATGAATTTCAAGTTTCATCAAAATCGAATCAAAATTGTGACCTCCACAGGGTCCACAACCTTGATATACCATTTTTTAACAGTATTCGAGTACAAACGGCGGCCATTTTGTATGGCAATTTTCGTCCGATTTTCCCGAAATTCGAACTCAACCTTCCTTAGGGTGTAACGGTGATATAAACAAACGTCTTTTTAAATCGAATAATAATTGTGACCTCCAAGCTAAAAAGATAGGCTGGCACTGCCAGGCAGGATACGCCCACATTTTCGAGAGATGGATAGAGAACAAGCAGTACCAAAAGTGATTTTTCCTACATCATTAAGTCCTGTAATTTCATACTGTATTGGGAGCAGGCATTTAGTTGGTCAGTTCCAGTCTGATATTCATGAAATTCGAAGCCGACAACCTAGAAATGTGACTTTTCATCAAAATCGGATAAGAATTGTGACCTGTAGAGAGTTCACAACCATGATATACCATATTTTTACACTATTCGCGTACAAACGGCGACCATTTCGTCTGGCAATTTTGGTACGATTTTCACGAAATTAGAACTCAACCTTCCTCATCAAAATCGAATTAAAATTGTGACCTCTACAGGGTCCACAACCATGATATACCATTTTTTTTAACAGTATTCGCGTACAAACGGTGGCCATTTTGTCTGTCAACCTTCCTTGCGGTGTAACGGTGATATAATCAAACGTTTTTTTAAATCGGATAATAATTGTGACCTCCAGAGGAACCACAAGCTAAAAAAAGATAGGCTGGCACTGCCAGGCAGGATACGCCCACATTTTCGAGAGATGGACAGAGAACAAGCAATACCGAAAGTGATTTTTCCTACATCTTTAAGTCCTGTATTTCATACTGTATTGGGAGCAGCCATTTAGTTGGTCAGTTACAGTCTGATATTAATAAAATTCGAAACCGACAATGATTATTGTGTGACGGTACACAACCTAGAAATGTGACTTTTCATCAAAATCGGATAAGAATTGTGACCTGTAGAGAGTCCACAACCATGATATACCATATTTTTACACTATTCGCGTACAAACGGCGACCATTTCGTCCGGCAATTTTGGTACGATTTTCACGAAATTAGAACTCAACCTTCCTCATCAAAATCGAATTCAAATTGTGACCTATACAGGGTCCACAACCATGATATATCATTTTTTTAACAGTATTCGCGTACAAACGGCGGCCATTTTGTCTGTCAATTTTGGTCCGATTTTCCCGAAATTCAAACTCAACCTTCCTTACAGTGTAACGGTGATATAATCAAACGTTTTTTTAAATTGGATAATAATTGTGACCTCCAGAGGGACCACAAGCTAAAGAAAGGGGGATTTTGTGTATAACCAGGGGCCATAATTCAGGAAGTTACGATCCGATATGCGCAAATATCGAAAAGAACCAAGATCTTTGGGTTATAACCATGAATTTCAAGTTTCATCAAAATCGAATTAAAATTGTGACCTTTACAGGGTCCACAACCTTGATATACCATTTTTTAACAGTATTCGCGTACAAACGGCGGCCATTTTGTATGGCAATTTTCGTCCGATTTTCCCGAAATTCGAACTCAACCTTCCTTAGGGTGTAACAGTGATATAGTCAAACGGTTTTTTAAATCGAATAATAATTGTGACCTCCAGAGGGACCACAAGCTAAAAAGGGTGATTTTTCGGACAATCAGGGGCCATAATTCAGGAAATTACATTCCGATAGAGGCAAATATCAAAAGGAACCAAGATCTTTGGGTTACAAACATGCATGTCAAGTTTCATCAAAATCGGTTCAAAATTGTGACCTCTATAGGGTCCACAAGCTAAAAACATGATTTTTCTTACAATCAGGGGCCATAATCCATGAAGTTTTGATCCGATACATGCCAATATCGAAAGCAGCCGAGATCTTTTGGGGATAAACCTATATTTCAAGTTTCGTCAAAATCGGATAAGAATTGTGACCTGTAGAGAGTCCACAAATTGTGGACGGACGGACGGATGGACGGACGGACAGGGGTGACGACATAATACGTCCACATGAAAATGTGGGCGTATAAAAATTAATAACAAACTTACGACTATGTATTGTTAGTTTTTTTGTTTGTAAAATTTGATGATTTCGACTACGTAAAACGTTTTGAAAATATATTTTATCAACAGCCACCACCCATTTTTGGGGGGGTAGGTCAAAGTTTCAGAAACATCCTATGATTAGATTCTGTGAAATCCGATTTGCAGGAAAAAAAAAAAAAAAAAAAAAATAATCTTAACAGAAAAAATAAGCTTTCACAAGCTAAAAAGGGCGATTTTTCGGACAATCAGGGGCCATAATTCAGCAAGTTATGATCCGATATGCGCAAATATCGAAAGGAACCAAGATTTGTGGGTTATAAACATGTAGTTTAAGTTTCATCAAAATTGATTTAAAATTGTGACCTCTACAGGTTCCACAACCTATATACCATATTTTTACAATTTTCGGGTACAAGCGGCCGCCATTTTGTCCGTCAATTTTGATCTGATTTCCACAAAAATTGAACTCAATCTTTATTACCATGTAACGGTGATATAATCAAATGGTTTTTTAAATCGGATAATAATTTTGACCTCCAGAGGGACCACAAGCTAAATAGGGCGATTTTTCGGACAATCAGGGGCCATTATTCAGGAAGTTTCGATCCGATGAGTGCAAATATCGAGAGGAACCAAGATCTTTGGGTTATAAACATGCATGTCAAGTTTCATCAAAATCGGTTCAAAATTGTAACCTCTACAGGGTCCACAAGCTAAAAACATGATTTTTCGTACAATCAGGGGCCATAATATATGAAGTTTTCATCCGATACATGCCAATATCGAAAGCAGCCGAGATCTTTTGGGGATAAACCTACATTTCAAGTTTCGTCAAAATCGGATAAGAAATGTGAATTGTAGAGAGTCCACAAACAAATTGTGGACGGATGGACGGACGTCCGGACGGACAGGGGCGACGACAATATACGTCCACATAAAAATGTGGGCGTATAAAAAGGCGATTTTTTGGACAATCAGGGGCCATAATTCAGGAAGTTATGATCCGATATGCGCAAATATCGAAAGGAACCAAGATCTGTTGGTTATAAACATGTATTTTAAGTTTCATCAAAATTGATTTAAAATTGTGACCTCTACAGGTTCCACAACCTATATACCATATTTTTACACTTTTCGGGTACAAGCGGCCACCATTTTGTCCGTCAATTTTGATTTGATTTCCACAAAAATTGAACTCAATCTTTATTACCATGTAATGGTGATATAATCAAATGGTTTTTTAAATCGAATAATAATTTTGACCTCCAGAGGGACCACAAGCTAAATAGGGCAATCAGGGGCCATAATTCAGGAAGTTTCGATCCGATGAGTGCAAATATCGAAAAGAACCAAGATCTTTGGGTTATAAACATGCATGTCAAGTTTCATCAAAATCGGTTCAAAATTGTAACCTCTATAGGTTCCACAAGCTAAAAACGTGATTTTTCGTACAATCAGGGGCCATAATATATGAAGTTTTCATCCGATACATGCCAATATCGAAAGCAGCCGAGATCTTTTGGGGATAAACCTATATTTCAAGTTTCGTCAAAATCGGATAAGAAATGTGACCTGTAGAGAGTCCACAAACAAATTGTGGACGGATGGACGGACAGGGGCGACGACAATATACGTCCACATAAAAATGTGGGCGTATAAAAAGGCGATTTTTCGGACAATCAGGGGCCATAATTCAGGAAGTTATGATCCGATATGCGCAAATATCGAAAGGAACCAAGATCTGTTGGTTATAAACATGTATTTTATATAAGTTTCATCAAAATTGATTTAAAATTGTGACCTCTACAGGTTCCACAACCTATATACCATATTTTTACACTTTTCGGGTACAAGCGGCCACCATTTTGTCCGTCAATTTTGATTTGATTTCCACAAAAATTGAACTCAATCTTTATTACCATGTAATGGTGATATAATCAAATGGTTTTTTAAATCGGATAATAATTTTGACCCCCAGAGGGACCACAAGCTAAATAGGGCAATCAGGGGCCATAATTCAGGAAGTTTCGATCCGATGAGTGCAAATATCGAAAGGAACCAAGATCTTTGGGTTATAAACATGCATGTCAAGTTTCATCAAAATCGGTTCAAAATTGTGACCTCTATAGGGTCCACAAGCTAAAAACATTATTTTTCTTACAATCAGGGGCCATAATCCATGAAGTTTCAATCCGATACATGCCAAGATCTTATGGGGATAAACCTATATTTGAAGTTTCGTCAAAATTGGATAAGAATTGAGACCTGTAGAGAGTCCACAAACAAATTGTGGACGACGGACGTCCGGACGGACAGGGGCGACGACATAATACGTCCACATGAAAATGTGGGCGAATAAAAATATTCCAAAATCTTAATTGAAACAGACATACTATACAGCGAGACCAAACAAATATTTACAAGAAGATCCAATATCTGATTTTAGCCTTTACTATACATAATGTCAAGGCCGTACAACGAACTGTCAATCAAATTGACTGACATGTTCCTCGCTCTATATCGTACTCGCTTTATAAGATCTAGCGTTTACCACTAGCAGTAGTTTCATTTTACTTTTACAAAGTAGTCTTGATTATACCGACCTGTCAATTAGACGTAGAATGGTCGGTAGACTGGTTAAGCGAGACTATTTTCAAAACAAGGGCATGTAACCTATTTACTCAAAAGTGTCTAGATATTATGGACGACACACGGAACCATGTTTCAGTCTATTATTATAACTAAGGAGAAAAAAGTGCCTACCTTTGTGTAGCAGGATCGTCGGACAGACTTCCACCTTTCCAGGTGGTGGGTTAAACCATAAAGATACAAACAGGAACATCACAAAACAGTTAATTTACACAGGACAGGATTGTATACTAAAGAGCACTGAAATAATAAAAAGAACAAAATTAGTTTATATTCAATAAGAAAGATAGTTAACACCACCACTATGTGGTATACATATATCTTATAATGACTATCAACTAATTTTATAAAATAGAGATATGTTGCCTATTACAGGTAATAACAGCTTTAGGATTATTATACACGTAATAGATATAATAATGAAATATATAAGAAACATACCATGAAAACAGTGCTCTTAGTATATAAAGAAAATAGGTTGCCAGGCAACGAAATATATGTCCACGGTTGCACATTAAGTAATTATCAGCAAAATCATTAGAATTTGTTTGGTTTTTATAAAGTTATGCCCCAGAATAAAATTGTGACCTCCATTGGGTCCACAAAGTAAAAAAACATGATTTTTCGTACAATCAGGGGCCATAATTCAGGAAGTTATGGTCCAATGTGCCCGAATATCGACAGGAACTGCAATCTTTGAGTTATAAACTTACATTTCAAATTTCATCAAAATTGGATTAAAATTGTGACTCTATAGGGTCCACAACCTTGACATACAATATTTTTACACCATTCACTTAAAAGTGGCGGCCATTTTTTTCAGCAATTTTGGTCCGATGTTCATGAAATTCGATCGAGCATTCGTTACAGTGTAATGGTGATATACCATACTTTAACACAATTCGCGTACAAGCGGCGGCCATTTTGTCTGGCAATTTTGGTCAGATGTTCACAAAATTCGAAATCAACCTTCCTCACAGTGTAATGGTGAGATAATCAGACGGTTTTGTAAATTGTGTAATAATTGTGACCTCAAGATTGACCACAAGCTAAACCAGCGGCTGCCAGGCAGGTTACACCAACATTCGAGAGATGGATAGAGAACAAGCTAAAAAGAAAATGATTTTTCCTTCGATCAAGGGCCATGATTCATGAAGTTACAATTCGATATCAAAAAATCAACAGTGAACCTTGACTCATCTGAAAACATCACATTGCTCCAACGTCGATTATCCCAGTGTTGACGATCCCTACACCAACGACGTCTTGCCTGAATGTGATGATCTCTCAAACAAGGGATCACGCGAGGACGTCGGGCGCAAAGGTGACCCTATGCAGTCGATTCCGAATTGTCTGGCCACTCACTCTCACACCAGTGTCTGTTTGAAGACGAGCGCTGATCTGATTTGCTGTGATGACACGATTTCTCAAGGCCAAGGTACGGATAAATCGATCCTGGGCTTGAGTTGTCGCCCTTGGTCGACCTGAGCGTGGTCTGTCCTGTACAGATTGTGTATCACGGTATCTGGACCATAACCTGCTTATGACAGACTGAGAAACATTCATCGTCCGCGCCACAACCGCCTGTGTTGTGCCGATCTGTAGCATGCCAAGGGCACGTAACCTTTCATTTTGGGTAAGCCGACGCATATCAAAAATTGTTTTCTGGTCACTAAAATAATTAAACTGATGTTTCCACCCTGGAATTCAATGCTACAATGACTAACATTCAAAGTCAGAGTCGTGCAAATCTTGGGTTGGACCCCCATGATGATCCCAAGCATCACCTGCATTCCATGCGGTAGCAATTGGTGTGTTTGGGCTTCACATGTAACTGGAAATGTTTCTTCTGTTAGGTTCTATAGTGACTTTTTTCGTAGTCATTTGCATATTTTAGTATTATGCCCTCAAAATCAAATATCCCCTACTTTTTTTGAATAGTATATGTAAGAAACGTACCATGAAAACGGTGCTCTTAGTATATGAAGAAAATAGGTTGCCAGGCAACGAAACATACGCCCACGATAGCTAAATCGTCCGGCCAGTCAACAAGAGTTGTCGCATATACATGTATTAAGTAATTATCAGCAAAATCATTAGAATTTGTTTGGTTTTTATAAAGTTATGCCCCAGAATAAAATTGTGACCTCCATTGGGTCCACAAAGTAAAAAACATAATTTTTCCTACAATCAGGGGCCATAATTCAGGAAGTTATGGTCCAATGTGCCCGAATATCGACAAGAACTGCAATCTTTGGGTTATAAACTTACATTTCAAATTTCATCAAAATCGGATTAAAATTGTGACTCTACAGGGTCCACAACCTTGATATAGATAACGGCTAGTCAGATCTACCAATCGAAAACTCCATCAGAACAGTATAAAATACAATATATAATAACCCAGTCTGCTAGAGAAGTGACACAAGATAACCATACAATCAACCGGTCTGCTCGACAGGCGACAATTTCTAAACTGCAATAAAACACACCCCAGTCCAGCTAATCAACCCTCTTATATAGGCGCACGTGCACTCCAAGATTATGCAAGAGTTTGGGCGATCCCAGGCGCGGATCCAGGATTTTTTGCAGGGGGGGTCTAGGTTTGATAATTGCGGTGGGCGTAGCTCCAAAGGCACTCAACCAATTAACGGGGGGGTTGGGGGCCCTCCCCTCCAAAAATTTGGTAAATTAGATTCAATATGGTCCATTCTGACGTATTTCCGGAAGGTAAATTCCAAAATTACAGGTCTAAAAGTCGCCAATAAAATCGCATAAAAAATTTTCAAGCCTGACCCCCCCCCACCCTCTGGATCCGCGCATCCATTGAGGTAGTCGAGTCTAGGAAGCCCATCAAATGCGGTTGCGTTTGGGAGAGCCAAACTTACTCTGAAAGTTAGAAAATCAAGTGACGAAATCACTACATATATGAAGAAAACATTTGTAATTTATACCAGAATAAAATAGGCTTTAAATTAGAAAGGAATTGTCATATTTAATAATTCAAATCAAGTTAAAGCCCCAATAACACTCTTGTTGTAACTGAAAAATATGTCCCAATCTTCATTCTGGTCAACAAATTGTATTATTTTAGAATCTTCCAATTAAATGATGATATAAATTTCATCTTAACAGACCTAATTTAAAAAATTGGAAAAATTCAACCAATTGATTTGAAAAGTCTAACGTAAACCTTTTCAAATGTGACTTGGATTTTAAAATATTTTCGAACCCTCTGGACAAGTAAAATAGGTTGTAATGGATAATTTACACAACAGGTAGGACATTTAAACATCTAGTACTTAGAATAAGGGTATTATTTATTTTCTGGAGCTACCAAGTCAGCAAGAATGTTATTGTCCCTTTAAACAAATATAAACCTACCTTGGTTAGTGAAATCGGTGCTAAAACACAAATTGATGAGTCCGAGATGTAGCCAGGGGAAAAAATGACCAGTTGAAAACAGGATGTTAGGACGGTATCTAAGTTACGGAATACAGCTCACCATCTTACAATAGCCTCCTCTTTAAACTATTGAAACGGTCCTCGTTTCTCGTTCGTTTTTTTATAAGGGTAGATAACCCTATTTATGTCCATTTATTGAATTATTTATATAAATGATGTATATATCTGTAATTAGTTTATATTTTATTATATTATCAAAATCTGTAGTATGTTCTGCCGATTTGAAATATGTATAACATGTGTATGTTTCATGTTCATTATAATTGTTAATATTCATTCTTTGTCTGAAATGGTTCATAAATCATTACCATTCTGTTTTGTTCATTATTACTGTACATATACTCGATAATTTACTTTTTATTGGTGTGATTGGACTGTGTCTACGTAAGTGATAATGTACAATCGCTGAAGGTATTCTCGCTAATACTTGAGTGTAACTGATCTAAGGTTTGAAATAACGAAACCGCCTAATCAAGGTAGCAAGTTCTAACACCCTTCTGAAATTAAACTTATGCACCTACATGTCTGATTAATATACTATGTTTAATGTAATATTGATGGTAATAAATACACATTAATTATAATTTGGCTGTCACTTATTCTATGCTTGGGGATACTTGAGGAGAATTACCTTTAGGCTAATTCCAATCCTTGTTTCTTGAAGTGAAGGGGGAGCCTTTACGTTTTGCTTACTTTACACAAGGTTCGTGATTGGCCTAATATCAATCACTGGTGGCAGAGTTACTATACCCCAAAACCCTGTTGTTGGTTATTAACCGGCACTACACTATAAAAGTAATAATAACCACTGGAAATGAAAGACTAACTGGATATACAGGAACATGGAAACTGGCTAAAATATTTAAAGACTATACTAAAATACTCAAAGAGAATATAACACCCTACTAAATTTGCATATAAAAACTATAGGATGAACATTCCTAGAACAACTCACTAGACAAATAAGAAAGGTTAAAGGTGAAGAACTGGTACAGAGTGGACAGCATAAAACTGGTTTAAACGGTTAGTAGCCTACAACCCTTATTAGTTCATATTCAGGCCCGTAGCTAGCACCGGGGGGGGGGGGGGCTTTGACGATTGCCGAAAAAGTCGGCTCCCCCAATGGGCACCGAAGGCGCCCTTTTTATTGAACGTAATGCGTTTGAACGTAATGTCACGTGGTTTATGGGCGCCTCGCCAATCATGTGGTTTATGGCCGCCTTGCCAATCATGTCGTTATATATGAGGCGCCGTTGAAATGGTGCAGCGCCTCATAATGACTCTAACGATTAACATCACAACTTGAGTGATGGGGCGCCCATGTTGTCAAAATCTAAGCTATCATCGCAAGGAATATATATGAATAGTTTTCAAGACAATCCATTTAGAATTTCGGACTATTGTCAAAATACACAGACACACAAAGGAAAATCCATTTAGTGTGCCTCTGACCCAGTGCCGTACTTGGCCCACCTGTCCGTGGGCCAAGTACGGCCTAAGCCTATAAGAAAGAAAAAATAAGAAGAAAAAAAAAGAGGGAAAGAAAGGAAGGAGGAGGGGAGAAAAGAAAGAAGGAAGGAGAGGACAGGACACGTGACAGGAGAATGAAAAGATGGGAAAAAATGACTGACAAACAACAAAAGAAAAAGATGTGTATAGTGCTCTTAGGTCATTCTCTTTCTAATTGTATCAGGAAATAAAAATTTGCCTTCTTCTGCTTTGGTCTGAAGTTGCTCTAAATTGACAAATATGAGGGGTCTAAGTCTATCAGAAGTAATTTTAATCTGATTATTCAAGCCCAATTTTAAAATCAATGTGAAAAGTCAACAATTTTGATAACAGCCATTAAAATTTCATCACCGCACAGATTTCAAATGCCAATTAAAAATATCAGCCATCAAATACACAATATGGACTGTAATGTGTGTTATAGTCGGGTAATTGAAGTTTCATTATTAAACTTTCTCAGATTTTAACCTCTGTCCCACATGGCTAAAATTGAAGGCGATATGGGTATATTTTGTACGTTTTCCGCGTGCATTGAATTTTGAGACTAAATATTAGGAAAAGTATATATCCTATCGACTCAGAATCATTTATAAATTGTTAAAAGACAAATTGATAAAAGCCAAATTTTTCGGCATGATACCCCCTAGTCATTAATGCAGGACGGAGGGCCTGACAAGGACAGCTGCCCAGTCGTTCGGTGGGACGAAAAACAGAGGTTCTGTGTTCACATTGGAACACGAAATACGGACAAATTTCCCTCATAGCTATCTCCATTAGCCCACTTCGGAGCAGAACAGTACACCCCATTTTATTTCATTTCATTAGCCCGCATAGCCTCACCCCTCGTCCATTTCGGTCTCGTTTCCGTATATGTTAATAAGTTACGTGCTCTGTGTAAGAAAGCTATGTAGAAAGGTCTGGGTTGGGTGAAACGGGATATTTGAGACATCGCCAATCGCAATTAATGGACCTTTCCGTGATTTAGCTGTTTGTTATCGAAGTAATCAATCATTAATTACACTGAATCCCAATTGAGCCAGGTCCTGATCCACCGATTAATATAAAATCAGCGTGATTAAAACACAGATTCTGTTTCGTTTCGTTTTTTATTGTTCTCTGGGATCTGGAAGAGTAGTTATAACAGGCGTTCTGGTTGAAGTGAGGGAGATTAGCCAATGAAACGGTCAGTTATGGCGAGTTCTTAGCGTACGATGCACGGAACTGTGGGTAAACCACTAGAAACGTCAACGCCGATGGGTTAATCACTGCCCGACGACTAAATGCCAAAACCCCAGAGCTCGACCTCTGACGCGACCTTCCACTAGAACCGGTCAGATCTTCATGTAGTGTCGCCATCGAAAGTATAAAACCCGAAACGAAATATATGGATCTGAATTTTAATTAGATTGATATAAAATGGAAAGACTATTTTTATAATAAGGGATAAGGTCGACGTGCGCATTTAAAGTGCTTAAAAACATTTTTTTAATATGGATTTAGACACGTGACTTCGAAGTGACACGATAATACAACGTAATGCGAGTGAATTGTGAGTGGTTCGTGTTGGATGGATCCACGTCACTTGTCAGGATAACCCTATTTTTAATACCGGAAGAGACTTTACGCATTGAACTTGTCGTACCAGAAATGAAAATAGAACAGGGTCCGTATTCAAAGGATAACTTAAGTCTAAGATAGCCACTTAACTACTAGATTTCACTTAAATATACGTAACTTCCTGTGAGTTAAGGGTAAGTGTTATTCAAAGGCAATGTTAAGCATCAAATTTTACCTTAAAGTTAAGCTGCCTTAACTTTTAAGTGTCTATCCTTTTAGCGGGATTCAAAGGCTAATTTAAGTGAGAAAAATCCACTTAACTTTAAGTGACCTATGGGAGGTACCTTAAAGTTAAGCGAGATTATAATGACTTCTTTTAATCACAGTACACAGTGTAGTAGCAGGCCGGTTATGGCGATTTTAAAAGTTAGCGGATTGAGATCGAAACACAGACAATGTCGCCGAGCGTAGTTGGCCTCAAACATTTTTTTTATCATCAGCTTTGATATGGTGGCTGATTGTTATCACGTCGTGATGTCAAGATGTTGCCCTTCAGGATTCCTCTTTGACAGGGGTGTAGGATAGAGGGCCCGACAAGGGGTGACATCTAGTCCTTCGGATAGGACAAAAACCTTACTCATAATGAACATATTGGTGTGCATGTAAAAGACCCCTGACAGAACAGTAGGACGTTAAACCCCATTTCAATTAATTTTCCTAATTTTATGCACAAATCGGACTATTTAGGCTGTAGTGCCATAATAGTGTATAAAGTTACTACCACCAACATGGTCATGGATTTTTTTCTGGTTATTTATCATGATGATTGCTCACCCAAGCTTGCCACCAATAATTTACATGTTTAATTTTAATCAGTAATATTTATTCGTGTAGAAATATGGACAATGTACCGTCAACGTCAGGCCCGTCGAATTCTAAAGTGTAGGAACTGACACAATTTCTATGAATTTCCCAAATTTAATGATAGATTTCATTGATCAACACTGAAATGATTTGTACAGTTCAACTAAAAAGCAAACGGTCTTTGCGTATTACTAATATGTTGTTTCTATCGTTATACATATTTAAAATAATACAGTTTACAATATCCATCATAACATTACCACTTTTCAAAAACTGCAATTGAAATCTATTGAAATTGATTTTTGTAATAACATCTACGAAAACAACTGTTCCAGCAGCGAATGCGTACTATCATAATTTATCATACATTATTGTCATATTATTCTGATGCTTTACAATATGATATTGACATTTCATAGTAATGACAACTAAAATTTTAATAGAGTATAGTGATGCTCTTAAGGGGGCATAACTTGCGTGCAACGTGAGTATTTCGTGATTTTTGGCAGTAAAGGGTATTCCATAGTTAAAAATTCATACTTTTTGGCTGATGTGTGTATTCCATATTTTAATTGAGTAGTTAAGTTTTTCACATAGCCAAGTACTGTATATGTAAATTAGAGCCTTTGAATACCGATTTAAGGTTAGACACTTGGCTAAGTGGAAAAATTAAGTATTTTTACTTAACTTAGAGAAAACCTTTGAATTCGGACCCTGAGGTTAGAAACAGATTTTATCCGTCAGTGTCGATTCTACTTTTAGTTTTGAGATATCACCATTAAGCATCCAATTAAAACATTAGACATTGTTTACTGGAGAATCAGTACAACTTTATACAAACGTTAGACATTGTCTACTGGACAAACACCTACAACTTTATGCAACTATGGTGAGTTGGCAATCTGTAACTGTTTCTCATGGGTATTGATACTCCAGGGTGTCTTGAGGTTTCATTCACACATAACCGTAACCTCACGATTCCTCAAGCTATATTTAGTTGAGGAAGCTAAATAATATACTCTCCAAAAAAAGAAACGCAAAGTTACATTTCGTCGTCGGTATATCCTCACTCTACCATCCCCTGTTGCAACAAGAACCGTGACATGTCGCTGAACCAAACTGCTCTCCAGTGTTGCTGTGGCCATACCCACAGTGTCCGAGCCCATTAAAGTTGGATTATATGGTGTCAGCATATTTCAAAACAGGAGCTCTAACGGGGACGTCGTCTCATTATTCGGTTTCACGTAGACATTTACGGACGAGATTCTACGCCGTCCGCGAATTGCTGCTGCAGTAGAGGTCGCTGTTGAAAACCATTTATGCTAATTTACGTAACCGGACGTGACGATCCAGGACAGGTGGGGTTACTCTTGTTTGGCCTGAGCTTGGGCGGTCACGTGTTGAACTTCCCTGTCGGTACCTCTCCCAAAGGGAAACATTCAGCAGCCTGGCTACCTCTGTCTTGGATTCACCTGCTTGTAATCGACCAATAGCGTTGTTGCGTTGGTCTTCGTTCAGACGTGGTATGACTTGGTTCGTTGAGTGTTTACATGTGCAACTGATTTGGAAAACGAGAACCCCGAGATTTTAAAGGCCCTAGATTTAGGTTCCATGCGAAAAGCTCTTGAATTTGTTAAATTCATGTTTCTTGGTACAATCAGGCGATAACAAATTTCGGCAAAAAGGATGACCACTACATTTAAAACCATTAATGAATTTCTTTTATCCTTACATAATGACATTAAAACAAGTAAGATTTGCGGAAAGAACGACTTCGTTTAAATAAAAGAAAAATGATGAAAAATGGGTTGTGCGTTTCTTTTTTTGAAGAGTATATATTCTTTTGAGGCAGAATGCAAGTGAATTGTTGGCGAATCAAATAGCCACGAGCTGCTGAAAGATGTCAGTCTATAAATTCTAAATGCATGTCCTACCTTATTGTAGGGTGCCCCAAGATAAAAAAAACCCTCGAAAACTATTTACAGATATGGCACTTTATCTATACATACAACAACCCCAGTAGTAAGTGCAGGGGGACTGCACCACACACAATTCTACACAAAAACACAAATACATAGACAAGACATCGCACTCAGAGACCATAATCAAAACAATTCAAAAAGAGTAAATGGATATGGGGGCTAGCTGTAAGCGTCCACTGTGCTGTACAGTCCCGGGCCTGTGGTGACACAGACTTCACTCGTATTTGAAAACAATTGGGAATACAACCTATTGGTTTTTCACGTTTCAAGATTGTGGCACTTCCGGCTCGTTCGACAAACTCCATATTTTGTGTACGAATCAGTAAATACTTATATAGTATCGAAAAAAAAATTAGGTCATTCTGACCTATATTTCTTCGATTTTTTTGACAACCTTGATTCTTAATTTCTTCAAGGCGAGATGATTTAGAAAATTTCTAATGATATCTCTGAAGTTGCATCGATTGTGCTACCCGACAGAAAGCTCAGATATGATACTGGTCGATAATTTTCCAGTAATTGTGGGTCAAGAGTCAACTGCAAACTCGAATTTATGATGTTAGTAATATTACAGGAAGCTAATGGTGTTATAACTTTTATATATTACAGGATACTAATGATGTTATAACTTTTATATATTACAGGAAACTAATGATGTTATAACTTTGGTATATTACAGGAAGCTAATGGTGTTATAACTTTTATATATTACAGGAAACTAATGATGTTATAACTTTTATATATTATAGGATACTAATGATGTTATAACTTTTATATATTACAGGAAACTAATGATGTTAATACTTTCCATCAGTGTGTTGTATGTGATGAGATTTTTAAACAATATGATGATTTAGAAAAACACAATAAGATACATGTTAAAGAAGAGAAAACTGATGATGTAGATAAATACTGTCATGTTCATTTTAAAGAAGAGAAAATTGATGATGTAGATGAATATTGTCAGGTTAAAGAAGAGAAACCTGATCGTGTGGATGGCTATTGTCAAACTGAAGATGACGGAACTATTTATCAGTGTCACTTGTGTGATGAAGAATTTAAATCTTGCACTGATTTAACAAAACACTGTGAAAAACATGTTAGTCGCCAAGGACAAAGAGGAGAAAGAGATTATAAATGTAATTTTTGTAGTAAATTATTTACTCATAATGGTAATCTACAGAAACATGTCCGAACTCATACAGGAGAAAAACCTTATAAATGTGATGTTTGTACTAAATCATTTGCTCTTAAATATGCGCTAAAGACACATGCCAGAATTCACACAGGAGAAAAACCTTATAAATGTGATGTTTGTACTAAATCATTCACCAATACTAGTAATCTACAGACCCACATCAGAAGTCATACAGGAGAAAGACCTTATAAATGTGATGTTTGTAGTAAATCATTTACCACTAGTAGTAATCTACAGATCCACATGAGAAATCATGCCGGAGGGAAACCTTATAAATGTGATGTTTGTACTAAATCATTTAGTCAGAATGGTAATCTACAGACCCACATCAGAAGTCATACAAGATAAAAAACTTTACACAAAAACAAATATACAGATAAGACATCATAAGCAGAAATCATAAACTAACGAACAATTCAAATAAAGCGAATGGATTTGTGCTGTTGAGTCTCGGGCCTTAATACACAGTGTTGAAGGTCATGAGACAATGAAGCCCATTGATTTTCAGCGATTTCCAATAATTACTGCCAGTTATGGCCCATGATCACTTCAAAAAATCTTGTGGAGGCTAAAAAGGCCAAAGTTAATATCCGATTGACTTTAAATTTATACAGAGTGTTCAAGGTCATGAGATGAAGAAGCCTATTGATTTTCACTTTCAGCAATTTCCAATAATTACTGCCATGGTTGTCTCCCTTGATCACTTTGAGGTCAAACTTATCATTGGATTGAATTCGATTGATACACAGAGTTTAAGGTCTTGAGACGAATAAGTACATGTATATTGATTTTCAATGAATTTTGATAACTAAATGTTTAAATGTTTCCTATACTAAACGTTAGCATGAGGCAGAACTTTATAAAAACCAAACAAATTCTAATGATTTTCTGATCATTCGCTGTCATGTCCTGTATTGTTTCTTGTTAATCTAGTCTACTTCTGTCTCTTTTGGCTTATTACGCATGAGTGGTACGCTTTATTTAATAAGAACAGACGACTAGTCTGTAAGGGATTCAGGATTTCAAGGTGAAGAGTCGTTTGTTTCTTCTTGTGTCTGGATACGTGACCATTTCTTGCGCTTTTGCTCATACGTTGGTTGATACTTGTACGCCCTAGTGTCTCTAGTTAACCAGTCTCGTGGGCCAAGCCATTTTCTTGGAGAGAGAAAGATGGGGTTTAATAATTTGACACAAACTAGGTCATTTCGGGACTAACATATGGCTTAATTTTATTTCGGTAATTCGCTTGCGTCTAGAGGTCTTTAGCGGTGGGGGGAAACCATTCGGCCATCCACCCCCCTTCCCCCCATTTTCTTGGCTTTTCGTACAATGCGCTATCTTCAGCTGTGGGTTGGTTGCATTTGTGAATTGCGGGCTATCCTTTCCCGTTAGTGCATAACTAACTCCCACTCATGTGTTAACTCTGAGCAAGCCTTTTGTAGGTTCAGATTTGTGTCAACCTTAGGCCTCTATTGGATTGTAGTGAAGTGCCTTATTTTATATTCCATCCCAGTGTATTTACCAGTGGATTATTGATCTGATGTGATCGTCATATTGTTGGATTATTTTATATGTTTATGTGTTAAAAGGATTACCTGGATACCGATTGCTTCATTGTTGATATTATTATTGTTATTACTTTATTACTTGATGCTTTTATATTTTTATATATAAAGTATCACCTGTATAATCTTGTGTTTTTGTTTTACTGAAACTAGCAAGAGAGAATTTAGGGATCTTTAAACGTCAAGACATTGACTTAAATTCAGGGTCTTGGGTCTGGCAATATATGAGTATAATCACTTTTGAGCTGAAACTTGCCCCCGTTTTCTCCGAAGAATAACTGTGGTACAAGGGTAGACCAAAAAACCACACCCCTTGGATTCCCGCCCAGTGCTGAACACACCCGCCCTTTCCATTGTGTTACGAGTAGGTGGTAGAGTTACGCCTAGTCCTATTATGCTCACAAACGCAAAAGATCAGTCATCTGCTATAGGGTTAAAGACAGTTCCCAGAAAAAGTATTTATTGAATGGTCATTTTCAATATAATTATGGCAATTTTGGTAAATATTGAAAGTAGAGAACTTCAATCTTACTAGAAAAATACTTGATTGGCTGGAATGTATACACAGAACAAAAGTGTAAGGGTTTCGCTAATCGGCAGTCCAGTAATTGGGAATGTCTTCTTGTGTGACTTTAAAGGTCACATGCGGGGATTGAGTGCTTGATGTACCTGATGCTACTCTTCAAGAGAGATTTGTTCTAACTCCTGTCGATAAGGCCAGCAATAATATTGCCTTTATCTGTAAATAATATCCTTACTGATGTTGGACTTACATAACCAATATACTTTTAACAGGAGTAATGGTATTAAAGACAATGATAGATGCACTACCTTACATTTATTCTATTCCTAAATTTCATAAAAACCCAGTAAAATTCAGATACATAATATCCTCCAGTATCTGCCAGACTAAACAGCTTGCACAAACTATCACCAAAGGACTTAAATTATGTCAAACCCAACATGCCATTTGGTGCAAAACACTTTGTAATTATACTGGAATTTCATAATTGATAAAAACAAACCGATAGTAGATACTCTAGATAAAATCAATAAAAAAGATAATGCAAATTCAATAGAAAGGTTCGATTTTTCTACCTTATATACTATACTACAACATGCAGATCGTAAAAATAATTTGGATTGGTTCGTAGATAAGGCCTTTAATGGAGCTTTCGGAAAAGGCAGAAACTTGATGGCCATCTACTCACAAGATGCGAGATGGATTACAAAACGTCGCAATGCCAACACGGTAGTTTTTGATAAAGAAACATTCAAAATATCATACATTTTTTCATTGACAATGCCATATTTGAGGTTGGGGATCAGATAATACAGCAAACTATTGGTTTACCAATGGGTACTGACCCCGTTCCATTTATGGCAAATGCACATTTATATAAATACGAGGGGGTTGGGATAGCCTAGTGGTCTAGAGTGCCGCGCTTCGACCTCTAGCTGGCCGATCAACTCTGGCTTGCGACTGTGGTTTCGAGCCCTGGTGTGAGTGCCCGGAGGAAACCCACGAGGTTGAGAAGGCGCCCCTATCTCCATGCCACATATGCTCACACCAGTGCTCGAAACCACAGCCGCAAGCCAGAGGTGACCGGCCAGCTAGATGTCGTAGCGCGGCACTCTAGTCCACTAGGCCATGCCAAACCCCCACTGCCAAAGGCGGTAGGCCCTAAACCATTTAAAAGAAATTTCTAAACTTATAAGACATTTTGAGCATGAAGGAACTGATCTAATAAACACCTACACCATTACTCAGCAACTGACTGACTATATGAAACCCATCTACCTGCCCCGCCCACTGATTGTAGGAGCTGTATCATAAGGTCATTGTGTCAACTGGCGTCGTTTCGATTCCCCAGTTGTACGTGTTTAGTGTGGGTGTGTGTGTGGGGGGCTCTAAACGAGTAAGATGCTGGCTTGTCAGCCTGGAGGTCGATACCTGCTTTGACAGAGATAGTTCATCCAGATTTTCTGGCGTGGTTCCCCCTTGTCACTGAGCCAGGACGGAAGACCTGACAAGAACAGCTGTCTAGTCGTTCGAATAACCAAGGTCCCGTGTACCCATTGACATGCACGTAAAAGAACCCTTGGCAGTTTGAACATAAGAGTATGTCGTAGTGACCACTGTCCGGGCAAAATTCCCCTCCTAGCTCACTGTATGGCATTTGCCTGGTCATGAGCAGAACTGTAGGACGTTATTAAACCCCATTTCATTTCATCTATAGGTGATCAGCGTCGGAAATAAATTTCATAAATTGCATCAGAATCAGTCCACCAATTTTATACTGTAATAATGTATTTCTAGCACATCTTTTCAGGCTGTGTATAGACAGGCCTCTATGCACGGATTACAAAGTAACAAAAACTTTCTTGTATCACAGATGGGGATCTGGGAATTTTGAAAAGGGGGGTGGGGCGCCACAAAATGAGGGCCCCCCCCCCCCGAAAATTATCCGTCATTTCTTTGCCATTCCAACAGATATTCGTCTAAGTAAACGTTCGAAACGGACAGATTTGGGTCTGAGAAAAAGCACTTTCAGCAGTAAAAAAAGAGCACTTTCGAAAATTGGGGCAGGGGGGCTCGCGCCCCCTTGGATCCGTCTGTGTATCATTATATTTAATATAGTATAAAGAATCACAACAAATCCCCAAATTAATACTCTTATACTCGAAAATATCACAACCCCACATATATTACTCTCAACCCAAATACATGTATACTACATTATATTACTTTCAACCCAGAAATATTACTCTCAACCCATATATATTACTCTCATCTAAGACATTTTACTCTTAACCCATATAGTCTACACCCAAGATATACTACTACTACTCTCACCCCATATATATTACTCTCACCCCAGAAATGATACTCTCAACCCATATATATTACTCTCAACCCATTTAGTCTACAATACTCACTCTCGCCCCATATAAATCATGTTTACTTGTGCCAACCAGAATAATTTGTCCTTGTCTTTAATCAACCTTTTGAATAGGTTCTAACACTTTTAATTTAATATTATATTATATTTAAAGAAGCATTATGGAAGATTTAAATAAAGAGCTGACAGTTCTCGCTATAATAGTTCGAAAGTAGATAAGGGAAAGAGAATGTAGTGAAAATTTCAGTCAAATTGTGTCACTTTGAACCGAGATATTAGCAATTCAATTTTAAACTAGTCTCGGTCATCATTACTGTTGTTGGTATAACAAAAACTCGCTTATCCATTTTTACGTTAAATCATTTGTCATAAAAGATATTCAAATCCAGTAAATATTACAGGCTAACGATCTTACTGCACGCAGCGATTTATATACGGTATACTTCCACCTGTTCTCAGTCGGAGCCAGCTGTAGACAGATAGGCATTGAGAGTTGATAAGCTATAATTAATGTTTAATTAATAATTTCAGTCCTAAAGAAAGACTTGCAATAGGCAGATTTAACTCTTTAAAAATGTATTAAAATAGTCAAAATCTCTAAATTGTGACCAGAGAATACAGCGCCCTTAGGTCACATTCATCTGAATCATTGTTCTACAGGAATATGTATTAAGATTTTCATTCGGATTTCAAGTTTTAAAATTTTGTAAAAACAAAGCGTTATACAAAAATATTCAAGTGGCTATTGTTTTCTTAAGACTCTGAACTAAAGAACTTAACATAAAGTTGTCTTGGCCTTAACTTGGTAGGCCCTAGGCCTACCATAGAAATATCTGTACATATTATTTTCAACAAAATAAAAATGTTATTAATATACGAACATATTGAATTCACAAAATGGTTTCTAACTTTTTCCGTTGCTACAAGTTGCTTTTAAAGTTTTTGTCTATAAAAGTGTCATTGATATCAGATTCTAGTTGACCCAATGACTTTTAATCATCTTTATTAACAACATGCATCATCAACAACTATTCAAAGACTGACGTTCTGTTTTAGGCGCATTCGACAATTTCCCGCCTAAACTATAGTCTATATCATATTGATGTACATTATATTAATATTACTGAACTTAATATCATTATAGTCTATTTCTCTGACGTTCTGTTTTAGGCGCATTCGACAATTTCCCGCCTAAACTATAGTCTATATCATATTGATGTACATTATATTAATATTACTGAACTTAATATCATTATAGTCTATTTCTCTAAAGTGTCTATACTTTACTTTCTCAACAGTTTGGGTTTTGGCCCACCTTTTAGGCCATGTCATTCAGTACACCCAACACCACCAGCAACTATCTAAAAACTTTGTCTTGCAATTTGTTGGGGGTAGACTCCTTTTTTTCGTAAATTGATTGGGTCGTTTCCTATTTTTTGGACTATTATCGATGGGAGAAAAAAAAACCCATAAAAAAACCAATATTATGTGTGTTCCTTGTATGCATAAAGTGGTTTCCCCTGTTGATTTTTGGCTAATTAGATGTAACATTATCCAATCATTAGTGGTTTCCTCTATTGTTTAATGGCTATAAGTACTTGTTACCATATGTTGTGTATATGGTTTCATAAAATTTTATTCATATACAGTGTGCTATGAGGGAAATTTGCCCCGGCACCAGCGCTAGGGCCTACTCTTATATTGAATTCCAACTGCCAAGGGATCTTTTACATGCATGCTAAAGTGTACACATGGACCTCGGTTTTCCATCCCATCTGAACGACTAGACAGCTGTCTTTATCAGGCCCTCTGTTCTGCATCACTGACAAGGGGGAAACACGCCGGAAAATCGAGATGAACTTTCTAGATCAATGCAGGGATTGAACATCCGACCTCCAGACTAGCGAGCCAGGGCCTTACCCACTTAGCCATGTGATCCCCACTCCCAAACTTATAGTAGCCAAGTCTAACTCAATATCATCTAAAGTCTTCGACATTGAAAATACGAATTATTTGTCAATTTAAATCAACATTGATGCTGTGGTCGTACCAGAAAACGATGAGCATGATATTCAATATTTAGGACGAAATAAGCCCCTGCTCCCCCACCCCCCCGACACACACAGCTAGCTGCGGGCCTGGCATTGACCAAGAAAGTTAAACCAGATTTTCCGGCATGGTTCCCCTTGTCAGTGATGTAGGATGGGAAGACAAACCAATGTGCCCTATACACATTAGCGTGCACGTAAATAAACCCTAGGCAGTTGGAGAGAGAGAAATGGGGTTTAACGTTCACTCAACACACAAACATAAGGTTTAATTTTATTAAAATAATTCGCTTGCGCTTAGGGGACTTTAGCAGAGGGAGGAAACTGGAGTACCCAGAGAAAACCCACGAGGTTGGACAGGCGACCCTACTCCTTGCCATGTACAACTGGGGGTTCGAAACCATACCTGTTGACTCAATAGCAGGCCGTATGATAGAGCGTGCTCTAACCACTCGGCCCTCCTGTCTTCATTAGCCCAGTTTTGGAGCAGAACAGGACGTTAAATTCCATTTCATTTCCTCCCAACGGTTAAAGACCAATCCACACAAATAATTTAAATTATATACTTTGACCACATGTTTTATCACAAAATGCCCTAGTCTGTGCCGAGTGAACATTAAATGCCCCCCCTCCCTACAATAGATGTAACAATGTCTTCCACTAATCATCAGAATATAGCCATCAAATAGTTTAACAAAATGGGCCAGGGGGAATCTACGCCTAGTTCGGGTAGAACAAAATGAAACACTTTGCAGCTGGAATATCCCTGAACATGGATTTCAGAACCTTATTCTGCAGCTCATTTTTTTTTTTATTTACCACGGGCTTGTTTTTTTCACAGCAAAATTACAAGGCTGATGTTCCCCCACCCAATCAGATGCAAACCACAGCGTTGGTGAAATATTTTATTTGTAAATGATTCTTAACTACAGCTATTAGTATTTAATTGATTAAAAAACAATAACATAATCTCTTAACTGATAAATTATCAGTACGTCTATATTAAACATTATTTTAAAAGCTGTGAAATACAGTTGCCCTAAGAAACATATCCATCCAAAATGTATCATAAGATATTTGATTTAAAATATGGGAGGGTAACATCTTTATCCCTCCCTTCGCATTAAATTTTTTAAAATAATCACGTTAGTTTGTCAAAAGTTTCGAATAAAATGTTATCTTGAAATGTTTATTTATAATGGCGTATTGAATGAATATTTTGTTTCCAAAAAAAAATTAAATATTCTGTCAGAAAAGCCTACAGTCTTTAAAAGATAATATTTTAAGGTAATTATTTGAGTAATATAAGACAATTACAGAAATAAATCTTAATCAAAACCTCCCCTCAAATCAATACAAATATGAAAAGGTAATATCTTTTACCCCTATCAGATATATTGAAATACTAATATAAATCAAAACTTCAAATCTATAAGAATATTATTGATCAAGAAATAATATAATCTATTTCGACTGGTGAATTTACCAGTTGGCCCATATTAAACAATACTGTAAAATATATTGGTAAAGGTAAATAAAAGAATAATAAATGTGGTTGCGCGAAAAAATATAAAAATCTCAACCCCACCACCTTTCCCTTATATTATTTGTATGTCGAAAATTTCGAAATAAATTGACCCCATTCAAATTACCATAAACTAGTATGTTCCAAGTTTAGAGAAAAGGGAAAATTTGTATTTTGGACCTGTAGCATGATGGACGGACAGACATAATACATCTCCCCTCCCCCATACCATATCACATTTGTATGTCTAAAATGTCTAAACAATTATGACCCCATTCAAATTCCCATAACGGTTTACATTCCAAGTTTAGGAAAATGCAAAATTTAGAATTTTGTTCTGTAACATAAAATATGGGCATATAAAAATATCAAATTATTGTTTAATATAGGCCTATAAAAATAACTAAATACTGTATAATAATTGGAGAAATACAAATCATATTATCTTATCTATAAGTAAATAACTGATTAAGAAATAATATAATCTATTCAACAGATGGATTATTCGAATTTCGACCTCATTCTATGTCCTTATAAAGTATTATTTTACCCTAACACACTGACAATAATATAAACATTGAATATTTTTGTCAATCTTTGTAGGCAATCTCTAGTGACTGGTATCATTATATTATAGTATATACAAATATAAATTTAAACCTTTGGCCTGAAAATATGGGTGCATAAAACTAAATGAAATGTTTATTTATAATGGGGTATTGGATGGATATTTTGTTTCAAAAAAAAAAAAAAGAATTCTGTCAGAAAAGACTACATTCTTGAAAGATAATATTTTCAGGTAATTATTTGAGTAATATAAGAGAATTACAGAAATAATTAACCTTAATCAAAACAATGAAAAGGTAACATCTCTTTACCCCTATAAATCCAGTGTTGCTCGGTCGAAAGTTTCGAAAGAATTGTAATTTGACCTCATTTAGAATCCCATAAAGTTTAATGTCCTAAGTAAAGACAACAAAGAAAAATTTTGAATGTTCACCTAACGTCCGTATAAAGAATTATGTTACCCATAATTAAACATTCTGATCTTTGTAGGCGTTTCTGACATCAGTGGTCAGTATTGAGAGCCGGCTACCCAACCCTAACTCTGATCAACCGGAAGTGTTTACTCAATACTGACCTTACAATGTAAACTACATAATCCTGCATATAATATAACTGACCAATAATAAGAGTAGATACCAGTCCTATAAGATAATAATTTGCCTAATTTAACATCAGATATATTGAAATACTAATATAAATCAAAACCTCTAATCTATAATAATACAACTGATTAAGAAATAATATAATCTATTTCGACTGATGAATCATCAGTTGACCCATATTAAACAATATTTTAAAATATATGGGTAAAGGTAAATAAAAGAATAATAAATGTGGTTGCATGAAAAAATATAAAAATCTCAACCCCACCACCTTCCCCTTATATTATTTGTATGTCGAAAATTTCGAAATAAATTGACCCCATTCAAATTACCATAAACTAGTATGTTCCAAGTTTAGAGAAAAGGGAAAATTTGTATTTTGGACCTGTAGCATGATGGACGGACAGACATAATACATCTCCCCTCCCCCATACCATATCACGTTTGTATGTCGAAAATGTCTAAACAATTATGACCCCATTCAAATTCCCATAACGGTTTACATTCCAAGTTTAGGAAAATGCAAAATTTAGAATTTTGTTCTGTAACATAAAATATGGGCATATAAAAATATCAAATTATTGTTTAATATAGGCCTATAAAAATAACTAAATAATGTATAATAATTGAGGAAGAAATAACTGATTAAGAAATAATATAATCTATTCAACAGATGGATTATTCACTGGCATTTGCCTGGTCATGAGCAGAACTGTAGGACGTTATTAAACCCCATTTCATTTCATCTATAGGTGATCAGCGTCGGAAATAAATTTCATAAATTGCATCAGAATCAGTCCACCAATTTTATACTGTAATAATGTATTTCTAGCACATCTTTTCAGGCTGTGTATAGACAGGCCTCTATGCACGGATTACAAAGTAACAAAAACTTTCTTGTATCACAGATGCGGATCTGGGAATTTTGAAAAGGGGGGTGGGGCGCCACAAAATGAGGGCCCCCCCCCCGAAAATTATCCGTCATTTCTTTGCCATTCCAACAGATATTCGTCTAAGTAAACGTTCGAAACGGACAGATTTGGGTCTGAGAAAAAGCACTTTCAGCAGTAAAAAAAGAGCACTTTCGAAAATTGGGGCAGGGGGGCTCGCGCCCCCTTGGATCCGTCTGTGTATCATTATATTTAATATAGTATAAAGAATCACAACAAATCCCCAAATTAATACTCTTATACTCGAAAATATCACAACCCCACATATATTACTCTCAACCCAAATACATGTATACTACATTATATTACTTTCAACCCAGAAATATTACTCTCAACCCATATATATTACTCTCATCTAAGACATTTTACTCTTAACCCATATAGTCTACACCCAAGATATACTACTACTACTCTCACCCCATATATATTACTCTCACCCCAGAAATGATACTCTCAACCCATATATATTACTCTCAACCCATTTAGTCTACAATACTCACTCTCGCCCCATATAAATCATGTTTACTTGTGCCAACCAGAATAATTTGTCCTTGTCTTTAATCAACCTTTTGAATAGGTTCTAACACTTTTAATTTAATATTATATTATATTTAAAGAAGCATTATGGAAGATTTAAATAAAGAGCTGACAGTTCTCGCTATAATAGTTCGAAAGTAGATAAGGGAAAGAGAATGTAGTGAAAATTTCAGTCAAATTGTGTCACTTTGAACCGAGATATTAGCAATTCAATTTTAAACTAGTCTCGGTCATCATTACTGTTGTTGGTATAACAAAAACTCGCTTATCCATTTTTACGTTAAATCATTTGTCATATAAAAGATATTCAAATCCAGTAAATATTACAGGCTAACGATCTTACTGCACGCAGCGATTTATATACGGTATACTTCCACCTGTTCTCAGTCGGAGCCAGCTGTAGACAGATAGGCATTGAGAGTTGATAAGCTATAATTAATGTTTAATTAATAATTTCAGTCCTAAAGAAAGACTTGCAATAGGCAGATTTAACTCTTTAAAAATGTATTAAAATAGTCAAAATCTCTAAATTGTGACCAGAGAATACAGCGCCCTTAGGTCACATTCATCTGAATCATTGTTCTACAGGAATATGTATTAAGATTTTCATTCGGATTTCAAGTTTTAAAATTTTGTAAAAACAAAGCGTTATACAAAAATATTCAAGTGGCTATTGTTTTCTTAAGACTCTGAACTAAAGAACTTAACATAAAGTTGTCTTGGCCTTAACTTGGTATGCCCTAGGCCTACCATAGAAATATCTGTACATATTATTTTCAACAAAATAAAAATGTTATTAATATACGAACATATTGAATTCACAAAATGGTTTCTAACTTTTTCCGTTGCTACAAGTTGCTTTTAAAGTTTTTGTCTATAAAAGTGTCATTGATATCAGATTCTAGATGACCCAATGACTTTTAATCATCTTTATTAACAACATGCATCATCAACAACTATTCAAAGACTGACGTTCTGTTTTAGGCGCATTCGACAATTTCCCGCCTAAACTATAGTCTATATCATATTGATGTACATTATATTAATATTACTGAACTTAATATCATTATAGTCTATTTCTCTGACGTTCTGTTTTAGGCGCATTCGACAATTTCCCGCCTAAACTATAGTCTATATCATATTGATGTACATTATATTAATATTACTGAACTTAATATCATTATAGTCTATTTCTCTAAAGTGTCTATACTTTACTTTCTCAACAGTTTGGGTTTTGGCCCACCTTTTAGGCCATGTCATTCAGTACACCCAACACCACCAACAACTATCTAAAAACTTTGTCTTGCAATTTGTTGGGGGTAGACTCCTTTTTTTCGTAAATTGATTGGGCCGTTTCCTATTTTTTGGACTATTATCGATGGGAGAAAAAAAAACCCATAAAAAAACCAATATTATGTGTGTTCCTTGTATGCATAAAGTGGTTTCCCCTGTTGATTTTTGGCTAATTAGATGTAACATTATCCAATCATTAGTGGTTTCCTCTATTGTTTAATGGCTATAAGTACTTGTTACCATATGTTGTGTATATGGTTTCATAAAATTTTATTCATATACAGTGTGCTATGAGGGAAATTTGCCCCGGCACCAGCGCTAGGGCCTACTCTTATATTGAATTCCAACTGCCAAGGGATCTTTTACATGCATGCTAAAGTGTACACATGGACCTCGGTTTTCCATCCCATCTGAACGACTAGACAGCTGTCTTTATCAGGCCCTCTGTTCTGCATCACTGACAAGGGGGAAACACGCCGGAAAATCGAGATGAACTTTCTAGATCAATGCAGGGATTGAACATCCGACCTCCAGACTAGCGAGCCAGGGCCTTACCCACTTAGCCATGTGATCCCCACTCCCAAACTTATAGTAGCCAAGTCTAACTCAATATCATCTAAAGTCTTCGACATTGAAAATACGAATTATTTGTCAATTTAAATCAACATTGATGCTGTGGTCGTACCAGAAAACGATGAGCATGATATTCAATATTTAGGACGAAATAAGCCCCTGCTCCTCCCCCCCCCCCCCCCGACACACACAGCTAGCTGCGGGCCTGGCATTGACCAAGAAAGTTAAACCAGATTTTCCGGCATGGTTCCCCTTGTCAGTGATGTAGGATGGGAAGACAAACCAATGTGCCCTATACACATTAGCGTGCACGTAAATAAACCCTAGGCAGTTGGAGAGAGAGAAATGGGGTTTAACGTTCACTCAACACACAAACATAAGGTTTAATTTTATTAAAATAATTCGCTTGCGCTTAGGGGACTTTAGCAGAGGGAGGAAACTGGAGTACCCAGAGAAAACCCACGAGGTTGGACAGGCGACCCTACTCCTTGCCATGTACAACTGGGGGTTCGAAACCATACCTGTTGACTCAATAGCAGGCCGTATGATAGAGCGTGCTCTAACCACTCGGCCCTCCTGTCTTCATTAGCCCAGTTTTGGAGCAGAACAGGACGTTAAATTCCATTTCATTTCCTCCCAACGGTTAAAGACCAATCCACACAAATAATTTAAATTATATACTTTGACCACATGTTTTATCACAAAATGCCCTAGTCTGTGCCGAGTGAACATTAAATGCCCCCCCTCCCTACAATAGATGTAACAATGTCTTCCACTAATCATCAGAATATAGCCATCAAATAGTTTAACAAAATGGGCCAGGGGGAATCTACGCCTAGTTCGGGTAGAACAAAATGAAACACTTTGCAGCTGGAATATCCCTGAACATGGATTTCAGAACCTTATTCTGCAGCTCATTTTTTTTTTTATTTACCACGGGCTTGTTTTTTTCACAGCAAAATTACAAGGCTGATGTTCCCCCACCCAATCAGATGCAAACCACAGCGTTGGTGAAATATTTTATTTGTAAATGATTCTTAACTACAGCTATTAGTATTTAATTGATTAAAAAACAATAACATAATCTCTTAACTGATAAATTATCAGTACGTCTATATTAAACATTATTTTAAAAGCTGTGAAATACAGTTGCCCTAAGAAACATATCCATCCAAAATGTATCATAAGATATTTGATTTAAAATATGGGAGGGTAACATCTTTATCCCTCCCTTCGCATTAAATTTTTAAAAATAATCACGTTAGTTTGTCAAAAGTTTCGAATAAAATGTTATCTTGAAATGTTTATTTATAATGGCGTATTGAATGAATATTTTGTTTCCAAAAAAAAATTAAATATTCTGTCAGAAAAGCCTACAGTCTTTAAAAGATAATATTTTAAGGTAATTATTTGAGTAATATAAGACAATTACAGAAATAAATCTTAATCAAAACCTCCCCTCAAATCAATACAAATATGAAAAGGTAATATCTTTTACCCCTATCAGATATATTGAAATACTAATATAAATCAAAACTTCAAATCTATAAGAATATTATTGATCAAGAAATAATATAATCTATTTCGACTGGTGAATTTACCAGTTGGCCCATATTAAACAATACTGTAAAATATATTGGTAAAGGTAAATAAAAGAATAATAAATGTGGTTGCGCGAAAAAATATAAAAATCTCAACCCCACCACCTTTCCCTTATATTATTTGTATGTCGAAAATTTCGAAATAAATTGACCCCATTCAAATTACCATAAACTAGTATGTTCCAAGTTTAGAGAAAAGGGAAAATTTGTATTTTGGACCTGTAGCATGATGGACGGACAGACATAATACATCTCCCCTCCCCCATACCATATCACATTTGTATGTCTAAAATGTCTAAACAATTATGACCCCATTCAAATTCCCATAACGGTTTACATTCCAAGTTTAGGAAAATGCAAAATTTAGAATTTTGTTCTGTAACATAAAATATGGGCATATAAAAATATCAAATTATTGTTTAATATAGGCCTATAAAAATAACTAAATACTGTATAATAATTGGAGAAATACAAATCATATTATCTTATCTATAAGTAAATAACTGATTAAGAAATAATATAATCTATTCAACAGATGGATTATTCGAATTTCGACCTCATTCTATGTCCTTATAAAGTATTATTTTACACTAACACACTGACAATAATATAAACATTGAATATTTTTGTCAATCTTTGTAGGCAATCTCTAGTGACTGGTATCATTATATTATAGTATATACAAATATAAATTTAAACCTTTGGCCTGAAAATATGGGTGCATAAAACTAAATGAAATGTTTATTTATAATGGGGTATTGGATGGATATTTTGTTTCAAAAAAAAAAAAAAAGAATTCTGTCAGAAAAGACTACATTCTTGAAAGATAATATTTTCAGGTAATTATTTGAGTAATATAAGAGAATTACAGAAATAATTAACCTTAATCAAAACAATGAAAAGGTAACATCTCTTTACCCCTATAAATCCAGTGTTGCTCGGTCGAAAGTTTCGAAAGAATTGTAATTTGACCTCATTTAGAATCCCATAAAGTTTAATGTCCTAAGTAAAGACAACAAAGAAAAATTTTGAATGTTCACCTAACGTCCGTATAAAGAATTATGTTACCCATAATTAAACATTCTGATCTTTGTAGGCGTTTCTGACATCAGTGGTCAGTATTGAGAGCCGGCTACCCAACCCTAACTCTGATCAACCGGAAGTGTTTACTCAATACTGACCTTACAATGTAAACTACATAATCCTGCATATAATATAACTGACCAATAATAAGAGTAGATACCAGTCCTATAAGATAATAATTTGCCTAATTTAACATCAGATATATTGAAATACTAATATAAATCAAAACCTCTAATCTATAATAATACAACTGATTAAGAAATAATATAATCTATTTCGACTGATGAATCATCAGTTGACCCATATTAAACAATATTTTAAAATATATGGGTAAAGGTAAATAAAAGAATAATAAATGTGGTTGCATGAAAAAATATAAAAATCTCAACCCCACCACCTTCCCCTTATATTATTTGTATGTCGAAAATTTCGAAATAAATTGACCCCATTCAAATTACCATAAACTAGTATGTTCCAAGTTTAGAGAAAAGGGAAAATTTGTATTTTGGACCTGTAGCATGATGGACGGACAGACATAATACATCTCCCCTCCCCCATACCATATCACGTTTGTATGTCGAAAATGTCTAAACAATTATGACCCCATTCAAATTCCCATAACGGTTTACATTCCAAGTTTAGGAAAATGCAAAATTTAGAATTTTGTTCTGTAACATAAAATATGGGCATATAAAAATATCAAATTATTGTTTAATATAGGCCTATAAAAATAACTAAATAATGTATAATAATTGAGGAAGAAATAACTGATTAAGAAATAATATAATCTATTCAACAGATGGATTATTCGAATTTCGACCTCATTCTATTTCCTTATAAAGTATTATTTTACCCTAACACACTGACAATAATATAAACATTGAATATTTTTGTCAATCTTTGTAGGCAATCTCTAGTGACTGGTATCATTATATTATAGTATATACAAATATAAATTTAAACCTTTGGCCTGAAAATATGGGTGCATAAAAACTAAATGAAATGTTTATTTATAATGGGGTATTGGATGGATATTTTGTTTCAAAAAAAAAAAAAAAGAATTCTGTCAGAAAAGCCTACATTCTTGAAAGATAATATTTTAAGGTAATTATTTGAGTAATATAAGAGAATTACAGAAATAATTAACCTTAATCAAAACAATGAAAAGGTAACATCTCTTTACCCCTATAAATCCCGTTGCTCGGTCGAAAGTTTCGAAAGAATTGTAATTTGACCTCATTTAGAATCCCATAAAGTTTAATGTCCTAAGTAAAGACAACAAAGAAAAATTTTGAATGTTCACCTAACGTCCTTATAAAGTATTATGTTACCCATAATTAAACATTCTGATCTTTGTAGGCGTTTCTGACATCAGTGGTCAGTATTGAGAGCCGGCTACCCAACCCTAACTCAGATCAACCGGAAGTGTATACTCAATACTGACCTTACAATGTAAACTACATAATCCTGCATATAATATAACTGACCAATAATAAGAGTAGATACCAGTCCTATAAGATAATAATTTGCCTGATTTAACATCAGATATATTGAAATACTAATATAAATCAAAACCTCTAATCTATAATAATACTGATTAAGAAATAATATAATCTATTTCGACTGATGAATTATCAGTTGACCCATATTAAACAATATTTTAAAATATATGGGTAAAGGTAAATAAAAGAATAATAAATGTGGTTGCATGAAAAAATATAAAAATCTCAACCCCACCACCTTCCCCTTATATTATTTGTATGTCGAAAATTTCGAAATAAATTGACCCCATTCAAATTACCATAAACTAGTATGTTCCAAGTTTAGAGAAAAGGGAAAATTTGTATTTTGGACCTGTAGCATGATGGACGGACAGACATAATACATCTCCCCTCCCCCATACCATATCACGTTTGTATGTCGAAAATGTCTAAACAATTATGACCCCATTCAAATTCCCATAACGGTTTACATTCCAAGTTTAGGAAAATGCAAAATTTAGAATTTTGTTCTGTAACATAAAATATGGGCATATAAAAATATCAAATTATTGTTTAATATAGGCCTATAAAAATAACTAAATAATGTATAATAATTGAGGAAATACAAATCATAATCTCTTATCTATAAGTAAATAATTGATTAAGAAATGATATAATCTATTCAACAGATAGATTATTTGAATTTCGACCTCATTCTATGTCCTTATAAAGTATTATTTTACCCTAACACACTGACAATAATATAAACATTGAATATTTTTGTCAATCTTTGTAGGCAATCTCTAGTGACTGGTATCATTATATTATAGTATATACAAATATAAATTTAAACCTTTGGCCTGAAAATATGGGTGCATAAAAACTAAATGAAATGTTTATTTGTAATGGGGTATTGGATGGATATTTTGTTTCAATAAAAAAAAAAAAAGAATTCTGTCAGAAAAGCCTACATTCTTGAAAGATAATATTTTAAGGTAATTATTTGAGTAATATAAGAGAATTACAGAAATAATTAACCTTAATCAAAACAATGAAAAGGTAACATCTCTTTACCCCTATAAATCCCGTTGCTCAGTCGAAAGTTTCGAAAGAATTGTAATTTGACCTCATTTAGAATCCCATAAAGTTTAATGTCCAAAGTAAAGACAACAAAGAAAAATTTTGAATGTTCACCTAACGTCCTTATAAAGTATTATGTTACCCAAAATTAAACATTCTGATCTTTGTAGGCGTTTCTGACATCAACGGTCAGTATTGAAAGCCGGCTTCCTAACCCTAACTATCATTTAGGAAGGAGGTGGTAGGATTTTCAAAAGTGCTTGGATATACCAGAAGTATTTACTCACTATATATCTGACCTTACATTCTAAATAAACAATCATGTATATAATATAAATGAAAAATTATAACAGTGGACAGCTGTAGACAATGGTCGGTGCTGAGAGCGGCTACCCAACCCTAACTCCCATTTAGGAAGGGGGAGGTACGATTTTCCATGTGCTCTGATCAGCTGGAAGTGTTTACTCACTATTGACCTTACATTCTAAATAAACATAATCATGTATATAATATAAATAAAAGACAATCATGCATATAATATAAATGAAAAATTAAAACAGTAGATATCTGTAGAAAATTTCATTAGAAAAATACTAGTTTAGTACAATCAAGTTTATTTAGATGAAAACAAAAAATCATGTTGGATTTTTGAAAGTTTCGATAAAATTGTCAATTTGAACTGGTCATTTCTAATAGCGTAACTTAACCAACGACAAACACAATAATACACATTATATGTGAATAATTGTTTCTAAAAAACATTACATATTCTGTCAGAAAAGCCTACAGTTTTTAAAGATATTATTCTAAGGTAATTATTTGAGTAATAAGAATTACAAAAATAATTAACCTTAATCAAACCCTCCCCTCGAAAACAATACAAATATGAAAAGGTAACATCTCTTTTACCCAAAATATCTAATTGTAATTAGACCTCATTAAGAATCCCATAAAGTTTTATGTTCAATGTACAGACAAAGAAAAATTTTGAATGTTGTCCTAATGTCCATAGAAAGTATTATTTTACCCAAAATTAAACATCCTGATCTTTGTAGGCGTTTCTGACATCAGTGGTAAGTATTGTAAGCCGGCTACCTAACCCTAACTAGGAAGGAGGTGGTAGGATTTTCAAAAATACTTGGATCAACCAGAAGTATTTACTCAATACTGACTTTACATTGTAAATAAACTTAATACAAATAAAAAATAATCATGTATATAATATAAATAAAAAATAAACAATCGTGCATATAATATAAATGAAAAATTAAAACAGAAGATGTCTGTAGATGACTTGATTAGAAAAATACTAGTTTGGCAATAACAAGCTTATTTAGCAATAATTAAATCCAAATTGCAAACGAACCCCATCAATATCTGAATCAAAATCTACAGTAAAGAAACATAAGCTAACAGGTCTTCGATACACCTTTACATAGAGAAGTGATTTGATGGACTTTTAGTGAGGATATCGGTTTAAACTTCTAGAGCAAACAAGCCCAAATGTGTTTCAAACTTGTAAACAGAATGTCCTTTACTGTACCTATTCGATGGACCCATGAAAATTTAGAAAATATATACACACATAAACCTGTTATTGCTAATCTAGAATTTCCCTATTCAACTTCCATTTCCCAGTCGAGTTCCCGGTACCATAAACTGCCGCTTGACATCCATCCAAATCACTGCTGGAAAAAAGGTAAACAATGACAATTAAATTGTCCACATGAATAATATCGTTTGAAAAGATAGGCTGGCACTGCCAGGCAGGATACGCCCACATTTTTGAGAGATAGAGAACAAGCAATACCAAAATTGATTTTTCCTACATCATTATTTCATACTGTATTGGGAGCAGCCATTTTGTTGGTCAGTTCCAGTCTGATATTCATGAAATTCGAAGCCGACAATGATTATGGTGTGAAGGTACACAACCTAGAAATGTGACTTTTCGTCAAAATCGGATAAGAATTGTGACCTGTAGAGAGTCCACAACCATGATATACCATATTTTTACACTATTCGCGTACGAGCGGCGACCATTTCGTCCGACAATTTTGGTACGATTTTCACGAAAATCAAACTCAACCTTCCTTACGGTGCAACAGTAATATAATCAGAGTTCTTTTTTAAATCAGATAATAATTCTCATAGAGATAGATAGAGAACAAGCAATACCGAAAGTGATTTTTCCTACAACCAAAGGCCATAATTCATTAAGTTACAATTTGATATGTGCAAATATCAAAAAGAATAAAGATCTTTAGGTTATAAACATGCATTTCAGGTTTCAACGGTTTCATCAAAATCAAATTAAAATTGTGACCTCTACAGGGTCCACAACTTTGATATACCATATTTTTACACTATTCGCGTACAAACGGCGGCCATTTGGTCTGGCAATTATGGTCCGATTTTCTCGAAATTCGAACTCAACCTTCCGTAGGTGATAGAGTCGAAAGTTTTTTTAAATCGGATAATAATTGTGACCTCCAGAGGGACCATAGGCGATTTTTTCGGAAAATCAGGGGCCATAATTCAGGAAAATACGATCTGATATGCCCAAATAACAAAAGGAACCAAGACCTTTGGGTTATCACCATGCATTTCAAGTTTCATCAAAATCGATTTAAAATTGTGACCTATACAGGGTCCACAACCATGATATACCATTTTTTAACAGTATTCGCATACAAACGGCGGCCATTTGGTCTGGCAATTATGGTCCGATCTTCTCGAAATTCGAACTCAACCTTCCTTAGGATGTAACGGTGATATAATCAAACGTTTTTTTAAATCAGATAATAATTGTAACCTCCAGAGGGACCACAAGCTAAAAAGGGCAATTTTTCGGACAATCAGGGGCCATAATTCAAAAAAGTTATGATCCGATGGGTGCAAATATCGACAGGAACCAAGATCTTTGGGTTATAAACATACATGTCAAGTTTCATCAAAATCGGTTCTAAATTGTGACCTCTATAGGGTCCACAACCTTGATATAACAGGTTTTCACACTATTTGCGTACAAACCGCGGCCATTTTGTTTGTCAATTTTGGTCCGATTTTCACGAAATTTGAACTCAACCTTCATTACCATGTAACGGTGATATAATCAAACGTTTTTTTTTAAATCGGATAATAATTTTGACCTCCAGAGGGATCACAAGCTAAAATGGGAGATTTTTCGGACAATCAGGGGCCATAATTCAGAAAATTACGATCCGATGGGCGCAAATAACGAAAGGAACCAAGATTTTGGGGTTATAAACATGCATGTCAAGTTTTATCACAATCGGTCCAAAATTGTGACCTCTATAGGGTCCACAAGCTAAAGATAGGCTGGCACTGCCAGGCAGGATACGCCCACATTTTCGAGAGATGGACAGAGAACAAGCAATACCGAAAGTGATTTTTCCTACATCTTTAAGTCCTGTATTTCATACTGTATTGGGAGCAGCCATTTAGTTGGTCAGTTCCAGTCTGATATTAATGAAATTCGAAGCCGACAATGATTATGGTGTGACGGTACACAACCTAGAAATGTGACTTTTCATCAAAATCGGATAAGAATTGTGACCTGTAGAGAGTCCACAACCATGATATACCATTTTTTTACACTATTCGCGTACAAACGGCGACCATTTCGTCCGGCAATTTTGGTACGATTTTCACGAAATTAGAACTCAACCTTCATCAAAATCGAATTAAAATTGTGACCTATACAGGGTCCACAACCATGATATATCATTTTTTTTAACAGTATTCGCGTACAAACAGCAGCCATTTTGTCTGTTAATTTTGGTCCGATTTTCCCGAAATTCAAACTCAACCCTCCTTACACTGTAACGGTGATATAATCAAACGTTTTTTTAAATTGGATAATAATTGTGACCTCCAGAGGGATCACAAGCTAAAGAAAGGGGGATTTTGCGTATAACCAGGGGCCATAATTCAGGAAGTTACGATCCGATATGCGCAAATATCGAAAAGAACCAAGATCTTTGGGTTATAACCATGAATTTCAAGTTTCATCAAAATCGAATTAAAATTGTGACCTTTACAGGGCCCACAACCTTGATATACCATTTTTTAACAGTATTCGCGTACAAACGGTGGCCATTTTGTATGGCAATTTTCGTCCGATTTTCCCGAAATCCGAACTCAACCTTCCTTAGGGTGTGACGGTGATATAATCAAACGTTTTTTTAAATCGAATAATAATTGTGACCTCCAGAGGGACCACAAGCTAAAAAGGGTGATTTTTCGGACAATCAGGGGCCATAATTCAGGAAATTACATTCCGATAGCTGCAAATATCAAAAGGAACCAAGATCTTTGGGTTACAAACATGCATGTCAAGTTTCATCAAAATCGGTTCAAAATTGTGACCTCTATTGTGACCTGTAGAGAGTCCACAAACAAATTGTGGACGGACGGACAGGGGCGACGACATAATACGTCCACATGAAAATGTGGGCGTATAAAAACATGATATTTCGTATAAACAGGGGCCATAATCCATGAAGTTCTGATCCGATACATGCCAATATCGAAAGGAACCGAGATCTTATGGGGATAAACCTATATTCCAATTTTTGTCAAAATCGGATAAGAATTGTGACCTGTAGAGAGTCCACAAAGAAATTGTGGACGGACGGACGGACAGGGGCGACGACATAATACGTCCACATTGAAAATTAAAGTTTGGTACCTACCCTGTCTTTCTTCTCCTATATCCGTGGTAATCATCATATTGATCATTCAGCGCCTTAACATTGTTGTGGTTCTGTAAAATGTACAACAATTATATATTTATTTTTTATAACATCGAGAAGTATTTTTGCATGCCAACAGAGACATTTCAATAGCCAAAGACAAACTTCCTGCCTACAGGAACTAGAGAAGTTGTAAATAACAAGTATGTGTGTTTTGCTAATGTTTTAAAATAAGGAAAATATTGAAAACACAATCAACCAACCAAATTCGTGAAGTTCCTATGAGAGAGAAAAATGTCGATTAACGTCCAATCAACACAAACTAGGTCATTTCGGGACTAATGTTTTAAAATAAGGAAAATATTGAAAACACAATCAGCCAACCAAATTCGTGAAATTCCTATGAGAGAGACAAATGGCAATTAACGTCCAATCAACACAAACTAGGTCATTTCAGGACTAACATATGGTTCAACTGGGGATTCAAAACCAAGCCAGTTGACTCAATGGCAGGCCCTATGATACAGCGTGCAGAAATTCCTATGAATAACCATTACTATTTCGGTTCACCATATTACATTATACGACATTTTATGTTTTAAATAAAACTCATGTTTGAAATTTTGTATTAATGAAAATATTGATATTAATGCTTACCTCAACAATTGCATAACAAATGCCTGTACATTAATATCATCATGTATAATACGCTGTGTGTCCTGTTCATCCACAACTATCACCGTCTTCATATGTCTCTTACAAACATATCTCCACGATCCTGTAATTAAGGAGGATTATTAAGTATTATACTTTCTAAATTCCCACACAGCATCTAATCTCAGTTTATGTCTACTTTAACCGGCGCCGTTACTATTTTTAAAGAAAAATATATTTATGTTTAGTTAGATCTTCCAAGAACCTTTATTTTTTTTTTTTATCAAACAATTATAATCATCGTGTAAAATACAATGTATTTATGGACTAATAAAAAAGACAGCATGTTTTAGTTTTGTCTATTGTCATACAACAAAAACATTAAAATCTACCAATGGTGATGGCATAACTCACCTGTATCAGTAAACTCTCTAGACCCCGCTATCAGCAATTACATCTAAGCTTATCATAGAAACATGTTATACAAGATTATCTCTACTAGACACTCAGGAGAAATTTGCAATATATGTTAAAGCATTAAAAATCTAAGATAAACCAAATATCAGAATATATTAAATATAGCACCCCTTACTTAGCAAGTAAATGCAAAATGGTGAAAAACGTGCAAAAAATAAAAAGAAAAAAAGAAATTAGTTCCCTAAACGAAATGTGGGGTTAGTTGATGCCATATTAATATATCCCGATTTAATAACTACCCATGTCTACAACTTCCTACCAAAAAACCTAATAATACATCATGGAAAACTTCACATGATATTTACAAGCGAATCTGGTGCACAAGCCAAGCTTATACAACATAGAATATATCGACAGGCCCAGTATAAGATGCATGATAACGTTCTATGATACCATAAACTTCTTTACTCCTTTATCTGAAAATAAAACCCCATGAATTAATATTAGCGTTAACTATTTTCCCTATTCATTGGTGTTGAAGGATTACATTCATGAATGTCAGTAACAATGGTCTAGAACCTTGTCATAGGTGAAGATCTCTTATTTAAACAAATGCTGATTACCCCAAGAACTACGGTCATGCCACCATCGTCTGTAATATGTAATGGAAATATCGATATATGTTAGTAGACACACTTGTTAATTCTGTGGGAAAGACCCCAGACTTGGCCTGTTTGGTGGGGGGCCCTGGGACCTGGAACATGTGGGGGCCCCTGAGCACCGATCGTGGATCTATGGCCGACGAAGCAGTCCACCACGAGTGCAGTAGGCCCGAAGCACCGCAAGGTCTCGTCCCAGGAAATATTTAGAAATTGAATGCCGAAAACGTGATTTCCTGGCATTTCAGGCATTTAGAGTAGCTCCCCAAGAAAACAAATAAAATTCTGCCACAAAATTAGCGCATTCTGGCATTATTTCAGTGGACCAATCCACGTGAGTGCTATGAAATGAGGGCATTTATAGAGGAGTGGGCTGGAGCTCATCAAGTCCATTTAATCCGCCACTGTAAGTGAGCAGAGCTACATCAAACCTAATTTTGAAGTCGCTCAGTGATAAATAACAGGGTCAGTTGATTCGGAATCGTATTATATCCCCCGCGATGATTTGATGAATGGAGGCCGTAAAGTTACGACTAAGCCGGACTCGATTTTTGACAAACGTCTAACACTGTAAGTACCGAATGGTAATACAAGATTTAATCAAGAAATCTGAATATTTCGTGTGATCATGATGTGCATCTCAAATTCAGCTTATACCCACAACAAATATCAACAACAACAACCACAGCTTATATACAATCGTATGTCAATCTGAGGCAATTCGCGCTACTCGAAATGGGGACGAGTAATTTGTTCGAGTTATACGATAATTCGAATTAGACAATGTTTGGTCCGATAGAAGATCTCATGAAAATAAAAGACCATGTGTTACACCCATCACCGGATTACAACGAATTCTAGGAGGTCAATCGTGACACCATGGATTGAGGGGGCCCTAGGGATTTCCGATGGAGGGCCCTTGGAGCATAGGAGAGGCCCCATCACTAGGTCACCGGCCCGACCATGCTCTAGGCGTGCAACTGAGATTTTTGAGGGGGTCCCCTAATGTGGGGGGCCCTGTGGCATGTGCCCCATGGTTAATCCGGCGTTGGATAAAGTTTAGTATTAATGCCTACCCTGTATTTGTCCTATACCCGTGGTAATCATCATCATATTGATCATTTGGCGCTTAACATTGTTGTGGTCCTGTAAAATATACAAAAGTATCACAGATGGGATCGGCATGATGAAAAAACACGAGAATGGACTTTAGATCATGAAAATCCAACGATTATTGGCGGAGATAGTCATGTTCTTGTTCAGAGGGGTCCCAATTTCAAAAATGCCCCTCCCATATGGGTCAGGGGATCGGAAAATTTGAACCCTAATTAACCCAAAACAAAAAAATCAATTTTAGCAAACAAATCCCACGGTAGCTGTTTTTATGACATGTCATACCACACTAAAACGTCCAGAGATTTAACTACAGGCTTCTCCGTATGCCCGAGTTTCAGACAGATTTTACACCGGTATGTATGTCTACGCAAGTAACGATATCAATTTGGTTACCTTCTCTAAACTTAAATCGATGGGGTCTCCACACCATAGCCTACCAGTTTCGGATCTTCCATTAGCTCCTCGGCACTGTACAGTGTCAATTACCCTCCTCGGCACTGTACAGTGTCAATTACCCTATCTGTGACCAGGCGCATCCCGGGGCCGGAATAGTTTCACGGTCTCCATCGAGTCTTGGATCGTACAAAAGTGCGCAGTTACTGGACGAGAGATCCCCCGCCTTCCGACCGCTTCATTGCCTGCAAGATTACCGGGGGAGGAAGTGAGGTCTCCAGTTCTCATTTGGCTACCTTCTCGGATTTGTAACCAAGCGCCATCTCGGGGTCGGCCTAGTTACACGGTCACCATCGAGTCTTGGATCGTACAAAAGAGTGCACGGTTACTGGACGAGAGATTGGTCTTAACCATCCCCTGCCTTCCGACCGCTTCGCTGCCTGCAAGATTACCGGGAGAGGAAGTGAGGTCTGCGGTTCTCATTTGGCTACCTTCTCCGATTTGTGACCAGGTGCCATCTCGGGGTCGACCTAGTTACACGGTCTCTTGGATCGTACGAAAGAGTGCACGGTTACTGGACAAGAGATTGGTCTTAACCATCCCCTGCCTTCCGACCGCTTCGCTGCCTGCATGATTACCGGGAGAGGAAGTGAGGTCTGCGGTTCTCATTTGGCTACCTTCTCCGATTTGTGACCAGGCGCCATCTCGGGGTCGACCTAGTTACACGGTCTCTTGGATCGTACGAAAGAGTGCACGGTTACTGGACGAGAGATTGGTCTTAACCACCCCCAGCCTTCCGACCGCTTCGCTGCCTGCAAGATTACCAGGAGAGGAAGTGAGGTCTCCCGTCTCACCATTGAGTCTTGGATCGTACGAAAGAGTGCACGGTTACTGGACGAGAGATTGGTCTTAACCATCCCCTGCCTTCCGACCGCTTCGCTGCCTGCAAGATTACCGGGAGAGGAAGTGAGGTCTGCGGTGCTCGTTTGGCTACCTTCTCCGATTTGTGACCAGACGCCATCTCGGGGTAAGCCTAGTTACACGGTCTCTTGGATCGTACGAAAGAGTGCACGGTTACTGGACGAGAGATTGGTCTTAACCATCCCCGGTTTTCCGACCGCTTCGCTGCCTGCAAGATAACCGGGAGAGGAAGTGAGGTCTCCGGTTCTCGTTTGGCTACCTTCTCCGATTTGTGACCAGGCACCATCTCGGGGTCAGCCTAGTTACACGGTCTCCATCGAGTCTTGGATCGTACGAATGAGTGCACGGTTACTGGACGAGAGATTGGTCTTAACCATCCCCTGCCTTCCGACCGCTTCGCTGCCTGCAAGATTACCGGGAGAGGAAGTGAGGTCTGCGGTTCTCATTTGGCTACCTTCTCCGATTTGTGACCAGGCGCCATCTCGGGGTCGACCTAGTTACACGGTCTCTTGGATCGTACGAAAGAGTGCACGGTTACTGGACGAGAGATTGGTCTTAACCATCCCCTGCCTTCCGACCGCTTCGCTGCCTGCAAGATTACCGGGAGAGGAAGTGAGGTCCGCGGTTCTCATTTGGCTACCTTCTCCGATTTGTGACCAGATTATCTCCTCAGCATTGTACTCAGAGGGAATCTCATGTATCATGCATTTCTATGGTTTCTTTCCACCCCATAGCCTATGTTTGAGATCTTCCATTAGCTCATCACTGTACAATGTCAATTTGGTTACCTTCTCTAATCTTAAATCTATGGGGCTCTAAGTTTGAGATCGTCCATTATCTCCTCAGCATTGTACTCAGAGGGAATCTCATGTATCATGCATTTCTATGGTTTCTTTCCACCCCATAGCCTATGTTTGAGATCTTCCATTAGCTCATCACTGTACAATGTCAATTTGGTTACCTTCTCTAATCTTAAATCTATGGGGCTCTAAGTTTGAGATCGTCCATTATCTCCTCAGCATTGTACTCAGAGGGAATCTCATGTATCATGCATTTCTATGGTTTCTTTCCACCCCATAGCCTATGTTTGAGATCTTCCATTAGCTCATCACTGTACAATGTCAATTTGGTTACCTTCTCTAATCTTAAATCTATGGGGCTCTAAGTTTGAGATCGTCCATTATCTCCTCAGCATTGTACTCAGAGGGAATCTCATGTATCATGCATTTCTATGGTTTCTTTCCACCCCATAGCCTATGTTTGAGATCTTCCATTAGCTCATCACTGTACAATGTCAATTTGGTTACCTTCTCTCATCTTAAATCTATGTGTCTCCTCCACTACATAGGCTCTAAGTTTGAGATCGTCCATTATCTCCTCAGCGTTGTACTCAGAGGGAATCTCATGTATCATGCATGTCTATGGGTTCTTTCCATCCCATAGCCTATGTTTGAGATTTTTCCATTAGCTCATCACTGTACAATGTCAATTTGGTTACCTTCTCTAATCTTAAATCTATGGGGCTCTAAGTTTGAGATCGTCCATTATCTCCTCAGCATTGTACTCAGAGGGAATCTCATGTATCATGCATGTCTATGGGTTCTTTCCACCCCGTAGCCTATGTTTGAGATTTTTCCATTAGCTCATCACTGTACAATGTCAATTTGGTTACCTTCTCTCATCTTAAATCTATGGGGCTCTAAGTTTGAGATCGTCCATTATCTCCTCAGCATTGTACTCAGAGGGAATCTCATGTATCATGCATTTCTATGGTTTCTTTCCACCCCATAGCCTATGTTTGAGATCTTCCATTAGCTCATCACTGTACAATGTCAATTTGGTTACCTTATCTTAAATCTATGGGTCTCCTTCACAAAATAGGCTCTAAGTTTGCGATAGAATCGGGCCCAGGACAGCTTAGGTCACATTCGAAACTTATCAAGACAGGACAGCTTAGAATACCGTCACAGCCAGGATTGTCTAAAGCTAGGGCAGCTTGGTATACCACTGACCATACATTGTTTTCACCAAACCAGAGCAGCTTGGGATACAATCAACTATTTTAAAGTCAGTGCAGCTTGAGATACAATTAGGTTTGCTTTCGTCCAATTTTACCAAGCCAGACCAGCTTAGGATACTAGCAGGATTGTTTCAAGTCAGGATACTGTCAGGATCACTTTAATCCAGGAAAGCCTAGGGTACTAACCAGGATTGTTTCAAGCCAGGGCAGCTTATGATACTATCGACCATATTTACCAAGCCAGAACAGCTTAAGATAATATCAACCATATTTACCAAGCCAGAACAGCCTAGGATACTTTCAAGATCGACCATATTTACAGCTTAGCTCACAATCGAACTTTACCAATTATGTGCTACATGAAAAGATAAAAAATAATATATTCTACTTTCACTTGATACGTGTAACGTTGGATTTTATTGGTTGATTTTATTGATTGAATAGGGCCCTAGGCTTCTAATCTACAGCAGATTTAAATGGCCAACATTTATGGGGACATAGAATTCTACAAGAAATGCAACACTTACTATTATATAACAACTGGATCTTTAACTGCCATAACCTTATTCATGATAGATTTCATTCATTTCTCTGAAAGCTCTAAAACATCCTTCAACTGCAAAATAGTAAGGCTGATAAATAAAATCAAAACATGGTTCACTCCTGATAATAATGCAACTAGGAAAAATTTGAATTTTGTTACTTTAGTATTGATGTAAGAATGTGCTATCTCTAACTAGGATGCACCCATGCCGAGGAATTGCAAATAGGTAGAGGGTAACTTCTCAAAAGCAAAAGCATGTGAATTGTTCCATCAAAACTGGCCCAGTCCATTATTGACACAAGGGTGACTGGACAAGTTTACTACAGTATTGATAACGAAATGAAATATAGTTTAACGTCTTACTGTTCTGCTCTGAACTGGGCTAATGAAGACGGGCATACGCCATACAGTGTTCTTTGAGGGAAATTTTGCCCGGGCAGTGGCACTATGGCCTAATCTTATATTTAATTCCGACTGCCAAGGCATCTTTTACGTGCACGCCAATGTGTACGCAGTACCTCGGTTTTTCGTTCCAACCAAACACCCTCCGTCCTGCATCATTGATGAGGGGGAAACCACGCCGTAAAATTGGGATGAACTTCGATACGTTATCACTAGTATTGCACAATTAAAAATTATATTATTTTTCAACAAGGAGAGTTTAGGGCAGGGGCGGATCTAGGAATTTTGAAATTGGGGTGGGCTGCCGCAAAATGAGGCACTGATTGCGGAGATGGGGCAAGCCGCTGAGGGGGGGGGGGGGGGTCCCAAAAAAATCATCTTGCATCTGTAGCCATTCCAAGGGCTATTTGCCTGATATTTTTGTCTTAGTAAACTTTCTGAACGGACATACTCAGCCAAATTAAAAACTTGACAATCGGGATTTTTGGGACTAGATTTTTAATATTTGGTTTAAGGCAACTATTTTAGTGTTATGTTGTGCACAGACAACCTTGACATCAACAGAAAGCAAGAATACGTCTCGCCGAAAGTCCTTGACATTGATAACGTTCGTGATGTCACAGTACCCCCCAAAAAGAAATTCATAGATTTGGAGAACAATCGGAATAAAGTGTTTAGTAACGGTTGTGGCCTCCTCTAGTGTCTCGTACTGCCACACAATGTCTTCTCATGGATCTCAGAACATTAGTAAAAACATTCCCGAGGAAGACGTCGCCACTGCTCAGCAAGAGCATGTTGAAGGTCCTGCAACGTCAGTAGTGGATTCACTTGCTGACGAACACGTCGACCCAGTTCGTCCCAGATGTGTTCAATAGGATTAAGGTTGGGGCTAAGCGACGGCCAATCCAGGACTTGGACACCGGCATTTCTTAAAAAATTCTGGGTAGCAATTGCCGTATGGGGTTGAGCATTGTCTTGTTGAAACGTTAGTCCAGGCCCATGTCTCTGCATAAACAGAAGAAAAACAGGTTGCAAAATCTTATCCCTGTACTGGACAGCATTTAAGTTCCCTTGGACAACAACAAGAGGAGAACATCCATGTGCACAAAAAGAACCCCAAACCATGACGCTGCCGCCACCAAATCGGTCAACTTCTCCGACGCATACTTGAGCGTAATGTTCACCTCTTCTGCCGTACACTCGGACCCTGCCATCGGCAAATCTCAAAGTGAATCGAGTTTCGTCACTAAAGACAACCGAATTCCACGGTCTTTGAGTAAATCTTATGTGTCTTGTGGCCCACACAAGTTGGTTACAGCGATGAAGAGGTGCAATATTGGTCCATTATAGGGCCTCCGAGCTCGCAGACCAGCAGCCTGCAAGAAATTTCGAACAGTTTGTTCAGTTACCCTTCAACCAAACATCTGTCTACGTGTGGAGGTTGCAGTGACAAATCTTTTTCCAAGATGACGTAATCGTATTGCTTGATCTTCCTGGAGCAATGTCGGCAATAGTTCCAGTTTGAAGCACTCTCATTCTAAGATTAATTATTGTATTGCGTCAACAATTAAAGGCTCTTGCAACAGTGACCACAGACTGACAGGCATAGAGCCTACCTATATATAGCACGTAGACGTTCTACATTTGAAAGGTGCGGCATTTTCTAACAAAGATGAAAATAACAATTTTAATTTGTTTTTCCAGTTCAAGTTACATGTGCGTGTTCAGTTTAAGCAATCTTGCATCGGTTGACCTCACGAGTTTGTGTTTGCACGTGTTTTTCATCTTTATATGCTCAAAAGTCACGTGATCCACTTTACAATTTTATGAAATTAAAGACTTCTTACTACTTACTATCGTTAGAAACACTTTAAAATTTATTTGACTTACCAGAAAAAAAAATTTGAAATTGATCAGTGTCAAGTTTTTAATTTGGCTGAGTATATTTTGTCTGAGAAAAGACAATTTCAGCAGTAAACCAGCGGCTGCCAGGCAGGATACGCCCACATTTTCGTGAGATGGATAGAGAACAAGCTAAAAAAGAAAGTGACTTTTCCTACAATCATGAAGGTACAATTCGATTTGTGCAAATATCGGAAGGAACCAAGATCTTTGAGTTATAAACTTGCATTTCAAGTTTCATCAAAATTGGATTAAAATTGTGACCTCTACAGGGTCCACAACCGTGATATTACATATTTTCACACTAATCGCGTACAAATGGCGACCATTTCAACCATCAATTTTGGTCCGATTTTCACGAAATTCGAACTCAACCTTCATTACCATGCAATGGTGATATAATCAAAAATTTTCTTAAATCAGATAATAATTTTGACCTCCAGAGGGACAACAACCTATTTTTCAAGTTTTGTCAAAATCGGTTAAGAATTGTGACCTGTAGAGAATTATAACGGATTCAACTGCCAAGGGATCTTTTAGGTGCAAGTCAATGTGTACACGGGACCTCAATTTTTTGTCCCTTACTGAACAACTAGACATCTGTCCTTGCCAGGCCCCCCCATTCTACAACCCTGACAAGGACGACACCACACTGGAAAATTTAACACCCATTACCTGGTGTTGTCAGGCCCTCCCTTCTACAACACTGACAAGGGGCAATGCAGGGATCGAACACCCGACCTCCAGACTAGCGAGCCAACACCTTACCCACATGATTCCCCTATAGACCTAATGAATGCCTACACCAAGTTTGAACATTCTACCTCAATTACAGCTATCATGCTCCATAGTCTCGGCCAATCAAATTGTTTACCATGAGCAGAAAATGCTCATTATTGAACTAATTCTAGGTATGAATGTAATGAAACTAAACACCAAGTTTCATCACGCCCACTTATATTAGAACTGAAGTTATCCAGTTGTGTCTCAAAAAACTGACGGACAGACACACCCATTTTAATGGTACCCTGCATTCTTAGACAGACGGGGGACAAAAAGGTGATTTTTCGTACAATAAGGGGCCATAATTCAGGAAGTTACCATCCGATGTGCGCAAATATCAAACGGAACCAAGTTCATTGGGTTATAAAGATCCATTTCAAGTTTCATCAAAATCAGTTGAAAATTGTGACTTCTACACTGTTCAAGTTAAAAATGTGATTTTTCGTACAATCAGGGGCCATAATCCATGATGCTACTGTCCGATACATGCGAATATCAAAACACCAGCAACTAAATCGCCCGAGCAGTCGACAAGAGTTGTTGAATATAAGTAATTATCATAAAATCATTAGAATTTGTTTGGGTTTTATAAAGTTCTGCCTAAACGAACGTTTAGTATACGAAACATTTAATATTATGGATTTAGCTGTTCAATTATCGATTTTCAAGAAATTCAAACTTAACCATCATTAATGTGTACCGAGGATATAGTCAAACGTTTTTTTAATTCAGAATAATTCAATCTTTGGGTTATAAACTTATATTTCAAACTTCATTAAAATCGGATTTAAAATGTGACCTCTACAGGGTCCACAACCTTGATAAATCAAATGTTTACACTATTCGCATATTATCGGCAGCCATTTTGTCCGGAAGTTTTGGTCTGATTTTCGCGAAATTAGACCTCAACCTTCATTATAGTATAACTGCGATATAATTAAACGTGTTTTTTTTAAAATCGGATAATAATTGAGATCTTTAGAGGAACCACAAAAATAAACAAGCCAACAGTGAGGCTGATGTCCCCCGCCGAAATCCCAAAATAAATAGAAGACACACATTAATTAATCGCACATTTATTTTTTTCAATGTATCGAGCAATCAAACTGTACACGAAGTGTCATCCAAAAGTGTTTTATAAAGATAAATGCTAAAACCGCCGAGAAAAATGAAAATAGGTTGCCAGGCAACGAAACATACGCCCACACAGCAGCCAAATCGTCCGGGCAGTCAACAAGAGTTGTCGCATATTAAGGAATTATCAGAAAATCATTAGAATTTGTTTGGTTTTTATAATCAAACGTTTTTTTTTTTAAATCAGATAATAATTGTGACCTCCAGAGGCACAACAAGCTAAAAAGGGTGATTTTTCGTACAATCAGGGGACATAATTCAGGAAGTAATGACCCGATGGGCGCAAATATCGAAAGGAACCAAGATCTTTGGGTTATAAACATACATGTCAAGTTTCATCAAAATCGATTCAAAATTGTGACCTCTATAGGGTCCACAACCTTGATATAACATATTTTCACACTATTCGTGTACAAACGGCGGCCTTTTTGTCCGTCAATTTTGGTCCGATTTTGACGAAATTTGAACTCAACCTTCATAACCATGGAACGGTGATATAATCAAAGGTTTTTTTAAATCGGATAATAATTTTGACCTCCAGAGGGACCACAAGCTAAAAAGGGCGATTTTTCGGACAATCAGGGGCCATAATTCAGGAAGTTACGATCCGATTGGCGCAAATATCGAAAGGAACCAAGATCTTTGGGTTTTAAACATGCATTTCAAGTTTCATCCAAATCGGTTCAAAATTGTGACCTCTACACTGTTCACAACCTTGATATAACATATTTTCACACTATTCGCGTACAAATGGCGGCCATTTTGTCCGTCAATTTTGGTCCGATTTTGACGAAATTCGAATTCAACCTTCATAACCATGGAACGGTGATATAATCAAACGGTTTTTTAAATCGGATAACAATTTTGACCTCCAGAGGGACCACAAGCTAAAAAGGGCGATTTTTCGGACAATCAGGGGCCATAATTCAGGAAGTTACGATCCAATTGGCGCAAATATCGAAAGGAACCAAGATCTTTGGTTTATAAACATGCATTTCAAGTTTTATCCAAATCGGTTCAAAATTGTGTCCTCTACACTGTTCACAAGCTAAAAAACGTGATTTTTCGTACAATCAGGGGCCATAACTCATGAAGTTGCGGTTCGATACACGCCAATATCGAAAGGAACCGAGATCTTAGGGTGATAAACCTATATTTTAAGTTTCATTGAAATCGGATAAAAATTGTGACCTGTAGACTGTTCACAAACAATTGTGGACGGACGTCCGGACGGACGGACGAACAGGGGCGACGACAATATACGTCCACATGAAAATGTGGGCGTATAAAAATGTACCCTAGTTAGGGGGACCCTAAAGGCAGACAAAAGGGCCCCTCTGGCCAAGGGAAAGGGCCCTCGTGTCCAAGTCAATCGTTTCTATACACTGTTACTGTCGAATCGATTACTAAATGAGAATGCAGTCATTGTATTGGCATAAAAATCATCAATCAAGATGAACCTAAGTTATCTTGTCCCAAAGTATCAACCAATCAAATTGCTTATCTCTGCTTACCCTAAGCGGAAAATGCTCATCTTCGAACTCCATCAAGGCATTGACCTAATAAGCATATACACCAAGTTTGAACATTTTAACTCAATTAGAAGGAGAGTTATTGTGTTCCAAAGTCTCGACTACTCTCGACCAATCAAATTGCGTATCGCTCTGCTTACCTTGAGCAGAAAATGCTCATTATCGAACTTAGTCAAGGTATTACTGTAATGAAACTATACACCAAGTTTCATCACTCTCACTTAATTAGAACTAAAGTTATCATGTCCCAAAGCATCAACCAATCAAATTGCTTATCTCTGCTTACCCTAAGTGGAAAATGCTCATCTTCGAACTCCATCAAGGCATTGACCTTATAAGCATATACACCAAGTTTGAACATTTTTACTCAATTAGAAGAAAAGTTATTGTGTTCCAAAGTCTCGACCAATCAAATTGCGTATCGCTCTGCTTACCCTAAGCGGAAAATGCTCATCTGCGAACTCCATCAAGGCATTGACCTAATAAGCATATACACCAAGTTTGAACATTTTAACTCAATTAGAAGGAGAGTTATTGTGTTCCAAAGTCTCGACCAATCAAATTGCTCTGCTTACCCTGAGGGGAAAATGCTCATTATTGAACTTAGTCAAGGTATTACTGTAATGAAACTATACACTAAGTTTCACCACTCTCACTTAATTAGAACTAAAGTTATCGTGTCCCAAAGCATCAACCAATCAAATTGCTTATCTCTGCTTACCCTAAGTGGAAAAGGCGGGGGACAAAAAATAGATTGCCAGGAAACGAAACATACGCCCACATAGCAGCTAAATCGTCCGGGCAGTCAACAAGAGTTGTCTCATATTAATAGTAAGTGCAGGAGGACCGCACGAGTTATCAGAAAATCATTAGAATTTGTTTCATTTTTATAAAGTTCTGCCCCATGTTAAATTACCATGTAACGGTGATATAATTAAACGTTTTTTTTAAATTGGATAATAATTTTGACTTCCAAAGGAACCACAAGCTAAAAAGGGATATTTTTTGGACAGTCAGGGGCCATAATTCAAGAAGTTACAATCCGAAGCTCGCAAATATCCAGAGGAACCAAGATCTGTGGATTACTAACATATATGTCAAGTTTCATCAAAATCGGTCCAAAATTGTGGCCTCAAACACTGTGTATAAATTGTGTCAATCAGATATCAACTTTGGCCTCTGGAGCGTCCACAAGATATTTTGAAGTGATCAAGGGCCATAACTCTGGCAGTTAATATCGGAAATTGCTGAAAATAAATAGGTGTCTTCGTCTTCATGACCTTAAACTATGTGTATAAATTTAAATTCAATCGGATATTAACTTTAGCCTCTAGAGCGTCCACAAGCAATTGTGGATGCTGGACTGACAACAATATACGACCACATTTCAATGTGGGCGTATAAAAAGTCATTTTTGCGTACAATCAGGGGCTATAATTCAGAAAGTTTCAATCAGATATGAGCAAATATCGAAAGGAACCATGATATTTGGATTATAAACATGCATTTCTAGTTTCATCAAAATCGATTTAAAAAATTGTGACCTCTACACTGTTCACAAGCTAAAAACGTGATTTTTTTGACAATCGGGGGCCATAATTCATGAAGTTACAGTCCAATACATGCCAATATCGAAAGGAACCGAGATCTTAGGGTGATAAACCTATATTTCAAGTTTCATTGAAATCGGATAAAAATTGTGACCTGTAGACTGTTCACAAACAATTGTGGACGGACGGACGGACAGGGGCGACGACAATATACGTCCACATAAAAATGTGGGCGTATAAAAAGTCAATTTTGCGTACAATCAGGGGCTATAATTCAGGAAGTTACAATCCAATATTATCCGTTGAATATCAAAAGGAACCAAGATCTTTGGGTTATAAACATGCATTTCAAGTTTCATCAACTTCAGATTAAAATTGTGACCTCTACAGGGTCCACAACCTTGATATACCATATTTTTATACCCTAGTTTTGTCTGTCAGTTATGGTCCGATTTTCACATTCATTACGTTGTAACGGTGATATAATCAAACGTTTTTTTAAATCGGGTAATAATTTTGACTTCCAGAGGGACCACAAGGTAATAAAGGCTATTTTTCGTATACAATCAGGGGCCATAATTCAGGAAGTTATGATCCGATATGCCATGCGCAAATATCGAAAGGAACCAAGATCTTTGGGTTATAAACATGCATGTCAAGTTTCATCAAAATCGGTTCAAAATTGTGACCTCTATAGGGTCCACAAGCTAAAAACGTGATTTTTCGTACAATCAGGGGCCATAATCCATGAAGTTTTGATCCGATACATGCCAATATCGAAAGCAGCCGAGATCTTTTGGGGATAAACCTATATTTCAAGTTTCGTCAAAATCAGATAAGAATTGTGACCTGTAGAGAGTCCACAAACCAATTGTGAACGGACAGACAGGGGCGACGACAATATATGTCCACATAAAAATGTGGGCGTATAAAAAGGCGATTTAGCGTATAATCAGGGGCCATAATTCAGGCAGTTACGATTCGACATGCGCAAATATCGAAAGGAACCTAGAACTTTGGGTTATAAACATGAATTTCAAGTTTCATCAAAATCGAATTAAAATTGTGACCTCTACAGGGTCCACAACCTTGATATACCATTTTGTAACAGTATTCGCGTACAAACGGCGGCCATATTGTATGGCAATTTTGGTCTGATTTTCCCGAAATTCGAACTCAACCTTCCTTAGGGTATAATGGTGATATAATCAATCAGTTTTTTAAATCGGATAATAATTGTGTCCTCCAGAGGGACCACAAGCTAAAAAGGGTGATTTTTCGGACAATCAGGGGCCATAATTCAGGAAATTACATTCAGATAGGCGCAAATATCGAAAGGAACCAAGATCTTTGAGTTATAAACATGCATTTCAAGTTTCATCAAAATCGGTTCAATATTGTGACCTCTACAGTGTTCACAAGCTAAAAACGTGATTTTTCGTACAATCAGGGGCCATAATCCATGAAGTTTTGATCCGATACATGCCAATATCGAAAGCAGCCGAGATCTTTTGGGGATAAACGTATATTTCAAGTTTCGTCAAAATCAGATAAGAATTGTGACCTGTAGAGAGTCCACAAACAAATTGTGGACAGACGGACGAACGGACGGTGGCGACGACATAATACGTCCACATGAATATGTGGGCGTATAAAAACCAACGCCGGTTATTATTGTTTAGTTTTTGGAAGTTGTCTTAGACATATGATTCCTTTTTTTGTCCGATTGGGGAAACTGTTTTTTGTAATCCTTTTTTCCAATTCGTGTAGGTCCTCAATTTCTGCAAGGGGAGATAAATTAGAAAATTTCTAATGATATCGTTGAAGCTACATGTAGATCAACAAAATCTACTTACATTCCCAATTTCATGAAAATCGAACTAATGTTCTAGAAGTTGTCATGTTGGTTTTACTTCCGGGATAGGATGTCAATAACGTAATATTACAGTGTAATGGTGATATACCATACTTTAACACAATTCGCGTACAAGCAGCGGCCATTTTGTCTGGCAATTTTGGTCCGATTTTCACGAAATTCGAACTCAACCTTCATAACCATGGAACGGTGATATAATCAAACGGTTTTTTAAATCGGATAACAATTTTTACCTCCAGAGGGACCACAAGCTAAAAAGGGCGATTTTTCGGACAATCAGGGGCCATAACCCATGAAGTTACAGTCCGATACATGCCAATATCGACAGGAACCGAGATCTTAGGGTGATAAACCTACGTTTTAAGTTTCATTGAAATCGGATAAAAATTATGACCTGTAGACTGTTCACAAACAATTGTGGACGGACGGACGGACGAACAGGGGCGACGACAATATACGTCCACATGAAAATGTGGGCGTATAAAAATGGTATATCATGGTTGTGGACCCTGTATAGGTCACAGGCAGGATACGCCCACATTTTCGAGAGATGGACAGAGAACAAGCAATACCGAAAGTGATTTTTCCTACATCTTTAAGTCCTGTATTTCATACTGTATTGGGAGCAGCCATTTAGTTGGTCAGTTCCAGTCTGATATTAATGAAATTCGAAACCGACAATGATTATGGTGTGATGGTACACAACCTAGAAATGTGACTTTTCATCAAAATCGGATAAGAATTGTGACCTGTAGAGAGTCCACAACCATGATATACCATATTTTTACACTATTCGCGTACAAACGGCGACCATTTCGTCCGGCAATTTTGGTACGATTTTCACGAAATTAGAACTCAACCTTCCTCATCAAAATCGAATTGGATAATAATTGTGACATCCAGAGGGACCACAAGCTAAAGAAAGGGGGATTTTGCGTATAACCAGGGGCCATAATTCAGGAAGTTACGATCCGATATGCGCAAATATCGAAAAGAACCAAGATCTTTGGGTTATAACCATGAATTTCAAGTTTCATCAAAATCGAATTAAAATTGTGACCTTTACAGGGTCCACAACCTTGATATGCCATTTTTTAACAGTATTCGCGTAGAAACGGCGGCCATTTTGTATGGCAATTTTGGTCCGATTTTCCCGAAATTCGAACTCAACCTTCCTTACGGTGTAACGGTAATATAATTAAACGTTTTTTTAAATCGGATAATAATTGTGACCTCCAGAGGAACCACTAGCTAAAAAAAAAGGGGGATTTTGCGTATAATCAGGGGCCATAATTCAGGAAGTTAGATCCGATATGCGCAAATATCGAAAGCAACCAAGATCTTTGGGTTATAACCATGAATTTCAAGTTTCATCAAAATCGAATTAAAATTGTGACCTCCACAACCTTGATATACCATTTTTTAACAGTATTCGCGTACAAACGGCGTCCATTTTGTATGGCAATTTTGGTCCGATTTTCCCGAAATTTGAACTCAACCTTCCTTAGGGTGTAACGGTGATATAATCAAACAGTTTTTTTAAATCGGATAATAATTGTGACCTCCAGAGGGACCACAAGCTAAAAAGGGTGATTTTTTGGACAATCAGGGGCCATAATTCAGGAAATTACATTCCGATAGTGGCAAATATCAAAAGGAACCAAGATCTTTGGGGATAAACCTATATTTCAAGTTTCGTCAAAATCGGATAAGAATTGTGACCTGTATAGAGTCCACAAATTGTGGACGGATGGACGTCCGGACGGACGGACAGGGGTGACGACATAATACGTCCACATGAAAATGTGGGCGTATAAAAATTAATAACAAACTTACGACTATGTATTGTTAGTTTTTTTGTTCGTAAAATTTGATGATTTCGACTATGTAAAACGTTTTGAAAATATATTTTATGCGTAACCGGGAGTTTGGTTTTTTATGTGGTAGATTATCCAGTAATTTTCGTCAATAATTGAGAACCGACCCAGACCCTCCGTGCGTTGAAGACTAGGGGGGGTCTGGGTGACCGAGACTAATATACCATATTTTTACAATTTTCGGGTACAAGCGGCCGCCATTTTGTCCGTCAATTTTGATCTGATTTCCACAAAAATTGAACTCAATCTTTATTACCATGTAACGGTGATATAATCAAATGTTTTTTTAAATCGGATAATAATTTTGACCTCCAGAGGGACCACAAGCTAAATAGGAAGATTTTTCGGACAATCAAGGGCCATTATTCAGGAAGTTTCGATCCGATGAGTGCAATATCGAAAGGAACCAAGATCTTTGGGTTATAAACATGCATGTCAAGTTTCATCAAAATCGGTTCAAAATTGTAACCTCTATAGGTTCCACAAGCTAAAAACGTGATTTTTCGTACAATCAGGGGCCATAATCCATGAAGTTTTCATCCGATACATGCCAATATCGAAAGCAGCCGAGATCTTTTGGGGATAAACCTATATTTCAAGTTTCGTCAAAATCGGATAAGAAATGTGACCTGTAGAGAGTCCACAAAGAAATTGTGGACGGATGGACGGACGTCCGGACGAACAGGGGCGACGACAATATACGTCCACATAAAAATGTGGGCGTATAAAAAGGCGATTTTTCGGACAATCAGGGGCCATAATTCAGGAAGTTATGATCCGATATGCGCAAATATCGAAAGGAACCAAGATCTGTTGGTTATAAACATGTATTTTAAGTTTCATCAAAATTGATTTAAAATTGTGACCCCTACAGGTTCCACAACCTATATACCATATTTTTACACTTTTCGGGTACAAGCGGCCACCATTTTGTCCGTCAATTTTGATTTGATTTCCACAAAAATTGAACTCAATCTTTATTACCATGTAATGGTGATATAATCGGATAATAATTTTGACCTCCAGAGGGACCACAAGCTAAATAGGGCAATCAGGGGCCATAATTCAGGAAGTTTCGATCCGATGAGTGCAAATATCGAAAGGAACCAAGATCTTTGGGTTATAAACATGCATGTCAAGTTTCATCAAACTCGGTTCAAAATTGTAACCTCTATAGGTTCCACAAGCTAAAAACGTGATTTTTCGTACAATCAGGGGCCATAATATATGAAGTTTTCATCCGATACATGCCAATATCGAAAGCAGCCGAGATCTTTTGGGGATAAACCTATATTTCAAGTTTCGTCAAAATCGGATAAGAAATGTGACCTGTAGAGAGTCCACAAACAAATTGTGGACGGATGGACGGACAGGGGCGACGACAATATACGTCCACATAAAAATGTGGGCGTATAAAAAGGCGATTTTTCGGACAATCAGGGGCCATAATTCAGGAAGTTATGATCCGATATGCGCAAATATCGAAAGGAACCAAGATCTGTTGGTTATAAACATGTATTTTAAGTTTCATCAAAATTGATTTAAAATTGTGACCCCTACTGGTTCCACAACCTATATACCATATTTTTACACTTTTCGGGTACAAGCGGCCACCATTTTGTCCGTCAATTTTGATTTGATTTCCACAAAAATTGAACTCAATCTTTATTACCATGTAATGGTGATATAATCAAATGTTTTTTTAAATCGGATAATAATTTTGACCTCCAGAGGGACCACAAGCTAAATAGGGCAATCAGGGGCCATAATTCAGGAAGTTTCGATCCGATGAGTGCAAATATCGAAAGGAACCAAGATCTTTAGGTTATAAACATGCATGTCAAGTTTCATCAAAATCGGTTCAAAATTGTAACCTCTATAGGTTCCACAAGCTAAAAACGTGATTTTTCGTACAATCAGGGGCCATAATCCATGAAGTTTTCATCCGATACATGCCAATATCGAAAGCAGCCGAGATCTTTTGGGGATAAACCTATATTTCAAGTTTCGTCAAAATCGGATAAGAAATGTGACCTGTAGAGAGTCCACAAACAAATTGTGGACGGATGGACGGACAGGGGCGACGACAATATACGTCCACATAAAAATGTGGGCGTATAAAAAGGCGATTTTTCGGACAATCAGGGGCCATAATTCAGGAAGTTATGATCCGATATGCGCAAATATCGAAAGGAACCAAGATCTGTTGGTTATAAACATGTATTTTAAGTTTCATCAAAATTGATTTAAAATTGTGACCCCTACTGGTTCCACAACCTATATACCATATTTTTACACTTTTCGGGTACAAGCGGCCACCATTTTGTCCGTCAATTTTGATTTGATTTCCACAAAAATTGAACTCAATCTTTATTACCATGTAATGGTGATATAATCAAATGTTTTTTTAAATCGGATAATAATTTTGACCTCCAGAGGGACCACAAGCTAAATAGGGCAATCAGGGGCCATAATTCAGGAAGTTTCGATCCGATGAGTGCAAATATCGAAAGGAACCAAGATCTTTAGGTTATAAACATGCATGTCAAGTTTCATCAAAATCGGTTCAAAATTGTAACCTCTATAGGTTCCACAAGCTAAAAACGTGATTTTTCGTACAATCAGGGGCCATAATCCATGAAGTTTTCATCCGATACATGCCAATATCGAAAGCAGCCGAGATCTTTTGGGGATAAACCTATATTTCAAGTTTCGTCAAAATCGGATAAGAAATGTGACCTGTAGAGAGTCCACAAACAAATTGTGGACGGATGGACGGACGTCCGGACGGACAGGGCGACGATAATATACGTCCACATAAAAATGTGGGCGTATAAAAAGGCGATTTTTCGGACAATCGGGGGCCATAATTCAGGAAGTTATGATCCGATATGCACAAATATCGAAAGGAACCAAGATCTGTTGGTTATAAACATGTATTTTAAGTTTCATCAAAATTGATTTAAAATTGTGACCTCTACAGGTTCCACAACCTATATACCATATTTTTACACTTTTCGGGTACAAGCGGCCACCATTTTGTCCGTCAATTTTGATTTGATTTCCACAAAAATTGAACTCAATCTTTATTACCATATAATGGTGATATAATCAAATGGTTTTTTAAATCGGATAATAATTTTGACCTCCAGAGGGACCACAAGCTAAATAGGGCAATCAGGGGCCATAATTCAGGAAGTTTCGATCCGATGAGTGCAAATATCGAAAGGAACCAAGATCTTTGGGTTATAAACATACATGTCAAGTTTCATCAAAATCGGTTCAAAATTGTGACCTCTATAGGGTCCACAAGCTAAAAACATGATTTTTCTTACAATCAGGGGCCATAATCCATGAAGTTTCAATCCGATACATGCCAAGATCTTATGGGGATAAACCTATATTTGAAGTTTCGTCAAAATTGGATAAGAATTGAGACCTGTAATGAGTCCACAAACAAATTGTGGACGACGGACGTCCGGACGGACAGGGGCGACGACATAATACGTCCACATGAAAATGTGGGCGTATAAAAATATTCCAAAATCTTAATTGAAACAGACATACTATACAGCGAGACCGAACAAATATTTACAAGAAGATCCAACATCTGATTTTAGCCTTTACTATACATAATGTCAAGGCCGTACAACGAACTGTCAATCAAATTGACTGACATGTTCCTCGCTCTATATCGTACTCGCTTTATAAGATCTAGCCTTTACCACTAGCAGTAGTTTCATTTTACTTTTACAAAGTAGTCTTGATTATACCGACCTGTCAATTAGACGTAGAATGGTCGGCAGACTGGTTAAGCGAGACTATTTTCAAAACAAGGGCATGTAACCTATTTACTCAAAAGTGTCTAGATATTATGGACGACACACGGAACCATGTTTCAGTCTATTATTATAACTAAGGAGAAAAAAGTGCCTACCTTTGTGTAGCAGGATCGTCAGACAGACTTCCACCTTTCCAGGTGGTGGGTTAAACCATAAAGATACAAACAGGAACATTACAAAACAGTTAATTTACACAGGACAGGATTGTATACAAAAGAGCACTGAAATAATAAAAAGAACAAAATTAGTTTATATTCAATAAGAAAGATAGTTAACACCACCACTATGTGGTATACATATATCTTATAATGACTATCAACTAATTTTATAAAATAGAGATATGTTGCCTATTACAGGTAATAACAGCTTTAGGATTATTATACACCTAATAGATATAATAATGAAATATATAAGAAACATACCATGAAAACAGTGCTCTTAGTATATAAAGAAAATAGGTTGCCAGGCAACGAAACATACCTCCACGGTTGCACATTAAGTAATTATCAGCAAAATCATTAGAATTTGTTTGGTTTTTATAAAGTTATGCCCCAGAATAAAATTGTGACCTCCTTTGGGTCCACAAAGTAAAAAACATGATTTTTCGTACAATCAGGGGCCATAATTCAGGAAGTAAAAGTCCAATGTGCCCGAATATCGACAGGAACTGCAATCTTTGGGTTATAAACTTATATTTCAAATTTCATCAAAATCGGATTAAAATTGTGACTCTACAGGGTCCACAACCTTGATATAGATAACGGCTAGTCAGATCTACCAATTGAAAACTCCATCAGAACAGTATAAAATACAATATATAATAACCCTGTCTGCTAGAGAAGTGACACAAGATAACCATACAATCAACCGGTCTGCTCGACGGGCGACAATTTCTAAACTGCAATAAAAAACACCCCAGTCCAGCTAATCAACCCTCTTATATAGGTGCACGTGCACTCCAAGATTATGCAAGAGTTTGGGCGATCCCAGGCGCGGATCCAGGATTTTTTGCAGGGGGGGGTCTAGGTTTGATAATTGCGGTGGGCGTAGCTCCAAAGGCACTCAACCAATTAACGGGGGGTTTGGGGGCCCTCCCCTCCAAAAATTTGGTAAATTAGATTCAATATGGTCCATTCTGACGTATTTCCGGAAGGTAAATTCCAAAATTACAGGTCTAAAAGTCGCCAATAAAATCGCATAAAAAATGTTCAAGCCTGACCCCCCCCCCCTCTGGATCCGCGCATCCATAGAGGTAGTCGAGTCTAGGAAGCCCATCAAATGCGGTTGCGTTTGGGAGAGCCAAACTTACTCTGAAAGTTAGAAAATCAAGTGACGAAATCACTACATATATGAAGAAAACATTTGTAATTTATACCAGAATAAAATAGGCTTTAAATTAGAAAGGAATTGTCATATTTAATAATTCAAATCAAGTTAAACAAATATAAACCTACCTTGGTTAGTGAAATCGGTGCTAAAACACAAATTGATGCGTCCGAGATGTAGCCAGGGGAAAAAATGACCAGTTGAAAACAGGATGTTAGGACGGTATCTAAGTTACGGAATACAGCTCACCATCTTACAATAGCCTCCTCTTTAAACTATTGAAACGTTCCTCGTTTCTCGTTCGTTTTTTTATAAGGGTAGATAACCCTATTTATGTCCATTTATTGAATTATTTATATACATGATGTATATATCTGTAATTAGTTTATATTTTATTATATTATCAAAATCTGTAGTATGTTCTGCCGATTTGAAATATGTATAACATGTGTATGTTTCATGTTTGTTATAATTGTTAATATTCATTCTTTGTCTGAAATGGTTCATAAATCATTACCATTCTGTTTTGTTCATTATTACTGTACATATACTCGATTATTTACTTTTTTGGTGTGATTGGACTGTGTCTACGTAAGTGATATTGTACAATCGCTGAAGGTATTCTCGCTAATACTTGAGTGTAACTGATCTAAGGTTTGAAATAACGAAACCGCCTAATCAAGGTAGCAAGTTCTAACACCCTTCTTAAATTAAACTTATGCACCTACATGTCTGTTTAATGGTAATAAATACACATTAATTATAATTTGGCTGTCACTTATTCTATGCTTGAGGATACTTGAGGAGAATTACCTTTAGGCTAATTCCAATCCTTGTCTCTTGAAGGGGGAGCCTTTACGTTTTGCTTACTTTACACAAGGTTCGTGATTGGCCTAATATCAATCACTGGTGGCAGAGTTACTATACCCCAAAACCCTGTTGGTGGTTATTAACCGGCACTACACTATAAAAGTAATAATAACCACTGGAAATGAAAGACTAACTGGATATACAGGATCATGGAAACTGGCTAAAATATTTAAAGAGAATATAACACTCTACTAAAATACTCAAAGAGAATATAACACCCTACTAAATTTGCATATAAAAACTATAGGATGAACATTCCTAGAACTACTCACTAGACAAATAAGAAAGTTTAAAGGTGAAGAACTGGTACAGAGTGGACAGCATAAAACAGGTTTAAACGGTTAGTAGCCTACAACCCTTAATAGTTCATATTCAGGCCCGTAGCTAGCACCGGGGGGGGGGCTTTGACGATTGCCGAAAAAGTGGGCTCCCCCAATGGGCACCGAAGGCGCCCTTTCTATTGAACGTAATGCGTGGTGCCGGGCCAACTAATGTCACGTGGTTTATGGGCACCTCGCCAATCATGTGGTTTATGGCCGCCTTGCCAATCATGTCGTTATATATGAGGCGCCGTTGGAATATTGCAGCGCCTCATATTGACTCTCACGATTAACATCACAACTTGAGTGATGGGGCGCCCATGTTGTCAAAATCTAAGCTATCATCGCAAGGAATATATATGAATAGTTTTCAAGACAATCCATTTAGAATTTCGGACTATTGTCAAAATACACAGACACACAAAGGAAAATCCATTTAGTGTGCCTCTGACCCAGTGCCGTACTTGGCCCACCTGTCCGTGGGCCAAGTACGGCCTAAGCCTATAAGAAAGAAAAAATAAGAAGAAAAAAAAGGGGGAAAGAAAGGAAGGAGGAGGGGAGAAAAGAAAGAAGGAAGGAGAGGACAGGACACAGGACAGGAGAATGAAAGAAAAGATGGGAAAAAAATGACTGACAAACAACAAAAGAAAAAGATGTGTATAATAGTGCTCTTAGGTCATTCTCTTTCTAATTGTATCAGGAAATCAAAAATTTGCCTGCCTTCTTCTGCTTTGGTCTGAAGTTGCTCTAAATTGACAAATATGAGGGGTCTAAGTCTATCAGAAGTAATTTTAATCTGATTATTCAAGCCCAATTTTAAAATCAATGTGAAAAGTCAACAATTTTGATTGAATTTTTAGACTGAATATTAGGAAAAGTATATATCCTATCGACTCAGAATCATTTATAAATTGTTAAAAGACAAATTGATAAAAGCCAAATTTTTCGGCATGATACCCCCGAGTCATTAATGCAGGACGGAGGGCCTGACAAGGACAGCTGCCCAGTCGTTCGGTGGGACGAAAAACAGAGGTTCTGTGTTCACATTGGAACACGAAATACGGACAAATTTCCCTCATAGCTATCTCATTTTATTTCATTTCATTAGCCCGCATAGCCTCACCCCTCGTCCATTTCGGTCTCGTTTCCGTATATGTTAATAAGTTACGTGCTCTGTGTAAGAAAGCTATGTAGAAAGGTCTGGGTTGGGTGAAACGGGATATTTGAGACATCGTCAATCGCAATTAATGGACCTTTCCGTGATTTAGCTGTTTGTTATCGAAGTAATCAATCATTAATTACACTGAATCCCAATTGAGCCAGGTCCTGATCCACCGATTAATATAAAATCAGCGTGATTAAAACACAGGTTCTGTTTCGTTTCGTTTTTTAATGTTCTCTGGGATCTGGAAGAGTAGTTATATAACAGGCGTTCTGGTTGAAGTGAGGGAGATTAGCCAATGAAACGGTCAGTTATGGCGAGTTCTTAGCGTACGGTGCACGGAACTGTGGGTAAACCACTAGAAACGTCAACGCCGATGGGTTAATCACTGCCCGACGACTAAATGCCAAAACCCCAGCGCTCGACCTCTGACGCGACCTTCCACTAGAACCGGTCAGATCTTCATGTAGTGTCGCCATCGAAAGTATAAAACCCGAAACGAAATATATGGATCTGAATTTTAATTAGATTGATATAAAATGGAAAGACTATTTTTATAAAAAGGGACATGAAAAATAATATTATTCATTCTTTTAGGATAAGGTCGACGTCCGCATTTAAAGTGCTTAAAAACATTTTTTTAATATGGATGGAGACACGTGACTTCGAAGTGACACGATAATACAACGTAATGCGAGTGAATTGTGAGTGGTTCGTGTTGGATGGATCCACGTCACTTGTCAGGATAACCCTATTTTTAATACCGGAAGAGACTTTGCGCATTGAACTTGTCATACCAGAAATGAAAATAGAACAGAGGTTAGAAACAGATATTATCCGTCAGTGTCGATTCTGCTTTTAGTTTTGAGATATCACCATTAAGCATCCAATTAAAACATTAGACATTGTTTACTGGAGAATCAGTACAACTTTATACAAACGTTAGACATTGTCTACTGGACAAACACCTACAACTTTATGCAACTATGGTGAGTTGGCAATCTGTAACTGTTTCTCATGGGTATTGATACTCCAGGGTGTCTTGAGGTTTCATTCACACATAACCGTAACCTCACGATTCCTCAAGCTATATTTAGTTGAGGAAGCTAAATAATATACTCTCCAAAAAAAGAAACGCAAAGTTACATTTCGTCGTCGGTATATCCTCACTCTACCATCCCCTGTTGCAACAAGAACCGTGACATGTCGCTGAACCTAACTGCTCTCCAGTGTTGCTGTGGCCATACCCACAGTGTCCGAGCCCATTAAAGTTGGATTATATGGTGTCAGCTTATTTCAAAACAGGAGCTCTAACGGGGACGTCGTCTCATTATTCGGTTTCACGTAGGCATTTACGGACTGTCTGAGACGAGATTCTACGCCGTCCGCGAATTGCTGCTGCAGTTGAGGTCGCTGTTGAAAACCATTTACGCTAATTTACGTAACCGGACGTGACGATCCAGGACAAGTGGGGTTACTCTTGTTTGGCCTGAGCTTGGGCGGTCACGTGTTGAACTTCCCTGTCGGTACCTCTCCCAAAGGGAAACATTCAGCAGCCTGGCTACCTCTGTCTTGGATTCACCTGCTTGTAATCAACCAATAGTGTTGTTGCGTTGGTCTTCGTTCAGACGTGGTATGACTTGGTTCGTTGAGTGTTTACATGTGCAACTGATTTGGAAAACGAGAACCCCGAGATTTTAAAGGCCCTAGATTTAGGTTCCATGCGAAAAGCTCTTGAATTTGTTAAATTCATGTTTCTTGGTACAATCAGGCGATAACAAATTTCGGCAAAAAGGATGACCAGTCACCATTAGTGACACTACATTTAAAACCAATAATGAATTTCTTTTATCCTTACATAATGACATTAAAACAAGTAAGATTTGCGGAAAGAACGACTTCGTTTAAATAAAAGAAAAATGATGAAAAATGGGTTGTGCGTTTCTTTTTTTGAAGAGTATATATTCTTTTGAGGCAGAATGCAAGTGAATTGTTGGCGAATCAAATAGCCACGAGCTGCTGAAAGATGTCAGTCTATAAATTCTAAATGCATGTCCTACCTTATTGTAGGGTGCCCCAAGATAAAAAAAACCCCTCGAAAACTATTTACAGATATGGCACTTTATCTATACATACAACAACCCCAGTAGTAAGTGCAGGGGGACTGCACCACACACAATTCTACACAAAAACACAAATACATAGACAAGACATCGCACTCAGAGACCATAATCAAAACAATTCAAAAAGAGTAAATGGATATGGGGGCTAGCTGTAAGCGTCCACTGTGCTGTACAGTCCCGGGCCTGTGGTGACACAGACTTCACTCGTATTTGAAAACAATTGGGAATACAACCTATTGGTTTTTCACGTTTCAAGATTGTGGCACTTCCGGCTCGTTCGACAAACTCCATATTTTGTGTACGAATCAGTAATTACTTATATGGTATCGAAAAAAAAAATTAGGTCATTCTGACCTATATTTCTTCGATTTTTTTGACTACCTTGATTCTTAATTTCTTCAAGGCGAGATGATTTAGAAAATTTCTAATGATATCTCTGAAGTTGCATCGATTGTGCTACCCGACAGAAAGCTCAGATATGATACTGGTCGATAATTTTCCAGTAATTGTGGGTCAAGAGTCAACTGCAAACTCGAATTTATGATGTTAGTAATATTACAGGAAGCTAATGGTGTTATAATTTTATATATTACAGGATACTAATGATGTTATAACTTTTATATATTACAGGAAACTAATGATGTTATAACTTTGGTATATTACAGGAAGCTAATGGTGTTATAACTTTTATATATTACAGGAAACTAATGATGTTATAACTTTATATATTATAGGATACTAATGATGTTATAACTTTTATATATTACAGGAAACTAATGATGTTAATACTTTCCATCAGTGTGTTGTATGTGATGAGATTTTTAAACAATATGATGATTTAGAAAAACACAATAAGATACATGTTAAAGAAGAGAAAACTGATGATGTAGATAAATACTGTCATGTTCATTTTAAAGAAGAGAAAATTGATGATGTAGATGAATATTGTCAGGTTAAAGAAGAGAAACCTGATCGTGTGGATGGCTATTGTCAAACTGAAGATGACGGAACTATTTATCAGTGTCACTTGTGTGATGAAGAATTTAAATCTTGCACTGATTTAACAAAACACTGTGAAAAACATGTTAGTCGCCAAGGACAAAGAGGAGAAAGAGATTATAAATGTAATTTTTGTAGTAAATTATTTACTCATAATGGTAATCTACAGAAACATGTCCGAACTCATACAGGAGAAAAACCTTATAAATGTGATGTTTGTACTAAATCATTTGCTCTTAAATATGCGCTAAAGACACATGCCAGAATTCACACAGGAGAAAAACCTTATAAATGTGATGTTTGTACTAAATCATTCACCAATACTAGTAATCTACAGACCCACATCAGAAGTCATACAGGAGAAAGACCTTATAAATGTGATGTTTGTAGTAAATCATTTACCACTAGTAGTAATCTACAGATCCACATGAGAAATCATGCCGGAGGGAACCTTATAAATGTGATGTTTGTACTAAATCATTTAGTCAGAATGGTAATCTACAGACCCACATCAGAAGTCATACAAGATAAAAAACTTTACACAAAAACAAATATACAGATAAGACATCATAAGCAGAAATCATAAACTAACGAACAATTCAAATAAAGCGAATGGATTTGTGCTGTTGAGTCTCGGGTCTTAATACACAGTGTTGAAGGTCATGAGACAATGAAGCCCATTGATTTTCAGCGATTTCCAATAATTACTGCCAGTTATGGCCCATGATCACTTCAAAAAATCTTGTGGAGGCTCAAAAGGCCAAAGTTAATATCCGATTGACTTTAAATTTATACAGAGTGTTCAAGGTCATGAGATGAAGAAGCCTATTGATTTTCACTTTCAGCAATTTCCAATAATTACTGCCATGGTTGTCTCCCTTGATCACTTTGAGGTCAAACTTATCATTGGATTGAATTCGATTGATACACAGAGTTTAAGGTCTTGAGACGAATAAGTACATGTATATTGATTTTCAATGAATTTTGATAACTGATATTAAATGTTTCGTATGCTAAACGTTAGCATGAGGCAGAACTTTATAAAAACCAAACAAATTCTAATGATTTTCTGATCATTCGCTGTCATGTCCTGTATTGTTTCTTGTTAATCTAGTCTACTTCTGTCTCTTTTGGCTTATTACGCATGCGTGGTATGCTTTATTTAATAAGAACGGACGACTAGTCTGTAAGGGATTCAGGATTTCAAGGTGAAGAGTTGTGTGTTTCTTCTTGTGTCTGGATACGAGACCATTTCTTGCGCTTTTGCTCATACGTTGGTTGATACTTGTACGCCCTAGTGTCTGTAGTTAACCAGTCTCGTGGGCCAAGCCATTTTCTTGGAGAGAGAAAGATGGGGTTTAATAATTTGACACAAACTAGGTCATTTCGGGACTAACATATGGCTTAATTTTATTTCGGTAATTCGCTTGCGTCTAGAGGTCTTTAGCGGTGGGGGGAAACCATTCGGCCATCCACCCCCCTTCCCCCCATTTTCTTGGCTTTTCGTACAATGCGCTATCTTCAGCTGTGGGTTGGTTGCATTTGTGAATTGCGGGCTATCCTTTCCCGTTAGTGCATAACTAACTCCCACTCATGTGTTAACTCTGAGCAAGCCTTTTGTAGGTTCAGATTTGTGTCAACCTTAGGCCTCTATTGGATTGTAGTGAAGTGCCTTATTTTATATTCCATCCCAGTGTATTTACCAGTGGATTATTGATCTGATGTGATCGTCATATTGTTGGATTATTTTATATGTTTATGTGTTAAAAGGATTACCTGGATACTGATTGCTTCATTGTTGATATTATTATTGTTATTACTTTATTACTTGATGCTTTTATATTTTTATATATAAAGTATCACCTGTATAATCTTGTGTTTTTGTTTTACTGAAACTAGCAAGAGAGAATTTAGGGATCTTTAAACGTCAAGACATTGACATAAATTCAGGGTCTTGGGTCTGGCAATATATGAGTATAATCACTTTTGAGCTGAAACTTGCCCCCGTTTTCTCCGAAGAATAACTGTGGTACAAGGGTAGACCAAAAAACCACACCCCTTGGATTCCCGCCCAGTGCTGAACACACCCGCCCTTTCCATTGTGTTACGAGTAGGTGGTAGAGTCACGCCTAGTCCTATTATGCTCACAAACGCAAAAGATCAGTCATCTGCTATAGGGTTAAAGACAGTTCCCAGAAAAAGTATTTATTGAATGGTCATTTTCAATATAATTATGGCAATTTTGGTAAATATTGAAAGTAGAGAACTCCAATCTTACTAGAAAAATACTTGATTGGCTGGAATGTATACACAGAACAAAAGTGTAAGGGTTTCGCTAATCGGCAGTCCAGTAATTGGGAATGTCTTCTTGTGTGACTTTAAAGGACACATGCGGGGATTGAGTGCTTGATGTACCTGATGCTACTCTTCAAGAGAGATTTGTTCTAACTCCTGTCGATAAGGCCAGCAATAATATTGCCTTTATCTGTAAATAATATCCTTACTGATGTTGGACTTACATAACCAATATACTTTTAACAGGAGTAATGGTATTAAAGACAATGATAGATGCACTACCTTACATTTATTCTATTCCTAAATTTCATAAAAACCCAGTAAAATTCAGATACATAATATCCTCCAGTATCTGCCAGACTAAACAGCTTGCACACAATATCACCAAAGGACTTAAATTTTGTCAAACCCAACATGCCATTTGGTGCAAAACACTTTGTAATTATACTGGAATTTCATAATTGATAAAAACAAACCGATAGTAGATACTCTAGATAAAATCAATAAAAAAGATAATGCAAATTCAATAGAAAGGTTCGATTTTTCTACCTTATATACTATACTACAACATGCAGATCGTAAAAATAATTTGGATTGGTTCGTAGATAAGGCCTTTAATGGAGCTTTCGGAAAAGGCAGAAACTTGATGGCCATCTACTCACAAGATGCGAGATGGATTACAAAACGTTGCAATGCCAACACGGTAGTTTTTGATAAAGAAACATTTCAAAATATCATACATTTTTTCATTGACAATGCCATATTTGAGGTTGGGGATCAGATAATACAGCAAACTATTGGTTTACCAATGGGTACTGACCCCGTTCCATTTATGGCAAATGCACATTTATATAAATACGAGGGGGGTGGGATAGCCTAGTGGTCTAGAGTGCCGCGCTTCGACCTCTAGCTGGCCGATCAACTCTGGCTTGCGACTGTGGTTTCGAGCCCTGGTGTGAGTGCCCGGAGGAAACCCACGAGGTTGAGAAGGCGCCCCTATCTCCATGCCACATATGCTCACACCAGTGCTCGAAACCACAGCCGCAAGCCAGAGGTGACCGGCCAGCTAGATGTCGTAGCGCGGCACTCTAGTCCACTAGGCCATGCCAAACCCCCACTGCCAAAGGCGGTAGGCCCTAAACCATTTAAAAGAAATTTCTAAACTTATAAGACATTTTGAGCATGAAGGAACTGATCTAATAAACACCTACACCATTACTCAGCAACTGACTGACTATATGAAACCCATCTACCTGCCCCGCCCACTGATTGTAGGAGCTGTATCATAAGGTCATTGTGTCAACTGGCGTCGTTTCGATTCCCCAGTTGTACGTGTTTAGTGTGGGTGTGTGTGTGGGGGGCTCTAAACGAGTAAGATGCTGGCTTGTCAGCCTGGAGGTCGATACCTGCTTTGACAGAGATAGTTCATCCAGATTTTCTGGCGTGGTTCCCCCTTGTCACTGAGGCAGGACGGAAGACCTGACAAGAACAGCTGTCTAGTCGTTCGAATAACCAAGGTCCCGTGTACCCATTGACATGCACGTAAAAGAACCCTTGGCAGTTTGAACATAAGAGTATGTCGTAGTGACCACTGTCCGGGCAAAATTCCCCTCCTAGCTCACTGTATGGCATTTGCCTGGTCATGAGCAGAACTGTAGGACGTTATTAAACACCATTTCATTTCATCTATAGGTGATCAGCGTCGGAAATAAATTTCATAAATTGCATCAGAATCAGTCCACCAATTTTATACTGTAATAATGTATTTCTAGCACATCTTTTCAGGCTGTGTATAGACAGGCCTCTATGCACGGATTACAAAGTAACAAAAACTTTCTTGTATCACAGATGCGGATCTGGGAATTTTGAAAAGGGGGGTGGGGCGCCACAAAATGAGGGCCCCCCCCGAAAATTATCCGTCATTTCTTTGCCATTCCAACAGATATTCGTCTAAGTAAACGTTCGAAACGGACAGATTTGGGTCTGAGAAAAAGCACTTTCAGCAGTAAAAAAAGAGCACTTTCGAAAATTGGGGCAGGGGGGCTCGCGCCCCCTTGGATCCGTCTGTGTATCATTATATTTAATATAGTATAAAGAATCACAACAAATCCCCAAATTAATACTCTTATACTCGAAAATATCACAACCCCACATATATTACTCTCAACCCAAATACATGTATACTACATTATATTACTTTCAACCCAGAAATATTACTCTCAACCCATATATATTACTCTCATCTAAGACATTTTACTCTTAACCCATATAGTCTACACCCAAGATATACTACTACTACTCTCACCCCATATATATTACTCTCACCCCAGAAATGATACTCTCAACCCATATATATTACTCTCAACCCATTTAGTCTACAATACTCACTCTCGCCCCATATAAATCATGTTTACTTGTGCCAACCAGAATAATTTGTCCTTGTCTTTAATCAACCTTTTGAATAGGTTCTAACACTTTTAATTTAATATTATATTATATTTAAAGAAGCATTATGGAAGATTTAAATAAAGAGCTGACAGTTCTCGCTATAATAGTTCGAAAGTAGATAAGGGAAAGAGAATGTAGTGAAAATTTCAGTCAAATTGTGTCACTTTGAACCGAGATATTAGCAATTCAATTTTAAACTAGTCTCGGTCATCATTACTGTTGTTGGTATAACAAAAACTCGCTTATCCATTTTTACGTTAAATCATTTGTCATAAAAGATATTCAAATCCAGTAAATATTACAGGCTAACGATCTTACTGCACGCAGCGATTTATATACGGTATACTTCCACCTGTTCTCAGTCGGAGCCAGCTGTAGACAGATAGGCATTGAGAGTTGATAAGCTATAATTAATGTTTAATTAATAATTTCAGTCCTAAAGAAAGACTTGCAATAGGCAGATTTAACTCTTTAAAAATGTATTAAAATAGTCAAAATCTCTAAATTGTGACCAGAGAATACAGCGCCCTTAGGTCACATTCATCTGAATCATTGTTCTACAGGAATATGTATTAAGATTTTCATTCGGATTTCAAGTTTTAAAATTTTGTAAAAACAAAGCGTTATACAAAAATATTCAAGTGGCTATTGTTTTCTTAAGACTCTGAACTAAAGAACTTAACATAAAGTTGTCTTGGCCTTAACTTGGTAGGCCCTAGGCCTACCATAGAAATATCTGTACATATTATTTTCAACAAAATAAAAATGTTATTAATATACGAACATATTGAATTCACAAAATGGTTTCTAACTTTTTCCGTTGCTACAAGTTGCTTTTAAAGTTTTTGTCTATAAAAGTGTCATTGATATCAGATTCTAGATGACCCAATGACTTTTAATCATCTTTATTAACAACATGCATCATCAACAACTATTCAAAGACTGACGTTCTGTTTTAGGCGCATTCGACAATTTCCCGCCTAAACTATAGTCTATATCATATTGATGTACATTATATTAATATTACTGAACTTAATATCATTATAGTCTATTTCTCTGACGTTCTGTTTTAGGCGCATTCGACAATTTCCCGCCTAAACTATAGTCTATATCATATTGATGTACATTATATTAATATTACTGAACTTAATATCATTATAGTCTATTTCTCTAAAGTGTCTATACTTTACTTTCTCAACAGTTTGGGTTTTGGCCCACCTTTTAGGCCATGTCATTCAGTACACCCAACACCACCAGCAACTATCTAAAAACTTTGTCTTGCAATTTGTTGGGGGTAGACTCCTTTTTTTCGTAAATTGATTGGGCCGTTTCCTATTTTTTGGACTATTATCGATGGGAGAAAAAAAAACCCATAAAAAAACCAATATTATGTGTGTTCCTTGTATGCATAAAGTGGTTTCCCCTGTTGATTTTTGGCTAATTAGATGTAACATTATCCAATCATTAGTGGTTTCCTCTATTGTTTAATGGCTATAAGTACTTGTTACCATATGTTGTGTATATGGTTTCATAAAATTTTATTCATATACAGTGTGCTATGAGGGAAATTTGCCCCGGCACCAGCGCTAGGGCCTACTCTTATATTGAATTCCAACTGCCAAGGGATCTTTTACATGCATGCTAAAGTGTACACATGGACCTCGGTTTTCCATCCCATCTGAACGACTAGACAGCTGTCTTTATCAGGCCCTCTGTTCTGCATCACTGACAAGGGGGAAACACGCCGGAAAATCGAGATGAACTTTCTAGATCAATGCAGGGATTGAACATCCGACCTCCAGACTAGCGAGCCAGGGCCTTACCCACTTAGCCATGTGATCCCCACTCCCAAACTTATAGTAGCCAAGTCTAACTCAATATCATCTAAAGTCTTCGACATTGAAAATACGAATTATTTGTCAATTTAAATCAACATTGATGCTGTGGTCGTACCAGAAAACGATGAGCATGATATTCAATATTTAGGACGAAATAAGCCCCTGCTCCTCCCCCCCCCCCGACACACACAGCTAGCTGCGGGCCTGGCATTGACCAAGAAAGTTAAACCAGATTTTCCGGCATGGTTCCCCTTGTCAGTGATGTAGGATGGGAAGACAAACCAATGTGCCCTATACACATTAGCGTGCACGTAAATAAACCCTAGGCAGTTGGAGAGAGAGAAATGGGGTTTAACGTTCACTCAACACACAAACATAAGGTTTAATTTTATTAAAATAATTCGCTTGCGCTTAGGGGACTTTAGCAGAGGGAGGAAACTGGAGTACCCAGAGAAAACCCACGAGGTTGGACAGGCGACCCTACTCCTTGCCATGTACAACTGGGGGTTCGAAACCATACCTGTTGACTCAATAGCAGGCCGTATGATAGAGCGTGCTCTAACCACTCGGCCCTCCTGTCTTCATTAGCCCAGTTTTGGAGCAGAACAGGACGTTAAATTCCATTTCATTTCCTCCCAACGGTTAAAGACCAATCCACACAAATAATTTAAATTATATACTTTGACCACATGTTTTATCACAAAATGCCCTAGTCTGTGCCGAGTGAACATTAAATGCCCCCCCTCCCTACAATAGATGTAACAATGTCTTCCACTAATCATCAGAATATAGCCATCAAATAGTTTAACAAAATGGGCCAGGGGGAATCTACGCCTAGTTCGGGTAGAACAAAATGAAACACTTTGCAGCTGGAATATCCCTGAACATGGATTTCAGAACCTTATTCTGCAGCTCATTTTTTTTTTTATTTACCACGGGCTTGTTTTTTTCACAGCAAAATTACAAGGCTGATGTTCCCCCACCCAATCAGATGCAAACCACAGCGTTGGTGAAATATTTTATTTGTAAATGATTCTTAACTACAGCTATTAGTATTTAATTGATTAAAAAACAATAACATAATCTCTTAACTGATAAATTATCAGTACGTCTATATTAAACATTATTTTAAAAGCTGTGAAATACAGTTGCCCTAAGAAACATATCCATCCAAAATGTATCATAAGATATTTGATTTAAAATATGGGAGGGTAACATCTTTATCCCTCCCTTCGCATTAAATTTTTTAAAATAATCACGTTAGTTTGTCAAAAGTTTCGAATAAAATGTTATCTTGAAATGTTTATTTATAATGGCGTATTGAATGAATATTTTGTTTCCAAAAAAAAATTAAATATTCTGTCAGAAAAGCCTACAGTCTTTAAAAGATAATATTTTATGGTAATTATTTGAGTAATATAAGACAATTACAGAAATAAATCTTAATCAAAACCTCCCCTCAAATCAATACAAATATGAAAAGGTAATATCTTTTACCCCTATCAGATATATTGAAATACTAATATAAATCAAAACTTCAAATCTATAAGAATATTATTGATCAAGAAATAATATAATCTATTTCGACTGGTGAATTTACCAGTTGGCCCATATTAAACAATACTGTAAAATATATTGGTAAAGGTAAATAAAAGAATAATAAATGTGGTTGCGCGAAAAAATATAAAAATCTCAACCCCACCACCTTTCCCTTATATTATTTGTATGTCGAAAATTTCGAAATAAATTGACCCCATTCAAATTACCATAAACTAGTATGTTCCAAGTTTAGAGAAAAGGGAAAATTTGTATTTTGGACCTGTAGCATGATGGACGGACAGACATAATACATCTCCCCTCCCCCATACCATATCACATTTGTATGTCTAAAATGTCTAAACAATTATGACCCCATTCAAATTCCCATAACGGTTTACATTCCAAGTTTAGGAAAATGCAAAATTTAGAATTTTGTTCTGTAACATAAAATATGGGCATATAAAAATATCAAATTATTGTTTAATATAGGCCTATAAAAATAACTAAATACTGTATAATAATTGGAGAAATACAAATCATATTATCTTATCTATAAGTAAATAACTGATTAAGAAATAATATAATCTATTCAACAGATGGATTATTCGAATTTCGACCTCATTCTATGTCCTTATAAAGTATTATTTTACCCTAACACACTGACAATAATATAAACATTGAATATTTTTGTCAATCTTTGTAGGCAATCTCTAGTGACTGGTATCATTATATTATAGTATATACAAATATAAATTTAAACCTTTGGCCTGAAAATATGGGTGCATAAAACTAAATGAAATGTTTATTTATAATGGGGTATTGGATGGATATTTTGTTTCAAAAAAAAAAAAAAGAATTCTGTCAGAAAAGACTACATTCTTGAAAGATAATATTTTCAGGTAATTATTTGAGTAATATAAGAGAATTACAGAAATAATTAACCTTAATCAAAACAATGAAAAGGTAACATCTCTTTACCCCTATAAATCCAGTGTTGCTCGGTCGAAAGTTTCGAAAGAATTGTAATTTGACCTCATTTAGAATCCCATAAAGTTTAATGTCCTAAGTAAAGACAACAAAGAAAAATTTTGAATGTTCACCTAACGTCCGTATAAAGAATTATGTTACCCATAATTAAACATTCTGATCTTTGTAGGCGTTTCTGACATCAGTGGTCAGTATTGAGAGCCGGCTACCCAACCCTAACTCTGATCAACCGGAAGTGTTTACTCAATACTGACCTTACAATGTAAACTACATAATCCTGCATATAATATAACTGACCAATAATAAGAGTAGATACCAGTCCTATAAGATAATAATTTGCCTAATTTAACATCAGATATATTGAAATACTAATATAAATCAAAACCTCTAATCTATAATAATACAACTGATTAAGAAATAATATAATCTATTTCGACTGATGAATCATCAGTTGACCCATATTAAACAATATTTTAAAATATATGGGTAAAGGTAAATAAAAGAATAATAAATGTGGTTGCATGAAAAAATATAAAAATCTCAACCCCACCACCTTCCCCTTATATTATTTGTATGTCGAAAATTTCGAAATAAATTGACCCCATTCAAATTACCATAAACTAGTATGTTCCAAGTTTAGAGAAAAGGGAAAATTTGTATTTTGGACCTGTAGCATGATGGACGGACAGACATAATACATCTCCCCTCCCCCATACCATATCACGTTTGTATGTCGAAAATGTCTAAACAATTATGACCCCATTCAAATTCCCATAACGGTTTACATTCCAAGTTTAGGAAAATGCAAAATTTAGAATTTTGTTCTGTAACATAAAATATGGGCATATAAAAATATCAAATTATTGTTTAATATAGGCCTATAAAAATAACTAAATAATGTATAATAATTGAGGAAGAAATAACTGATTAAGAAATAATATAATCTATTCAACAGATGGATTATTCACTGGCATTTGCCTGGTCATGAGCAGAACTGTAGGACGTTATTAAACCCCATTTCATTTCATCTATAGGTGATCAGCGTCGGAAATAAATTTCATAAATTGCATCAGAATCAGTCCACCAATTTTATACTGTAATAATGTATTTCTAGCACATCTTTTCAGGCTGTGTATAGACAGGCCTCTATGCACGGATTACAAAGTAACAAAAACTTTCTTGTATCACAGATGCGGATCTGGGAATTTTGAAAAGGGGGGTGGGGCGCCACAAAATGAGGGCCCCCCCCCCGAAAATTATCCGTCATTTCTTTGCCATTCCAACAGATATTCGTCTAAGTAAACGTTCGAAACGGACAGATTTGGGTCTGAGAAAAAGCACTTTCAGCAGTAAAAAAAGAGCACTTTCGAAAATTGGGGCAGGGGGGCTCGCGCCCCCTTGGATCCGTCTGTGTATCATTATATTTAATATAGTATAAAGAATCACAACAAATCCCCAAATTAATACTCTTATACTCGAAAATATCACAACCCCACATATATTACTCTCAACCCAAATACATGTATACTACATTATATTACTTTCAACCCAGAAATATTACTCTCAACCCATATATATTACTCTCATCTAAGACATTTTACTCTTAACCCATATAGTCTACACCCAAGATATACTACTACTACTCTCACCCCATATATATTACTCTCACCCCAGAAATGATACTCTCAACCCATATATATTACTCTCAACCCATTTAGTCTACAATACTCACTCTCGCCCCATATAAATCATGTTTACTTGTGCCAACCAGAATAATTTGTCCTTGTCTTTAATCAACCTTTTGAATAGGTTCTAACACTTTTAATTTAATATTATATTATATTTAAAGAAGCATTATGGAAGATTTAAATAAAGAGCTGACAGTTCTCGCTATAATAGTTCGAAAGTAGATAAGGGAAAGAGAATGTAGTGAAAATTTCAGTCAAATTGTGTCACTTTGAACCGAGATATTAGCAATTCAATTTTAAACTAGTCTCGGTCATCATTACTGTTGTTGGTATAACAAAAACTCGCTTATCCATTTTTACGTTAAATCATTTGTCATATAAAAGATATTCAAATCCAGTAAATATTACAGGCTAACGATCTTACTGCACGCAGCGATTTATATACGGTATACTTCCACCTGTTCTCAGTCGGAGCCAGCTGTAGACAGATAGGCATTGAGAGTTGATAAGCTATAATTAATGTTTAATTAATAATTTCAGTCCTAAAGAAAGACTTGCAATAGGCAGATTTAACTCTTTAAAAATGTATTAAAATAGTCAAAATCTCTAAATTGTGACCAGAGAATACAGCGCCCTTAGGTCACATTCATCTGAATCATTGTTCTACAGGAATATGTATTAAGATTTTCATTCGGATTTCAAGTTTTAAAATTTTGTAAAAACAAAGCGTTATACAAAAATATTCAAGTGGCTATTGTTTTCTTAAGACTCTGAACTAAAGAACTTAACATAAAGTTGTCTTGGCCTTAACTTGGTATGCCCTAGGCCTACCATAGAAATATCTGTACATATTATTTTCAACAAAATAAAAATGTTATTAATATACGAACATATTGAATTCACAAAATGGTTTCTAACTTTTTCCGTTGCTACAAGTTGCTTTTAAAGTTTTTGTCTATAAAAGTGTCATTGATATCAGATTCTAGATGACCCAATGACTTTTAATCATCTTTATTAACAACATGCATCATCAACAACTATTCAAAGACTGACGTTCTGTTTTAGGCGCATTCGACAATTTCCCGCCTAAACTATAGTCTATATCATATTGATGTACATTATATTAATATTACTGAACTTAATATCATTATAGTCTATTTCTCTGACGTTCTGTTTTAGGCGCATTCGACAATTTCCCGCCTAAACTATAGTCTATATCATATTGATGTACATTATATTAATATTACTGAACTTAATATCATTATAGTCTATTTCTCTAAAGTGTCTATACTTTACTTTCTCAACAGTTTGGGTTTTGGCCCACCTTTTAGGCCATGTCATTCAGTACACCCAACACCACCAACAACTATCTAAAAACTTTGTCTTGCAATTTGTTGGGGGTAGACTCCTTTTTTTCGTAAATTGATTGGGCCGTTTCCTATTTTTTGGACTATTATCGATGGGAGAAAAAAAAACCCATAAAAAAACCAATATTATGTGTGTTCCTTGTATGCATAAAGTGGTTTCCCCTGTTGATTTTTGGCTAATTAGATGTAACATTATCCAATCATTAGTGGTTTCCTCTATTGTTTAATGGCTATAAGTACTTGTTACCATATGTTGTGTATATGGTTTCATAAAATTTTATTCATATACAGTGTGCTATGAGGGAAATTTGCCCCGGCACCAGCGCTAGGGCCTACTCTTATATTGAATTCCAACTGCCAAGGGATCTTTTACATGCATGCTAAAGTGTACACATGGACCTCGGTTTTCCATCCCATCTGAACGACTAGACAGCTGTCTTTATCAGGCCCTCTGTTCTGCATCACTGACAAGGGGGAAACACGCCGGAAAATCGAGATGAACTTTCTAGATCAATGCAGGGATTGAACATCCGACCTCCAGACTAGCGAGCCAGGGCCTTACCCACTTAGCCATGTGATCCCCACTCCCAAACTTATAGTAGCCAAGTCTAACTCAATATCATCTAAAGTCTTCGACATTGAAAATACGAATTATTTGTCAATTTAAATCAACATTGATGCTGTGGTCGTACCAGAAAACGATGAGCATGATATTCAATATTTAGGACGAAATAAGCCCCTGCTCCTCCCCCCCCCCCCCCCGACACACACAGCTAGCTGCGGGCCTGGCATTGACCAAGAAAGTTAAACCAGATTTTCCGGCATGGTTCCCCTTGTCAGTGATGTAGGATGGGAAGACAAACCAATGTGCCCTATACACATTAGCGTGCACGTAAATAAACCCTAGGCAGTTGGAGAGAGAGAAATGGGGTTTAACGTTCACTCAACACACAAACATAAGGTTTAATTTTATTAAAATAATTCGCTTGCGCTTAGGGGACTTTAGCAGAGGGAGGAAACTGGAGTACCCAGAGAAAACCCACGAGGTTGGACAGGCGACCCTACTCCTTGCCATGTACAACTGGGGGTTCGAAACCATACCTGTTGACTCAATAGCAGGCCGTATGATAGAGCGTGCTCTAACCACTCGGCCCTCCTGTCTTCATTAGCCCAGTTTTGGAGCAGAACAGGACGTTAAATTCCATTTCATTTCCTCCCAACGGTTAAAGACCAATCCACACAAATAATTTAAATTATATACTTTGACCACATGTTTTATCACAAAATGCCCTAGTCTGTGCCGAGTGAACATTAAATGCCCCCCCTCCCTACAATAGATGTAACAATGTCTTCCACTAATCATCAGAATATAGCCATCAAATAGTTTAACAAAATGGGCCAGGGGGAATCTACGCCTAGTTCGGGTAGAACAAAATGAAACACTTTGCAGCTGGAATATCCCTGAACATTGATTTCAGAACCTTATTCTGCAGCTCATTTTTTTTTTTATTTACCACGGGCTTGTTTTTTTCACAGCAAAATTACAAGGCTGATGTTCCCCCACCCAATCAGATGCAAACCACAGCGTTGGTGAAATATTTTATTTGTAAATGATTCTTAACTACAGCTATTAGTATTTAATTGATTAAAAAACAATAACATAATCTCTTAACTGATAAATTATCAGTACGTCTATATTAAACATTATTTTAAAAGCTGTGAAATACAGTTGCCCTAAGAAACATATCCATCCAAAATGTATCATAAGATATTTGATTTAAAATATGGGAGGGTAACATCTTTATCCCTCCCTTCGCATTAAATTTTTAAAAATAATCACGTTAGTTTGTCAAAAGTTTCGAATAAAATGTTATCTTGAAATGTTTATTTATAATGGCGTATTGAATGAATATTTTGTTTCCAAAAAAAAATTAAATATTCTGTCAGAAAAGCCTACAGTCTTTAAAAGATAATATTTTAAGGTAATTATTTGAGTAATATAAGACAATTACAGAAATAAATCTTAATCAAAACCTCCCCTCAAATCAATACAAATATGAAAAGGTAATATCTTTTACCCCTATCAGATATATTGAAATACTAATATAAATCAAAACTTCAAATCTATAAGAATATTATTGATCAAGAAATAATATAATCTATTTCGACTGGTGAATTTACCAGTTGGCCCATATTAAACAATACTGTAAAATATATTGGTAAAGGTAAATAAAAGAATAATAAATGTGGTTGCGCGAAAAAATATAAAAATCTCAACCCCACCACCTTTCCCTTATATTATTTGTATGTCGAAAATTTCGAAATAAATTGACCCCATTCAAATTACCATAAACTAGTATGTTCCAAGTTTAGAGAAAAGGGAAAATTTGTATTTTGGACCTGTAGCATGATGGACGGACAGACATAATACATCTCCCCTCCCCCATACCATATCACATTTGTATGTCTAAAATGTCTAAACAATTATGACCCCATTCAAATTCCCATAACGGTTTACATTCCAAGTTTAGGAAAATGCAAAATTTAGAATTTTGTTCTGTAACATAAAATATGGGCATATAAAAATATCAAATTATTGTTTAATATAGGCCTATAAAAATAACTAAATACTGTATAATAATTGGAGAAATACAAATCATATTATCTTATCTATAAGTAAATAACTGATTAAGAAATAATATAATCTATTCAACAGATGGATTATTCGAATTTCGACCTCATTCTATGTCCTTATAAAGTATTATTTTACACTAACACACTGACAATAATATAAACATTGAATATTTTTGTCAATCTTTGTAGGCAATCTCTAGTGACTGGTATCATTATATTATAGTATATACAAATATAAATTTAAACCTTTGGCCTGAAAATATGGGTGCATAAAACTAAATGAAATGTTTATTTATAATGGGGTATTGGATGGATATTTTGTTTCAAAAAAAAAAAAAAAGAATTCTGTCAGAAAAGACTACATTCTTGAAAGATAATATTTTCAGGTAATTATTTGAGTAATATAAGAGAATTACAGAAATAATTAACCTTAATCAAAACAATGAAAAGGTAACATCTCTTTACCCCTATAAATCCAGTGTTGCTCGGTCGAAAGTTTCGAAAGAATTGTAATTTGACCTCATTTAGAATCCCATAAAGTTTAATGTCCTAAGTAAAGACAACAAAGAAAAATTTTGAATGTTCACCTAACGTCCGTATAAAGAATTATGTTACCCATAATTAAACATTCTGATCTTTGTAGGCGTTTCTGACATCAGTGGTCAGTATTGAGAGCCGGCTACCCAACCCTAACTCTGATCAACCGGAAGTGTTTACTCAATACTGACCTTACAATGTAAACTACATAATCCTGCATATAATATAACTGACCAATAATAAGAGTAGATACCAGTCCTATAAGATAATAATTTGCCTAATTTAACATCAGATATATTGAAATACTAATATAAATCAAAACCTCTAATCTATAATAATACAACTGATTAAGAAATAATATAATCTATTTCGACTGATGAATCATCAGTTGACCCATATTAAACAATATTTTAAAATATATGGGTAAAGGTAAATAAAAGAATAATAAATGTGGTTGCATGAAAAAATATAAAAATCTCAACCCCACCACCTTCCCCTTATATTATTTGTATGTCGAAAATTTCGAAATAAATTGACCCCATTCAAATTACCATAAACTAGTATGTTCCAAGTTTAGAGAAAAGGGAAAATTTGTATTTTGGACCTGTAGCATGATGGACGGACAGACATAATACATCTCCCCTCCCCCATACCATATCACGTTTGTATGTCGAAAATGTCTAAACAATTATGACCCCATTCAAATTCCCATAACGGTTTACATTCCAAGTTTAGGAAAATGCAAAATTTAGAATTTTGTTCTGTAACATAAAATATGGGCATATAAAAATATCAAATTATTGTTTAATATAGGCCTATAAAAATAACTAAATAATGTATAATAATTGAGGAAGAAATAACTGATTAAGAAATAATATAATCTATTCAACAGATGGATTATTCGAATTTCGACCTCATTCTATTTCCTTATAAAGTATTATTTTACCCTAACACACTGACAATAATATAAACATTGAATATTTTTGTCAATCTTTGTAGGCAATCTCTAGTGACTGGTATCATTATATTATAGTATATACAAATATAAATTTAAACCTTTGGCCTGAAAATATGGGTGCATAAAAACTAAATGAAATGTTTATTTATAATGGGGTATTGGATGGATATTTTGTTTCAAAAAAAAAAAAAAAGAATTCTGTCAGAAAAGCCTACATTCTTGAAAGATAATATTTTAAGGTAATTATTTGAGTAATATAAGAGAATTACAGAAATAATTAACCTTAATCAAAACAATGAAAAGGTAACATCTCTTTACCCCTATAAATCCCGTTGCTCGGTCGAAAGTTTCGAAAGAATTGTAATTTGACCTCATTTAGAATCCCATAAAGTTTAATGTCCTAAGTAAAGACAACAAAGAAAAATTTTGAATGTTCACCTAACGTCCTTATAAAGTATTATGTTACCCATAATTAAACATTCTGATCTTTGTAGGCGTTTCTGACATCAGTGGTCAGTATTGAGAGCCGGCTACCCAACCCTAACTCAGATCAACCGGAAGTGTATACTCAATACTGACCTTACAATGTAAACTACATAATCCTGCATATAATATAACTGACCAATAATAAGAGTAGATACCAGTCCTATAAGATAATAATTTGCCTGATTTAACATCAGATATATTGAAATACTAATATAAATCAAAACCTCTAATCTATAATAATACTGATTAAGAAATAATATAATCTATTTCGACTGATGAATTATCAGTTGACCCATATTAAACAATATTTTAAAATATATGGGTAAAGGTAAATAAAAGAATAATAAATGTGGTTGCATGAAAAAATATAAAAATCTCAACCCCACCACCTTCCCCTTATATTATTTGTATGTCGAAAATTTCGAAATAAATTGACCCCATTCAAATTACCATAAACTAGTATGTTCCAAGTTTAGAGAAAAGGGAAAATTTGTATTTTGGACCTGTAGCATGATGGACGGACAGACATAATACATCTCCCCTCCCCCATACCATATCACGTTTGTATGTCGAAAATGTCTAAACAATTATGACCCCATTCAAATTCCCATAACGGTTTACATTCCAAGTTTAGGAAAATGCAAAATTTAGAATTTTGTTCTGTAACATAAAATATGGGCATATAAAAATATCAAATTATTGTTTAATATAGGCCTATAAAAATAACTAAATAATGTATAATAATTGAGGAAATACAAATCATAATCTCTTATCTATAAGTAAATAATTGATTAAGAAATGATATAATCTATTCAACAGATAGATTATTTGAATTTCGACCTCATTCTATGTCCTTATAAAGTATTATTTTACCCTAACACACTGACAATAATATAAACATTGAATATTTTTGTCAATCTTTGTAGGCAATCTCTAGTGACTGGTATCATTATATTATAGTATATACAAATATAAATTTAAACCTTTGGCCTGAAAATATGGGTGCATAAAAACTAAATGAAATGTTTATTTGTAATGGGGTATTGGATGGATATTTTGTTTCAATAAAAAAAAAAAAAGAATTCTGTCAGAAAAGCCTACATTCTTGAAAGATAATATTTTAAGGTAATTATTTGAGTAATATAAGAGAATTACAGAAATAATTAACCTTAATCAAAACAATGAAAAGGTAACATCTCTTTACCCCTATAAATCCCGTTGCTCAGTCGAAAGTTTCGAAAGAATTGTAATTTGACCTCATTTAGAATCCCATAAAGTTTAATGTCCAAAGTAAAGACAACAAAGAAAAATTTTGAATGTTCACCTAACGTCCTTATAAAGTATTATGTTACCCAAAATTAAACATTCTGATCTTTGTAGGCGTTTCTGACATCAACGGTCAGTATTGAAAGCCGGCTTCCTAACCCTAACTATCATTTAGGAAGGAGGTGGTAGGATTTTCAAAAGTGCTTGGATATACCAGAAGTATTTACTCACTATATATCTGACCTTACATTCTAAATAAACAATCATGTATATAATATAAATGAAAAATTATAACAGTGGACAGCTGTAGACAATGGTCGGTGCTGAGAGCGGCTACCCAACCCTAACTCCCATTTAGGAAGGGGGAGGTACGATTTTCCATGTGCTCTGATCAGCTGGAAGTGTTTACTCACTATTGACCTTACATTCTAAATAAACATAATCATGTATATAATATAAATAAAAGACAATCATGCATATAATATAAATGAAAAATTAAAACAGTAGATATCTGTAGAAAATTTCATTAGAAAAATACTAGTTTAGTACAATCAAGTTTATTTAGATGAAAACAAAAAATCATGTTGGATTTTTGAAAGTTTCGATAAAATTGTCAATTTGAACTGGTCATTTCTAATAGCGTAACTTAACCAACGACAAACACAATAATACACATTATATGTGAATAATTGTTTCTAAAAAACATTACATATTCTGTCAGAAAAGCCTACAGTTTTTAAAGATATTATTCTAAGGTAATTATTTGAGTAATAAGAATTACAAAAATAATTAACCTTAATCAAACCCTCCCCTCGAAAACAATACAAATATGAAAAGGTAACATCTCTTTTACCCAAAATATCTAATTGTAATTAGACCTCATTAAGAATCCCATAAAGTTTTATGTTCAATGTACAGACAAAGAAAAATTTTGAATGTTGTCCTAATGTCCATAGAAAGTATTATTTTACCCAAAATTAAACATCCTGATCTTTGTAGGCGTTTCTGACATCAGTGGTAAGTATTGTAAGCCGGCTACCTAACCCTAACTAGGAAGGAGGTGGTAGGATTTTCAAAAATACTTGGATCAACCAGAAGTATTTACTCAATACTGACTTTACATTGTAAATAAACTTAATACAAATAAAAAATAATCATGTATATAATATAAATAAAAAATAAACAATCGTGCATATAATATAAATGAAAAATTAAAACAGAAGATGTCTGTAGATGACTTGATTAGAAAAATACTAGTTTGGCAATAACAAGCTTATTTAGCAATAATTAAATCCAAATTGCAAACGAACCCCATCAATATCTGAATCAAAATCTACAGTAAAGAAACATAAGCTAACAGGTCTTCGATACACCTTTACATAGAGAAGTGATTTGATGGACTTTTAGTGAGGATATCGGTTTAAACTTCTAGAGCAAACAAGCCCAAATGTGTTTCAAACTTGTAAACAGAATGTCCTTTACTGTACCTATTCGATGGACCCATGAAAATTTAGAAAATATATACACACATAAACCTGTTATTGCTAATCTAGAATTTCCCTATTCAACTTCCATTTCCCAGTCGAGTTCCCGGTACCATAAACTGCCGCTTGACATCCATCCAAATCACTGCTGGAAAAAAGGTAAACAATGACAATTAAATTGTCCACATGAATAATATCGTTTGAAAAGATAGGCTGGCACTGCCAGGCAGGATACGCCCACATTTTTGAGAGATAGAGAACAAGCAATACCAAAATTGATTTTTCCTACATCATTATTTCATACTGTATTGGGAGCAGCCATTTTGTTGGTCAGTTCCAGTCTGATATTCATGAAATTCGAAGCCGACAATGATTATGGTGTGAAGGTACACAACCTAGAAATGTGACTTTTCGTCAAAATCGGATAAGAATTGTGACCTGTAGAGAGTCCACAACCATGATATACCATATTTTTACACTATTCGCGTACGAGCGGCGACCATTTCGTCCGACAATTTTGGTACGATTTTCACGAAAATCAAACTCAACCTTCCTTACGGTGCAACAGTAATATAATCAGAGTTCTTTTTTAAATCAGATAATAATTCTCATAGAGATAGATAGAGAACAAGCAATACCGAAAGTGATTTTTCCTACAACCAAAGGCCATAATTCATTAAGTTACAATTTGATATGTGCAAATATCAAAAAGAATAAAGATCTTTAGGTTATAAACATGCATTTCAGGTTTCAACGGTTTCATCAAAATCAAATTAAAATTGTGACCTCTACAGGGTCCACAACTTTGATATACCATATTTTTACACTATTCGCGTACAAACGGCGGCCATTTGGTCTGGCAATTATGGTCCGATTTTCTCGAAATTCGAACTCAACCTTCCGTAGGTGATAGAGTCGAAAGTTTTTTTAAATCGGATAATAATTGTGACCTCCAGAGGGACCATAGGCGATTTTTTCGGAAAATCAGGGGCCATAATTCAGGAAAATACGATCTGATATGCCCAAATAACAAAAGGAACCAAGACCTTTGGGTTATCACCATGCATTTCAAGTTTCATCAAAATCGATTTAAAATTGTGACCTATACAGGGTCCACAACCATGATATACCATTTTTTAACAGTATTCGCATACAAACGGCGGCCATTTGGTCTGGCAATTATGGTCCGATCTTCTCGAAATTCGAACTCAACCTTCCTTAGGATGTAACGGTGATATAATCAAACGTTTTTTTAAATCAGATAATAATTGTAACCTCCAGAGGGACCACAAGCTAAAAAGGGCAATTTTTCGGACAATCAGGGGCCATAATTCAAAAAAGTTATGATCCGATGGGTGCAAATATCGACAGGAACCAAGATCTTTGGGTTATAAACATACATGTCAAGTTTCATCAAAATCGGTTCTAAATTGTGACCTCTATAGGGTCCACAACCTTGATATAACAGGTTTTCACACTATTTGCGTACAAACCGCGGCCATTTTGTTTGTCAATTTTGGTCCGATTTTCACGAAATTTGAACTCAACCTTCATTACCATGTAACGGTGATATAATCAAACGTTTTTTTTTAAATCGGATAATAATTTTGACCTCCAGAGGGATCACAAGCTAAAATGGGAGATTTTTCGGACAATCAGGGGCCATAATTCAGAAAATTACGATCCGATGGGCGCAAATAACGAAAGGAACCAAGATTTTGGGGTTATAAACATGCATGTCAAGTTTTATCACAATCGGTCCAAAATTGTGACCTCTATAGGGTCCACAAGCTAAAGATAGGCTGGCACTGCCAGGCAGGATACGCCCACATTTTCGAGAGATGGACAGAGAACAAGCAATACCGAAAGTGATTTTTCCTACATCTTTAAGTCCTGTATTTCATACTGTATTGGGAGCAGCCATTTAGTTGGTCAGTTCCAGTCTGATATTAATGAAATTCGAAGCCGACAATGATTATGGTGTGACGGTACACAACCTAGAAATGTGACTTTTCATCAAAATCGGATAAGAATTGTGACCTGTAGAGAGTCCACAACCATGATATACCATTTTTTTACACTATTCGCGTACAAACGGCGACCATTTCGTCCGGCAATTTTGGTACGATTTTCACGAAATTAGAACTCAACCTTCATCAAAATCGAATTAAAATTGTGACCTATACAGGGTCCACAACCATGATATATCATTTTTTTTAACAGTATTCGCGTACAAACAGCAGCCATTTTGTCTGTTAATTTTGGTCCGATTTTCCCGAAATTCAAACTCAACCCTCCTTACACTGTAACGGTGATATAATCAAACGTTTTTTTAAATTGGATAATAATTGTGACCTCCAGAGGGATCACAAGCTAAAGAAAGGGGGATTTTGCGTATAACCAGGGGCCATAATTCAGGAAGTTACGATCCGATATGCGCAAATATCGAAAAGAACCAAGATCTTTGGGTTATAACCATGAATTTCAAGTTTCATCAAAATCGAATTAAAATTGTGACCTTTACAGGGTCCACAACCTTGATATACCATTTTTTAACAGTATTCGCGTACAAACGGTGGCCATTTTGTATGGCAATTTTCGTCCGATTTTCCCGAAATCCGAACTCAACCTTCCTTAGGGTGTGACGGTGATATAATCAAACGTTTTTTTAAATCGAATAATAATTGTGACCTCCAGAGGGACCACAAGCTAAAAAGGGTGATTTTTCGGACAATCAGGGGCCATAATTCAGGAAATTACATTCCGATAGCTGCAAATATCAAAAGGAACCAAGATCTTTGGGTTACAAACATGCATGTCAAGTTTCATCAAAATCGGTTCAAAATTGTGACCTCTATTGTGACCTGTAGAGAGTCCACAAACAAATTGTGGACGGACGGACAGGGGCGACGACATAATACGTCCACATGAAAATGTGGGCGTATAAAAACATGATATTTCGTATAAACAGGGGCCATAATCCATGAAGTTCTGATCCGATACATGCCAATATCGAAAGGAACCGAGATCTTATGGGGATAAACCTATATTCCAATTTTTGTCAAAATCGGATAAGAATTGTGACCTGTAGAGAGTCCACAAAGAAATTGTGGACGGACGGACGGACAGGGGCGACGACATAATACGTCCACATTGAAAATTAAAGTTTGGTACCTACCCTGTCTTTCTTCTCCTATATCCGTGGTAATCATCATATTGATCATTCAGCGCCTTAACATTGTTGTGGTTCTGTAAAATGTACAACAATTATATATTTATTTTTTATAACATCGAGAAGTATTTTTGCATGCCAACAGAGACATTTCAATAGCCAAAGACAAACTTCCTGCCTACAGGAACTAGAGAAGTTGTAAATAACAAGTATGTGTGTTTTGCTAATGTTTTAAAATAAGGAAAATATTGAAAACACAATCAACCAACCAAATTCGTGAAGTTCCTATGAGAGAGAAAAATGTCGATTAACGTCCAATCAACACAAACTAGGTCATTTCGGGACTAATGTTTTAAAATAAGGAAAATATTGAAAACACAATCAGCCAACCAAATTCGTGAAATTCCTATGAGAGAGACAAATGGCAATTAACGTCCAATCAACACAAACTAGGTCATTTCAGGACTAACATATGGTTCAACTGGGGATTCAAAACCAAGCCAGTTGACTCAATGGCAGGCCCTATGATACAGCGTGCAGAAATTCCTATGAATAACCATTACTATTTCGGTTCACCATATTACATTATACGACATTTTATGTTTTAAATAAAACTCATGTTTGAAATTTTGTATTAATGAAAATATTGATATTAATGCTTACCTCAACAATTGCATAACAAATGCCTGTACATTAATATCATCATGTATAATACGCTGTGTGTCCTGTTCATCCACAACTATCACCGTCTTCATATGTCTCTTACAAACATATCTCCACGATCCTGTAATTAAGGAGGATTATTAAGTATTATACTTTCTAAATTCCCACACAGCATCTAATCTCAGTTTATGTCTACTTTAACCGGCGCCGTTACTATTTTTAAAGAAAAATATATTTATGTTTAGTTAGATCTTCCAAGAACCTTTATTTTTTTTTTTTATCAAACAATTATAATCATCGTGTAAAATACAATGTATTTATGGACTAATAAAAAAGACAGCATGTTTTAGTTTTGTCTATTGTCATACAACAAAAACATTAAAATCTACCAATGGTGATGGCATAACTCACCTGTATCAGTAAACTCTCTAGACCCCGCTATCAGCAATTACATCTAAGCTTATCATAGAAACATGTTATACAAGATTATCTCTACTAGACACTCAGGAGAAATTTGCAATATATGTTAAAGCATTAAAAATCTAAGATAAACCAAATATCAGAATATATTAAATATAGCACCCCTTACTTAGCAAGTAAATGCAAAATGGTGAAAAACGTGCAAAAAATAAAAAGAAAAAAAGAAATTAGTTCCCTAAACGAAATGTGGGGTTAGTTGATGCCATATTAATATATCCCGATTTAATAACTACCCATGTCTACAACTTCCTACCAAAAAACCTAATAATACATCATGGAAAACTTCACATGATATTTACAAGCGAATCTGGTGCACAAGCCAAGCTTATACAACATAGAATATATCGACAGGCCCAGTATAAGATGCATGATAACGTTCTATGATACCATAAACTTCTTTACTCCTTTATCTGAAAATAAAACCCCATGAATTAATATTAGCGTTAACTATTTTCCCTATTCATTGGTGTTGAAGGATTACATTCATGAATGTCAGTAACAATGGTCTAGAACCTTGTCATAGGTGAAGATCTCTTATTTAAACAAATGCTGATTACCCCAAGAACTACGGTCATGCCACCATCGTCTGTAATATGTAATGGAAATATCGATATATGTTAGTAGACACACTTGTTAATTCTGTGGGAAAGACCCCAGACTTGGCCTGTTTGGTGGGGGGCCCTGGGACCTGGAACATGTGGGGGCCCCTCAGCACCGATCGTGGATCTATGGCCGACGAAGCAGTCCACCACGAGTGCAGTAGGCCCGAAGCACCGCAAGGTCTCGCCCCAGGAAATATTTAGAAATTGAATGCCGAAAACGTGATTTCCTGGCATTTCAGGCATTTAGAGTAGCTCCCCAAGAAAACAAATAAAATTCTGCCACAAAATTAGCGCATTCTGGCATTATTTCAGTGGACCAATCCACGTGAGTGCTATGAAATGAGGGCATTTATAGAGGAGTGGGCTGGAGCTCATCAAGTCCATTTAATCCGCCACTGTAAGTGAGCAGAGCTACATCAAACCTAATTTTGAAGTCGCTCAGTGATAAATAACAGGGTCAGTTGATTCGGAATCGTATTATATCCCCCGCGATGATTTGATGAATGGAGGCCGTAAAGTTACGACTAAGCCGGACTCGATTTTTGACAAACGTCTAACACTGTAAGTACCGAATGGTAATACAAGATTTAATCAAGAAATCTGAATATTTCGTGTGATCATGATGTGCATCTCAAATTCAGCTTATACCCACAACAAATATCAACAACAACAACCACAGCTTATATACAATCGTATGTCAATCTGAGGCAATTCGCGCTACTCGAAATGGGGACGAGTAATTTGTTCGAGTTATACGATAATTCGAATTAGACAATGTTTGGTCCGATAGAAGATCTCATGAAAATAAAAGACCATGTGTTACACCCATCACCGGATTACAACGAATTCTAGGAGGTCAATCGTGACACCATGGATTGAGGGGGCCCTAGGGATTTCCGATGGAGGGCCCTTGGAGCATAGGAGAGGCCCCATCACTAGGTCACCGGCCCGACCATGCTCTAGGCGTGCAACTGAGATTTTTGAGGGGGTCCCCTAATGTGGGGGGCCCTGTGGCATGTGCCCCATGGTTAATCCGGCGTTGGATAAAGTTTAGTATTAATGCCTACCCTGTATTTGTCCTATACCCGTGGTAATCATCATCATATTGATCATTTGGCGCTTAACATTGTTGTGGTCCTGTAAAAGTATCACAGATGGGATCGGCATGATGAAAAAACACGAGAATGGACTTTAGATCATGAAAATCCAACGATTATTGGCGGAGATAGTCATGTTCTTGTTCAGAGGGGTCCCAATTTCAAAAATGCCCCTCCCATATGGGTCAGGGGATCGGAAAATTTGAACCCTAATTAACCCAAAACAAAAAAATCAATTTTAGCAAACAAATCCCACGGTAGCTGTTTTTATGACATGTCATACCACACTAAAACGTCCAGAGATTTAACTACAGGCTTCTCCGTATGCCCGAGTTTCAGACAGATTTTACACCGGTATGTATGTCTACGCAAGTAACGATATCAATTTGGTTACCTTCTCTAAACTTAAATCGATGGGGTCTCCACACCATAGCCTACCAGTTTCGGATCTTCCATTAGCTCCTCGGCACTGTACAGTGTCAATTACCCTATCTGTGACCAGGCGCATCCCGGGGCCGGAATAGTTTCACGGTCTCCATCGAGTCTTGGATCGTACAAAAGTGCGCAGTTACTGGACGAGAGATCCCCCGCCTTCCGACCGCTTCATTGCCTGCAAGATTACCGGGGGAGGAAGTGAGGTCTCCAGTTCTCATTTGGCTACCTTCTCGGATTTGTAACCAAGCGCCATCTCGGGGTCGGCCTAGTTACACGGTCACCATCGAGTCTTGGATCGTACAAAAGAGTGCACGGTTACTGGACGAGAGATTGGTCTTAACCATCCCCTGCCTTCCGACCGCTTCGCTGCCTGCAAGATTACCGGGAGAGGAAGTGAGGTCTGCGGTTCTCATTTGGCTACCTTCTCCGATTTGTGACCAGACGCCATCTCGGGGTCGACCTAGTTACACGGTCTCTTGGATCGTACGAAAGAGTGCACGGTTACTGGACAAGAGATTGGTCTTAACCATCCCCTGCCTTCCGACCGCTTCGCTGCCTGCATGATTACCGGGAGAGGAAGTGAGGTCTGCGGTTCTCATTTGGCTACCTTCTCCGATTTGTGACCAGGCGCCATCTCGGGGTCGACCTAGTTACACGGTCTCTTGGATCGTACGAAAGAGTGCACGGTTACTGGACAAGAGATTGGTCTTAACCATCCCCTGCCTTCCGACCGCTTCGCTGCCTGCATGATTACCGGGAGAGGAAGTGAGGTCTGCGGTTCTCATTTGGCTACCTTCTCCGATTTGTGACCAGGCGCCATCTCGGGGTCGACCTAGTTACACGGTCTCTTGGATCGTACGAAAGAGTGCACGGTTACTGGACGAGAGATTGGTCTTAACCACCCCTAGCCTTCCGACCGCTTCGCTGCCTGCAAGATTACCAGGAGAGGAAGTGAGGTCTCCCGTCTCACCATTGAGTCTTGGATCGTACGAAAGAGTGCACGGTTACTGGACGAGAGATTGGTCTTAACCATCCCCTGCCTTCCGACCGCTTCGCTGCCTGCAAGATTACCGGGAGAGGAAGTGAGGTCTGCGGTGCTCGTTTGGCTACCTTCTCCGATTTGTGACCAGACGCCATCTCGGGGTAAGCCTAGTTACACGGTCTCTTGGATCGTACGAAAGAGTGCACGGTTACTGGACGAGAGATTGGTCTTAACCATCCCCGGTTTTCCGACCGCTTCGCTGCCTGCAAGATAACCGGGAGAGGAAGTGAGGTCTCCGGTTCTCGTTTGGCTACCTTCTCCGATTTGTGACCAGGCACCATCTCGGGGTCAGCCTAGTTACACGGTCTCCATCGAGTCTTGGATCGTACGAATGAGTGCACGGTTACTGGACGAGAGATTGGTCTTAACCATCCCCTGCCTTCCGACCGCTTCGCTGCCTGCAAGATTACCGGGAGAGGAAGTGAGGTCTGCGGTTCTCATTTGGCTACCTTCTCCGATTTGTGACCAGGCGCCATCTCGGGGTCGACCTAGTTACACGGTCTCTTGGATCGTACGAAAGAGTGCACGGTTACTGGACGAGAGATTGGTCTTAACCATCCCCTGCCTTCCGACCGCTTCGCTGCCTGCAAGATTACCGGGAGAGGAAGTGAGGTCTGCGGTTCTCATTTGGCTACCTTCTCCGATTTGTGACCAGATTGAGATTGTCCATTATCTCCTCAGCATTGTACTCAGAGGGAATCTCATGTATCATGCATTTCTATGGTTTCTTTCCACCCCATAGCCTATGTTTGAGATCTTCCATTAGCTCATCACTGTACAATGTCAATTTGGTTACCTTCTCTAATCTTAAATCTATGGGGCTCTAAGTTTGAGATCGTCCATTATCTCCTCAGCATTGTACTCAGAGGGAATCTCATGTATCATGCATTTCTATGGTTTCTTTCCACCCCATAGCCTATGTTTGAGATCTTCCATTAGCTCATCACTGTACAATGTCAATTTGGTTACCTTCTCTAATCTTAAATCTATGGGGCTCTAAGTTTGAGATCGTCCATTATCTCCTCAGCATTGTACTCAGAGGGAATCTCATGTATCATGCATTTCTATGGTTTCTTTCCACCCCATAGCCTATGTTTGAGATCTTCCATTAGCTCATCACTGCACAATGTCAATTTGGTTACCTTCTCTAATCTTAAATCTATGGGGCTCTAAGTTTGAGATCGTCCATTATCTCCTCAGCATTGTACTCAGAGGGAATCTCATGTATCATGCATTTCTATGGTTTCTTTCCACCCCATAGCCTATGTTTGAGATCTTCCATTAGCTCATCACTGTACAATGTCAATTTGGTTACCTTCTCTTATCTTAAATCTATGTGTCTCCTCCACTACATAGGCTCTAAGTTTGAGATCGTCCATTATCTCCTCAGCGTTGTACTCAGAGGGAATCTCATGTATCATGCATGTCTATGGGTTCTTTCCATCCCATAGCCTATGTTTGAGATTTTTCCATTAGCTCATCACTGTACAATGTCAATTTGGTTACCTTCTCTAATCTTAAATCTATGGGGCTCTAAGTTTGAGATCGTCCATTATCTCCTCAGCATTGTACTCAGAGGGAATCTCATGTATCATGCATGTCTATGGGTTCTTTCCACCCCATAGCCTATGTTTGAGATTTTTCCATTAGCTCATCACTGTACAATGTCAATTTGGTTACCTTCTCTCATCTTAAATCTATGGGGCTCTAAGTTTGAGATCGTCCATTATCTCCTCAGCATTGTACTGAGAGGGAATCTCATGTATCATGCATTTCTATGGTTTCTTTCCACCCCATAGCCTATGTTTGAGATCTTCCATTAGCTCATCACTGTACAATGTCAATTTGGTTACCTTATCTTAAATCTATGGGTCTCCTTCACAAAATAGGCTCTAAGTTTGCGATAGAATCGGGCCCAGGACAGCTTAGGTCACATTCGAAACTTATCAAGACAGGACAGCTTAGAATACCGTCACAGCCAGGATTGTCTAAAGCTAGGGCAGCTTGGTATACCACTGACCATACATTGTTTTCACCAAACCAGAGCAGCTTGGGATACAATCAACTATTTTAAAGTCAGTGCAGCTTGAGATACAATTAGGTTTGCTTTCGTCCAATTTTACCAAGCCAGACCAGCTTAGGATACTAGCAGGATTGTTTCAAGTCAGGATACTGTCAGGATCACTTTAATCCAGGAAAGCCTAGGGTACTAACCAGGATTGTTTCAAGCCAGGGCAGCTTATGATACTATCGACCATATTTACCAAGCCAGAACAGCTTAAGATAATATCAACCATATTTACAAAGCCAGAACAGCCTAGGATACTTTCAAGATCGACCATATTTACAGCTTAGCTCACAATCGAACTTTACCAATTATGTGCTACATGAAAAGATAAAAAATAATATATTCTACTTTCACTTGATACGTGTAACGTTGGATTTTATTGGTTGATTTTATTGATTGAATAGGGCCCTAGGCTTCTAATCTACAGCAGATTTAAATGGCCAACATTTATGGGGACATAGAATTCTACAAGAAATGCAACACTTACTATTATATAACAACTGGATCTTTAACTGCCATAACCTTATTCATGATAGATTTCATTCATTTCTCTGAAAGCTCTAAAACATCCTTCAACTGCAAAATAGTAAGGCTGATAAATAAAATCAAAACATGGTTCACTCCTGATAATAATGCAACTAGGAAAAATTTGAATTTTATTACTTTAGTATTGATGTAAGAATGTGCTATCTCTAACTAGGATGCACCCATGCCGAGGAATTGCAAATAGGTAGAGGGTAACTTCTCAAAAGCAAAAGCATGTGAATTGTTCCATCAAAACTGGCCCAGTCCATTATTGACACAAGGGTGACTGGACAAGTTTACTACAGTATTGATAACGAAATGAAATATAGTTTAACGTCTTACTGTTCTGCTCTGAACTGGGCTAATGAAGACGGGCATACGCCATACAGTGTTCTTTGAGGGAAATTTTGCCCGGGCAGTGGCACTATGGCCTAATCTTATATTTAATTCCGACTGCCAAGGCATCTTTTACGTGCACGCCAATGTGTACGCAGTACCTCGGTTTTTCGTTCCAACCAAACACCCTCCGTCCTGCATCATTGATGAGGGGGAAACCACGCCGTAAAATTGGGATGAACTTCGATACGTTATCACTAGTATTGCACAATTAAAAATTATATTATTTTTCAACAAGGAGAGTTTAGGGCAGGGGCGGATCTAGGAATTTTGAAATTGGGGTGGGCTGCCGCAAAATGAGGCACTAATTGCGGAGATGGGGCAAGCCGCTGAGGGGGGGGGGGGGGTCCCAAAAAAATCATCTTGCATCTGTAGCCATTCCAAGGGCTATTTGCCTGATATTTTTGTCTTAGTAAACTTTCTGAACGGACATACTCAGCCAAATTAAAAACTTGACAATCGGGATTTTTGGGACTAGATTTTTAATATTTGGTTTAAGGCAACTATTTTAGTGTTATGTTGTGCACAGACAACCTTGACATCAACAGAAAGCAAGAATACGTCTCGCCGAAAGTCCTTGACATTGATAACGTTCGTGATGTCACAGTACCCCCCAAAAAGAAATTCATAGATTTGGAGAACAATCGGAATAAAGTGTTTAGTAACGGTTGTGGCCTCCTCTAGTGTCTCGTACTGCCACACAATGTCTTCTCATGGATCTCAGAACATTAGTAAAAACATTCCCGAGGAAGACGTCGCCACTGCTCAGCAAGAGCATGTTGAAGGTCCTGCAACGTCAGTAGTGGATTCACTTGCTGACGAACACGTCAACCCAGTTCGTCCCAGATGTGTTCAATAGGATTAAGGTTGGGGCTAAGCGACGGCCAATCCAGGACTTGGACACCGGCATTTCTTAAAAAATTCTGGGTAGCAATTGCCGTATGGGGTTGAGCATTGTCTTGTTGAAACGTTAGTCCAGGCCCATGTCTCTGCATAAACAGAAGAAAAACAGGTTGCAAAATCTTATCCCTGTACTGGACAGCATTTAAGTTCCCTTGGACAACAACAAGAGGAGAACATCCATGTGCACAAAAAGAACCCCAAACCATGACGCTGCCGCCACCAAATCGGTCAACTTCTCCGACGCATACTTGAGCGTAATGTTCACCTCTTCTGCCGTACACTCGGACCCTGCCATCGGCAAATCTCAAAGTGAATCGAGTTTCGTCACTAAAGACAACCGAATTCCACGGTCTTTGAGTAAATCTTATGTGTCTTGTGGCCCACACAAGTTGGTTACAGCGATGAAGAGGTGCAATATTGGTCCATTATAGGGCCTCCGAGCTCGAAGACCAGCAGCCTGCAAGAAATTTCGAACAGTTTGTTCAGTTACCCTTCAACCAAACATCTGTCTACGTGTGGAGGTTGCAGTGACAAATCTTTTTCCAAGATGACGTAATCGTATTGCTTGATCTTCCTGGAGCAATGTCGGCAATAGTTCCAGTTTGAAGCACTCTCATTCTAAGATTAATTATTGTATTGCGTCAACAATTAAAGGCTCTTGCAACAGTGACCACAGACTGACAGGCATAGAGCCTACCTATATATAGCACGTAGACGTTCTACATTTGAAAGGTGCGGCATTTTCTAACAAAGATGAAAATAACAATTTTAATTTGTTTTTCCAGTTCAAGTTACATGTGCGTGTTCAGTTTAAGCAATCTTGCATCGGTTGACCTCACGAGTTTGTGTTTGCACTTGTTTTTCATCTATATATGCTCAAAAGTCACGTGATCCACTTTACAATTTTATGAAATAAAAGACTTCTTACTACTTACTATCGTTAGAAACACTTTAAAATTTATTTGACTTACCAGAAAAAAAAATTTGAAATTGATCAGTGTCAAGTTTTTAATTTGGCTGAGTATATTTTGTCTGAGAAAAGACAATTTCAGCAGTAAACCAGCGGCTGCCAGGCAGGATACGCCCACATTTTCGTGAGATGGATAGAGAACAAGCTAAAAAAGAAAGTGACTTTTCCTACAATCATGAAGGTACAATTCGATTTGTGCAAATATCGGAAGGAACCAAGATCTTTGAGTTATAAACTTGCATTTCAAGTTTCATCAAAATTGGATTAAAATTGTGACCTCTACAGGGTCCACAACCGTGATATTACATATTTTCACACTAATCGCGTACAAATGGCGACCATTTCAACCATCAATTTTGGTCCGATTTTCACGAAATTCGAACTCAACCTTCATTACCATGCAATGGTGATATAATCAAAAATTTTCTTAAATCAGATAATAATTTTGACCTCCAGAGGGACAACAACCTATTTTTCAAGTTTTGTCAAAATCGGTTAAGAATTGTGACCTGTAGAGAATTATAACGGATTCAACTGCCAAGGGATCTTTTAGGTGCAAGTCAATGTGTACACGGGACCTCAATTTTTTGTCCCTTACTGAACAACTAGACATCTGTCCTTGCCAGGCCCCCCCATTCTACAACCCTGACAAGGACGACACCACACTGGAAAATTTAACACCCATTACCTGGTGTTGTCAGGCCCTCCCTTCTACAACACTGACAAGGGGCAATGCAGGGATCGAACACCCGACCTCCAGACTAGCGAGCCAACACCTTACCCACATGATTCCCCTATAGACCTAATGAATGCCTACACCAAGTTTGAACATTCTACCTCAATTACAGCTATCATGCTCCATAGTCTCGGCCAATCAAATTGTTTACCATGAGCAGAAAATGCTCATTATTGAACTAATTCTAGGTATGAATGTAATGAAACTAAACACCAAGTTTCATCACGCCCACTTATATTAGAACTGAAGTTATCCAGTTGTGTCTCAAAAAACTGACGGACAGACACACCCATTTTAATGGTACCCTGCATTCTTAGACAGACGGGGGACAAAAAGGTGATTTTTCGTACAATAAGGGGCCATAATTCAGGAAGTTACCATCCGATGTGCGCAAATATCAAACGGAACCAAGTTCATTGGGTTATAAAGATCCATTTCAAGTTTCATCAAAATCAGTTGAAAATTGTGACTTCTACACTGTTCAAGTTAAAAATGTGATTTTTCGTACAATCAGGGGCCATAATCCATGATGCTACTGTCCGATACATGCGAATATCAAAACACCAGCAACTAAATCGCCCGAGCAGTCGACAAGAGTTGTTGAATATAAGTAATTATCATAAAATCATTAGAATTTGTTTGGGTTTTATAAAGTTCTGCCTAAACGAACGTTTAGTATACGAAACATTTAATATTATGGATTTAGCTGTTCAATTATCGATTTTCAAGAAATTCAAACTTAACCATCATTAATGTGTACCGAGGATATAGTCAAACGTTTTTTTAATTCAGAATAATTCAATCTTTGGGTTATAAACTTATATTTCAAACTTCATTAAAATCGGATTTAAAATGTGACCTCTACAGGGTCCACAACCTTGATAAATCAAATGTTTACACTATTCGCATATTATCGGCAGCCATTTTGTCCGGAAGTTTTGGTCTGATTTTCGCGAAATTAGACCTCAACCTTCATTATAGTATAACTGCGATATAATTAAACGTGTTTTTTTTAAAATCGGATAATAATTGAGATCTTTAGAGGAACCACAAAAATAAACAAGCCAACAGTGAGGCTGATGTCCCCCGCCGAAATCCCAAAATAAATAGAAGACACACATTAATTAATCGCACATTTATTTTTTTCAATGTATCGAGCAATCAAACTGTACACGAAGTGTCATCCAAAAGTGTTTTATAAAGATAAATGCTAAAACCGCCGAGAAAAATGAAAATAGGTTGCCAGGCAACGAAACATACGCCCACACAGCAGCCAAATCGTCCGGGCAGTCAACAAGAGTTGTCGCATATTAAGGAATTATCAGAAAATCATTAGAATTTGTTTGGTTTTTATAATCAAACGTTTTTTTTTTTAAATCAGATAATAATTGTGACCTCCAGAGGCACAACAAGCTAAAAAGGGTGATTTTTCGTACAATCAGGGGACATAATTCAGGAAGTAATGACCCGATGGGCGCAAATATCGAAAGGAACCAAGATCTTTGGGTTATAAACATACATGTCAAGTTTCATCAAAATCGATTCAAAATTGTGACCTCTATAGGGTCCACAACCTTGATATAACATATTTTCACACTATTCATGTACAAACGGCGGCCTTTTTGTCCGTCAATTTTGGTCCGATTTTGACGAAATTTGAACTCAACCTTCATAACCATGGAACGGTGATATAATCAAAGGTTTTTTTTAAATCGGATAATAATTTTGACCTCCAGAGGGACCACAAGCTAAAAAGGGCGATTTTTCGGAAAATCAGGGGCCATAATTCAGGAAGTTACGATCCGATTGGCGCAAATATCGAAAGGAACCAAGATCTTTGGGTTTTAAACATGCATTTCAAGTTTCATCCAAATCGGTTCAAAATTGTGACCTCTACACTGTTCACAACCTTGATATAACATATTTTCACACTATTCGCGTACAAATGGCGGCCATTTTGTCCGTCAATTTTGGTCCGATTTTGACGAAATTCGAATTCAACCTTCATAACCATGGAACGGTGATATAATCAAACGGTTTTTTAAATCGGATAACAATTTTGACCTCCAGAGGGACCACAAGCTAAAAAGGGCGATTTTTCGGACAATCAGGGGCCATAATTCAGGAAGCTACGATCCAATTGGCGCAAATATCGAAAGGAACCAAGATCTTTGGTTTATAAACATGCATTTCAAGTTTTATCCAAATCGGTTCAAAATTGTGTCCTCTACACTGTTCACAAGCTAAAAAACGTGATTTTTCGTACAATCAGGGGCCATAACCCATGAAGTTACGGTTCGATACATGCCAATATCGAAAGGAACCGAGATCTTAGGGTGATAAACCTATATTTTAAGTTTCATTGAAATCGGATAAAAATTGTGACCTGTAGACTGTTCACAAACAATTGTGGACGGACGTCCGGACGGACGGACGAACAGGGGCGACGACAATATACGTCCACATGAAAATGTGGGCGTATAAAAATGTACCCTAGTTAGGGTGACCCTAAAGGCAGACAAAAGGGCCCCTCTGGCCAAGGGAAAGGGCCCTCGTGTCCAAGTCAATCGTTTCTATACACTGTTACTGTCGAATCGATTACTAAATGAGAATGCAGTCATTGTATTGGCATAAAAATCATCAATCAAGATGAACCTAAGTTATCTTGTCCCAAAGTATCAACCAATCAAATTGCTTATCTCTGCTTACCCTAAGCGGAAAATGCTCATCTTCGAACTCCATCAAGGCATTGACCTAATAAGCATATACACCAAGTTTGAACATTTTAACTCAATTAGAAGGAGAGTTATTGTGTTCCAAAGTCTCGACTACTCTCGACCAATCAAATTGCGTATCGCTCTGCTTACCTTGAGCAGAAAATGCTCATTATCGAACTTAGTCAAGGTATTACTGTAATGAAACTATACACCAAGTTTCATCACTCTCACTTAATTAGAACTAAAGTTATCATGTCCCAAAGCATCAACCAATCAAATTGCTTATCTCTGCTTACCCTAAGTGGAAAATGCTCATCTTCGAACTCCATCAAGGCATTGACCTTATAAGCATATACACCAAGTTTGAACATTTTTACTCAATTAGAAGAAAAGTTATTGTGTTCCAAAGTCTCGACCAATCAAATTGCGTATCGCTCTGCTTACCCTAAGCGGAAAATGCTCATCTGCGAACTCCATCAAGGCATTGACCTAATAAGCATATACACCAAGTTTGAATATTTTAACTCAATTAGAAGGAGAGTTATTGTGTTCCAAAGTCTCGACCAATCAAATTGCTCTGCTTACCCTGAGGGGAAAATGCTCATTATTGAACTTAGTCAAGGTATTACTGTAATGAAACTATACACTAAGTTTCACCACTCTCACTTAATTAGAACTAAAGTTATCGTGTCCCAAAGCATCAACCAATCAAATTGCTTATCTCTGCTTACCCTAAGTGGAAAAGGCGGGGGACAAAAAATAGATTGCCAGGAAACGAAACATACGCCCACATAGCAGCTAAATCGTCCGGGCAGTCAACAAGAGTTGTCTCATATTAATAGTAAGTGCAGGAGGACCGCACAAGTTATCAGAAAATCATTAGAATTTGTTTCATTTTTATAAAGTTCTGCCCCATGTTAAATTACCATGTAACGGTGATATAATTAAACGTTTTTTTTAAATTGGATAATAATTTTGACTTCCAAAGGAACCACAAGCTAAAAAGGGATATTTTTTGGACAGTCAGGGGCCATAATTCAAGAAGTTACAATCCGAAGCTCGCAAATATCCAGAGGAACCAAGATCTGTGGATTACTAACATATATGTCAAGTTTCATCAAAATCGGTCCAAAATTGTGGCCTCAAACACTGTGTATAAATTGTGTCAATCAGATATCAACTTTGGCCTCTGGAGCGTCCACAAGATATTTTGAAGTGATCAAGGGCCATAACTCTGGCAGTTAATATCGGAAATTGCTGAAAATAAATAGGTGTCTTCGTCTTCATGACCTTAAACTATGTGTATAAATTTAAATTCAATCGGATATTAACTTTAGCCTCTAGAGCGTCCACAAGCAATTGTGGATGCTGGACTGACAACAATATACGACCACATTTCAATGTGGGCGTATAAAAAGTCATTTTTGCGTACAATCAGGGGCTATAATTCAGAAAGTTTCAATCAGATATGAGCAAATATCGAAAGGAACCATGATATTTGGATTATAAACATGCATTTCTAGTTTCATCAAAATCGATTTAAAAAATTGTGACCTCTACACTGTTCACAAGCTAAAAACGTGATTTTTTTGACAATCGGGGGCCATAATTCATGAAGTTACAGTCCAATACATGCCAATATCGAAAGGAACCGAGATCTTAGGGTGATAAACCTATATTTCAAGTTTCATTGAAATCGGATAAAAATTGTGACCTGTAGACTGTTCACAAACAATTGTGGACGGACGGACGGACAGGGGCGACGACAATATACGTCCACATAAAAATGTGGGCGTATAAAAAGTCAATTTTGCGTACAATCAGGGGCTATAATTCAGGAAGTTACAATCCAATATTATCCGTTGAATATCAAAAGGAACCAAGATCTTTGGGTTATAAACATGCATTTCAAGTTTCATCAACTTCAGATTAAAATTGTGACCTCTACAGGGTCCACAACCTTGATATACCATATTTTTATACCCTAGTTTTGTCTGTTAGTTATGGTCCGATTTTCACATTCATTACGTTGTAACGGTGATATAATCAAACGTTTTTTTAAATCGGGTAATAATTTTGACTTCCAGAGGGACCACAAGGTAATAAAGGCTATTTTTCGTATACAATCAGGGGCCATAATTCAGGAAGTTATGATCCGATATGCCATGCGCAAATATCGAAAGGAACCAAGATCTTTGGGTTATAAACATGCATGTCAAGTTTCATCAAAATCGGTTCAAAATTGTGACCTCTATAGGGTCCACAAGCTAAAAACGTGATTTTTCGTACAATCAGGGGCCATAATCCATGAAGTTTTGATCCGATACATGCCAATATCGAAAGCAGCCGAGATCTTTTGGGGATAAACCTATATTTCAAGTTTCGTCAAAATCAGATAAGAATTGTGACCTGTAGAGAGTCCACAAACCAATTGTGAACGGACAGACAGGGGCGACGACAATATATGTCCACATAAAAATGTGGGCGTATAAAAAGGCGATTTAGCGTATAATCAGGGGCCATAATTCAGGCAGTTACGATTCGACATGCGCAAATATCGAAAGGAACCTAGAACTTTGGGTTATAAACATGAATTTCAAGTTTCATCAAAATCGAATTAAAATTGTGACCTCTACAGGGTCCACAACCTTGATATACCATTTTGTAACAGTATTCGCGTACAAACGGCGGCCATATTGTATGGCAATTTTGGTCTGATTTTCCCGAAATTCGAACTCAACCTTCCTTAGGGTATAATGGTGATATAATCAATCAGTTTTTTAAATCGGATAATAATTGTGTCCTCCAGAGGGACCACAAGCTAAAAAGGGTGATTTTTCGGACAATCAGGGGCCATAATTCAGGAAATTACATTCAGATAGGCGCAAATATCGAAAGGAACCAAGATCTTTGAGTTATAAACATGCATTTCAAGTTTCATCAAAATCGGTTCAATATTGTGACCTCTACAGTGTTCACAAGCTAAAAACGTGATTTTTCGTACAATCAGGGGCCATAATCCATGAAGTTTTGATCCGATACATGCCAATATCGAAAGCAGCCGAGATCTTTTGGGGATAAACGTATATTTCAAGTTTCGTCAAAATCAGATAAGAATTGTGACCTGTAGAGAGTCCACAAACAAATTGTGGACAGACGGACGAACGGACGGTGGCGACGACATAATACGTCCACATGAATATGTGGGCGTATAAAAACCAACGCCGGTTATTATTGTTTAGTTTTTGGAAGTTGTCTTAGACATATGATTCCTTTTTTTGTCCGATTGGGGAAACTGTTTTTTGTAATCCTTTTTTCCAATTCGTGTAGGTCCTCAATTTCTGCAAGGGGAGATAAATTAGAAAATTTCTAATGATATCGTTGAAGCTACATGTAGATCAACAAAATCTACTTACATTCCCAATTTCATGAAAATCGAACTAATGTTCTAGAAGTTGTCATGTTGGTTTTACTTCCGGGATAGGATGTCAATAACGTAATATTACAGTGTAATGGTGATATACCATACTTTAACACAATTCGCGTACAAGCAGCGGCCATTTTGTCTGGCAATTTTGGTCCGATTTTCACGAAATTCGAACTCAACCTTCATAACCATGGAACGGTGATATAATCAAACGGTTTTTTAAATCGGATAACAATTTTTACCTCCAGAGGGACCACAAGCTAAAAAGGGCGATTTTTCGGACAATCAGGGGCCATAACCCATGAAGTTACAGTCCGATACATGCCAATATCGACAGGAACCGAGATCTTAGGGTGATAAACCTACGTTTTAAGTTTCATTGAAATCGGATAAAAATTATGACCTGTAGACTGTTCACAAACAATTGTGGACGGACGGACGGACGAACAGGGGCGACGACAATATACGTCCACATGAAAATGTGGGCGTATAAAAATGGTATATCATGGTTGTGGACCCTGTATAGGTCACAGGCAGGATACGCCCACATTTTCGAGAGATGGACAGAGAACAAGCAATACCGAAAGTGATTTTTCCTACATCTTTAAGTCCTGTATTTCATACTGTATTGGGAGCAGCCATTTAGTTGGTCAGTTCCAGTCTGATATTAATGAAATTCGAAACCGACAATGATTATGGTGTGATGGTACACAACCTAGAAATGTGACTTTTCATCAAAATCGGATAAGAATTGTGACCTGTAGAGAGTCCACAACCATGATATACCATATTTTTACACTATTCGCGTACAAACGGCGACCATTTCGTCCGGCAATTTTGGTACAATTTTCACGAAATTAGAACTCAACCTTCCTCATCAAAATCGAATTGGATAATAATTGTGACATCCAGAGGGACCACAAGCTAAAGAAAGGGGGATTTTGCGTATAACCAGGGGCCATAATTCAGGAAGTTACGATCCGATATGCGCAAATATCGAAAAGAACCAAGATCTTTGGGTTATAACCATGAATTTCAAGTTTCATCAAAATCGAATTAAAATTGTGACCTTTACAGGGTCCACAACCTTGATATGCCATTTTTTAACAGTATTCGGGTAGAAACGGCGGCCATTTTGTATGGCAATTTTGGTCCGATTTTCCCGAAATTCGAACTCAACCTTCCTTACGGTGTAACGGTAATATAATTAAACGTTTTTTTAAATCGGATAATAATTGTGACCTCCAGAGGAACCACTAGCTAAAAAAAAAGGGGGATTTTGCGTATAATCAGGGGCCATAATTCAGGAAGTTAGATCCGATATGCGCAAATATCGAAAGCAACCAAGATCTTTGGGTTATAACCATGAATTTCAAGTTTCATCAAAATCGAATTAAAATTGTGACCTCCACAACCTTGATATACCATTTTTTAACAGTATTCGCGTACAAACGGCGTCCATTTTGTATGGCAATTTTGGTCCGATTTTCCCGAAATTTGAACTCAACCTTCCTTAGGGTGTAACGGTGATATAATCAAACAGTTTTTTTAAATCGGATAATAATTGTGACCTCCAGAGGGACCACAAGCTAAAAAGGGTGATTTTTCGGACAATCAGGGGCCATAATTCAGGAAATTACATTCCGATAGTGGCAAATATCAAAAGGAACCAAGATCTTTGGGGATAAACCTATATTTCAAGTTTCGTCAAAATCGGATAAGAATTGTGACCTGTATAGAGTCCACAAATTGTGGACGGATGGACGTCCGGACGGACGGACAGGGGTGACGACATAATACGTCCACATGAAAATGTGGGCGTATAAAAATTAATAACAAACTTACGACTATGTATTGTTAGTTTTTTTGTTCGTAAAATTTGATGATTTCGACTATGTAAAACGTTTTGAAAATATATTTTATGCGTAACCGGGAGTTTGGTTTTTTATGTGGTAGATTATCCAGTAATTTTCGTCAATAATTGAGAACCGACCCAGACCCTCCGTGCGTTGAAGACTAGGGGGGGTCTGGGTGACCGAGACTAATATACCATATTTTTACAATTTTCGGGTACAAGCGGCCGCCATTTTGTCCGTCAATTTTGATCTGATTTCCACAAAAATTGAACTCAATCTTTATTACCATGTAACGGTGATATAATCAAATGTTTTTTTAAATCGGATAATAATTTTGACCTCCAGAGGGACCACAAGCTAAATAGGAAGATTTTTCGGACAATCAAGGGCCATTATTCAGGAAGTTTCGATCCGATGAGTGCAATATCGAAAGGAACCAAGATCTTTGGGTTATAAACATGCATGTCAAGTTTCATCAAAATCGGTTCAAAATTGTAACCTCTATAGGTTCCACAAGCTAAAAACGTGATTTTTCGTACAATCAGGGGCCATAATCCATGAAGTTTTCATCCGATACATGCCAATATCGAAAGCAGCCGAGATCTTTTGGGGATAAACCTATATTTCAAGTTTCGTCAAAATCGGATAAGAAATGTGACCTGTAGAGAGTCCACAAAGAAATTGTGGACGGATGGACGGACGTCCGGACGAACAGGGGCGACGACAATATACGTCCACATAAAAATGTGGGCGTATAAAAAGGCGATTTTTCGGACAATCAGGGGCCATAATTCAGGAAGTTATGATCCGATATGCGCAAATATCGAAAGGAACCAAGATCTGTTGGTTATAAACATGTATTTTAAGTTTCATCAAAATTGATTTAAAATTGTGACCCCTACAGGTTCCACAACCTATATACCATATTTTTACACTTTTCGGGTACAAGCGGCCACCATTTTGTCCGTCAATTTTGATTTGATTTCCACAAAAATTGAACTCAATCTTTATTACCATGTAATGGTGATATAATCGGATAATAATTTTGACCTCCAGAGGGACCACAAGCTAAATAGGGCAATCAGGGGCCATAATTCAGGAAGTTTCGATCCGATGAGTGCAAATATCGAAAGGAACCAAGATCTTTGGGTTATAAACATGCATGTCAAGTTTCATCAAACTCGGTTCAAAATTGTAACCTCTATAGGTTCCACAAGCTAAAAACGTGATTTTTCGTACAATCAGGGGCCATAATATATGAAGTTTTCATCCGATACATGCCAATATCGAAAGCAGCCGAGATCTTTTGGGGATAAACCTATATTTCAAGTTTCGTCAAAATCGGATAAGAAATGTGACCTGTAGAGAGTCCACAAACAAATTGTGGACGGATGGACGGACAGGGGCGACGACAATATACGTCCACATAAAAATGTGGGCGTATAAAAAGGCGATTTTTCGGACAATCAGGGGCCATAATTCAGGAAGTTATGATCCGATATGCGCAAATATCGAAAGGAACCAAGATCTGTTGGTTATAAACATGTATTTTAAGTTTCATCAAAATTGATTTAAAATTGTGACCCCTACTGGTTCCACAACCTATATACCATATTTTTACACTTTTCGGGTACAAGCGGCCACCATTTTGTCCGTCAATTTTGATTTGATTTCCACAAAAATTGAACTCAATCTTTATTACCATGTAATGGTGATATAATCAAATGTTTTTTTAAATCGGATAATAATTTTGACCTCCAGAGGGACCACAAGCTAAATAGGGCAATCAGGGGCCATAATTCAGGAAGTTTCGATCCGATGAGTGCAAATATCGAAAGGAACCAAGATCTTTAGGTTATAAACATGCATGTCAAGTTTCATCAAAATCGGTTCAAAATTGTAACCTCTATAGGTTCCACAAGCTAAAAACGTGATTTTTCGTACAATCAGGGGCCATAATCCATGAAGTTTTCATCCGATACATGCCAATATCGAAAGCAGCCGAGATCTTTTGGGGATAAACCTATATTTCAAGTTTCGTCAAAATCGGATAAGAAATGTGACCTGTAGAGAGTCCACAAACAAATTGTGGACGTCCGGACGGACAGGGCGACGACAATATACGTCCACATAAAAATGTGGGCGTATAAAAAGGCGATTTTTCGGACAATCAGGGGCCATAATTCAGGAAGTTATGATCCGATATGCGCAAATATCGAAAGGAACCAAGATCTGTTGGTTATAAACATGTATTTTAAGTTTCATCAAAATTGATTTAAAATTGTGACCCCTACTGGTTCCACAACCTATATACCATATTTTTACACTTTTCGGGTACAAGCGGCCACCATTTTGTCCGTCAATTTTGATTTGATTTCCACAAAAATTGAACTCAATCTTTATTACCATGTAATGGTGATATAATCAAATGTTTTTTTAAATCGGATAATAATTTTGACCTCCAGAGGGACCACAAGCTAAATAGGGCAATCAGGGGCCATAATTCAGGAAGTTTCGATCCGATGAGTGCAAATATCGAAAGGAACCAAGATCTTTAGGTTATAAACATGCATGTCAAGTTTCATCAAAATCGGTTCAAAATTGTAACCTCTATAGGTTCCACAAGCTAAAAACGTGATTTTTCGTACAATCAGGGGCCATAATCCATGAAGTTTTCATCCGATACATGCCAATATCGAAAGCAGCCGAGATCTTTTGGGGATAAACCTATATTTCAAGTTTCGTCAAAATCGGATAAGAAATGTGACCTGTAGAGAGTCCACAAACAAATTGTGGACGGATGGACGGACAGGGGCGACGACAATATACGTCCACATAAAAATGTGGGCATATAAAAAGGCGATTTTTCGGACAATCAGGGGCCATAATTCAGGAAGTTATGATCCGATATGCGCAAATATCGAAAGGAACCAAGATCTGTTGGTTATAAACATGTATTTTAAGTTTCATCAAAATTGATTTAAAATTGTGACCCCTACTGGTTCCACAACCTATATACCATATTTTTACACTTTTCGGGTACAAGCGGCCACCATTTTGTCCGTCAATTTTGATTTGATTTCCACAAAAATTGAACTCAATCTTTATTACCATGTAATGGTGATATAATCAAATGTTTTTTTAAATCGGATAATAATTTTGACCTCCAGAGGGACCACAAGCTAAATAGGGCAATCAGGGGCCATAATTCAGGAAGTTTCGATCCGATGAGTGCAAATATCGAAAGGAACCAAGATCTTTAGGTTATAAACATGCATGTCAAGTTTCATCAAAATCGGTTCAAAATTGTAACCTCTATAGGTTCCACAAGCTAAAAACGTGATTTTTCGTACAATCAGGGGCCATAATCCATGAAGTTTTCATCCGATACATGCCAATATCGAAAGAAGCCGAGATCTTTTGGGGATAAACCTATATTTCAAGTTTCGTCAAAATCGGATAAGAAATGTGACCTGTAGAGAGTCCACAAACAAATTGTGGACGGATGGACGGACGTCCGGACGGACAGGGCGACGATAATATACGTCCACATAAAAATGTGGGCGTATAAAAAGGCGATTTTTCGGACAATCGGGGGCCATAATTCAGGAAGTTATGATCCGATATGCACAAATATCGAAAGGAACCAAGATCTGTTGGTTATAAACATGTATTTTAAGTTTCATCAAAATTGATTTAAAATTGTGACCTCTACAGGTTCCACAACCTATATACCATATTTTTACACTTTTCGGGTACAAGCGGCCACCATTTTGTCCGTCAATTTTGATTTGATTTCCACAAAAATTGAACTCAATCTTTATTACCATATAATGGTGATATAATCAAATGGTTTTTTAAATCGGATAATAATTTTGACCTCCAGAGGGACCACAAGCTAAATAGGACAATCAGGGGCCATAATTCAGGAAGTTTCGATCCGATGAGTGCAAATATCGAAAGGAACCAAGATCTTTGGGTTATAAACATACATGTCAAGTTTCATCAAAATCGGTTCAAAATTGTGACCTCTATAGGGTCCACAAGCTAAAAACATGATTTTTCTTACAATCAGGGGCCATAATCCATGAAGTTTCAATCCGATACATGCCAAGATCTTATGGGGATAAACCTATATTTGAAGTTTCGTCAAAATTGGATAAATTGTGGACGACGGACGTCCGGACGGACAGGGGCGACGACATAATACGTCCACATGAAAATGTGGGCGTATAAAAATATTCCAAAATCTTAATTGAAACAGACATACTATACAGCGAGACCGAACAAATATTTACAAGAAGATCCAACATCTGATTTTAGCCTTTACTATACATAATGTCAAGGCCGTACAACGAACTGTCAATCAAATTGACTGACATGTTCCTCGCTCTATATCGTACTCGCTTTATAAGATCTAGCCTTTACCACTAGCAGTAGTTTCATTTTACTTTTACAAAGTAGTCTTGATTATACCGACCTGTCAATTAGACGTAGAATGGTCGGCAGACTGGTTAAGCGAGACTATTTTCAAAACAAGGGCATGTAACCTATTTACTCAAAAGTGTCCAGATATTATGGACGACACACGGAACCATGTTTCAGTCTATTATTATAACTAAGGAGAAAAAAGTGCCTACCTTTGTGTAGCAGGATCGTCGGACAGACTTCCACCTTTCCAGGTGGTGGGTTAAACCATAAAGATACAAACAGGAACATCACAAAACAGTTAATTTACACAGGACAGGATTGTATACAAAAGAGCACTGAAATAATAAAAAGAACGAAATTAGTTTATATTCAATAAGAAAGATAGTTAACACCACCACTATGTGGTATACATATATCTTATAATGACTATCAACTAATTTTATAAAATAGAGATATGTTGCCTATTACAGGTAATAACAGCTTTAGGATTATTATACACGTAATAGATATAATAATGAAATATATAAGAAACATACCATGAAAACAGTGCTCTTAGTATATAAAGAAAATAGGTTGCCAGGCAACGAAACATACCTCCACGGTTGCACATTAAGTAATTATCAGCAAAATCATTAGAATTTGTTTGGTTTTTATAAAGTTATGCCCCAGAATAAAATTGTGACCTCCATTGGGTCCACAAAGTAAAAAACATGATTTTTCGTACAATCAGGGGCCATAATTCAGGAAGTAAAAGTCCAATGTGCCCGAATATCGACAGGAACTGCAATCTTTGGGTTATAAACTTATATTTCAAATTTCATCAAAATCGGATTAAAATTGTGACTCTACAGGGTCCACAACCTTGATATAGATAACGGCTAGTCAGATCTACCAATTGAAAACTCCATCAGAACAGTATAAAATACAATATATAATAACCCTGTCTGCTAGAGAAGTGACACAAGATAACCATACAATCAACCGGTCTGCTCGACGGGCGACAATTTCTAAACTGCAATAAAAAACACCCCAGTCCAGCTAATCAACCCTCTTATATAGGTGCACGTGCACTCCAAGATTATGCAAGAGTTTGGGCGATCCCAGGCGCGGATCCAGGATTTTTTGCAGGGGGGGGTCTAGGTTTGATAATTGCGGTGGGCGTAGCTCCAAAGGCACTCAACCAATTAACGGGGGGTTTGGGGGCCCTCCCCTCCAAAAATTTGGTAAATTAGATTCAATATGGTCCATTCTGACGTATTTCCGGAAGGTAAATTCCAAAATTACAGGTCTAAAAGTCGCCAATAAAATCGCATAAAAAATTTTCAAGCCTGACCCCCCCCCCCCCCCTCTGGATCCGCGCATCCATAGAGGTAGTGGAGTCTAGGAAGCCCATCAAATGCGGTTGCGTTTGGGAGAGCCAAACTTACTCTGAAAGTTAGAAAATCAAGTGACGAAATCACTACATATATGAAGAAAACATTTGTAATTTATACCAGAATAAAATAGGCTTTAAATTAGAAAGGAATTGTCATATTTAATAATTCAAATCAAGTTAAACAAATATAAACCTACCTTGGTTAGTGAAATCGGTGCTAAAACACAAATTGATGCGTCCGAGATGTAGCCAGGGGAAAAAATGACCAGTTGAAAACAGGATGTTAGGACGGTATCTAAGTTACGGAATACAGCTCACCATCTTACAATAGCCTCCTCTTTAAACTATTGAAACGTTCCTCGTTTCTCGTTCGTTTTTTTATAAGGGTAGATAACCCTATTTATGTCCATTTATTGAATTATTTATATACATGATGTATATATCTGTAATTAGTTTATATTTTATTATATTATCAAAATCTGTAGTATGTTCTGCCGATTTGAAATATGTATAACATGTGTATGTTTCATGTTTGTTATAATTGTTAATATTCATTCTTTGTCTGAAATGGTTCATAAATCATTACCATTCTGTTTTGTTCATTATTACTGTACATATACTCGATAATTTACTTTTTTGGTGTGATTGGACTGTGTCTACGTAAGTGATATTGTACAATCGCTGAAGGTATTCTCGCTAATACTTGAGTGTAACTGATCTAAGGTTTGAAATAACGAAACCGCCTAATCAAGGTAGCAAGTTCTAACACCCTTCTTAAATTAAACTTATGCACCTACATGTCTGTTTAATATACTATGTTTAATGGTAATAAATACACATTAATTATAATTTGGCTGTCACTTATTCTATGCTTGAGGATACTTGAGGAGAATTACCTTTAGGCTAATTCCAATCCTTGTCTCTTGAAGGGGGAGCCTTTACGTTTTGCTTACTTTACACAAGGTTCGTGATTGGCCTAATATCAATCACTGGTGGCAGAGTTACTATACCCCAAAACCCTGTTGGTGGTTATTAACCGGCACTACACTATAAAAGTAATAATAACCACTGGAAATGAAAGACTAACTGGATATACAGGATCATGGAAACTGGCTAAAATATTTAAAGAGAATATAACACTCTACTAAAATACTCAAAGAGAATATAACACCCTACTAAATTTGCATATAAAAACTATAGGATGAACATTCCTAGAACTACTCACTAGACAAATAAGAAAGTTTAAAGGTGAAGAACTGGTACAGAGTGGACAGCATAAAACAGGTTTAAACGGTTAGTAGCCTACAACCCTTAATAGTTCATATTCAGGCCCGTAGCTAGCACCGGGGGGGGGGGGCTTTGACGATTGCCGAAAAAGTGGGCTCCCCCAATGGGCACCGAAGGCGCCCTTTCTATTGAACGTAATGCGTGGTGCCGGGCCAACTAATGTCACGTGGTTTATGGGCACCTCGCCAATCATGTGGTTTATGGCCGCCTTGCCAATCATGTCGTTATATATGAGGCGCCGTTGGAATATTGCAGCGCCTCATATTGACTCTCACGATTAACATCACAACTTGAGTGATGGGGCGCCCATGTTGTCAAAATCTAAGCTATCATCGCAAGGAATATATATGAATAGTTTTCAAGACAATCCATTTAGAATTTCGGACTATTGTCAAAATACACAGACACACAAAGGAAAATCCATTTAGTGTGCCTCTGACCCAGTGCCGTACTTGGCCCACCTGTCCGTGGGCCAAGTACGGCCTAAGCCTATAAGAAAGAAAAAATAAGAAGAAAAAAAAGGAGGAAAGAAAGGAAGGAGGAGGGGAGAAAAGAAAGAAGGAAGGAGAGGACAGGACACAGGACAGGAGAATGAAAGAAAAGATGGGAAAAAAATGACTGACAAACAACAAAAGAAAAAGATGTGTATAATAGTGCTCTTAGGTCATTCTCTTTCTAATTGTATCAGGAAATCAAAAATTTGCCTGCCTTCTTCTGCTTTGGTCTGAAGTTGCTCTAAATTGACAAATATGAGGGGTCTAAGTCTATCAGAAGTAATTTTAATCTGATTATTCAAGCCCAATTTTAAAATCAATGTGAAAAGTCAACAATTTTGATTGAATTTTTAGACTGAATATTAGGAAAAGTATATATCCTATCGACTCAGAATCATTTATAAATTGTTAAAAGACAAATTGATAAAAGCCAAATTTTTCGGCATGATACCCCCGAGTCATTAATGCAGGACGGAGGGCCTGACAAGGACAGCTGCCCAGTCGTTCGGTGGGACGAAAAACAGAGGTTCTGTGTTCACATTGGAACACGAAATACGGACAAATTTCCCTCATAGCTATCTCATTTTATTTCATTTCATTAGCCCGCATAGCCTCACCCCTCGTCCATTTCGGTCTCGTTTCCGTATATGTTAATAAGTTACGTGCTCTGTGTAAGAAAGCTATGTAGAAAGGTCTGGGTTGGGTGAAACGGGATATTTGAGACATCGTCAATCGCAATTAATGGACCTTTCCGTGATTTAGCTGTTTGTTATCGAAGTAATCAATCATTAATTACACTGAATCCCAATTGAGCCAGGTCCTGATCCACCGATTAATATAAAATCAGCGTGATTAAAACACAGATTCTGTTTCGTTTCGTTTTTTAATGTTCTCTGGGATCTGGAAGAGTAGTTATATAACAGGCGTTCTGGTTGAAGTGAGGGAGATTAGCCAATGAAACGGTCAGTTATGGCGAGTTCTTAGCGTACGGTGCACGGAACTGTGGGTAAACCACTAGAAACGTCAACGCCGATGGGTTAATCACTGCCCGACGACTAAATGCCAAAACCCCAGCGCTCGACCTCTGACGCGACCTTCCACTAGAACCGGTCAGATCTTCAAGTAGTGTCGCCATCGAAAGTATAAAACCCGAAACGAAATATATGGATCTGAATTTTAATTAGATTGATATAAAATGGAAAGACTGTTTTTATAAAAAGGGACATGAAAAATAATATTATTCATTCTTTTAGGATAAGGTCGACGTCCGCATTTAAAGTGCTTAAAAACATTTTTTTAATATGGATGGAGACACGTGACTTCGAAGTGACACGATAATACAACGTAATGCGAGTGAATTGTGAGTGGTTCGTGTTGGATGGATCCACGTCACTTGTCAGGATAACCCTATTTTTTAATACCGGAAGAGACTTTACGCATTGAACTTGTCATACCAGAAATGAAAATAGAACAGAGGTTAGAAACAGATTTTATCCGTCAGTGTCGATTCTGCTTTTAGTTTTGAGATATCACCATTAAGCATCCAATTAAAACATTAGACATTGTTTACTGGAGAATCAGTACAACTTTATACAAACGTTAGACATTGTCTACTGGACAAACACCTACAACTTTATGCAACTATGGTGAGTTGGCAATCTGTAACTGTTTCTCATGGGTATTGATACTCCAGGGTGTCTTGAGGTTTCATTCACACATAACCGTAACCTCACGATTCCTCAAGCTATATTTAGTTGAGGAAGCTAAATAATATACTCTCCAAAAAAAGAAACGCAAAGTTACATTTCGTCGTCGGTATATCCTCACTCTACCATCCCCTGTTGCAACAAGAACCGTGACATGTCGCTGAACCTAACTGCTCTCCAGTGTTGCTGTGGCCATACCCACAGTGTCCGAGCCCATTAAAGTTGGATTATATGGTGTCAGCTTATTTCAAAACAGGAGCTCTAACGGGGACGTCGTCTCATTATTCGGTTTCACGTAGGCATTTACGGACTGTCTGAGACGAGATTCTACGCCGTCCGCGAATTGCTGCTGCAGTTGAGGTCGCTGTTGAAAACCATTTACGCTAATTTACGTAACCGGACGTGACGATCCAGGACAAGTGGGGTTACTCTTGTTTGGCCTGAGCTTGGGCGGTCACGTGTTGAACTTCCCTGTCGGTACCTCTCCCAAAGGGAAACATTCAGCAGCCTGGCTACCTCTGTCTTGGATTCACCTGCTTGTAATCAACCAATAGTGTTGTTGCGTTGGTCTTCGTTCAGACGTGGTATGACTTGGTTCGTTGAGTGTTTACATGTGCAACTGATTTGGAAAACGAGAACCCCGAGATTTTAAAGGCCCTAGATTTAGGTTCCATGCGAAAAGCTCTTGAATTTGTTAAATTCATGTTTCTTGGTACAATCAGGCGATAACAAATTTCGGCAAAAAGGATGACCAGTCACCATTAGTGACACTACATTTAAAACCAATAATGAATTTCTTTTATCCTTACATAATGACATTAAAACAAGTAAGATTTGCGGAAAGAACGACTTCGTTTAAATAAAAGAAAAATGATGAAAAATGGGTTGTGCGTTTCTTTTTTTGAAGAGTATATATTCTTTTGAGGCAGAATGCAAGTGAATTGTTGGCGAATCAAATAGCCACGAGCTGCTGAAAGATGTCAGTCTATAAATTCTAAATGCATGTCCTACCTTATTGTAGGGTGCCCCAAGATAAAAAAAACCCCTCGAAAACTATTTACAGATATGGCACTTTATCTATACATACAACAACCCCAGTAGTAAGTGCAGGGGGACTGCACCACACACAATTCTACACAAAAACACAAATACATAGACAAGACATCGCACTCAGAGACCATAATCAAAACAATTCAAAAAGAGTAAATGGATATGGGGGCTAGCTGTAAGCGTCCACTGTGCTGTACAGTCCCGGGCCTGTGGTGACACAGACTTCACTCGTATTTGAAAACAATTGGGAATACAACCTATTGGTTTTTCACGTTTCAAGATTGTGGCACTTCCGGCTCGTTCGACAAACTCCATATTTTGTGTACGAATCAGTAATTACTTATATGGTATCGAAAAAAAAAATTAGGTCATTCTGACCTATATTTCTTCGATTTTTTTGACAACCTTGATTCTTAATTTCTTCAAGGCGAGATGATTTAGAAAATTTCTAATGATATCTCTGAAGTTGCATCGATTGTGCTACCCGACAGAAAGCTCAGATATGATACTGGTCGATAATTTTCCAGTAATTGTGGGTCAAGAGTCAACTGCAAACTCGAATTTATGATGTTAGTAATATTACAGGAAGCTAATGGTGTTATAATTTTATATATTACAGGATACTAATGATGTTATAACTTTTATATATTACAGGAAACTAATGATGTTATAACTTTGGTATATTACAGGAAGCTAATGGTGTTATAACTTTTATATATTACAGGAAACTAATGATGTTATAACTTTATATATTATAGGATACTAATGATGTTATAACTTTTATATATTACAGGAAACTAATGATGTTAATACTTTCCATCAGTGTGTTGTATGTGATGAGATTTTTAAACAATATGATGATTTAGAAAAACACAATAAGATACATGTTAAAGAAGAGAAAACTGATGATGTAGATAAATACTGTCATGTTCATTTTAAAGAAGAGAAAATTGATGATGTAGATGAATATTGTCAGGTTAAAGAAGAGAAACCTGATCGTGTGGATGGCTATTGTCAAACTGAAGATGACGGAACTATTTATCAGTGTCACTTGTGTGATGAAGAATTTAAATCTTGCACTGATTTAACAAAACACTGTGAAAAACATGTTAGTCGCCAAGGACAAAGAGGAGAAAGAGATTATAAATGTAATTTTTGTAGTAAATTATTTACTCATAATGGTAATCTACAGAAACATGTCCGAACTCATACAGGAGAAATACCTTATAAATGTGATGTTTGTACTAAATCATTTGCTCTTAAATATGCGCTAAAGACACATGCCAGAATTCACACAGGAGAAAAACCTTATAAATGTGATGTTTGTACTAAATCATTCACCAATACTAGTAATCTACAGACCCACATCAGAAGTCATACAGGAGAAAGACCTTATAAATGTGATGTTTGTAGTAAATCATTTACCACTAGTAGTAATCTACAGATCCACATGAGAAATCATGCCGGAGGGAAACCTTATAAATGTGATGTTTGTACTAAATCATTTAGTCAGAATGGTAATCTACAGACCCACATCAGAAGTCATACAAGATAAAAAACTTTACACAAAAACAAATATACAGATAAGACATCATAAGCAGAAATCATAAACTAACGAACAATTCAAATAAAGCGAATGGATTTGTGCTGTTGAGTCTCGGGTCTTAATACACAGTGTTGAAGGTCATGAGACAATGAAGCCCATTGATTTTCAGCGATTTCCAATAATTACTGCCAGTTATGGCCCATGATCACTTCAAAATATCTTGTGGAGGCTCAAAAGGCCAAAGTTAATATCCGATTGACTTTAAATTTATACAGAGTATTCAAGGTCATGAGATGAAGAAGCCTATTGATTTTCACTTTCAGCAATTTCCAATAATTACTGCCATGGTTGTCTCCCTTGATCACTTTGAGGTCAAACTTATCATTGGATTGAATTCGATTGATACACAGAGTTTAAGGTCTTGAGACGAATAAGTACATGTATATTGATTTTCAATGAATTTTGATAACTGATAGTCCTATTATGCTCACAAACGCAAAAGATCAGTCATCTGCTATAGGGTTAAAGACAGTTCCCAGAAAAAGTATTTATTGAATGGTCATTTTCAATATAATTATGGCAATTTTGGTAAATATTGAAAGTAGAGAACTTCAATCTTACTAGAAAAATACTTGATTGGCTGGAATGTATACACAGAACAAAAGTGTAAGGGTTTCGCTAATCGGCAGTCCAGTAATTGGGAATGTCTTCTTGTGTGACTTTAAAGGTCACATGCGGGGATTGAGTGCTTGATGTACCTGATGCTACTCTTCAAGAGAGATTTGTTCTAACTCCTGTCGATAAGGCCAGCAATAATATTGCCTTTATCTGTAAATAATATCCTTACTGATGTTGGACTTACATAACCAATATACTTTTAACAGGAGTAATGGTATTAAAGACAATGATAGATGCACTACCTTACATTTATTCTATTCCTAAATTTCATAAAAACCCAGTAAAATTCAGATACATAATATCCTCCAGTATCTGCCAGACTAAACAGCTTGCACAAACTATCACCAAAGGACTTAAATTATGTCAAACCCAACATGCCATTTGGTGCAAAACACTTTGTAATTATACTGGAATTTCATAATTGATAAAAACAAACCGATAGTAGATACTCTAGATAAAATCAATAAAAAAGATAATGCAAATTCAATAGAAAGGTTCGATTTTTCTACCTTATATACTATACTACAACATGCAGATCGTAAAAATAATTTGGATTGGTTCGTAGATAAGGCCTTTAATGGAGCTTTCGGAAAAGGCAGAAACTTGATGGCCATCTACTCACAAGATGCGAGATGGATTACAAAACGTCGCAATGCCAACACGGTAGTTTTTGATAAAGAAACATTCAAAATATCATACATTTTTTCATTGACAATGCCATATTTGAGGTTGGGGATCAGATAATACAGCAAACTATTGGTTTACCAATGGGTACTGACCCCGTTCCATTTATGGCAAATGCACATTTATATAAATACGAGGGGGTTGGGATAGCCTAGTGGTCTAGAGTGCCGCGCTTCGACCTCTAGCTGGCCGATCAACTCTGGCTTGCGACTGTGGTTTCGAGCCCTGGTGTGAGTGCCCGGAGGAAACCCACGAGGTTGAGAAGGCGCCCCTATCTCCATGCCACATATGCTCACACCAGTGCTCGAAACCACAGCCGCAAGCCAGAGGTGACCGGCCAGCTAGATGTCGTAGCGCGGCACTCTAGTCCACTAGGCCATGCCAAACCCCCACTGCCAAAGGCGGTAGGCCCTAAACCATTTAAAAGAAATTTCTAAACTTATAAGACATTTTGAGCATGAAGGAACTGATCTAATAAACACCTACACCATTACTCAGCAACTGACTGACTATATGAAACCCATCTACCTGCCCCGCCCACTGATTGTAGGAGCTGTATCATAAGGTCATTGTGTCAACTGGCGTCGTTTCGATTCCCCAGTTGTACGTGTTTAGTGTGGGTGTGTGTGTGGGGGGCTCTAAACGAGTAAGATGCTGGCTTGTCAGCCTGGAGGTCGATACCTGCTTTGACAGAGATAGTTCATCCAGATTTTCTGGCGTGGTTCCCCCTTGTCACTGAGGCAGGACGGAAGACCTGACAAGAACAGCTGTCTAGTCGTTCGAATAACCAAGGTCCCGTGTACCCATTGACATGCACGTAAAAGAACCCTTGGCAGTTTGAACATAAGAGTATGTCGTAGTGACCACTGTCCGGGCAAAATTCCCCTCCTAGCTCACTGTATGGCATTTGCCTGGTCATGAGCAGAACTGTAGGACGTTATTAAACCCCATTTCATTTCATCTATAGGTGATCAGCGTCGGAAATAAATTTCATAAATTGCATCAGAATCAGTCCACCAATTTTATACTGTAATAATGTATTTCTAGCACATCTTTTCAGGCTGTGTATAGACAGGCCTCTATGCACGGATTACAAAGTAACAAAAACTTTCTTGTATCACAGATGCGGATCTGGGAATTTTGAAAAGGGGGGTGGGGCGCCACAAAATGAGGGCCCCCCCCCCCCCCCCGAAAATTATCCGTCATTTCTTTGCCATTCCAACAGATATTCGTCTAAGTAAACGTTCGAAACGGACAGATTTGGGTCTGAGAAAAAGCACTTTCAGCAGTAAAAAAAGAGCACTTTCGAAAATTGGGGCAGGGGGGCTCGCGCCCCCTTGGATCCGTCTGTGTATCATTATATTTAATATAGTATAAAGAATCACAACAAATCCCCAAATTAATACTCTTATACTCGAAAATATCACAACCCCACATATATTACTCTCAACCCAAATACATGTATACTACATTATATTACTTTCAACCCAGAAATATTACTCTCAACCCATATATATTACTCTCATCTAAGACATTTTACTCTTAACCCATATAGTCTACACCCAAGATATACTACTACTACTCTCACCCCATATATATTACTCTCACCCCAGAAATGATACTCTCAACCCATATATATTACTCTCAACCCATTTAGTCTACAATACTCACTCTCGCCCCATATAAATCATGTTTACTTGTGCCAACCAGAATAATTTGTCCTGGTCTTTAATCAACCTTTTGAATAGGTTCTAACACTTTTAATTTAATATTATATTATATTTAAAGAAGCATTATGGAAGATTTAAATAAAGAGCTGACAGTTCTCGCTATAATAGTTCGAAAGTAGATAAGGGAAAGAGAATGTAGTGAAAATTTCAGTCAAATTGTGTCACTTTGAACCGAGATATTAGCAATTCAATTTTAAACTAGTCTCGGTCATCATTACTGTTGTTGGTATAACAAAAACTCGCTTATCCATTTTTACGTTAAATCATTTGTCATATAAAAGATATTCAAATCCAGTAAATATTACAGGCTAACGATCTTACTGCACGCAGCGATTTATATACGGTATACTTCCACCTGTTCTCAGTCGGAGCCAGCTGTAGACAGATAGGCATTGAGAGTTGATAAGCTATAATTAATGTTTAATTAATAATTTCAGTCCTAAAGAAAGACTTGCAATAGGCAGATTTAACTCTTTAAAAATGTATTAAAATAGTCAAAATCTCTAAATTGTGACCAGAGAATACAGCGCCCTTAGGTCACATTCATCTGAATCATTGTTCTACAGGAATATGTATTAAGATTTTCATTCGGATTTCAAGTTTTAAAATTTTGTAAAAACAAAGCGTTATACAAAAATATTCAAGTGGCTATTGTTTTCTTAAGACTCTGAACTAAAGAACTTAACATAAAGTTGTCTTGGCCTTAACTTGGTATGCCCTAGGCCTACCATAGAAATATCTGTACATATTATTTTCAACAAAATAAAAATGTTATTAATATACAAACATATTGAATTCACAAAATGGTTTCTAACTTTTTCCGTTGCTACAAGTTGCTTTTAAAGTTTTTGTCTATAAAAGTGTCATTGATATCAGATTCTAGATGACCCAATGACTTTTAATCATCTTTATTAACAACATGCATCATCAACAACTATTCAAAGACTGACGTTCTGTTTTAGGCGCATTCGACAATTTCCCGCCTAAACTATAGTCTATATCATATTGATGTACATTATATTAATATTACTGAACTTAATATCATTATAGTCTATTTCTCTGACGTTCTGTTTTAGGCGCATTCGACAATTTCCCGCCTAAACTATAGTCTATATCATATTGATGTACATTATATTAATATTACTGAACTTAATATCATTATAGTCTATTTCTCTAAAGTGTCTATACTTTACTTTCTCAACAGTTTGGGTTTTGGCCCACCTTTTAGGCCATGTCATTCAGTACACCCAACACCACCAGCAACTATCTAAAAACTTTGTCTTGCAATTTGTTGGGGGTAGACTCCTTTTTTTCGTAAATTGATTGGGCCGTTTCCTATTTTTTGGACTATTATCGATGGGAGAAAAAAAAACCCATAAAAAAAACAATATTATGTGTGTTCCTTGTATGCATAAAGTGGTTTCCCCTGTTGATTTTTGGCTAATTAGATGTAACATTATCCAATCATTAGTGGTTTCCTCTATTGTTTAATGGCTATAAGTACTTGTTACCATATGTTGTGTATATGGTTTCATAAAATTTTATTCATATACAGTGTGCTATGAGGGAAATTTGCCCCGGCACCAGCGCTAGGGCCTACTCTTATATTGAATTCCAACTGCCAAGGGATCTTTTACATGCATGCTAAAGTGTACACATGGACCTCGGTTTTCCATCCCATCTGAACGACTAGACAGCTGTCTTTATCAGGCCCTCTGTTCTGCATCACTGACAAGGGGGAAACACGCCGGAAAATCGAGATGAACTTTCTAGATCAATGCAGGGATTGAACATCCGACCTCCAGACTAGCGAGCCAGGGCCTTACCCACTTAGCCATGTGATCCCCACTCCCAAACTTATAGTAGCCAAGTCTAACTCAATATCATCTAAAGTCTTCGACATTGAAAATACGAATTATTTGTCAATTTAAATCAACATTGATGCTGTGGTCGTACCAGAAAACGATGAGCATGATATTCAATATTTAGGACGAAATAAGCCCCTGCTCCTCCCCCCCCCCCCCGACACACACAGCTAGCTGCGGGCCTGGCATTGACCAAGAAAGTTAAACCAGATTTTCCGGCATGGTTCCCCTTGTCAGTGATGTAGGATGGGAAGACAAACCAATGTGCCCTATACACATTAGCGTGCACGTAAATAAACCCTAGGCAGTTGGAGAGAGAGAAATGGGGTTTAACGTTCACTCAACACACAAACATAAGGTTTAATTTTATTAAAATAATTCGCTTGCGCTTAGGGGACTTTAGCAGAGGGAGGAAACTGGAGTACCCAGAGAAAACCCACGAGGTTGGACAGGCGACCCTACTCCTTGCCATGTACAACTGGGGGTTCGAAACCATACCTGTTGACTCAATAGCAGGCCGTATGATAGAGCGTGCTCTAACCACTCGGCCCTCCTGTCTTCATTAGCCCAGTTTTGGAGCAGAACAGGACGTTAAATTCCATTTCATTTCCTCCCAACGGTTAAAGACCAATCCACACAAATAATTTAAATTATATACTTTTACCACATGTTTTATCACAAAATGCCCTAGTCTGTGCCGAGTGAACATTAAATGCCCCCCCTCCCTACAATAGATGTAACAATGTCTTCCACTAATCATCAGAATATAGCCATCAAATAGTTTAACAAAATGGGCCAGGGGGAATCTACGCCTAGTTCGGGTAGAACAAAATGAAACACTTTGCAGCTGGAATATCCCTGAACATGGATTTCAGAACCTTATTCTGCAGCTCATTTTTTTTTTTATTTACCACGGGCTTGTTTTTTTCACAGCAAAATTACAAGGCTGATGTTCCCCCACCCAATCAGATGCAAACCACAGCGTTGGTGAAATATTTTATTTGTAAATGATTCTTAACTACAGCTATTAGTATTTAATTGATTAAAAAACAATAACATAATCTCTTAACTGATAAATTATCAGTACGTCTATATTAAACATTATTTTAAAAGCTGTGAAATACAGTTGCCCTAAGAAACATATCCATCCAAAATGTATCATAAGATATTTGATTTAAAATATGGGAGGGTAACATCTTTATCCCTCCCTTCGCATTAAATTTTTAAAAATAATCACGTTAGTTTGTCAAAAGTTTCGAATAAAATGTTATCTTGAAATGTTTATTTATAATGGCGTATTGAATGAATATTTTGTTTCCAAAAAAAAATTAAATATTCTGTCAGAAAAGCCTACAGTCTTTAAAAGATAATATTTTAAGGTAATTATTTGAGTAATATAAGACAATTACAGAAATAAATCTTAATCAAAACCTCCCCTCAAATCAATACAAATATGAAAAGGTAATATCTTTTACCCCTATCAGATATATTGAAATACTAATATAAATCAAAACTTCAAATCTATAAGAATATTATTGATCAAGAAATAATATAATCTATTTCGACTGGTGAATTTACCAGTTGGCCCATATTAAACAATACTGTAAAATATATTGGTAAAGGTAAATAAAAGAATAATAAATGTGGTTGCGCGAAAAAATATAAAAATCTCAACCCCACCACCTTTCCCTTATATTATTTGTATGTCGAAAATTTCGAAATAAATTGACCCCATTCAAATTACCATAAACTAGTATGTTCCAAGTTTAGAGAAAAGGGAAAATTTGTATTTTGGACCTGTAGCATGATGGACGGACAGACATAATACATCTCCCCTCCCCCATACCATATCACATTTGTATGTCTAAAATGTCTAAACAATTATGACCCCATTCAAATTCCCATAACGGTTTACATTCCAAGTTTAGGAAAATGCAAAATTTAGAATTTTGTTCTGTAACATAAAATATGGGCATATAAAAATATCAAATTATTGTTTAATATAGGCCTATAAAAATAACTAAATACTGTATAATAATTGGAGAAATACAAATCATATTATCTTATCTATAAGTAAATAACTGATTAAGAAATAATATAATCTATTCAACAGATGGATTATTCGAATTTCGACCTCATTCTATTTCCTTATAAAGTATTATTTTACCCTAACACACTGACAATAATATAAACATTGAATATTTTTGTCAATCTTTGTAGGCAATCTCTAGTGACTGGTATCATTATATTATAGTATATACAAATATAAATTTAAACCTTTGGCCTGAAAATATGGGTGCATAAAAACTAAATGAAATGTTTATTTATAATGGGGTATTGGATGGATATTTTGTTTCAAAAAAAAAAAAAAAGAATTCTGTCAGAAAAGCCTACATTCTTGAAAGATAATATTTTAAGGTAATTATTTGAGTAATATAAGAGAATTACAGAAATAATTAACCTTAATCAAAACAATGAAAAGGTAACATCTCTTTACCCCTATAAATCCCGTTGCTCGGTCGAAAGTTTCGAAAGAATTGTAATTTGACCTCATTTAGAATCCCATAAAGTTTAATGTCCTAAGTAAAGACAACAAAGAAAAATTTTGAATGTTCACCTAACGTCCTTATAAAGTATTATGTTACCCATAATTAAACATTCTGATCTTTGTAGGCGTTTCTGACATCAGTGGTCAGTATTGAGAGCCGGCTACCCAACCCTAACTCAGATCAACCGGAAGTGTATACTCAATACTGACCTTACAATGTAAACTACATAATCCTGCATATAATATAACTGACCAATAATAAGAGTAGATACCAGTCCTATAAGATAATAATTTGCCTGATTTAACATCAGATATATTGAAATACTAATATAAATCAAAACCTCTAATCTATAATAATACTGATTAAGAAATAATATAATCTATTTCGACTGATGAATTATCAGTTGACCCATATTAAACAATATTTTAAAATATATGGGTAAAGGTAAATAAAAGAATAATAAATGTGGTTGCATGAAAAAATATAAAAATCTCAACCCCACCACCTTCCCCTTATATTATTTGTATGTCGAAAATTTCGAAATAAATTGACCCCATTCAAATTACCATAAACTAGTATGTTCCAAGTTTAGAGAAAAGGGAAAATTTGTATTTTGGACCTGTAGCATGATGGACGGACAGACATAATACATCTCCCCTCCCCCATACCATATCACGTTTGTATGTCGAAAATGTCTAAACAATTATGACCCCATTCAAATTCCCATAACGGTTTACATTCCAAGTTTAGGAAAATGCAAAATTTAGAATTTTGTTCTGTAACATAAAATATGGGCATATAAAAATATCAAATTATTGTTTAATATAGGCCTATAAAAATAACTAAATAATGTATAATAATTGAGGAAATACAAATCATAATCTCTTATCTATAAGTAAATAATTGATTAAGAAATGATATAATCTATTCAACAGATAGATTATTTGAATTTCGACCTCATTCTATGTCCTTATAAAGTATTATTTTACCCTAACACACTGACAATAATATAAACATTGAATATTTTTGTCAATCTTTGTAGGCAATCTCTAGTGACTGGTATCATTATATTATAGTATATACAAATATAAATTTAAACCTTTGGCCTGAAAATATGGGTGCATAAAAACTAAATGAAATGTTTATTTGTAATGGGGTATTGGATGGATATTTTGTTTCAATAAAAAAAAAAAAAGAATTCTGTCAGAAAAGCCTACATTCTTGAAAGATAATATTTTAAGGTAATTATTTGAGTAATATAAGAGAATTACAGAAATAATTAACCTTAATCAAAACAATGAAAAGGTAACATCTCTTTACCCCTATAAATCCCGTTGCTCAGTCGAAAGTTTCGAAAGAATTGTAATTTGACCTCATTTAGAATCCCATAAAGTTTAATGTCCTAAGTAAAGACAACAAAGAAAAATTTTGAATGTTCACCTAACGTCCTTATAAAGTATTATGTTACCCAAAATTAAACATTCTGATCTTTGTAGGCGTTTCTGACATCAACGGTCAGTATTGAAAGCCGGCTTCCTAACCCTAACTATCATTTAGGAAGGAGGTGGTAGGATTTTCAAAAGTGCTTGGATATACCAGAAGTATTTACTCACTATATATCTGACCTTACATTCTAAATAAACAATCATGTATATAATATAAATGAAAAATTATAACAGTGGACAGCTGTAGACAATGGTCGGTGCTGAGAGCGGCTACCCAACCCTAACTCCCATTTAGGAAGGGGGAGGTACGATTTTCCATGTGCTCTGATCAGCTGGAAGTGTTTACTCACTATTGACCTTACATTCTAAATAAACATAATCATGTATATAATATAAATAAAAGACAATCATGCATATAATATAAATGAAAAATTAAAACAGTAGATATCTGTAGAAAATTTCATTAGAAAAATACTAGTTTAGTACAATCAAGTTTATTTAGATGAAAACAAAAAATCATGTTGGATTTTTGAAAGTTTCGATAAAATTGTCAATTTGAACTGGTCATTTCTAATAGCGTAACTTAACCAACGACAAACACAATAATACACATTATATGTGAATAATTGTTTCTAAAAAACATTACATATTCTGTCAGAAAAGCCTACAGTTTTTAAAGATATTATTCTAAGGTAATTATTTGAGTAATAAGAATTACAAAAATAATTAACCTTAATCAAATCCTCCCCTCGAAAACAATACAAATATGAAAAGGTAACATCTCTTTTACCCAAAATATCTAATTGTAATTAGACCTCATTAAGAATCCCATAAAGTTTTATGTTCAATGTACAGACAAAGAAAAATTTTGAATGTTGTCCTAATGTCCATAGAAAGTATTATTTTACCCAAAATTAAACATCCTGATCTTTGTAGGCGTTTCTGACATCAGTGGTAAGTATTGTAAGCCGGCTACCTAACCCTAACTAGGAAGGAGGTGGTAGGATTTTCAAAAATACTTGGATCAACCAGAAGTATTTACTCAATACTGACTTTACATTGTAAATAAACTTAATACAAATAAAAAATAATCATGTATATAATATAAATAAAAAATAAACAATCGTGCATATAATATAAATGAAAAATTAAAACAGAAGATGTCTGTAGATGACTTGATTAGAAAAATACTAGTTTGGCAATAACAAGCTTATTTAGCAATAATTAAATCCAAATTGCAAACGAACCCCATCAATATCTGAATCAAAATCTACAGTAAAGAAACATAAGCTAACAGGTCTTCGATACACCTTTACATAGAGAAGTGATTTGATGGACTTTTAGTGAGGATATCGGTTTAAACTTCTAGAGCAAACAAGCCCAAATGTGTTTCAAACTTGTAAACAGAATGTCCTTTACTGTACCTATTCGATGGACCCATGAAAATTTAGAAAATATATACACACATAAACCTGTTATTGCTAATCTAGAATTTCCCTATTCAACTTCCATTTCCCAGTCGAGTTCCCGGTACCATAAACTGCCGCTTGACATCCATCCAAATCACTGCTGGAAAAAAGGTAAACAATGACAATTAAATTGTCCACATGAATAATATCGTTTGAAAAGATAGGCTGGCACTGCCAGGCAGGATACGCCCACATTTTTGAGAGATAGAGAACAAGCAATACCAAAATTGATTTTTCCTACATCATTATTTCATACTGTATTGGGAGCAGCCATTTTGTTGGTCAGTTCCAGTCTGATATTCATGAAATTCGAAGCCGACAATGATTATGGTGTGAAGGTACACAACCTAGAAATGTGACTTTTCGTCAAAATCGGATAAGAATTGTGACCTGTAGAGAGTCCACAACCATGATATACCATATTTTTACACTATTCGCGTACGAGAGGCGACCATTTCGTCCGACAATTTTGGTACGATTTTCACGAAAATCAAACTCAACCTTCCTTACGGTGCAACAGTAATATAATCAGAGTTCTTTTTTAAATCAGATAATAATTCTCATAGAGATAGATAGAGAACAAGCAATACCGAAAGTGATTTTTCCTACAACCAAAGGCCATAATTCATTAAGTTACAATTTGATATGTGCAAATATCAAAAAGAATAAAGATCTTTAGGTTATAAACATGCATTTCAGGTTTCAACGGTTTCATCAAAATCAAATTAAAATTGTGACCTCTACAGGGTCCACAACTTTGATATACCATATTTTTACACTATTCGCGTACAAACGGCGGCCATTTGGTCTGGCAATTATGGTCCGATTTTCTCGAAATTCGAACTCAACCTTCCGTAGGTGATAGAGTCGAAAGTTTTTTTAAATCGGATAATAATTGTGACCTCCAGAGGGACCATAGGCGATTTTTTCGGAAAATCAGGGGCCATAATTCAGGAAAATACGATCTGATATGCCCAAATAACAAAAGGAACCAAGACCTTTGGGTTATCACCATGCATTTCAAGTTTCATCAAAATCGATTTAAAATTGTGACCTATACAGGGTCCACAACCATGATATACCATTTTTTAACAGTATTCGCAGACAAACGGCGGCCATTTGGTCTGGCAATTATGGTCCGATCTTCTCGAAATTCGAACTCAACCTTCCGTAGGGTGTAACGGTGATAGAGTCGAACGTTTTTTTAAATTGGGTAATAATTGTGACCTCCAGAGGGACCATAGGTGATTTTTTCGGACAATCAGGGGCCATTATTCAGGAAGTTACGATCCGATATACGCAAATAACAAAAGGAACCAAAACCTTTGGGTTATCACCATGCATTTCAAGTTTCATCAAAATCGAATTAAAATTGTGACCTATACAGGGTCCACAACCATGATATACCATTTTTTAACAGTATTCGCATACAAACGGCGGCCATTTTGTATAGCAGTTTTGGTTCGATTTTCCCGAAATTTCAAGTTTCATCAAAATCGAATTAAAATTGTGACCTATACAGGGTCCACAACCATGATATACCATTTTTTAACAGTATTCGCATACAAACGGCGGCCATTTTGTATAGCAGTTTTGGTTCGATTTTCCCGAAATTTGAACTCAACCTTCCTTAGGATGTAACGGTGATATAATCAAACGTTTTTTTAAATCAGATAATAATTGTAACCTCCAGAGGGACCACAAGCTAAAAAGGGCAATTTTTCGGACAATCAGGGGCCATAATTCAAAAAAGTTATGATCCGATGGGTGCAAATATCGACAGGAACCAAGATCTTTGGGTTATAAACATACATGTCAAGTTTCATCAAAATCGGTTCTAAATTGTGACCTCTATAGGGTCCACAACCTTGATATAACAGGTTTTCACACTATTTGCGTACAAACCGCGGCCATTTTGTTTGTCAATTTTGGTCCGATTTTCACGAAATTTGAACTCAACCTTCATTACCATGTAACGGTAATATAATCAAACGGTTTTTTTTAAATCGGATAATAATTTTGACCTCCAGAGGGATCACAAGCTAAAATGGGAGATTTTTCGGACAATCAGGGGCCATAATTCAGAAAATTACGATCCGATGGGCGCAAATAACGAAAGGAACCAAGATTTTGGGGTTATAAACATGCATGTCAAGTTTTATCACAATCGGTCCAAAATTGTGACCTCTATAGGGTCCACAAGCTAAAGATAGGCTGGCACTGCCAGGCAGGATACGCCCACATTTTCGAGAGATGGACAGAGAACAAGCAATACCGAAAGTGATTTTTCCTACATCTTTAAGTCCTGTATTTCATACTGTATTGGGAGCAGCCATTTAGTTGGTCAGTTCCAGTCTGATATTAATGAAATTCGAAGCCGACAATGATTATGGTGTGACGGTACACAACCTAGAAATGTGACTTTTCATCAAAATCGGATAAGAATTGTGACCTGTAGAGAGTCCACAACCATGATATACCATTTTTTTACACTATTCGCGTACAAACGGCGACCATTTCGTCCGGCAATTTTGGTACGATTTTCACGAAATTAGAACTCAACCTTCATCAAAATCGAATTAAAATTGTGACCTATACAGGGTCCACAACCATGATATATCATTTTTTTTAACAGTATTCGCGTACAAACAGCAGCCATTTTGTCTGTTAATTTTGGTCCGATTTTCCCGAAATTCAAACTCAACCCTCCTTACACTGTAACAGTGATATAATCAAACGTTTTTTTAAATTGGATAATAATTGTGACCTCCAGAGGGATCACAAGCTAAAGAAAGGGGGATTTTGCGTATAACCAGGGGCCATAATTCAGGAAGTTACGATCCGATATGCGCAAATATCGAAAAGAACCAAGATCTTTGGGTTATAACCATGAATTTCAAGTTTCATCAAAATCGAATTAAAATTGTGACCTTTACAGGGTCCACAACCTTGATATACCATTTTTTAACAGTATTCGCGTACAAACGGTGGCCATTTTGTATGGCAATTTTCGTCCGATTTTCCCGAAATCCGAACTCAACCTTCCTTAGGGTGTGACGGTGATATAATCAAACGGTTTTTTAAATCGAATAATAATTGTGACCTCCAGAGGGACCACAAGCTAAAAAGGGTGATTTTTCGGACAATCAGGGGCCATAATTCAGGAAATTACATTCCGATAGCTGCAAATATCAAAAGGAACCAAGATCTTTGGGTTACAAACATGCATGTCAAGTTTCATCAAAATCGGTTCAAAATTGTGACCTCTATTGTGACCTGTAGAGAGTCCACAAACAAATTGTGGACGGACGGACAGGGGCGACGACATAATACGTCCACATGAAAATGTGGGCGTATAAAAACATGATATTTCGTATAAACAGGGGCCATAATCCATGAAGTTCTGATCCGATACATGCCAATATCGAAAGGAACCGAGATCTTATGGGGATAAACCTATATTCCAATTTTTGTCAAAATCGGATAAGAATTGTGACCTGTAGAGAGTCCACAAAGAAATTGTGGACGGACGGACGGACAGGGGCGACGACATAATACGTCCACATTGAAAATTAAAGTTTGGTACCTACCCTGTCTTTCTTCTCCTATATCCGTGGTAATCATCATATTGATCATTCAGCGCCTTAACATTGTTGTGGTTCTGTAAAATGTACAACAATTATATATTTATTTTTTATAACATCGAGAAGTATTTTTGCATGCCAACAGAGACATTTCAATAGCCAAAGACAAACTTCCTGCCTACAGGAACTAGAGAAGTTGTAAATAACAAGTATGTGTGTTTTGCTAATGTTTTAAAATAAGGAAAATATTGAAAACACAATCAACCAACCAAATTCGTGAAGTTCCTATGAGAGAGAAAAATGTCGATTAACGTCCAATCAACACAAACTAGGTCATTTCGGGACTAATGTTTTAAAATAAGGAAAATATTGAAAACACAATCAGCCAACCAAATTCGTGAAATTCCTATGAGAGAGACAAATGGCAATTAACGTCCAATCAACACAAACTAGGTCATTTCAGGACTAACATATGGTTCAACTGGGGATTCAAAACCAAGCCAGTTGACTCAATGGCAGGCCCTATGATACAGCGTGCAGAAATTCCTATGAATAACCATTACTATTTCGGTTCACCATATTACATTATACGACATTTTATGTTTTAAATAAAACTCATGTTTGAAATTTTGTATTAATGAAAATATTGATATTAATGCTTACCTCAACAATTGCATAACAAATGCCTGTACATTAATATCATCATGTATAATACGCTGTGTGTCCTGTTCATCCACAACTATCACCGTCTTCATATGTCTCTTACAAACATATCTCCACGATCCTGTAATTAAGGAGGATTATTAAGTATTATACTTTCTAAATTCCCACACAGCATCTAATCTCAGTTTATGTCTACTTTAACCGGCGCCGTTACTATTTTTAAAGAAAAATATATTTATGTTTAGTTAGATCTTCCAAGAACCTTTATTTTTTTTTTTTATCAAACAATTATAATCATCGTGTAAAATACAATGTATTTATGGACTAATAAAAAAGACAGCATGTTTTAGTTTTGTCTATTGTCATACAACAAAAACATTAAAATCTACCAATGGTGATGGCATAACTCACCTGTATCAGTAAACTCTCTAGACCCCGCTATCAGCAATTACATCTAAGCTTATCATAGAAACATGTTATACAAGATTATCTCTACTAGACACTCAGGAGAAATTTGCAATATATGTTAAAGCATTAAAAATCTAAGATAAACCAAATATCAGAATATATTAAATATAGCACCCCTTACTTAGCAAGTAAATGCAAAATGGTGAAAAACGTGCAAAAAATAAAAAGAAAAAAAGAAATTAGTTCCCTAAACGAAATGTGGGGTTAGTTGATGCCATATTAATATATCCCGATTTAATAACTACCCATGTCTACAACTTCCTACCAAAAAACCTAATAATACATCATGGAAAACTTCACATGATATTTACAAGCGAATCTGGTGCACAAGCCAAGCTTATACAACATAGAATATATCGACAGGCCCAGTATAAGATGCATGATAACGTTCTATGATACCATAAACTTCTTTACTCCTTTATCTGAAAATAAAACCCCATGAATTAATATTAGCGTTAACTATTTTCCCTATTCATTGGTGTTGAAGGATTACATTCATGAATGTCAGTAACAATGGTCTAGAACCTTGTCATAGGTGAAGATCTCTTATTTAAACAAATGCTGATTACCCCAAGAACTACGGTCATGCCACCATCGTCTGTAATATGTAATGGAAATATCGATATATGTTAGTAGACACACTTGTTAATTCTGTGGGAAAGACCCCAGACTTGGCCTGTTTGGTGGGGGGCCCTGGGACCTGGAACATGTGGGGGCCCCTCAGCACCGATCGTGGATCTATGGCCGACGAAGCAGTCCACCACAAGTGCAGTAGGCCCGAAGCACCGCAAGGTCTCGCCCCAGGAAATATTTAGAAATTGAATGCCGAAAACGTGATTTCCTGGCATTTCAGGCATTTAGAGTAGCTCCCCAAGAAAACAAATAAAATTCTGCCACAAAATTAGCGCATTCTGGCATTATTTCAGTGGACCAATCCACGTGAGTGCTATGAAATGAGGGCATTTATAGAGGAGTGGGCTGGAGCTCATCAAGTCCATTTAATCCGCCACTGTAAGTGAGCAGAGCTACATCAAACCTAATTTTGAAGTCGCTCAGTGATAAATAACAGGGTCAGTTGATTCGGAATCGTATTATATCCCCCGCGATGATTTGATGAATGGAGGCCGTAAAGTTACGACTAAGCCGGACTCGATTTTTGACAAACGTCTAACACTGTAAGTACCGAATGGTAATACAAGATTTAATCAAGAAATCTGAATATTTCGTGTGATCATGATGTGCATCTCAAATTCAGCTTATACCCACAACAAATATCAACAACAACAACCACAGCTTATATACAATCGTATGTCAATCTGAGGCAATTCGCGCTACTCGAAATGGGGACGAGTAATTTGTTCGAGTTATACGATAATTCGAATTAGACAATGTTTGGTCCGATAGAAGATCTCATGAAAATAAAAGACCATGTGTTACACCCATCACCGGATTACAACGAATTCTAGGAGGTCAATCGTGACACCATGGATTGAGGGGGCCCTAGGGATTTCCGATGGAGGGCCCTTGGAGCATAGGAGAGGCCCCATCACTAGGTCACCGGCCCGACCATGCTCTAGGCGTGCAACTGAGATTTTTGAGGGGGTCCCCTAATGTGGGGGGCCCTGTGGCATGTGCCCCATGGTTAATCCGGCGTTGGATAAAGTTTAGTATTAATGCCTACCCTGTATTTGTCCTATACCCGTGGTAATCATCATCATATTGATCATTTGGCGCTTAACATTGTTGTGGTCCTGTAAAAGTATCACAGATGGGATCGGCATGATGAAAAAACACGAGAATGGACTTTAGATCATGAAAATCCAACGATTATTGGCGGAGATAGTCATGTTCTTGTTCAGAGGGGTCCCAATTTCAAAAATGCCCCTCCCATATGGGTCAGGGGATCGGAAAATTTGAACCCTAATTAACCCAAAACAAAAAAATCAATTTTAGCAAACAAATCCCACGGTAGCTGTTTTTATGACATGTCATACCACACTAAAACGTCCAGAGATTTAACTACAGGCTTCTCCGTATGCCCGAGTTTCAGACAGATTTTACACCGGTATGTATGTCTACGCAAGTAACGATATCAATTTGGTTACCTTCTCTAAACTTAAATCGATGGGGTCTCCACACCATAGCCTACCAGTTTCGGATCTTCCATTAGCTCCTCGGCACTGTACAGTGTCAATTACCCTATCTGTGACCAGGCGCATCCGGGGGCCGGAATAGTTTCACGGTCTCCATCGATTCTTGGATCGTACAAAAGTGCGCAGTTACTGGACGAGAGATCCCCCGCCTTCCGACCGCTTCATTGCCTGCAAGATTACCGGGGGAGGAAGTGAGGTCTCCAGTTCTCATTTGGCTACCTTCTCGGATTTGTAACCAAGCGCCATCTCGGGGTCGGCCTAGTTACACGGTCACCATCGAGTCTTGGATCGTACAAAAGAGTGCACGGTTACTGGACGAGAGATTGGTCTTAACCATCCCCTGCCTTCCGACCGCTTCGCTGCCTGCAAGATTACCGGGAGAGGAAGTGAGGTCTGCGGTTCTCATTTGGCTACCTTCTCCGATTTGTGACCAGGCGCCATCTCGGGGTCGACCTAGTTACACGGTCTCTTGGATCGTACGAAAGAGTGCACGGTTACTGGACAAGAGATTGGTCTTAACCATCCCCTGCCTTCCGACCGCTTCGCTGCCTGCATGATTACCGGGAGAGGAAGTGAGGTCTGCGGTTCTCATTTGGCTACCTTCTCCGATTTGTGACCAGGCGCCATCTCGGGGTCGACCTAGTTACACGGTCTCTTGGATCGTACGAAAGAGTGCACGGTTACTGGACAAGAGATTGGTCTTAACCATCCCCTGCCTTCCGACCGCTTCGCTGCCTGCATGATTACCGGGAGAGGAAGTGAGGTCTGCGGTTCTCATTTGGCTACCTTCTCCGATTTGTGACCAGGCGCCATCTCGGGGTCGACCTAGTTACACGGTCTCTTGGATCGTACGAAAGAGTGCACGGTTACTGGACGAGAGATTGGTCTTAACCACCCCCAGCCTTCCGACCGCTTCGCTGCCTGCAAGATTACCAGGAGAGGAAGTGAGGTCTCCCGTCTCACCATTGAGTCTTGGATCGTACGAAAGAGTGCACGGTTACTGGACGAGAGATTGGTCTTAACCATCCCCTGCCTTCCGACCGCTTCGCTGCCTGCAAGATTACCGGGAGAGGAAGTGAGGTCTGCGGTGCTCGTTTGGCTACCTTCTCCGATTTTTGACCAGACGCCATCTCGGGGTAAGCCTAGTTACACGGTCTCTTGGATCGTACGAAAGAGTGCACGGTTACTGGACGAGAGATTGGTCTTAACCATCCCCGGTTTTCCGACCGCTTCGCTGCCTGCAAGATAACCGGGAGTGGAAGTGAGGTCTACGGTTCTCGTTTGGCTACCTTCTCCGATTTGTGACCAGGCACCATCTCGGGGTCAGCCTAGTTACACGGTCTCCATCGAGTCTTGGATCGTACGAATGAGTGCACGGTTACTGGACGAGAGATTGGTCTTAACCATCCCCTGCCTTCCGACCGCTTCGCTGCCTGCAAGATTACCGGGAGAGGAAGTGAGGTCTGCGGTTCTCATTTGGCTACCTTCTCCGATTTGTGACCAGGCGCCATCTCGGGGTCGACCTAGTTACACGGTCTCTTGGATCGTACGAAAGAGTGCACGGTTACTGGACGAGAGATTGGTCTTAACCATCCCCTGCCTTCCGACCGCTTCGCTGCCTGCAAGATTACCGGGAGAGGAAGTGAGGTCTGCGGTTCTCATTTGGCTACCTTCTCCGATTTGTGACCAGATTGAGATTGTCCATTATCTCCTCAGCATTGTACTCAGAGGGAATCTCATGTATCATGCATTTCTATGGTTTCTTTCCACCCCATAGCCTATGTTTGAGATCTTCCATTAGCTCATCACTGTACAATGTCAATTTGGTTACCTTCTCTAATCTTAAATCTATGGGGCTCTAAGTTTGAGATCGTCCATTATCTCCTCAGCATTGTACTCAGAGGGAATCTCATGTATCATGCATTTCTATGGTTTCTTTCCACCCCATAGCCTATGTTTGAGATCTTCCATTAGCTCATCACTGTACAATGTCAATTTGGTTACCTTCTCTAATCTTAAATCTATGGGGCTCTAAGTTTGAGATCGTCCATTATCTCCTCAGCATTGTACTCAGAGGGAATCTCATGTATCATGCATTTCTATGGTTTCTTTCCACTCCATAGCCTATGTTTGAGATCTTCCATTAGCTCATCACTGTACAATGTCAATTTGGTTACCTTCTCTAATCTTAAATCTATGGGGCTCTAAGTTTGAGATCGTCCATTATCTCCTCAGCATTGTACTCAGAGGGAATCTCATGTATCATGCATTTCTATGGTTTCTTTCCACCCCATAGCCTATGTTTGAGATCTTCCATTAGCTCATCACTGTACAATGTCAATTTGGTTACCTTCTCTTATCTTAAATCTATGTGTCTCCTCCACTACATAGGCTCTAAGTTTGAGATCGTCCATTATCTCCTCAGCATTGTACTCAGAGGGAATCTCATGTATCATGCATGTCTATGGGTTCTTTCCACCCCATAGCCTATGTTTGAGATTTTTCCATTAGCTCATCACTGTACAATGTCAATTTGGTTACCTTCTCTCATCTTAAATCTATGGGGCTCTAAGTTTGAGATCGTCCATTATCTCCTCAGCATTGTACTCAGAGGGAATCTCATGTATCATGCATTTCTATGGTTTCTTTCCACCCCATAGCCTATGTTTGAGATCTTCCATTAGCTCATCACTGTACAATGTCAATTTGGTTACCTTATCTTAAATCTATGGGTCTCCTTCACAAAATAGGCTCTAAGTTTGCGATAGAATCGGGCCCAGGACAGCTTAGGTCACATTCGAAACTTATCAAGACAGGACAGCTTAGAATACCGTCACAGCCAGGATTGTCTAAAGCTAGGGCAGCTTGGTATACCACTGACCATACATTGTTTTCACCAAACCAGAGCAGCTTGGGATACAATCAACTATTTTAAAGTCAGTGCAGCTTGAGATACAATTAGGTTTGCTTTCGTCCAATTTTACCAAGCCAGACCAGCTTAGGATACTAGCAGGATTGTTTCAAGTCAGGATACTGTCAGGATCACTTTAATCCAGGAAAGCCTAGGGTACTAACCAGGATTGTTTCAAGCCAGGGCAGCTTATGATACTATCGACCATATTTACCAAGCCAGAACAGCTTAAGATAATATCAACCATATTTACCAAGCCAGAACAGCCTAGGATACTTTCAAGATCGACCATATTTACAGCTTAGCTCACAATCGAACTTTACCAATTATGTGCTACATGAAAAGATAAAAAATAATATATTCTACTTTCACTTGATACGTGTAACGTTGGATTTTATTGGTTGATTTTATTGATTGAATAGGGCCCTAGGCTTCTAATCTACAGCAGATTTAAATGGCCAACATTTATGGGGACATAGAATTCTACAAGAAATGCAACACTTACTATTATATAACAACTGGATCTTTAACTGCCATAACCTTATTCATGATAGATTTCATTCATTTCTCTGAAAGCTCTAAAACATCCTTCAACTGCAAAATAGTAAGGCTGATAAATAAAATCAAAACATGGTTCACTCCTGATAATAATGCAACTAGGAAAAATTTGAATTTTGTTACTTTAGTATTGATGTAAGAATGTGCTATCTCTAACTAGGATGCACCCATGCCGAGGAATTGCAAATAGGTAGAGGGTAACTTCTCAAAAGCAAAAGCATGTGAATTGTTCCATCAAAACTGGCCCAGTCCATTATTGACACAAGGGTGACTGGACAAGTTTACTACAGTATTGATAACGAAATGAAATATAGTTTAACGTCTTACTGTTCTGCTCTGAACTGGGCTAATGAAGACGGGCATACGCCATACAGTGTTCTTTGAGGGAAATTTTGCCCGGGCAGTGGCACTATGGCCTAATCTTATATTTAATTCCGACTGCCAAGGCATCTTTTACGTGCACGCCAATGTGTACGCAGTACCTCGGTTTTTCGTTCCAACCAAACACCCTCCGTCCTGCATCATTGATGAGGGGGAAACCACGCCGTAAAATTGGGATGAACTTCGATACGTTATCACTAGTATTGCACAATTAAAAATTATATTATTTTTCAACAAGGAGAGTTTAGGGCAGGGGCGGATCTAGGAATTTTGAAATTGGGGTGGGCTGCCGCAAAATGAGGCACTGATTGCGGAGATGGGGCAAGCCGCTGAGGGGGGGGGGGGTCCCAAAAAAATCATCTTGCATCTGTAGCCATTCCAAGGGCTATTTGCCTGATATTTTTGTCTTAGTAAACTTTCTGAACGGACATACTCAGCCAAATTAAAAACTTGACAATCGGGATTTTTGGGACTAGATTTTTAATATTTGGTTTAAGGCAACTATTTTAGTGTTATGTTGTGCACAGACAACCTTGACATCAACAGAAAGCAAGAATACGTCTCGCCGAAAGTCCTTGACATTGATAACGTTCGTGATGTCACAGTACCCCCCAAAAAGAAATTCATAGATTTGGAGAACAATCGGAATAAAGTGTTTAGTAACGGTTGTGGCCTCCTCTAGTGTCTCGTACTGCCACACAATGTCTTCTCATGGATCTCAGAACATTAGTAAAAACATTCCCGAGGAAGACGTCGCCACTGCTCAGCAAGAGCATGTTGAAGGTCCTGCAACGTCAGTAGTGGATTCACTTGCTGACGAACACGTCGACCCAGTTCGTCCCAGATGTGTTCAATAGGATTAAGGTTGGGACTAAGCGACGGCCAATCCAGGACTTGGACACCGGCATTTCTTAAAAAATTCTGGGTAGCAATTGCCGTATGGGGTTGAGCATTGTCTTGTTGAAACGTTAGTCCAGGCCCATGTCTCTGCATAAACAGAAGAAAAACAGGTTGCAAAATCTTATCCCTGTACTGGACAGCATTTAAGTTCCCTTGGACAACAACAAGAGGAGAACATCCATGTGCACAAAAAGAACCCCAAACCATGACGCTGCCGCCACCAAATCGGTCAACTTCTCCGACGCATACTTGAGCGTAATGTTCACCTCTTCTGCCGTACACTCGGACCCTGCCATCGGCAAATCTCAAAGTGAATCGAGTTTCGTCACTAAAGACAACCGAATTCCACGGTCTTTGAGTAAATCTTATGTGTCTTGTGGCCCACACAAGTTGGTTACAGCGATGAAGAGGTGCAATATTGGTCCATTATAGGGCCTCCGAGCTCGAAGACCAGCAGCCTGCAAGAAATTTCGAACAGTTTGTTCAGTTACCCTTCCACCAAACATCTGTCTACGTGTGGAGGTTGCAGTGACAAATCTTTTTCCAAGATGACGTAATCGTATTGCTTGATCTTCCTGGAGCAATGTCGGCAATAGTTCCAGTTTGAAGCACTCTCATTCTAAGATTAATTATTGTATTGCGTCAACAATTAAAGGCTCTTGCAACAGTGACCACAGACTGACAGGCATAGAGCCTACCTATATATAGCACGTAGACGTTCTACATTTGAAAGGTGCGGCATTTTCTAACAAAGATGAAAATAACAATTTTAATTTGTTTTTCCAGTTCAAGTTACATGTGCGTGTTCAGTTTAAGCAATCTTGCATCGGTTGACCTCACGAGTTTGTGTTTGCACTTGTTTTTCATCTATATATGCTCAAAAGTCACGTGATCCACTTTACAATTTTATGAAATTAAAGACTTCTTACTACTTACTATCGTTAGAAACACTTTAAAATTTATTTGACTTACCAGAAAAAAAAATTTGAAATTGATCAGTGTCAAGTTTTTAATTTGGCTGAGTATATTTTGTCTGAGAAAAGACAATTTCAGCAGTAAACCAGCGGCTGCCAGGCAGGATACGCCCACATTTTCGTGAGATGGATAGAGAACAAGCTAAAAAAGAAAGTGACTTTTCCTACAATCATGAAGGTACAATTCGATTTGTGCAAATATCGGAAGGAACCAAGATCTTTGAGTTATAAACTTGCATTTCAAGTTTCATCAAAATTGGATTAAAATTGTGACCTCTACAGGGTCCACAACCGTGATATTACATATTTTCACACTAATCGCGTACAAATGGCGACCATTTCAACCATCAATTTTGGTCCGATTTTCACGAAATTCGAACTCAACCTTCATTACCATGCAATGGTGATATAATCAAAAATTTTCTTAAATCAGATAATAATTTTGACCTCCAGAGGGACAACAACCTATTTTTCAAGTTTTGTCAAAATCAGTTAAGAATTGTGACCTGTAGAGAATTATAACGGATTCAACTGCCAAGGGATCTTTTAGGTGCAAGTCAATGTGTACACGGGACCTCAATTTTTCGTCCCTTACTGAACAACTAGACATCTGTCCTTGCCAGGCCCCCCCATTCTACAACCCTGACAAGGACGACACCACGCTGGAAAATTTAACACCCATTACCTGGTGTTGTCAGGCCCTCCCTTCTACAACACTGACAAGGGGCAATGCAGGGATCGAACACCCGACCTCCAGACTAGCGAGCCAACACCTTACCCACATGATTCCCCTATAGACCTAATGAATGCCTACACCAAGTTTGAACATTCTACCTCAATTACAGCTATCATGCTCCATAGTCTCGGCCAATCAAATTGTTTACCATGAGCAGAAAATGCTCATTATTGAACTAATTCTAGGTATGAATGTAATGAAACTAAACACCAAGTTTCATCACGCCCACTTATATTAGAACTGAAGTTATCCAGTTGTGTCTCAAAAAACTGACGGACAGACACACCCATTTTAATGGTACCCTGCATTCTTAGACAGACGGGGGACAAAAAGGTGATTTTTCGTACAATAAGGGGCCATAATTCAGGAAGTTACCATCCGATGTGCGCAAATATCAAACGGAACCAAGTTCATTGGGTTATAAAGATCCATTTCAAGTTTCATCAAAATCAGTTGAAAATTGTGACTTCTACACTGTTCAAGTTAAAAATGTGATTTTTCGTACAATCAGGGGCCATAATCCATGATGCTACTGTCCGATACATGCGAATATCAAAACACCAGCAACTAAATCGCCCGAGCAGTCGACAAGAGTTGTTGAATATAAGTAATTATCATAAAATCATTAGAATTTGTTTGGGTTTTATAAAGTTCTGCCTAAACGAACGTTTAGTATACGAAACATTTAATATTATGGATTTAGCTGTTCAATTATCGATTTTCAAGAAATTCAAACTTAACCATCATTAATGTGTACCGAGGATATAGTCAAACGTTTTTTTAATTCAGAATAATTCAATCTTTGGGTTATAAACTTATATTTCAAACTTCATTAAAATCGGATTTAAAATGTGACCTCTACAGGGTCCACAACCTTGATAAATCAAATGTTTACACTATTCGCATATTATCGGCAGCCATTTTGTCCGGAAGTTTTGGTCTGATTTTCGCGAAATTAGACCTCAACCTTCATTATAGTATAACTGCGATATAATTAAACGTGTTTTTTTTAAAATCGGATAATAATTGAGATCTTTAGAGGAACCACAAAAATAAACAAGCCAACAGTGAGGCTGATGTCCCCCGCCGAAATCCCAAAATAAATAGAAGACACATATTAATTAATCGCACATTTATTTTTTTCAATGTATCGAGCAATCAAACTGTACACGAAGTGTCATCCAAAAGTGTTTTATAAAGAAAAATGCTAAAACCGCCGAGAAAAATGAAAATAGGTTGCCAGGCAACGAAACATACGCCCACACAGCAGCCAAATCGTCCGGGCAGTCAACAAGAGTTGTCGCATATTAAGGAATTATCAGAAAATCATTAGAATTTGTTTGGTTTTTATAATCAAACGTTTTATTTTTTAAATCAGATAATAATTGTGACCTCCAGAGGCACAACAAGCTAAAAAGGGTGATTTTTCGTACAATCAGGGGACATAATTCAGGAAGTAATGACCCGATGGGCGCAAATATCGAAAGGAACCAAGATCTTTGGGTTATAAACATACATGTCAAGTTTCATCAAAATCGATTCAAAATTGTGACCTCTATAGGGTCCACAACCTTGATATAACATATTTTCACACTATTCGTGTACAAACGGCGGCCTTTTTGTCCGTCAATTTTGGTCCGATTTTGACGAAATTTGAACTCAACCTTCATAACCATGGAACGGTGATATAATCAAAGGTTTTTTTAAATCGGATAATAATTTTGACCTCCAGAGGGACCACAAGCTAAAAAGGGCGATTTTTCGGACAATCAGGGGCCATAATTCAGGAAGTTACGATCCGATTGGCGCAAATATCGAAAGGAACCAAGATCTTTGGGTTTTAAACATGCATTTCAAGTTTCATCCAAATCGGTTCAAAATTGTGACCTCTACACTGTTCACAACTTTGATATAACATATTTTCACACTATTCGCGTACAAATGGCGGCCATTTTGTCCGTCAATTTTGGTCCGATTTTGACGAAATTCGAATTCAACCTTCATAACCATGGAACGGTGATATAATCAAACGGTTTTTTAAATCGGATAACAATTTTGACCTCCAGAGGGACCACAAGCTAAAAAGGGCGATTTTTCGGACAATCAGGGGCCATAATTCAGGAAGTTACGATCCAATTGGCGCAAATATCGAAAGGAACCAAGATCTTTGGTTTATAAACATGCATTTCAAGTTTTATCCAAATCGGTTCAAAATTGTGTCCTCTACACTGTTCACAAGCTAAAAAACGTGATTTTTCGTACAATCAGGGGCCATAACCCATGAAGTTACGGTTCGATACATGCCAATATCGAAAGGAACCGAGATCTTAGGGTGATAAACCTATATTTTAAGTTTCATTGAAATCGGATAAAAATTGTGACCTGTAGACTGTTCACAAACAATTGTGGACGGACGTCCGGACGGACGGACGAACAGGGGCGACGACAATATACGTCCACATGAAAATGTGGGCGTATAAAAATGTACCCTAGTTAGGGGGACCCTAAAGGCAGACAAAAGGGCCCCTCTGGCCAAGGGAAAGGGCCCTCGTGTCCAAGTCAATCGTTTCTATACACTGTTACTGTCGAATCGATTACTAAATGAGAATGCAGTCATTGTATTGGCATAAAAATCATCAATCAAGATGAACCTAAGTTATCTTGTCCCAAAGTATCAACCAATCAAATTGCTTATCTCTGCTTACCCTAAGCGGAAAATGCTCATCTTCGAACTCCATCAAGGCATTGACCTAATAAGCATATACACCAAGTTTGAACATTTTAACTCAATTAGAAGGAGAGTTATTGTGTTCCAAAGTCTCGACTACTCTCGACCAATCAAATTGCGTATCGCTCTGCTTACCTTGAGCAGAAAATGCTCATTATCGAACTTAGTCAAGGTATTACTGTAATGAAACTATACACCAAGTTTCATCACTCTCACTTAATTAGAACTAAAGTTATCATGTCCCAAAGCATCAACCAATCAAATTGCTTATCTCTGCTTACCCTAAGTGGAAAATGCTCATCTTCGAACTCCATCAAGGCATTGACCTTATAAGCATATACACCAAGTTTGAACATTTTTACTCAATTAGAAGAAAAGTTATTGTGTTCCAAAGTCTCGACCAATCAAATTGCGTATCGCTCTGCTTACCCTAAGCGGAAAATGCTCATCTGCGAACTCCATCAAGGCATTGACCTAATAAGCATATACACCAAGTTTGAACATTTTAACTCAATTAGAAGGAGAGTTATTGTGTTCCAAAGTCTCGACCAATCAAATTGCTCTGCTTACCCTGAGGGGAAAATGCTCATTATTGAACTTAGTCAAGGTATTACTGTAATGAAACTATACACTAAGTTTCACCACTCTCACTTAATTAGAACTAAAGTTATCGTGTCCCAAAGCATCAACCAAGTTTCACCACTCTCACTTAATTAGAACTAAAGTTATCGTGTCCCAAAGCATCAACCAATCAAATTGCTTATCTCTGCTTACCCTAAGTGGAAAAGGCGGGGGACAAAAAATAGATTGCCAGGAAACGAAACATACGCCCACATAGCAGCTAAATCGTCCGGGCAGTCAACAAGAGTTGTCTCATATTAATAGTAAGTGCAGGAGGACCGCACGAGTTATCAGAAAATCATTAGAATTTGTTTCATTTTTATAAAGTTCTGCCCCATGTTAAATTACCATGTAACGGTGATATAATTAAACGTTTTTTTTAAATTGGATAATAATTTTGACTTCCAAAGGAACCACAAGCTAAAAAGGGATATTTTTTGGACAGTCAGGGGCCATAATTCAAGAAATTACAATCCGAAGCTCGCAAATATCCAGAGGAACCAAGATCTGTGGATTACTAACATATATGTCAAGTTTCATCAAAATCGGTCCAAAATTGTGGCCTCAAACACTGTGTATAAATTGTGTCAATCAGATATCAACTTTGGCCTCTGGAGCGTCCACAAGATATTTTGAAGTGATTAAGGGCCATAACTCTGGCAGTTAATATCGGAAATTGCTGAAAATAAATAGGTGTCTTCGTCTTCATGACCTTAAACTATGTGTATAAATTTAAATTCAATCGGATATTAACTTTAGCCTCTAGAGCGTCCACAAGCAATTGTGGATGCTGGACTGACAACAATATACGACCACATTTCAATGTGGGCGTATAAAAAGTCATTTTTGCGTACAATCAGGGGCTATAATTCAGAAAGTTTCAATCAGATATGAGCAAATATCGAAAGGAACCATGATATTTGGATTATAAACATGCATTTCTAGTTTCATCAAAATCGATTTAAAAAATTGTGACCTCTACACTGTTCACAAGCTAAAAACGTGATTTTTTTGACAATCGGGGGCCATAATTCATGAAGTTACAGTCCAATACATGCCAATATCGAAAGGAACCGAGATCTTAGGGTGATAAACCTATATTTCAAGTTTCATTGAAATCGGATAAAAATTGTGACCTGTAGACTGTTCACAAACAATTGTGGATGGACGGACGGACAGGGGCGACGACAATATACGTCCACATAAAAATGTGGGCGTATAAAAAGTCAATTTTGCGTACAATCAGGGGCTATAATTCAGGAAGTTACAATCCAATATTATCCGTTGAATATCAAAAGGAACCAAGATCTTTGGGTTATAAACATGCATTTCAAGTTTCATCAACTTCAGATTAAAATTGTGACCTCTACAGGGTCCACAACCTTGATATACCATATTTTTATACCCTAGTTTTGTCTGTCAGTTATGGTCCGATTTTCACATTCATTACGTTGTAACGGTGATATAATCAAACGTTTTTTTAAATCGGGTAATAATTTTGACTTCCAGAGGGACCACAAGGTAATAAAGGCTATTTTTCGTATACAATCAGGGGCCATAATTCAGGAAGTTATGATCCGATATGCCATGCGCAAATATCGAAAGGAACCAAGATCTTTGGGTTATAAACATGCATGTCAAGTTTCATCAAAATCGGTTCAAAATTGTGACCTCTATAGGGTCCACAAGCTAAAAACGTGATTTTTCGTACAATCAGGGGCCATAATCCATGAAGTTTTGATCCGATACATGCCAATATCGAAAGCAGCCGAGATCTTTTGGGGATAAACCTATATTTCAAGTTTCGTCAAAATCAGATAAGAATTGTGACCTGTAGAGAGTCCACAAACCAATTGTGAACGGACAGACAGGGGCGACGACAATATATGTCCACATAAAAATGTGGGCGTATAAAAAGGCGATTTAGCGTATAATCAGGGGCCATAATTCAGGCAGTTACGATTCGACATGCGCAAATATCGAAAGGAACCTAGAACTTTGGGTTATAAACATGAATTTCAAGTTTCATCAAAATCGAATTAAAATTGTGACCTCTACAGGGTCCACAACCTTGATATACCATTTTGTAACAGTATTCGCGTACAAACGGCGGCCATATTGTATGGCAATTTTGGTCTGATTTTCCCGAAATTCGAACTCAACCTTCCTTAGGGTATAATGGTGATATAATCAATCAGTTTTTTAAATCGGATAATAATTGTGTCCTCCAGAGGGACCACAAGCTAAAAAGGGTGATTTTTCGGACAATCAGGGGCCATAATTCAGGAAATTACATTCAGATAGGCGCAAATATCGAAAGGAACCAAGATCTTTGAGTTATAAACATGCATTTCAAGTTTCATCAAAATCGGTTCAATATTGTGACCTCTACAGTGTTCACAAGCTAAAAACGTGATTTTTCGTACAATCAGGGGCCATAATCCATGAAGTTTTGATCCGATACATGCCAATATCGAAAGCAGCCGAGATCTTTTGGGGATAAACGTATATTTCAAGTTTCGTCAAAATCAGATAAGAATTGTGACCTGTAGAGAGTCCACAAACAAATTGTGGACAGACGGACGAACGGACGGTGGCGACGACATAATACGTCCACATGAATATGTGGGCGTATAAAAACCAACGCCGGTTATTATTGTTTAGTTTTTGGAAGTTGTCTTAGACATATGATTCCTTTTTTTGTCCGATTGGGGAAACTGTTTTTTGTAATCCTTTTTTCCAATTCGTGTAGGTCCTCAATTTCTGCAAGGGGAGATAAATTAGAAAATTTCTAATGATATCGTTGAAGCTACATGTAGATCAACAAAATCTACTTACATTCCCAATTTCATGAAAATCGAACTAATGTTCTAGAAGTTGTCATGTTGGTTTTACTTCCGGGATAGGATGTCAATAACGTAATATTACAGTGTAATGGTGATATACCATACTTTAACACAATTCGCGTACAAGCAGCGGCCATTTTGTCTGGCAATTTTGGTCCGATTTTCACGAAATTCGAACTCAACCTTCATAACCATGGAACGGTGATATAATCAAACGTTTTTTTAAATCGGATAACAATTTTTACCTCCAGAGGGACCACAAGCTAAAAAGGGCGATTTTTCGGAAAATCAGGGGCCATAACCCATGAAGTTACAGTCCGATACATGCCAATATCGACAGGAACCGAGATCTTAGGGTGATAAACCTACGTTTTAAGTTTCATTGAAATCGGATAAAAATTATGACCTGTAGACTGTTCACAAACAATTGTGGACGGACGGACGGACGAACAGGGGCGACGACAATATACGTCCACATGAAAATGTGGGCGTATAAAAATGGTATATCATGGTTGTGGACCCTGTATAGGTCACAGGCAGGATACGCCCACATTTTCGAGAGATGGACAGAGAACAAGCAATACCGAAAGTGATTTTTCCTACATCTTTAAGTCCTGTATTTCATACTGTATTGGGAGCAGCCATTTAGTTGGTCAGTTCCAGTCTGATATTAATGAAATTCGAAACCGACAATGATTATGGTGTGATGGTACACAACCTAGAAATGTGACTTTTCATCAAAATCGGATAAGAATTGTGACCTGTAGAGAGTCCACAACCATGATATGCCATATTTTTACACTATTCGCGTACAAACGGCGACCATTTCGTCCGGCAATTTTGGTACGATTTTCACGAAATTAGAACTCAACCTTCCTCATCAAAATCGAATTGGATAATAATTGTGACATCCAGAGGGACCACAAGCTAAAGAAAGGGGGATTTTGCGTATAACCAGGGGCCATAATTCAGGAAGTTACGATCCGATATGCGCAAATATCGAAAAGAACCAAGATCTTTGGGTTATAACCATGAATTTCAAGTTTCATCAAAATCGAATTAAAATTGTGACCTTTACAGGGTCCACAACCTTGATATGCCATTTTTTAACAGTATTCGCGTAGAAACGGCGGCCATTTTGTATGGCAATTTTGGTCCGATTTTCCCGAAATTCGAACTCAACCTTCCTTACGGTGTAACGGTAATATAATTAAACGTTTTTTTAAATCGGATAATAATTGTGACCTCCAGAGGAACCACTAGCTAAAAAGATAGGCTGGCACTGCCAGGCAGGATACGCCCACATTTTCGAAAGATGGACAGAGAACAAGCAATACCGAAAGTGATTTTTCCTACATCTTTAAGTCCTGTATTTCATACTGTATTGGGAGCAGCCATTTAGTTGGTCAGTTCCAGTCTGATATTAATGAAATTCGAAACCGACAATGATTATGGTGTGACGGTACACAACCTAGAAATGTGACTTTTCATCAAAATCGGATAAGAATTGTGACCTGTAGAGAGTCCACAACCATGATAAAAATCGGATAAAAATTGTGACCTGTAGAGAGTCCACAACCATGATATACCATATTTTTACACTATTCGCGTACAAACGGCGACCATTTCGTCCGTCAATTTTGGTACGATTTTCACGAAATTAGAACTCAACCATCCTCATCAAAATCGAATTAAAATTGTGACCTATACAGGCTCCACAATCATGATATATCATTTTTTTAACAGTATTCGCGTACAAACGGCAGCCATTTTGTCTGTCAATTTTGGTCCGATTTTCCCGAAATTCAACCTCAGCCTTCCTTACAGTGCAACGGTGATATAATCAAACGTTTTTTTAAATTGGATAATAATTGTGACCTCCAGAGGGACCACAAGCTAAAGAAAGGGGGATTTTGCGTATAACCAGGGGCCATAATTCAGGAAGTTACGATCCGATATGCGCAAATATCGAAAAGAACCAAGATCTTTGGGTTATAACCATGAATTTCAAGTTTCATCAAAATCGAATTAAAATTGTGACCTTTTCAGCGTCCACAACCTTGATATACCATTTTTTAACAGTATTCGCGTACAAACGGCGGCCATTTTGTGTGGCAATTTTGGTCTGATTTTCCCGAAATTCGAACTCAACCTTCCTTACGGTGTAACAGTAATATAATCAAACGTTTTTTTAAATCGGATAATAATTGTGACCTCTAAGCTAAAAAAAAGGCAATTTTGCGTATAATCAGGGGCCATAATTCAGGAAGTTACGATCCGATATGCGCAAATATCAAAAGGAAGCAAGATCTTTGGGTTATAACCATGAATTTCAAGTTTCATCAAAATCGAATCAAAATTGTGACCTCCACAGGGTCCACAACCTTGATATAACATTTTTTAACAGTATTCGCATACAAACGGCGGCCATTTTGTATGGCAATTTTCGTCCGATTTTCCCAAAATTCGAACTCAACCTTCCTTAGGGTGTAACGGTGATATAATCAAACGGTTTTTTAAATCGAATAATAATTGTGACCTCCAAGCTAAAAAAAAGGCGATTTTGCGTATAATCAGGGGCCATAATTCAGGAAGTTACGATCCGATATGCGCAAATATCGAAAGGAAGCAAGATCTTTGGGTTATAACCATGAATTTGAAGTTTCATCAAAATAGAATCAAAATTGTGACCTCCACAGGGTCCACAATCTTGATATACCATTTTTTAACAGTATTCGCGTACAAACGGCGGCCATTTTGTATGGCAATTTTCGTCCGATTTTCCCGAAATTCGAACTCAACCTTCCTAAGGGTGTAACGGTGATATAATCAAACTGTTTTTTAAATCGAATAATAATTGTGACCTCCAGAGGGACCACAAGCTAAAAAGGGTGATTTTTCGGACAATCAGGGGCCATAATTCAGGAAATTACATTCCGATAGCCGCAAATATCGAAAGGAACCAAGATCTTTGGGTTACAAACATGCATGTCAAGTTTCATCAAAATCGGTTCAAAATTGTGACCTCTATAGGGTCCACAAGCTAAAAACGTGATTTTTCGTACAATCAGGGGCCATAATCCATGAAGTTTTGATCCGATACATGCCAATATCGAAAGGAACCGAGATCTTATGGGGATAAACCTATATTTCAAGTTTCGTCAAAATTGGATAAGAATTGTGACCTGTAGAGAGTCCACAAACAAATTGTGGACGGACGGACGTCCGGACGTCCGGACGGACAGGGGCGACGACATAATACGTCCACATGAAAATGTGGGCGTATAAAAAAAGGGGGATTTTGCGTATAATCAGGGGCCATAATTCAGGAAGTTAGATCCGATATGCGCAAATATCGAAAGCAACCAAGATCTTTGGGTTATAACCATGAATTTCAAGTTTCATCAAAATCGAATTAAAATTGTGACCTCCACAACCTTGATATACCATTTTTTAACAGTATTCGCGTACAAACGGCGTCCATTTTGTATGGCAATTTTGGTCCGATTTTCCCGAAATTTGAACTCAACCTTCCTTAGGGTGTAACGGTGATATAATCAAACAGTTTTTTTAAATCGGATAATAATTGTGACCTCCAGAGGGACCACAAGCTAAAAAGGGTGATTTTTTGGACAATCAGGGGCCATAATTCAGGAAATTACATTCCGATAGTGGCAAATATCAAAAGGAACCAAGATCTTTGGGGATAAACCTATATTTCAAGTTTCGTCAAAATCGGATAAGAATTGTGACCTGTATAGAGTCCACAAATTGTGGACGGATGGACGTCCGGACGGACGGACAGGGGTGACGACATAATACGTCCACATGAAAATGTGGGCGTATAAAAATTAATAACAAACTTACGACTATGTATTGTTAGTTTTTTTGTTCGTAAAATTTGATGATTTCGACTATGTAAAACGTTTTGAAAATATATTTTATGCGTAACCGGAAGTTTGGTTTTTTATGTGGTAGATTATCCAGTAATTTTCGTCAATAATTGAGAACCGACCCAGACCCTCCGTGCGTTGAAGACTAGGGGGGGTCTGGGTGACCGAGACTAATATACCATATTTTTACAATTTTCGGGTACAAGCGGCCGCCATTTTGTCCGTCAATTTTGATCTGATTTCCACAAAAATTGAACTCAATCTTTATTACCATGTAACGGTGATATAATCAAATGTTTTTTTAAATCGGATAATAATTTTGACCTCCAGAGGGACCACAAGCTAAATAGGAAGATTTTTCGGACAATCAAGGGCCATTATTCAGGAAGTTTCGATCCGATGAGTGCAATATCGAAAGGAACCAAGATCTTTGGGTTATAAACATGCATGTCAAGTTTCATCAAAATCGGTTCAAAATTGTAACCTCTATAGGTTCCACAAGCTAAAAATGTGATTTTTCGTACAATCAGGGGCCATAATCCATGAAGTTTTCATCCGATACATGCCAATATCGAAAGCAGCCGAGATCTTTTGGGGATAAACCTATATTTCAAGTTTCGTCAAAATCGGATAAGAAATGTGACCTGTAGAGAGTCCACAAAGAAATTGTGGACGGATGGACGGACGTCCGGACGAACAGGGGCGACGACAATATACGTCCACATAAAAATGTGGGCGTATAAAAAGGCGATTTTTCGGACAATCAGGGGCCATAATTCAGGAAGTTATGATCCGATATGCGCAAATATCGAAAGGAACCAAGATCTGTTGGTTATAAACATGTATTTTAAGTTTCATCAAAATTGATTTAAAATTGTGACCCCTACAGGTTCCACAACCTATATACCATATTTTTACACTTTTCGGGTACAAGCGGCCACCATTTTGTCCGTCAATTTTGATTTGATTTCCACAAAAATTGAACTCAATCTTTATTACCATGTAATGGTGATATAATCGGATAATAATTTTGACCTCCAGAGGGACCACAAGCTAAATAGGGCAATCAGGGGCCATAATTCAGGAAGTTTCGATCCGATGAGTGCAAATATCGAAAGGAACCAAGATCTTTGGGTTATAAACATGCATGTCAAGTTTCATCAAACTCGGTTCAAAATTGTAACCTCTATAGGTTCCACAAGCTAAAAACGTGATTTTTCGTACAATCAGGGGCCATAATATATGAAGTTTTCATCCGATACATGCCAATATCGAAAGCAGCCGAGATCTTTTGGGGATAAACCTATATTTCAAGTTTCGTCAAAATCGGATAAGAAATGTGACCTGTAGAGAGTCCACAAACAAATTGTGGACGGATGGACGGACTGGGGCGACGACAATATACGTCCACATAAAAATGTGGGCGTATAAAAAGGCGATTTTTCGGACAATCAGGGGCCATAATTCAGGAAGTTATGATCCGATATGCGCAAATATCGAAAGGAACCAAGATCTGTTGGTTATAAACATGTATTTTAAGTTTCATCAAAATTGATTTAAAATTGTGACCCCTACTGGTTCCACAACCTATATACCATATTTTTACACTTTTCGGGTACAAGCGGCCACCATTTTGTCCGTCAATTTTGATTTGATTTCCACAAAAATTGAACTCAATCTTTATTACCATGTAATGGTGATATAATCAAATGTTTTTTTAAATCGGATAATAATTTTGACCTCCAGAGGGACCACAAGCTAAATAGGGCAATCAGGGGCCATAATTCAGGAAGTTTCGATTCGATGAGTGCAAATATCGAAAGGAACCAAGATCTTTAGGTTATAAACATGCATGTCAAGTTTCATCAAACTCGGTTCAAAATTGTAACCTCTATAGGTTCCACAAGCTAAAAACGTGATTTTTCGTACAATCAGGGGCCATAATCCATGAAGTTTTCATCCGATACATGCCAATATCGAAAGCAGCCGAGATCTTTTGGGGATAAACCTATATTTCAAGTTTCGTCAAAATCGGATAAGAAATGTGACCTGTAGAGAGTCCACAAACAAATTGTGGACGGATGGACGGACAGGGGCGACGACAATATACGTCCACATAAAAATGTGGGCGTATAAAAAGGCGATTTTTCGGACAATCAGGGGCCATAATTCAGGAAGTTATGATCCGATATGCGCAAATATCGAAAGGAACCAAGATCTGTTGGTTATAAACATGTATTTTAAGTTTCATCAAAATTGATTTAAAATTGTGACCCCTACTGGTTCCACAACCTATATACCATATTTTTACACTTTTCGGGTACAAGCGGCCACCATTTTGTCCGTCAATTTTGATTTGATTTCCACAAAAATTGAACTCAATCTTTATTACCATGTAATGGTGATATAATCAAGTGTTTTTTTAAATCGGATAATAATTTTGACCTCCAGAGGGACCACAAGCTAAATAGGGCAATCAGGGGCCATAATTCAGGAAGTTTCGATCCGATGAGTGCAAATATCGAAAGGAACCAAGATCTTTAGGTTATAAACATGCATGTCAAGTTTCATCAAAATCGGTTCAAAATTGTAACCTCTATAGGTTCCACAAGCTAAAAACGTGATTTTTCGTACAATCAGGGGCCATAATCCATGAAGTTTTCATCCGATACATGCCAATATCGAAAGCAGCCGAGATCTTTTGGGGATAAACCTATATTTCAAGTTTCATCAAAATCGGATAAGAAATGTGACCTGTAGAGAGTCCACAAACAAATTGTGGACGGATGGACGGACGTCCGGACGGACAGGGCGACGATAATATACGTCCACATAAAAATGTGGGCGTATAAAAAGGCGATTTTTCGGACAATCGGGGGCCATAATTCAGGAAGTTATGATCCGATATGCACAAATATCGAAAGGAACCAAGATCTGTTGGTTATAAACATGTATTTTAAGTTTCATCAAAATTGATTTAAAATTGTGACCTCTACAGGTTCCACAACCTATATACCATATTTTTACACTTTTCGGGTACAAGCGGCCACCATTTTGTCCGTCAATTTTGATTTGATTTCCACAAAAATTGAACTCAATCTTTATTACCATATAATGGTGATATAATCAAATGGTTTTTTAAATCGGATAATAATTTTGACCTCCAGAGGGACCACAAGCTAAATAGGGCAATCAGGGGCCATAATTCAGGAAGTTTCGATCCGATGAGTGCAAATATCGAAAGGAACCAAGATCTTTGGGTTATAAACATACATGTCAAGTTTCATCAAAATCGGTTCAAAATTGTGACCTCTATAGGGTCCACAAGCTAAAAACATGATTTTTCTTACAATCAGGGGCCATAATCCATGAAGTTTCAATCCGATACATGCCAAGATCTTATGGGGATAAACCTATATTTGAAGTTTCGTCAAAATTGGATAAGAATTGAGACCTGTAATGAGTCCACAAACAAATTGTGGACGACGGACGTCCGGACGGACAGGGGCGACGACATAATACGTCCACATGAAAATGTGGGCGTATAAAAATATTCCAAAATCTTAATTGAAACAGACATACTATACAGCGAGACCGAACAAATATTTACAAGAAGATCCAACATCTGATTTTAGCCTTTACTATACATAATGTCAAGGCCGTACAACGAACTGTCAATCAAATTGACTGACATGTTCCTCGCTCTATATCGTACTCGCTTTATAAGATCTAGCCTTTACCACTAGCAGTAGTTTCATTTTACTTTTACAAAGTAGTCTTGATTATACCGACCTGTCAATTAGACGTAGAATGGTCGGCAGACTGGTTAAGCGAGACTATTTTCAAAACAAGGGCATGTAACCTATTTACTCAAAAGTGTCTAGATATTATGGACGACACACGGAACCATGTTTCAGTCTATTATTATAACTAAGGAGAAAAAAGTGCCTACCTTTGTGTAGCAGGATCGTCGGACAGACTTCCACCTTTCCAGGTGGTGGGTTAAACCATAAAGATACAAACAGGAACATCACAAAACAGTTAATTTACACAGGACAGGATTGTATACAAAAGAGCACTGAAATAATAAAAAGAACGAAATTAGTTTATATTCAATAAGAAAGATAGTTAACACCACCACTATGTGGTATACATATATCTTATAATGACTATCAACTAATTTTATAAAATAGAGATATGTTGCCTATTACAGGTAATAACAGCTTTAGGATTATTATACACGTAATAGATATAATAATGAAATATATAAGAAACATACCATGAAAACAGTGCTCTTAGTATATAAAGAAAATAGGTTGCCAGGCAACGAAACATACCTCCACGGTTGCACATTAAGTAATTATCAGCAAAATCATTAGAATTTGTTTGGTTTTTATAAAGTTATGCCCCAGAATAAAATTGTGACCTCCATTGGGTCCACAAAGTAAAAAACATGATTTTTCGTACAATCAGGGGCCATAATTCAGGAAGTAAAAGTCCAATGTGCCCGAATATCGACAGGAACTGCAATCTTTGGGTTATAAACTTATATTTCAAATTTCATCAAAATCGGATTAAAATTGTGACTCTACAGGGTCCACAACCTTGATATAGATAACGGCTAGTCAGATCTACCAATTGAAAACTCCATCAGAACAGTATAAAATACAATATATAATAACCCTGTCTGCTAGAGAAGTGACACAAGATAACCATACAATCAACCGGTCTGCTCGACGGGCGACAATTTCTAAACTGCAATAAAAAACACCCCAGTCCAGCTAATCAACCCTCTTATATAGGTGCACGTGCACTCCAAGATTATGCAAGAGTTTGGGCAATCCCAGGCGCGGATCCAGGATTTTTTGCAGGGGGGGGTCTAGGTTTGATAATTGCGGTGGGCGTAGCTCCAAAGGCACTCAACCAATTAACGGGGGGTTTGGGGGCCCTCCCCTCCAAAAATTTGGTAAATTAGATTCAATATGGTCCATTCTGACGTATTTCCGGAAGGTAAATTCCAAAATTACAGGTCTAAAAGTCGCCAATAAAATCGCATAAAAAATTTTCAAGCCTGACCCCCCCCCCCCCCTCTGGATCCGCGCATCCATAGAGGTAGTCGAGTCTAGGAAGCCCATCAAATGCGGTTGCGTTTGGGAGAGCCAAACTTACTCTGAAAGTTAGAAAATCAAGTGACGAAATCACTACATATATGAAGAAAACATTTGTAATTTATACCAGAATAAAATAGGCTTTAAATTATAAAGGAATTGTCATATTTAATAATTCAAATCAAGTTAAACAAATATAAACCTACCTTGGTTAGTGAAATCGGTGCTAAAACACAAATTGATGCGTCCGAGATGTAGCCAGGGGAAAAAATGACCAGTTGAAAACAGGATGTTAGGACGGTATCTAAGTTACGGAATACAGCTCACCATCTTACAATAGCCTCCTCTTTAAACTATTGAAACGTTCCTCGTTTCTCGTTCGTTTTTTTATAAGGGTAGATAACCCTATTTATGTCCATTTATTGAATTATTTATATACATGATGTATATATCTGTAATTAGTTTATATTTTATTATATTATCAAAATCTGTAGTATGTTCTGCCGATTTGAAATAAGTATAACATGTGTATGTTTCATGTTTGTTATAATTGTTAATATTCATTCTTTGTCTGAAATGGTTCATAAATCATTACCATTCTGTTTTGTTCATTATTACTGTACATATACTCGATAATTTACTTTTTTGGTGTGATTGGACTGTGTCTACGTAAGTGATATTGTACAATCGCTGAAGGTATTCTCGCTAATACTTGAGTGTAACTGATCTAAGGTTTGAAATAACGAAACCGCCTAATCAAGGTAGCAAGTTCTAACACCCTTCTTAAATTAAACTTATGCACCTACATGTCTGTTTAATATACTATGTTAAATGGTAATAAATACACATTAATTATAATTTGGCTGTCACTTATTCTATGCTTGAGGATACTTGAGGAGAATTACCTTTAGGCTAATTCCAATCCTTGTCTCTTGAAGGGGGAGCCTTTACGTTTTGCTTACTTTACACAAGGTTCGTGATTGGCCTAATATCAATCACTGGTGGCAGAGTTACTATACCCCAAAACCCTGTTGGTGGTTATTAACCGGCACTACACTATAAAAGTAATAATAACCACTGGAAATGAAAGACTAACTGGATATACAGGATCATGGAAACTGGCTAAAATATTTAAAGAGAATATAACACTCTACTAAAATACTCAAAGAGAATATAACACCCTACTAAATTTGCATATAAAAACTATAGGATGAACATTCCTAGAACTACTCACTAGACAAATAAGAAAGTTTAAAGGTGAAGAACTGGTACAGAGTGGACAGCATAAAACAGGTTTAAACGGTTAGTAGCCTACAACCCTTATTAGTTCATATTCAGGCCCGTAGCTAGCACCGGGGGGGGGGGCTTTGACGATTGCCGAAAAAGTGGGCTCCCCCAATGGGCACCGAAGGCGCCCTTTCTATTGAACGTAATGCGTGGTGCCGGGCCAACTAATGTCACGTGGTTTATGGGCACCTCGCCAATCATGTGGTTTATGGCCGCCTTGCCAATCATGTCGTTATATATGAGGCGCCGTTGGAATATTGCAGCGCCTCATATTGACTCTCACGATTAACATCACAACTTGAGTGATGGGGCGCCCATGTTGTCAAAATCTAAGCTATCATCGCAAGGAATATATATGAATAGTTTTCAAGACAATCCATTTAGAATTTCGGACTATTGTCAAAATACACAGACACACAAAGGAAAATCCATTTAGTGTGCCTCTGACCCAGTGCCGTACTTGGCCCACCTGTCCGTGGGCCAAGTACGGCCTAAGCCTATAAGAAAGAAAAAATAAGAAGAAAAAAAAGGGGGAAAGAAAGGAAGGAGGAGGGGAGAAAAGAAAGAAGGAAGGAGAGGACAGGACACAGGACAGGAGAATGAAAGAAAAGATGGGAAAAAAATGACTGACAAACAACAAAAGAAAAAGATGTGTATAATAGTGCTCTTAGGTCATTCTCTTTCTAATTGTATCAGGAAATCAAAAATTTGCCTGCCTTCTTCTGCTTTGGTCTGAAGTTGCTCTAAATTGACAAATATGAGGGGTCTAAGTCTATCAGAAGTAATTTTAATCTGATTATTCAAGCCCAATTTTAAAATCAATGTGAAAAGTCAACAATTTTGATTGAATTTTTAGACTGAATATTAGGAAAAGTATATATCCTATCGACTCAGAATCATTTATAAATTGTTAAAAGACAAATTGATAAAAGCCAAATTTTTCGGCATGATACCCCCGAGTCATTAATGCAGGACGGAGGGCCTGACAAGGACAGCTGCCCAGTCGTTCGGTGGGACGAAAAACAGAGGTTCTGTGTTCACATTGGAACACGAAATACGGACAAATTTCCCTCATAGCTATCTCATTTTATTTCATTTCATTAGCCCGCATAGCCTCACCCCTCGTCCATTTCGGTCTCGTTTCCGTATATGTTAATAAGTTACGTGCTCTGTGTAAGAAAGCTATGTAGAAAGGTCTGGGTTGGGTGAAACGGGATATTTGAGACATCGTCAATCGCAATTAATGGACCTTTCCGTGATTTAGCTGTTTGTTATCGAAGTAATCAATCATTAATTACACTGAATCCCAATTGAGCCAGGTCCTGATCCACCGATTAATATAAAATCAGCGTGATTAAAACACAGGTTCTGTTTCGTTTCGTTTTTTAATGTTCTCTGGGATCTGGAAGAGTAGTTATATAACAGGCGTTCTGGTTGAAGTGAGGGAGATTAGCCAATGAAACGGTCAGTTATGGCGAGTTCTTAGCGTACGGTGCACGGAACTGTGGGTAAACCACTAGAAACGTCAACGCCGATGGGTTAATCACTGCCCGACGACTAAATGCCAAAACCCCAGCGCTCGACCTCTGACGCGACCTTCCACTAGAACCGGTCAGATCTTCATGTAGTGTCGCCATCGAAAGTATAAAACCCGAAACGAAATATATGGATCTGAATTTTAATTAGATTGATATAAAATGGAAAGACTATTTTTATAAAAAGGGACATGAAAAATAATATTATTCATTCTTTTAGGATAAGGTCGACGTCCGCATTTAAAGTGCTTAAAAACATTTTTTTAATATGGATGGAGACACGTGACTTCGAAGTGACACGATAATACAACGTAATGCGAGTGAATTGTGAGTGGTTCGTGTTGGATGGATCCACGTCACTTGTCAGGATAACCCTATTTTTAATACCGGAAGAGACTTTACGCATTGAACTTGTCATACCAGAAATGAAAATAGAACAGAGGTTAGAAACAGATTTTATCCGTCAGTGTCGATTCTGCTTTTAGTTTTGAGATATCACCATTAAGCATCCAATTAAAACATTAGACATTGTTTACTGGAGAATCAGTACAACTTTATACAAACGTTAGACATTGTCTACTGGACAAACACCTACAACTTTATGCAACTATGGTGAGTTGGCAATCTGTAACTGTTTCTCATGGGTATTGATACTCCAGGGTGTCTTGAGGTTTCATTCACACATAACCGTAACCTCACGATTCCTCAAGCTATATTTAGTTGAGGAAGCTAAATAATATACTCTCCAAAAAAAGAAACGCAAAGTTACATTTCGTCGTCGGTATATCCTCACTCTACCATCCCCTGTTGCAACAAGAACTGTGACATGTCGCTGAACCTAACTGCTCTCCAGTGTTGCTGTGGCCATACCCACAGTGTCCGAGCCCATTAAAGTTGGATTATATGGTGTCAGCTTATTTCAAAACAGGAGCTCTAACGGGGACGTCCTCTCATTATTCGGTTTCACGTAGGCATTTACGGACTGTCTGAGACGAGATTCTACGCCGTCCGCGAATTGCTGCTGCAGTTGAGGTCGCTGTTGAAAACCATTTACGCTAATTTACGTAACCGGACGTGACGATCCAGGACAAGTGGGGTTACTCTTGTTTGGCCTGAGCTTGGGCGGTCACGTGTTGAACTTCCCTGTCGGTACCTCTCCCAAAGGGAAACATTCAGCAGCCTGGCTACCTCTGTCTTGGATTCACCTGCTTGTAATCAACCAATAGTGTTGTTGCGTTGGTCTTCGTTCAGACGTGGTATGACTTGGTTCGTTGAGTGTTTACATGTGCAACTGATTTGGAAAACGAGAACCCCGAGATTTTAAAGGCCCTAGATTTAGTGACATGTCGCTGAACCAAACTGCTCTCCAGTGTTGCTGTGGCCATACCCACAGTGTCCGAGCCCATTAAAGTTGGATTATATGGTGTCAGCTTATTTCAAAACAGGAGCTCTAACGGGGACGTCGTCTCATTATTTGGTTTCACGTAGGCATTTACGGACTGTCTGAGACGAGATTCTACGCCGTCTGCGAATTGCTGCTGCAGTAGAGGTCACTGTTGAAAACCATTTACGCTAATTTACGTAACCGGACGTGACGATCCAGGACAGGTGGGGTTACTCTTGTTTGGCCTGAGCTTGGGCGGTCACGTGTTGAACTTCCCTGTCGGTACCTCTCCCAAAGGGAAACATTCAGCAGCCTGGCTACCTCTGTCTTGGATTCACCTGCTTGTAATCGACCAATAGCGTTGTTGCGTATGACTTGGTTCGTTGAGTGTTTACATGTGCAACTGATTTGGAAAACGAGAACCCCGAGATTTTAAAGGCCCTAGATTTAGGTTCCATGCGAAAAGCTCTTGAATTTGTTAAATTCATGTTTCTTGGTACAATCAGGCGATAACAAATTTCGGCAAAAAGGATGACCAGTCACCATTAGTGACACTACATTTAAAACCAATAATGAATTTCTTTTATCCTTACATAATGACATTAAAACAAGTAAGATTTGCGGAAAGAACGACTTCGTTTAAATAAAAGAAAAATGATGAAAAATGGGTTGTGCGTTTCTTTTTTTGAAGAGTATATATTCTTTTGAGGCAGAATGCAAGTGAATTGTTGGCGAATCAAATAGCCACGAGCTGCTGAAAGATGTCAGTCTATAAATTCTAAATGCATGTCCTACCTTATTGTAGGGTGCCCCAAGATAAAAAAAAAACCCTCGAAAACTATTTACAGATATGGCACTTTATCTATACATACAACAACCCCAGTAGTAATTGCAGGGGGACTGCACCACACACAATTCTACACAAAAACACAAATACATAGACAAGACATCGCACTCAGAGACCATAATCAAAACAATTCAAAAAGAGTAAATGGATATGGGGGCTAGCTGTAAGCGTCCACTGTGCTGTACAGTCCCGGGCCTGTGGTGACACAGACTTCACTCGTATTTGAAAACAATTGGGAATACAACCTATTGGTTTTTCACGTTTCAAGATTGTGGCACTTCCGGCTCGTTCGACAAACTCCATATTTTGTGTACGAATAAGTAATTACTTATATGGTATCGAAAAAAAATTAGGTCATTCTGACCTATATTTCTTCGATTTTTTTGACAACCTTGATTCTTAATTTCTTCAAGGCGAGATGATTTAGAAAATTTCTAATGATATCTCTGAAGTTGCATCGATTGTGCTACCCGACAGAAAGCTCAGATATGATACTGGTCGATAATTTTCCAGTAATTGTGGGTCAAGAGTCAACTGCAAACTCGAATTTATGATGTTAGTAATATTACAGGAAGCTAATGGTGTTATAATTTTATATATTACAGGATACTAATGATGTTATAACTTTTATATATTACAGGAAACTAATGATGTTATAACTTTGGTATATTACAGGAAGCTAATGGTGTTATAACTTTTATATATTACAGGAAACTAATGATGTTATAACTTTATATATTATAGGATACTAATGATGTTATAACTTTTATATATTACAGGAAACTAATGATGTTAATACTTTCCATCAGTGTGTTGTATGTGATGAGATTTTTAAACAATATGATGATTTAGAAAAACACAATAAGATACATGTTAAAGAAGAGAAAACTGATGATGTAGATAAATACTGTCATGTTCATTTTAAAGAAGAGAAAATTGATGATGTAGATGAATATTGTCAGGTTAAAGAAGAGAAACCTGATCGTGTGGATGGCTATTGTCAAACTGAAGATGACGGAACTATTTATCAGTGTCACTTGTGTGATGAAGAATTTAAATCTTGCACTGATTTAACAAAACACTGTGAAAAACATGTTAGTCGCCAAGGACAAAGAGGAGAAAGAGATTATAAATGTAATTTTTGTAGTAAATTATTTACTCATAATGGTAATCTACAGAAACATGTCCGAACTCATACAGGAGAAAAACCTTATAAATGTGATGTTTGTACTAAATCATTTGCTCTTAAATATGCGCTAAAGACACATGCCAGAATTCACACAGGAGAAAAACCTTATAAATGTGATGTTTGTACTAAATCATTCACCAATACTAGTAATCTACAGACCCACATCAGAAGTCATACAGGAGAAAGACCTTATAAATGTGATGTTTGTAGTAAATCATTTACCACTAGTAGTAATCTACAGATCCACATGAGAAATCATGCCGGAGGGAAACCTTATAAATGTGATGTTTGTACTAAATCATTTAGTCAGAATGGTAATCTACAGACCCACATCAGAAGTCATACAAGATAAAAAACTTTACACAAAAACAAATATACAGATAAGACATCATAAGCAGAAATCATAAACTAACGAACAATTCAAATAAAGCGAATGGATTTGTGCTGTTGAGTCTCGGGTCTTAATACACAGTGTTGAAGGTCATGAGACAATGAAGCCCATTGATTTTCAGCGATTTCCAATAATTACTGCCAGTTATGGCCCATGATCACTTCAAAAAATCTTGTGGAGGCTCAAAAGGCCAAAGTTAATATCCGATTGACTTTAAATTTATACAGAGTGTTCAAGGTCATGAGATGAAGAAGCCTATTGATTTTCACTTTCAGCAATTTCCAATAATTACTGCCATGGTTGTCTCCCTTGATCACTTTGAGGTCAAACTTATCATTGGATTGAATTCGATTGATACACAGAGTTTAAGGTCTTGAGACGAATAAGTACATGTATATTGATTTTCAATGAATTTTGATAACTGATATTAAATGTTTCGTATGCTAAACGTTAGCATGAGGCAGAACTTTATAAAAACCAAACAAATTCTAATGATTTTCTGATCATTCGCTGTCATGTCCTGTATTGTTTCTTGTTAATCTAGTCTACTTCTGTCTCTTTTGGCTTATTACGCATGCGTGGTATGCTTTATTTAATAAGAACGGACGACTAGTCTGTAAGGGATTCAGGATTTCAAGGTGAAGAGTTGTGTGTTTCTTCTTGTGTCTGGATACGAGACCATTTCTTGCGCTTTTGCTCATACGTTGGTTGATACTTGTACGCCCTAGTGTCTGTAGTTAACCAGTCTCGTGGGCCAAGCCATTTTCTTGGAGAGAGAAAGATGGGGTTTAATAATTTGACACAAACTAGGTCATTTCGGGACTAACATATGGCTTAATTTTATTTCGGTAATTCGCTTGCGTCTAGAGGTCTTTAGCGGTGGGGGGAAACCATTCGGCCATCCACCCCCCTTCCCCCCATTTTCTTGGCTTTTCGTACAATGCGCTATCTTCAGCTGTGGGTTGGTTGCATTTGTGAATTGCGGGCTATCCTTTCCCGTTAGTGCATAACTAACTCCCACTCATGTGTTAACTCTGAGCAAGCCTTTTGTAGGTTCAGATTTGTGTCAACCTTAGGCCTCTATTGGATTGTAGTGAAGTGCCTTATTTTATATTCCATCCCAGTGTATTTACCAGTGGATTATTGATCTGATGTGATCGTCATATTGTTGGATTATTTTATATGTTTATGTGTTAAAAGGATTACCTGGATACTGATTGCTTCATTGTTGATATTATTATTGTTATTACTTTATTACTTGATGCTTTTATATTTTTATATATAAAGTATCACCTGTATAATCTTGTGTTTTTGTTTTACTGAAACTAGCAAGAGAGAATTTAGGGATCTTTAAACGTCAAGACATTGACTTAAATTCAGGGTCTTGGGTCTGGCAATATATGAGTATAATCACTTTTGAGCTGAAACTTGCCCCCGTTTTCTCCGAAGAATAACTGTGGTACAAGGGTAGACCAAAAAACCACACCCCTTGGATTCCCGCCCAGTGCTGAACACACCCGCCCTTTCCATTGTGTTACGAGTAGGTGGTAGAGTCACGCCTAGTCCTATTATGCTCACAAACGCAAAAGATCAGTCATCTGCTATAGGGTTAAAGACAGTTCCCAGAAAAAGTATTTATTGAATGGTCATTTTCAATATAATTATGGCAATTTTGGTAAATATTGAAAGTAGAGAACTCCAATCTTACTAGAAAAATACTTGATTGGCTGGAATGTATACACAGAACAAAAGTGTAAGGGTTTCGCTAATCGGCAGTCCAGTAATTGGGAATGTCTTCTTGTGTGACTTTAAAGGACACATGCGGGGATTGAGTGCTTGATGTACCTGATGCTACTCTTCAAGAGAGATTTGTTCTAACTCCTGTCGATAAGGCCAGCAATAATATTGCCTTTATCTGTAAATAATATCCTTACTGATGTTGGACTTACATAACCAATATACTTTTAACAGGAGTAATGGTATTAAAGACAATGATAGATGCACTACCTTACATTTATTCTATTCCTAAATTTCATAAAAACCCAGTAAAATTCAGATACATAATATCCTCCAGTATCTGCCAGACTAAACAGCTTGCACAAACTATCACCAAAGGACTTAAATTATGTCAAACCCAACATGCCATTTGGTGCAAAACACTTTGTAATTATACTGGAATTTCATAATTGATAAAAACAAACCGATAGTAGATACTCTAGATAAAATCAATAAAAAAGATAATGCAAATTCAATAGAAAGGTTCGATTTTTCTACCTTATATACTATACTACAACATGCAGATCGTAAAAATAATTTGGATTGGTTCGTAGATAAGGCCTTTAATGGAGCTTTCGGAAAAGGCAGAAACTTGATGGCCATCTACTCACAAGATGCGAGATGGATTACAAAACGTTGCAATGCCAACACGGTAGTTTTTGATAAAGAAACATTTCAAAATATCATACATTTTTTCATTGACAATGCCATATTTGAGGTTGGGGATCAGATAATACAGCAAACTATTGGTTTACCAATGGGTACTGACCCCGTTCCATTTATGGCAAATGCACATTTATATAAATACGAGGGGGGTGGGATAGCCTAGTGGTCTAGAGTGCCGCGCTTCGACCTCTAGCTGGCCGATCAACTCTGGCTTGCGACTGTGGTTTCGAGCCCTGGTGTGAGTGCCCGGAGGAAACCCACGAGGTTGAGAAGGCGCCCCTATCTCCATGCCACATATGCTCACACCAGGGATCGAAACCACAGCCCCAAGCCAGAGGTGACCGGCCAGCTAGATGTCGTAGCGCGGCACTCTAGTCCACTAGGCCATGCCAAACCCCTACTGCCAAAGGCGGTAGGCCCTAAACCATTTAAAAGAAATTTCTAAACTTATAAGACATTTTGAGCATGAAGGAACTGATCTAATAAACACCTACACCATTACTCAGCAACTGACTGACTATATGAAACCCATCTACCTGCCCCGCCCACTGATTGTAGGAGCTGTATCATAAGGTCATTGTGTCAACTGGCGTCGTTTTGATTCCCCAGTTGTACGTGTTTAGTGTGGGTGTGTATGGGGGGGGGCTCTAAACGAGTAAGATGCTGGCTTGTCAGCCTGGAGTTCGATACCTGCTTTGACAGAGATAGTTCATCCAGATTTTCTGGCGTGGTTCCCCCTTGTCACTGAGGCAGGACGGAAGACCTGACAAGAACAGCTGTCTAGTCGTTCGAATAACCAAGGTCCCGTGTACCCATTGACATGCACGTAAAAGAACCCTTGGCAGTTTGAACATAAGAGTATGTCGTAGTGACCACTGTCCGGGCAAAATTCCCCTCCTAGCTCACTGTATGGCATTTGCCTGGTCATGAGCAGAACTGTAGGACGTTATTAAACCCCATTTCATTTCATCTATAGGTGATCAGCGTCGGAAATAAATTTCATAAATTGCATCAGAATCAGTCCACCAATTTTATACTGTAATAATGTATTTCTAGCACATCATTTCAGGCTGTGTATAGACAGGCCTCTATGCACGGATTACAAAGTAACAAAAACTTTCTTGTATCACAGATGCGGATCTGGGAATTTTGAAAAGGGGGGTGGGGCGCCACAAAATGAGGCCCCCCCCCCCCCCCGAAAATTATCCGTCATTTCTTTGCCATTCCAACAGATATTCGTCTAAGTAAACGTTCGAAACGGACAGATTTGGGTCTGAGAAAAAGCACTTTCAGCAGTAAAAAAAGAGCACTTTCGAAAATTGGGGCAGGGGGGCTCGCGCCCCCTTGGATCCGTCTGTGTATCATTATATTTAATATAGTATAAAGAATCACAACAAATCCCCAAATTAATACTCTTATACTCGAAAATATCACAACCCCACATATATTACTCTCAACCCAAATATACTACATTATATTACTTTCACCCCAGAAATATTACTCTCAACCCATATATATTACTCTCATCTAAGACATTTTACTCTTAACCCATATAGTCTACACCCAAGATATACTACTACTACTCTCACCCCATATATATTACACTCACCCCAGAAATGATACTCTCAACCCATATATATTACTCTCAACCCATTTAGTCTACAATACTCACTCTCGCCCCATATAAATCATGTTTACTTGTGCCAACCAGAATAATTTGTCCTTGTCTTTAATCAACCTTTTGAATAGGTTCTAACACTTTTAATTTAATATTATATTATATTTAAAGAAGCATTATGGAAGATTTAAATAAAGAGCTGACAGTTCTCGCTATAATAGTTCGAAAGTAGATAAGGGAAAGAGAATGTCGTGAAAATTTCAGTCAAATTGTGTCACTTTGAACCGAGATATTAGCAATTTAATTTTAGACTAGTCTCGGTCATCATTACTGTTGTTGGTATAACAAAAACTCGCTTATCCATTTTTACGTTAAATCATTTGTCATATAAAAGATATTCAAATCCAGTAAATATTACAGGCTAACGATCTTACTGCACGCAGCGATTTATATACGGTATACTTCCACCTGTTCTCAGTCGGAGCCAGCTGTAGACAGACAGGCATTGAGAGTTGATAAGCTATAATTAATGTTTAATTAATAATTTCAGTCCTAAAGAAAGACTTGCAATAGGCAGATTTAACTCTTTAAAAATGTATTAAAATAGTCAAAATCTCTAAATTGTGACTAGAGAATACAGCGCCCTTAGGTCACATTCATCTGAATCATTGTTCTACAGGAATATGTATTAAGATTTTCATTCGGATTTCAAGTTTTAAAATTTTGTAAAAACAAAGCGTTATACAAAAATATTCAAGTGGCTATTGTTTTCTTAAGACTCTGAACTAAAGAACTTAACATAAAGTTGTCTTGGCCTTAACTTGGTAGGCCCTAGGCCTACCATAGAAATATCTGTACATATTATTTTCAACAAAATAAAAATGTTATTAGTGTAAATCTTCGTGTAATCATTAGTATTTGATGCTTTATGTTCCTGTAAACTGTCTCGGGAGTAAAAAGAAAATGGCGACCGCGCCCGAACAAGTCGAAGTCGAGGTAAGCCCAGATATACCGACCTGTAACCAGTTTGAGATAATAGAGAAAAATAAAATAGCAGTAAAATCAAATACCGTGAAGCCAAATACACGTAGTGCGAAGTACACGATAAATATTGACAAATGTTTCACAAAAAAATTGAAAGCAACGTACAGAGAAGACTTCCGTATTAAGCCAACTGATGGAGGCATTAGACTGTATTGGAATGCTGGCCACTACGAAGAATTTCGGCGGGTAGCCTATATTTTCTATAAAGGCCTAAAACAACAGGGGCAGCTTGAGTTAGAAAAAAAAGATCTTACTGACAGAACAAATAAAGTAATTGAATCAACACTAAAGGTATACTCAATTAAAAGAAAAGGCAGCTTTAGATACACATTAAATATATGTTTCACACAACATCATCTACACTAATCAATGGCAGCCATGAAAATATTTTTCTCAACACCCACCTGCCAGAAATTTTGGAAATGGTTAACACCGACCGGGCAGAAAGCCTGAACAACACTGTCCAACGCAACTTATCCATCAGTAAGGTCAACTCAAATAAAACACATTCCAAATCAACAATGGACATTTGCTTAGATAATCTTTCTACAAAAACAGTTGCTTTAAAATGCAAACCACAATCTACTGAATCTACTCCCATTACATCAGATGCAAATAAGTCTTCAGTCTCTCCATCAAGCAAAAGAACAGTAGATAGTCCTATAGAGACCAATACCACCAATAATAGCCCATCCCCGTCCATTGATGACGTGTCCCCAGGAGAACTATCGTCAAAAAATGAAAATTTCACACCAAAATTATTAAATAAGCCGGTACCCAAGACAAGAAGATTAAAGCTTACGTCTACTGTGAATGTAAATACCACCAAATCCCTCTCAAGTAAGTTAAAAACCAAAGCTGGCAGTATGGTCAATTCCACACAACTTACTAATTTACAGCTAACTGTAACCAACCTTGAATCAGACATCTTGCGGCTAAAAAAAGAACTAAATGAAAAGACCAATACAATTACAGCCATAAATACAGAAAGAGTGTCTTTAAAAGAGCGACTGTTAAAACTTGATGAGGATAACAAAATTTTTGCTGCTGCTTTTGATTCCCTCACTCTAGAAAATGAAAACTTGAAACTGGAAAAACAAGCCTATAAGGAAAACAACCAAAACATCAATCAAAACAATACCCAAAGTACATGCTGCATACAGCCAAACAAATCTTCAACCAGAGACCAGTCACAGCAGACTGATAAATCATTTAACGTCAAGGTGCTGGAGCCGTGTTCAAATGTCATCATTGGATCCTCAATATTAAAGAAAATATATTTCCGCAGACTTGACAGAAGTGGTAATACTGCAGTTAGGGCAATATCGGGTGGCAAGATAACTGATGCTACAAGCCTGCTTCTAAGATGTTCCCCCGTCTAGTGAAGTTAAGAAATTAGTCTATCTTATCGGTTCCAACAATGTATCACGGAATATGGACTTGCACAGCTGCCAAACTGACTACAGACAGCTGATAGAAACAAGTAGGTCAAAATATCCCAATGCCGAAATCAATTTCATGAAGTTATTACCAAGGAGATCTTCAACTTTTAATGAGCAGTTAGAGTCACTTAATGTGACACTTGAAGATACATGCTTTGAGACAAACTGTAACTTTTTATCAACACATTTTACATGTTTTGCAAATGACAATACAATAAAAGAATATCTCTATGAAGATGAAGCACATTTAAACTACAAAGGCTCAGCAAAACTAGCTACACATCTTAAAACTGCTCTGAGCCTTGAAACCAGAATAATGGGGAAATTTGATATTAAAAGACCACATCAACCACATTCAAAACGCAATGCAGGAAATAATATAGGTACATTCCCACCCCAAAGTCCTCAACAAATACCATATTGGTTACCCCCTTTGTTCCCAGACATGCGGTTTCCACCCCTGGGTATTCCCCGTCTTTTAGTAATAACAGTCGATCCTATAGATACAGATCGCCAGTGAAGAATACAGCTTGGGGTAAATCTTATCTACAAACAGCTATTTGAGGTATTCTGTGTGTAAATGTAAAATCTCATAAAAATTCCCTCCATATATGTTATGTGTTTCTTCCCAATAGTGCAAAACTGTGTGTTCAGAATGCTCAATCTTAAATCTGTTAAATTATATTTATGGTATTTGAAGTGCTCTGTATGCTTGTGAAACCTGTGATTATAATAATTACCTCCATATATGGTAAGCCATGTGTTGCTTTCCTGTAGTGCCAAAACTGTGTGTTCATGTCCAATATTAAACTTGTGATTTTTTATATGATGTACAGCATGTATCCTGATAATAGTAGTGCTTATATTGTGATATGCCACTAATGAACAGACTCTCTCTCTCTCTCTCTCTTTCTTTCTCTCTCTCTCTCTCTTCATCTGTTTATGCAATGAACAGAATCATGATATTCTGGTGAAAATACATGTATATTTATACATATATATTATAAATCCATAATGTATTGCAAATAGTACATGTATGCCTTAACCTTTTAATGAGTTGTGTGTAACTGCCATGGACTGTATCATGTGTAAACATATAGACAAAAAAAAGAGAAATGCACTTTAAATCATTATATTTCACCACCAGCATAATATTATGATAAATCCCACTTAGCATGTTTTGTACATAATTGTTTTTCCACTCTTGATATTTATAGGTTTTTATAGTCCATAAGTTTTCACTCTTAATACCTTACTGACTAGTTATTTGTGCTAGAGGTTGTTTTAAACAGCCCCTTTTTGTTAATCTTGTTACATTGTTTTGCATCAAGTACTCGTTTGGTACATATATTTCATTTTGTTTTCTCATGCTTTGTATTTGTTACTATTTATAGTTATAGGTTTGTCTTTTACTTTTTGTAAAAATATCTACATACGTGTAATTTAGGATTGCTATTGTTTATTGTGGGGGATTGTTGGCTTGATTCTTTTATTATTATATGTTTGACGAGAGCTTTTATCATGTCCTTACAGATAGGTTTCTGGAATATAAATGGTCTCATTTCCAAACTCAAAAATGATAAAGCTCGAAATGATATGTTTCATCATTTTAGTCATTTGGATATTATCTGTTTAATTGAAACTTGGTCTAGTGATGAGCATGAAAACTTAGGTCTACTTAAAAATGTATTTAGTGGTTACAAAGGATTTATATTCAGTAGAAAGGTAAATAATTCTACAAAATTTGACCAAAGAGGCGGTACAGCAATTTTCATACGAGAACAATATAAACATGGTGTCCAAATTCTTGACTCCTCGGACGGGGATATAATATGGTTCAAGCTCGACAAATCTATTTTCAATATCAGTAATGACCTTTACACCCCAAAATTCACCGATTTGGCAAAAGAAAAAATACAACCCATTTGATGAACTTGAGAATAACATTAGTAAATATAAAAATTTAGGTGATATACTTCTAGGAGTCTATTTTAATTCAAGAACATTTAATCTTCCAGATATATTTATTTCAGATATAGATGCATCGAATATTAATAAACCTTTTCCACAAATTAACAACTTTAATAATGTAAACAATGATAATCTTCCAAACATTAGGAATAGCAAAGATTCTGTTATAAATAACTGGGGAAGAGAACTTGTGCATCTATGTAATACAACAGATGTATATATCCTGAATGGTAGAACACTTGGTGATTATTTAGGCAATCATAATTGTATTAATTATATAGGCTGCAGCTCAGTAGACTAAATTCTTTCAAGTAAATCTTTAACTGATAAAATAAAATCTTTTAAAGTTTCGGCATTGACATACTTGTCTGATCATTGTCTTATATCTTGTAATATTTTAGCTAAAACTAATGAGGACATATTGCCCCCTATATTAGGTAACTCTTCTGGTAATACCCCTTCTAATCCTATACAGAAACCTTATAAATTCATTTGGAAGGCCGATTCGAGTCAATTATTTATTGAAGAATTAAATAAACTCCCTTTCCGGACTCAAGCTAACATATTTTTGTTAAAAACTTTTAATACAAATGACACAGACAGGGCTAACTCAGATATGACCAATATTTTACTTGACACGTCAAGGGCCTGTGTCAGGTTTGTCAGAATCAAAAAAGCAACTAAAAAACATAAATGGTTTGACAAAGACTGTAACAGACTACGAAGGGACATGTTAGAGGCTCAACTTAATTTCAATAACAACCCTCAGAATAATTACTTAAAAGAAATTTACTATAGCCGAAAGAAAATGTATAAAAAGGTAACTAAATATAAAAGCTGTGAAGCTAAAAATTCAATTATTAAGAAGCTTAATGAGTTAGAGACATATGACCCCAAAATTTATTGGAACCTGGTAAATTCTTTATTAGATGATAACAACAATAAATCTAAAACAGAAAGTGACATTCCTATTGAAAACTGGCATCAGCATTTTTCTAAATTATTCCAAAATAATGATATAAACGATTCTGACTCCCAGGAAATAGATAATTCAATACACAATATACAAATATCAACTAATATAAACCTTGAACTAAACAAAGAAATTTCAGCCTTAGAAGTCAGAAATGCATTCAAAAAGTTAAAACCTGGAAAATCAAATGGCCCTAAATGAAATGCTAAAAGCTTCCTCAGAAATTCTAATAGATCAGTATTTGAAATTTTTTAATTTAATCCTCGCTTCCGGAGTAATACCTTCAAGCTGGAATCAATCATACATAGTACCAATACATAAAAAAGGCCCAACAGAAGACCCTGGGAATTACCGAGGGATTGCCCTGGTTAGTTGTCTTTCTAAATGCTTCTTCTCCATTATTAATAATAGAATTATAGATTATCTTGAGTCAAACAATATGCTAGATCCTGCCCAGGGTGGCTTTCGTAAAAGTCACCGAACTACGGACAATATATACATTCTCAAAACAATCCTAAATAAATATAAAAGTAAAAATCAAAATGTTTTTATCAGTTTCATAGATTTTACCAAAGCTTTTGATACCATTTGGAGAAAGGGACTCTTTCTTAAATTACTTAAACTTGACATAAATGGAAATATCTTTAACATAATAAACTCAATGTATAGCGATACTTCATATATAGTTAAAACCAACAATGGACTTTCTAAACAAATAAGTTCTGATATTGGTGTAAAACAGGGCTGTGTGTTAAGCCCCACACTCTTTAATATGTATGTAAATGATTTAGGAACTTATATTGGTAACACAGCAGCTCCTTGTCTTGGTGATCTCAAAATATCCCATCTCCTATTTGCAGATGATCTTGTTTTATTTTCAACTTCTTCACCGGAATCTTCAACAATCTCTTAACCAACTGCGTGACTTTTGCACTAAGTGGAAATTAGAAGTAAACCCAATTAAATCTAAAATAATGTGTTTTATAAACTCATCAAAAGATAATAAAATTTTCAAGTGTAAAATTGCAAACTTTACTTTTGGTAAAACTTGTCTGGATATTGTTAACTCATATATGTATTTAGGAGTAAATATAACAAATAACGCATCTTTTAAAGGAGCTATGTCACACCTATGTAAAAAGGCAAGGCGAGCTTGGTATAGTATTAAAAGTAAAGTGTGCACTCATAATCAATTACCTACTGAAGTTCTAATTAAACTGTATGACTCTGTTGTAAAGCAAATTGGATTGTATGCCTCTGATGTTTGGGGTTCTCAATTAGTGCACAATGTAAAATTAAATTTACCTAAGTGGAGTAATATAGAACACAATAAGATAACCATAAAAACATGTAAGTCAATATTGTGCCAACCCCCTAAAACTACTAATATTGGTTGCCTTGCAGAGCTAGGAATTTTCCCACTGCAACTAGATATATACCATAGAATGCTACTCTATTATAAAAGATTAAACCATCCTGACATGAAAGATTCAAACCCGATACTGGCTGAAGCCTATAATGATGATATTAAAATAGCAAACTCTAATTTTAAACTCTCATGGACTGCTTCTATAACTCACTTAATAAATTATTTCAATATAAAACCGTCAAACCTTACAAAAACTAATATCAAATTATCACTATCTCTGTCATGTACATAATAAGAACTTTAAAATAGCCATGACTGCACTCCGACTTAGTTCCCACTCAGTACAAATTGAAATCAGTAGATTCAAAAATGTCCCCCCAGATCTAAGAATATGCCAACAATGCTCTATACAAAAAATTGAAGATGGAGCTCATTTTTTACTTGAATGTCCACTGTATGAAGATTTGCGGATGGTACACATATACCCGAAACTTACAGATAGCTATCTATCCTTTTCCCTAGAAAACCTATTTAACCCACCTAAAACAGTTGCAAACTCAGTTTGTGCCTTTGTTTTCCATGCATTGAATCTAAGGTCATAATATGTGTAGCCTGTCTCTCTTGTATCAAACTACTCTCTGCATTTTCCACTACCCGGTACTATATTTATATTATCATTATCATACATTGTAATAACAATGCAAAGTCTTCATGTCATTTATGTATTTATTATACTCATGCATCAAAATTGTATTGACCTGGACCCGGTTGACGTAAATTTTTACATTACACATAATGCTGCCCTGTTAGTAAATGTATATGTTATTATTATTATTATAAGCTATATGAAAATGGCCATTGTCTTATGCATGAATGTTAATATTATTGGTCATATTGTTATCAAATGTTCATGTTTATATTGTATGCTGTCCTAAATGGACGTTTCGATGCAATAAAATCTTATCTTATCTTATCTTATTGAATTCACAAAATGGTTTCTAACTTTTTCCGTTGCTACAAGTTGCTTTTAAAGTTTTTGTCTATAAAAGTGTCATTGATATCAGATTCTAGATGACCCAATGACTTTTAATCATCTTTATTAACAACATGCATCATCAACAACTATTCAAAGACTGACGTTCTGTTTTAGGCGCATTCGACAATTTCCCGCCTAAACTATAGTCTATATCATATTGATGTACATTATATTAATATTACTGAACTTAATATCATTATAGTCTATTTCTCTAAAGTGTCTATACTTTACTTTCTCAACAGTTTGGGTTTTGGCCCACCTTTTTTCATAAATTGACTGACGTACTAAAAGGCCTAACAATTAATCTCAAAATTAGGTACTTTCCGGAAGTCCCATTTTAGTAAACTTTTAGGCCATGTCATTCAGTACACCCAACACCACCAGCAACTATCTAAAAACTCTGTCTTGCAATTTGTTGGGGGTAGACTCCTTTTTTTCGTAAATTGATTGGGCCGTTTCCTATTTTTTGGACTATTATCGATGGGAGAAAAAAAAACCCTAAAAAAACCAATAGTATGTGTGTTCCTTATATGCATAAAGTGGTTTCCCCTGTTGATTTTTGGCTAATTAGATGTAACATTATCCAATCATTAGTGGTTTCCTCTATTGTTTAATGGCTATAAGTACTTGTTACCATATGTTGTGTATATGGTTTCATAAAATTTTATTCATATACAGTGTGCTATGAGGGAAATTTGCCCCTGCGCCAGCGCTATGGCCTACTCTTATATTGAATTCCAACTGCCAAGGGATCTTTTACATGCACGCTAAAGTGTACACATGGACCTCGGTTTTCCATCCCATCTGAACGACTAGACAGCTGTCTTTATCAGGCCCTCGGTTCTGCATCACTGACAAGGGGGAAACACGCCGGAAAATCGAGATGATCTTTCTAGATCAATGCAGGGATCGAACATCCGACCTCCAGACTAGCGAGCCAGGGCCTTACCCACTTAGCCACGTGATCCCCACTCCCAAACTTATAGTAGCCAAGTCTAACTCAATATCATCTAAAGTCTTCGACATTGAAAATACGAATTATTTGTCAATTTAAATCAACATTGATGCTGTGGTCGTACCGGAAAACGATGAGCATGATATTCAATATTTAGGACGAAATAAGCCCCCGCTCCTCCCCCCCCCCCGACACACACAGCTAGCTGCGGGCCTGGCATTGACCAAGAAAGTTAAACCCGATTTTCCGGCATGGTTCCCCTTGTCAGTGATGTAGGATGGGAAGACAAACCAATGTGCCCTATACACATTAGCGTGCAAGTAAATAATCCCTAGGCAGTTGGAGAGAGAGAAATGGGGTTTAACGTTCACTCGACACACAAACATAAGGTTTAATTTTATTAAAATAATTCGCTTGCGCTTAGGGGACTTTAGCAGAGGGAGGAAACTGGAGTACCCAGAGAAAACCCACGAGGTTGGACAGGCGACCCTACTCCTTGCCATGTACAACTGGGGGTTCGAAACCATACCTGTTGACTCAATAGCAGGCCGTATGATAGAGCGTGCTCTAACCACTCGGCCCTCCTGTCTTCATTAGCCCAGTTTTGGAGCAGAACAGGACGTTAAATTCCATTTCATTTCCTCCCAACGGTTAAAGACCAATCCACACAAATAATTTAAATTATATACTTTGACCACATGTTTATCACAAAATGCCCTAGTCTGTGCCGAGTGAACATTAAATCCCCCCCCCCCCTACAATAGATGTAACAATGTCTTCCACTAATCATCAGAATATAGCCATCAAATAGTTTAACAAAATGGGCCAGGGGGAATCTACGCCTAGTTCGGGTAGAACAAAATGAAACACTTTGCAGCTGGAATATCCCTGAACATGGATTTCAGAACCTTATTCTGCAGCTCATTTTTTTTTTTATTTACCACGGGCTTGTTTTTTTCACAGCAAAATTACAAGGCTGATGTTCCCCCACCCAATCAGATGCAAACCACAGCGTTGGTAAAATATTTTATTTGTAAATGATTCTTAACTACAGCTATTAGTATTTAATTGATTAAAAAACAATAACATAATCTCTTAACTGATAAATTATCAGTACGTCTATATTAAACATTATTTTAAAAGCTGTGAAATACAGTTGCCCTAAGAAACATATCCATCCAAAATGTATCATAAGATATTTGATTTAAAATATGGGAGGGTAACATCTTTATCCCTCCCTTCGCATTAAATTTTTTAAAATAATCACGTTAGTTTGTCAAAAGTTTCGAATAAAATGTTATCTTGAAATGTTTATTTATAATGGCGTATTGAATGAATATTTTGTTTCCAAAAAAAAATTAAATATTCTGTCAGAAAAGCCTACAGTCTTTAAAAGATAATATTTTATGGTAATTATTTGAGTAATATAAGACAATTACAGAAATAAATCTTAATCAAAACCTCCCCTCAAATCAATACAAATATGAAAAGGTAATATCTTTTACCCCTATCAGATATATTGAAATACTAATATAAATCAAAACTTCAAATCTATAAGAATATAATTATTGATCAAGAAATAATATAATCTATTTCGACTGGTGAATTTACCAGTTGGCCCATATTAAACAATACTGTAAAATATATGGGTAAAGGTAAATAAAAGAATAATAAATGTGGTTGCGCGAAAAAATATAAAAATCTCAACCCCACCACCTTTCCCTTATATTATTTGTATGTCGAAAATTTCGAAATAAATTGACCCCATTCAAATTACCATAAACTAGTATGTTCCAAGTTTAGAGAAAAGGGAAAATTTGTATTTTGGACCTGTAGCATGATGGACGGACAGACATAATACATCTCCCCTCCCCCATACCATATCACATTTGTATGTCGAAAATGTCTAAACAATTATGACCCCATTCAAATTCCCATAACGGTTTATATTCCAAGTTTAGGAAAATGCAAAATTTAGAATTTTGTTCTGTAACATAAAATATGGGCATATAAAAATATCAAATTATTGTTTAATATAGGCCTATAAAAATAACTAAATAATGTATAATAATTGAGGAAGAAATAACTGATTAAGAAATAATATAATATATTCAACAGATGGATTATTCGAATTTCGACCTCATTCTATGTCCTTATAAAGTATTATTTTACACTAACACACTGACAATAATATAAACATTGAATATTTTTGTCAATCTTTGTAGGCAATCTCTAGTGACTAGTATCATTATATTATAGTATATACAAATATAAATTTAAACCTTTGGCCTGAAAATATGGGTGCATAAAACTAAATGAAATGTTTATTTATAATGGGGTATTGGATGGATATTTTGTTTCAAAAAAAAAAAAAAAAGAATTCTGTCAGAAAAGACTACATTCTTGAAAGATAATATTTTCAGGTAATTATTTGAGTAATATAAGAGAATTACAGAAATAATTAACCTTAATCAAAACAATGAAAAGGTAACATCTCTTTACCCCTATAAATCCAGTGTTGCTCGGTCGAAAGTTTCGAAAGAATTGTAATTTGACCTCATTTAGAATCCCATAAAGTTTAATGTCCTAAGTAAAGACAACAAAGAAAAATTTTGAATGTTCACCTAACGTCCGTATAAAGAATTATGTTACCCATAATTAAACATTCTGATCTTTGTAGGCGTTTCTGACATCAGTGGTCAGTATTGAGAGCCGGCTACCCAACCCTAACTCTGATCAACCGGAAGTGTTTACTCAATACTGACATTACAATGTAAACTACATAATCCTGCATATAATATAACTGACCAATAATAAGAGTAGATACCAGTCCTATAAGATAATAATTTGCCTAATTTAACATCAGATATATTGAAATACTAATATAAATCAAAACCTCTAATCTATAATAATACAACTGATTAAGAAATAATATAATCTATTTCGACTGATGAATCATCAGTTGACCCATATTAAACAATATTTTAAAATATATGGGTAAAGGTAAATAAAAGAATAATAAATGTGGTTGCATGAAAAAATATAAAAATCTCAACCCCACCACCTTCCCCTTATATTATTTGTATGTCGAAAATTTCGAAATAAATTGACCCCATTCAAATTACCATAAACTAGTATGTTCCAAGTTTAGAGAAAAGGGAAAATTTGTATTTTGGACCTGTAGCATGATGGACGGACAGACATAATACATCTCCCCTCCCCCATACCATATCACGTTTGTATGTCGAAAATGTCTAAACAATTATGACCCCATTCAAATTCCCATAACGGTTTACATTCCAAGTTTAGGAAAATGCAAAATTTAGAATTTTGTTCTGTAACATAAAATATGGGCATATAAAAATATCAAATTATTGTTTAATATAGGCCTATAAAAATAACTAAATAATGTATAATAATTGAGGAAGAAATAACTGATTAAGAAATAATATAATCTATTCAACAGATGGATTATTCGAATTTCGACCTCATTCTATTTCCTTATAAAGTATTATTTTACCCTAACACACTGACAATAATATAAACATTGAATATTTTTGTCAATCTTTGTAGGCAATCTCTAGTGACTGGTATCATTATATTATAGTATATACAAATATAAATTTAAACCTTTGGCCTGAAAATATGGGTGCATAAAAACTAAATGAAATGTTTATTTATAATGGGGTATTGGATGGATATTTTGTTTCAAAAAAAAAAAAAAAGAATTCTGTCAGAAAAGCCTACATTCTTGAAAGATAATATTTTAAGGTAATTATTTGAGTAATATAAGAGAATTACAGAAATAATTAACCTTAATCAAAACAATGAAAAGGTAACATCTCTTTACCCCTATAAATCCCGTTGCTCGGTCGAAAGTTTCGAAAGAATTGTAATTTGACCTCATTTAGAATCCCATAAAGTTTAATGTCCTAAGTAAAGACAACAAAGAAAAATTTTGAATGTTCACCTAACGTCCTTATAAAGTATTATGTTACCCATAATTAAACATTCTGATCTTTGTAGGCGTTTCTGACATCAGTGCTCAGTATTGAGAGCCGGCTACCCAACCCTAACTCAGATCAACCGGAAGTGTATACTCAATACTGACCTTACAATGTAAACTACATAATCCTGCATATAATATAACTGACCAATAATAAGAGTAGATACCAGTCCTATAAGATAATAATTTGCCTGATTTAACATCAGATATATTGAAATACTAATATAAATCAAAACCTCTAATCTATAATAATACTGATTAAGAAATAATATAATCTATTTCGACTGATGAATTATCAGTTGACCCATATTAAACAATATTTTAAAATATATGGGTAAAGGTAAATAAAAGAATAATAAATGTGGTTGCATGAAAAAATATAAAAATCTCAACCCCACCACCTTCCCCTTATATTATTTGTATGTCGAAAATTTCGAAATAAATTGACCCCATTCAAATTACCATAAACTAGTATGTTCCAAGTTTAGAGAAAAGGGAAAATTTGTATTTTGGACCTGTAGCATGATGGACGGACAGACATAATACATCTCCCCTCCCCCATACCATATCACGTTTGTATGTCGAAAATGTCTAAACAATTATGACCCCATTCCAATTCCCATAACGGTTTACATTCCAAGTTTAGGAAAATGCAAAATTTAGAATTTTGTTCTGTAACATAAAATATGGGCATATAAAAATATCAAATTATTGTTTAATATAGGCCTATAAAAATAACTAAATAATGTATAATAATTGAGGAAATACAAATCATAATCTCTTATCTATAAGTAAATAATTGATTAAGAAATGATATAATCTATTCAACAGATAGATTATTTGAATTTCGACCTCATTCTATGTCCTTATAAAGTATTATTTTACCCTAACACACTGACAATAATATAAACATTGAATATTTTTGTCAATCTTTGTAGGCAATCTCTAGTGACTGGTATCATTATATTATAGTATATACAAATATAAATTTAAACCTTTGGCCTGAAAATATGGGTGCATAAAAACTAAATGAAATGTTTATTTGTAATGGGGTATTGGATGGATATTTTGTTTCAATAAAAAAAAAAAAAGAATTCTGTCAGAAAAGCCTACATTCTTGAAAGATAATATTTTAAGGTAATTATTTGAGTAATATAAGAGAATTACAGAAATAATTAACCTTAATCAAAACAATGAAAAGGTAACATCTCTTTACCCCTATAAATCCCGTTGCTCAGTCGAAAGTTTCGAAAGAATTGTAATTTGACCTCATTTAGAATCCCATAAAGTTTAATGTCCTAAGTAAAGACAACAAAGAAAAATTTTGAATGTTCACCTAACGTCCTTATAAAGTATTATGTTACCCAAAATTAAACATTCTGATCTTTGTAGGCGTTTCTGACATCAACGGTCAGTATTGAAAGCCGGCTTCCTAACCCTAACTATCATTTAGGAAGGAGGTGGTAGGATTTTCAAAAGTGATTGGATATACCAGAAGTATTTACTCACTATATATCTGACCTTACATTCTAAATAAACAATCATGTATATAATATAAATGAAAAATTATAACAGTGGACAGCTGTAGACAATGGTCGGTGCTGAGAGCGGCTACCCAACCCTAACTCCCATTTAGGAAGGGGGAGGTACGATTTTCCATGTGCTCTGATCAGCTGGAAGTGTTTACTCACTATTGACCTTACATTCTAAATAAACATAATCATGTATATAATATAAATAAAAGACAATCATGCATATAATATAAATGAAAAATTAAAACAGTAGATATCTGTAGAAAATTTCATTAGAAAAATACTAGTTTAGTACAATCAAGTTTATTTAGATGAAAACAAAAAATCATGTTGGATTTTTGAAAGTTTCGATAAAATTGTCAATTTGAACTGGTCATTTCTAATAGCGTAACTTAACCAACGACAAACACAATAATACACATTATATGTGAATAATTGTTTCTAAAAAACATTACATATTCTGTCAGAAAAGCCTACAGTTTTTAAAGATATTATTCTAAGGTAATTATTTGAGTAATAAGAATTACAAAAATAATTAACCTTAATCAAATCCTCCCCTCGAAAACAATACAAATATGAAAAGGTAACATCTCTTTTACCCAAAATATCTAATTGTAATTAGACCTCATTAAGAATCCCATAAAGTTTTATGTTCAATGTACAGACAAAGAAAAATTTTGAATGTTGTCCTAATGTCCATAGAAAGTATTATTTTACCCAAAATTAAACATCCTGATCTTTGTAGGCGTTTCTGACATCAGTGGTAAGTATTGTAAGCCGGCTACCTAACCCTAACTAGGAAGGAGGTGGTAGGATTTTCAAAAATACTTGGATCAACCAGAAGTATTTACTCAATACTGACTTTACATTGTAAATAAACTTAATACAAATAAAAAATAATCATGTATATAATATAAATAAAAAATAAACAATCGTGCATATAATATAAATGAAAAATTAAAACAGAAGATGTCTGTAGATGACTTGATTAGAAAAATACTAGTTTGGCAATAACAAGCTTATTTAGCAATAATTAAATCCAAATTGCAAACGAACCCCATCAATATCTGAATCAAAATCTACAGTAAAGAAACATAAGCTAACAGGTCTTCGATACACCTTTACATAGAGAAGTGATTTGATGGACTTTTAGTGAGGATATCGATTTAAACTTCTAGAGCAAACAAGCCCAAATGTGTTTCAAACTTGTAAACAGAATGTCCTTTACTGTACCTATTCGATGGACCCATGAAAATTTAGAAAATATATACACACATAAACCTGTTATTGCTAATCTAGAATTTCCCTATTCAACTTCCATTTCCCAGTCGAGTTCCCGGTACCATAAACTGCCGCTTGACATCCATCCAAATCACTGCTGGAAAAAAGGTAAACAATGACAATTAAATTGTCCACATGAATAATATCGTTTGAAAAGATAGGCTGGCACTGCCAGGCAGGATACGCCCACATTTTTGAGAGATAGAGAACAAGCAATACCAAAATTGATTTTTCCTACATCATTATTTCATACTGTATTGGGAGCAGCCATTTTGTTGGTCAGTTCCAGTCTGATATTCATGAAATTCGAAGCCGACAATGATTATGGTGTGAAGGTACACAACCTAGAAATGTGACTTTTCGTCAAAATCGGATAAGAATTGTGACCTGTAGAGAGTCCACAACCATGATATACCATATTTTTACACTATTCGCGTACAAGCGGCGACCATTTCGTCCGGCAATTTTGGTACGATTTTCACGAAAATCAAACTCAATCTTCCTTACGGTGCAACAGTAATATAATCAGAGTTCTTTAAATCAGATAATAATTGTCATAGAGATAGATAGAGAACAAGCAATACCGAAAGTGATTTTTCCTACAACCAAAGGCCATAATTCATTAAGTTACAATTTGATATGTGCAAATATCAAAAAGAATAAAGATCTTTAGGTTATAAACATGCATTTCAGGTTTCAACGGTTTCATCAAAATCAAATTAAAATTGTGACCTCTACAGGGTCCACAACTTTGATATACCATATTTTTACACTATTCGCGTACAAACGGCGGCCATTTGGTCTGGCAATTATGGTCCGATTTTCTCGAAATTCGAACTCAACCTTCCGTAGGTGATAGAGTCGAAAGTTTTTTTAAATCGGATAATAATTGTGACCTCCAGAGGGACCATAGGCGATTTTTTCGGAAAATCAGGGGCCATAATTCAGGAAAATACGATCTGATATGCGCAAATAACAAAAGGAACCAAGACCTTTGGGTTATCACCATGCATTTCAAGTTTCATCAAAATCGATTTAAAATTGTGACCTATACAGGGTCCACAACCATGATATACCATTTTTTAACAGTATTCGCATACAAACGGCGGCCATTTGGTCTGGCAATTATGGTCCGATCTTCTCGAAATTCGAACTCAACCTTCCGTAGGGTGTAACGGTGATAGAGTCGAACGTTTTTTTAAATCGGATAATAATTGTGACCTCCAGAGGGACCATAGGTGATTTTTTCGGACAATCAGGGGCCATAATTCAGGAAGTTACGATCCGATATACGCAAATAACAAAAGGAACCAAAACCTTTGGGTTATCACCATGCATTTCAAGTTTCATCAAAATCGAATTAAAATTGTGACCTATACAGGGTCCACAACCATGATATACCATTTTTTAACAGTATTCGCATACAAACGGCGGCCATTTTGTATAGCAGTTTTGGTTCGATTTTCCCGAAATTTGAACTCAACCTTCCTTAGGATGTAACGGTGATATAATCAAACGTTTTTTTAAATCAGATAATAATTGTAACCTCCAGAGGGACCACAAGCTTAAAAGGGCAATTTTTCGGACAATCAGGGGCCATAATTCAAAAAAGTTATGATCCGATGGGTGCAAATATCGAAAGGAACCAAGATCTTTGGGTTATAAACATACATGTCAAGTTTCATCAAAATCGGTTCTAAATTGTGACCTCTATAGGGTCCACAACCTTGATATAACAGGTTTTCACACTATTTGCGTACAAACCGCGGCCATTTTGTTTGTCAATTTTGGTCCGATTTTCACGAAATTTGAACTCAACCTTCATTACCATGTAACGGTGATGTAATCAAACGTTTTTTTTTAAATCGGATAATAATTTTGACCTCCAGAGGGATCACAAGCTAAAATGGGAGATTTTTCGGACAATCAGGGGCCATAATTCAGAAAATTACGATCCGATGGGCGCAAATAACGAAAGGAACCAAGATTTTGGGGTTATAAACATGCATGTCAAGTTTTATCACAATCGGTCCAAAATTGTGACCTCTATAGGGTCCACAAGCTAAAGATAGGCTGGCACTGCCAGGCAGGATACGCCCACATTTTCGAGAGATGGACAGAGAACAAGCAATACCGAAAGTGATTTTTCCTACATCTTTAAGTCCTGTATTTCATACTGTATTGGGAGCAGCCATTTAGTTGGTCAGTTCCAGTCTGATATTAATGAAATTCGAAGCCGACAATGATTATGGTGTGACGGTACACAACCTAGAAATGTGACTTTTCATCAAAATCGGATAAGAATTGTGACCTGTAGAGAGTCCACAACCATGATATACCATTTTTTTACACTATTCGCGTACAAACGGCGACCATTTCGTCCGGCAATTTTGGTACGATTTTCACGAAATTAGAACTCAACCTTCATCAAAATCGAATTAAAATTGTGACCTATACAGGGTCCACAACCATGATATATCATTTTTTTTAACAGTATTCGCGTACAAACAGCAGCCATTTTGTCTGTTAATTTTGGTCCGATTTTCCCGAAATTCAAACTCAACCTTCCTTACACTGTAACGGTGATATAATCAAACGTTTTTTTAAATTGGATAATAATTGTGACCTCCAGAGGGACCACAAGCTAAAGAAAGGGGGATTTTGCGTATAACCAGGGGCCATAATTCAGGAAGTTACGATCCGATATGCGCAAATATCGAAAAGAACCAAGATCTTTGGGTTATAACCATGAATTTCAAGTTTCATCAAAATCGAATTAAAATTGTGACCTTTACAGGGTCCACAAGCTTGATATACCATTTTTTAACAGTATTCGCGTACAAACGGTGGCCATTTTGTATGGCAATTTTCGTCCGATTTTCCCGAAATCCAAACTCAACCTTCCTTAGGGTGTGACGGTGATATAATCAAACGGTTTTTTAAATCGAATAATAATTGTGACCTCCAGAGGGACCACAAGCTAAAAAGGGTGATTTTTCGGACAATCAGGGGCCATAATTCAGGAAATTACATTCCGATAGCTGCAAATATCAAAAGGAACCAAGATCTTTGGGTTACAAACATGCATGTCAAGTTTCATCAAAATCGGTTCAAAATTGTGACCTCTATTGTGACCTGTAGAGAGTCCACAAACAAATTGTGGACGGACGGACAGGGGCGACGACATAATACGTCCACATGAAAATGTGGGCGTATAAAAACATGATATTTCGTATAAACAGGGGCCATAATCCATGAAGTTCTGATCCGATACATGCCAATATCGAAAGGAACCGAGATCTTATGGGGATAAACCTATATTCCAATTTTTGTCAAAATCGGATAAGAATTGTGACCTGTAGAGAGTCCACAAAGAAATTGTGGACGGACGGACGGACAGGGGCGACGACATAATACGTCCACATTGAAAATTAAAGTTTGGTACCTACCCCGTCTTTCTTCTCCTATATCCGTGGTAATCATCATATTGATCATTCAGCGCCTTAACATTGTTGTGGTTCTGTAAAATGTACAACAATTATATATTTATTTTTTATAACATCGAGAAGTATTTTTGCATGCCAACAGAGACATTTCAATAACCAAAGACAAACTTCCTGCCTACAGGAACTAGAGAAGTTGTAATTAACAAGTATGTGTGTTTTGCTAATGTTTTAAAATAAGGAAAATATTGAAAACACAATCAGCCAACCAAATTTGTGAAGTTCCTATGAGAGAGAAAAATGTCGATTAACGTCCAATCAACACAAACTAGGTCATTTCAGGACTAATGTTTTAAAATAAGGAAAATATTGAAAACACAATCAACCAACCAAATTCGTGAAGTTCCTATGAGAGAGAAAAATGTCGATTAACGTCCAATCAACACAAACTAGGTCATTTCGGGACTAATGTTTTAAAATAAGGAAAATATTGAAAACACAATCAGCCAACCAAATTCGTGAAATTCCTATGAGAGAGACAAATGGCAATTAACGTCCAATCAACACAAACTAGGTCATTTCAGGACTAACATATGGTTCAACTGGGGATTCAAAACCAAGCCAGTTGACTCAATGGCAGGCCCTATGATACAGCGTGCAGAAATTCCTATGAATAACCATTACTATTTCGGTTCACCATATTACTTTATACGACATTTTATGTTTTAAATAAAACTCATGTTTGAAATTTTGTATTAATGAAAATATTGATATTAATGCTTACCTCAACAATTGCATAACAAATGCCTGTACATTAATATCATCATGTATAATACGCTGTGTGTCCTGTTCATCCACAACTATCACCGTCTTCATATGTCTCTTACAAACATATCTCCACGATCCTGTAATTAAGGTGGATTATTAAGTATTATACTTTCTAAATTCCCACACAGCATCTAATCTCAGTTTATGTCTACTTTAACCGGCGCCGTTACTATTTTTAAAGAAAAATATATTTATGTTTAGTTAGATCTTCCAAGAACCTTTATTTTTTTTTTTTTATCAAACAATTATAATCATCGTGTAAAATACAATGTATTTATGGACTAATAAAAAAGACAGCATGTTTTAGTTTTGTCTATTGTCATACAACAAAAACATTAAAATCTACCAATGGTGATGGCATAACTCACCTGTATCAGTAAACTCTCTAGACCCCGCTATCAGCAATTACATCTAAGCTTATCATAGAAACATGTTATACAAGATTATCTCTACTAGACACTCAGGAGAAATTTGCAATATATGTTAAAGCATTAAAAATCTAAGATAAACCAAATATCAGAATATATTAAATATAGCACCCCTTACTTAGCAAGCAAATGCAAAATTGTGAAAAACGTGCAAAAAATAAAAAGAAAAAAAGAAATTAGTTCCCTAAACGAAATGTGGGGTTAGTTGATGCCATATTAATATATCCCGATTTAATAACTACCCATGTCTACAACTTCCTACCAAAAAACCTAAAAATACATCATGGAAAACTTCACATGATATTTACAAGCGAATCTGGTGCACAAGCCAAGCTTATACAACATAGAATATATCGACAGGCCCAGTATAAGATGCATGATAACGTTCTATGATACCATAAACTTCTTTACTCCTTTATCTGAAAATAAAACCCCATGAATTAATATTAGCGTTAACTATTTTCCCTATTCATTGGTGTTGAAGGATTACATTCATGAATGTCAGTAACAATGGTCTAGAACCTTGTCATAGGTGAAGATCTCTTATTTAAACAAATGCTGATTACCCCAAGAACTACGGTCATGCCACCATCGTCTGTAATATGTAATGGAAATATCGATATATGTTAGTAGACACACTTGTTAATTCTGTGGGAAAGACCCCAGACTTGGCCTGTTTGGTGGGGGGCCCTGGGACCTGGAACATGTGGGGGCCCCTGAGCACCGATCGTGGATCTATGGCCGACGAAGCAGTCCACCACGAGTGCAGTAGGCCCGAAGCACCGCAAGGTCTCGCCCCAGGAAATATTTAGAAATTGAATGCCGAAAACGGGTTTTCCTGGCATTTCAGGCATTTAGAGTAGCTCCCCAAGAAAACAAATAAAATTCTGCCACAAAATTAGCGCATTCTGGCATTATTTCAGTGGACCAATCCACGTGAGTGCTATGAAATGAGGGCATTTATAGAGGAGTGGGCTGGAGCTCATCAAGTCCATTTAATCCGCCACTGTAAGTGAGCAGAGCTACATCAAACCTAATTTTGAAGTCGCTCAGTGATAAATAACAGGGTCAGTTGATTCGGAATCGTATTATATCCCCCGCGATGATTTGATGAATGGAGGCCGTAAAGTTACGACCAAGCCGGACTCGATTTTTGACAAACGTCTAACACTGTAAGTACCGAATGGTAATACAAGATTTAATCAAGAAATCTGAATATTTCGTGTGATCATGATGTGCATCTCAAATTCAGCTTATACCCACAACAAATATCAACAACAACAACCACAGCTTATATACAATCGTATGTCAATCTGAGGCAATTCGCGCTACTCGAAATGGGGACGAGTAATTTGTTCGAGTTATACGATAATTCGAATTAGACAATGTTTGGTCCGATAGAAGATCTCATGAAAATAAAAGACCATGTGTTACACCCATCACCGGATTACAACGAATTCTAGGAGGTCAATCGTGACACCATGGATTGAGGGGGCCCTAGGGATTTCCGATGGAGGGCCCTTGGAGCATAGGAGAGGCCCCATCACTAGGTCACCGGCCCGACCATGCTCTAGGCGTGCAACTGAGATTTTTGAGGGGGTCCCCTAATGTGGGGGGCCCTGTGGCATGTGCCCCATGGTTAATCCGGCGTTGGATAAAGTTTAGTATTAATGCCTACCCTGTATTTGTCCTATACCCGTGGTAATCATCATCATATTGATCATTTGGCGCTTAACATTGTTGTGGTCCTGTAAAATATACAAAAGTATCACAGATGGGATCGGCATGATGAAAAAACACGAGAATGGACTTTAGATCATGAAAATCCAACGATTATTGGCGGAGATAGTCATGTTCTTGTTCAGAGGGGTCCCAATTTCAAAAATGCCCCTCCCATATGGGTCAGGGGATCGGAAAATTTGAACCCTAATTAACCCAAAACAAAAAAATCAATTTTAGCAAACAAATCCCACGGTAGCTGTTTTTATGACATGTCATACCACACTAAAACGTCCAGAGATTTAACTACAGGCTTCTCCGTATGCCCGAGTTTCAGACAGATTTTACACCGGTATGTATGTCTACGCAAGTAACGATATCAATTTGGTTACCTTCTCTAAACTTAAATCGATGGGGTCTCCACACCATAGCCTACCAGTTTCGGATCTTCCATTAGCTCCTCGGCACTGTACAGTGTCAATTACCCTATCTGTGACCAGGCGCATCCGGGGGCCGGAATAGTTTCACGGTCTCCATCGAGTCTTGGATCGTACAAAAGTGCGCAGTTACTGGACGAGAGATCCCCCGCCTTCCGACCGCTTCATTGCCTGCAAGATTACCGGGGGAGGAAGTGAGGTCTCCAGTTCTCATTTGGCTACCTTCTCGGATTTGTAACCAAGCGCCATCTCGGGGTCGGCCTAGTTACACGGTCACCATCGAGTCTTGGATCGTACAAAAGAGTGCACGGTTACTGGACGAGAGATTGGTCTTAACCATCCCCTGCCTTCCGACCGCTTCGCTGCCTGCAAGATTACCGGGAGAGGAAGTGAGATCTCCAGTTCTCATTTGGCTACCTTCTCGGATTTGTGACCAAGCGCCATCTCGGGGTCGGCCTAGTTACACGGTCACCATTGAGTCTTTGTGACCAGGCGCCATCTCGGGGTAAGCCTAGTTACACGGTCTCTTGGATCGTACGAAAGAGTGCACGGTTACTGGACGAGAGATTGGTCTTAACCATCCCCGGTTTTCCGACCGCTTCGCTGCCTGCAAGATAACCGGGAGAGGAAGTGAGGTCTCCCGTCTCACCATTGAGTCTTGGATCGTACGAAAGAGTGCACGGTTACTGGACGAGAGATTGGTCTTAACCATCCCCTGCCTTCCGACCGCTTCGCTGCCTGCAAGATTACCGGGAGAGGAAGTGAGGTCTCCGGTTCTCGTTTGGCTACCTTCTCCGATTTGTGACCAGGCACCATCTCGGGGTCAGCCTAGTTACACGGTCTCCATCGAGTCTTGGATCGTACGAATGAGTGCACGGTTACTGGACGAGAGATTGGTCTTAACCATCCACTGCCTTCCGACCGCTTCGCTGCCTGCAAGATTACCGGGAGAGGAAGTGAGGTCTGCGGTTCTCATTTGGCTACCTTCTCCGATTTGTGACCAGGCGCCATCTCGGGGTCGACCTAGTTACACGGTCTCTTGGATCGTACGAAAGAGTGCACGGTTACTGGACAAGAGATTGGTCTTAACCATCCCCTGCCTTCCGACCGCTTCGCTGCCTGCATGATTACCGGGAGAGGAAGTGAGGTCTGCGGTTCTCATTTGGCTACCTTCTCCGATTTGTGACCAGGCGCCATCTCGGGGTCGACCTAGTTACACGGTCTCTTGGATCGTACGAAAGAGTGCACGGTTACTGGACAAGAGATTGGTCTTAACCATCCCCTGCCTTTCGACCGCTTCGCTGCCTGCATGATTACCGGGAGAGGAAGTGAGGTCTGCGGTTCTCATTTGGCTACCTTCTCCGATTTGTGACCAGGCGCCATCTCGGGGTCGACCTAGTTACACGGTCTCTTGGATCGTACGAAAGAGTGCACGGTTACTGGACGAGAGATTGGTCTTAACCACCCCCAGCCTTCCGACCGCTCCGCTGCCTGCAAGATTACCGGGAGAGGAAGTGAGGTCTCACCATTGAGTCTTGGATCGTACGAAAGAGTGCACGGTTACTGGACGAGAGATTGGTCTTAACCATCCCCTGCCTTCCGACCGCTTCGCTGCCTGCAAGATTACCGGGAGAGGAAGTGAGGTCTGCGGTTCTCATTTGGCTACCTTCTCCGATTTGTGACCAGGCGCCATCTCGGGGTAAGCCTAGTTACACGGTCTCTTGGATCGTACGAAAGAGTGCACGGTTACTGGACGAGAGATTGGTCTTAACCATCCCCGGTTTTCCGACCGCTTCGCTGCCTGCAAGATAACCGGGAGAGGAAGTGAGGTCTCCCGTCTCACCATTGAGTCTTGGATCGTACGAAAGAGTGCACGGTTACTGGACGAGAGATTGGTCTTAACCATCCCCTGCCTTCCGACCGCTTCGCTGCCTGCAAGATTACCGGGAGAGGAAGTGAGGTCTGCGGTGCTAGTTTGGCTACCTTCTCCGATTTGTGACCAGACGCCATCTCGGGGTAAGCCTAGTTACACGGTCTCTTGGATCGTACGAAAGAGTGCACGGTTACTGGACGAGAGATTGGTCTTAACCATCCCCGGTTTTCCGACCGCTTCGCTGCCTGCAAGATAACCGGGAGAGGAAGTGAGGTCTCCGGTTCTCGTTTGGCTACCTTCTCCGATTTGTGACCAGGCACCATCTCGGGGTCAGCCTAGTTACACGGTCTCCATCGAGTCTTGGATCGTACGAATGAGTGCACGGTTACTGGACGAGAGATTGGTCTTAACCATCCCCTGCCTTCCGACCGCTTCGCTGCCTGCAAGATTACCGGGAGAGGAAGTGAGGTCTGCGGTTCTCATTTGGCTACCTTCTCCGATTTGTGACCAGGCGCCATCTCGGGGTCGACCTAGTTACACGGTCTCTTGGATCGTACGAAAGAGTGCACGGTTACTGGACGAGAGATTGGTCTTAACCATCCCCTGCCTTCCGACCGCTTCGCTGCCTGCAAGATTACCGGGAGAGGAAGTGAGGTCTGCGGTTCTCATTTGGCTACCTTCTCCGATTTGTGACCAGATTGAGATTGTCCATTATCTCCTCAGCATTGTACTCAGAGGGAATCTCATGTATCATGCATTTCTATGGTTTCTTTCCACCCCATAGCCTATGTTTGAGATCTTCCATTAGCTCATCACTGTACAATGTCAATTTGGTTACCTTCTCTAATCTTAAATCTATGGGGCTCTAAGTTTGAGATCGTCCATTATCTCCTCAGCATTGTACTCAGAGGGAATCTCATGTATCATGCATTTCTATGGTTTCTTTCCACCCCATAGCCTATGTTTGAGATCTTCCATTAGCTCATCACTGTACAATGTCAATTTGGTTACCTTCTCTAATCTTAAATCTATGGGGCTCTAAGTTTGAGATCGTCCATTATCTCCTCAGCATTGTACTCAGAGGGAATCTCATGTATCATGCATTTCTATGGTTTCTTTCCACCCCATAGCCTATGTTTGAGATCTTCCATTAGCTCATCACTGTACAATGTCAATTTGGTTACCTTCTCTAATCTTAAATCTATGGGGCTCTAAGTTTGAGATCGTCCATTATCTCCTCAGCATTGTACTCAGAGGGAATCTCATGTATCATGCATTTCTATGGTTTCTTTCCACCCCATAGCCTATGTTTGAGATCTTCCATTAGCTCATCACTGTACAATGTCAATTTGGTTACCTTCTCTCATCTTAAATCTATGGGGCTCTAAGTTTGAGATCGTCCATTATCTCCTCAGCATTGTACTCAGAGGGAATCTCATGTATCATGCATTTCTATGGTTTCTTTCCACCCCATAGCCTATGTTTGAGATCTTCCATTAGCTCATCACTGTACAATGTCAATTTGGTTACCTTCTCTTATCTTAAATCTATGTGTCTCCTCCACTACATAGGCTCTAAGTTTGAGATCGTCCATTATCTCCTCAGCATTGTACTCAGAGGGAATCTCATGTATCATGCATGTCTATGGGTTCTTTCCACCCCATAGCCTATGTTTGAGATTTTTCCATTAGCTCATCACTGTACAATGTCAATTTGGTTACCTTCTCTAATCTTAAATCTATGGGGCTCTAAGTTTGAGATCGTCCATTATCTCCTCAGCATTGTACTCAGAGGGAATCTCATGTATCATGCATGTCTATGGGTTCTTTCCACCCCATAGCCTATGTTTGAGATTTTTCCATTAGCTCATCACTGTACAATGTCAATTTGGTTACCTTCTCTCATCTTAAATCTATGGGGCTCTAAGTTTGAGATCGTCCATTATCTCCTCAGCATTGTACTCAGAGGGAATCTCATGTATCATGCATTTCTATGGTTTCTTTCCACCCCATAGCCTATGTTTGAGATCTTCCATTAGCTCATCACTGTACAATGTCAATTTGGTTACCTTATCTTAAATCTATGGGTCTCCTTCACAAAATAGGCTCTAAGTTTGCGATAGAATCGGGCCCAGGACAGCTTAGGTCACATTCGAAACTTATCAAGACAGGACAGCTTAGAATACCGTCACAGCCAGGATTGTCTAAAGCTAGGGCAGCTTGGTATACCACTGACCATACATTGTTTTCACCAAACCAGAGCAGCTTGGGATACAATCAACTATTTTAAAGTCAGTGCAGCTTGAGATACAATTAGGTTTGCTTTCGTCCAATTTTACCAAGCCAGACCAGCTTAGGATACTAGCAGGATTGTTTCAAGTCAGGATACTGTCAGGATCACTTTAATCCAGGAAAGCCTAGGGTACTAACCAGGATTGTTTCAAGCCAGGGCAGCTTATGATACTATCGACCATATTTACCAAGCCAGAACAGCTTAAGATAATATCAACCATATTTACCAAGCCAGAACAGCCTAGGATACTTTCAAGATCGACCATATTTACAGCTTAGCTCACAATCAAACTTTACCAATTATGCGCTACATGAAAAGATAAAAAATAATATATTCTACTTTCACTTGATACGTGTAACGTTGGATTTTATTGGTTGATTTTATTGATTGAATAGGGCCCTAGGCTTCTAATCTACAGCAGATTTAAATGGCCAACATTTATGGGGACATAGAATTCTACAAGAAATGCAACACTTACTATTATAAAACAACTGGATCTTTAACTGCCATAACCTTATTCATGATAGATTTCATTCATTTCTCTGAAAGCTCTAAAACATCCTTCAACTGCAAAATAGTAAGGCTGATAAATAAAATCAAAACATGTTTCACTCCTGATAATAATGCAACTAGGAAAAATTTGAATTTTGTTACTTTAGTATTGATGTAAGAATGTGCTATCTCTAACTAGGATGCACCCATGATCGGCCTACAATGCCAAGGAATTGCAAATAGGTAGAGGGTAACTTCTCAAAAGCAAAAGCATGTGAATTGTTCCATCAAAACTGGCCCAGTCCATTATTGACACAAGGGTGACTGGACAAGTTTACTACAGTATTGATAACGAAATGAAATATAGTTTAACGTCTTACTGTTCTGCTCTGAACTGGGCTAATGAAGACGGGCATACGCCATACAGTGTTCTTTGAGGGAAATTTTGCCCGGGCAGTGGCACTATGGCCTAATCTTATATTTAATTCCGACTGCCAAGGCATCTTTTACGTGCACGCCAATGTGTACGCAGTACCTCGGTTTTTCGTTCCAACCAAACACCCTCCGTCCTGCATCATTGATGAGGGGGAAACCACGCCGTAAAATTGGGATGAACTTCGATACGTTATCACTAGTATTGCACAATTAAAAATTATATTATTTTTCAACAAGGAGAGTTTAGGGCAGGGGCGGATCTAGGAATTTTGAAATTGGGGTGGGCTGCCGCAAAATGAGGCACTGATTGCGGAGATGGGGCAAGCCGCTGAGGGGAGGGGGTCCCAAAAAAATCATCTTGCATCTGTAGCCATTCCAAGGGCTATTTGCCTGATATTTTTGTCTTAGTAAACTTTCTGAACGGACATACTCAGCCAAATTAAAAACTTGACAATCGGGATTTTTGGGACTAGATTTTTAATATTTGGTTTAAGGCAACTATTTTAGTGTTATGTTGTGCACAGACAACCTTGACATCAACAGAAAGCAAGAATACGTCTCGCCGAAAGTCCTTGACATTGATAACGTTCGTGATGTCACAGTACCCCCCAAAAAGAAATTCATAGATTTGGAGAACAATCGGAATAAAGTGTTTAGTAACGGTTGTGGCCTCCTCTAGTGTCTCGTACTGCCACACAATGTCTTCTCATGGATCTCAGAACATTAGTAAAAACATTCCCGAGGAAGACGTCGCCACTGCTCAGCAAGAGCATGTTGAAGGTCCTGCAACGTCAGTAGTGGATTCACTTGCTGACGAACACGTCGACCCAGTTCGTCCCAGATGTGTTCAATAGGATTAAGGTTGGGGCTAAGCGACGGCCAATCCAGGACTTGGACACCGGCATTTCTTAAAAAATTCTGGGTAGCAATTGCCGTATGGGGTTGAGCATTGTCTTGTTGAAACGTTAGTCCAGGCCCATGTCTCTGCATAAACAGAAGAAAAACAGGTTGCAAAATCTTATCCCTGTACTGGACAGCATTTAAGTTCCCTTGGACAACAACAAGAGGAGAACATCCATGTGCACAAAAAGAATCCCAAACCATGACGCTGCCGCCACCAAATCGGTCAACTTCTCCGACGCATACTTGAGCGTAATGTTCACCTCTTCTGCCGTACACTCGGACCCTGCCATCGGCAAATCTCAAAGTGAATCGAGTTTCGTCACTAAAGACAACCGAATTCCACGGTCTTTGAGTAAATCTTATGTGTCTTGTGGCCCACACAAGTTGGTTACAGCGATGAAGAGGTGCAATATTGGTCCATTATAGGGCCTCCGAGCTCGAAGACCAGCAGCCTGCAAGAAATTTCGAACAGTTTGTTCAGTTACCCTTCCACCAAACATCTGTCTACGTGTGGAGGTTGCAGTGACAAATCTTTTTCCAAGATGACGTAATCGTATTGCTTGATCTTCCTGGAGCAATGTCGGCAATAGTTCCAGTTTGAAGCACTCTCATACTAAGATTAATTATTGTATTGCGTCAACAATTAAAGGCTCTTGCAACAGTGACCACAGACTGACAGGCATAGAGCCTACCTATATATAGCACGTAGACGTTCTACATTTGAAAGGTGCGGCATTTTCTAACAAAGATGAAAATAACAATTTTAATTTGTGTTTCCAGTTCAAGTTACATGTGCGTGTTCAGTTTAAGCAATCTTGCATCGGTTGACCTCACGAGTTTGTGTTTGCACGTGTTTTTCATCTTTATATGCTCAAAAGTCACGTGATCCACTTTACAATTTTATGAAATTAAAGACTTCTTACTACTTACTATCGTTAGAAACACTTTAAAATTTATTTGACTTACCAGAAAAAAAAATTTGAAATTGATCAGTGTCAAGTTTTTAATTTGGCTGAGTATATTTTGTCTGAGAAAAGACAATTTCAGCAGTAAACCAGCGGCTGCCAGGCAGGATACGCCCACATTTTCGTGAGATGGATAGAGAACAAGCTAAAAAAGAAAGTGACTTTTCCTACAATCATGAAGGTACAATTCGATTTGTGCAAATATCGGAAGGAACCAAGATCTTTGAGTTATAAACTTGCATTTCAAGTTTCATCAAAATTGGATTAAAATTGTGACCTCTACAGGGTCCACAACCGTGATATTACATATTTTCACACTAATCGCGTACAAATGGCGACCATTTCAACCATCAATTTTGGTCCGATTTTCACGAAATTCGAACTCAACCTTCATTACCATGCAATGGTGATATAATCAAAAGTTTTCTTAAATCAGATAATAATTTTGACCTCCAGAGGGACAACAACCTATTTTTCAAGTTTTGTCAAAATCGGTTAAGAATTGTGACCTGTAGAGAATTATAACGGATTCAACTGCCAAGGGATCTTTTAGGTGCAAGTCAATGTGTACACGGGACCTCAATTTTTCGTCCCTTACTGAACAACTAGACATCTGTCCTTGCCAGGCCCCCCCATTCTACAACACTGACAAGGACGACACCACGCTGGAAAATTTAACACCCTTTACCTGGTGTTGTCAGGCCCTCCCTTCTACAACACTGACAAGGGGCAATGCAGGGATCGAACACCCGACCTCCAGACTAGCGAGCCAACACCTTACTCACGTGATTCCCCTATAAACCTAATGAATGCCTACACCAAGTTTGAACATTCTACCTCAATTACAGCTATCATGCTCCATAGTCTCGGCCAATCAAATTGTTTACCATGAGCAGAAAATGCTCATTATTTAACTAATTCTAGGTATGAATGTAATGAAACTAAACACCAAGTTTCATCACGCCCACTTATATTAGAACTGAATTATCCAGTTGTGTCTCAAAAAACTGACGGACAGACACACCCATTTTAATGGTACCCTGCATTCTTAGACAGACGGGGGACAAAAAGGTGATTTTTCGTACAATAAGGGGCAATAATTCAGGAAGTTACCATCCGATGTGCGCAAATATCAAACGGAACCAAGTTCGTTGGGTTATAAAGATCCATTTCAAGTTTCATCAAAATCAGTTGAAAATTGTGACTTCTACACTGTTCAAGTTAAAAATGTGATTTTTCGTACAATCAGGGGCCATAATCCATGATGCTACTGTCCGATACATGCGAATATCAAAACACCAGCAACTAAATCGCCCGAGCAGTCGACAAGAGTTGTTGTATATAAGTAATTATCATAAAATCATTAGAATTTGTTTGGGTTTTATAAAGTTCTGCCTAAACGAACGTTTAGTATACGAAACATTTAATATTATGGATTTAGCTGTTCAATTATCGATTTTCAAGAAATTCAAACTTAACCATCATTAATGTGTACCGAGGATATAGTCAAACGTTTTTTTAATTCAGAATAATTCAATCTTTGGGTTATAAACTTATATTTCAAACTTCATTAAAATCGGATTTAAAATGTGACCTCTACAGGGTCCACAACCTTGATAAATCAAATGTTTACACTATTCGCATATTATCGGCAGCCATTTTGTCCGGAAGTTTTGGTCTGATTTTCGCGAAATTAGACCTCAACCTTCATTATAGTATAACTGCGATATAATTAAACGTGTTTTTTTTAAAATCGGATAATAATTGAGATCTTTAGAGGAACCACAAAAATAAACAAGCCAACAGTGAGGCTGATGTCCCCCGCCGAAATCCCAAAATAAATAGAAGACACATATTAATTAATCGCACATTTATTTTTTTCAATGTATCGAGCAATCAAACTGTACACGAAGTGTCATCCAAAAGTGTTTTATAAAGAAAAATGCTAAAACCGCCGAGAAAAATGAAAATAGGTTGCCAGGCAACGAAACATACGCCCACACAGCAGCCAAATCGTCCGGGCAGTCTACAAGAGTTGTCGCATATTAAGGAATTATCAGAAAATCATTAGAATTTGTTTGGTTTTTATAATCAAACGTTTTTTTTTTTAAATCAGATAATAATTGTGACCTCCAGAGGCACAACAAGCTAAAAAGGGTGATTTTTCGTACAATCAGGGGACATAATTCAGGAAGTAATGACCCGATGGGCGCAAATATCGAAAGGAACCAAGATCTTTGGGTTATAAACATACATGTCAAGTTTCATCAAAATCGATTCAAAATTGTGACCTCTATAGGGTCCACAACCTTGATATAACATATTTTCACACTATTCGTGTACAAACGGCGGCCATTTTGTCCGTCAATTCTAGTCCGATTTTCACATAATTCAAACTCTCTCTTCATTACCATGTAACGGTGATATAATCAAACGGTTTTTTAAATCGGATAATAATTTTGACCTCAAGAGGGACCACAAGCTAAAAAGGGAAATTTTTCGGACAATCAGGGGCCATAATTCAGGAAGTTACGATCCGATGGGCGCAAATATCGAAAGGAACCAAGATCTTTGGGTTATAAACATACATGTCAAGTTTCATCAAAATCGATTCAAAATTGTGACCTCTATAGGGTCCAAAACCTTGATATAACATATTTTCACATTATTCGTGTACAAACGGCGGCCATTTTGTCCGTCAATTCTAGTCCGATTTTCACGTAATTCAAACTCTCTCTTCATTACCATGTAACGGTGATATAGTCAAACGTTTCTTTAAATCGGATAATAATTTTGACCTCCAGAGGGACCACAAGCTAAAAAGGGCAATTTATCGGACAATCAGGGGCCATAATTCAGGAAGTTACGATCCGATGGGCGCAAATATCGAAAGGAACCAAGATCTTTCGGTTATAAACATACATGTCAAGTTTCATCCAAATCGGTTCAAAATTGTGACCTCTAAAAGGTCCACAACCTTGATATAACATATTTTCACACTATTCGCGTACAAATGGCGGCCATTTTGTCCGTCAATTTTGGTCCAATTTTCACAAAATTTGAACTCAACCTTCATAACCATGGAATGGTGATATAATCAAACGTTTTTTTAAATCGGATAACAATTTTGACCTCCAGAGGGACCACAAGCTAAAAAAGGCGATTTTTCGGACAATCAGGGGCCATAATTCAGGAAGTTACGATCCGATTGGCGCAAATATCGAAAGGAACCAAGATCTTTGGGTTTTAAAAATGCATTTCAAGTTTCATCCAAATCGGTTCAAAATTGTGACCTCTACACTGTTCACAACCTTGATATAACATATTTTCACACTATTCGCGTACAAATGGCGGCCATTTTGTCCGTCAATTTTGGTCCGATTTTGACGAAATTTGAACTCAACCTTCATAACCATGGAACGGTGATATAATCAAACGTTTTTTTAAATCGGATAACAATTTTGACCTCCAGAGGGACCACAAGCTAAAAAGGGCGATTTTTCGGACAATCAGGGGCCATAATTCAGGAAGTTACGATCCGATTGGCGCAAATATCGAAAGGAACCAAGATCTTTGGGTTTTAAACATGCATTTCAAGTTTCATCCAAATCGGTTCAAAATTGTGACCTCTACACTGTTCACAACCTTGATATAACATATTTTCACACTATTCGCGTACAAATGGCGGCCATTTTGTCCGTCAATTTTTGTCCGATTTTGACGAAATTCGAATTCAACCTTCATAACCATGGAACGGTGATATAATCAAACGTTTTTTTAAATCGGATAACAATTTTGACCTCCAGAGGGACCACAAGCTAAAAAGGGCAATTTTTCGGACAATCAGGGGCCATAATTCAGGAAGTTACGATCCAATTGGCGCAAATATCGAAAGGAACCAAGATCTTTGGTTTATAAACATGCATTTCAAGTTTTATCCAAATCGGTTCAAAATTGTGTCCTCTACACTGTTCACAAGCTAAAAAACGTGATTTTTCGTACAATCAGGGGCCATAACCCATGAAGTTACGGTTCGATACATGCCAATATCGAAAGGAACCGAGATCTTAGGGTGATAAACCTATATTTTAAGTTTCATTGAAATCGGATAAAAATTGTGACCTGTAGACTGTTCACAAACAATTGTGGACGGACGTCCGGACGGACGGACGAACAGGGGCGACGACAATATACGTCCACATGAAAATGTGGGCGTATAAAAATGTACCCTAGTTAGGGGGACCCTAAAGGCAGACAAAAGGGCCCCTCTGGCCAAGGGAAAGGGCCCTCGTGTCCAAGTCAATCGTTTCTATACACTGTTACTGTCGAATCGATTACTAAATGAGAATGCAGTCATTGTATTGGCATAAAAATCATCAATCAAGATGAACCTAAGTTATCTTGTCCCAAAGTATCAACCAATCAAATTGCTTATCTCTGCTTACCCTAAGCGGAAAATGCTCATCTTCGAACTCCATCAAGGCATTGACCTAATAAGCATATACACCAAGTTTGAACATTTTAACTCAATTAGAAGGAGAGTTATTGTGTTCCAAAGTCTCGACTACTCTCGACCAATCAAATTGCGTATCGCTCTGCTTACCTTGAGCAGAAAATGCTCATTATCGAACTTAGTCAAGGTATTACTGTAATGAAACTATACACCAAGTTTCATCACTCTCACTTAATTAGAACTAAAGTTATCATGTCCCAAAGCATCAACCAATCAAATTGCTTATCTCTGCTTACCCTAAGTGGAAAATGCTCATCTTCGAACTCCATCAAGGCATTGACCTTATAAGCATATACACCAAGTTTGAACATTTTTACTCAATTAGAAGAAAAGTTATTGTGTTCCAAAGTCTCGACCAATCAAATTGCGTATCGCTCTGCTTACCCTAAGCGGAAAATGCTCATCTGCGAACTCCATCAAGGCATTGACCTAATAAGCATATACACAAAGTTTGAACATTTTAACTCAATTAGAAGGAGAGTTATTGTGTTCCAAAGTCTCGACCAATCAAATTGCTCTGCTTACCCTGAGGGGAAAATGCTCATTATTGAACTTAGTCAAGGTATTACTGTAATGAAACTATACACTAAGTTTCACCACTCTCACTTAATTAGAACTAAAGTTATCGTGTCCCAAAGCATCAACCAATCAAATTGCTTATCTCTGCTTACCCTAAGTGGAAAAGGCGGGGGACAAAAAATAGATTGCCAGGAAACGAAACATACGCCCACATAGCAGCTAAATCGTCCGGGCAGTCAACAAGAGTTGTCTCATATTAATAGTAAGTGCAGGAGGACCGCACGAGTTATCAGAAAATCATTAGAATTTGTTTCATTTTTATAAAGTTCTGCCCTATGTTAAATTACCATGTAACGGTGATATAATTAAACGTTTTTTTTAAATTGGATAATAATTTTGACTTCCAAAGGAACCACAAGCTAAAAAGGGATATTTTTTGGACAGTCAGGGGCCATAATTCAAGAAGTTACAATCCGAAGCTCGCAAATATCCAGAGGAACCAAGATCTGTGGATTACTAACATATATGTCAAGTTTCATCAAAATCGGTCCAAAATTGTGGCCTCAAACACTGTGTATAAATTGTGTCAATCAGATATTAACTTTGGCCTCTGGAGCGTCCACAAGATATTTTGAAGTGATCAAGGGCCATAACTCTGGCAGTTAATATCGGAAATTGCTGAAAATCAATAGGTGTCTTCGTCTTCATGACCTTAAACTATGTGTATAAATTTAAATTCAATCGGATATTAACTTTAGCCTCTAGAGCGTCCACAAGCAATTGTGGATGCTGGACTGACAACAATATACGACCACATTTCAATGTGGGCGTATAAAAAGTCATTTTGGCGTACAATCAGGGGCTATAATTCAGAAAGTTTCAATCAGATATGAGCAAATATCGAAAGGAACCATGATATTTGGATTATAAACATGCATTTCTAGTTTCATCAAAATCGATTTAAAAAATTGTGACCTCTACACTGTTCACAAGCTAAAAACGTGATTTTTTTGACAATCGGGGGCCATAATTCATGAAGTTACAGTCCAATACATGCCAATATCGAAAGGAACCGAGATCTTAGGGTGATAAACCTATATTTCAAGTTTCATTGAAATCGGATAAAAATTGTGACCTGTAGACTGTTCACAAACAATTGTGGACGGACGGACGGACAGGGGCGACGACAATATACGTCCACATAAAAATGTGGGCGTATAAAAAGTCAATTTTGCGTACAATCAGGGGCTATAATTCAGGAAGTTACAATCCAATATTATCCGTTGAATATCAAAAGGAACCAAGATCTTTGGGTTATAAACATGCATTTCAAGTTTCATCAACTTCAGATTAAAATTGTGACCTCTACAGGGTCCACAACCTTGATATACCATATTTTTATACCCTAGTTTTGTCTGTCAGTTATGGTCCGATTTTCACATTCATTACGTTGTAACGGTGATATAATCAAACGTTTTTTTAAATCGGGTAATAATTTTGACTTCCAGAGGGACCACAAGATAATAAAGGCTATTTTTCGTATACAATCAGGGGCCATAATTCAGGAAGTTATGATCCGATATGCCATGCGCAAATATCGAAAGGAACCAAGATCTTTGGGTTATAAACATGCATGTCAAGTTTCATCAAAATCGGTTCAAAATTGTGACCTCTATAGGGTCCACAAGCTAAAAACGTGATTTTTCGTACAATCAGGGGCCATAATCCATGAAGTTTTGATCCGATACATGCCAATATCGAAAGCAGCCGAGATCTTTTGGGGATAAACCTATATTTCAAGTTTCGTCAAAATCAGATAAGAATTGTGACCTGTAGAGAGTCCACAAACCAATTGTGAACAGACAGACAGGGGCGACGACAATATATGTCCACATAAAAATGTGGGCGTATAAAAAGGCGATTTAGCGTATAATCAGGGGCCATAATTCAGGAAGTTACGATTCGACATGCGCAAATATCGAAAGGAACCTAGAACTTTGGGTTATAAACATGAATTTCAAGTTTCATCAAAATCGAATTAAAATTGTGACCTCTACAGGGTCCACAACCTTGATATACCATTTTGTAACAGTATTCGCGTACAAACGGCGGCCATATTGTATGGCAATTTTGGTCCGATTTTCCCGAAATTCGAACTCAACCTTCCTTAGGGTATAATGGTGATATAATCAATCAGTTTTTTAAATCGGATAATAATTGTGTCCTCCAGAGGGACCACAAGCTAAAAAGGGTGATTTTTCGGACAATCAGGGGCCATAATTCAGGAAATTACATTCAGATAGGCGCAAATATCGAAAGGAACCAAGATCTTTGAGTTATAAACATGCATTTCAAGTTTCATCAAAATCGGTTCAATATTGTGACCTCTACAGTGTTCACAAGCTAAAAACGTGATTTTTCGTACAATCAGGGGCCATAATCCATGAAGTTTTGATCCGATACATGCCAATATCGAAAGCAGCCGAGATCTTTTGGGGATAAACGTATATTTCAAGTTTCGTCAAAATCAGATAAGAATTGTGACCTGTAGAGAGTCCACAAACAAACGAACGGACGGTGGCGACGACATAATACGTCCACATGAATATGTGGGCGTATAAAAACCAACGCCGGTTATTATTGTTTAGTTTTTGGAAGTTGTCTTAGACATATGATTCCTTTTTTTGTCCGATTGGGGAAACTGTTTTTTGTAATCCTTTTTTCCAATTCGTGTAGGTCCTCAATTTCTGCAAGGGGAGATAAATTAGAAAATTTCTAATGATATCGTTGAAGCTACATGTAGATCAACAAAATCTACTTACATTCCCAATTTCATGAAAATCGAACTAATGTTCTAGAAGTTGTCATGTTGGTTTTACTTCCGGGATAGGATGTCAATAACGTAATATTACAGTGTAATGGTGATATACCATACTTTAACACAATTCGCGTACAAGCAGCGGCCATTTTGTCTGGCAATTTTGGTCCGATTTTCACGAAATTCGAACTCAACCTTCATAACCATGGAACGGTGATATAATCAAACGGTTTTTTAAATCAGATAACAATTTTTACCTCCAGAGGGACCACAAGCTAAAAAGGGCGATTTTTCGGACAATCAGGGGCCATAACCCATGAAGTTACAGTCCGATACATGCCATTATCGACAGGAACCGAGATCTTAGGGTGATAAACCTACGTTTTAAGTTTCATTGAAATCGGATAAAAATTATGACCTGTAGACTGTTCACAAACAATTGTGGACGGACGGACGGACGAACAGGGGCGACGACAATATACGTCCACATGAAAATGTGGGCGTATAAAAATGGTATATCATGGTTGTGGACCCTGTATAGGTCACAGGCAGGATACGCCCACATTTTCGAGAGATGGACAGAGAACAAGCAATACCGAAAGTGATTTTTCCTACATCTTTAAGTCCTGTATTTCATACTGTATTGGGAGCCGCCATTTAGTTGGTCAGTTCCAGTCTGATATTAATGAAATTCGAAACCGACAATGATTATGGTGTGATGGTACACAACCTAGAAATGTGACTTTTCATCAAAATCGGATAAGAATTGTGACCTGTAGAGAGTCCACAACCATGATATACCATATTTTTACACTATTCGCGTACAAACGGCGACCATTTCGTCCGGCAATTTTGGTACGATTTTCACGAAATTAGAACTCAACCTTCCTCATCAAAATCGAATTGGATAATAATTGTGACATCCAGAGGGACCACAAGCTAAAGAAAGGGGGATTTTGCGTATAACCAGGGGCCATAATTCAGGAAGTTACGATCCGATATGCGCAAATATCGAAAAGAACCAAGATCTTTGGGTTATAACCATGAATTTCAAGTTTCATCAAAATCGAATTAAAATTGTGACCTTTACAGGGTCCACAACCTTGATATGCCATTTTTTAACAGTATTCGCGTAGAAACGGCGGCCATTTTGTATGGCAATTTTGGTCCGATTTTCCCGAAATTCGAACTCAACCTTCCTTACGGTGTAACGGTAATATAATTAAACGTTTTTTTAAATCGGATAATAATTGTGACCTCCAGAGGAACCATTAGCTAAAAAAAAAGGGGGATTTTGCGTATAATCAGGGGCCATAATTCAGGAAGTTAGATCCGATATGCGCAAATATCGAAAGCAACCAAGATCTTTGGGTTATAACCATGAATTTCAAGTTTCATCAAAATCGAATTAAAATTGTGACCTCCACAACCTTGATATACCATTTTTTAACAGTATTCGCGTACAAACGGCGTCCATTTTGTATGGCAATTTTGGTCCGATTTTCCCGAAATTTGAACTCAACCTTCCTTAGGGTGTAACGGTGATATAATCAAACAGTTTTTTTAAATCGGATAATAATTGTGACCTCCAGAGGGACCACAAGCTAAAAAGGGTGATTTTTTGGACAATCAGGGGCCATAATTCAGGAAATTACATTCCGATAGTGGCAAATATCAAAAGGAACCAAGATCTTTGGGGATAAACCTATATTTCAAGTTTCGTCAAAATCGGATAAGAATTGTGACCTGTATAGAGTCCACAAATTGTGGACGGATGGACGTCTGGACGGACGGACAGGGGTGACGACATAATACGTCCACATGAAAATGTGGGCGTATAAAAATTGATAACAAACTTACGACTATGTATTGTTAGTTTTTTTGTTCGTAAAATTTGATGATTTCGACTACGTAAAACGTTTTGAAAATATATTTTATGAGTTTGGTTTTTTATGTGGTAGATTATCCAGTAATTTTCGTCAATAATTGAGAACCGACCCAGACCCTCCGTGCGTTGAAGACTAGGGGGGGTCTGGGTGACCGAGACTAATATACCATATTTTTACAATTTTCGGGTACAAGCGGCCGCCATTTTGTCCGTCAATTTTGATCTGATTTCCACAAAAATTGAACTCAATCTTTATTACCATGTAACGGTTATATAATCAAATGTTTTTTTAAATCGGATAATAATTTTGACCTCCAGAGGGACCACAAGCTAAATAGGAAGATTTTTCGGACAATCAGGGGCCATTATTCAGGAAGTTTCGATCCGATGAGTGCAAATATCGAAAGGAACCAAGATCTTTAGGTTATAAACATGCATGTCAAGTTTCATCAAAATCGGTTCAAAATTGTAACCTCTATAGGTTCCACAAGCTAAAAACGTGATTTTTCGTACAATCAGGGGCCATAATTCAGGAAGTTACGAATCAATGAGCGCAAATATCGAAAGGAACCAAGATCTTCAGGTTATAAACATGCATGTCAAGTTTCATCAAAATCGGTTCAAAATTGTGACCTCTATAGGGTCCACAACCTTGATATAACATATTTTCACACTATTCGCGTACAAACGGCGGCCATTTTGTCCGTCAATTTTGGTTTGATTTTCACGAAATTCGAACAGAGCCTTCATTACCATGTAACGGTGATATAAACAAACGGTTTTTTAAATCGGATAATAATTTTGACCTCCAGAGGGACCACAAGCTAAAAAGGGCAATTTTTCGGACAATCAGGGGCCATAATTCAGGAAGTTACGATCCGATGGGTGCAAATATCGAAAGGAACCAAGATCTTTGAGTTATAAACATACATGTCAAGTTTCATCAAAATCGGTTCAAAATTGTGACCTCTATAGGGTCCACAACCTTGATATAACATATTTTCACACTATTCGCGTACAAACGGTGGCCATTTTGTTTGTCAATTTTGGTCCGATTTTCACGAAATTTGAACTCGACCTTCATTACCATGTAACGGTGATATAATCGAACGTTTTTTTTAAATCGGATAATAATTTTGACCTCCAGAGGGACCACAAGCTAAAAAGGGCGATTTTTCGGACAATCAGGGGCCATAATTCAGGAAGTTAGGATCCGATGGCCGCAAATATCGAAAGGAACCAAGATTTTGGGGTTATAAACATGCATGTCAAGTTTCATCATCACAATCGGTTCAAAATTGTGACCTATATAGGGTCCACAAGCTAAAAACATGATATTTCGTACAGTCAGGGGCCATAATCCATGAAGTTACGATTCGATACATGCCAATATCGAAAGGAACCGAGATCTTATGGGGATAAACCTATATTTCAAGTTTCGTCAAAATCAGATAAGAATTGTGACCTGTAGAGAGTCCACAAACTCCGGACGGACGGACGGACGGACAGGGGCGACGACATAATACGTCCACATGAAAATGTGGGCGTATAAAAACACAAGTACGGTCTACTATGGACCCTGGTCCATGTTGTTGGTTGAAATTCAAAAATCTAATTCACCTAATTGATGCAGAACCGTTAGAAGCATGTCAATTTTCGTGTCGATCTGACTTAATTTGATAGAGCCTTAGGCTTTTTCGAAGAACGTCTCCAAGAAGAACAGGTACAAGATGTGTAGTAGTTAGCGACCAGCTCCTGGTCCAAAGATAGGCTGGCACTGCCAGGCAGGATACGCCCACATTTTCGAGAGATGGACAGAGAACAAGCAATACCGAAAGTGATTTTTCCTACATCTTTAAGTCCTGTATTTCATACTGTATTGGGAGCAGCCATTTAGTTGGTCAGTTCCAGTCTGATATTAATAAAATTCGAAACCGACAATGATTATTGTGTGACGGTACACAACCTAGAAATGTGACTTTTCATCAAAATCGGATAAGAATTGTGACCTGTAGAGAGTCCACAACCATGATATACCATATTTTTACACTATTCGTGTACAAACGGCGACCATTTCGTCCGGCAATTTTGGTACGATTTTCACGAAATTAAAACTCAACCTTCCTCATCAAAATCGAATTAAAATTGTGACCTATACAGGGTCCACAACCATGATATATCATTTTTTTAACAGTATTCGCGTACAAACGGCGGCCATTTTGTCTGTCAATTTTGGTCCGATTTTCCAGAAATTCAATCTCAACCTTCCTTACAGTGTAACGGTGATATAATCAAACGTTTTTTTAAATTGGATAATAATTGTGACCTCCAGAGGGACCACAAGCTAAAGAAAGGGGGATTTTGTGTATAACCAGGGGCCATAATTCAGGAAGTTACGATCCGATATGCGCAAATATCGAAAAGAACCAAGATCTTTGGGTTATAACCATGAATTTCAAGTTTCATCAAAATCGAATTAAAATTGTGACCTTTACAGGGTCCACAACCTTGATATACCATTTTTTAACAGTATTCGCGTACAAACGGCGGCCATTTTGTATGGCAATTTTGGTCTGATTTTCCCGAAATTCGAACTCAACCTTCCTTACGGTGTAACGGTAATATAATCAAACGTTTTTTAAATCGGATAATAATTGTGACCTCCAAGCTAAAAAAAAGGCGATTTTGCGTATAATCAGGGGCCATAATTCAGGAAGTTACGATCCGATATGCGCAAATATCGAAAGGAAGCAAGATCTTTGGGTTATTACCATGAATTTCAAGTTTCATCAAAATCAAATCAAAATTGTGACCTCCACAGGGTCCACAACCTTGATATACCATTTTTTAACAGTATTATCGCGTACAAACGGCGGCCATTTTGTATTGCAATTTTCGTCCGATTTTCCCGAAATTCGAATTCAACCTTTCTTAGGGTGTAACGGTGATATAATCAAACGTTTTTTTAAATCGAATAATAATTGTGACCTCTAAGCTAAAAAAAAGGCGATTTTGCGTATAATCAGGGGCCATAATTCAGGAAGTTACGATCCGATATGCGCAAATATCGAAAGGAAGCAAGATCTTTGGGTTATAACCATGAATTTCAAGTTTCATGAAAATCGAATCAAAATTGTGACCTCCACAGGGTCCACAACCTTGATATACCATTTTTTAACAGTATTCGCGTACAAACGGCGGCCATTTTGTATGGCAATTTTCGTCCGATTTTCCCGAAATTCGAACTCAACCTTCCTTAGGGTGTAACGGTGATATAGTCGAACGGTTTTTTAAATCGAATAATAATTGTGACCTCCAGAGGGACCACAAGCTAAAAAGGGTGATTTTTCGGACAATCAGGGGCCATAATTCAGGAAATTACATTCCGATAGCCGCAAATATCGAAAGGAACCAAGATCTTTGGGTTACAAACATGCATGTCAATTTTCATCAAAATCGGTTCAAAATTGTGACCTCTATAGGGTCCACAAGCTAAAAACGTGATTTTTCGTACAATCAGGGGCCATAATCCATGAAGTTTTGATCCGATACATGCCAATATCGAAAGCAGCCGAGATCTTTTGGGGATAAACCTATATTTCAAGTTTCGTCAAAATCGGATAAGAATTGTGACCTGTAGAGAGTCCACAAACAAATTGTGGACGGACGGACGGACGGACGGACGGACGTCCGGACGGACAGGGGCGACGACATAATACGTCCACATGAAAATGTGGGCGTATAAAAAGGCGATTTTGCGTATAATCAGGGGCCATAATTCAGGAAGTTACGATCCGATATGCGCAAATATCGAAAGGAACCAAGGTCTTTGGGTTATAACCATGAATTTCAAGTTTCATCAAAATCGAATTAAAATTGTGACCTCCACAGGGTCCACAACCTTGATATACCATTTTTTAACAGTATTCGCGTACAAAAGGCGGCCATTTTGTATGGCAATTATGGTCCGATTTTCCCGAAATTCGAACTCAACCTTCCTTAGGGTGTAACGGTGATATAATCAAACGTTTTTTTAAATCGGATAATAATTGTGACCACCAGAGGGACCACAAGCTAAAAAGGGTGATTTTTCGTACAATCAGGGGCCATAATTCAGGAAATTACATTCCGATAGCCGCAAATATCGAAAGGAACCGAGATCTTTTGGGGATAAACCTATATTTCAAGTTTCGTCAAAATCGGATAAGAATTGTGACCTGTAGAGAGTCCACAAACAAATTGTGGACGGACGGACGTCCGGACGGACGACCTGACGGACAGGGGCGACAACATAATACGTCCACATGAAAATGTGGGCGTATAAAAAATCTGATATAGCAGATTTAAAGTAAATGTTATAAGGTATTCAAAGAAAAATATTAAGTGAAATAGATCACAAAATCACAAAGTTACGGCTGACAAGGCCAATTTTTTCAGTTAATTTCGATGATTTTGGTTTTACAAAACGTTTTGAAAATATATCGATTCCAAGGCCACCACCCATTCTTGGAAGGAGGCTAACGAGAAATGTATTGATTTCCCAAACTTGAGATGAAATCGCGCAGCCGCCAACTATTTGATTATTTTCAAGCTGTCAATCTGAATTATTCACGCGAAAACAACTTTGTCGGCACAAAAATACATCAAAGGTGAGATTTGAAATTTTGAAATTTTCAAATACCAAAAATTTGACAATGAGCCAGGCTACGAATCAGTGGTCTCGTAGCTACATATAGTACCTAATATTAAATTCAAGGTGATCTGACCTATATTTTGTTTTTTTCGAAAATTTTGATCCTTAATTTCTCCAAGGGTAGATAATTTAGAAAATTTTCAAAGTCATTTTTTAAGTCCCATCGGTAGGATCTACTTACATTCAAAATCGTGTATCTATTAAAGAAGTTGTCAAATTGGTCATAACTTCCGGAACGAAATCACAGTGACGAATTTTTGAAATTCGAAAATTTGAAATTGTAGGTGAAATTGACTTTGGTCCGATGTTCACAAAATTCGAACTCAACCTTTCTCACAGTGTAACGGTGAGATAATCAGACGGTTTTGTAAATTGTGTAATAATTGTGACCTCAAGAGTGACCACAAGCTAAACCAGCGGCTGCCAGGCAGGTTACACCAACATTTGAGAGATGGATAGAGAACAAGCTAAAAAGAAAATGATTTTTCCTTCGATCAAGGGCCATGATTCATGAAGTTACAATTCGATATGTGCAAATATCAAAAGATAGGCTGGCACTGCCAGGCAGGATACGCCCACATTTTCGAGAGATGGATAGAGATCAAGCAATACCGAAAGTGATTTTTCCTACATCATTAAGTCCTGTATTTCATAATGTATTTCATACTGTATTGGGAGCAGCCATTTAGTTGGTCAGTTCCAGTCTGATATTCATGAAATTCGAAGCCGACAATGATTATGGTGTGACGGTACACAACCTAGAAATGTGACTTTTCATCAAAATCGGATAAGAAATGTGACCTGTAGAGAGTCCACAACCATGATATACCATATTTTTACACTATTCGCGTACAAACGGCGACCATTTCGTCCGACAATTTTGGTACGATTTTCACAAAATTAGAACTCAACCTTCCTCATCAAAATCGAATTAAAATTGTGACCTATAAAGAGTCCACAACCTTGATATACCATTTTTTAACAGTATTCGCGTACAAACGGCAGCCATTTTGTCTGTCAATTTTGGTCCGATTTTGCCGAAATTCAAACTCAACCTTCCTTACGGTGTAACGGTGATATAATCAAACGTTTTTTTAAATCGGATAATAATTGTGACCTCCAGAGGGACCACAAGCTAAAGAAAGGGGGATTTTGCGTATAACCAGGGGCCAAAATTCAGGAAGTTACGATCCGATATGCGCAAATATCGAAAAGAACCAAGATCTTTGGGTTATAACCATGAATTTCAAGTTTCATCAAAATCGAATTAAAATTGTGACCTTTACAGGGTCCACAACCTTGATATACCATTTTTTAACAGTATTCGCGTACAAACGACGGCCATTTTGTATGGCAATTTTCGTCCGATTTTCCCGAAATTCGAACTCAACCTTCCTTACGGTATAACGGTAATATAATCAAACGTTTTTTTAAATCGGATAATAATTGTGACCTCCAGAGGGACCACAAGCTAAAATTAAGGCGATTTTGCGTATAATCAGGGGCCATAATTCAGGAAGTTACGATCCGATATGCGCAAATATCGAAAGGAACCAAGATCTTTGGGTTATGACCATGAATTTCAAGTTTCATCAAAATCGAATTAAAATTGTGACCTCCACAGGGTCCACAACCTTGATATACCATTTTTTAACGGTATTCGCGTATAAACGGCGGCCATTTTGTATGTCAATTTTGGTCCAATTTTCACAAAATTCGAACTTGACCTTCCTTAGGGTGTAACGGTGATATAATCAAACGGTTTTTTAAATCGGATAATAATTGTGACCTCCAGAGGTACCACAAGCTAAAAAGGGTGATTTTTCGGACAATCAGGGGCCATAATTCAGGAAATTACATTCCGATAGCCGCAAATATCGAAAGGAACCAAGATCTTTGGGTTACAAACATGCATGTCAAGTTTCATCAAAATCGGTTCAAAATTGTGACCTCTATAGGGTCCACAAGCTAAAAACGTGATTTTTCGTACAATCAGGGGCCATAATCCATGAAGTTTTGATCCGATACATGCCAATATCGAAAGCAGCCGAGATCTTTTGGGGATAAACCTATATTTCAAGTTTCGTCAAAATCGGATAAGAATTGTGACCTGTAGAGAGTCCACAAACAAATTGTGGACGGACGGACGTCCGGACGGACAGGGGCGACGACATAATACGTCCACATGAAAATGTGGGCGTATAGAAATCAACAGTGAACCTTGACTCATCTGAAAAAAATAAAAATGTGGGCGTATAAAAAGGCGATTTTTCGGACAATCAGGGGCCATAATTCAGGAAGTTATGATCCGATATGCGCAAATATCGAAAGGAACCAAGATCTGTTGGTTATAAACATGTATTTTAAGTTTCATCAAAATTGATTTAAAATTGTGACCTCTACAGGTTCCACAACCTATATACCATATTTTTACACTTTTCGGGTACAAGCGGCCACCATTTTGTCCGTCAATTTTGATTTGATTTCCACAAAAATTGAACTCAATCTTTATTACCATGTAATGGTGATATAATCAAATGTTTTTTTAAATCGGATAATAATTTTGACCTCCAGAGGGACCACAAGCTAAATAGGGCAATCAGGGGCCATAATTCAGGAAGTTTCGATCCGATGAGTGCAAATATCGAAAGGAACCAAGATCTTTGGGTTATAAACATACATGTCAAGTTTCATCAAAATCGGTTCAAAATTGTGACCTCTATAGGGTCCACAAGCTAAAAACATGATTTTCTTACAATCAGGGGCCATAATCCATGAAGTTTCAATCCGATACATGCCATGATCTTATGGGGATAAACCTATATTTGAAGTTTAGTCAAAATTGGATAAGAATTGAGACCTGTGGAGAGTCCACAAACAAATTGTGGACGACGGACGTCCGGACGGACAGGGGCGACGACATAATACGTCCACATGAAAATGTGGGTGTATAAAAATATTCCCAAATCTTAATTGAAACAGACATACTATACAGCGAGACCGAACAAATATTTACAAGAAGATCCAACATCTGATTTTAGCCTTTACTATACATAATGTCAAGGCCGTACAACGAACTGTCAATCAAATTGACTGACATGTTCCTCGCTCTATATCATACTCGCTTTATAAGATCTAGCGTTTACCACTAGCAGTAGTTTCATTTTACTTTTACAAAGTAGTCTTGATTATACCGACCTGTCAATTAGACGTAGAATGGTCGGTAGACTGGTTAAGCGAGACTATTTTCAAAACAAGGGCATGTAACCTATTTACTCAAAAGTGTCTAGATATTATGGACGACACACGGAACCATGTTTCAGTCTATTATTATAACTAAGGAGAAAAAAGTGCCTACCTTTGTGTAGCAGGATCGTCGGACAGACTTCCACCTTTCCAGGTGGTGGGTTAAACCATAAAGATACAAACAGGAACATCACAAAACAGTTAATTTACACAGGACAGGATTGTATACAAAAGAGCACTGAAATAATAAAAAGAACAAAATTAGTTTATATTCAATAAAAAAGATAGTTAACACCACCACTATGTGGTATACATATATCTTATAATGACTATCAACTAATTTTATAAAATAGAGATATGTTGCCTATTACAGGTAATAACAGCTTTAGGATTATTATACACGTAATAGATATAATAATTAAATATATAAGAAACATACCATGAAAACAGTGCTCTTAGTATATAAAGAAAATAGGTTGCCAGGCAACGAAACATACGTCCATGGTTGCACATTAAGTAATTATCAGCAAAATCATTAGAATTTGTTTGGTTTTTATAAAGTTATGCCCCAGAATAAAATTGTAAAAAAACATGATTTTTCGTACAATCAGGGGACATAATTCAGGAAGTTATGGTCCAATGTGCCCGAATATCGACAGGAACTGCAAACTTTGAGTTATAAACTTACATTTCAAATTTCATCAAAATTGGATTAAAATTATGACTCTATAGGGTCCACAACCTTGACATACAATATTTTTACACCATTCACTTAAAAGTGGCGGCCATTTTTTTCAGCAATTTTGGTCCGATGTTCATGAAATTCGATCGAGCATTCGTTACAGTGTAATGGTGATATACCATACTTTAACACAATTCGCGTACAAGCGGCGGCCATTTCGTCTGGCAATTTTGGTCCGATGTTCACAAAATTCGAACTCAACCTTCCTCACAGTGTAACGGTGAGATAATCAGACGGTTTTGTAAATTGTGTAATAATTGTGACCTCAAGAGTGACCACAAGCTAAACCAGCGGCTGCCAGGCAGGTTACACCAACATTCGAGAGATGGATAGAGAACAAGCTAAAAAGAAAATGATTTTTCCTTCGATCAAGGGCCATGATTCATGAAGTTACAATTCGATATCAAAAAATCAACAGTGAACCTTGACTCATCTGAAAACATCACATTGCTCCAGCGTCGATTATCCCAGTGTTGACGATCCCTACACCAACGACGTCTTGCCTGAATGTGATGATCTCTCAAACAAGGGATCACGCGAGGACGTCGGGCGCGAAGGTGACCCCTATGCAGTCGATTCCGAATTGTCTGGCCACTCACTCTCACACCAGTGTCTGTTTGAAGACGAGCGCTTATCTGATTTGCTGTGATGACACGATTTCTCAAGGCCAAGGTACGGATAAATCGATCCTGTGCTTGAGTTGTCGCCCTTGGTCGACCTGAGCGTTGTCTGTCCTGTACAGATTGTGTATCACGGTATCTGGACCATAACCTGCTTATGACAGACTGAGAAACATTCATCGTCCGCACCACAACGGCCTGTGTTGTGCCGATCTGTAGCATGCCAAGGGCACGTAACCTTTCATTTTGGGTAAGCCGACACATATCAAAAATTGTTTTCTGGTCACTAAAACAATTAAACTGATGTTTCCACCCTGGAATTCAATGCTACAATGACTAACATTCAAAGTCAGAGTCGTGCAAATCTTGGGTTGGACCCCCATGATGATCCCAAGCATCACCTGCATTCCATGCGGTAGCTATTGGTGTGTTTGGGCTTCACATGTAACTGGAAATGTTTCTTCTGTTAGGTTCTATAGTGACTTTTTTCGTAGTCATTTGCATATTTTAGTATTATGCCCCCAAAATCAAATATCCCCTACTTTTTTTGAATAGTATATGTAAGAAACGTACCATGAAAACGGTGCTCTTAGTATATGAAGAAAATAGGTTGCCAGGCAATGAAACATACGCCCACGATAGCTAAATCGTCCGGGCAGTCAACAAGAGTTGTCGCATATACATGTATTAAGTAAATATCAGCAAAATCATTAGAATTTGTTTGGTTTTTATAAAGTTATGCCCCAGAATAAAATTGTGACCTCCATTGGTTCCACAAAGTAAAAAACATGATTTTTCGTACAATCAGGGGCCATAATTCAGGAAGTTATGGTCCAATGTGCCCGAATATCGACAGGAACTGCAATCTTTGGGTTATAAACTTACATTTCAAATTTCATCAAAATCGGATTAAAATTGTGACTCTACAGGGTCCACAACCTTGATATAGATAACGGCTAGTCAGATCTACCAATCGAAAACTCCATCAGTATATAATAACCCTGTCTGCTAGAGAAGTGACACAAGATAACCATACAATCAACCGGTCTGCTCGACAGGCGACAATTTCTAAACTGCAATAAAACACACCCCAGTCCAGCTAATCAACCCTCTTATATAGGCACACGTGCACTCCAAGATTATGCAAGAGTTTGGGCGATCCCAGGCGCGGATCCAGGATTTTTTGCAGGGGGGGGGGGCTAGGTTTGATAATTGCGGTGGGCGTAGCCCCAAAGGCACTCAACCAATTAACGGGGGGTTTGGGGGCCCTCCCCTCCAAAAATTTGGTAAATTAGATTCAATATGGTCCATTCTGACGTATTTCCGGAAGGTAAATTCCAAAATTACAGGTCTAAAAGTCGCCAATAAAATCGCATAAAAAATTTTCAAGCATGCCCCCCCCCCTCTGGATCCGCGCATCCATAGAGGTAGTCAAGTCTAGGAAGCCCATCAAATGCGGTTGCGTTTGGGCTGATGAAAGTTAGAAAATCAAGTGACGAAATCACTACATATATGAAGAAAACATTTGTAATTTATACCAGAATAAAATAGGCTTTAAATTAGAAAGGAATTGTCATATTTAATAATTCAAATCAAGTTAAACAAATATAAACCTACCTTGGTTAGTGAAATCGGTGCTAAAACACAAATTGATGTGTCCGAGATGTAGCCAGGGGAAAAAATGACCAGTTGAAAACAGGATGTTAGGACGGTATCTAAGTTACGGAATACAGCTCACCATCTTACAATAGCCTCCTCTTTAAACTATTGAAACGGTCCTCGTTTCTCGTTCGTTTTTTCATAAGGGTAGATAACCCTATTTATGTCCATTTATTGAATTATTTATATACATGATGTATATATCTGTAATTAGTTTATATTTTATTATATTATCAAAATCTGTAGTATGTTCTGCCGATTTGAAATATGTATAACATGTGTATGTTTCATGTTTATTATAATTGTTAATATTCATTCTTTGTCTGAAATGGTTCATAAATCATTACCATTCTGTTTTGTTCATTATTACTGTACATATACTCGATAATTTACTTTTTATTGGTGTGATTGGACTGTGTCTACATAAGTGATAATGTACAATCGCTGAAGGTATTCTCGCTAATGCTTGAGTGTAACTGATATAAGGTTTGAAATAACGAAACCGCCTAATCAAGGTAGCAAGTTCTAACACCCTTCTTAAATTAAACTTATGCACCTACATGTCTGATAAATATACTATGATTAATGTAATATTAATGGTAATAAATACACATTAATTATAATTTGGCTGTCACTTATTCTATGCTTGGGGATACTTGAGGAAAATTATCTTTAGGCTAATTCCAATCCTTGTCTCTTGAAGGGGGAGCCTTTACGTTTTGCTTACTTTACACAAGGTTCGTGATTGGCCTAATATCAATCACTGGTGGCAGAGTTACTATACCCCAAAACCCTGTTGTTGGTTATTAACCGGCACTACACTATAAAAGTAATAATAACCACTGGAAATGAAAGACTAACTGGATATACAGGAACATGGAAACTGGCTAAAATATTTAAAGAGAATATAACACTCTACTAAAATACTCAAAGAGAATATAACACCCTACTAAATTTGCATATAAAAACTATAGGATGAACATTCCTAGAACTACTCACTAGACAAATAAGAAAGGTTAAAGGTGAAGAACTGGTACAGAGTGGACAGCATAAAACAGGTTTAAACGGTTAGTAGCCTACAACCCTTATTAGTTCATATTCAGGCCCGTAGCTAGCACCGGGGGGGGGGGGGCTTTGACGATTGCCGAAAAAGTGGGCGCCCCCAATGGCGCCCTTTCTATTGAACGTAATGCGTGGTGCCGGGCCAACTAATGTCACGTGGTTTATGGGCGCCTCGCCAATCATGTGGTTTATGGCCGCCTTGCCAATCATGTCGTTATATATGAGGCGCCGTTGGAATGGTGCATCGCCTCATAATGACTCTAACGATTAACATCACAACTTGAGTGATGGGGCGCCCATGTTGTCAAAATCTAAGCTATCATAGCAAGGAATATATATGAATAGTTTTCAAGACAATCCATTTAGAATTTCGGACTATTGTCAAAATACACAGACACACAAAGGAAAATCCATTTAGTGTGCCTCTGACCCAGTGCCGTACTTGGCCCACCTGTCCGTGGGCCAAGTACGGCCTAAGCCTATAAGAAAGAAAAAATAAGAAGAAAAAAAAAGGGGGAAAGAAAGGAAGGAGGAGGGGAGAAAAGAAAGAAGGAAGGATTGGACAGGACACAGGACAGGAGAATGAAAGAAAAGATGGGAAAAAAATGACTGACAAACAACAAAAGAAAAAGATGTGTATAATAGTGCTCTTAGGTCATTCTCTTTCTAATTGTATCAGGAAATCAAAAATTTGCCTGCCTTCTCCTGCTTTGGTCTGAAGTTGCTCTAAATTGACAAATATGAGGGGTCTAAGTCTTTCAGAAGTAATTTTAATCTGATTATTCAAGCCCAATTTTAAAATCAATGTGAAAAGTCAACAATTTTGATTGAATTTTGAGACTAAATATTAGGAAAAGTATATATCCTATCGACTCAGAATCATTTATAAATTGTTAAAAGAGAAATTGATAAAAGCCAAATTTTTCGGCATGATCCCCCCCGAGTCATTAATGCAGGACGGAGGGCCTGACAAGGACAGCTGCCCAGTCGTTCGGTGGGACGAAAAACAGAGGTTCTGTGTTCACATTGGAACACGAAATACGGACAAATTTCCCTCATAGCTATCTCATTTTATTTCATTTCATTAGCCCGCATAGCCTCACCCCTCGTCCATTTCGGTCTCGTTTCCGTATATGTTAATAAGTTACGTGCTCTGTGTAAGAAAGCTATGTAGAAAGGTCTGGGTTGGGTGAAACGGGATATTTGAGACATCGCCAATCGCAATTAATGGACCTTTCCGTGATTTAGCTGTTTGTTATCGAAGTAATCAATCATTAATTACACTGAATCCCAATTGAGCCAGGTCCTGATCCACCGATTAATATAAAATCAGCGTGATTAAAACACAGATTCTGTTTCGTTTCGTTTTTTATTGTTCTCTGGGATCTGGAAGAGTAGTTATATAACAGGCGTTCTGGTTGAAGTGAGGGAGATTAGCCAATGAAACGGTCAGTTATGGCGAGTTCTTAGCGTACGGTGCACGGAACTGTGGGTAAACCACTAGAAACGTCAACGCCGATGGGTTAATCACTGCCCGACGACTAAATGCCAAAACCCCAGCGCTCGACCTCTGACGCGACCTTCCACTAGAATCGGTCAGATCTTCATGTAGTGTCGCCATCGAAAGTATAAAACCCGAAACGAAATATATGGATCTGAATTTTAATTAGATTGATATAAAATGGAAAGACTATTTTTATAATAAGGGACATGAAATATAATATTATTCATTCTTTTAGGATAAGGTCGACGTGCGCATTTAAAGTGCTTAAAAACATTTTTTTAATATGGATGGAGACAAGTGACTTCGAAGTGACACGATAATACAACGTAATGCGAGTGAATTGTGAGTGGTTCGTGTTGGATGGATCCACGTCACTTGTCAGGATAACCCTATTTTTAATACCGGAAGAGACTTTACGCATTGAACTTATACCAGAAATGAAAATAGAACAGGGTCCGTATTCAAAGGATAACTTAAGTCTAAGATAGCCACTTAACTACTAGATTTCACTTAAATATACGTAACTTCCTGTGAGTTAAAGGGACAATAACATTCTTGCTGGCTTGGTAGCTCCAGAAAATAAATAATACCCTTATTCTAAGTAATAGATGTTTAAATGTCCTACCTGTTGTGTAAATTATCCATTACAACCTATTTTATTTGTCCAGAGGGTTCGAAAATATTTTAAAATCCAAGTCACATTTGAAAAGGTTTACGTTAGACTTTTCAAATCAATTGGTTGAATTTTTCCATTTTTTTGAATTAGGTGTGTTAAGATGAAATTTATATCATCATTTAATTGGAATATTCTAAAATAATACGATTTGTTGACCAGAATGAAGATTGGGACATATTTTTCAGTTACAACAAGGGTGTTATTGGGGCTTTAAGGGTAAGTGTTATTCAAAGGCAATGTTAAGCATCAAATTTTACCTTAAAGTTAAGCTGCCTTAACTTTTAAGTGTCTATCCTTTTAGCGGGATTCAAAGGCTAATTTAAGTGTGAAAAATCCACTTAACTTTAAGTGACCTATGGGAGGTACCTTAAAGTTAAGCGAGATTATAATGACTACTTTTAATCACAGTACACAGTGTAGTAGCAGGCCGGTTATGGCGATTTTAAAAGTTAGCGGATTGAGATCGAAACACAGACAATGTCGCCGAGCGTAGTTGGCCTCAAACATTTTTTTTATCATCAGCTTTGATATGGTGGCTGATTGTTATCACGTCGTGATGTCAAGATCTTGCCCTTCAGGATTCCTCTTTGACAGGGGTGTAGGATAGAGGGCCCGACAAGGGGTGACATCTAGTCCTTCGGATAGGACAAAAACCTTACTCATAATGAACATAATGGTGTGCATGTAAAAGACCCCTGACAGAACAGTAGGACATTAAACCCCATTTCAATTAATTTTCCTAATTTTATGCACAAATCGGACTATATAGGCTGTAGTGCCATACCAACATGGTCATGGATTTTTTTCTGGTTATTTATCATGATGATTGCTCACCCAAGCTTGCCACCAATAATTTACATATTTAATTTTAATCAGTAATATTTATTCGTGTAGAAATATGGACAATGTACCGTCAACGCCAGGCCCGTCGAATTCTAAAGTGTAGGAACTGACACAATTTCTATGAATTTCCCAAATTTAATGATAGATTTCATTGATCAACACTGAAATGATTTGTACAGTTCAACTAAAAAGCAAACGGTCTTTGCGTATTACTAATATGTTGTTTCTATCGTTATACATATTTAAAATAATACAGTTTACAATATCCATCATAACATTACCACTTTTCAAAAACCGCAATTGAAATCTATTGAAATTGATTTTTGTAATAACATCTACGAAAACAACTGTTCCAGCAGCGAATGCGTACTATCATAATTTATCATACATTATTGTCATATTATTCTGATGCTTTACAATATGATATTGACATTTCATAGTAATGACAACTAAAATTTTAATAGAGTATAGTGATGCTCTTAAGGGGGCATAACTTGCGTGCAACGTGAGTATTTCATGATTTTTGGCAGTAGAGGGTATTCCATAGTTAAAAATTCATACTTTTTGGCTGATGTGTGTATTCCATATTTTAAGTGAGTAGTTAAGTTTTTCACATAGCCAAGTATATGTAAATTAGAGCCTTTGAATACCGATTTAAGGTTAGACACTTGGCTAAGTGGAAAAATTAAGTATTTTTACTTAACTTAGAGAAAACCTTTGAATTCGGACTCTGAGGTTAGAAACAGATTTTATCCGTCAGTGTCGATTCTACTTTTAGTTTTGAGATATCACCATTAAGCATCCAATTAAAACATTAGACATTGTTTACTGGAGAATCAGTACAACTTTATACAAACGTTAGACATTGTCTACTGGACAAACACCTACAACTTTATGCAACTATGGTGAGTTGTCAGTCTGTAACTGTTTCTCATGGGTATTGATACTCCAGGGTGTCTTGAGGTTTCATTCACACATAACCGTAACCTCACGATTCCTTAAGCTATATTTAGTTGAGGAAGCTAAATAATATACTCTCCAAAAAAAGAAACGCAAAGTTACATTTCGTCGTCGGTATATCCTCACTCTACCATCCCCTGTTGCAACAAGAACCGTGACATGTCGCTGAACCAAACTGCTCTCCAGTGTTGCTGTGGCCATACCCACAGTGTCCGAGCCCATTAAAGTTGGATTATATGGTGTCAGCTTATTTCAAAACAGGAGCTCTAACGGGGACGTCGTCTCATTATTTGGTTTCACGTAGGCATTTACGGACTGTCTGAGACGAGATTCTACGCCGTCTGCGAATTGCTGCTGCAGTAGAGGTCACTGTTGAAAACCATTTACGCTAATTTACGTAACCGGACGTGACGATCCAGGACAGGTGGGGTTACTCTTGTTTGGCCTGAGCTTGGGCGGTCACGTGTTGAACTTCCCTGTCGGTACCTCTCCCAAAGGGAAACATTCAGCAGCCTGGCTACCTCTGTCTTGGATTCACCTGCTTGTAATCGACCAATAGCGTTGTTGCGTATGACTTGGTTCGTTGAGTGTTTACATGTGCAACTGATTTGGAAAACGAGAACCCCGAGATTTTAAAGGCCCTAGATTTAGGTTCCATGCGAAAAGCTCTTGAATTTGTTAAATTCATGTTTCTTGGTACAATCAGGCGATAACAAATTTCGGCAAAAAGGATGACCAGTCACCATTAGTGACACTACATTTAAAACCAATAATGAATTTCTTTTATCCTTACATAATGACATTAAAACAAGTAAGATTTGCGGAAAGAACGACTTCGTTTAAATAAAAGAAAAATGATGAAAAATGGGTTGTGCGTTTCTTTTTTTGAAGAGTATATATTCTTTTGAGGCAGAATGCAAGTGAATTGTTGGCGAATCAAATAGCCACGAGCTGCTGAAAGATGTCAGTCTATAAATTCTAAATGCATGTCCTACCTTATTGTAGGGTGCCCCAAGATAAAAAAAAAACCCTCGAAAACTATTTACAGATATGGCACTTTATCTATACATACAACAACCCCAGTAGTAATTGCAGGGGGACTGCACCACACACAATTCTACACAAAAACACAAATACATAGACAAGACATCGCACTCAGAGACCATAATCAAAACAATTCAAAAAGAGTAAATGGATATGGGGGCTAGCTGTAAGCGTCCACTGTGCTGTACAGTCCCGGGCCTGTGGTGACACAGACTTCACTCGTATTTGAAAACAATTGGGAATACAACCTATTGGTTTTTCACGTTTCAAGATTGTGGCACTTCCGGCTCGTTCGACAAACTCCATATTTTGTGTACGAATAAGTAATTACTTATATGGTATCGAAAAAAAATTAGGTCATTCTGACCTATATTTCTTCGATTTTTTTGACAACCTTGATTCTTAATTTCTTCAAGGCGAGATGATTTAGAAAATTTCTAATGATACATGTATCTCTGAAGTTGCATCGATTGTGCTACCCGACAGAAAGCTCAGATATGATACTGGTCGATAATTTTCCAGTAATTGTGGGTCAAGAGTCAACTGCAAACTCGAATTTATGATGTTAGTAATATTACAGGAAGCTAATGGTGTTATAACTTTTATATATTACAGGATACTAATGATGTTATAACTTTTATATATTACAGGAAACTAATGATGTTATAACTTTGGTATATTACAGGAAGCTAATGGTGTTATAACTTTTATATATTACAGGAAACTAATGATGTTATAACTTTTATGTATTATATGATACTAATGATGTTATAACTTTTATATATTACAGGAAACTAATGATGTTAATACTTTCCATCAGTGTGTTGTATGTGATGAGATTTTTAAACAATATGATGATTTAGAAAAACACAATAAGATACATGTTAAAGAAGAGAAAACTGATGATGTAGATAAATACTGTCATGTTCATTTTAAAGAAGAGAAAATTGATGATGTAGATGAATATTGTCAGGTTAAAGAAGAGAAACCTGATCGTGTGGATGGCTATTGTCAAACTGAAGATGACAGAACTATTTATCAGTGTCACTTGTGTGATGAAGAATTTAAATCTTGCACTGATTTAACAAAACACTGTGAAAAACATGTTAGTCGCCAAGGACAAAGAGGAGAAAGAGATTATAAATGTAATTTTTGTAGTAAATTATTTACTCATAATGGTAATCTACAGAAACATGTCCAAACTCATACAGGAGAAAAACCTTATAAATGTGATGTTTGTACTAAATCATTTGCTCTTAAATATGCGCTAAAGACACATGCCAGAATTCACACAGGAGAAAAACCTTATAAATGTGATGTTTGTACTAAATCATTCACCAATACTAGTAATCTACAGACCCACATCAGAAGTCATACAGGAGAAAGACCTTATAAATGTGATGTTTGTAGTAAATCATTTACCACTAGTAGTAATCTACAGATCCACATGAGAAATCATGCCGGAGAGAAACCTTATAAATGTGATGTTTGTACTAAATCATTTAGTCAGAATGGTAATCTACAGACCCACATCTGAAGTCATACAAGATAAAAAACTTTACACAAAAACAAATATACAGATAAGACATCATAAGCAGAAATCATAAACTAACGAACAATTCAAATAAAGCGAATGGATTTGTGCTGTTGAGTCTCGGGCCTTAATACACAGTGTTGAAGGTCATGAGACAATGAAGCCCATTGATTTTCAGCGATTTCCAATAATTACTGCCAGTTATGGCCCATGATCACTTCAAAAAATCTTGTGGAGGCTCAAAAGGCCAAAGTTAATATCCGATTGACTTTAAATTTATACAGAGTGTTCAAGGTCATGAGATGAAGAAGCCTATTGATTTTCACTTTCAGCAATTTCCAATAATTACTGCCATGGTTGTCTCCCTTGATCACTATGAGGTCAAACTTATCATTGGATTGAATTCGATTGATACACAGAGTTTAAGGTCTTGAGACGAATAAGTACATGTATATTGATTTTCAATGAATTTTGATAACTGATATTAAATGTTTCGTATACTAAACGTTAGCATGAGGCAGAACTTTATAAAAACCAAACAAATTCTAATGATTTTCTGATCATTCGCTGTCATGTCCTGTATTGTTTCTTGTTAATCTAGTCTACTTCTGTCTCTTTTGGCTTATTACGCATGCGTGGTACGCTTTATTTAAGAAGAACGGACGACTAGTCTGTAAGGGATTCAGGATTTCAAGGTGAAGAGTCGTGTGTTTCTTCTTGTGTCTGGATACGTGACCATTTCTTGCACTTTTGCTCATACGTTGGTTGATACTTGTACGCCCTAGTGTCTCTAGTTAACCAGTCTCGTGGGCCAAGCCATTTTCTTGGAGAGAGAAAGATGGGGTTTAATAATTTGACACAAACTAGGTCATTTCGGGACTAACATATGGCTTAATTTTATTTCGGTAATTCGCTTGCGTCTAGAGGTCTTTAGCGGTGGGGGGAAACCATTCGGCCATCCACCCCCCTTCCCCCCATTTTCTTGGCTTTTCGTACAATGCGCTATCTTCAGCTGTGGGTTGGTTGCATTTGTGAATTGCGGGCTATCCTTTCCCGTTAGTGCATAACTAACTCCCACACATGTGTTAACTCTGAGCAAGCCTTTTGTAGGTTCAGATTTGTGTCAACCTTAGGCCTCTATTGGATTGTAGTGAAGTGCCTTATTTTATATTCCATCCCAGTGTATTTACCAGTGGATTATTGATCTGATGTGATCGTCATATTGTTGGATTATTTTATATGTTTATGTGTTAAAAGGATTACCTGGATACCGATTGCTTCATTGTTGATATTATTATTGTTATTACTTTATTACTTGATGCTTTTATATTTTTATATATAAAGTATCACCTGTATAATCTTGTGTTTTTGTTTTACTGAAACTAGCAAGAGAGAATTTAGGGATCTTTAAACGTCAAGACATTGACTTAAATTCAGGGTCTTGGGTCTGGCAATATATGAGTATAATCACTTTTGAGCTGAAACTTGCCCCCGTTTTCTCCGAAGAATAACTGTGGTACAAGGGTAGACCAAAAAACCACACCCCTTGGATTCCCGCCCAGTGCTGAACACACCCGCCCTTTCCATTGTGTTACGAGTAGGTGGTAGAGTCACGCCTAGTCCTATTATGCTCACAAACGCAAAAGATCAGTCATCTGCTATAGGGTTAAAGACACTTCCCAGAAAAAGTATTTATTGAATGGTCATTTTCAATATAATTATGGCAATTTTGGTAAATAATGAAAGTAGAGAACTCCAATCTTACTAGAAAAATACTTGATTCGCTGGAATGTATACACAGAACAAAAGTGTAAGGGTTTCGCTAATCGGCAGTCCAGTAATTGGGAATGTCTTCTTGTGTGACTTTAAAGGTCACATGCGGGGATTGAGTGCTTGATGTACCTGATGCTACTCTTCAAGAGAGATTTGTTCTAACTCCTGTCTATAAGGCCAGCAATAATATTGCCTTTATCTGTAAATAATATCCTTACTGATGTTGGACTTACATAACCAATATACTTTTAACAGGAGTAATGGTATTAAAGACAATGATAGATGCACTACCTTACATTTATTCTATTCCTAAATTTCATAAAAACCCAGTAAAATTCAGATACATAATATCCTCCAGTATCTGCCAGACTAAACAGCTTGCACAAACTATCACCAAAGGACTTAAATTATGTCAAACCCAACATGCCATTTGGTGCAAAACACTTTGTAATTATACTGGAATTTCATAATTGATAAAAACAAACCGATAGTAGATACTCTAGATAAAATCAATAAAAAAGATAATGCAAATTCAATAGAAAGGTTCGATTTTTCTACCTTATATACTATACTACAACATGCAGATCGTAAAAATAATTTGGATTGGTTCGTAGATAAGGCCTTTAATGGAGCTTTCGGAAAAGGCAGAAACTTGATGGCCATCTACTCACAAGATGCGAGATGGATTACAAAACGTCGCAATGCCAACACGGTAGTTTTTGATAAAGAAACATTCAAAATATCATACATTTTTTCATTGACAATGCCATATTTGAGGTTGGGGATCAGATAATACAGCAAACTATTGGTTTACCAATGGGTACTGACCCCGTTCCATTTATGGCAAATGCACAATTATATAAATACGAGGGGGGTGGGATAGCCTAGTGGTCTAGAGTGCCGCGCTTCGACCTCTAGCTGGCCGATCAACTCTGGCTTGCGACTGTGGTTTCGAGCCCTGGTGTGAGTGCCCGGAGGAAACCCACAAGGTTGAGAAGGCGCCCCTATCTCCATGCCACATATGCTCACACCAGGGATCGAAACCACAGCCGCAAGCCAGAGGTGACCGGCCAGCTAGATGTCGTAGCGCGGCACTCTAGTCCACTAGGCCATGCCAAACCCCCACTGCCAAAGGCGGTAGGCCCTAAACCATTTAAAAGAAATTTCTAAACTTATAAGACATTTTGAGCATGAAGGAACTGATCTAATAAACACCTACACCATTACTCAGCAACTGACTGACTATATGAAACCCATCTACCTGCCCCGCCCACTGATTGTAGGAGCTGTATCATAAGGTCATTGTGTCAACTGGCGTCGTTTCGATTCCCCAGTTGTACGTGTTTAGTGTGGGTGTGTGTGGGGTGGCTCTAAACGAGTAAGATGCTGGCTTGTCAGCCTGGAGGTCGATACCTGCTTTGACAGAGATAGTTCATCCAGATTTTCTGGCGTGGTTCCCCCTTGTCACTGAGGCAGGACGGAAGACCTGACAAGAACAGCTGTCTAGTCGTTCGAATAACCAAGGTCCCGTGTACCCATTGACATGCACGTAAAAGAACCCTTGGCAGTTTGAACATAAGAGTATGTCGTAGTGACCACTGTCCGGGCAAAATTCCCCTCCTAGCTCACTGTATGGCATTTGCCTGGTCATGAGCAGAACTGTAGGACGTTATTAAACCTCATTTCATTTCATCTATAGGTGATCAGCGTCGGAAATAAATTTCATAAATTGCATCAGAATCAGTCCACCAATTTTATACTGTAATAATGTATTTCTAGCACATCTTTTCAGGCTGTGTATAGACAGGCCTCTATGCACGGATTACAAAGTAACAAAAACTTTCTTGTATCACAGATGCGGATCTGGGAATTTTGAAAAGGGGGGTGGGGCGCCACAAAATGAGGGCCCCCCCCCCCCCCCCCCCCCGAAAATTATCCGTCATTTCTTTGCCATTCCAACAGATATTCGTCTAAGTAAACGTTCGAAACGGACATATTTGGGTCTGAGAAAAAGCACTTTCAGCAGTAAAAAAAGAGCACTTTCGAAAATTGGGGCAGGGGGGCTCGTGCCTCCTTGGATCCGTCTGTGTATCATTATATTTAATATAGTATAAAGAATCACAACAAATCCTCAAATTAATACTCTTATACTCGAAAATATCACAACCCCACATATATTACTCTCAACCCAAATATACTACATTATATTACTTTCACCCCAGAAATATTACTCTCAACCCATATATATTACTCTCATCTAAGACATTTTACTCTTAACCCATATAGTCTACACCCAAGATATACTACTACTACTCTCACCCCAGAAATGATACTCTCAACCCATATATATTACTCTCAACCCATTTAGTCTACAATACTCACTCTCGCCCCATATAAATCATGTTTACTTGTGCCAACCAGAATAATTTGTCCTTGTCTTTAATCAACCTTTTGAATAGGTTCTAACACTTTTAATTTAATATTATATTATATTTAAAGAAGCATTATGGAAGATTTAAATAAAGAGCTGACAGTTCTCGCTATAATAGTTTGAAAGTAGATAAGGGAAAGAGAATGTAGTGAAAATTTCAGTCAAATTGTGTCACTTTGAACCGAGATATTAGCAATTCAATTTTAGACTAGTCTCGGTCATCATTACTGTTGTTGGTATAACAAAAACTCGCTTATCCATTTTTACCTTAAATCATTTGTCATATAAAAGATATTCAAATCCAGTAAATATTACAGGCTAACGATCTTACTGCACGCAGCGATTTATATACGGTATACTTCCACCTGTTCTCAGTCGGAGCCAGCTGTAGACAGACAGGCATTGAGAGTTGATAAGCTATAATTAATGTTTAATTAATAATTTCAGTCCTAAAGAAAGACTTGCAATAGGCAGATTTAACTCTTTAAAAATGTATTAAAATAGTCAAAATCTCTAAATTGTGACCAGAGAATACAGCGCCCTTAGGTCACATTCATCTGAATCATTGTTCTACAGGAATATGTATTAAGATTTTCATTCGGATTTCAAGTTTTAAAATTTTGTAAAAACAAAGCGTTATACAAAAATATTCAAGTGGCAATTGTTTTCTTAAGACTCTGAACTAAAGAACTTAACATAAAGTTGTCTTGGCCTTAACGGCCTACCATAGAAATATCTGTACATATTATTTTCAACAAAATAAAAATGTTATTAATATACGAACATATTGAATTCACAAAATGGTTTCTAACTTTTTCCGTTGCTACAATTTGCTTTTAAAGTTTTTGTCTATAAAAGTGTCATTGATATCAGATTCTAGATGACCCAATGACTTTTAATCATCTTTATTAACAACATGCATCATCAACAACTATTCAAAGACTGACGTTCTGATTTAGGCGCATTCGACAATTTCCCGCCTAAACTATAGTCTATATCATATTGATGTACATTATATTAATATTACTGAACTTAATATCATTATAGTCTACTTCTCTAAAGTGTCTATACTTTACTTTCTCAACAGTTTGGGTTTTGGCCCACCTTTTTTCATAAATTGACTGACGTACTAAAAGGCCTAACAATTAATCTCAAAATTAGGTACTTTCCGGAAGTCCCATTTTAGTAAACTTTTAGGCCATGTCATTCAGTACACCCAACACCACCAGCAACTATCTAAAAACTTTGTCTTGCAATTTGTTGGGGGTAGACTCCTTTTTTTCGTAAATTGATTGGGCCGTTTCCTATTTTTTGGACTATTATCGATGGGAGAAAAAAAAAACCCATAAAAAAACCAATATTATGTGTGTTCCTTATATGCATAAAGTGGTTTCCCCTGTTGATTTTTGGCTAATTAGATGTAACATTATCCAATCATTAGTGGTTTCCTCTATTGTTTAATGGCTATAAGTACTTGTTACCATATGTTGTGTATATGGTTTCATAAAATTTTATTCATATACAGTGTGCTATGAGGGAAATTTGCCCCGGCACCAGCGCTAGGGCCTACTCTTATATTGAATTCCAACTGCCAAGGGATCTTTTACATGCACGCTAAAGTGTACACATGGACCTCGGTTTTCCATCCCATCTGAACGACTAGACAGCTGTCTTTATCAGGCCCTCGGTTCTGCATCACTGACAAGAGGGAAACGCGCCGGAAAATCGAGATGAACTTTCTAGATCAATGCAGGGATCGAACATCCAACCTCCAGACTAGCGAGCCAGGGCCTTACCCACTTAGCCACGTGATCCCCACTCCCGAACTTATAGTAGCCAAGTCGAACTCAATATCATCTAAAGTCTTCGACATTGAAAATACGAATTATTTGTCAATTTAAATCAACATTGATGCTGTGGTCGTACCAGAAAACGATGAGCATGATATTCAATATTTAGGACGAAATAAGGCCCCGCTCCTCCCCCCCCCCCCCGATAGACAGCTAGCTGCGGGCCTGGCATTGACCAAGAAAGTTAAACCAGATTTTCCGGCATGGTTCCCCTTGTCAGTGATGTAGGATGGGAAGACAAACCAATGTGCCCTATACACATTAGCGTGCAAGTAAATAATCCCTAGGCAGTTGGAGAGAGAGAAATGGGGTTTAACGTTCACTCGACACACAAACATAAGGTTTAATTTTATTAAAATAATTCGCTTGTGCTTAGGGGACTTTAGCAGAGGGAGGAAACTGGAGTACCCAGAGAAAACCCACGAGGTTGGACAGGCGACCCTACTCCTTGCCATGTACAACTGGGGGTTCGAAACCATACCTGTTGACTCAATAGCAGGCCGTATGATAGAGCGTGCTCTAACCACTCGGCCCTCCTGTCTTCATTAGCCCAGTTTTGGAGCAGAACAGGACGTTAAATTCCATTTCATTTCCTCCCAACGGTTAAAGACCAATCCACACAAATAATTTAAATTATATACTTTGACCACATGTTTATCACAAAATGCCCTAGTCTGTGCCGAGTGAACATTAAATGCCCCCCCCCCCTACAATAGATGTAACAATGTCTTCCACTAATCATCAGAATATAGCCATCAAATAGTTTAACAAAATGGGCCAGGGGGAATCTACGCCTAGTTCGGGTAGAACAAAATGAAACACTTTGCAGCTGGAATATCCCTGAACATGGATTTCAGAACCTTATTCTGCAGCTCATTTTTTTTTTTATTTACCACGGGCTTGTTTTTTTCACAGCAAAATTACAAGGCTGATGTTCCCCCACCCAATCAGATGCAAACCACAGCGTTGGTGAAATATTTTATTTGTAAATTATTCTTAACTACAGCTATTAGTATTTAATTGATTAAAAAACAATAACATAGTCTCTTAACTGATAAATTATCAGTACATCTATATTAAACATTATTTTAAAAGCTGTGAAATACAGTTGCCCTAAGAAACATATCCATCCAAAATGTATCATAAGATATTTGATTTAAAATATGGGAGGGTAACATCTTTATCCCTCCCTTCACATTAAATATTCTGTCAGAAAAGCCTACAGTCTTTAAAAGATAATATTTTAAGGTAATTATTTGAGTAATATAAGACAATTACAGAAATAAATCTTAATCAAAACCTCCCCACAAATCAATACAAATATGAAAAGGTAATATCTTTTACCCCTATCAGATATATTGAAATACTAATATAAATCAAAACTTCAAATCTATAAGAATATAATTGATCAAGAAATAATATAATCTATTTCGACTGGTGAATTTACCAGTTGGCCCATATTAAACAATACTTTAAAATATATGGGTAAAGGTAAATAAAAGAATAATAAATGTGGTTGCGCGAAAAAATATAAAAATCTCAACCCCACCACCTTCCCCTTATATTATTTGTATGTCGAAAATTTCGAAATAAATTGACCCCATTCAAATTACCATAAACTAGTATGTTCCAAGTTTAGAGAAAAGGGAAAATTTGTATTTTGGACCTGTAGCATGATGGACGGACAGACATAATACATCTCCCCTCCCCCATACCATATCACATTTGTATGTCGAAAATGTCTAAACAATTATGACCCCATTCAAATTCCCATAACGGTTTACATTCCAAGTTTAGGAAAATGCAAAATTTAGAATTTTGTTCTGTAACATAAAATATGGGCATATAAAAATATCAAATTATTGTTTAATATAGGCCTATAAAAATAACTAAATAATGTATAATAATTGGAGAAATACAAATCATATTATCTTATCTATAAGTAAGTAACTGATTAAGAAATGATATAATCTATTCAACAGATGGATTATTTGAATTTCGACCTCATTCTATGTCCTTATAAAGTATTATTTTACCCTAACACACTGACAATAATATAACTGTCAATCTTTGTAGGCAATCTCTAGTGTCTGGTATTATTATATATACAAATATAAATTAAAACATCTTATGCCTCTGACATAACATTCCATTTCTCCAACACAAAATCATGTCGGTGTGTCCAGTTTTGAAATAATCGTTATTTGACCTCAGAAAAGCCTACAGTCTTCAAAGATATTAATCTAAGGTTATTATTTAAGTAATATAAGAGAATTACAGAAATAATTAACCTTAATCAAAACAATGAAAAGGTAACATCTTTTTACCCCTATAAATCCCGTTGCTCGGTCGAAAGTTTCGAAAGAATTGTAATTTGACCTCATTTAGAATCCCATAAAGTTTAATGTCCTAAGTAAAGACAACAAAGAAAAATTTTGAATGTTCACCTAACGTCCTTATAAAGTATTATGTTACCCATAATTAAACATTCTGATCTTTGTAGGCGTTTCTGACATCAGGGGTCAGTATTGAGAGCCGGCTACCCAACCCTAACTCTGATCAACCAGAAGTGTTTACTCAATACTGACCTTACAATGTAAACTACATAATCCTGCATATAATATAACTGACCAATAATAAGAGTAGATACCAGTCCTATAAGATAATAATTTGCCTAATTTAAGATTAGATATATTGAAATACTAATATAAATCAAAACCTCTAATCTATAATAATACAACTGATTAAGATATAATATAATCTATTTCGACTGGTGAATTTACCAGTTGGCCCATATTAAACAATACTTTAAAATATATGGGTAAAGGTAAATAAAAGAATAATAAATGTGGTTGCGCGAAAAAAATATAAAAATCTCAACCCACCACCTTCCCCTTATATTATTTGTATGTCGAAAATTTCGAAATAAATTGACCCCATTCAAATTACCATAAACTAGTATGTTCCAAGTTTAGAGAAAAGGGAAAATTTGTATTTTGGACCTGTAGCATGATGGACGGACAGACATAATACATCTCCCCTCCCCCATACCATATCACGTTTGTATGTCGAAAATGTCTAAACAATTATGACCCCATTCAAATTCCCATAACGGTTTACATTCCAAGTTTAGGAAAATGCAAAATTTAGAATTTTGTTCTGTAACATAAAATATGGGCATATAAAAATATCAAATTGTTTAATATAGGCCTATTAATATAACTAAATGTATAATAATTAGGGAAATACAAATCATAATCTCTTATCTGTAAGTAAATAATTGATTATATTATTTCTTAATCTATTCAACAGATGGATTATTTGAATTTCGACCTCATTCTATTTCCTTATAAAGTATTATTTTACCCTAACACACTGACAATAATATGGGCATATAAAAATATCATATAACTGTATAATATAGGCCTATAAAAATAACTAAATAATGTATAATAATTGGAGAGATACAAATCATATTATCTTATCTATAAGTAAATAATTGATTAAGAAATAATATAATCTATTCAACAGATGGATTATTTGAATTTCGACCTCATTCTATTTCCTTATAAATAGAGTATCTCCTACGAGTGTTTTTTGATATCAAAAAATATCAACGAGTGTTGATATTTTTTGATATCAAAAAACATGAGTTGGAGATAAATTAAAACAGTTTCTTTTTAACAAAAAAAAGTCACTTTTTATTTAAAATAAGTGGTTTCTTTAAAATAAAAGAAAGTAGTTCCTTTTTGATTGGCCAATCAAATTCATGTAAAGCGATATCTCCTAAGGAGATATCTCCTAAGGAGATATCGCAGTAGATTATGTAATTTATCATACAAGCGATATCTACTGTCAAATGTGTTATTGGGTGATAAAGTATTATTTTACCCTAACACACTGACAATAATATAAACATTGAATAATTTTGTCAATCTTTGTAGGCAATCTCTAGTGACTGGTATCATTATATTATAGTATATACAAATATAAATTTAAACCTTTGGCCTGAAAATATGGGTGCATAAAAACTAAATGAAATGTTTATTTATAATGGGGTATTGGATGGATATTTTGTTTCAAAAAAAAAAAAAAAAAAGAATTCTGTCAGAAAAGCCTACATTCTTGAAAGATAATATTTTAAGGTAATTATTTGAGTAAATAAGAGAATTACAGAAATAATTAACCTTAATCAAAACAATGAAAAGGTAACATCTCTTTACCCCTATAAATCCCGTTGATCGGTCGAAAGTTTCAAAAGAATTGTAATTTGACCTCATTAAGAATCCCATGAAGTTTTATGTCCCAAGTAAAGAATGAAAAATTTTGAATTTTGACCTAACCTCCATAGAAAATATTATGTTACCCAAAATTAAACATCCTGATCTTTGTAGGCGTTTCTGACATCAGTGGTCAGTATTGAAAGCCGGCTTCCTAACCCTAACTACCATTTAGGCAGGAGGTGGTAGGATTTTCAAAAGTGCTTGGATATACCAGAAGTATTTACTCACTATATATCTGACCTTACATTCTAAATAAACAATCATGTATATAATATAAATGAAAAATTATAACAGTGGACAGCTGTAGACAATGGTCGGTGCTGAGAGCGGCTACCCAACCCTAACTCCCATTTAGGAAGGGGGAGGTACGATTTTCCATGTGCTCTGATCAGCTGGAAGTGTTTACTCACTATTGACCTTGCATTCTAAATAAACAATCATGTATATAATATAAATAAAAGACAATCATGCATATAATATAAATGAAAAATTAAAACAGTAGACATCTGTAGAAAATTTCATTAGAAAAATACTAGTTTAGTACAATCAAGTTTATTTAGATGAAAACAAAAAATCATGTTTGATTTTTGAAAGTTTCGATAAAATTGTCAATTTGAACTGGTCATTTCTAATAGCGTAACTTAACCAACGACAAACACAATACACATTATATGTGAATAATTGTTTCTAAAAAACATTACATATTCTGTCAGAAAAGCCTACAGTTTTTAAAGATATTATTCTAAGGTAATTATTTGAGTAATAGGCCTATAAGAATTACCAAAATAATTAACCTTATGTTACCCAAAATTAAACATCCTGATCTTTGTAGGCGTTTCTGACATCAGTGGTAAGTATTGTAAGCCGGCTACCTAACCCTAACTAGGAAGGAGGTGGTAGGATTTTCAAAAATACTCAGATCAACCAGAAGTATTTACTCAATACTGACCTTACATTGTAAATAAACTTAATACAAATAAAAAATAATCATGTATATAATATAAATAAATAATAATCGTGCATATAATATAAATGAAAAATTAAAACAGAAGATGTCTGTAGATGACTTGATTAGAAAAATACTAGTTTGGCAATAACAAGATTATTTAGACAATAATTAAATCCAAATTGCAAACGAACCCATCAATATCTGAATCAAAATTTACAGTAAAGAAACATGAGCTAACAGGTCTTCGACACACCTTTACATAGAGAAGTGATTTGATAGACTTTGATGTGTTTCAAACTTGTAAACAGAATGTCCTTTACTGTACCTATTCGATGGACCCATGAAAATTTAGAAAATATATACACACATAAACCTGTTATTGCTAATCTAGAATTTCCCTATTCAACTTCCATTTCCCAGTCGAGTTCCCGGTACCATAAACTGTCGCTTGACATCCATCCAAATCACTCCTGGAAAAAAGGTAAACTATGACAATTAAAATGTCCACATGAATAATAAGGACATAGTTGAAAATTTGCCCATCTGTACAACCCCATAAATACTTCAGCAAATCTGAAATGTTTTCGAAAACTACAAACAGATATTTCCTACCGTCATGCTGTATTGTTTTGCGACTAGAAAATCACAACTTGCAGCTTAAGTATGATTTGTTGAAAGTAAACCGATAGAATAAATTTGCCCAAGAACCACTACTGAACATCTATGGTCACCAAGTGATTTGTTCAGTTGAAAAGTCAGATTTGAAGGTGTAATTTCTATTTACAGGAATGTCCTAACAGTCAATATGTATACTTAATTCAAAGAACACAATATTATGTAATTAAGTAGATCACATGTAATTTAATTTTAATTATTTATAAATTGTAGGAATAATTTAGAAAAATTAAAGTTTGGTACCTACCCCGTCTTTCTTCTCCTATATCTGCGGTAATCATCATCATATTGATCATGCGGCGCCTTAACATTGTTGTGGTCCTGTAAAATGTACAAGAATTATATATTTATTTTTTATAACATCGGGCAGTATTGTTGCATGCCAACAGAGACATTTCAATAGCCAAAGAAAACCTTGATATAACATATTTTCACACAATTCGGGTACAGACGGCGGCCATTTTATCCGTCAACTCTGGTCCGATTTTCACGAAATTCAATTTCTCTCTTCATTACCATGAAACGGTGATATAATCAAACGGTTTTTTAAATCGGATAATAATTTTGACCTTCAGAGGAACCAAAAGCTAACAAAAGCGATTTTTCGGGCAATCTGGGGACATAACTCATGAAGCTATGATCCGATGGGCGCAAATATCGAATGGAACCAAGATCTTTGGGTTATAAACATACACGTCAAGTTTCATCAAAATCGGTTCAAAATTGTGACCTCTATAGGGTCCACAACCTTGATATAACATATTTTCACACTATTCGCGTACAAACGGCGGCCATTTTGTCCTATTTTGGTCCGATTTTCATGAAATTTGAACTCAACTTTCATAACCATGGAACGGTGATATAATCAAACAGTTTTTTTTAAATCGGATAACAATTTTGACCTCCAGAGGGACCACAAGCTAAAAAGGGCGATTTTTCGAAAAATCAGGGGCCATAATTCAGGAAGTTACAATTCAATTGGGCGTAAATATCGAAAGGAACCAAGATCTTTGGGTTTATAAATATGCATTTCAAGTTTCATCCAAATCGGTTCAAAATTGTGACCTCTACACTGTTCACAAGCTAAAAGATAGGCTGGCATTGTCAGGCAGGATACGCCCACATTTTCGAGAGATGGATAGAGAACAAGCAATACCAAAAGTGATTTTTCCGACATCATTAAGTTAGAATTTGATATGTGCAAATATCGAAATGAAGATCTTTGGGTTATAAAGGTTCATTTCAGTAGGCTTCAAATTTGACTGGGGATCATGTTGCTAAGTGGGTAAGATGCTGGCTCGGTAGCCTTGAGGTTGTGTGTTTGATCCCTGCATTGGGTGACAAAGTTCATCTAGATTTTCTGGCGTGGTTTCCCCTTGTTAGTGATGAAGGATGGATGGCCTGACAAGAACAGCTGTCAATTTTGGTCCGATTTTCACGAAATTCGACCTCAACCTTCATTACGATGTAACGGTGATATAAATCAAACGTTTTTTTTAAATGGGATAATAATTCTGACCAAAGAGGGACCACAAGCTAAAAAAAAGGTCATTTTTCGTACAATCAGGGGCCATAATTCAGGAAGTTACAATCCGATATGCACAAATATCGAAAGAAACTAAGATTGTTAAGTTGTAAAAATGTGTTTCAAGTTTCATCAAAATTGAATGAAGATTGTGACCTCTACAGGGTTCACAACCTTGATATACCATATTTTTACACTCTTCACGTACAAGCGGCAGCCATTTTTTCAGTCAATTTAGGTCGGATTTTCACGAAATTCCACCTCAACCTTCATTATGATGTAACGGTGATAAAATCAAACGGTTTTTTAAATGGGATAATAATTCTGACCTCCAGAGTGACCACAAAAGGTCATTTTTCGAACAATCAGGGGCCATAATTCAGGAAGTTACGATCCAATGGGCACAAATATTGAAAAGAACCAAGATATTTGGGTTATAAACATGCATGTCAAGTTTCATCAAAATCGGTTCAAAATTGTGACCTCTTTAGGGTCCACAACCTTGATATAACATATTTTCACACTAATTGCGTACAAAAGGCGGCCATTTTGTCTGTCAATTTTGGTCCAATTTTCATGAAATTTAACCTCAATCTTAATTACCATGTAACAGTGATATAATCAAACGTTTTTTTAAATCGGATAATAATTTTGACCTCCAGTGGGACCACAAGCTAAAAAGGGTGATTTTTCGTACAATCAGGGGCCATAATTCAGGAAGTTACAAATCAATGAGCGCAAATATCGAAAGGATCCAAGATCTTTGGGTTATAAACATGCATGTCAAGTTTCATCAAAATCGGTTCAAAATTGTGACCTCTATAGGGTCCACAACCTTGATACAACATATTTTCACACTATTCGTGTACAAACGGCGGCCATTTTGTCTGTCAATTTTGGTTCAATTTTCACGAAATTCAAACTCGACTTTCATTACCATGTAACGGTGATATAATCGAACGGTTTATTAAATCGGATAATAATTTTGACCTCCAGAGAGACCACAAGCTAAAAAGGGCAATTTTTCGGACAATCAAGGGCCATAATTCAGGAAGTTACAATCTGATGGGTGCAAATATGGATAGGAACCAAGATCTTTGGGTTATAAACATACATGTCAAGTTTCATCCAAATCGGTTCAAAATTGTGACCTCTTTAGGGTCCACAACCTTGATATAACATATTTTCACACTAATTGCGTACAAAAGGCGGCCATTTTGTCTGTCAATTTTGGTTAAATTTTCACGAAATTCAAACTCGACTTTCATTACCATGTAACGGTGATATAATCGAACGGTTTATTAAATCGGATAATAATTTTGACCTCCAGAGAGACCACAAGCTAAAAAGGGCAATTTTTCGGACAATCAAGGGCCATAATTCAGGAAGTTACAATCTGATGGGTGCAAATATGGATAGGAACCAAGATCTTTGGGTTATAAACATACATGTCAAGTTTCATCCAAATCGGTTCAAAATTGTGACCTCTTTAGGGTCCACAACCTTGATATAACATATTTTCACACTAATTGCGTACAAAAGGCGGCCATTTTGTCTGTCAATTTTGGTCCAATTTTCATGAAATTTAACCTCAATCTTAATTACCATGTAACAGTGATATAATCAAACGTTTTTTTAAATCGGATAATAATTTTGACCTCCAGTGGGAGCACAAGCTAAAAAGGGTGATTTTTCGTACAATCAGGGGCCATAATTCAGGAAGTTACAAATCAATGAGCGCAAATATCGAAAGGATCCAAGATCTTTGGGTTATAAACATGCATGTCAAGTTTCATCAAAATCGGTTCAAAATTGTGACCTCTATAGGGTCCACAACCTTGATACAACATATTTTCACACTATTCGTGTACAAACGGCGGCCATTTTGTCTGTCAATTTTGGTTCAATTTTCACGAAATTCAAACTGGACTTTCATTACCATGTAACGGTGATATAATCGAACGGTTTATTAAATCGGATAATAATTTTGACCTCCAGAGAGACCACAAGCTAAAAAGGGCAATTTTTCGGACAATCAAGGGCCATAATTCAGGAAGTTACAATCTGATGGGTGCAAATATGGATAGGAACCAAGATCTTTGGGTTATAAACATACATGTCAAGTTTCATCCAAATCGGTTCAAAATTGTGACCTCTTTAGGGTCCACAACCTTGATATAACATATTTTCACACTAATTGCGTACAAAAGGCGGCCATTTTGTCTGTCAATTTTGGTTAAATTTTCACGAAATTCAAACTCGACTTTCATTACCATGTAACGGTGATATAATCGAACGGTTTATTAAATCGGATAATAATTTTGACCTCCAGAGAGACCACAAGCTAAAAAGGGCAATTTTTCGGACAATCAAGGGCCATAATTCAGGAAGTTACAATCTGATGGGTGCAAATATGGATAGGAACCAAGATCTTTGGGTTATAAACATACATGTCAAGTTTCATCCAAATCGGTTCAAAATTGTGACCTCTTTAGGGTCCACAACCTTGATATAACATATTTTCACACTAATTGCGTACAAAAGGCGGCCATTTTGTCTGTCAATTTTGGTCCAATTTTCATGAAATTTAACCTCAATCTTAATTACCATGTAACAGTGATATAATCAAACGTTTTTTTAAATCGGATAATAATTTTGACCTCCAGTGGGAGCACAAGCTAAAAAGGGTGATTTTTCGTACAATCAGGGGCCATAATTCAGGAAGTTACAAATCAATGAGCGCAAATATCGAAAGGATCCAAGATCTTTGGGTTATAAACATGCATGTCAAGTTTCATCAAAATCGGTTCAAAATTGTGACCTCTATAGGGTCCACAACCTTGATACAACATATTTTCACACTATTCGTGTACAAACGGCGGCCATTTTGTCTGTCAATTTTGGTTCAATTTTCACGAAATTCAAACTGGACTTTCATTACCATGTAACGGTGATATAATCGAACGGTTTATTAAATCGGATAATAATTTTGACCTCCAGAGAGACCACAAGCTAAAAAGGGCAATTTTTCGGACAATCAAGGGCCATAATTCAGGAAGTTACAATCTGATGGGTGCAAATATGGATAGGAACCAAGATCTTTGGGTTATAAACATACATGTCAAGTTTCATCCAAATCGGTTCAAAATTGTGACCTCTTTAGGGTCCACAACCTTGATATAACATATTTTCACACTAATTGCGTACAAAAGGCGGCCATTTTGTCTGTCAATTTTGGTCCAATTTTCATGAAATTTAACCTCAATCTTAATTACCATGTAACAGTGATATAATCAAACGTTTTTTTAAATCGGATAATAATTTTGACCTCCAGTGGGACCACAAGCTAAAAAGGGTGATTTTTCGTACAATCAGGGGCCATAATTCAGGAAGTTACAAATCAATGAGCGCAAATATCGAAAGGATCCAAGATCTTTGGGTTATAAACATGCATGTCAAGTTTCATCAAAATCGGTTCAAAATTGTGACCTCTATAGGGTCCACAACCTTGATACAACATATTTTCACACTATTCGCGTACAAACGGCGGCCATTTTGTATGGCAATTTTGGTCCGATTTTCTCGAAATTCGATGTCGACCTCCCTTAGGGTGTAACGGTGAAATAATCAAACAGTTTTTTAAATCGAATAATAATTGTGACCTCCAGAGTGACCACAAGCTAAAAAGGACGATTTTTCGGACAATCAGGGGCCATAATTCAGGAAATTACGATCCGATATGCACAAATATCCAAAGAAACTAAGATTGTTAAGTTGTAAACATGTGTTTCAAGTTTCATCAAAATTGAATGAAGATTGTGACCTCTACAGGGTTCACAACCTTGATATACCATATTTTTACACTCTTCACGTACAAGCGGCAGCCGTTTTTTCAGTCAATTTAGGTCGGATTTTCACAAAATTCCACCTCAACCTTCATTATGATGTAACGGTGATAAAATCAAACGGTTTTTTAAATGGGATAATAATTCTGACCTCCAGAGGGACCACAAGCTAAAAAGGATGATTTTTCGGACAATCAGGGGCCATAATTCAGGAAATTAAGATCCAATGGGCGCAAATATCGAAAATAACCAAGATATTTGGGTTATAAACATACATGTCAAGTTTCATCAAAATCGGTTCAAAATTGTGACCTCTATAGGGTCCACAACCTTGATATAACATTTTCACACTAATTGCGTACAAAAGGCGGCCATTTTGTCTGTCAATTTTGGTTCAATTTTCACGAAATTCAAACTCGACTTTCATTACCATGTAACGGTGATATATTCAAACGGTTTATTAAATCGGATAATAATTTTGACTTCCAGAGAGACCACAAGCTAAAGATAGGCTGGCACTGCCAGGCAGGATACGCCCACATTTTCGAGAGATGGACAGAGAACAAGCAATACTGAAAGTGATTTTTCCTACATCTTTAAGTCCTGTATTTCATACTGTATTGGGAGCAGCCATTTAGTTGGTCAGTTCCAGTCTGATATTAATGAAATTCGAAATCGACAATGATTATCGTGTGACGGTACACAACCTAGAAATGTGACTTTTCATCAAAATCGGATAAGAATTGTGACCTGTAGAGAGTCCACAACCATGATATACCATATTTTTACACTCTTCGCGTACAAACGGCGACCATTTCGTCCGGCAATTTTGGTACGATTTTCACGAAATTATTACTCAACCTTCCTCATCAAAATCGAATTAAAATTGTGACCTATACAGGGTCCACAACCATGATATATCATTTTTTTAACAGTATTCGCGTACAAACGGCGGCCATTTTGTCTGTCAATTTTGGTCCGATTTTCCCGAAATTCAAACTCAACCTCCCTTACAGTGTAACGGTGATATAATCAAACGTTTTTTTAAATTGGATAATAATTGTGACCTCCAGAGGGACCACAAGCTAAAGGGGGATTTGCGTATAACCAGGGGCCATAATTCAGGAAGTTACGATCCGATATGCGCAAATATCAAAAGGAACCAAGATCTTTGGGTTACAAACATGAATTTCAAGTTTCATCAAAATCGAATTAAAATTGTGACCTTTACAGGGTCCACAATCTTGATATACCATTTTTTAACAGTATTCGCGTACAAAGGGCGGCCATTTTGTATGGCAATTTTGGTCTGATTTTGCCGAAATTCGAACTCAACCTTCCTTAGGGTGTATTTTAAATCGAATAATAATTGTGACCTCCAGAGGGACCACAAGCTAAAAAGGGTGATTTTTCGGACAATCAGGGGCCATAATTCAGGAAATTACATTCCGATAGCCGCAAATATCGAAAGGAACCAAGATCTTTGGGTTACAAACATGCATGTCAAGTTTCATCAAAATCGGTTCAAAATTGTGACCTCTATAGGGTCCACAAGCTAAAAACGTGATTTTTCGTACAATCAGGGGCCTTAATCCATGAAGTTTTGATCCGATACATGCCAATATCGAAAGGAACCGAGATCTTATGGGGATAAACCTATATTTCAAGTATCGTCAAAATCGGATAAGAATTGTGACCTGTACGGAGTCCACAAACAAATTGTGGACGGACAGGGGCGACGACATAATACGTCCACATGAAAATGTGGGCGTATAAAAACGCAATTTTTCGTACAGTCAGGGGCCATAATCCATGAGGTTACAGTTCGATACATGCCAATATCGAAAGGAACCAAGATCTTAGGGTGATAAACCTATATTTTAAGTTTCATTGAAATCGGATAAAAATTGTGACCTGTAGACTGTTCACAAACAATTGTGGCCGGACGGACGAACAGGGGCGAAGGCAATATACGTTCCACATGAAAATGTGGGTGTATAAAAAATAGATAGTGTAAAGGTAATTTACTGAAAATTTCAGTCAAATTGATCCACTATTGGCCGAGAAAAAAGCGTTTGAAATATTCACATAGCCTTGGTCATCATTACTCAAATCATTAATATAAAGAGCATAGTCTCAATTATCCACTTGATTGATTTAATTATCTACGGCCATTAAGCGGCATATACGATTTTAATCCGCCAACATCGAAGGCTAGCCTTGACATGAAGAGTTTATTATGGTCTGGATATGTTAATCAAGGTCTAATTGATTATTTAGATAACATTTCAGGACTAAAGAAAGACCTGTAATAAGCAGATTTTGTTCTTGCATAATGCTATTTTAATGAAAATATTGATATTAAAGCTTACCTCAACAATTGCATAACAAATGCCTGTACATTAATATCGTCATGTATAATATACTGTGTGTCCTGTTCATCCACAACTATCACCGTCTTCATATGTCTCTTACAAACATATCTCCACGATCCTGTAATTGAGAGGATTATTAAGTATTATACATTCTAAATTCCCAGACAGCATCTAATCTCAGTTTATGTCTACTTTAACCGGCGCCGTTACTAGTTTTAAAGAAAAATATATTTATGTTTAGTTAGATCTTCCAAGAACCTTTATTTTTTTTTTTTATCAAACAATTATAATCATCGTGTAAAATACAATGTGTTTATGGACTAATAAAAAAGACAGCATGTTTTAGTTTTGTCTATTGTCATACAACAAAAACATTAAAATCTACCAATGGTGATGGCATAACTCACCTGTATCCGTAAACTCTCTAGACCCCGCTATCAACAATTACATCTAAGCTTATCATAGAAACACGTTATACAAGATTATCTCTACTGGACTCTCAGGAGAAATTTGCAATATATGTTAAAGCATTAAAAATCTAAGATAAACCAAATATCAGAATATATTAAATATAGCACCCCTTACTTAGCAAGCAAATGCAAAATGGTGAAAAACGTGCAAAAAAAAAGAAAAAAGAAATTAGTTCCCTAAACGAAATGTGGGGTTAGTTGATGCCATATTCATATATCCCGATTTAATAACTACCCATGTCTACAACTTCCTACCAAAAAACCTAATAATACATCATGGAAAACTTCACATGATATTTACAAACGAATCTGGTGCACAAGCCAAGCTTATACAACATAGAATATATCGACAGGCCCATAACGTTCTATGACATGATAACGTTCTATGACACCATAAACTCCTTGTCTCCTTTATCTGAAAATAAAAACCCATGAATTAGCGTTAACTATTTTCCCAAACTCAAAATCAATATGCTCATCGACTAACAAATTCATTGGTGTTGAAGGACTACATTCATGAATGTCAGTAACAATGGTCTAGAACCTTGTCATAGGTGAAGATCTTATTTAAACAAATGCCGATTACCCAAGAACAACTGCCATGCCACCATCGTCTGTAATATGTAAAGGAAATATCGATATGTTATGTACACACACTTATTGTTAATTCTGTGCAAAAGACCCTAGCCTTGGCCTGTATAACAATCACAAATTTATGATTCTATGCCACATGGACTTTACTTTGAATTATTTCTAAGTTTTAGAGATAATTTCAATGCCGGATTAAACATGGTGGGGGCCCTGGGGCCTGGAACATGTGGGGGCCCCTGAGCACCAATCGCAGATCTATGTCCGACGAAGCAGTCCACCACGAGGGCGATAGGCCCGAAGCACCGCAAGGTCTCGCCCCAGGAAATTTTTTAGAAATTGAATGCATTTCAGGCACTTGTGTCGGAGCCATTTAGAGTACCTCCCCCAGAAAACAAATAAAATTCTGCCACATAATTAGTGCATTCTGGCGTTATTTCAGTGGACCAATCCACGCGAGTGCTATGAAATGAGGGCATTTGTAGAGGAGTGGGCTGGAGCTCATCGAGTCCGTTAAATCCGCTACTGTAAGTGAGCAGAGCTACATCAAACCTAATTCTGAAGTCGCTCGGTGATAAATAACAGGGTCAGTTGATTCGGAATCGTATTATATCCCCCGCGATGATTTGATGAATGGAGGCCTTAACGTTACGACCAAGCCAGACTCGATTTTTAACAAATGTCTAACACTGTAAGTACCAAATGGTAATACGAGATTTAATCAAGAAATCTGAATATTTCGTGTGATCATGATGTGCATCTCAAATTCAGCTTATACCCACAACAAATATCAACAACAACAACCACAGGTTATATACAATTGTATGTCAATCTGAGGCAATTCGCGCTACTCAAAATGGGGATGAGTAATTTGTTTAAGTTATACAATAATTTGAGTTAGACTATGTTCGGTCCAATAGAAGATCTCACGAAAATAAAAGACCATGTGTTACACCCATCACAACGAATTCTAGGAGGTCAATCGCGACACCATGGATTGAGAGGGCCCTAGGGACTTCTGATGGAGGGCCCTCGGAGCGGCTCCGTCACTAGGTCACCGGCCGTTGGAGTCCTCGGCCCGACTATGCCCAAGGCAGGCAACTGAGATTTTTGAGGGGGCCCCCTAATGTGGGGGGAACTGTGGCATGTGCCCCATGGTTAATCCGGCGTTGGATAATTTAGAAATCACTAAAGTTTAGAATTAATGCCTACCCTGTATTTGTCCTATACCCGTGGTAATCATCATATTGATCATTCTGCGATTAACATTGTTGTGATCCTGTAAAATATACAACAATTATACATTTTGTTTTTATAACATCGGTCAGTATCTTGGCATGCTAACAGACACATTTCAACAACAAAAGACAAACTTGCTGCCTACAGGAACTAGAAGTTGTAATTACCAAGTATGTATGGTTTACAATGTTCTAAAGTAAGGGACCAACAGTGAATTATTAGACTTACACAATACGTAATATATTTGAAATCCAGGAAGAAGTGTAATGGAATCTTTAACACAACCAGTTACCTTCATTCGTGAAATTCCTAAGAATAACCACTAATATTTTGGTTCATCGTGTTACATTATACTGTACAACATTTTATGTTCTAAATAAAACTCATATTTTCAATTTTTTTTTATTATATCTGGGATGAACTGGGTCGACGTGTTCTTCAGCAAGTGAATCCATCACCGGCGTTGCAGGACCTTCAACATGCTCTTGCTGAGCAGTGGCGACGTCTTCCTTGGGTAGTGTTTACTATTGTTCTGAGATCCATGAGAAGACGTTGTGTGGCAGTATGAGACGCTAGAGGCCACAACCGTTACTAAACACTTTATCCCGATTGTTCTCCAAGTCTGAATTACATTTTGGGGGGGTACTGTGACATCACGAATGTTATCAATGTCAAGGACTTTCGGTATATTTTTAATTTTTTATTACAGTAATAATACTTGCAATTTTGTTTTAGAAACACAGAAAATATGGATGTTAATGCTTACCTCCTTTACAAACATATCCCCACGATCATGTTGATATGAGGAGGATTATTCAGTTTTAGGTTCCGTACATTCTAAATTTCCAGACTGCATCTAATCACAGTTTATATACTTTAACCAACGATGTCACTATTTTTAAAGAAAAAAATATATTTATGTTTTGTTATATTTTCCTTGACCCATTACTTTTTTTTTTTTTATTATCAAACTTACAAAAAATAATCCTGTAAAATACAATCTGTTTATAGACAAATATAAAAGGTGGCATGTTTTACTTTTGTCTATTGACTTTAAAAAAAAAATATTAAAAAAGTGAAAAACATTCACAAAAAAGGGAAAAAAAAAAAAATGTTGCCTAAACCAGATGTGGCATTAGTTGATGCCATATTAATATATCCCAATTTAATTTCTCCCCATGTCTATAACTTTCCACCAAAAACAACCTAATAATATACTGAGCCCATAGAAAACACTTAGTTTTTCGTATAACAAAATGATCCTGTAAACATTTTATTTATTTTGCTTCTTATTGCGAACAATATTCAAATGGGAACACATCAATAACACCACATTTGTACACTTATTGATGTTTAATCCATAATCAAGGGTACAAAGTCAGAGGGGTCAAAACCAAAAGTACGACAAAGTACAACCGGAAGTCAATCAAAAAATATTTATAATTGCTTTAAAAGTATCACAGACGGGATCGGCATGATGAAAAAACACGAGAATAGACTTTAGATCATGAAAATACAACGATTATTGGCGGAGATAGTCATGTTCTTGTTCAGAGGGGTCCCAATTTCAAAAATGACCCTCCCATATGGGTCAAGGGATCGGAAAATTTGAAGCCCAACATTTTTGGGTAGCTTGGTCCCTAATCAACCCAAAACAAAAAATAGGTTGCCAGACAACAAAACATACGCCCACACAGCAGCCTAATCGTCCGGGCAGTCAACAAGAGTTGTTGCATTTTAAGTAATCACCAGAAAAACATAATTCAAACTCACCCATAACTACGGTGTAACTGTGATATAAGCAAACGTTTTTTAAAATCAGATAATTGTGACCACTAGAGGGACCACAAGCTAAAAAGGGTGACTTTTTGTACAATCAGGGGCCATAATTCAGGAAGTTACGATCCGATATGTGCAAATATACAATGGAACCAAGATCTTTCGGTTATAAACATGTATTTCAAGTTTCATCAAAATCAGTTCAAAATTGTGACATCTGTAAGGTCCACAACCTTGAAATAACATTTTCACACATTTCGCGTACAAACGGCGGCCATTTTGTCTGTCAATTTTGGTCCGATTTTCACGAAATTCAAACTCAACCATGGAACAGTGATATGATCAAATGGTTTTTTAAATCGGATAACAATTTTGACCCCAGAGGGACCACAAGCTAAAAGGGCGATTTTTCGGACAATCAGGGGCCATAATTCAGAAAGTTATGATTCGATTGGCGCAAATATCGACAGGAACCAAAATCTTTGGGTTATAAACATGCATTTCAAGTTTCATCAAAATCTGTTCAAAATTGTGACCTCTACACTGTTCACAAGCTAAAAAAACGTGATTTTTCGTACAATCAGGGGCCATAAACCATGAAGTTACAGTCCGACACATGCCAATATCATAAGGAACCGAGATCTTAGGGGGATTAAACCTATATTTTAAGTTTCATTGAAATCGGATAAAAATTGTGACCTGTAGACTGTTCACAAACAATTGTGGACAGACGGACAAACAGGGGCGACGACAATATGCGTCCACATGAAAATGTGGGCATATAAAAAAATCAATTTTAGCAAACAAATCCCACATGAGCTGTTTTTATGACATGTCATACCACACTAAAACTTCCAGAAATTTAACTACAGGCTTCTCTGTATGCCCAAGTTTTGGACAGATTTTACACCGGTATGTATGTCTATGCAAGTAACAATATCAATTTGGTTACCTTCTCTAATCTTAAATCGATGGGGTCTCCATACCATAGCCTACCAGCTTCGGATCTTCCATAAGCTCCTCGGCACTGTACAGTGGCAATTATCTGTGGCCGGCCTAGTTACACGGTCTCCATGGAGTCTTGGATTGTACGAAAGTGCACAGTTACTGGGCGAGAGATCCCCCTTCAAGATTACCGGTTCTCGTTTGGCTACCTCGTCCGATTTGTGACCAAGCGCCATCTCGGGGTCGGCCTAGTTACACGGTCTCCATCGAGTCTTGGATCGTACGAAAGAGTGCACGGTAACTGGACGAGAGATTGGTCTTAACCATCCCCTGCCTTCCGACCGCTTCGCTGCCTTCAACATTACCGGGAGAGGAAGTGAGGTCTCCGGTTCTCGTTTGGCTACCTTCTCCGATTTGTGACCAAGCACCATCTCTGGGTCTGCCTAGTTACACGGTCTCCATAGAGTCTTGGATCGTACGAAAGAGTGCACGGTAACTGGACGAGAGATTGGTCTTAACCATCCCCTGCCTTCCGACCGCTTCGCTGCCTTCAACATTACCGGGAGAGGAAGTGAGGTCTCCGGTTCTCGTTTGGCTACCTTCTCCGATTTGTGACCAAGCGCCATCTCTGGGTCGGCCTAGTTACACGGTCTCCATAGAGTCTTGGATCGTACGAAAGAGTGCACGGTAACTGGACGAGAGATTGGTCTTAACCATCCCCTGCCTTCCGACCGCTTCGCTGCCTTCAACATTACCGGGAGAGGAAGTGAGGTCTCCGGTTCTCGTTTGGCTACCTTCTCCGATTTGTGACCAAGCGCCATCTCGGGGTCGGCCTAGTTACACGGTCTCCATCGAGTCTTGGATCGTATGAAAGAGTGCGCGGTTACTGGACGAGAGATTGGTCTTAACCATCCACTGCCTTCCGACCGCTTCGCTGCCTTCAACATTACCGGGAGAGGAAGTGAGGTCTCCCGTTCTCGTTTGCGTGATAGTCAGTAGACTACCATTTTTATTCTTAAATCTATGTGTCTCCTCCACTCCATAGGCTCTAAGTTTGAGATTGTCCATTATCTCCTCAGCATTGTACTCAGAGGGAATCTCATGTATCATGCATTTCTATGGGTTCCTTCCACCCCATAGCCTATGTTTGAGATCTTCCATTAGCTCATCACTGTACAATGTCAATTTGGTTACCTTCTCTTATCTTAAATCTATGGGGCTCTATGTTTGAGATCGTCCATTATCTCCTCAGCATTGTACTCAGAGGGAATCTCATGTATCATGCATTTCTATGGGCTCCTTCCACCCTATAGCCTATGTTTGAGATCTTCCATTAGCTCATCACTGTACAATGTCAATTTGGTTACCTTATCTTAAATCTATGGGTCTCCTTCACAAAATAGGCTCTAAGTTTGAGATCGTCCATTATCTCCTCAGCATTGTACTCAGAGGGAATCTCATGTATCATGCATTTCTATGGGTTCCTTCCACCCCATAGCCTATGTTTGAGATCTTCCATTAGCTCATCACTGTACAATGGCAATTTGGACGAGAGATTGGTCTTAACCATCCCCTGCCATCCGACCGCTGCGCTGCCTGCAAGATTACCGGAAGAGGAAGTGAGGTCTCCGGTTCTCATTTGGCTACCTTCTCCGATTTGTGACCAGGCGCCATCTCGGGTCGGCCTAGTTACACGGTCTCTTGGATCGTACGAAAGAGTGCACGGTTACTGGACGAGAGATTGGTCTTAACCATCCCCTGCCTTCCGACCGCTTAGCTGCCTGCAAGATTACCGGGAGAGGAAGTGAGGTCTCCCGTTCTCGTTTGCGTGATAGTCAGTAGACTACCATTTTTATTCTTAAATCTATGTGTCTCCTCCACTCCATAGGCTCTAAGTTTGAGATTGTCCATTATCTCCTCAGCATTGTACTCAGAGGGAATCTCATGTATCATGCATTTCTATGGGTTCCTTCCACCCCATAGCCTATGTTTGAGATCTTCCATTAGCTCATCACTGTACAATGTCAATTTGGTTACCTTCTCTTATCTTAAATCTATGGGGCTCTATGTTTGAGATCGTCCATTATCTCCTCAGCATTGTACTCAGAGGGAATCTCATGTATCATGCATTTCTATGGGCTCCTTCCACCCTATAGCCTATGTTTGAGATCTTCCATTAGCTCATCACTGTACAATGTCAATTTGGTTACCTTATCTTAAAGCTGAACTCCGGTTACAAAAATACCGAAATTATAAAATAAAAAAAGTTGACGACCTCAAGCCGCCATACTTGTTTCCAATTTGTGAAATAAATATGGCGGACCTAGAGGCTTATGACCTGGAAAGGCTAGTCGATCTCACTTCCAGTTTGTTTGTTGTCAGTCAGCTATAAACATCCGGCGTTATTCTCTAGCACGCTTCACTGATTGTTCTATTTTGCCCAACACAGTGTACCAAATTATTGACGATTGCAAAATGTCTGATCAGGTAAGACTGTAAATAATTATATGAACTGCGTCTACTACAATATAGCCTAAGCTTTACTCTAAAACAAAAGATGCAAAAAGATTGCTTACCCAAACCTGAAATTTTCAAACAAAACAAATCACCTATACAAACTATTATCTACTTCATGTTGAATATTGTTCACGAAAACGATCATGAGACATAACAACAGTTTGTTGGGGCGAATGTTTGACAGGTGGAAGAAATCGATATTGTAGTAGACGCAGTTCATATAATTATTTATTGTCTTACCTGATCAGACATTTTGCAATCTTCAATAATTTGGTACACTGTGTTGGGAAAAATAGAACAATCAGTGAAGCGTGTTAGAGAATAACGCCGGATGTGTATAGTTGACTGACAACAAACAAACTGGAAGTGAGATCGGGTAACCTTTCCAGGTCATAAGCCTCAATGTCCGCCATATTTATTTCACAAATTGGAAACAAGTATGGCGGCTTGAGGGCGTTAACTTTTTTTTATTTAATTATTTCGGTATTTTTGTAACCGGAGTTCAGCTTTAAATCTATGGGTCTCCTTCACAAAATAGGCTCTAAGTTTGAGATCGTCCATTATCTCCTCAGCATTGTACTCAGAGGGAATCTCATGTATCATGCATTTCTATGGTTTCTTTCCACCCCATAGCCTATGTTTGAGATCTTCCATTAGCTCATCACTGTACAATGTCAATTTGGTTACCTTCTCTTATCTTAAATCTATGTGTCTCCTCCACTACATAGGCTCTAAGTTTGAGATCGTCCATTATCTCCTCAGCATTGTACTCAGAGGGAATCTCATGTATCATGCATGTCTATGGGTTCTTTCCACCCCATAGCCTATGTTTGAGATTTTTCCATTAGCTCATCACTGTACAATGTCAATTTGGTTACCTTCTCTAATCTTAAATCTATGGGGCTCTAAGTTTGAGATCGTCCATTATCTCCTCAGCATTGTACTCAGAGGGAATCTCATGTATCATGCATTTCTATGGTTTCTTTCCACCCCATAGCCTATGTTTGAGATCTTCCATTAGCTCATCACTGTACAATGTCAATTTGGACGAGAGATTGGTCTTAACCATCCCTTGCCTTCCGACCGCTTCGCTGCCTTCAACATTACCGGGAGAGGAAGTGAGGTCTCCGGTTCTCGTTTGGCTACCTTCTCAGATTTGTGACCAAGCACCATCTCTGGGTCGGCCTAGTTACACGGTCTCCATAGAGTCTTGGATCGTACGAAAGAGTGCACGGTAACTGGACGAGAGATTGGTCTTAACCATCCCCTGCCTTCCGACCGCTTCGCTGCCTTCAACATTACCGGGAGAGGAAGTAAGGTCTCCGGTTCTTGTTTGGCTACCTTCTCCGATTTGTGACCAAGCGCCATCTCGGGGTCGGCCTAGTTACACGGTCTCCATAGAGTCTTGGATCGTACGAAAGAGTGCGCGGTTACTGGACGAGAGATTGGTCTTAACCATCCCCTGCCTTCCGACCGCTGCGCTGCCTGCAAGATTACCGGAAGAGGAAGTGAGGTCTCCGGTTCTCGTTTGGCTACCTTCTCCGATTTGTGACCAAGCACCATCTCTGGGTCGGCCTAGTTATACGGTCTCCATAGAGTCTTGGATCGTATGAAAGAGTGCACGGTAACTGGACGAGAGATTGGTCTTAACCATCCCTTGCCTTCCGACCGCTTCGCTGACTTCAAGATTACCGGAAGAGGAAGGGAGGTCTCCGGTTCTCATTTGGCTACCTTCTCCGATTTGTGACCAGGCGCCATCTCGGGTCGGCCTAGTTACACGGTCTCTTGGATCGTACAAAAGAGTGCACGGTTACTGGACGAGAGATTGGTCTTAACCATCCACTGCCTTCCGACCGCTTAGCTGCCTGCAAGATTACCGGGAGAGGAAGTGAGGTCTCCCGTTCTCGTTTGCGTGATAGTCAGTAGACTACCATTTTTATTCTTAAATCTATGTGTCTCCTCCACTCCATAGGCTCTAAGTTTGAGATTGTCCATTATCTCCTCAGCATTGTACTCAGAGGGAATCTCATGTATCATGCATTTCTATGGGCTCCTTCCACCCCATAGACTATGTTTGAGATCTTCCATTAGCTCATCACTGTACAATGTCAATTTGGTTACCTTCTCTTATCTTAAATCTATGGGGCTCTAAGTTTGAGATCGTCCATTATCTCCTCAGCATTGTACTCAGAGGGAATCTCATGTATCATGCATTTCTATGGGTTCCTTCCACCCCATAGCCTATGTTTGAGATCTTCCATTAGCTCATCACTGTGCAATGTCAATTTGGTAACCTTCTCTTATCTTAAATCTAGGGGGCTCTAACATACATGTGATTGGCCACAAGTAAAATGTCAGGAGATTTTTGTAAAAATGTCAGGAGAATTAAGGTCAAAAGAGGGAGACTTTATCACGCGCGTTAAAATTAACCATCCACCATGAATAAAAGACAAATTAATTCATATATTTTACTATCATTTGATTGTTATAATTACACAAACTTAACAAAACACATGAAAACACACTGTGTTCTCATTTAAACATTAGAAATATTTGATTTTAATATTTCTTTTATCAATCGGTTCCAAAAATAACTAAATGGATTTTCGTTTTTATAACATATTTGACATTCAAAAACCAGGAATGGTAGCTAACACATTGTTTTCAGTCATTGAAGACACCGCATACATCTTTCATAAATACTACTACTAGTACTAGACTTGTCATTTGTAATCTTTTTTCCAAGCACGTAACATGAATGAGATAGCCTCAATCATAGGTAGCGACCGGTTGACAAAATTAATAATATTTATTAACCACGGCACTCTACAAACAAAAGCTCAATCAAAAGGAAACATAATAAGTTATAGTTTAATGTGATGAAAAAGGTGTTAAAAAAGACAGGACAGTAAAATCGTTTACATAAGCGGTCAAGTGTCTAAGTGATGCCATGTGCCGGTTGGGGGTCAAAGTTGACGACATACATACGAGTCATTGGTTTTCTGTGGTACTACCGCACAGCATGGCTACAGTGAAAAGAACACGTGTACTGCATAGTAAATTCTTTGGAAATATAGCCGACATGTTCAAATATTTATGACATAACTAACCATTTAAAGAATCAGGACGGGGGTATTTTTTAAATCATTTAACCTGCTTGCAACTGGACAATACGTGATGTTAAACTGATGTCAAAAATATGTGATCTGTCAAACTGAAAGTAGGCCTACCGGTAAGACTGATGGAGAAATAAAATAACAAGAATGAATGAATTGAGTTGTGCTGTATAATACAAATACTAATAATTTAGACCTGTGTTGTTTTATTTCGACGCTATTTGATTACAATTTTGACTACCAAAAAATAAAATTACAAGAATTGAAAAAGCGGGAGTATTTGTCGCCCGATCGGGAGCTCGGGAGATCAGGGGTGAAATCGGGAGACTCCCGCGAATTGCGGGAGGTATCACATGTATGCTCTAAATTTGAGATCGTCCATTATCTCCTCAGCATTGTACTCAGAGGGAATCTCATGTATCATGCATTTCTATGGGTTCATTCCACTCCATAGCCTATGTTTGAGATCTTCCATTAGATCATCACTGTACAATGTCAATTTGGTTACCTATCTTAAATCTATAGGCTCTAAGTTTGCGATATAATCGGGGCCCAGGACAGCTTAGGTCACATTCGAAACTTATCAAGACAGGACAGCTTAGGATACTGTCATAAGCCATTTTTACCAAGCCAAGACAGCTTAGGTCACATTCGAAACTTATCAAGACAGGACAGCTTAGAATACCGTCACAAGCAAGGATTGTTTAAAGCTAGGGCAGCTTGGTATACCACTGACCATACATATTGTTTTCACCAAACCAGAGCAGCTTGGGATACAATCGACCATTTTAAAGCCAGTGCAGCTTGGGATACAATTAGGTTTGCTTTCGTCAAATTTTACCAAGCCAGACCAGCTTAGGATACTAGCAGGATTGTTTCAAGTCAGGATCACTTTAATCCAGGAAAGCCTAGGGTACTACCAGGATTGTTTCAAGCCAGGGCAGCTTAGGATAAGATCAACCATATTTACCAAGCCAGAACAGCCCAGGATACTTTCAGGATTGTTTCAAGCCACGACATCTACCATATTTACAGCTTGGCTCACAATCGAACTTTACCAATTATGCGCTACAGGAAAGGATAAAAAATAATATATTCTACTTTCACTTGATATGTGTAACGTTGGATTTTATTGGTTGATTTTATTGGTTGAATAGGGACATAGGCCCCTAATCTACAGTAGATTTAAATGGCCAACAGTTTGTTCAAAATTTAAGGGGACATAGAATTCGACAAGAAATGCAACACTTACTATTATATAGCAACTGGATCTTTTTAAATGTCATAACCTTATACATGATAAGATTCCATCCTTTTCTCTGAAAGCTCTAAAACATCCTTCAACTGCAAAATAGTAAGGCTGATAAATAAAATCAAAACACTGTTCACTCCTGATAATAATGCAACTAGGAAAAATTTGAATTTTGTTACTTTGGTATTGATGTAAGAATGTGCTATATCTATCTAGGATGCACCCATCATCTAGCCTACAACGTCAAGGAAATGCAAATAGGTAGAGGGTAACTTCTCAAAAGCAAAAGCATGTGAATTGTTCCAGTCTACTATCAAAACTGGCCCAGTCCATTATTGACACAAGGGTGACTGGGCAAGTTTACTACAGTATTGATAACGAAATGAAATATAGTTTAACGTCTTACTGTTCTGCTCTGAACTGGGCGAATGAAGACGGGCATACGCCATACAGTGTTCTTTGAGGGAAATTTTGCCCGGGCAGTGGCACTATGGCCTAATCTTATATTTAATTCCAACTGCCAAGGCATCTTTTACGTGCACGCGGTACCTCTGTTTTCCGTTCCATCCAAACACCCTCCGTCCTGCATCATTGATATGGGGAAACCACACCTTAAAATCGGGATGAACTTCGATCTCGGCCAATGCAAGTATTGATAAGTTATCACTAGTATTGCACAATTAAAGATAGGCTGGCACTGCCAGGCAGGATACGCCCACATTTTCGAGAGATGGATAGAGAACAATTAATACCGAAAGTGATTTTTCCTACATCATTAAGTTAGAATTTGATATGTGCAAATATCGAAATGAATTAAGATCTTTGGGTTATAAAGGTTCATTTCAGTAGGCTTCAAATTCGACTGGGGATCATGTTGCTAAGTGGGTAAGATGCTGGCTCGGTAGCCATGAGGTTGGGTGTTTGATCCCTGCATTGAGTGACAAAGTTCATCTAGATTTTCTGGCGTGGTTTCCCCTTGTTAGTGATGAAGGATGGATGGCCTGACAAGAACAGCTGTCAATTTTGATCCGATTTACACGAAATTCAACCTCAACCTTCATTACGATGTAACGGTGATATAATCAAACAGTTTTTTTAAATGGGAAAATAATTCTGACCCCAGAGGGACCACAAACTAAAAAAAAGGTCATTTTTCGTACAATCTGGGGCCATAATTAAGGTAGTTACAATCCAATATGCACAAATTTCGAAAGGAACTAAGATTGTTAAGTTGTAAACATGTGTTTCAAGTTTCATCAAAATTGAATGAAGATTGTGACCTCTACAGGGTTCACAACCTTGATATACCATATTTTCACACTAATTGCGTACAAACGGCGGCCATTTTGTCTGTCAATTTTGGTCTGATTTTCATAAAATTTTACCTCAATCTTCATTACCATGTAACGGTGATATAATCAAACGTTTTTTTTAAATCGGATAATAATTTTGACCTCCAGTGGGACCACAAGCTAAAAAGGGTGATATTTCGTACAATCAGGGGCCATAATTCCGGAAGTTACGAATCAATGAGCGCAAATATCGAAAGGACCCAAGATCTTTGGGTTATAAACATGCATGTCAAGTTTCATCAAAATCGGTTCAAAATTGTGACCTCTATAGGTTCCACAACCTTGATATAACATATTTTCACACTATTTGCGTACAAACGGCGGCCATTTTGTCCGTCAATTTTGGTTCGAAATTTAAACTCAACCTTTATTACCATGTAACGGTGATATCAAATGGTTCTTTAAATCGAATAATAATTGACCTCCAGAGGGACCAAAAGCTAAAAAGGGCTTTTGGGGTTATAAACATGCATGTCAAGTTTCATCACAATCGGTTCAAAATTGTGACCTCTATAGGGTGCACAAGCTAAAAACATGATATTTCGTGCAATCAGGGGCCATAATCCATGAATTTCCGATCTGATACATGCCAATATCGAAAGGAACCAAGATCTTATGGGGATAAACCTATATTTCAAGTTTCGTCAAAATCGGATAAGAATTGTGACCTGTAGAGAGTCCACAAACAAATTGTGGACGGACAGGGGCGTTGACATAATACGTCCACATTGAAAATGTGGGCGTATAAAAATCATATTATTTTTCAACAAGGAGAGTTTAGGCAGGGGCGGATCTAGGAATTTTGAAAGGGGGTGGGGTGCCGCAAAATGAGGCACTGATTGCAGAGATGGGGTACGCCGCTGAGAGGGGGGGGGGGCCCAAAAAATCATCTTGCATCTGTAGCCATTCCAAGAGCTATTTTCGTCTAAGTAAATGTTCTGAGCGCACATATACTCAGCCAAATTAAAAACTTGACACTTGGGATTTTTGGGACTAGATTTTTAATATTTGGTTTAAGGCAACTATTTTAGTGTTATGTTGTGCACAGACAACCTTGACATCAACAGAAAGCAAGAATACGTCTCGCCAAAAGTCCTTGACATTGATAATGTTCGTGATGTCACAGTACCCCCCAAAAAGAAATTCACAGACTTGGGAGAACAATCGGAATAAAGTGTTTAGTAACGGTTGTAGCCTCCTCTAGCGTCTCGTACTGCCACACGTCTTCTCATGGATCTCAGAACATTAGCAAACACTACCCGAGGAAGACGTCGCCACTGCTCAGCAAGAGCATGTTGAAGGTCCTGCAACATCAGTAGTGGATTCCCTTGCTGACGAACACGTCGACCCAGTTCGTCCCAGATTATAATAAAAAATTGAAAATATGATTTTTATTTAGAACATAAAATGTTGTACAGTATAATTAATGTAACATGAACCAAAGTATTAGTGGTTATTCTTAGGAATTTCACGAATGAAGGTAACTGATTGTGTTAAAGATTCCATTACACTTCTTCCTGAATTTCAAATATATTACGTATTGTGTTAGCATTAAGGTCGGGGCTAAGCGACGGCCAATCCAGGACTTGGAAACCGGCATTTCTTAAAAAATTCTGGGTAGCAAGTGCCGTATGGGGTCGAGCATTGTCTTGTTGAAATGTTAGTCCAGGCCAATGTCTCTGCATAAACAGAAGAAGAACAGGTTGCAAAATCTGATCCCTGTACAGTCCATGTGCACAAAAAGAAGCCCAAACCATGATGCTGCCACCACCAAATCGGTCAACTTCTCCGACGCACACTTGAGAGTAATGTTCACCTCTTCTGCGGTACACTCGGACCCTGCCATCGGCAAATCTCAAAGTGAATCAAGATTTGTCACTAAAGACAACCGAATTCCACTGTCTTTGAGTAAATCTTATGTGTCTTGTGGCCCACACAAGTCGGTTATTGGTCCATTATAGGGCCTCCGAGCTCGAAGACCAGCAGTCTGCAAGCAATTTCGAACAGTTTGTGCAATTACCCTTCCACCAAACAACTGTCTACTTGGAGGTTGCAGTGACAAATCTGTTTTTAAGATGACGTAATCTTATTGCTTGATCTTCCTGGAGTGACGTCACACATGGCGCTTCCGCCCTTGGCTGGTAGGCAATAGTTCCAGTTTGAAGCACTCTCATTCTAAGATTAATTATTGTCTGGCATGAACAATTAAAGATTGCAACAGTGACCACAGACTGACCAGCATAGAGCCTACCTATAGCATTTTCTAACAAAGATGAAAATAACAATTTTAATTTGTTTTTGCAGTTCAAGTTACGTGTGTGTGTTTAGTTTAAGCAAACTTGCATCGATTGACCTCACGAGTTTGTGTTTGCACGTGTTTTTCATCTTTATATGCTCAAAAGTCATGTGATCCACGTCACTTTAGAATTTTATGAAATTAAAGACTTTTTACTACTTACTATCGTTAGAAACACTTTAAAATTTATTTGACTTACCAGAAAAAAAAAATTTGAAATTGATCAGTGTCAAGTTTTTAATTTGGCCGAGTATATTTTGTCTGAGAAAAGACACTTTCAGCAGTAAACCAGCAGCTGCCAGGCAGGATACGCCCACATTTTCGCGAGAAGGATAGAGAGCAAGCTAAAAAGAAAGTGACTATTCCTACAATCAAGGGATAACTCATGAAGTTACAATTCGATATACGCAAATATGAGAAGGAACCGCGATCTTTGAGTTATAAACATGTATTTTAAGTTTCATAATTCAGGAAGTTATGGTCCTATGTGCCCGAATATATCGAAAGGAACCGCGATCTTTGGGTTATAAACTTGCATTTCAAATTTCATCAAAATTGTGACTTTTACAGGGTCCACAACCGTGATATAACATATTTTCACACTATTCGCGTACAAATGGTGGCAATTTTATCCGTCAATTTTGGTCCAATTTTCATGAAATTTGAACTCGACCTTCATTACCATGCAACGGTGATATAATCAAACGTTTTCTTAAATCAGATAATAATTTTGACCTCCACAGGGACACTAGCTATTTTTCAAGTTTTGTCAAAATCAGATAAGAACTGTTGAAAATTAGGGGGGTGCGCCCGGCCCCCACTGAATCTGCTTTTGTAGGGTATACTTAATATTTGTTCACATCAACTCTAGGCACATACCAAATAGTTATAAAAAAAAAAAAAAAAAAAAAGGTTGCCAGGCAACGAAACATACGCCCACACAGCAGCCAAATCGTCCGGGCAGTCAACAAGAGTTGTTGCATATTAAGGAATTATCAGAAAATCATTAGAATTTGTTTGGTTTTTATAATCAAACGTTTTTTTTTTAAATCAGATAATAATTGTGACCTCCAGAGGTACAACAAGCTAAAAAGGGTGATTTTTCGTACAATCAGGGGACATAATTCAGGAGTAATGACCCGATGGGCGCAAATATCGAAAGGAACCAAGATCTTTGGGTTTAAAACATACCTGTCAAGTTTCATCAAAATCGATTCAAAATTGTGACCTCTTTAGGGTCCACAACCTTGATATAACATATTTTCACACTATTCGTGTACAAACGGCGGCCATTTTGTCCGTCAATTCTAGTCCGGTTTTCACGTAATTCAAACTCTCTCTTCATTACCATGTAACGGTGATATAGTCAAACGTTTTTTTAAATCGGATAATAATTTTGACCTCCAGAGGGACCAAAAGCGAACAAAAGCGATTTTTCGGACAATCCGGGGACATAATTCAGGAAGTTATGATCCAATTGGCGCAAATATCGAAAGGAATCAAGATCTTTGGGTTATAAACATGCATTTCAAGTTTCATCCAAATTGGTTCAAAATTGTGTCCTCTACACTGTTCGCAACCTTGATATAACATATTTTCACACTATTCGCGTACAAATGGCGGCCATTTTGTCTGTCAATTTTGGTCCGATTTTCACGAAGTTCAAACTCAACCTTCATAACCATGGAACGGTGATATAATCAAACGGTTTTTTAAATCGGATAACAATTTTGACCTCCAGAGGGACCACAAGCTAAAAAGGGCGATTTTTCGGACAATCAGGGGCCATAATTCAGGAAGTTACGATCCGATTGGCGCAAATATCGAAAGGAACCAAGATCTTTGGGTTATAAACATGCATTTCAAGTTTCATCCAAATCGGTTCAAAATTGTGACCTCTACACTGTTCACAAGCTAAAAAACGTGATTTTTCGTACAATCAGGGGCCATAACCCATGAAGTTACAGTCCGATACATGCCAATATCGAAAGGAACCGAGATCTTAGGGTGATAAACCTAAGTTTTAAGTTTCATTGAAATCGGATAAAAATTGTGACCTGTAAACTGTTCACAAACAATTGTGGACGGACGGACGGACGGACGAACAGGGGCGACGACAATATACGTCCACATGAAAATGTGGGCGTATAAAAACGTGATTTTTCGTACAATCAGGGGCCATAATCCAAGAAGATTAACATGCATTTCAAGTTTAATCCAAATCTGTTCAAAATTGTGACCTCTACACTGTTCACAAGCTGAAAGATAGGCTGGCACTGCCAGGCAGGATACGCCCACATTTTCGAGAGATGGACAGAGAACAAGCAATACCGAAAGTGATTTTTCCTACATTTTCAAGTCCTGTATTTCATACTGTATTGGGAGCAGCCATTTAGTTGGTCAGTTCCAGTCTGATATTAATGAAATTCGAAACCGACAATGATTATGGTGTGACGGTACACAACCTAGAAATGTGACTTTTCATCAAAATCGGATAAGAATTGTGACCTGTAGAGAGTCCACAACCATGATATACCATATTTTTACACTATTCGCGTACAAACGGCAACCATTTCGTCCGGCAATTTTGGTACGATTTTCACGAAATTAGAACTCAACCTTCCTCATCAAAATCAAATTAAAATTGTGACCTATACAGGGTCCACAACCATGATATATAATTTTTTTAACAGTATTTGCGTACAAACGGCGGCCATTTTGTCTGTCAATTTTGGTCCGATTTTCTCGAAATTTAAACTCAACCTTCCTTACAGTGTAACGGTGATATAATCCAACGTTTTTTTAAATTGGATAATAATTGTGACCTCCAGAGGGATCACAAGCTAAAGAAAGGGGGATTTTGCGTATAACCAGGGGCCATAATTCAGGAAGTTACGATCTGATATGCCCAAATATCAAAAAGAACCAAGATCTTTGGGTTATAACCATGAATTTCAAGTTTCATCAAAATCAAATTAAAATTGTGACCTTTACAGGGTCCACAACCTTGATATACCATTTTTTAACAGTATTCGCGTACAAACGGCGGCCATTTTGTATGGCAATTTTGGTCTGATTTTCCCGAAATTCGAACTCAACCTTCCTTACGGTGTAACGGTAATATAATCAAACGTTTTTTTAAATCGGATAATAATTGTGACCTCCAAGCTAAAAAAAAGGCGATTTTGCGTATAATCAGGGGCCATAATTCAGGAAGTTATGATCCGATATGCGCAAATATCGAAAGGAAGCAAGATCTTTGGGTTATAACCAAGAATTTCAAGTTTCATCAAAATCGAATCAAAATTGTGACCTCCACAGGGTCCACAACCTTGATATACCATTTTCTAACAGTATTCGCGTACAAACGGCGGCCATTTTGTATGGCAATTTTCGTCCGATTTTCCCGAAATTCGAACTCAACCTTCCTTACGGTGTAACGGTAATATAATCAAACGTTTTTTTAAATCGAATAATAATTGTGACCTCCAGAGGGACCACAAGCTAAAAAGGGTGATTTTTCGGACAATCCGGGGCCATAATTCAGGAAATTACATTCCGATAGCCGCAAATATCGATAGGAACCAAGATCTTTGGGTTACAAACATGCATGTCAAGTTTCATCAAAATCGGTTCAAAATTGTCACCTCTATAGGGTCCACAAGCTAAAAACGTGATTTTTCGTACAATCAGGGGCCATAATCCATGAAGTTTTCATCCGATAACGGTGATATAATCAAACAGTTTTTTAAATCGAATAATAATTGTGACCTCCAGAGGGACCACAAGCTAAAAAGGGTGATTTTTCGGACAATCAGGGGCCATAATTCAGGAAATTACATTCCGATAGCCGCAAATATCAAAAGGAACCAAGATCTTTGGGTTACAAACATGCATGTCAAGTTTCATCAAAATCGGTTCAAAATTGTGACCTCTATAGGGTCCACAAGCTAAAAACGTCATTTTTCGTACAATCAGGGGCCATAATCCATGAAGTTTTCATCCGATACATGCCAATATCGAAAGCAGCCGAGATCTTTTGGGGATAAACCTATATTTCAAGTTTCGTCAAAATCGGATAAGAATTGTGACCTGTAGAGAGAGTCCACAAACAAACGGACGTCCGGACGGACGACGACATAATACGTCCACATGAAAATGTGGGCGTATAAAAACGTGTTTTTTCGTACAATCAGGGGCCATAACCCATGAAGTTACCGTCCGATACATGCCAATATCGAAAGGAACCGAGATCTTAGGGTGATAAACCTATATTTTAAGTTTCATTGAAATCGGATAAAAATTGTGACCTGTAGACTGTTCACAAACAATTGTGGACGGACGGACGGACAGGGGCGACGACACTATACGTCCACATGAAAATGTGGGCGTATAAAAAAAACTGTACAATTTAGGAAACCAAAATTGTTTCAAGCCATGACAATAACTTAGGAGACACAATCAACTTTTTTACGTCTGTGCAGTTAAGGAGACTATCACCATTTTTTCCTTTCTCATACCAGAACGACTTATTAGAATACATTCAATCTTTTACAAGCCAGGACAGTTGAGGATGAAATCGACTTGTTTTAAGCCACGACGGCTCCATCAAGGCATTGACCTAATAAGCATATACACCAAGTTTGAACATTTTAACTCAATTAGAAGGAGAGTTATTGTGTTCCAAATTCTCGACCAATCAAATTGCATATAGCTCTGCTTACCCTGAGCAGAAAATGCTCATTATCGAACTTAGTCAAGGTATTACTATAACGAAACTATACACCAAGTTTCATCAATCTCACTAAATTAGAACTAAAGTTATCGTGTCCCAAAGCATGAATCAAATTGCTTATCTCTGCTTACCCTAAGCGGAAAATGCTCATCTTTGAACTCCATCAAGGCATCGACCTTATAAGCATATACACCAAGTTTGAACATTCTAGCTCAATTAGGAAGAGAGTTATTGTTTCCCAAAAAGTGTGACGGACAGATGGACGAACCCATTTAAATAGTCCACCAACTTTCTTCGAAAGGCGGGGGACAAAAAAAATCATTGAAATTGAAAAAGATAGGCTGGCACTGCCAGGCAGGATACGCCCACATTTTCGAGAGATGGATAGAGAACAAGCAATACCAAAAGTGATTTTTCCTACATCATTAAGTTAGAATTTGATATGTGCAAATATCGAAATGAAGATCTTTGGGTTATAAAGGTTCATTTCAGTAGGCTTCAAATTCGACTGGGGATCATGTTGCTACGTGGGTAAGATGCTGGCGTGGTAGCCTTGAGGTTAGGTGTTTGATCCCTGCATTGAGTGACAAAGTTCATCTAGATTTTCTGGCGTGGTTTCCCCTTGTTAGTGATGAAGGATGGATGGCCTGACAAGAACAGCTGTCAATTTTGGTCCGATTTTCACGAAATTCGACCTCAACCTTCATTACGATGTAACGGTGATATAATCAAACGTTTTTTTAAATGGGCTAAAAAGGGTGACTTTTCGTACAATCAGGGACCATAATTCAGGAAGTTACAATCCGATTTGCACAAATATCGAAAGGAACTAAGATTGTTAAGTTGTAAACATGTGTTTCAAGTTTCATCAAAATTGAAGGAAGATTGTGACCTCTACAGGGTTCACAACCTTGATATACCATATTTTTACACTCTTCGCGTACAAGCGGCAGCCATTTTTTCAGTCAATTTTGGTCCGATTTTCACGAAATTCGACCTCAACCTTCATTACGATGTAACGGTGATATAATCAAACGTTTTTTTAAATGGGCTAAATAGGGTGACTTTTCGTACAATCAGGGGCCATAATTCAGGATGTTACGAATCAATGAGCGCAAATATCAAAAGGAACCAAGATCTTTGGGTTATAAACATGCATGTCAAGTTTCAAAATTGGTTCAAAATTGAAGATTGTGACCTCTACAGGGTTCACAACCTTGATATACCATATTTTCACACTATTCGCGTACAAGCGGTGGCCATTTTGTCCGTCAATTTGGTTCGATTTTCACGAAATTGGAACTCAACCTTCATTACCATGTAACGGTGATATAATCAAACGTTTTTTTAAATCGGATAATAATTTTTACCTCCAGAGGGACCACAAGCTAAAAAGGGCGATTTTTCGGAGAATCAGGGGCCATAATTCAGTTAGTTGCGATCCGATGGGCGCAAATATCAAAAGGAACCAAGTTTTTGGGATTATAAACATGCATGTCCGGTTTCATCACAATCGGTGCAAAATTGTGACCTTTATAGTGTCCACAAGCTAAAAAAAATAGGTTGCCAGGCAACGAAACATACGCCCACACAGCAGCCAAATCGTCCGGGCAGTCAACAAGAGTTGTTGCATATTAAGGAATTATCAGAAAATCATTAGAATTTGTTTGGAGGTGACAATTATTATCTTATTTATAAAAAAAATGTTTGATTATAAAAACCAGAGGCACAACAAGCTGAAAAGGGCGATTTTTTTGGACAATCAGGGGCCATAATTCAGGAAGTTACGATCTGATGGGCGCAAATATCAAAAGGAACCAAGTTTTTGGGATTATAAACATGCATGTCAGGTTTCATCACAATCGGTGCAAAATTGTGACCTTTATAGTGTCCACAAGCTAAAAAAATAGGTTGCCAGGCAACGAAACATACGCCCACACAGCAGCCAAATCGTCCGGGCAGTCAACAAGAGTTGTTGCATATTAAGGAATTATCAGAAAATCATTAGAATTTGTTTGGTTTTTATAATCAAACATTTTTTTTATAAATCAGATAATAATTGTAACCTCCAGAGGTACAAGCTAAAGAAAGGGGGATTTTGCGTATAACCAGGGGCCATAATTCAGGAAGTTACCATCCGATATGTGCAAATATCGAAAAGAACCAAGATCTTTGGGTTATAAATATACATGTCAAGTTTCATCAAAATCTAATTAAAATTGTGACCTTTACAGGGTCCACAACCTTGATATACCATTTTTTAACAGTATTCGCGGCCATTTTGTATGGCAATTTTGGTCGATTTTCCCGAAATTCGAACTCAACCTTTCCTTAGGGTGTAACGGTGATATAATCAAACGGGTTTTTAAATCGGATAATAATTGTGACCTCCAGAGGCACAACAAGCTGAAAAGGGCGATTTTTTTGGACAATCAGGGGCCATAATTCAGGAAGTTACGATCCGATGGGCGCAAATATCGAAAGGAACCAAGATCTTTGGGTTATAAACATACATGTCAAGTTTCATCAAAATTGGTTCAAAATTGTGACCTCTACACTGTTCACAACATTGATATAACATATTTTCACACTATTCGCGTACAAACGGCGGCCATTTTGTCCGTCAATTTTGGTCCGATTTTCACGAAATTCGAATTCATCCTTCATAACCATGGAAGCTAAAAAGGGCGATTTATAACGGTGATATAATCAAACGGGTTTTTAAATCGGATAATAATTGTGACCTCCAGAGGCACAACAAGCTGAAAAGGGCGATTTTTCGGACAATCAGGGGCCATAATTCAGGAAGTTACGAACCGATGGGCGCAAATATCGAAAGGAACCAAGATCTTTCGGTTATAAACATACATGTCAAGTTTCATCCAAATCGGTCAAAATTGTGACCTCTATAAGGTCCACAACCTTGATATAACATTTTCACACTATTCGCGTCCAAATGGCGGCCATTTTGTCCGTCAATTTTGGTCCGATTTTCACGAAATTCAAATTCAACCTTCATAACCATAGAACGGTGATATAATTAAACGTTTTTTTAAATCGGATAACAATTTTGACCTCCAGAGGGACCACAAGCTAAAAAGGGCGATTTTTCGGACAATCAGGGGCCATAATTCAGGAAGTTACGATCCAATTGGCGCAAATATGGAAAGGAACCGAGATCTTTGGTTTATGGACATGCATTTCAAGTTTCATCCAAATCGGTTCAAAATTGTGACCTCTACACTGTTCACAAGCTAAAAAACGTGATTTTTTGTACAATCAGGGGCCATAACCCATGAAGTTACGGTCCGATACATGCCAATATCGAAAGGAACCGAGATCTTAGGGTGATAAACCTATATTTTAAGTTTCATTGAAATCGGATAAAAATTGTGACCTGTAGACTGTTCACAAACAATTGTGGACGGACGGACGGACGAACAGGGGCGACGACAATATACGTCCACATGAAAATGTGGGCGTATAAAAACGTGATTTTTCGTACAATCAGGGGCCATAACCCATGAAGTTACGGTCCGATACATGCCAATATCGAAAGGAACCGAGATCTTAGGGTGATAAACCTATATTTTAAGTTTCATTGAAATCGGATAAAAATTGTGACCTGTAGACTGTTCACAAACAATTGTGGACGGACGGACGGACGAACATCCCGACGACGTAATACGTCCACAATCTTGATATACCATTTTTTAACAGTATTCGCATACAAGCGGCGGCCATTTTGTATGGCAATTTTGGTCCAATTTTCCCGAAATTCGAACTCAATCTTCTTTAAGGTGTAACAGTGATATAATCAAACGCTTTTTTAAATCGGAAAATTATTGTGACCTCCAGAGGGACCACAAGCTAAAAAGATAGGCTGGCACTGTCAGGCAGGATACGCCCACATTTGAGAGATGGATAGAGAACACGCAATACCAAAAGTGATTTTTCCTACATCATTAAGTTAGAATTTGATATGTGCAAATATTTTGTATGGCAATTTTGGTCCAATTTTCCCGAAATTCGAACTCAATCTTCTTTAAGGTGTAACAGTGATATAATCAAACGTTTTTTTAAATTGGAAAATTGTGACCTCCAGAGGGACCACAAGCTAAAAAGATAGGCTGGCACTGTCAGGCAGGATACGCCCACATTTTCGAGAGATGGATAGAGAACACGCAATACCAAAAGTGATTTTTCCTACATCATTAAATTAGAATTTGATATGTGCAAATATCGAAATGAATCAAGATCTTTTGGTTATAAAAGTTCATTTCAGTAGGCTTCAAATTCGACTGGGGATCATGTTGCTAAGTGGGTAAGAAATTTGAACTCAACCTTCCGTAGGGTGTAACGGTTTTTGGTTTGTTTTTTTTTTTTTTTTAAATCGGACAAGCTAGAAATGTGACTTTTCGTCAAAATCGGATAAAAATTGTGACCTGTAGAGAGTCCACAACCGTGATATAATATATTTTTACACTATTCGCGTACAAATGGCGACCATTTCGTCTCCCAATATTGGTACGATTTTCACGAAATTCGAACTCAACCTTCCTTACGGTGCAACAGTAATATAATTAGTTTTTTTTTTTAAATTGGATAATAATTGTTCGCGAGATAGAGAACAAGTAATACTGAAAGTGATTTTTGCTACAATCAAAGGCCATAATTCATTAAGTTACAATTTGATATGCGCAAATATCGAAAGGATCCAAGATCTTTGGGATATAACCATGAATTTCAAGTTTCATCAAAATCGAATTAAAATTGTGACCTCTACAGGGTCCACAACCTTGATGTAACATTTTCACACTATTCGTGTACAAATGGCGGCCATTTTGTATGGCAATTTTGGTCCGATTTTCCCCAAAATTCGAACTCAGCCTTCTGTACGGTGTAACGGTAATATACTATTCAAAAAAATTGGTTGCCAGGCAACGAAACATACGCCCACACAGCAGCCAAATCGTCCGGGCAGTCAAGAGTTGTTGCATTTTAAGTAATCATCAGAAAATCATAATTCAAACTCACCAATAACTACGGTGTAACTGATATAATCAAACGTTTTTTTAAATCAGATAATAATTGTGACCTCCAGAGGGACCACAAGCTAAAAAGGGTGATTTTTCATACAATCAGGGGACATAATTCAGGAAGTAATGATCCGATGGGCGCAAATATCGATAGGAACCAAGATCTTTGGGTTATAAACATACATTTCAAGTTTCATCAAAATCGATTCAAAATTGTGACCTCTATAGGGTCCACAACCTTGATATAACACATTTTCACACTATTTGTGTACAAACGGCAGCCATTGTGTCCGTCAATTTTGGTCCGATTTTCACGAAATTCAAACCATTTCTTCATTACCATGTAACGGTGATATAGTCAAACGTTTGACCTCCAGAGGAACCAAAAGCTAACAAAAGCGATTTTTCGGACAATCCGGGGACATAATTCAGGAAGTTATGATCCGATGGGCGCAAATATCGAAAGGAATCAAGATCTTTGGGTTATAAATATACATGTCAAGTTTCATCAAAATCGGTTCAAAATTGTGACCTCTATAAGGTCCACAACCTTTATATAACATTTTCACACTATTCGCGTACAAACGGCGGCCATTTTGTCCGTCAATTTTGGTCTGATTTTCACGAAATTCGAACTCGACCTTCATAACCATGCAACGGTGATATAATCAAAGGTTTTTTTTAAATCGGATAACAATTTCGACCTCCAGAGGGACCACAAGCTAAAAAGGGCGATTTTTCGGACAATCAGGGGCCATAATTCAGGAAGTTACGATCCGATTCGCGCAAATATCAAAAGGAACCAAGATCTTTGGGATATAAACATGCATTTTAAGTTTCATCCAAATCGGTTCAAAATTGTGACCTCTACACTGTTCACAAGCTAAAAATGTGATTTTTCGTACAATCAGGGGCCATAACCCATGAACTTACAGTCCGATACATGTCAATATCGAAAGGAACCGAGATCTTAGGGTGATAAACCTATATTTTAGGTTTCATTGAAATCGGATAAAAATTGTGACCTGTAGACTGTTCACAAACAATTGTGGACGGACGGACGGACGAACAGGGGCGACGACAATATACGTCCACATGAAAATGTGGGCGTATTAAAAGTAGGGGATATTTGATTTTGGGGGCATAATACTAAGTCACTATAGAACCTAACAGAAGAAACATTTCCAGTTACATGTGACGCCCAAACGCACCAATAGCTACCGCATGGAATGCAGGTGATGCTTGGGATCATCATGGGGGTCCAACCCAAGATTTGCACGACTCTGAATGTTACAGTCATTGTGGCATTGAATTCCAGGGTGGAAACATCAGTTTAATTGTTTTAGTGACCAGAAAACAAATTTTGATATGCGTCGGCTTACCCAAAATGAAAGGTTACGTGCCCTTGGCATGCTACAGATCGGCACAACACAGGCGGTTGTGGCGCGGACGATGAATGTTTCTCAGTCTGTCATAAGCAGGTTATGGTCCAGATACCGTGATACACAATCTGTACAGGACAGACCACGCTCAGGTCGACCAAGGGCGACAACTCAAGCCCAGGATCGATTTATCTGTACCTCAGCCTTGAGAAATCTTGTCATAACAGCAAATCAGATCAGCGCTCGTCTTCAAACAGACACTAGTGTGAGAGTGAGTGGCCAGACTGCATAGGGGTCACCTTCGCGCCCGACGTCCTCGCGTGATCCCTTGTTTGAGAGATCATCACATTCAGGCAAGACGTCGTTGGTGTAGGGATCGTCAACACTGGGATAATCGACGCTGGAACAATGTGATGTTTTCAGACGAGTCAAGGTTCACTGTTGATTATTTGGACAGACGTAGGAGGGTGTGGCGTCGTCGAAACGAGCGCTTCCAAGACGTTAACGTCATCAGACATGATCGATTTGGGGGTGGTTCTGTTATGGTGTGGGTAGGCATCACTGTTGCTGGAAGAACGGCTTTCCATGTTGTTGCAGGGCGTGTTACAGGCCAGTACTACCGGGACAACATCTTGGTAGTCCATGTTGTGCCGTTTGCACGACGTCATGGCCACCGTTTCATCTTCCAGGATGACAACGCAAGATGTCACAGGGCCAGGATCGTTACGGGTTACCTCCAACAACAGAACATCACCACATTACCTTGGTCAGCACCGAGTCCCGACCTCTCCCCCATCGAGCATGTCCTGCCAATGTCCAAGAACTTGCTGCTGCGTTGCAACAGGAATGGGACAATCTGGACCAAAATGACCTTAGACGTCTCATTAGGAGTACGCCACGTCGGATCAATGCTTGTTTGGCAACTTTGCTGTTTGACCCCGGGTAGCATTTTACCCTTATAATGGTCAGTCTGTGCCTTACTTAGTCCAACGATCATTTGGAATAAATCGATGAATGTGAACTTCATTTCATTTTGTCATTTGTTTCTTCGTCAGTTTCCTTAGGTGACTTTAGTAACACTTAAAAATCAAATATCCCCTACTTTTTTTGAATAGTATATAATCAAACTTTTTTTTTCAATCGGATAATAATTGTGACCTCCAGAGGGACCACAAGCTAAAAAGATAGGCTGGCACTGCCAGGCAGGATACGCCCACATTTTGGAGAGATGGATAGAGAACAATACCGAAAGTGATTTTTCCTACATCATTAAGTCCTGTATTTCATACTGTATTGGGAGCAGCCATTTAATTGGTCAGTTCCAGTCTGATACTCATGAAATTCGAAGCCGACAATGATTATGGTGTGACGGTACACAACCTAGAAATGTTACTTTTCGTCAAAATCGGATAAGAATTGTGACCTGTAGAGAGTCCACAACCATGATATACCATATTTTTACACTATGGTCCGATTTTTCTCGAAATTCGAACTCAACCTTCCATAGGGTGTAACGGTGATAGAGTCAAACTTTTTTAAATCGGATAATAATTGTGACCTCCAGAGGGACCATAGGCAATTTTTTGGACAATCAGGGGCCATAATTCAGGAAGTTACGATCCGATATGCGTAAAGAATGACAGGAACCAAGATCTTTGGGTTATAAACATGCATTTCAAGTTTCATCAAAATCGAATTAAAATTGTGACCTATACAGGGTCCACAAGCTAAAAAGATAGGCTGGCACTACCAGGCAGGATACGCCCACATTTTCGAAAGATGGATAGAGAACAAGCAATACCGAAAATGATTTTTCCTTCATCAATAATTCCTGAATTTCATACTGTATTGGGAGCAGCCATTTTGTTGGTCAGTTCCAGTCTGATATTCATGAAATTCGAAGCCGACAATGATTATGGTGTGACGGTACACAACCTAGAAATGTTACTTTTCGTCAAAATCGGATAAGAATTGTGACCTGTGGAGAGTCCACAACCATGATATACCATATTTTTACACTATTCGCGTACAAACGGCGACCATTTCGTCCGGCAATTTTGGTACGATTTTCACGAAATTAGAACTCAACCTTCCTCATCAAAATCGAATTAAAATTGTGACCTATACAGGGTCCACAACCATGATATCATTTTTTAACAGTATTCGCGTACAAACGGCGGCCATTTTGTCTGTCAATTTTGGTCCGATTTTCCCAAAATTCAAACTCAACCTTCCTTACAGTGTAACAGGGATATAATCAAACGTTTTTTTAAATTGGATAATAATTGTGACCTCCAGAGGTACCACAAGCTAAAGAAAGGGGGATTTTGCGTATAACCAGGGGCCATAATTCAGGAAGTTACCATCCGATATGTGCAAATATCGAAAAGAACCAAGATCTATGGGTTATAACCATGAATTTCAAGTTTCATCAAAATCGAATTAAAATTGTGACCTCTACAGGGTCCACAACCTTGATATCATTTTTTAACAGTATTCGCGTACAAACGGCGGCCATTTTGTCTGTCAATTTTGGTCCGATTTTCCCAAAATTCAAACTCAACCTTCCTTACAGTGTAACAGGGATATAATCAAACGTTATTTTAAATTGGATAATAATTGTGACCTCCAGAGGTACCACAAGCTAAAGAAAGGGGGATTTTGCGTATAACCAGGGGCCATAATTCAGGAAGTTACCATCCGATATGTGCAAATATCGAAAAGAACCAAGATCTATGGGTTATAACCATGAATTTCAAGTTTCATCAAAATCGAATTAAAATTGTGACCTCTACAGGGTCCACAACCTTGATATACCATTTTTTAACAGTATTCGCGTACAAACGGTGGCCATTTTGTATGGCAATTTTGGTCCGATTTTCCCGAAATTCGAACTAAACCTTCCTTACGGTGTAACGGTAATATAATCAAACGTTTTTTTAAATCGAATAATAATTTTGACCTCCAGAGGGACCACAAGCTAAAAAGGGTGATTTTTTCGGACAATCAGGGGCCATAATTCAGGAAATTACATTCCGATAGCCGCAAATATCGAAAGGAACCAAGATCTTTGGGTTACAAACATGCATGTCAAGTTTCATCAAAATCGGTTCAAAATTGTGACCTCTATAGGGTCCACAAGCTAAAAACGAGATATTTCGTACAATCAGGGGCCATAATCCATGAAGTTTTGATCCGATACATGCCAATATCGAAAGCAGCCGAGATCTTTTGGGGATAAACCTATATTTCAAGTTTCGTCAAAATCGGATAAGAATTGTGACCTGTAGAGAGTCCACAAACAAATTGTGGACGGACGGACGGACGTCCGGACGGACAGGGGCGACGACATAATACGTCCACATGAAAATGTGGGCGTATAAAAATTGTGACCTGTAGACTGTTCACAAACAATTGACGGACGGACGGGCGAACAGGGGCGACGACAATATACGTCCACATGAAAATGTGGGCGTATAATGACTGACAGCACATTTCTGGATTCATTCAAATTTTTCTAGAGAGCTACTTCCTATAATTGGGGCCCTTTTTAAGTGACACAGAATTATCTTAGAAACAAAATATTTTTGTTATGGCCTTTTATAGTACAGAGCACATTGTTTTGTTTATTGACTTGCTAATTAAAGTTGAAATGATATATATTTCAGGTTGTGCATTTTAGAAATTATTTTAATATTAGATAATGAATGACAGTAGAGCTGGGCGATATACCTAGAAACAGATATCACGATATTTTCAAAAAATATCGCGATATAATCACTATAGGTTGCCAGGCAACGAAACATACGCCCACACAGCAGCCAAATCGTCCGGGCAGTCAACAAGAGTTGTCGCATATTAAGGAATTATCAGAAAATCATTAGAATTTGTTTGGTTTTTATAATCAAACGTTTTTTTTTAAAATCAGATAATAATTGTGACCTCCAGAGGCACCACAAGCTAAAAAGGGTGATTTTTCGTACAATCAGGGGACATAATTCAGGAAGTAATGACCCGATGGGCGCAAATATCGAAAGGAACCAAGATCTTTGGGTTATAAACATACCTGTCAAGTTTCATCAAAATCGATTCAAAATTGTGACCTCTATAGGGTCCACAACCTTGATATAACATATTTTCACACTATTCGCGTACAAACGACGGCCATTTTGTCCGTCAATTTTGGTCCGATTTTCACGAAATTCGAATTCAACATTCCTAACCATGGATCGATGATATAATCAAACGTTTTTTTAAATCGGATAACAATTTTGACCTCCAGAGGGACCACAAGCTAAAAAGGGCAATTTTTCGGACAATCAGGGGCCATAATTCAGGAATTACGATCCGATTGGCGCAAATATCGAAAGGAACCAAGATCTTTGGGTTATAAACATGCATTTCAAGTTTCATCCAAATCAGTTCAAAATTGTGTCCTCTACACTGTTCACAACCTTGATATAACATATTTTCACACTATTCGCGTAAAAATGGCGGCCATTTTGTCAGTCAATTTTGGTCCGATTTTCACGAAATTTGAACTCAACCTTCATAACCATGGAACGGTGATATAATCAAACGGTTTTTAAAATCGGATAACAATTTTGACCTCCAGAGGGACCACAAGCTAAAAAGGGCGATTTTTCGGACAATCAGGGGCCATAATTCAGGAAGTTACGATCCGATTGGCGCAAATATCGAAAGGATCCAAGATCTTGGGGTTATAAACATGCATTTCAAGTTTCATCCAAATCGGTTCAAAATTGTGACCTCTACACTGTTCACAAGCTTAAAGATAGGCTGGCACTGCCAGGCAGGATACGCCCACATTTTTGAGAGATGGATAGAGAACAAGCAATACCGAAAGTGATTTTTCCTACATCATTAAGTCCTGTATTTCATACTGTATTGGGAGCAGCCATTTTGTTGGTCAGTTCCAGTCTGATATTCATGAAATTCGAAGCCGACAATGATTATGGTGTGACGGTACACAACCTAGAAATGTTACTTTTCGTCAAAATCAGATAAGAATTGTGACCTGTAGAGAGTCCACAACCATGATATACCATATTTTTACACTATGGTCCGATTTTTCTCGAAATTCGAACTCAACCTTCGGTAGGGTGTAACGGTGATAAGAGTCAAACTTTTTTAAATCAGATAATAATTGTGACCTCCAGAGGGACCATAGGCAATTTTTTGGACAATCAGGGGCCATAATTCCGGAAGTTACGATCCGATATGCGTAAAGAATGACAGGAACCAAGATCTTTGGGTTATAAACATGCATTTCAAGTTTCATCAAAATCGAATTAAAATTGTGACCTATACAGGGTCCACAAGCTAAAAAGATAGGCTGGCACTGCCAGGCAGGATACGCCCACATTTTCGAGAGATGGATAGAGAACAAGCAATACCGAAAATGATTTTTCCTACATCAATAATTCCTGAATTTCATACTGTATTGGGAGCAGCCATTTTGTTGGTCAGTTCCAGTCTGATATTCATGAAATTCGAAGCCGACAATGATTATGGTGTGACGGTACACAACCTAGAAATGTGACTTTTCGTCAAAATCAGATAAGAATTGTGACCTGTACAAACGGCAACCATTTTGTCCGGCAATTTTGGTACGATTTTCAAGAAATTCGAATTCAACCTTCCTTACGGTGCACCAGTAATATAATCAGTTTTTAAATCGGATAATAATTGTTTGAGAGATAGATAGAGAACAAGCAATACCGAAAGTGATTTTTCCTACAATCAAAGGCCATAATTCATTAAGTTACAATTTGATATGCGCAAATATCAAAAAGAATAAAGATCTTTAGGTTATAAACATGAATTTCAGGTTTCATCAAAATTGAATTAAAATTGTGACCTCTACAGGGTCCACAACTTTGATATACCATATTTTTACATTATTCGCGTACAAACGGCAGCCATTTTGTCTGGCAATTATGGTCCGATTTTCTCGAAATTCGAACTCAATCGTGATAAGAGTCAAACGTTTTTTTTTAAATAAGAAAATAATTGTGACCTCCAGAGGGACCATAGGCGATTTTTCGGACAATCAGGGGCCATAATTCAGGAAGTTACGATCCGATATGCGTAAAATAACGAAAGGAACCAAGATCTTTGGGTTATAACCATGCATTTCAAGTTTCATCAAAATCGAATTAAAATTGTGACCTCTACAGGGTCCACAACCATGATATACCATTTTTTTTAACAGTATTCGCTTACAAACGGCGGCCATTTTGTCTGTCAATTTTGTTCAGATTTTCCCGAAATTCGAACTTCCTTAAGGTGTAACGGTGATATAATCAAACGTTTTTTTTAAATCGGAAAATAATTGTGACCTCCAGAGGGACCACAAACTAAAAAGATAGGTTGCCAGGCAACGAAACATACGCCCACAGCAGCTTAATCGGCCGGGCAGTCAACAAGGGTTGTTGCATATTTTTACTTTTTTCGGAAATGAAACATTTGTAATACACTAAAGATAGGCTGGCACTGCCAGGCAGGATACGCCCACATTTTCGAGAGATGGACAGAGAACAAGCAATACCGAAAGTGATTTTTCCTACATTTTTAAGTCCTGTATTTCATACTGTATTGGGAGCAGCCATTTAGTTGGTCAGTTCCAGTCTGATATTAATGAAATTCGAAACCTACAATGATTATGGTGTGACGGTACACAACCTAGAAATGTGACTTTTCATCAAAATCGGATAAGAATTGTGACCTGTAGAGAGTCCACAACCATGATATACCATATTTTTACACTATTCGCGTACAACCGGCGACCATTTCGTCCGGCAATTTTGGTACGATTTTCACGAAATTAGAACTCAACCTTCCTCATCAAAATCGAATTAAAATTGTGACCTATACAGGGTCCACAACCATGATATATCATTTTTTTAACAGTATTCGCGTACAAACGGCGGCCATTTTGTCTGTCAATTTTGGTCCGATTTTCTCGAAATTTAAACTCAACCTTCCTTACAGTGTAACGGTGATATAATCAAACGTTTTTTTAAATTGGATAATAATTGTGACCTCCAGAGGGACCACAAGCTAAAGAAAGGGGGATTTTGCGTATAACCAGGGGCCATAATTCAGGAAGTTACGATCTGATATGCGCAAATATCAAGAAGAACCAAGATCTTTGGGTTATAACCATGAATTTCAAGTTTCATCAAAATCAAATTAAAATTGTGACCTTTACAGGGTCCACAACCTTGATATACCATTTTTTAACAGTATTCGCGTACAAACGGCGGCCATTTTGTATGGCAATTTTGGTCTGATTTTCCCGAAATTCGAACTCAACCTGCCTTACGGTGTAACGGTAATATAATCAAACGTTTTTTTAAATCGGATAATAATTGTGACCTCCAAGCTAAAAAAAAAGGCGATTTTGCGTATAATCAGGGGCCATAATTCAGGAAGTTATGATCCGCTATGCGCAAATATCGAAAGGAAGCAAGATCTTTGGGTTATAACCATGAATTTCAAGTTTCATCAAAATCGAATCAAAATTGTGACCTCCACAGGGTCCACAACCTTGATATACCATTTTTTAACAGTATTCGCGTACAAACGGCGGCCATTTTGTATGGCAATTTTCGTCCGATTTTCCCGAAATTCGAACTCAACCTGCCTTAGGGTGTAACGGTTATATAATCAAACGATTTTTTAAATCGGATAATAATTGTGACCTCCAGAGGGACCACAAGCTAAAAAGGGTGATTTTTCGGACAATCAGGGGCCATAATTCAGGAAATTACATTCCGATAGCCGCAAATATCGAAAGGAACCAAGATCGTTTGGTTACAAACATGCATGTCAAGTTTCATCAAAATCGGTTCAAAATTGTGACCTCTATAGGGTCCACAAGCTAAAAACGTGATTTTTCGTACAATCAGGGGCCATAATCCATGAAGTTTTGATCCGATACATGCCAATATCGAAAGCAGCCGAGATCTTTTGGGGATAAACCTATATTTCAAGTTTCGTCAAAATCGGATAAGAATTGTGACCTGTAGAGAGTCCACAAACAAATTGTGGACGGACGGACGGACGTCCGGACGGACGTCCGGACGGACAGGGGCGACGACATAATACGTCCACATGAAAATGTGGGCGTATAAAAACTGATTAAGAGTAAGAACTCATTATGTAATTATCAGAAAATCATTAGAATTTGATTGCTTTTTATTAAGTTTTACCCCACGCTAACAATTAGTATATACATGAAACATTTAATATCATGGATTTAGCTGTTCAGTTATCTAAATTCATTGAAAATCAAAATACTTGTTCGTTTCAACACCTTAAACTCTGTATCAATCTGAAGTCAATCGGATGATAAATTTGGCCTCTATAGCGTCACAAGATTTTTTGAGGTGATCAAGGGCCATTACTCTGGCACTAATTATTGGAAATCGCTGAAAATCAATAGGCGTCTTCGTCTTATGACCTTAAACACTGTGTATAAATTTAACGTCAATCGGATATTAACTTTGACCTTTAGAGCGTCCACAAGATTTTTTTAAAGAGATCAAGGGCCATAACTCTAGCACTAATTATTGGAAATCGACGAAAATCAATAGGCGTCTTCGTCTTATGACCTTAAACGCTGTGTATAAATCTAAAGTCAATCGGATATTAACTTTGGCCTCTAGAGCGTCCACAAGATTTTTTTAAAGAGATCAAGGGCCATAACTCTAGCACTAATTATTGGAAATCGACGAAAATCAATAGGCGTCTTCGTCTTATGACCTTAAACGCTGTGTATAAATCTAAAGTCAATCGGATATTAACTTTGGCCTCTAGAGCGTCCACAAGATTTTTTGAAGTGATCAAGGGCCATAATTCTGGTAGTTATTATCTGAAATCGCTGAAAAACAATAGGCTTCTTCGTCTCATGACCTTAAACACTGTATCAATTTAAAGTCAATCGGATATTAACTTTAGCCTGTAGAGCGTCCACAATTCCTTGTGACGGACCTACGGTCGGACGGGGGCGACTACAATATACGAACACATTTCAATGTGGGCGTATAAAATATAGGTTGCCAGGCAACGAAACATACGCCCACACAGCAGCCAGATCGTCCGGGCAGTCAACAAGAGTTGTCACATATTAAGGAATTATCAGAAAATCATTAGAATTTGTTTGGTTTTTATAATCAAATGTTTTTTTTTTAAATCAGATAATAATTGTGACCTCCAGAGGGACCACAAGCTAAAGAGGGTGATTTTTCAAACAATCAGGGGACATAATTCAGGAAGTAATGACCCGATGGGCGCAAATATCGAAAGGAACCAAGATCTTTGGGTTATAAACATACATGTCAAGTTTCATTTTGTCCGTCAATTCTAGTCCGATTTTCACGAAATTCAAACTCTCTCTTCATTACCATGTAACGGTGATATAGTCAAATGTTTTTTTTTAAATCGGATAATAATTTTGACCTCCAGAGGGACCAAAAGCGAACAAAAGCGATTTTTCGGACAACCTTGATATAACATATTTTCACACTATTCGCGTACAAACGACGGCCATTTCGTCCGTCAATTTTGGTCCGATTTTCACGAAATTTGAACTCAACCTTCATAGGTCCACAGGTCACAATTCTTATCCTATTTTGATGAAAAGTCACATGCATTTCAAGTTTCATCAAAATCCAATTAAAATTGTGAACTCTACAGGGTGCACAACCATGATATACAATTTTTTAACAGTATTCGCGTACAAACGGCGGCCATTTTGTATGGCAATTTTGGTCCGATTTCCCCGAAATTCAAACTCTCTCTTCATTACCATGTAACGGTGATATAGTCAAATGTTTTTTTTTAAATCGGATAATAATTTTGACCTCCAGAGGGACCAAAAGCGAACAAAAGCGATTTTTCGGACAACCTTGATATAACATATTTTCACACTATTCGCGTACAAACGACGGCCATTTCGTCCGTCAATTTTGGTCCGATTTTCACGAAATTTGAACTCAACCTTCATAGGTCCACAGGTCACAATTCTTATCCTATTTTGATGAAAAGTCACATGCATTTCAAGTTTCATCAAAATCCAATTAAAATTGTGAACTCTACAGGGTGCACAACCATGATATACAATTTTTTAACAGTATTCGCGTACAAACGGCGGCCATTTTGTATGGCAATTTTGGTCCGATTTCCCCGAAATTCGAACTCAACCTTCCTTACAGTGTAACGGTAATATAATCAACCGTTTTAGTAAATCGGATAATAATTGTGACCACCAGAGGGACCAAAAGCTAAAATAAGGCGATTTTGCGTATAATCAGGGGCCATAATTCAGGAAGTTACGTTCCGATATGCGCAAATATCGAAAGGAACCAAGATCTTTGGGTTATAATTATGAATTTCAAGTTTCATCAAAATCGAATAAAAAATGTGACTTCTACAGGGTCCACAACCTTGATATACCATTTTTTAACAGTATTCGCGTACAAACGGCGGCCATTTTGTATGGCAATTTTCGTCCGATTTTCCCGAAATTCGAACTCAACCTGCCTTAGGGTGTAACGGTTATATAATCAAACGATTTTTTAAATCGGATAATAATTGTGACCTCCAGAGGAACCACAAGCTAAAAAGGGAGATTTTTCGGACAATCACGGGCCATAATTCAGGAAATTACATTCCGATAGTCGCAAATATCGAAAAGAACCAAGATCTTTAGGTTATAAACATGCATGTCAAGTTTCATCAAAATCGGTTCAAAATTGTGGCCTCTATAGGGTCCACAAGCTAAAAACGTGATTTTTCGTACAATCAGGGGCCATAATCCATGAAGTTTTCATCCGATACATGCCAATATCGAAAGCAGCCGAGATCTTTTGGGGATAAACCTATATTTCAAGTTTCGTCATAATCGGATAAGAATTGTGACCTGTAGAGGGTCCACAAACAGGGGCGACGACAATATACGTCCACATAAAAATGTGGGCGTATAAAAACGTGATTTTTCGTACAATCAGGGGCCATAACCCATGAAGTTACAGTCCGATACATGCCAATATCGAAAGGAACCGAGATCTTAGGGTGATAAACCTATGTTTTAAGTTTCATTGAAATCGGATAAAAATTGTGACCTGTAGACTGTTCACAAACAATTGTGGACGGACGAACAGGGGCGACGACAATATACGTCCACATAAAAATGTGGGCGTATAAAAAGGGTGATTTTTCGTATAATCAGGGGCCATAATTCAGGAAGTTACAATCCGATATGTGCAAATAACAAAAGGAACCAAGACTTTTGGGTTATATCCATGCATTTCAAGTTTCATCAAAATCGAATTTAAATTGTGACCTCAATAGGGTCCACAACCTTGATATACCATTTTTTAACAGTATTCGCGTACAAACGGCGGCCATTTTGTATGGCAATTTGGGTCTGATTTTCCCGAAATTCGAACTCAACCTTCCTTACGATGTAACGGTAATATATTCGTCGTGTGTCTAACATGGCTTCTTTCTCCGTTTATTATAAAGGGACGAAATAGCCTACTCGAATTTCTATGGTAGAATTTGACAGAATCAAACGTTTTTTTTAAATCGGATAATAATTGTGACCTCCAGGAGGGACCACAAGCTAAAAGATAGGCTGGCACTGCCAGGAAAGATACGCCCACATTTTCTAGAGATGGATAGAGAACAAGCAATACCGAAAGTGATTTTTCCTACATCATTAAGTTAGAATTTGATATGTGCAAATTTCGAAATGAATTAAGATCTTTGGGTTATAAAGGTTCATTTCAGTAGGCTTCAAATTCGTGGGTAAGATGCTGGCTCGGTAGCCTTGAGGTTGGGTGTTTGATCCCTGCATTGGGTGACAAAGTTCATCAAGATTTTCTGGCGTGGTTTCCCCCTTGTTAGTGATGAAAGATGGATGGCCTGACAAGAACAGCTGTCAATTTTGGTCCGATTTTCACAAAATTCGACCTCAACCTTTTGAACAAAAGCGATTTTTCGGACAACCTTGATATAACATATTTTCACACTATTCGCGTACAAACGACGGCCATTTCGTCCGTCAATTTTGGTCCGATTTTCACGAAATTTGAACTCAACCTTCATAGGTCCACAGGTCACAATTCTTATCCTATTTTGATGAAAAGTCACATGCATTTCAAGTTTCATCAAAATCCAATTAAAATTGTGAACTCTACAGGGTGCACAACCATGATATACAATTTTTTAACAGTATTCGCGTACAAACGGCGGCCATTTTGTATGGCAATTTTGGTCCGATTTCCCCGAAATTCGAACTCAACCTTCCTTACAGTGTAACGGTAATATAATCAACCGTTTTAGTAAATCGGATAATAATTGTGACCACCAGAGGGACCAAAAGCTAAAATAAGGCGATTTTGCGTATAATCAGGGGCCATAATTCAGGAAGTTACGTTCCGATATGCGCAAATATCGAAAGGAACCAAGATCTTTGGGTTATAATTATGAATTTCAAGTTTCATCAAAATCGAATAAAAAATGTGACTTCTACAGGGTCCACAACCTTGATATACCATTTTTTAACAGTATTCGCGTACAAACGGCGGCCATTTTGTATGGCAATTTTCGTCCGATTTTCCCGAAATTCGAACTCAACCTGCCTTAGGGTGTAACGGTTATATAATCAAACGATTTTTTAAATCGGATAATAATTGTGACCTCCAGAGGAACCACAAGCTAAAAAGGGAGATTTTTCGGACAATCACGGGCCATAATTCAGGAAATTACATTCCGATAGTCGCAAATATCGAAAAGAACCAAGATCTTTAGGTTATAAACATGCATGTCAAGTTTCATCAAAATCGGTTCAAAATTGTGGCCTCTATAGGGTCCACAAGCTAAAAACGTGATTTTTCGTACAATCAGGGGCCATAATCCATGAAGTTTTCATCCGATACATGCCAATATCGAAAGCAGCCGAGATCTTTTGGGGATAAACCTATATTTCAAGTTTCGTCATAATCGGATAAGAATTGTGACCTGTAGAGGGTCCACAAACAGGGGCGACGACAATATACGTCCACATAAAAATGTGGGCGTATAAAAACGTGATTTTTCGTACAATCAGGGGCCATAACCCATGAAGTTACAGTCCGATACATGCCAATATCGAAAGGAACCGAGATCTTAGGGTGATAAACCTATGTTTTAAGTTTCATTGAAATCGGATAAAAATTGTGACCTGTAGACTGTTCACAAACAATTGTGGACGGACGAACAGGGGCGACGACAATATACGTCCACATAAAAATGTGGGCGTATAAAAAGGGTGATTTTTCGTATAATCAGGGGCCATAATTCAGGAAGTTACAATCCGATATGTGCAAATAACAAAAGGAACCAAGACTTTTGGGTTATATCCATGCATTTCAAGTTTCATCAAAATCGAATTTAAATTGTGACCTCAATAGGGTCCACAACCTTGATATACCATTTTTTAACAGTATTCGCGTACAAACGGCGGCCATTTTGTATGGCAATTTGGGTCTGATTTTCCCGAAATTCGAACTCAACCTTCCTTACGATGTAACGGTAATATATTCGTCGTGTGTCTAACATGGCTTCTTTCTCCGTTTATTATAAAGGGACGAAATAGCCTACTCGAATTTCTATGGTAGAATTTGACAGAATCAAACGTTTTTTTTAAATCGGATAATAATTGTGACCTCCAGGAGGGACCACAAGCTAAAAGATAGGCTGGCACTGCCAGGAAAGATACGCCCACATTTTCTAGAGATGGATAGAGAACAAGCAATACCGAAAGTGATTTTTCCTACATCATTAAGTTAGAATTTGATATGTGCAAATTTCGAAATGAATTAAGATCTTTGGGTTATAAAGGTTCATTTCAGTAGGCTTCAAATTCGTGGGTAAGATGCTGGCTCGGTAGCCTTGAGGTTGGGTGTTTGATCCCTGCATTGGGTGACAAAGTTCATCAAGATTTTCTGGCGTGGTTTCCCCCTTGTTAGTGATGAAAGATGGATGGCCTGACAAGAACAGCTGTCAATTTTGGTCCGATTTTCACAAAATTCGACCTCAACCTTGATTACGATGCAACGTTGATATAATCAAACATTTTTTTTTAAATAGGATAATAATTCTGACTCCAGAGGGACCACAAGTTAAAGAAAAATAGGTTGCCAGGCAATGAAACATACGCCCACCAGCAGCTAAATCATCCGGGCAGTCAACAAGAGTTGTCGCATATTAAGTAATTATCAAAAATCATTAGAATTTGTTTGGTTTTTTATAAAGTTCTGGCCCATGCTAATGTCTAGTATACGAAACATTTAATATTTTGGATTTAGCTGTACAATTATCAAAATTCATCGAAAATCAATATATTTGTTGGTCTCAAGACCTTAAACTCGTTTCAAGTTTCATCAAAATAAAATTAAAATTGTGACCTCTACAGGTCCACTTGATATACGATATTGTTACACTATTCGCGTACAAGCAGCAGCCATTTTGTCCATCATTAAGTTAGAATTTGATATGTGCAAATTTCGAAATGAATTAAGATCTTTGGGTTATAAAGGTTCATTTCAGTAGGCTTCAAATTCGTGGGTAAGATGCTGGCTCGGTAGCCTTGAGGTTGGGTGTTTGATCCCTGCATTGGGTGACAAAGTTCATCAAGATTTTCTGGCGTGGTTTCCCCCTTGTTAGTGATGAAAGATGGATGGCCTGACAAGAACAGCTGTCAATTTTGGTCCGATTTTCACAAAATTCGACCTCAACCTTGATTACGATGCAACGTTGATATAATCAAACATTTTTTTTTAAATGGGATAATAATTCTGACTCCAGAGGGACCACAAGTTAAAGAAAAATAGGTTGCCAGGCAATGAAACATACGCCCACCAGCAGCTAAATCATCCGGGCAGTCAACAAGAGTTGTCGCATATTAAGTAATTATCAAAAATCATTAGAATTTGTTTGGTTTTTTATAAAGTTCTGGCCCATGCTAATGTCTAGTATACGAAACATTTAATATTTTGGATTTAGCTGTACAATTATCAAAATTCATCGAAAATCAATATATTTGTTGGTCTCAAGACCTTAAACTCTGTTTCAAGTTTCATCAAAATAAAATTAAAATTGTGACCTCTACAGGTCCACTTGATATACGATATTGTTACACTATTCGCGTACAAGCAGCAGCCATTTTGTCCAGCAATTTTATTCCGATTTTCACGAAATTCAAACTCAACCTTCATTACGGTGTAACAGTGATATAATCAAATGGTTTTTTTTAAATTGGATAATAATTGCGACCTCCAGGGGGACCACAAGCAATAAAAGGTGATTTTTCGGACAATCAGGGGCCATAATTCAGGAAGTTACAATCCGATATGCGCAAATATGTAACCAAGACCTTTAGGTTATAAACATGTATTTTAAGTTTCATCAAAATAGTTCAAAATTGTGACCTCTATAGGGTCCATAACCTTGATATAACATCTTTACAAATGACGGCCATTTTGTCCGTCAATTTTAGTCTGATTTTCATGAAATTCGAACTCAACCTTCATTACCAAGCAACGGTGATATCATCAAACGTTTTTTTAAATCGGATAATAATTTTGACCTTCAGAAGGACCACAATCTAAAAAGGGTGATTTTTCGGACAAACAGGGGCCATAATTCAGGAAGTTAAGATCCGATGGGTGCAAATATCGAAAAGAACTAATATCTTTGGGTTATAAAAATACATGTCAAGTTTCATCAAAATCGATTCAAAGTTGTGACCTCTATAATATCCATAAGCTAAAAGCGTGATTTTTCATACAATCAGGGGCCATAATTCAGGATGTTACGATCCGATATGCGCAAATATCGAAAGGACGCAAGATCTTTGAGTTATACCGACGGACGGACAGGGCCGACGACAATATACGTCCACATAAAAATGTGGGCGTATAAAAAGGTCATTTTTCGTACAATCAAAGGCCATAATTCAGGAAGTTACAATCCAATATGCACAAATATCGAAAGGAACTAAGATTGTTAAGTTGTAAACATGTGTTTCAAGTTTCATCAAAATTGAAGGAAGATTGTGACCTCTACAGGGTTCACAACCTTGATATACCATATTTTTACACTCTTCGCGTACAAGCGGCGTATATTTTTTTAGTCAATTTTGGTCCGATTTTCATGAAATTTTACCGCCATCTTCATTACCATGTAACGGTGATATAATCAAACGGTTTTCTAAATCTGATAATAATTTTGACCTCCAGTAGGACCACAAGCTAAAAAGGGTGATTTTTCGTACAATCAGGGACCATAATTCAGGAAGTTAACAATCAATGGGCGCAAATATCAAAAGGAACCAAGATCTTCGGGTTATAAATATGCATGTCAAGTTTCATCAAAATCGGTTCAAAATTGTGACCTCTATAGGGTCCACAACCTTGATATAACATATTTTCACACCATTTGCGTACAAACGGCGGCCATTTTGTCTGTCAATTTGGGTCCGATTTTCACGAAATTTGAACTCAATCTTCATTACCATGTAGCGGTGACATAACCAAACGTTTTTTTTAAATCTGATGATAATTTTGACCTCCAGAGCTAAAAATGGTGATTTTTCCGACAATCAGGGGCCATAATTCAGGAAGTTACCATCTGATGGGCGCAAATATCAAAAGGAACCAAGATCTTTGGGTTATAAACATACATGTCAAGTTTCATCAAAATCGGTTCAAAATTGTGAGCTCTACAGGGTCCACAACCTTGATATAACATATTTTCACACTATTCGCATACTAACGGCGGCCATTTTGTTTGATATAATCAAAGGTTTTTTTTTAAATCGGATAATAAATTTGACCTCCAGAGGGACCACAAGCTAAAAAGGGCAATTTTGGGGCACTCGGCAAATCTCGTCAGATTCTGTAAACTACATCTAGTCTCGGATGTATGACAGTAAGTGATATGTACCTACGCCCATACATTTGCGATGCGGCTACCAGTTTACTTTAACCGGAAAACTTGACGCTATTACACAAATTGGGAACCTATTCGGCTAGCGACCTATTCGACCAATCGAGCTGCAACCTGTTCGTTGGAAACCTATTTAGAATAAAGACAACAGTCGCCTTAACTCATCTATTTATCAACCAAAAAAATCCAACGTTATGTCTATCAAATGAAAGTAGAATATATTATTTTTTATCCATTCCTTTAGCTCAGAATATAAGTGTAATTTCGTCATTATCTAAAAGCTGGATCGGTCGAATAGGTCGCTAGCCAATAGACTGGCCCAGTCTCTTCTATTTATTTTACATTTCGATTTATATAAAAGTATTAATTTTTAGTAAACCAACACTTTCGTTTCCATTTGTATAAAAAAAAAAATTTGAGTAAACCTGTAACCAGCACCAGAGACTGGACAATTTGCGAGCTTCACAATAAAATGGGCGTTCCTGTCCTGTTTTACGTTGTTCCTTATTTGGAATGATTGACAGTTGTCAAGCAAGCCCCGAGTCACGTGACACGTTTTTTGTTTCCATTCGCCATTCGGCTTCGTCCCGATACGCATGAACTGGCTTCGTTAAGTTGTTATAATGATGTCGTGTGTAATTATTTATGTTCATTCACCTCATCCCATACGTTGTATCCGTTCATTCGACAGATATTGTCCGTCAACAAAATTCATAGATCGTTAAAGTATCACTAAATAACAATAACTGTTATCCACAACAAACATCTCGCACCTACGTATTGTGCCGCACCTACACCAGTTTGCCAGTTAGTCGACAGCCATGTTTATTATCACGTGCACGACGTCACACGACCTACATAATGCAGATTGACCTACTAGATGAGAATGAAGCTCTATTTGCCCAGTCTCTAGAGATTACGGTTTTTTTTTTGAGAGGACTGGCCAATTTTTGGTGTGTGGAGAAGACTGGCCACCAGTCTAGCTAGCCAAATGGGTCGCCAATTTGTGTTCGGTTCATCCGAGACCTTTAAAGTAGTTCCAATATGGCGGAATTCGTCATACAGCCGAGGTTAGATGTAGGTTCCGGAGGTTACGGAATCTGCCGAGGTTTGCCGAGTGGATTTTGGGGTTATAAACATGCATGTCAAGTTTCATCACAATCGGTTCAAAATTGTGACCTCTATAGGGTCCACAAGCTAAAAACATGATATTTCGTACAATCAGGGGCCATAATCCATGAATTTTTGATCCGATACATGCCAATATCGAAAGGAGCCGAGATCTATGGGGATAAACCTATATTTTAAGTTTCGTCAAAATCGGATAAGAATTGTGACCTGTAGAGAGTCCACAAACAAATTGTGGACGGACGGACAGACGTCTGGACGCACAGGGGCGACGACGATTTTGCGTATAATCAGGGGCCATAATTCAGGAAGTTACGATCCGATATGCGCAAATATCGAAAGGAACCAAGATCTTTGGGTTTTAACTATGAATTTCAAGTTTCATCAAAATCGAATTAAAATTGTGACCTCTACAGGGTCAACAACCTTGATATATACCATTTTTTAACAGTATTCGCGTACAAGCAGCCGAGATCTTATGTGGATAAACCTAAATATCAAATTTCGTCAAAATCAGATAAGAATTGTGACTTGTAGCGAGTCCACAAATTGTGGACGGACGAACGGACAGGGGCGACGACAATATACGTCCACATGAAAATAAGGGCGTATAAAAAAGAGAAGGCAGTGTATATTTAAACGAATTCGGCACTAATTTACTATTTTGCCGTACCTTCCGTTTGACATGCACAGTTCTCAGATTCCTAGACTAAGCCATTTTCAATAAGGCTTGCCATCTGACATTGACAAATAACACAAATCCCAACCCAACAGTTCTATTCGTCCTGTGTCTAACATTGCTTCTTTCTCCATTTCTTATTAAGGGACATAATAGCCTACTTGAATACTTGAATTTCTATGGTAGAATTTGATAGAATTATTTTTAAAAGAAAATAAGATAATAAATGTAAATTGTAGAAAAACATTTGGAATATTACTCTATTTTGGTCGAGGGCGCATTTCTGCGGATTTTGGTTTTTAATTTAAGTACTAAGACTGTCAGTGGTGTTTATGTTTTTCCAGTAAAATTGTGATTGGGCCAAACTTGAAATACAGTAATCAAAATGGTGGAATATATCATGAATCGCACAACTGCGCATGTCGAACGGAAGTGGATATTAAACCAATCAGAAACGATGTACAGTGAAACAGCGAAAGTAGTCTCGGTCACCCAGACCCCCCTAGTCTTCAACGCACGGAGGGTCTGGGTCGGTTCTCAATTATTGACGAAAATTACTGGATAATCTACCACATAAAAAACCAAACTCCCGGTTACGCATGGGCAATGGAACCCTTTGGCTAAAGTCTCGGTAAGTGATAGATATTATGAAGCCGGGCCGATTTTGATAGATTCTATAAGGCGAGGATAAAATATATCCCACAATTCACTTGGCACATCTATTATTAGAAACAAAATAGAGACGATACAACAGCATGAATCGTGATTAAGGAGATTGTGAGAAGCCATACGTTTGATTCATGACGAGAGAAAATTACCATTTCAATTAAAAAACTTTAGAACAAAATTTTAGAGAGTGTCATTGTTGACAAGCGAGATGTTTTGATAGATTCAGCACGTGGTAACTTAAAAGACTTGATAATCCAGACAGTGACCGACTTTCTGTCAAATTTTGAGGACCCATCCAGACTAATATTCGTAGAATATTTGTTTGGATGATAAGAGACTACAGCGAAAGTAGATTCGGTAAAATATCCACTACGAAAAGAGAAACTATAAAATCAGGAAAACCACAAATTTACAAAAGAGTGAAATACTAAAAGATAAAACAAACACCTCCTCGATCTGCGAGTGCCGGTCTTTTAGGCCACTATACTCAGTTCTTCGTCTTCATTTTTTGGACAGTTTGTTCCGACATCGAGGTTGAGGTCATAATTATAAAATAGTTCTTGGTCATTCCAGATTTTATCCAGTCTGTTCAAATATTTTCATATTTTTTGCATTATCATGTTCTCTTGTAGACTATTCCCGGTGTTGATTATACGGTGTTTACGAATATCTTTGTTTGACCTAAACGCAATAGGCCTACATATAATAATGAAATATATAAGTTTATAAGATATGAAACCTACCCTGAAAAAGCTGCTCTTAGTAAGGCTATATGTAGTGATTAGTCAAACGAAGGAAGCAGCTAGTCAGATCTACCAATCGAAAACTCCACCAGAACAGTATAAAATACAATATATAATAACCCAGTCTGCTAGAGAAGCGACCCGAGATAACCATATAATCAACCGGTATGCTCGACGGGCGACAATTTCTAAACTGCAATAAAACACACCCCACTCCAGCTAATCAACCCTCAGCACGTGCACTACAAGATTATGCAAGAGTTTGGGCGATCCATACAGGTAGACAAGCCTTAGAAGCCCATCAAATGCGGTTGCGTTTGGGAGAGCCAAACTTACTCTGAATGTTAGAAACTCGTCAAGTTACGAAATCACTACATATATGAAGAAAACATTCGTAATTTATACCAGAATAAAATAGGCTTTAAATTAGAAAGGAATTGTCATATTTAATAATTCAAGTCAAGTTAAACAAATATAAACCTACCTTGGTTAGTGAAATCGGTGCTAAAACACAAATTGATGCGTCCGAGATGTAGACAGGGGAAAAAATGACCAGTTGAAAACAGGATGTTAGGACGGTATCTAAGTTACGGAATACAGCTCACCATCTTACAATAGCCCCCTCTTTAAATTATAAACCTACAGGCGCGGATCCAGTGGGAGCGCACCCGGCGCACGCCCCCTCTATTTTTTGAGGTATCGAACAATTGTTAGCTCCATATATTCTCGCGAGAAAGGATAACGAAAATTGTTTAGGTTGGAAATCGTAATTTACAGTACTAGTTTGCCGTTTGTTTACATTGGTTTTCGCGGCTTCTAGACCAGGAGCCCAGAGGGTCGAACCTAGACGAACGAGGTACCAATATCTGACCATATAGGCATGTACATACTAACCTGGGATGCACAGAAGTGGGCGTCTGCCGGGACCCAGTCCATGGGTGTAACCCTGGTGACCCCTATAATGACCCCAAAAATGGGTTAAACTCATACACTCTACTGAGCACGAAATTGCCCATAACAGACGATTTTAGCCCTGGGATGGCCCAAACTGACACCCCAAATATGAACCCCAGAGGGCTTGAAAAAAAAATTATATTCATACATTCGAGGTACCAGTTGAAACCAATTACAAATTGAAGAGTATATCCCACTGAGTACGAAATTACCCATAACAGACGATTAGATCCCTGGGATGGTCCAGACTGACACCACAAAGCCAAAGCTAGTGGGGTGGGGCAAAAATAGAGTTTGCTCATACATTCGAGGTACCAGTCAAGACCAATTTTAAATGGAAGGGTACATCTCACTGAGTGCGAAATTGCTCATAACAGACGATTCTGGCCTTGGGACTGCCCAAACTGACACCCCAAATATGAACCCCCATCCTCCCTGGGCGGCTTATAAAAAGGGTTATATTCATACATTCGAGTTATTAATAGAGACTAATGTTAAATGAAAGAGTATATGCCGCTGATTACGAAATTGTCCATAACAGACGATTGGGCCCATGGAATGACCCAAATTGACGCCCAATGACGATGGGGCCATACATTTGGGGTACCGGTCAAAACCAACTCTAAATGAAAGAGGACATCTCACTAGGTACGAAGTTGCCCATAACAGACGCTTGACACCCTAAATATGGACGGCAGAGCCGAAGGGTCAAAAATAGGTTATACTCATATATTCGAAGTACCAGTCAAACCAATTTTAAATCGAAGAGTACATCTCACTGAGTTCGAAATTGTCCATAACAGTTGGTTTCGGCCCTGCAGGCCAAGCTGACACCATAATATCGACCTCGAGGCTCGAGAAAAATTTATATTCACACATTCGAGGTATCAGTTCAATTTAATTTTAAATGAAAGTGTGTATCTCGCTAATAACGAAATGACCCATAAAAGATTATGGTTCAAACTAACAAAATGCATAAAATGGTATTGTGAGGCCAGATTGAAACAGACTTTTGTCACCAACAAGTACACTCATGGACATAAGAACTGCACCTGTAGTGTTAATATTGTTTTCATACCAGACCATCTTGTGATTAACCCATCAGGAATCACCAGAAATGGACAAAACTGACTATAGGGCAGCTATCAAATACCTGCCACTGAAAGGACTAACCATTTCAGTTATGTGAAATTTTTTAGGGGGGGGGGGGGTAAAAAATAAAAGAAATTCTTCCTGGCCAACATCCAGGCCTTGCAGCATCGTTGGCAATAGTGTAGAAAAGTTTATGGAACCATCCGCTTTGTACAATTTTTTCAAAAAATGGCCCAGAACATTTCATGCAGTCCTCGGCAAATCAAAGTGTAGGAGGTGGGGGGGGGGGCAAAACCATATTTTTTTTCAAACCTAGGGGGAAAAATTTAGGGTGTCAGTTAGGACCATCTCGGAGCCAGAACCATCTTCATACAAGGTACTAAGCGACGTTTCGACGAGGATACTCTCGTCGTTATCAAGCAAACGATGCAGGTTCCTGGGGTTTTACGTCCACTCCTACCTAGGGTGATAACACAGACAATGCAAATATATAAATAGTACACAAATATACAAAGAACATGCAACACAAACACAACAATGAAATACAATAAAAACGCAAGACTTTCAATTAGGGGGCCATTTATAACTGAACCATCACAGCGGAAACTCTTTCAGGCATTAAAAGGCAGTGGGCTGGCAACCTATTGATTTATCAAGATCAATGTATTTAAAACTATTAAAGGGAAACCAATTAACCTGGACCATATATAACAGATAATTTTAAAACAATGTGGGGGTGTAAATCTGTTATGAGCCATTTTGTACTCAGTGGGGTCTATACTTTCATTTAAAATTAGTTTCAACTGGTACCTCGATTGTATGAATATAACCATTTTTAAGCCCCAAGGGTCATAACTATGGCGTCAGTTTGGGCCGTTTCAGGGTCACAAGCGTCTGCTATGGACAATTCCGTACTCAGTCACATGTAATCTTCTGTTATGGACAATTCCGTACTCAGCGGGATATATTCATTCATTTAGAATTAGTTTGAACTGGTACCGTGAATGTATGAGTATAACCCTTTTTTAAACTCAGGGGGTCATGTTTTGGGTGTCAATTTGGGCAGTCCCAGGGCTGAAATCTTCTGTTATGAGCAAGAGAATTGGTTTTGAGCGGTACCGCAGATTTTATGAGTATACCCTATTTGCCCCCCTCCCCAACCACCCCTTTCGGCTTTGGTGTGCTGGTCTGGGCCATCCCAAGGGTCCAATCGTCTGTTATGGGTAATTTTGTACTCAGTGGGATATACTCTTCCATTTGAAATTAGTTTCAACTGGTAACTGGTAAAATGTATGAATATGACCCTTTTTTAAGCCCCTGGGATGGGGTGCCACTTTGGGAAGTCCCAGGGCCGAAATCTTCTGTTATGAGCAATTGTGTACTCAGTGAGATGTACTCTTTCATTTTAAATTGGTTTTGACCGGTAGCTCGAATGTATGAGTAAACCCTACTTTTGCCCCACCCCACCCCTTCGGCTTTGGGGTGTCAGTCTGGGCCACCCCAGGGGTCTAATCGTCTGTTATGGGTAATTTCGTACTCAGTGGGATATACTCTTTCATTTGTAATTGGTTTCAACTGGTACCTCGAATGTATGAATATAATTTTTTTTTCAAGTCCTCTGGGATCTATATTTGGGGTGTCAGTTTGGGCCATCCCAGGGCCAAAATCGTCTGTTATGGGCATTTTCGTACTTAGTAGAGTGTATTCTTTCATTTAAAATTGGTTTTGACCGGTAGTGCCTACCTCGAATGTATGAGTTTAACCCATTTTTCATGTTTTCCATTAACTATTCATAAACATATACTTTGAAATCTCTTGTGACGTGCTAGATTTATCCTTATATAATATGTAAATATTTACATGATAGGGCATATGTTGTTTTTTGTTTTTAATTTTAATTATTAGCCTTTGTCATAAATGATGTTCATGCTTTCTCTTTTTCTTAAAATGTTTTGTGGATATTTGTATGCTGCCTCTCATGGGGTGTTCAGATACAATAAAATCTTATCTTATCTTATCTTATCTTATAGGGGTCACCAGGGTCACACCCATGGACTGGGCCCCGGCAGACGCCCACATCTGTGCATCCCAGGTTAGTATGTAGATGCCTATATGGTCAGATATTGGTACCTCGTTCGTCTATAGGTTCGACCCTCTGGGCTCCCGGCCGTCTATTCTGCCCTGAAGGGAAATTTCGCGCTGTGTGTCATACCGAACACAAATTGGCCACCTATTCGGCTAGCCGGCTGGCAACCTGTTCGTTGGCAACCTATTCAGAATTAAGACAACAGTCGCCCAAACTCATCTATTTTTACCAACCAATAAAATCCAACGTTACGTCTATCAAATGAAAGTAGAATAATATATTATTTTTTATCCATTCCTTTAGCTCAGAATAGAGGTGTAATTTCGCATTATCGTACAAAATTCTAGACATTCAACTAAATATATTCCGAAAGGTAATTAAATAGGCTTTCCAGATATTATTAGTAAAAGTTGGCACAATCATATTAAAGGGGTGCGCTCTCATCCTAAACGTCGACAATTTTTCAATATTTTAAACTCAAAGAACGGTAATATTCCGAGTCAAAATTCGCACCATCGTACAAAATTCTTAGCAACCAGCTATATATATTCTGAAAGGTAATTGATTACGCTTTCCAAATATTATTAGTAAAAGTTGGCACAATCATATTAAAGGGGCGCGCTCTCAACCTGAATATAGCCAATTTTTCAATATTCTATATGTAAAGATAGACCGGTATTTTATTCGAAGTCCAAATTCGGACCATCGTACAAAATTCTGAGCAACCAGCTATATATATTCTGAAAGGTAATTGAATAAGCTTTCCAAATATTATTAGTAAAAGTTGGCACAATCATATTAAAGGGGCGCGCTCTCAACGTGAACATAGCCAATGTTTCAACATTTAAAGTGAAAGAACGGTAATATTCCGAGTCGAAATGCGGACCATCGTACAAAATTCTGAGCATCCATCTATATATATTCTGAAAGGTAATTGGATAAGCTTTCCAAATATTATTAGTAAAAGTTGGCACAATCATATTAAAGGGGCGCGCTCTCAACCTGAACATAGCCAATTTTTTAATATTTTAAAGTGAAAGAACGGCAATATTCCGAGTCGAATTCGGACTATCGTACAAAATTCTAAGCATCCAGCTATATATATTCTGAAAGGTAATTGCATAAGCTTTCCAAATATTATTAGTAAAAGTTGGCACAATCATATTAAAGGGGCGCGCTCTCAACCTATAAATAGCCATTTTTTCAATATTTTAAACAGAAAAAATGGTAATATTCTGAGTCAAAATTCGGACCATCGTACAAAATTCTGAGCAACCAGCTATATATATTCTGAAAGGTAATTGAATAAGCTTTCCAAATATTATTAGTAAAAGTTGGCACAATCATATTAAAGGGGCGCGCTCTCAACGTGAACATAGCCAATGTTTCAACATTTAAAGTGAAAGAACGGTAATATTCCGAGTCGAAATGCGGACCATCGTACAAAATTCTGAGCATCCATCGATATATATTCTGAAAGGTAATTGGATAAGCTTTCCAAATATTATTAGTAAAAGTTGGCATAATCATATTAAAGGGGGGCGCTCTCAACCTGAACATAGGCAATTTTTCAATATTCTGAATGTAAAGACAGACCGGTATTTTTTTCGAAGTCCAAATTCGAACTATCGTACAAAATTCTAACCATCCAGCTATATATATTCTGAAAGGTATTTGCATAAACTTTCCAAATATTATTAGTAAAAGTTGGCACAATCATATTAAAGGGGCGCGCTCTCAACCTACATATCGCCATTTTTTCAATATTTTAAACTGAAAGAATGGTAATATTCCGAGTTGAAATTCGGACCATCGTACAAAATTCTGAGCAACCAGCTATATATATTCTGAAAGGTAATTGAATAAGCTTTCCAAATATTATTAGTAAAAGTTGGCACAATCATATTAAAGGGGCGCGCTCTCAACGTGAACATAGCCAATGTTTCAACATTTAAAGTGAAAGAACGGTAATATTCCGAGTCGAAATGCGGACCATCGTACAAAATTCTGAGCATCCATCGATATATATTCTGAAAGGTAATTGGATAAGCTTTCCAAATATTATTAGTAAAAGTTGGCACAATCATATTAAAGGGGGGCGCTCTCAACCTGAACATAGCCAATGTTTCAACATTTAAAATGAAAGAACGGTAATATTCCGAGTCGAAATTCGGACCATCGTACAAAATTCTTAGCATCCAGCTATATATATTCTGAAAGCTAATTGGATAAGCTTTCCAAATATTATTAGTAAAAGTTGGCACAATCATATTAAAGGGGGGGGCGCTCTCAACCTGAACATAGCCAATGTTTCAACATTTAAAATGAAAAAATGGTAATATTCCGAGTCGAAATTCGGACCATCGTACAAAATTCTTAGCATCCAGCTATATATATTCTGAAAGCTAATTGGATACGCTTTCCAAATATTATTAGTAAAAGTTGGCACAATCATATTAAAGGGGCGCGCTCTCAACGTGAACATAGCCAATGTTTCAACATTTAAAGTGAAAGAACGGTAATATTCCGAGTCGAAATGCGGACCATCGTACAAAATTCTGAGCATCCATCGATATATATTCTGAAAAGTAATTGGATAAGCTTTCCAAATATTATTAGTAAAAGTTGGCACAATCATATTAAAGGGGGGCGCTCTCAACCTGAACATAGCCAATGTTTCAACATTTAAAATGAAAGAACGGTAATATTCCGAGTCGAAATTCGGACCATCGTACAAAATTCTTAGCATCCAGCTATATATATTCTGAAAGCTAATTGGATAAGCGTTCCAAATATTATTAGTAAAAGTTGGCACAATCATATTAAAGGGGCGCGCTCTCAACCTACAAATAGCCATTTTTTCAATATTTTAAACTCAAAGAATGGTAATATTCCGAGTCAAAATTCGGACCATCGTACAAAATTCTGAGCAACCAGCTATATATATTCTGAAAGGTAATTAAATACGCTTTCCAAATATTATTAGTAAAAGTTGGCACAATCATATTAAAGGGGCGCGCTCTCAACGTGAACATAGCCAATGTTTCAACATTTAAAGTGAAAGAACGGTAATATTCCGAGTCGAAATGCGGACCATCGTACAAAATTCTGAGCATCCATCGATATATATTCTGAAAGGTAATTGGATAAGCTTTCCAAATATTATTAGTAAAAGTTGGCACAATCATATTAAAGGGGGGCGCTCTCAAAATTCGGACCATCGTACAAAATTCTGAGCAACCAGCTATATATATTCTGAAAGGTAATTAAATACGCTTTCCAAATATTATTAGTAAAAGTTGGCACAATCATATTAAAGGGGCGCGCTCTCAACGTGAACATAGCCAATGTTTCAACATTTAAAATGAAAGAAAGGTAATATTCCGAGTCGAAATGCGGACCATCGTACAAAATTCTGAGCATCCATCTATATATATTCTGAAAGGTAATTGGATAAGCTTTCCAAATATTATTAGTAAAAGTTGGCACAATCATATTAAAGGGGGGCGCTCTCAACCTGAACATAGCCAATGTTTCAACATTTAAAATGAAAGAACGGTAATATTCCGAGTCGAAATTCGGACCATCGTACAAAATTCTTAGCATCCAGCTATATATATTCTGAAAGCTAATTGGATACGCTTTCCAAATATTATTAGTAAAAGTTGGCACAATCATATTAAAAGGGCGCGCTCTCAACGTGAACATAGCCAATGTTTCAACATTTAAAGTGAAAGAACGGTAATATTCCGAGTCGAAATGCGGACCATCGTACAAAATTCTGAGCATCCATCGATATATATTCTGAAAGGTAATTGGATAAGCTTTCCAAATATTATTAGTAAAAGTTGGCACAATCATATTAAAGTGGGGCGCTCTCAACCTGAACATAGCCAATGTTTCAACATTTAAAATGAAAGAACGGTAATATTCCGAGTCGAAATTCGGACCATCGTACAAAATTCTTAGCATCCAGCTATATATATTCTGAAAGCTAATTGGATAAGATTTCCAAATGTTATTAGTAAAAGTTGGCACAATCATATTAAAGGGGCGCGCTCTCAACCTACAAATAGCCATTTTTTCAATATTTTAAACTCAAAGAATGGTAATATTCCGAGTCGAAATTCGGACCATCGTACAAAATTCTGAGCAACCAGCTATATATATTCTGAAAGGTAATTAAATACGCTTTCCAAATATTATTAGTAAAAGTTGGCACAATCATATTAAAGGGGCGCGCTCTCAACGTGAACATAGCCAATGTTTCAACATTTAAAATGAAAGAAAGGTAATATTCCGAGTCGAAATGCGGACCATCGTACAAAATTCTGAGCATCCATCTATATATATTCTGAAAGGTAATTGGATAAGCTTTCCAAATATTATTAGTAAAAGTTGGCACAATCATATTAAAGGGGGGCGCTCTCAACCTGAACATAGCCAATGTTTCAACATTTAAAATGAAAGAACGGTAATATTCCGAGTCGAAATTCGGACCATCGTACAAAATTCTTAGCATCCAGCTATATATATTCTGAAAGCTAATTGGATAAGCGTTCCAAATATTATTAGTAAAAGTTGGCACAATCATATTAAAGGGGCGCGCTCTCAACCTACATATAGCCATTTTTTCAATATTTTAAACTCAAAGAATGGTAATATTTCGAGTCAAAATTCGGACCATCGTACAAAATTCTGAGCAACCAGCTATATATATTCTGAAAGGTAATTAAATACGCTTTCCAAATATTATTAGTAAAAGTTGGCACAATCATATTAAAGGGGCGCGCTCTCAACGTGAACATAGCCAATGTTTCAACATTTAAAATGAAAGAAAGGTAATATTCCGAGTCGAAATGCGGACCATCGTACAAAATTCTGAGCATCCATCTATATATATTCTGAAAGGTAATTGGATAAGCTTTTCAAATATTATTAGTAAAAGTTGGCACAATCATATTAAAGGGGCGCGCTCTCAACCTGAACATAGCCAATTTTTCAATATCATATATGTAAAGATAGACCGGTATTTTATTCGAAGACCAAATTCGGACCATCGTACAAAATTCTGAGCAATCAGCTATATATATTCTGAAAGGTAATTGGATAAGCTTTCCAAATATTATTAGTAAAAGTTGGCACAATCATATTAAAGGGGCGCGCTCTCAACCTGAACATAGCCAATGTTTCAACATTTAAAGTGAAAGAACGGTAAAATTCCGAGTCGAAATGCGGACCATCGTACAAAATTCTGAGCATCCATCTATATATATTCTGAAAGGTAATTGGATAAGCTTTCCAAATATTATTAGTAAAAGTTGGCACAATCATATTAAAGGGGCGCGCTCTCAACCTGAACATAGCCAATTTTTTAATATTTTAAAGTGAAAGAACGGCAATATTCCGAGTCGAATTCGTACTATCGCACAAAATTCTAAGCATCCAGCTATATATATTCTGAAAGGTAATTGCATAAGCTTTCCAAATATTATTAGTAAAAGTTGGCACAATCATATTAAAGGGGCGCTCTCTCAACCTACAAATAGCCATTTTTTCAATATTTTAAACTGAAAGAATGGTAATATTCTGAGTCAAAATTCGGACCATCGTACAAAATTCTGAGCAACCAGCTATATATATTCTGAAAGGTAATTGAATAAGCTTTCCAAATATTATTAGTAAAAGTTGGCACAATCATATTAAAGGGGCGCGCTCTCAACGTGAACATAGCCAATGTTTCAACATTTAAAATGAAAGAACGGTAATATTCCGAGTCAAAATGCGGACCATCGTACACACTTCTGAGCATCCAGCTATATATATTCTGAAAGGTAATTGTATAAGCTTTCTAAATATTATTAGTAAAAGTTGGCACAATCATATTAAAGGGGTGTGCTCTCAACCTAAAAATAGCCAATTTTTCAATATTTTAAACTGAAAGAATGGTAATATTCCCAGTCGAAATTCGGACCATCGTACAAAATTCTGAGCAACCAGTTATATATATTCTCAAAGGAATTTGAATAAGCTTTCCAAATATTATTAGTAAAAGTTGGCACAATCATATTAAAGGGGCGCGCTCTCAACCTGAACATAGCCAATTTTTCAATATTATGTAAAGATAGACCGGTATTTTATTCGAAGTCCAAATTCGGACCATCGTACAAAATTCTCAGCATCCAGCTATACATATTCTGAAAGGTAATTGGATAAGCTTTCCAAATATTATTAGTAAAAGTTGGCACAATCATATTAAAGGGGCGCCCTCTCAACCTGAACATAGCCAATTTTTCAATATTCTGAATGTAAAGACAGACCAGTATTTTTTTCGAAGTTCAAATTCGAACTATCGTACAAAATTCTAAGCATCCAGCTATATATATTCTGAAAGGTAATTTCATAAGCTTTCCAAATATTATTAGTAAAAGTTGGCACAATCATATTAAAGGGGCGCGCTCTCAACCTGAACATAGCCAATGTTTCAACATTTAAAATGAAATAACGGTAATATTCCGAGTCGAAATTCGGACCATCGTACAAAATTCTGAGCATCCAGCTATATATATTCTTAAAGGTAATTGGATAAGCGTTCCAAATATTATTAGTAAAAGTTGGCACAATCATATTAAAGGGGCGCCCTCTCAACCTGAACATAGCCAATTTTTCAATATTCTGAATGTAAAGACAGACCGGTATTTTTTTCGAAGTCCAAATTCGAACTATCGTACAAAATTCTAAGCATCCAGCTATATATATTCTGAAAGGTAATTGCATAAGCCTTCCAAATATTAGTAGTAAAAGCTGGCACAATCATATTAAAGGGGCGCCCTCTCAACCTACAAATAGCCATTTTTTCAATATTTTAAACTGAAAGAATGGTAATATTCCGAGTCAAAATTATTAGTAAAAGTTGGCACAATCATATTAAAGGGGCGCGCTCTCAACCTGAACATAGCCAATTTTTCAATATTCTGAATGTAAAGACAGACCGGTATTTTTTTCGAAGTCCAAATTCGAACTATCGTACAAAATTCTAAGCATCCAGCTATATATATTCTGAAAGGTATTTGCATAAACTTTCCAAATATTATTAGCAAAAGTTGGCACAATCATATTAAAGGGGCGCGCTCTCAACCTACAAATCGCCATTTTTTCAATATTTTAAACTGAAAGAATGGTAATATTCCCAGTCGAAATTCGGACCATCGTACAAAATTCTGAGCAACCAGCTATATATATTCTGAAAGGTAATTCAATAAGCTTTCCAAATATTATTAGTAAAAGTTGGCACAATCATATTAAAGGGGCGCGCTCTCAACGTGAACATAGCCAATGTTTCAACATTTAAAGTGAAAGAACGGTAATATTCCGAGTCGAAATGCGGACCATCGTACAAAATTCTGAGCATCCATCTATATATATTCTGAAAGGTAATTGGATAAGCTTTCCAAATATTATTAGTAAAAGTTGGCACAATCATATTAAAGGGGCGCGCTCTCAACCTGAACATAGCCAATTTTTTAATATTTTAAAGTGAAAGAACGGCAATATTCCGAGTCGAATTCGGACTATCGTACAAAATTCTAAGCATCCAGCTATATATATTCTGAAAGGTAATTGCATAAGCTTTCCAAATATTATTAGTAAAAGTTGGCACAATCATATTAAAGGGGCGCGCTCTCAACCTATAAATAGCCATTTTTTCAATATTTTAAACAGAAAAAATGGTAATATTCTGAGTCAAAATTCGGACCATCGTACAAAATTCTGAGCAACCAGCTATATATATTCTGAAAGGTAATTGAATAAGCTTTCCAAATATTATTAGTAAAAGTTGGCACAATCATATTAAAGGGGCGCGCTCTCAACGTGAACATAGCCAATGTTTCAACATTTAAAGTGAAAGAACGGTAATATTCCGAGTCGAAATGCGGACCATCGTACAAAATTCTGAGCATCCATCGATATATATTCTGAAAGGTAATTGGATAAGCTTTCCAAATATTATTAGTAAAAGTTGGCATAATCATATTAAAGGGGGGCGCTCTCAACCTGAACATAGGCAATTTTTCAATATTCTGAATGTAAAGACAGACCGGTATTTTTTTCGAAGTCCAAATTCGAACTATCGTACAAAATTCTAACCATCCAGCTATATATATTCTGAAAGGTATTTGCATAAACTTTCCAAATATTATTAGTAAAAGTTGGCACAATCATATTAAAGGGGCGCGCTCTCAACCTACATATCGCCATTTTTTCAATATTTTAAACTGAAAGAATGGTAATATTCCGAGTTGAAATTCGGACCATCGTACAAAATTCTGAGCAACCAGCTATATATATTCTGAAAGGTAATTGAATAAGCTTTCCAAATATTATTAGTAAAAGTTGGCACAATCATATTAAAGGGGCGCGCTCTCAACGTGAACATAGCCAATGTTTCAACATTTAAAGTGAAAGAACGGTAATATTCCGAGTCGAAATGCGGACCATCGTACAAAATTCTGAGCATCCATCGATATATATTCTGAAAGGTAATTGGATAAGCTTTCCAAATATTATTAGTAAAAGTTGGCACAATCATATTAAAGGGGGGCGCTCTCAACCTGAACATAGCCAATGTTTCAACATTTAAAATGAAAGAACGGTAATATTCCGAGTCGAAATTCGGACCATCGTACAAAATTCTTAGCATCCAGCTATATATATTCTGAAAGCTAATTGGATAAGCTTTCCAAATATTATTAGTAAAAGTTGGCACAATCATATTAAAAGGGCGCGCTTTCAACCTGAACATAGCCAATTTTTTAATATTTAAAAGTGAAAGAACGGCAATATTCCGAGTCCAAATTCGGACTATCGTACAAAATTCTGAGCATCCATCTATATATATTCTGAAAGGTAATTGCATAGGCTTTCCAAATATTATTAGTAAAAGTTGGCACAATCATATTAAAGGGGCGCGCTCTCAACCTACAAATAGCCATTTTTTCAATATTTTAAACTGAAAGAATGGTAATATTCCGAGTCGAAATTCGGACCATCGTACAAAATTCTGAGCAACCAGCTATATATATTCTGAAAGGTAATTAAATACGCTTTCCAAATATTATTAGTAAAAGTTGGCACAATCATATTAAAGGGGCGCGCTCTCAATGTGAACAAAGCCAATGTTTCAACATTTAAAATGAAAGAAAGGTAATATTCCGAGTCGAAATGCGGACCATCGTACACAATTCTGAGCATCCATCTATATATATTCTGAAAGGTAATTGGATAAGCTTTCCAAATATTATGAGTAAAAGTTGGCACAGTCATATTAAAGGGGCGCGCTCTCAACCTGAACATAGCCAATTTTTTAATATTTTAAAGTGAAAGAACGGCAATATTCCGAGTCGAATTCGTACTATCGCACAAAATTCTAAGCATCCAGCTATATATATTCTGAAAGGTAATTGCATAAGCTTTCCAAATATTATTAGTAAAAGTTGGCACAATCATATTAAAGGGGCGCTCTCTCAACCTATAAATAGCCATTTTTTCAATATTTTAAACTGAAAGAATGGTAATATTCTGAGTCAAAATTCGGACCATCGTACAAAATTCTGAGCAACCAGCTATATATATTCTGAAAGGTAATTGAATAAGCTTTCCAAATATTATTAGTAAAAGTTGGCACAATCATATTAAAGGGGCGCGCTCTCAACGTGAACATAACCAATCAATGTTTCAACATTTAAAATGAAAGAACGGTAATATTCCGAGTCAAAATGCGGACCATCGTACAAAATTCTGAGCATCCAGCTATATATATTCTGAAAGGTAATTGTATAAGCTTTCTAAATATTATTAGTAAAAGTTGGCACAATCATATTAAAGGGGCGCGCTCTCAACCTAAAAATAGCCAATTTTTCAATATTTTAAACTGAAATATATATAGCTGGTTGCTCAGAATTTTGTACGATGGTCCGAATTTCGACTGGGAATATTACCATTCTTTCAGTTTAAAATATTGAAAAATGGCTATTTTTAGGTTGAGAGCGCACCCCTTTAATATGATTGTGCCAACTTTTACTAATAATATTTAGAAAGCTTATACAATTACCTTTCAGAATATATATAGCTGGATGCTCAGAAGTTTGTACGATGGTCCGCATTTTGACTCGGAATATTACCGTTCTTTCATTTTAAATGTTGAAACATTGGCTATGTTCACGTTGAGAGCGCGCCCCTTTAATATGATTGTGCCAACTTTTACTAATAATATTTGGAAAGCTTATTCAATTACCTTTCAGAATATATATAGCTGGTTGCTCAGAATTTTGTACGATGGTCCGAATTTTGACTCAGAATATTACCATTCTTTCAGTTTAAAATATTGAAAAAATGGCTATTTGTAGGTTGAGAGAGCGCCCCTTTAATATGATTGTGCCAACTTTTACTAATAATATTTGGAAAGCTTATGCAATTACCTTTCAGAATATATATAGCTGGATGCTTAGAATTTTGTGCGATAGTACGAATTCGACTCGGAATATTGCCGTTCTTTCACTTTGAAATATTAAAAAATTGGCTATGTTCAGGTTGAGAGCGCGCCCCTTTAATATGATTGTGCCAACTTTTACTAATAATATTTGGAAAGCTTATCCAATTACCTTTCAGAATATATATAGCTGGATGCTCTGAATTTTGTACGATGGTCCTAATTTGGACTTAGAATAAAATACCGGTCTATCTTTACATATATAATATTGAAAAAATTGGCTATGTTCAGGTTGAGAGCGCGCCCCTTTAATATGATTGTGCCAACTTTTACTAATAATATTTGGAAAGCTTATCCAATTACCTTTCAGAATATATATAGCTGGTTGCTCAGAATTTTGTACGATGGTCCGAATTTGGACTTCGAATAAAATACCGGTTTATCTTTACATATATAATATTGAAAAATTGGCTATGTTCAGGTTGAGAGCGCGCCCCTTTAATATGATTGTGCCAACTTTTACTAATAATATTTGAAAAGCTTATCCAATTACCTTTCAGAATATATGTAGATGGATGCTCAGAATTTTGTACGATGGTCCGCATTTCGACTCGGAATATTACCTTTCTTTCATTTTAAATGTTGAAACATTGGCTATGTTCACGTTGAGAGCGCGCCCCTTTAATATGATTGTGCCAACTTTTACTAATAATATTTGGAAAGCGTATTTAATTACCTTTCATAATATATATAGCTGGTTGCTCAGAATTTTGTACGATGGTCCGAATTTTGACTCGGAATATTACCATTCTTTGAGTTTAAAATATTGAAAAAATGGCTATTTGTAGGTTGAGAGCGCGCCCCTTTAATATGATTGTGCCAACTTTTACTAATAATATTTGGAACGCTTATCCAATTAGCTTTCAGAATATATATAGCTGGATGCTAAGAATTTTGTACGATGGTCCGAATTTCGACTCGGAATATTACCGTTCTTTCATTTTAAATGTTGAAACATTGGCTATGTTCAGGTTGAGAGCGCCCCCCTTTAATATGATTGTGCCAACTTTTACTAATAATATTTGGAAAGCTTATCCAATTACCTTTCAGAATATATATCGATGGATGCTCAGAATTTTGTACGATGGTCCGCATTTCGACTCGGAATATTACCGTTCTTTCACTTTAAATGTTGAAACATTGGCTATGTTCACGTTGAGAGCGCGCCCCTTTAATATGATTGTGCCAACTTTTACTAATAATATTTGGAAAGCTTATTCAATTACCTTTCAGAATATATATAGCTGGTTGCTCAGAATTTTGTACGATGGTCCGAATTTCGACTCGTAATATTACCATTCTTTCAGTTTAAAATATTGAAAAAATGGCGATTTGTAGGTTGAGAGCGCGCCCCTTTAATATGAATGTGCCAACTTTTACTAATAATATTTGGAAAGTTTATGCAAATACCTTTCAGAATATATATAGCTGGATGCTTAGAATTTTGTACGATAGTTCGAATTTGGACTTCGAAAAAAATACCGGTCTGTCTTTACATTCAGAATATTGAGAAATTGCCTATGTTCAGGTTGAGAGCACGCCCCTTTAATATGATTGTGCCAACTTTTACTAATAATATTTGGAACGCTTATCCAATTGCCTTTCAGAATATATATAGCAGGATGCTCAGAATTTTGTACGATGGTCCGAATTTCGACTCGGAATATTACCGTTCTTTCATTTTAAATGTTGAAACATTGGCTATGTTCAGGTTGAGAGCGCGCCCCTTTAATATGATTGTGCCAACTTTTACTAATAATATTTGGAAAGCTTATGCAATTACCTTTCAGAATATATATAGCTGGATGCTTAGAATTTTGTACGATAGTTGGAATTTGGACTTCGAAAAAAATACTGGTCTGTCTTTACATTCAGAATATTGAAAAATTGGCTATGTTCAGGTTGAGAGGGCGCCCCTTTAATATGATTGTGCCAACTTTTACTAATAATATTTGGAAAGCTTATCCAATTACCTTTCAGAATATATATAGCTGGATGCTTAGAATTTTGTACGATGGTCCGAAATTTGGACTTCGAATAAAATACCGGTCTATCTTTACATATATAATATTGAAAAATTGGCTATGTTCAGGTTGAGAGCGCGCCCCTTTAATATGATTGTGGCAACTTTTACTAATAATATTTGGAAAGCTTATTCAAGTACCTTTCAGAATATATATAGCTGGTTGCTAAGAATTTTGTACGATGGTCCGAATTTCGACTCGGAATATTACCGTTCTTTCATTTTAAATGTTGAAACATTGGCTATGTTCAGGTTGAGAGCGCCCCCCTTTAATATGATTGTGCCAACTTTTACTAATAATATTTGGAAAGCTTATCCAATTACCTTTCAGAATATATATCGATGGATGCTCAGAATTTTGTACGATGGTCCGCATTTCGACTCGGAATATTACCGTTCTTTCACTTTAAATGTTGAAACATTGGCTATGTTCACGTTGAGAGCGCGCCCCTTTAATATGATTGTGCCAACTTTTACTAATAATATTTGGAAAGCTTATTCAATTACCTTTCAGAATATATATAGCTGGTTGCTCAGAATTTTGTACGATGGTCCGAATTTCGACTCGGAATATTACCATTCTTTCAGTTTAAAATATTGAAAAAATGGCGATTTGTAGGTTGAGAGCGCGCCCCTTTAATATGATTGTGCCAACTTTTACTAATAATATTTGGAAAGTTTATGCAAATACCTTTCAGAATATATATAGCTGGATGCTTAGAATTTTGTACGATAGTTCGAATTTGGACTTCGAAAAAAATACCGGTCTGTCTTTACATTCAGAATATTGAAAAATTGCCTATGTTCAGGTTAAGAGCGCGCCCCTTTAATATGATTGTGCCAACTTTTACTAATAATATTTGGAACGCTTATGCAATTGCCTTTCAGAATATATATAGCTGGATGCTCAGAATTTTGTACGATGGTCCGAATTTCGACTCGGAATATTACCGTTCTTTCACTTTAAATGTTGAAACATTGGCTATGTTCAGGTTGAGAGCGCGCCCCTTTAATATGATTGTGCCAACTTTTAGTAATAATATTTGGAAAGCTTATTCAATTATTTTTCAGAATATATATAGCTGGATGCTGAGAATTTTGTACGATGGTCCGAATTTGGACTTCGAATAAAATACCGGTCTATCTTTACATATATAATATTGAAAAATTGGCTATGTTCAGGTTGAGAGCGCGCCCCTTTCATATGATTGTGCCAACTTTTACTAATAATATTTGGAAAGCTTATTCAAGTACCTTTCAGAATATATATAGCTGGTTGCTCAGAATTTTGTACGATGGTCCGAATTTCGACTGGGAATATTACCATTCTTTCAGTTTAAAATATTGAAAAATTGGCTATTTTTAGGTTGAGAGCGCGCCCCTTTAATATGATTGTGCCAACTTTTACTAATAATATTTAGAAAGCTTATGCAATTACCTTTCAGAATATATATAGCTGGATGCTCAGAATTTTGTACGATGGTCCGAATTTTGACTCAGAATATTACCATTCTTTCGGTTTAAAATATTGAAAAAATGGCTATTTGTAGGTTGAGAGCGCGCCCCTTTAATATGATTGTGCCAACTTTTACTAATAATATTTGGAAAGCTTATTCAATTACCTTTCAGAATATATATAGCTGGTTGCTCAGAATTTTGTACGATGGTCAGAATTTTGACTCAGAATATTACCATTATTTCTGTTTAAAATATTGAAAAAATGGCTATTTATAGGTTGAGAGCGCGCCCCTTTAATATGATTGTGCCAACTTTTACTAATAATATTTGGAAAGCTTATGCAATTACCTTTCAGAATATATATAGCTGGATGCTTAAAATTTTGTACGATAGTCCGAATTCGACTCGGAATATTGCCGTTCTTTCACTTTAAAATATTAAAAAATTGGCTATGTTCAGGTTGAGAGCGCGCCCCTTTAATATGATTGTGCCAACTTTTACTAATAATATTTGGAAAGCTTATCCAATTACCTTTCAGAATATATATAGATGGATGCTCAGAATTTTGTACGATGGTCCGCATTTCGACTCGGAATATTACCGTTCTTTCACTTTAAATGTTGAAACATTGGCTATGTTCACGTTGAGAGCGCGCCCCTTTAATATGATTGTGCCAACTTTTACTAATAATATTTGGAAAGCTTATTCAATTACCTTTCAGAATATATATAGCTGGTTGCTCAGAATTTTGTACGATGGTCCGAATTTGGACTTCGAATAAAATACCGGTCTATCTTTACAAATAGAGTATTGAAAAATTGGCTATATTCAGGTTGAGAGCTCGCCCCTTTAATATGATTGCGCCAACTTTTACTAATAATATTTGGAAAGCGTAATCAATTACCTTTCAGAATATATATAGCTGGTTGCTAAGAATTTTGTACGATGGTGCGAATTTTGACTCGGAATATTACCGTTCTTTGAGTTTAAAATATTGAAAAATTGTCGACGTTTAGGATGAGAGCGCACCCCTTTAATATGATTGTGCCAACTTTTACTAATAATATCTGGAAAGCCTATTTAATTACCTTTCGGAATATATTTAGTTGAATGTCTAGAATTTTGTACGATAATGCGAAATTACACCTCTATTCTGAGCTAAAGGAATGGATAAAAAATAATATATTATTCTACTTTCATTTGATAGACGTAACGTTGGATTTTATTGGTTGGTAAAAATAGATGAGTTTGGGCGTCTGTTGTCTTAATTCTGAATAGGTAGCCAACGAACAGGTTGCCAGCTGGATCGGTCGAATAGCTGGCTAGCCGAATAGGTGGCCAATTTGTGTTCGGTGTGTGTACTGGCGGCCCTGGCGTCAATGGCACCAACCATCACCGCCCCCACCCCAACAGTCAAAATTTTCCCCGTACGCCTATGCTGATTACAAGTCACTGTTTGTGAAGTAACAATTATCATGATTCTTTTATCCAACGCACTGTGGAAAAAAAGATATACACTGTATGCGTCTGGATAACCGAGAGACCAGATCACGTGAAAAAGTTTTATTGGGTTGTATCACTGGGCAACTCACAAACAAACGAAGAATTCAATTTTAAATTGGCCGGTGAAGAAACGGGAGCGTGTTTTCTGTAGGTAGGTAGGAATAGATTTTTTGCTTTTCTAATGGACTTGGAAGTAAAACTGCTACTACAGCATAAATAAACAGATAAGAAAGAAAATCACAAATTTTGAAAACACGAAATAACAGACAGAAAATATTTGTTTTTGAAAAATCAAACACCCGCGTTATTGTTCCCATGAACCAATGGGAAAGAATATAGTAATAGCCTTTCTGTTTCATGTCTTGAAACAAAATATGTGAAGGTGCCGCAGTCTTTATCTTGTTGTATCGCCCCATCAAATTCCCCACAAAGTAAACAGACAGTAAGGCCAATCATATTAAAATAATTACAATCATATTAAAATAATTAAAGTTCCAATAGCATTTTTTTAAGTTATATTTTTAAAATTTATTAAAATAAAGCCCCAAAATAGATTGAACCTATAAACAGTCCTACCTTGTTAAAGAATAATCCTATTAATCCTATAATTCACTATTGCCAGTTGAGAAATTGGCAAAAATATCATTTTCAACTTCAAATTCAAACGTTTGAAGATGGCTGTCCATGGAGAAGAATAGGAAAACAAAGGAGGTAATTGAGTAACTATTTCCTCAATCAACCAGTGTCACAATTTCTACCCCCCCCCCCCCCCAACAAAAATTTTTGTCCATGATCGTATAATAGTGAGTTGACAACCTTTTGAGCAAAAAACAGAAATAATTATATTTTGACTTTCTTAGAAAAAGTGAAATTGGAACTTTAAAGATACATATATGGGAGATTAGATAACGAGTTGGCAGTTCTCACTACAATAGTTAAATCTAGCTAATGTACGGCAATTTGCTGAAAATTTCAGTCAGATTGATTCACTCTCAACTTAGCCTCGGTCATCATTACTAAAGTCGGTACCGTAAGAATTAAGACAAAACCAGTAGTCTTGGTTATCCGTTTTTATTGGTAAATCAAATCACAAAGAAAAATATTTCTGTGAATCGAACTACAATCCAACAAAAATCTCATGCTCGCCTCGACATCGAGAGTTGATTATGGTCTGAATAAGTTGATTAATGTCTAATTAATAGTTTTTATAACATTTCAGGCCTAAAGACCGACTAACAACAATAGACAGATTTTTCTCGTTTCGTTTTTTTATACTTTCAATGGCCCACACTACATGAAGATCTGACAAGTTATAGTGGGAGTTCACGTCATGGGTCAAATGTGCGGCGTTTGACCCTCTGAAGTCAGACATTGATTACCGTAATCAATCAGCGTTGATGTTTCTAGTGGTTTACCCACAGTTCTGTGCATCAAAAGGCCAAGAACTCGTCATAACAGACCACTTCATTGGCTAACGAGATCATATCATTTAGAACATGACGTCAATGATAGCAACGTTTTCACATCCTAATTGTTTATAGTAAAGAAATGTGATTTTAAACTATAAAAACAAAACGAAATAGGATCTGTGTTTTAATCAGGTTGCTAGCAGGGGTTATTCTTTTGTATTTAATAAACAATGTTAATAAAGTCAACCAATTTTTCATTCTAGCTTCGAGAATAATCTCATTCAACAAAATAAGGGTGGTATTAATTGAAGATCATGGTAATGGAGACTGGAAGTGGGCAAAATCTAGTGTAGTCTCTATCATCCAGAAACCTATTCTACGAATATTAGACTAAATTTAGTATAATAAGTTACAGGTGAGCTTTTCTCTATTTATATTCCCGCATTGTTGTCACCCATATCCATTCACAATTCTTGTAAACACTCAACTAGAGGTTGATTTTTCGAAATTCTTGCTTGCTGGAATTGTTCTGCTGGTCAGTGGTCATAAAGAGTAACCTCAAAAACAAGATAAAGCTGTGACTAAGTAAAGTGTTTGAAGTTAGTACAGCCTTGGCAAAATTATAAAATAACTGGTCTGATTCCGAATTTCTAATTCGGGGAAATAATTCGTCTGAAACCAATTCACGGACCAGGCATAAGTTTGTATAGTCGGACAACATAATACTTTGTTTACACTTTGAGTTAGAGGAGCGCTTTTCAGGTGTTACCTTATATTCATTAAAGCCTATAAAGTATCAATGAAACAAACAACAGAAAAAAGAAAGATGCATATTTTTACTTGAGCATGGAGTTCAGGGTCCATGTACGTGTTGTATATTTTATTCTTGGCTGTCTTTATATGGATAAATGATTTTTTTGAAAAATGAATTGTTATCAGGTCAAAATATAATTTTCTTGGATTATATGTTTGTAGTAATGAGGTCGGAGTAATACTATCTGGCGCCAACTTTACCCTGGCCGCCTACTACTGGCATTGTATATTATTTTGTTTGTTTACAGTAGGCTTATAAATCTGTGTAGGTTAATGACAGAGATTGGTTGTTGAGATGATGACCATACTACCGGCCGGTGAAGATGAGACAGTTTTATATGATGGATCAGGTAACCATAAAAGGTAAGTCCTGCTTGATTTTATTTTACCATCGCCAGTATTGTCTAAACCAGTTCAAGTTTTATAATAGTAGTCCTTATTATTTAGTTATTAAAAAGGTGAAGATTTATTTTTAAAAAAGCGCTGCCATTCTCAACACTAACCGGTCTTATGCCTTGTAGCTACATGTACTTGGGTGTCATTGTTGCTGGTTGGTGTAGTAAACTTGAGATGGCTGAACCCGGCCCCACCACTGCTTGCTATAAGAGGGGGGTTGGATGGCCAAATGGTTAGTTTGCGCGCACTGTATCATACAGCCTGCCATTAATTATAAGTCGACTGACGTGGTTTCAAATCCTCGGTTGAACATGGCAAGGAGTAGGGTAGCCTGTTTCTTCCCACTGCAAGTGAATTATTGAAATAAAATTGAACCATGTGTTAGTAACGAAATGACCTAGTTTGTGTCCAGTGGAAGTTAAACCCCATTTCTTTCTCTCTGTTTGCTAGAAATCCTGTAATAAATACTGACATTGCCAAAAGTAAATTTCAGCATAATTATGGTCAAGTAAATAATACCATGTAATTGTAGGTAGAACATTATAATTTTAATATTTTGTATCTTTTCAGTTCGATGTATTTGTAGTCAAAAGAATGTAAGAGATATGAGAGTTTCTGGAATTCTGCAATTATTTAGTTATAGCTACTACCCGAGTTGGAAAATGATAGATCGGCAATAACAAGGTATGAATAACCAACTCCCAATTTCATTGCAGCAATCTGTTAATTGGGAATTTCTGTATAAAACGTCCTAATTTGTAAATTATCTACACATCTATAAACTATTACGTACAGCGGTAAAAAATCTATTGTTGACAATTCTGAATAGCAGTAATATTTAGCCATCTTTCTGTAATGTTTCGTAAAAAAGTACTCTTGATTGTCCCAGCCTGTCAATCAGAAAGAGAAAGGGCGCGTAACCTATTTTTTTACTCAAAAGCGTGGTAACCTATTTTTTACTCAAAAGTGCACGTAACCTATTTTTTACTCAAAAGTGCACGTAATCTATTTTTTACTCAAGAGTGCGCGTAACCTATTTTTTACTCAAAAGTACGTGTAACCTATTTTTTACTCAAAAGTGTACGTAATCTATTTTTTACTGAAATGCAAGCGCTATTTAATGATTTAATTTAAAAATTTAGAAGCGAGGCTCTATCTTGATTAACAAGTAACATTACTACGGTAATCAACAAAATTTGGCAAAACTTCAGACAGTGATAACTTCACTCAGAACAAAGTAATTTGAATGAAATTTTCAATAGATTAATTTTGAATGATCTATTTTTGAACTATTATAGCTAGAACGGTCAGGTCTTCATCTAAATCTTACATAATGCATCTTTAAGTCAAATCTAAGAGAGAAAGAAATGGGGTTTAACGTCCACTCGACACAAAAGTCAAATCTAATAGTTGAGTGACTAAAGATTTCCTTTGATTATGGACCAACTTCACAATCAGAAGTGGAGTAAGTGGCAATTCTCCTCCCTCAAATTTCATGCGGAACCATAGTGAAATGAAATGGGGTTTAATGTCCTACTGTTCTGTTTTGAACTGGGCTAATGAAGATGGGCCTATGTCACATGGTGTGCTATGAGGGAAATTTTGCCTGAACAGCGGCATTAAAACCTATATCAAATACCAACTGTCAAGGGATCTTTTACGTGCATGCCATGGGAAAATCTGAATGAACTTTCTTGGCCAATGACGGGAATCGAGCACCCGACCTCCAGTCTAGCTAGCCAGCATCTTGCCGTGGCCCCTCAAACCCTAGTAGACAAAATATAACCATGTGTTAGTCTCAAAATGTCTCCAATAAATATCTACCAAACATTAAACTCTATTCTGCTTAAAAAGTATAGGTTTGTTATGATTCTGATATACATTGACTTTTATTGAAGATTTCTATTCCGGTCACAAGATGAAACCGGATTGAATGTTTTTGTATTTTGTATACAGGTTACATATTGTTAACCAGATGAGTTTATTGCCATTATAAAACGTCATTCTGGCAGTCCAGGTTGCATTATAGAGAATACCCACTTTTGTCTGATTTGCATATAATCAACAGATTACAAGAGGTGACCAAACAGAAGAAGCGTTGTGACAGTGTTGATCTGTTTAGGATGTTTGGTTTTATTCCTGAGAGATTTTCTAGAGACTTGTCTATCTTTCTCCATTCAGCTGTTTGTTTTACGATCCGTAATGTGCCTGTTTTTATTTATATTTTCCTGATATTCTCACAATCTGTGTCTCTAGTTTATCTTAAAGGGCAGTTGTAGGGTTGTGAAGATCAACATTTGTCAGCCAGATAGATAATATAACAGAAGATGAGGTTTATGACAATGTTGTTTGTAGTTGGATTGTTGTTTGATTTACTTCTTAGAGATATTCTAGTGATTCACACTATGATACAGATCTTTCTTTGTTTGGTTTAGACTTCATCTGATGTGTGCACATCGCTTCTGATTACTTTCTTCTGTGGGGATTCCTTGTTTTGCGTATATCTTAATCTTGGATCCATTTATTACTTACGACTGATAGTTGGCAGTCCATGACTGATCTATGGTTATGGACTTTGGATATCTTCTTGATCACTAGTTATCCTAAAGAAGGGGAGTTTTAGAATTCATTGTATATTGTGGTCCTGTAAGGTGAAATGTTTGTCATAACCTCATCCCAGCTATACAAGATGAAGACGTCATAATACAAGATGGAGATCATTCAAGATGAAGACCGCTCAAGATGACCGATTTCTGATTTACAACCTTGATGGTTTTTATCAGTTGTTATAAATGGCCAGTTTGAAGCCTGGTGGATTTCATACCGTGTAAAGTATGGAAAGACAGACAATGTATTCTGTTTTAACAAAATAGAAAATATTTAGGCCTGTTTAGTCCTGTAATCTGATTAGAAATCTTTACTAAAAGTCAATGTATCTAAATCACATCACATCTGTTATATTAAATAGATTGGTGTTTAACATCTTGATGATACTTATATTATGTTATTTGAGACTAACACTAGGTTGTTTTTATTTACTATAGTTACATGGACAATACCGCAGAGAACTGTGCAATTTCAACTCGCCCATCTTTAGTTTCTACTGTCAAGTGTTGTTTTACGTGACCGCCAGTGAGCACGGGAGGATATCAATTTTTTGTATGATTCAAACAACTAGTTTACCGCAGACTTTACCTGTGCCAATCGGGACTCGAGTTAGCAGAAACAATTAGGTTCTTTTCAGCCCATGTCAAGATCCAAACTTGGGTCATTATAATCAGGAATAATGTCCAATCTCATTGTTTTTCGTGTGTTCTCTTGTTCCCCGCCCCCCTGCTATGTGCAACCAAATTATTAAAATATAAATTGAATCATATGTTAGTCCTGAAATGACATAGTTTGTGTCGAGTGGACATAAAACCCCACTTGCTCTTGTCTCCTTAATGTACATATTTATAATATATAAGTATACAATACTCCTTGTCTCTTGTCGAGTATGTATTTATAAGTATATAATATTCCTATAAATTATTTTATATATGTTTAAAATTTCAGTATAATGCCTGTTAGTTTTGTTTCTCATTATCAAATATTCTCTGCCAAAAAGCCTTTCATTACCGAAATATCCTTTATCTAATGAAGTAGTAATTTTTATACGCCCACATTTTCATGTGGACGTATTATGTCGTCGCCCCTGTCCGTCCGGACGTCCGTCCGTCCACAATTTGTTTGTGGACTCTCTACAGGTCACAATTCTTATCCGATTTTGACGAAACTTGAAATATAGGTTTATCCCCAAAAGATCTCGGCTGCTTTCGATATTGGCATGTATCGGATCAAAACTTCATGGATTATGGCCCCTGATTGTACGAAAAATCACGTTTTTAGCTTGTGGACCCTATAGAGGTCACAATTTTGAACCGATTTTGATGAAACTTGACATGAATGTTTGTAACCCAAAGATCTTGGTTCCTTTCGATATTTGCGGCTATCGGAATGTAATTTCCTGAATTATGGCCCCTGATTGTCCGAAAAATCACCCTTTTTAGCTTGTGGTCCCTCTGGAGGTCACAATTATTATTCGATTTAAAAAAACGTTTGATTATATCACCGTTACACCCTAAGGAAGGTTGAGTTTGAATTTCGGGAAAATCGGACGAAAATTGCCATACAAAATGGCCGCCGTTTGTACGCGAATGCTGTTAGAAAATGGTATATCAAGGTTGTGGACCCTGTGGAGGTCACAATTTTGATTCAATTTTGATGAAACTTTAAATTCATGGTTATAACCCAAAGATCTTGCTTCCCTTCGATATTTGCGCATATCGGATCGTAACTTCCTGAATTATGGCCCCTGATTATACGCAAATTCGCCTTTTTTTTAGCTTGGAGGTCACAATTATTATCTGATTTAAAAAAACGTTTGATTATATTACCGTTACACCGTAAGGAAGGTTGAGTTCGAATTTCGGGAAAATCAGACCAAAATTGCCATACAAAATGGCCGCCGTTTGTACGCGAATACTGTTAAAAAATGGTATATCAAGGTTGTGGACCCTGTAAAGGTCACAATTTTAATTTGATTTTGATGAAACTTGAAATTCATGGTTATAACCCAAAGATCTTGGTTCTTTTCGATATTTGCGCATATCGGATCCTAACTTCCTGAATTATGACCCCTGGTTATACGCAAAATCCCCCTTTCTTTAGCTTGTGGTCCCTCTGGAGGTCACAATTATTATCCAATTTAAGAAAACATTTGATTATATCACCGTTACACTGTAAGGAAGGTTGAGTTTGAATTTCGGGAAAATCGGACCAAAATTGACAGACAAAATGGCCGCCGTTTGTACGCAAATACTGTTAAAAAAATGATATATCATGGTTGTGGATCCTGTATAGGTCACAATTTTAATTCGATTTTGATGAGGAAGGTTGCTGGACGAAATGGTCGCCGTTTGTACGCGAATAGTGTAAAAATATGGTATATCATGGTTGTGGACTCTCTACAGGTCACAATTCTTATCCGAGTTTGATGAAAAGTCACATTTCTAGGTTGTGTACTGTCACACCATAATCATTGTCGGTTTCGAATTTCATTAATATCAGACTGGAACTGACCAACTAAATGGCTGCTCCGAATACAGTATGAAATACAGGACTTAAAGATGTCGGAAAAATCACTTTCGGTATTGCTTGTTCTCTGTCCATCTCTCAAAAATGTGGGCGTATCCTGCCTGGCAGTGCCAGCCTATCTTTAATAATGGTATCAAATCAACATATAAATAACAAAAATACTTGTTCAGTTGCAGGCAAATAGGTGGTTTTCTGTGATGGTAAATGTTTTACCATGTGATGCCCAATGCCTTTTGTGATTTCATAAAACTAATTTAACATTTCAATTATCACCGGAAGTAATGTCATTTTGTCAAACTGTATTTTTAGCTGCAAAAATTTTTTTGATTTGATTCGTTTAAAATTTGGATACATATAGTTGAATCATTGGACAACTAGAACGAATCAATATAATCACATCGATTTCGAAAAATTGTCATCTTTCGGTACTGAGAAATAGCCTATGTTGTCAGGATCACCTTTTCACATTTTTATACGCCCACATTTTCATGTGGACGTATTATGTCGTCGCCCCTGTCCGTCCGGACGTCCGTCCGTCCACAATTTGTTTGTGGACTCTCTACAGGTCACAATTCTTATCCGATTTTGATGAAACTTGAAATATAGGTTTATCCCCAAAAGATCTCGGTTCCTTTCGATATTGGCATGTATCGGATCAAAACTTCATGGATTATGGCCCCTGATTTTACGAAAAATCACGTTTTTAGCTTGTGGACCCTATAGAGGTCACAATTTTCAACCGATTTTGATGAAACTTGACATGCATGTTTGTAACCCAAAGATCTTGGTTCCTTTCGATATTTGCGGCTATCGGAATGTAATTTCCTGAATTATGGCCCCTGATTGTCCGAAAAATCACCCTTTTTAGCTTGTGGTCCCTCTGGAGGTCACAATTATTATTCGATTTAAAAAACCGTTTAATTATATCACCGTTACACCCTAAGGAAGGGTGAGTTCAAATTTCGGGAAAATCGGACCAAAATTGCCATACAAAATGGCCGCCGTTTGTACGCGAATACTGTTAAAAAATGGTATATCAAGGTTGTGGAACCTGTGGAGGTCACAATTTTGATTCGATTTTGATGAAACTTGAAATTCATGGTTATAACCCAAAGATCTTGCTTCCTTTCGATATTTGCGCATATCGGATCGTAACTTCCTGAATTATGGCCCCTGATTATACGCAAAATCGCCTTTTTTTTTAGCTTGGAGGTCACAATTATTATCCGATTTAAAAAAACGTTTGATTATATTACCGTTACACCGTAAGGAAGGTTGAGTTCGAATTTCGGGAAAATCGGACGAAAATTGCCATACAAAATGGCCGCCGTTTTTACGCGAATACTGTTAAAAAATGGTATATCAAGGTTGTGGACCCTGTGGAGGTCACAATTTTGATTCAATTTTGATGAAACTTGAAATTCATGGTTATAACCCAAAGATCTTGCTTCCTTTCGATATTTGCGCATATCGGATCGTAATTTCCTGAATTATGGCCCCTGATTATACGCAAAATCGCCTTTTTTTTTAGCTTGGAGGTCACAATTATTATTCGATTTAAAAAACCGTTTGATTATATCACCGTTACACCCTAAGGAAGGGTGAGTTCGAATTTCTGGAAAATCGGACCAAAATTGCCATACAAAATGGCCGCCGTTTGTACGCGAATACTGTTAAAAAATGGTATATCAAGGTTGTGGAACCTGTGGAGGTCACAATTTTGATTCGATTTTGATGAAACTTGAAATTCATGGTTATAACCCAAAGATCTTGCTTCCTTTCGATATTTGCGCATATCGGATCGTAACTTCCTGAATTATGGCCCCTGATTATACGCAAAATCGCCTTTTTTTTTAGCTTGGAGGTCACAATTATTATCCGATTTAAAAAAACGTTTGATTATATTACCGTTACACCGTAAGGAAGGTTGAGTTCGAATTTCGGGAAAATCGGACCAAAATTGCCATACAAAATGGCCACCGTTTGTACGTGAATACTGTTAAAAAATGGTATATCAAGGTTGTGGACCCTGTAAAGGTCACAATTTTAATTCGATTTTGATGAAACTTGAAATTCATGGTTATAACCCAAAGATCTTGGTTTTTTTAGATATTTGCGAATATCGGATCGTAACTTCCTGAATTATGGCCCCTGGTTATACGCAAAATCCCTCTTTCTTTAGCTTGTGGTCCCTCTGGAGGTCACAATTATTATCCAATTTAAAAAAACGTTTGATTATATCATCGTTACACTGTAAGGAAGGTTGAGTTTGAATTTCGGGAAAATCGGACCCAAATTGACAGACAAAATGGCCGCCGTTTGTACGCGAATACTGTTAAAAAAATGATATATTATGGTTGTGGACCCTGTATAGGTCACAATTTTAATTCGATTTTGATGAGGAAGGTTGAGTTCTAATTTCGTGAAAATCGTACCAAAAATGCCGGACGAAATGGTCGCCGTTTGTACGCGAATAGTGTAAAAATATGGTATATCATGGTTGTGGACTCTCTACAGGTCACAATTCTTATCCGATTTTGATGAAAAGTCACATTTCTAGGTTGTGTACCGTCACACCATAATCATTGTCGGTTTCGAATTTCATTAATATCTCTCGAAAATGTGGGCGTATCCTGCCTGGCAGTGCCAGCCTATCTTTCACATTTTAATAAGGCTTTATGAGGGTCACTACAATTTGTATTCAATTTTCTGTCAGGAAATTCAAAGTGGTTATTTTTGTAATCCAATTTAAATATTTCTTGATAAAGGAAGTGATGTCATCATATCGAGTTTTTGATTGCTATAGGACCCTACTACAGGCGGATAAAACGTTGAGCTCAGATTTTAATCTCAATTTTGAATTTCTTCCATTTCGATTTAATAGGGAAAAAAGTATTCATATTTTTATACACCCACATTGAAATGTTGTCGTATATTATCATCGCGTCAACAATTACTTAGATTAATACACATGTTTAATGTCATGAGACGAAGAATCCTATTGATTTTCAGCGATTTTCAATAATTGCTGCCAGAGTTATGGCCCTTGATCACTTTGAAACATCTTGTGAATGCTTTAGATACCATAGTTATCATCTGATTGATTTTATATCGATACACCGTGTTTACGAATTCGCAATCACCTAATTTTACAAACGAAAAAATTTCCCGGAAGTTGAGACCAATTTGACAACTTCTTTAAATTTGCATGATTTTCATGAAATTTCTAATGTTTGTAGATATTACTAATGCAACTTGACAAATGTCATTAGAAATTTTCAAAATTATCTCCCCTTGAAGAAAATTAAGGATCAAAGTTTTCAAAATAAATCGACAAAATATAGCTTTTACTTATTTCCCCTTCGAGAAATTACAGATCAAAATTTTCAAAAAAATCGACAAAATATAGGTCAGATTGACTTGAAAGTTTCAAACTATTCTCCCTTTGGAGAAATTAAGGATCGAAGTTTTCAAAAAAATCGATAAACAATAGGTCAGATTGACTTGAAATTTTTTTTTTCTGTACTAGTTAAGAAATTACTGATTAGTACAAAAAATATAGAGTTTGTCAATTGAACCGGAAGTGCCACCATCTTATATCTCAGAATCGAAGCAGAAGATCTTTCTGAAACTTTGACCTACCCCCCAAATATGGGTTTTGGCTGTGGATTAGATATATTTTCAAAACGTTTTATGAATTCGAAATCCCTGAATTTTACGAACGAAAAAATTAACAATGCATAGTTGTAACTTTGTGGTGTTTTTCAAACTTATCTCCCCTTGGAGAAATTAAGGATCAAAATTAAGGATCAAAGTTTTCAAAAAAATCGCCAAAATATAGATTTACGTATAATTTTTCTTTGAGTATTTTGAAAAAAATCTTTTTCACCTACATGTTCAGATTTTTGAATTTCAAAAATTCATTGCGGTCATTTTGTCCCAGAAGTTGAGACCAACTTGACAACTTCTTTAATATTTACACGATTTTCACGAAAATTTGTAATGTTTGTAGATATTACTAATGCGACTTAGATATTTTCAAACTTATTTCCCCTTGGAGAAATTAAGGATCAAAGTTTTCAAAAAAAAATGATAAATTATAGGTCAGATTGACTTGAATTTTTTTTTTCTGTACTAGCTAAGAAATTACTGATTAGTACAATAAATATAGAGTTTGTCGATCGAACTGGAAGTGCCACCATCGTATATCTCAGAATCGAAGCAGGAGATCTTTCTGAAACTTTGACCCCCCCCCCCCCCCCAAGAATGGGTGGTGGCTGTGGAATAGATATATTTTCAAAACGTTTTATGAATTCAAAATCACCAAAATTTTACGAACGAAAAAATTAACAATGCATTGTTGTAACTTTGTGGTGTTTTTCAAACTTATCTCCCCTTGGAGGAATTAAGGATCAAAGTTTTCAAAAAATTTGCCAAAGTATAGATTTACTTATAATTTTTCTTTGAGTATTTTGAAAAAAATCTTTTTCACCTACATATTCAGATTTTCGAATTTCAAAAATTCATCGCGGTCATTTTGTCCCGGAAGTTTAGACCAACTTGACAACTTCTTTAATATTTGCACGATTTTCATGAAAATTTGTAATGTTTGTAGATATTACCAATGCCACTTAGACATTTTCAAACTTATCTCCCCTTGGAGAAATTAAGGATCAATGTTTTCAAAAAACATCGACAAAATATAGGTCAGATTGACTTGAAATTTTCAAACTATTCTCCCCTTGGAGAAATTAAGGATCAAAGTTTTAAAAAAAAAATGATAAATTATAGGTCAGATTGACTTGAATTTTTTTTTTCTGTACTAGCTAAGAAATTACTGATTAGTACAATAAATATAGAGTTTGTCGATCGAACTGGAAGTGCCACCATCGTATATCTCAGAATCGAAGCAGGAGATCTTTCTGAAACTTTGACCGACAAAATATAGCTTTTACTAATTCATTCTTCTTTGAGTATTTTGAAAAAAATCTTTATCACCTGCATTTTCAGGTTTTCGAATTTCGAATTAGATATATTTGCGAAACAATTTCTGGATCTTTGAAGGAATGCCTAAAAAAAACTAAGAGCAGCAATTAGGATTTCGGTCAACCGATGGTCACCATTTTGAATTGAATGTAAAAAATCTACAATAAACACAATAGGCCGTAATATGATCAATGCGTCTCTTATTTTTGAAATTAATAAATTTCAAGATAGCTGGCATCAGGTTCGAATTTTTGGTTTTTGAATATTTCAAGTTACAAATTGCGCCTTTGATCTTTTTACAAAGTTGTTTACAGGACAATTGATGACTTTAATTTTCAAAATTTACAAATTTAACCTAAATATTCGAACAACATATCTTTATATAGGGTAACCATTCATTTTTTTAAGGGTTTATAATGTATTTTTATATATCCACACATAGTTCGAATGAATATAGTTGTCACTACAGCTTTTTACAGATATTTTTCAAGTTTGGTTTGCAGTATTGTGGACATAATGATTACTCCAGTCTATTGTGCATGTTATGGCGTCGCCGTTTGACATGAGTTGTGGAGTATGTCCAGCCTCGTTCTTTCTGGCGACTTGTTACAAATGATGCTAAAACACACTATGGTACACGATTCGTGTACCCATGGTTAAATGATTATTTTGTATTATATATTGAATATCAAGGTAAAATAATGTGTTTTCAATGTTTAGAGTTTGGATGAGATAGACTCACCTACTTTAACAGATTTTTTTTCAAGCTTGTGGACATGATAGTTCTGATTTCTGGAAGGAATAAATTAACCTTACCAAGTTTTCCATCCAGATAAGCTGCTGTCGAGACAGCTGCATTTTTGTTGTTTGTCCATTGTTGTTTCTTTTGTCAAGGCTACAGTTTGTAACAGATCTCAAAATTGATCTGAACCATTGTGGTCAAGAGAGTATGAATCCTGTCTGTGACTTTCTATTCCCTATAGACATGCCCTCCCGTAGCGTATACTATAGAAATGATTGTGGCGGAAATCTGTAATGTATTTGTTTCAAATCCGGTATGAATCCTGTCAAATAAAATTGATCTGAACCATTGTGGTCAAGAGAGTATAAATCCTGTCTGTGACTTTCCATTCCCTATAGACATGCCCTCCCATAGCGTATACTATAAAAACCTTATAGAAATGATTGTGGCGGAAATCTGTAATGTATTTGTTTCAAATCCGGTATGAATCCTGTCAAATAAAATTGATCTGAACCATTGTGGTCAAGAGAGTATGAATCCTGTCTGTGACTTTCCATTCCCTATAGACATGCCCTCTCGTAGCGTATACTATAAAAACCTTATAGAAATGATTGTGGCGGAAATCTGTAATGTATTTGTTTCAAATCCGGTATGAATCCTGTCAATGTTAAGGCTTCCACAACTGTTTGTTCTGTATTTACACCCCGCCACATTTTGGCGAAAAACATGTGAACGATAGTCTACAGTTTTTAACAAATTTTATTTCAAAACTTCTGTATTCCACGAATCCTTCAGTGTCCATAACAGATTTTTTAAATTTAGATTTAGTGTGAATTATTCTGTTTCAGAGTCGTACACGACTTGATTAGGTCTCATGCAAGGGCAACCCCTAAAGATTTTCAACAAACCACAATCTTACGTTCATAAACAATCCCTCTTTTCCACAAAACTTTGTTGATGCGATTGAGTCGACAGTTTGTAACAAATTTTATTTTCAAATTAGATTTAAAGATTTGGGTTTAAAGAGAGGATAAATCCCATTGATTTTCACCACTTTCTTTCCGAAGTTACCTCCCCTTGACCCATACTGCGATAATTAATCACTGCCCTATGCCGTCCATTAAAAACGCTCACATGATAAACTATCCTACTGCTTTGTACACCTGATGCACATGTTTATGTAAACCAAAGTTTGCAAACTGTCGACTTCTGCCACTCTGGTATAAGTGATGTATAATTATGTGCTTGTGGGTGATATTGCAGTACAGTCTTTACCATTGTAAACTGTCTTTACAGATTTAATCTCTTTATCTTTCAAAACAAGGTTAGATACTCCGAAATTTGTCTAAGCAAACAATACCGGTTCTGTGAAATTATATTGAATAATTAGTGGACTATTTTGTGATTCCTCTCTGATGAGTTAGTTTTTAACCAAATTTTTGTAAAATTCTTACTTTGTCTTAAAACCTTGTGAACGTGATAGAGGCTACAGTTTTGAATTATTTTGTGTCAAATTTTTGTGAAGGGTTTTGTGACATGATGAACTCTGTCGATACTTTGATAATCTGCAAATGAGACTTTGTTTATTATCGCAGCAATGGTACTTGAGAATCAAGAGTATATAGCACTTCAAATATTAATAACTTTGCTCAGAATAAAGTAATTTGACTGATATATTCATTTTATATCATCCATTTTTAAATTATTGTAGCAAGAAAGGTCAGCTCTAAGATTTGCATAATCTTTAAAATGTATTCATCTATTTTGTCAGACAGAAGAACTCCCCTATATCTGGTATAAATAGTTGAAATAACATACCCACTTTCCATCACATGGTATAAATAGTTGAAATAACATACCCACTTTCCATCACATGGCTCGCTAGCCTGGAGGTCGGGTGTTCGCCCCCCGCATTGGCTGAGAAAGTTATCCAGATTTCCAGCATGGTTCCCCTTGTCAGTCATGCAGAACGGAGGAGGGCCTGACAAGGTCAGCTGTCTAGTCGTTCAGATGGGACGAAAAACCAAGGTCCCCTGTACACATTGGCGTGCACATAAAACATCCCTTGGCAGTTGGAAATCGATATAAGAGTAGGTCGTAGTGCCGCTGTTCAGGTAAATGTTCCCTCATAGCACACTGTATGGTGTATGCCCGTCTTTATTAGCCCAGTTTAGGAGCAGAACAGTAGGACGTTAAACCCCATTTCATTCCATTCCATCTCCATCACATAACAATAAGAGTAGGATGTTAAACCACTCTTGCTGTAGATATTAATAAGAGATTTATCGTGAATAGTAATTATACAACATATTCATTTTGAATGGGTTGGGTTCTGCAATCCTGGCTTTGTTCAAGGAGAACCTTTGGGGTTAAAGGTCTGATACCCTCTTGTCATCAGTAACGAGGGGAGTGTGTCAGGTCATTTGGATGAGATAAAGAACAGGAATACATCCATGCATGTCAGCCTGACAAGTATGTAAGAGAACTGTTGACAGTCCGAATTAGAGCAGGCGCCCTCTGTATCTACGGTCTGTCATTGATTCAACTGGCGGGGTATCGATTCTCGGGTTGAACATGACCAGGAGTAGGGTTGCCTGTCAAACCTCGTGGGTTTTCTCTGGGTCTTCAGTCTTCCCACTGCTAAAGACACCTACGCGCAAGCGAATTATTGAATTGAAATTGAAATGTTAGTCCTGAAATGACCTAGTTTGTGTCGAGTGGACATTAAACCCCATTTCTCTCTCTCTAATCACTCAAATTTCATGTGGAACCATAGTGAACAAAATATAACCATGTGTTAGTCTCAGAATGATTCTAGTAAATATCTACCAGATATTAAACTCCATTCCACCTAAAAGAATAGGTTTGATTTGATTCCGATATACATTGACTTTTATTGAAGATTTCTATTCCGGTCACATGATGAAACTGGGTTGAATGTTTTTGTATTTTGTATACAGGTTACTATTGGTAACCAGATGAGTTTATTGGCGTTATAAAATGCCATTCTGGCAGTGTAGATTACATTATAGAGACCATTTTGTATTTTGTATATATGGTTCTAGTTATAACATACTAATCTACTAACTATACTACCATACAACATACCAGATGAGTTTTTTGGCATTATAAAACTTCATTCTGGCAGTCCAGATCACATTATAGAAACCATCCACTTTGTCTGATTTGTATATAATCAACAGACTACAAGAGGTGACCAAAGAGATGAAGTGTTGTGACAATGTTGATCTGTTGAGGTTGTTTGGTTTTATTCCCGAGAGATTTTCTAGAGACCTGTCTATCTTTCTCCATTCAGCTGTTTCTTTTACGATCCATAATGTGCCGGTTTTTCCTGATATTCTCACAATCTGTGTCTCTAGTTTATCTTAAAGGGCAGTTGTAGGGTTGTGAAGATCAACATTTGTCAGCCAGATAGATAATATTACAGAAGATGAGGTTCATGACAATGTTGTTTGTAGTTGGATTGTTGTTTGATTTACTTCTTAGAGATATACTAGTGATTTACCATATGGTACAGATCTTTCTTTGTTTGGTTTAGACTTCATCTGATGTGTGCACATCACTTCCGATTACTTTCTTCTGTGGGGATTACTGTGTTGATGTTTATCTTAATCTTTGGATCCAGTTATTACTTATGACTGATAGTTGGCAGTCCATGACTATTGTATGGTTATGGATCTGGGATATCTTCCTGATCACTAGTTATCTTAAAGAAGGTGAGTTTTAGAATTCGTTGTATATTGTGGTTCTGTAAGTTGAAATGTTTGTCATAACCTCATCCCAGCTATATATACAAGATGAAGACGCCATAATACAAGATGGAGATCATTCAAGATGGAGACCGCTCAAGATGACCGATTTCTGATTTACAGCCTTGAAGGTTTTCATCAGTTGTTATAAATGGCCAGTTTGAAGCCTGGTGGATTTCATACCGTGTAAAGTATGGAAAGACAGACAATATATTCTGTTTAACAAAATAGAAAATATTTAGGCCCGTTTAGTCCTGTAATCTGATTAGAAATCTTTACTAAAAGTCAATGTATATATCATTCCAGTCTTAACCCTTTCATTGCGTCTACCCGATAGTACCGGGTATTATAAAATGCCGTAGAAAAGCGCATACCCGGTATTACCAGGTACTCAGTACGGTCCTCTCTAAAATTACCACCGTAGCTGCAAGCGCCATCTATTGTATTTTCTATACACTAGAACATATTTCCACGTGTTTAAAAGCGGCAAACCGTAAAATGGCGGAGTGCATAGTAACAACGCAGACGATGCAATCTCGGCGTAGTCGTGAATCATGTGAATGACATCTTCGTTGACCAAGACAGTGTGGACAATTTCTAGGCGTGTACTGATACACATAATTCGTTTCAAAGTAGTTGACAATGATTGTAGTCAGGAGAGTGATGGGTAGTATAAAGTGCGTGGTTTGTTGCGCGACCCTCCGCCTATGGCTTTTATGAATATGCCCCCGCCCCCAATGTGAACATGATAGCCCTGAAGTATGTCTGCAGTATAGTCTATTCTGACGATAATTCTGATGTTGATAATAATGCTGGCCTGTTGGATTGTAAAAGAGTTAGACAATTCCCGAGTCCCGAACGTGTAGAGATCTATTGATAATTATATGGGGTGAAAGTGAAAACAAGGTATTGCAATCCGCACGTGGTCATGACAACGGGAGACGTTGTGCGCGTGTTTATGGTGGCATTGCTCGTAGCTGCTATTGATATTTGTGTTCGTGTTATATATCTTTATCATAATCCTTATTAATGTGACAGTCCAGTTTTAATTTGTTTCTTATTAGCGATACAGCACTGGCTTCACGAGAGGATGAAATGAACATTATCGATATTCAGCTTTCCAAAGGTAGTCCCACCCCAACACCTTTCTGAAAACATTGTTTAGGGTAAAAGAGGCCACAATTTTTAATGTTGTTGTATTTGGGGTTTTCTTTCTTAGATTTGGAGTAAACCGCACCTTCGTCGCTTTCTAGGACCTTGTTATTCTGGATTTACACCCCCATTCGTTCTTTGTCCATCTCTTGCCAAATGTGGGTGTTTCTGTTAAGATTATTTTTTATTTTTGTTAATATCCCATAAATCTTATCTCAGACTCTAAACATGGGGTCGGTCTGAAACTTTGACCTACCCACCCAAAGAATAGGTGGTGGCTGTGGATCAGATATATTTTCAAAACATTTTACGAATTCGAAATCGGCGAATTTTACGAACGAAAAAATTAATAATGCATTGTGTAACTTTGTTTTTTTGACCGATTCTTACTAATTCTTATTTCTTTGAGTATTTTGAAAAAAATTCTTTTCACCTGCAGTTTCAGATTTTCGAATTTCGACAATTCGTTGCTGTCATTTCGTCCCGGAAATTGAGACCAATTTAAAAACTTTTTTAATATTTGCACGGTTTTCATGACATTTGTAATGTTTTTAGATATTACTGATGCAACATGAAAAATGTCATTAGAAATTTTTCAAACTTATCTCCCCTTGGAGAAATTAGGAATAAATGTTCAAAAAAAAAATCGACAAAATATAGCCTATGTTATAGGTTTTACTAATTTTTTTCTTTGAGTATTTTGAAAAAAAAAACCCTGTCACCTGCATTTTCAGATTTTCGAATTTAGGAAATTCATCGCTGTCATTTTGTCCAGGAAGTCAAGACCAATTTTCAAACTTATCTCCCATTGGAGAAATTAGGAATAAATGTTTTCAAAAAAAATCGACAAAATATAGCCTATATTATAGGTTTTACTAATTTTTTTCTTTGAGTATTTGGAAAAAAAACCTGTCACCTGCATTTTCAGATTTTCGAATTTAGGAAATTCATCGCTGTCATTTTGTCCAGGAAGTCAAGACCAATTTTCAAACTTATCTCCTATTGGAGAAATTAGGAATAAATGTTTTCAAAAAAAATCGACAAAATATAGCCTATATTATAGGTTTTACTAATTTTTTTCTTTGAGTATTTGGAAAAAAAACCTGTCACCTGCATTTTCAGATTTTCGAATTTAGGAAATTCATCGCTGTCATTTTGTCCAGGAAGTCAAGACCAATTTTCAAACTTATCTCCCCTTGGAGAAATTAAGGATCAAAGTTTTCGAAAATTCGTCGCTGTCATTTTGTCCCGGAAGTTAAGACCAACTTGACAACTTCTTTAACATTTGCACGATTTTCACAAAATTTGTAATGTTTGTAGATGTTACTAATGCGACTTAGAAATTTTCAAACTTATCTCCCTTGGAGAAATTATGGAGCAAACATTTAAAAAAAAATCAACAAAATATAGGTCAGATTGACTTGAAATTTTTCCTTTAATAGCTAAGAAATTACTGATTAGTACACAAAATATGAAGTTTGTCAATCGATCCAGACGTGCCACCCTCTTGAAAAGAGAAATATCCCTAAGGCTTTGCAACATTTCACTATTAGACACAGGAGTTATATTTTCTGAATCCTTGAATGAATGCCTATAAACGTTCTGAGCAGAATTTGAGTTCAGTCAACTGATGGTCAACATTTTGAATTGAATATGAAAAATAATGAAATCAAGGATCAAAGTTTTCGAAAAAAAATCGACAAAATATTGGTCAGATTGACTTCAAATATTCAAACTAATCTTCCTTTGCAGAAATTAAGGATCATAGTTTACAAAAAATTCGACAAAATATAGATTTTACAAATTCACTTTTCTTTGAGTATTTTGAAAAAATCTTTTGCCTGCATTTTCGGATTTTGAAAATTCGTCGCTGTCATTTTGTCCCGGAAGTTGAGACCAACTTGACAACTTCTTTGATATTTGCGCGATTTTCACAAAATTTGTAATGTTTGTAGATGTTACTAATGCGACTTTTTTAAACTTATCTCCCCTTGGAGAAATTAAGGAGCAAAGTTTTCGAAAAAAATCAACAAAATGTAGGTCAGATTGACTTAAAATGTTTTCCCGTACTAGCTAAGAAATTACTGATTAGTACATAAATTATGGAGTTTGTCGATCTATCTAGGAGTGCCACCCTCTTGAATCCCTAAGGCTTTTGCAATATTTCACTATCAGACACAGGAGTTATATTTTCTGAATCCTTGAAGGAATACCTAAAAACGTTCAGAGCAGAATTTGAGTTCAGTCAACTGATGGACACCATTTTGAATTGAATATGAAAAATAATGAAAAAATATTAGCAGATCTAGTTTTTCTTTTATTTATATGTTTACAGCATAGTTAATTAATAGGGATTGGTTTTGATTACTTCTGGAAAGCTTTCATATGGGCAAGATTACAAATAATTTACGCATTTCTGTTTTTTGTTTTTTTATTTTTTTATTAACAGATCAATGTGAAGGAGATATGATTAACGTTAGATGGTAGAGATGATGGCTATATTTATTGATGGTAGAGATGATGGCTATATTGATGGCTGAAGATGACAGTTTATGCTGTAATAGATGTTCATACTCTAATAAGGCGAATCATAACTATGTTTGATTTTATGCACCAGTGTATTTTTATAATCTACATTTCATTTCCCCAGCAAAAAGTCCCCCTTCCCCCAATGAAAAAAGTGTAGTTTTATAACCTAAATTTTATTCCCCTGCAAAATGTCCCTCCTCCCCCTGTCACATAAAAAGGCAAAACTGAGTTGGGGCCAAATTTGTAGTTACTAGGATATGTACTTTCTGTTGTAGTACATATTCCAATCAGTGAAAAAAGTGTAGTTTTATAACCTAAATTTTATTCCCCTGCAAAAAGTCCCTCCTCCCCTGGTCAAGTAAAACGGCAAAACCTAGTAACTCACTTTTTTTTTATCAAAATTGAGTTAGGGCCAAATTTGTAGTTACTAGGGTATGTACTTCCTGTTGTTGTACTAGATATTCCAATCTTTTGATTTTGTAAGCAGTTACACCCATGACACAACCGTTCATTTGCCTAGTATGCCACGGAAAAACCTAGTAACTCAATAGTAAAATCAATAGATAAATTGGGACTTAATATTCATTCATTAAGTTTTCCTTTGTTTTCTCAAAATAAGAAAAAGGTGAGTTACTAGGTTTTGCCTTTTAATGGGAGCCTTGTGAAAAATATGTCGACCATAAAAACAAATTGTCCGTCAATTTTATTACAACCCTGAGAACACTTCCCGACCTCTCGTTGCCGTGAGCTCGTTACAGCTCTTGTCTCGATTATCCATTTCTTCATTAAATTATGAATGAAAGTTGAGCAGAAAATTGGATCCTAATCTAGTAAATATAGCAGGTTAGCAATGACATCAAGAGTTTATTATGGTCTGGATAAGTTAATTAATGTCTAATTAATAATTGAGAGAACATTTCAGGCCTAAAGAAAGTCCTGCAATAGGCAGATTTAGCTCTTGCATAATGTATGTTTTATAGTACTATTCCATTCCATTAAATTGTCCTAGTTTGTAAATGTACAGTGAGAGACATTGCTTTGTATTAAAAAATAGACCATGAAAGTCGAGCGGTTCAGGGTTCCATACTCGTGATTAGCATGTCTCGGGTTCCAGTCCTGACGAAGGTCGAGAAGAACCTTTGGGGTTTTTCAAGCCCAGTACCCACTTGTCAAGGCCAATGCCTGTATAGCTGACACGGGGAAGTATATCTGGTTGTTGGGATGTGACGAAGAACCGGGGTCCATCCATGTCACATTGACGAGTACGTAAGAGAACTCTTGACAGTTGGAATTAGAGGAAGAGTAAGTGGAAATGCCACCGCTTGGCTAAATTCTCCTCCCTCAAATTTCATGCGGAACTATAGTGAACAAAATATAACCATGTGCTAGTCTTTAAATGACTTGAGTAAATATCTACCAGACATTAAACTCTATTCTGCTAAAAAGAAAAGGTTTGATTTGATTCCGATATACCATTAGTATTTCTATTCAGGTCACAAGAGGTCTAAATATTTTTGTATATTGTATATCATACTCCTGCGCAGTGTTTCGTTTGATTAGAACTAATCCACTTCACACTGCTATCTTGAGTGAACATTGTTGTGCTAAATTATTATTGGTCAGTGTTGCCATTACCAACCAATGACCTGCATTGTAACAAACAATATCGGGGTTAACCAGACCTCAAAATATGTTACCGCAATGTATCTAGTGACAATCGCGACTTGTTTACGTCATAACCCGCGAAATTTATTATGCTCGATTGTCCAGTGCCAACATGTTTTCTTCGTCGTCCATTTTGAAAATTATGCCGAATGCGAGAAGAGAGGAGGGATTTGATTGGACATTAAAAAGAGACACGCCCCGCCCAATTTCAAGAATATGACTTCTATCCAGCAATGGTAAGAGAGGGATTTCTCGCGCCATTGCTTCAGGAATATGATTGTATATGGGTACTAGTTATAACATACTAATCCACTAATTATACTAATCTACTAACTATACTACCATACAACATGTTACATACAGATTAGTTTATTGGCGTTATAAAACGTCATTCTGGCAGTCCAGATTACATTATATAGACCATCCACTGTCTGATTTGTATATAATCGACAGACTACAAGAGGTGACCAAACAGATGAAGTGTTGATCTGATGAGGTTGTTTGCTTTTATTCCTGATGCATTATAGAGACCGAGACCATCCAAGAAGGGTGACCAAACAGAAGAAGTTTTGTGACAATGTTGATCTGTTGAGGTTGTTTGGTTTCATTCCTGAGAGATTTTCTAGAGACTTGTCTATCTTTCTCCATTCAGCTGTTCGTTTTACGATCCATAATGTGTCTGTTTTTATGATATTCTCGCAATCTGTGTCTCTAGTTTATCTTAAAGGGCAGTTGTAAGGTTGTGAAGATCAACATTCGTCAGTTACAGCTAGATAGACAATATGACAGAAGATAAGGTTTATGACAATGTTGTTTGTAGTTGAATTGTTGTTTGATTTACTTCTTACAGATATTCTAGTGATTCACCATATGGTACAGATCTTTCTTTGTTTGGTTTAGACTTTTTCTGATGTGCACACATCGCTTCTGATTGCTTTCGTCTGTGGTGATTCCTGGTATCGCATATATCTTAATCTTTGATAGTTGGCAGTCCATGACTAATCTATGGTTATGGACTTTGGATATCTTCCTTATCACTAGTTATCTTAAAGAAGGGGAGTTTTAGAATTTGAGGTATATTGTGGTCCTGTTAGGTGTAACATTTGTCATAACCTCATCCCAGCTATACAAGATGAAGACGCCATAATACAAGATGAAGACCACTCAAGATGGCCGACTTCTGATTTACAACCTTGATGGTTTTTATCAGTTGTTATAAATGGCCTGTAGAAGCCTGGTGGATTCCATAATGGAGTAAAGTAAATGGAAAGGCAGTGTATTCTACAGCTTTCGTTGTACCCTTTAACAAAATAGAAAATATTTAGGCTTGCTCTGTTATTTAAATTCAATATATATATCTGAATCAAATCACATCTGTTATTGTACATCCAACGCGTAGTTCAGGCGTATTAGGTCACAATTTTTAAAATGAAACATTGCTACACCATAAGGTTGTTTGTATTTAATTTCATGAAAATTGGAACAAAACTGTATGAACAAAGTATGTAATACCATGGTTGTCGATCCTCTAGAGGTCAGAATTCTTATCTGACTTTGATGTATTTCCCACATGGTCTTTAAAGTCTGGTTATTACTTTGATGAAACTGAAAAATATGTTTATTTCTCAGAGATTTCAATTCCTTTCGATATTCGGGCATATTAGACAGTAAATTCCAGGATTATGTCCCCTGATTGTAATTTTAGTATGATGTTTAACGTCTGGTTATTACTTTCCTCGTGTTATTTTGGAACTAACATAAAGCTATATTTATTTACTATGGTTATGTGGGAAATGCGAGTTTGGGTAATTTCATCCTGACTGTGGTATCTCAACCCACTCATCTTTTGTTTCAACTATACAAGGTTCTTCTTCGTGCACGCTAGTGTACATGGGTCGATATCGATTTATCGTCCCATTCCAACAACTAGGTACACTTTCCCTGTCAGTTCTGCAGGCTTGTCCTTGGCAAGTGGGTCGCGGGCTTGTAGAATCCCGAAGGTTCTTTTCAGTCCTCGCCGCGATTAGAATCCAAGACATTCTAATTAAGAGTACAGTACCCTAACCGCATGACTTTCATGGCTCCTAGCTGTTGATGTATTGGCACTTGTCTCTTTACTGTATATATTTATTGGTATATATTATCCCTTGTCTCTTTACTCTATATATTTAACATTATGCAAGAGGTAAATCTGACTATTGCAGGTTTATCTTTAGGCCTGAAATGTTATATGAATTATTAATTAGACATAAATTAACATATCCAGACCCTAATCAACACTTGATGTCATCTCTAGCCTGCGATATTTACTAGAATAGGATCTGATCTGCTGCTCAATGTTCAATCATGATTAAATCAAGAAATGGATAATTGAGACTACGTTTTTTATTGTGCCGACTTTAGTCTCATGTGGACGTATATGTGACTCGCTCCCACGAAACCAGACGCTTGTGGCACAACTTCATTTTATATTATGGGCACAAAAACATAAACTGTTTGCCTTCTTGTTACTATTAATGAGCTATACTCAACTCAAGATGATATGACGAATTTAAAAAGAATTGCATTTTTAGAAAGCTTAGGTGTAGACTATTCAAATATGGTGCCAGCTCTATTTTTATAAAAATGACCAAACGTCTGGTTTTTGTGGGAGTGGCTCTCATATTGACGTCACCCCTGTCCATCTGTATGTTTATAACCAAAAGATCTTGGTTCCTTTCGATATTCCTGAATTATGGCCCTTAATCAGGATTTTAGCTTGTGGTCCCTCTAGAGGTATGTGCCTGCAAGCTCTTCATTTCCCATATTGTATCTTTAAGTAGTAGATTTTAACTGCCCGTATATTTTACACCATACTATGAAACTCACTGATTCTCATACTAGTGGATTAAATGTAGAGTGTCACACAACTGTTTTTATACGCCCACATTTTCATGTGGACGTATATTGTCGTCGCCCCTGTTCGTCCGTCCGTCCAAAAAACTTGAAATATAGGTTTATCACCCTAAGATCTCGGTTCCTTTCGATATTGGCATGTATCGGACTGTAACTTCATGGGTAATGGCCCTTGATTGTACGAAAAATCGCGTTTTTTAGCTTGTGAACAGTGTAGAGGTCACAATTTTGAACCGATTTGGTTGAAACTTGAAATGCATGTTTATAACCCAAAGATCTTGGTTCCTTTCGATATTTGTGCCAATCGGATAGTAACTTCCTGAATTATGGCCCCTGATTGTCCGAAAAAAACGCCCTTTTTAGCTTGTGGTCTCTCGGAGGTTAAAATTGTTATCCGATTTAACAAAACGTTTGATTACATCATCGTTCCATGGTTATGAAGGTGGAGTTCTAATTTCGTGAAAATCGGAAAAAAATTGACGGACAAAATGGCCGCCGTTTGACGCAAATAGTGTGAAAATATGTTATATCAAGGTTGTGGAGGTCACAATTTTGAACTGATTTTGATGAAACTTGAAATACATGTTTATAACCTAATGATCTTGGTTCCATTGCTTATTTGCCCATATCAGATCATAACTTCCTGAATTATGGCCCCTGATTGTGATCCCTCTTGAGGTCACAATTATTATCTGATTTAAAAAAACGTTTGATTATATCACAGTTACACCGTAGTTATGGGTGAGTTTGAATTATGATTTTCTGATGATTACTTAAAATGAAACAACTCTTGTTGACTGCCCGGACGATTTGGCTGCTGTGTGGGCGTATGTTTTGTTGCCTGGCAACCTATTTTTAATTAGGATAGAGCTCACGCAACACCCCCTTTGTAATATATATTAATTACTTGATAGTTTTCCAGTCGTTTATTGTTTTTTTTAAAAATGGACATCGGCAATATTTATTACAATCTGATTTAAACACAGATCCTATTTCGTTTGGTTTTTATAGTTCAAAATTTTGTTTTACTAGTTTTTACTACACTAGGATCTGGAAGAGTTTTTCTCAGTGATGTGCTCTGGATAATATGAGCAATTAGCCAATGAAACTGTATGTTACTGCGAGTTCTTCGTCCTTTGACGAACGGAACTGTGTTTAAACCACTAGAAAACTCAACGATAATTGATTAATCCTGGGTCTATCAAGTACATAATATACAATAAGTAAAACTTTTATATAAATATTTAGTTATTTTATATTTAAGAGTTTATATATTTATATATATTTTAATCACCATAGTCCCACCCCTAGGCATGTTTTCCTCCAAAAATGTATTCAATTTCCCCAAACATTTTTGTTCTGATGAATACTAGAATAGACTGTTACTTAGATATAGAACACAGTTTGATCCATTTTTCACAGATATTATCTAAATACCTATAGTAGAGAAAACATGGAAATATGAAAATTAATATTACTCAAAACATCAATATCATCAAATTATTTTCTACAAATATTCAAGTTCCTGCATTGTAAGTTTTTGTAAAACTACTGTTGCTATACTTATCTTGCCATTAAGTATTTGACAGGTTAAAAAAAAACAACCATTGTAACATGCTTAAAGCTAAATCTTGCGTTTTGATTGTCTACTGGACAATAACACCTCTCGGTTTTAGTAATTTCTTTCAAAGTCCTAAAAATAAAGCATGTTACAATGTCGATAAACACTTCCTGTTCCGCATTTAGAGGAGTGTTATTGTCCAATATACAACTGTCCATTGCAGTTATTTCATAACAACCTGTCATGACGTCATCATAGGTTGATATATTCGGTTCATATCCACCGCTGATGACGTCATCTCGGGTTGATATATTCGGCTCAAATTAACCACTGATCACGTAGATGATTGAAATAATACAAAGTATACAGAAATAATTTTTTACTCTTTTTACAATGATTATTCGTTTTACTATCCATTTTGTTTTGCCTTTCAATTCAATTACTCCAAAATGGTGACGTTTAAACAAAAAACATGCATGTAATTACTTCAGTAGTTTTTGCTATTTGGCGTAAATTATCAAACAATTATCTAATCACTGTTGCCCTTTTAGAAGTCCCCATTAAATTTGGGATGAAATGGTGTTGTATGTCAGATATAAACCTGCTCTCCTTCGGATTGATATGATAGAGAACACTTGGGCTTCGCCCGCGTTTTCTCTTATATCAACCTCGGTTTGGTTAATATCCTATACATAGACATGTCCTGAGATCATTAGGACGCAAGACGCGTGGTGTAAAATCTTAGGACATGTCTGTTGGACAATAACACTTAAATACGAAACAGGAAATGTTTATCTCGTAAATGAAATTATTGAACTTGAATCCAAAATGCATTTATCTACATTTTCTGAGGGAAGCGCGCCCCCCCCCCATCTCCATCTTTTCATGTTTGGTTGTGAATATTTCATTTTATTGCACTGTCAGTATGTAATACTTTCATGACATGGTAAATATATTTTTAAAGATATATTGTAAATATTTGTATAGATATAAACAATATTTAGTATATATTGTTATACTTTATATTGATATAGTTAATATCGTTATGGATATTGTTATAGTATATATTGTTATGGATATTAATATAGTTAATATCGTTACGGATATTGTTATAGTATATATTGATATAGTTAATATTGTTATAGTATAAATTGATATAGTTAATATTAATAGTTATAGTCATAGTAAATTGTTAGATGTAGTGTAGTAAATATTCATATTGTTATAGATATTGTATATCTTTATATTACAAATACTGTATATTTTTATATAGCAAATATTTATATTGTTATAAAGAGAATATTCATATTGTTATATAGTAAATCATATTGTTAAATAAAGTTAATATTTATGTTATAGATGTCGTATATTTAGTTTGTTACTTCATGGAATATGGCTCCTGATTATAACCTAAAGATCTTGGTTCAAGTCAATATTCGAGCATATCGGGGTCCTAACTCCCTGAATTATGGCCATTAATAGTATGAAAAAACAACATTGTTAGCGTGGGGTTCCTCTCGAGGTCACAATTTTTATCTGATTTAAGAAAACGTTTGACTATATCACCGTTACACGATAATGATGGTTGAGTTCGAATTTCGTGAAAGTCGGACCAAAACGGCTGGACAGAATGGCCACCCCTCGTATGCAAATATTTTAAATATAAGGTACATGTATATCCTTTTGAGGACACAATATTTATCCGATTATGTTGAAACTTGAAATATATCTTTATACATTTTATATCTTGTTTCTTGTCGATATTTGGGCATATCGGATCGTAACTGCCTGCCTGGCAGTCATTGGTTATATTTGAGTTGAAATAAGCAAAATGGTATTCAGGGAGGGTGGGAGCCATATTGACAGAGTTTAAAAGTAAATGTCTGTAGAATAAACAGTTGTTAATCGTACCATTCGAACCACTAGATAGCTGTCCTTGTCATGTCTTCCTTCCTGCACCGCACCACTGACCACCAAGTTGGAAAATCCAAATCAGTCAATGCAGGGATTGTACACCCGACCTCTGGGCTAGCGAGCCAGCATCATACCCACCAGGGCTACCCTAAGTCTTGCCTCGTTATCAATTCCAGTTCCGCTGGTTTAACACATGAACATGAAATCACAAGTGGCGTGAATGGGATTCCCTACTAGTTTGTATCGAGTGGACATTAAACCCCCATTTCTCTTTCTCTCTGAAGAATAAGCAAAGAATATACAAAACAGCTTTTGAGACAAAATGTGTTTTATTTAAAGGTATGAAAACAAGGTAATAAGATTTCTTGTGTTGTATTTTGTGACCTATTAAAGTGTAAATGTTCATGTGCAGAACAAAAGTAGTTTTCTGTCTAAATGATTTACCACAAACATCACATTAACATGGTTTTTCTCCAGTATGGACTATCATGTGATACTTTAGACTACTATTCTGAGTATATGATTTACCACAAACATGACATTTATACGGTTTCTCTCCAGTATGAGTTCTCATGTGCTTCCTTAGATCAGCACGGGTGCTAAAAGGTTTACCACAAAAATCACACTTGTGTGGTTTCTCTCCCGTATGAGATTTTACGTGTCTGCGAAGGCTACCCTGAAAACTGAATGATTTAGTACAAACATCACATTGAAAGGGTTTCTCTCCTGTATGAGTTCTTGTGTGCCTTTGAAGGGTCCCGCGATCGCTGAATGATTTACCACAAACATCACATGTATGAAGTTTTTCTCCTGTGTGAACTTTCATGTGTTGCTGTAGAGTACTACCCTGGGTAAATGAATTACCACAAACATCACATTTATAAGGTTTTTCTCCAGTATGAATTCTCATGTGTATTTGTACATAAGAAATGGTGGTGAATGATTTACCACAAACATCACATTTAAACGGTTTCTCTCCTGTATGGGTTCTATTGTGTCGTTGAAGGGGACCGCGATTGCTGAAAGATTTATCACAAATATCACATTTATAAGGTTTTATTTCAGTATGAATTCTTATGTGCCTCTCAAAAAATCCTTTCCGAAAAAATGATTTACCACAAACATCACATTTAAAAAGTCTTTCTCTGTTATGAACTATGGTCTCTTCTAAGTTAACATGTACTTCGACATGTTTCTCACAGTGTTTTTCTAAATCAGTGTTAGATTTAAATTCTTCATCACACAAATTACACTGATAAACATCAGTTTGACAAGATTCATCTACCTGATCAGTTTTCTCTTCTTTAACATGGTAATTTCCACCCATATCATCAATTTCCTCTTCTTTAACATGACAATATTCATCTATGGCATCCATTTTCTCTTCTTTAAATTGTACATGACAATATTCATTTACATCATCTGTTTTCTCATCTTTAACATGTATTTTATTATGTACTTTTATATCATCGTATTCTTGGAAGATTTCATCACATACGACACACTGATGATAGGTTTTAAGATCTTTACTTTCCTGTAATATATAAAAGATGAAACATTATTGGTTTCCTATGATGTACAAAAGATAGGTTGCCAGGTGATGGAACATACACCACCCACAGCAGCTAAATTGCCCCAGCAGCGACAAGGGTTACCACATATTTATTCATTTGTTAATAATGGGGGAAATTTACCAGCCAATTTCATACAGATCTGATTACAATTTCCGTCAGGGTTAAAAAGGTTCTACAAAATCAAACAGGGATCTAAACTGTGGAAGCAATTTAGAGAAATTGTTGAAATTCAACAAACTGTTTCATTTAAACACACATTATGGAAGAGCAAAAACTGACTTTTGTCGGTCTTCCTTTGAGCCTCAGATGTCATAGAAATTATAAATTAGATCTTTATTTAAACAACAAGCCCAAAATGAACACTGTAGACCCAGTGGCTTGGATTGGGTTCGGATTAAAACAGGATTTCGTCGACTGATTTAATCACTATGGCGTAGTGGGTGGGGTTTCTCCGTGACGTTGACGTCATCATACTTCCGGAAATTATTCATAAAAGACAGTGATGACCGAGGCTATACACAAGCTTCACTAGATACCGTTTAAACATTACTTGATGATCGAGACTATGTAGGTGGAGTTAACGCCTGTCAATCAACAATCGGCCATAGTGGGAAAAGGGTGTCGATGAATTTAACTACCATTTCTAGTAAAAAATTATAGTGGTAACAACTTTGTTCAGGATAAAGTAATTTGACTGAAATTTTCAATATATTCTTGTTTCAACATCTATTTTTGAACTTTTATAGCAAGAATGGCTAACTCCTTGTCAAAAATCATAGTCTAAATTTCATACAGAGGAAAAATTATTGTCATTTGAGCATTCATAAGGTACACCAAAGTGAAACAAATACCCAGAAATAATTGAAATTAAAAAGGGCAAATTAAGGTCAAATAAAGGGTACAGTGGACTTGTATTTGTCCAGAAGGTTAATGTGACTCTGATTGTTTTTACCTGAAAATGATTCTTCCACAAAAAGCTTATACAATTTTGCTACCTGATGTGCCATTAACTGGGGTTCATGGAAAAAGTAGCTTTTTGTTTTTCCCCCTAGACTATTTAAATGAAACATGCAGTCAAATAAATTATGGTTGTCCAATGGCATGCTAAAGTCATCTGAGGAGTTACCCTTTTAAAGGATCTAAATTCAATATTATCCACAATATTTGAAATTGAAAACACAAATTAAAATTCATTATTGGTCTATTTCAATTAATATTGATGTTGTTATCTTATTGGAAAATAATGGACCCTCATATCAAGTATTTAAGACAGAGTGAAACGTTTTAAATCACTGTACATCTCTGCATGTATTTTTGAGACATACATGTAATGGGTTTCGAGGGAAATTTGAATTGAAAGAAGAAAAAAACAAATCCCAGAAAGCAATAATTAGAACTGGTTAATTAATAAATGACGAAAAAATGCCTGACTAAGCAGATGCACAGGGCAGCTGTTTAATTTAGACTATTCACATATTTCATTGGTATCCAGACCACTCGGACTAAGACTACTCAGACCAAAAACAGACTACTTGGACCAACCGAAAAGACTAAGATCACTCAGATACTACTCAGACCAAACTAAAGACCACTCGGGCAAATTAATTTTGACTTATTCATTCTATAAATAAAGTACAGACAATATGGTATTCATTTATTATTATCATCCAATAACACATTTGACAGTAGAAATCGCTTGTATGATAAATTACATAATCTACTGCGATATCACCTTAGGAGATATTGCTTTACATGAATTTGATTGGTCGATCAAAAAGGAACTACATGTACACTTTCTTTTAAATAAAAAGAAACCAATTATTTTAAATAAAAAGAAACCATTTATTTTAAATAAAAAGAAACCACTTATTTTAAATAAAAAGAAACCACTTATTTTAAATAAAAAGAAACCACTTATTCTAAATAAAAAGTAACTTCTTTTTTAGTTAAAAAGAAACTGTTTTTATTTAATGGACCTGGGTCAATATATATGACTTTGCAATAGGTAAACTGCTGTCAAAAAATGATGTATCACTACGCTGTAATCTAATCAGATTCAGTAAAAGTGAAATCTATACCAAAGAATTATATTTATTTATTTGTGCATGTATGAAAGGATTGGATGATAAATAAAATCTCCAACTCGTCTTTTTCTATATCAAAAAATATCACAAAAGACTTTCTATTTAAACAGCGGTCAAAATTCTTGAAATTGGAACTAGGGCATTTTTTTAAAAAAATTGACACAGGAATTTCTTTTTCACTGCGGCATTTTTTAAGAATACTAAGGCAAAACTTTCATTTTATTTTAGTCACTACGTCATTTTATAAACTGAGAAATTTGATTGATAAAGATTATGATTATTATAAGCACATCTTTTTAATGTTTTCATTTATAGTCAGACAGGGGAAGTGGATGGCCGAATGGTTAGCTTGCGCACGCTGTATCAACTGGCGTGGTATCGAATCCCCGGTTGTAAGTGTCAAGGAGCAGGACTGCCTGTCCAGCCTCATGGGTTTTCTCCGGGTCCTCTGGTTTCTTCCCACTGCTAAAGACCTCTACGTGCAAGCGAATTATTGAAATAAAATTAAACCATATGTTAGTCCCGAAATGACCTAGTTTGTGTCGAGTGGACATTGAACCCCATTTTTCTTTCTCTCTTTATAGTCAGTCATATCATCATTACAGAATTAGTCCAGACTTAGGTCACCACAAACACCCATAAAATATTTAGGGTTAAGTCCACATGATTGTTGTAATATCAGGAGATATCAAGAGACCTTAAAATTCTAGCAATCCATGTGAATCTGCTTTGGCTTAACGACACAATCCATATCCACATGAATTCCACCAAATATAAGTATCATGGTCCAAGTAGCCCTTTTGTTTGGTCAGAGTGGTCTATAGTAACGACTATCAGTTGGTCCGACTGGTCTTGGTCCTCGGGATGAGTGGTCATGGATTCATTTCATCAGACATAATTGATTAGAAATTGCAATAAGAAATTTAATCAATATACATTCATATTACATTAAGGTATGCCTTTTTAACGATTTTTGTCTATTTTCAGATTCCAAAAAGAGATATTAAAGTAGCTAAGTCTGTAACTGAATACATGTATCATCCAAAATTGTCTTCCGAGACAGTCTACATTCCTTTGCTCCCTTGTATTCAGTTTTGTTTGTTTCTGTGACGGTTGTAATGTGTGCCCTAAATGCATTCAATATACTTCGATCCTCTTCTTTATTGATTTAGTGCATTTTAGTTTTTTGAACTACTTCTCTGATACATTTACAGTGTGGTTACTTGTATAGCGGAATTAATACAATATGCTTGCAATCGTATTTCTTGCAACATATGACAGACCATGACTCATGCTGACATTACATAGTTATTTCTTTGGGTTGTATTCCCAGTTGTTTTCAAATAAGAGTGAAGTCTGTGTTACCACAGGCCCGTCGGGACTTACAGGGCAGTGGACGCTAGCCCCCGGATCCATTCACTCTTTTTGAATTGTTTTTGTTTGTGGTCTCTGAGTATGATGTCTTGTCCATATATTAATCTGTGTAGAATTGTGTGTGGTGCAGTCCCCCTGCACTTACTATTGAAAACACAAATTATTTGGGAATTTAAATCAACATTTATGCTGTAATCTTACCAGAAAAAGATGGGCTTCTGATATCCAATATTTAAGACAAAATAAGCATTTTACCATTGGTACACGAATCGTGTACCATAATGCATTTCAGCCCCAGTTGTAACAAGGGACGAGGCTAGATGCATTACACCAAATCAAACGGCGTATGTAGACTGGAATAACCAGATGCTGATCATTTGATTGAGACTGCTGGTTTATTTTGCCGAACATGACTGATTTGAAATTAGAGTAAAACGGAAACCATTGAATGTAAATCACTTGGTTCTATTTCAGTAACGCACCTCTACCAGATCCCGGGGTCGTAGAGACTTGAATCAGTTTATATACATTCATATTACAGTATTATATGCGTTGCGACCAACATGTGTCAATTTCTAGGTCCCAAATCTTAGTGTCTTAGCTCCTTTAAGCTTTTCTCAACAAAAGTAATTAAAGGAGGTAAATCGCTAATATTTTGGGCCTAGAAATTGCCACAAGTGGGTCGCAACGCATATAATAATGCAATATGAATGTATAAACTGATTTACATTCAATCGTTTTCGTTTGTACTCTAATTTCAAATTAGTTATGTTCGGCGAAATACGCCAGAAGTTTCAATCGAGTGGCTATTTCAAGTGTCTGGCTATTCCAGTCTACATACGCCATTTGATTTGGTGCAATGTTTCTAGCCTTGTTCCTCGAGTCTCTTGCTAGAACTCTGGCTGAAACGCAATATGGGGTATCCAGACCACTCGGACCAAAGACCACTCGGACCAAGACCACTCGGACGAAAATAAAGACCACTAGGACCAAAACAGAGACCACTCGGACCAACCAAAAAGACCACTCGGACCAAACCAAAAAAACACTCGGACCAAGTAATTTATAGTGTAAGAGCACTTGAACCAATATTTATCTTTGCTACTCGGACCAACCCTAAAAAACACTGGACCAATTAAATCATATTATAAGCTTGACTTATTCATTTTAGAAATAAAATAAAAGCAATACGCTATTTATTTAGTATTAACCCACAATACAATGAGGCGAATGATGTACATGAAGTTACATGCGTTCTTACACGTATTTCATTTCTCGCTGAATACTACATGAGTACATGATTGATACTTTGTACCATAGGCGGGCTGCAGTTATTTATACATTTGTCTTTTTTTCTCGGTTTAATAACTCAACATATTATCGTGCGTACCACTGAACTATAAATGCACGTGATGTATCTTAAAATTGATAAACCCTGTGATTGTTAATCCAGCCTTACAATTTATACTGTCAATTTTCATGCACGCTTTTCACACAATTAGCTCTGCTCTTTGATGTTGACAGGCGAGACAGTTAGCTCTGCTCTGTGATGTTGACATCAATAAGCCCGTGCTCTAATGGATTAGCTGATTTAGATGGTTGGAATTTGGCAATTCCAACTGTTACAGTTTATTCCAATAATATTTTTACTTGTCACTTGGTCATTTCAAATTGTCACCATTAATTAAAAAAATATAAATAAACTCAGCGTTTTCTTGCTTGAGAATCTTCGTTATTCCGGTTTCAACAATCAAAATATTGTTGTTTATAACAATGTGTATATCAAATTCTGCATCATAAATAACTAGTTAATCCGTATTAAAACAACACTTTGTTATTGGTTGCAGTAGTCATATGAAACAAACACAATGATCAATTTATTAAAACAACACTTTATTATTGTTTCGAGTAGTCATATTAAAACAAACGCAATTTTATCAATTGCATTAAAACAACACTGTATTATTGGTCTGAGTGGTCTTTTTGTTTGGTCCGAGTGGACAGAATTCCAATGATACGTGACATATCGGTGGCATTATGCCAATAAAGCAGTTCTATATCCATTTTTTATTTCATACGCTATTGACAGGCAATCTGAACGACAGGCTCACCCTACCTATTACCATTTAATTTTCGTACGTTAGTTACGTACGTATTGATAAGGTGTTAATGTTAACAAATATTGTAGGCTATATCATCAGTCATACAGCAAAGGACTACAAATTGTGTTATAAAGAAATACCACGGCATTTTCTGATTTTAACTTCAGCATTTTCTGATACTGACAATAAACACTAATCAAACAATCAAAATTGCTAAAATCATAACGCCAATTAACAAACAATACAAGAATACTTCATTAAAAAAACATCGGTGAACAACAAAACAATGATCATACGATCAAACAAACAATACGATTAACATTAACTTTATTATAAAAACATCCCCCCCCCATGCAATATGCAAATAAGATAGTTTTATTCGTGCATGCATGCTGTCATCCAATAGTAACTGTAAATTTTCCCGCAGTTAGACGCCTCTGACCAATCAAAAAATTGTGTTTTTTATCACTTGCACCCTTCAATCGAGAAATCAAGCTTCTCGTGCGATTCTCTATAATTTAACTATAAGTGTGTGTTTTAATGGTTTCCAAATAAAAAAAGAATTTACATGTATGTAAATAGAAATAAATATGACACTACCGTTAAAGAAATGTGTAGAATTCGGATTCAAAAGTATCGGTATAAAATTGAATATCAAACACGACGTCACACCTGTGCAGAGCCAGATGACAGCCGATCACGCCCCCCTCGAATTTCTTTCACACATTCGACTAATTTACGCTAACTTTATTACATTACAAAACAAATCGTCAATACTAATCAAACAATCAACAATGACCATACGATTAACTTTAGTACAAAAACAACCGTAATTCGATCTGAAATCAAATAACAGAATAGTACTAGCTATTTCTTCCATACGATTAAATTGTGTACGAGTCTTATTCTTAGTTGTGCACGAGTCTTATTCTTAGTTGAGGACGACATAACCAATAGTTGTGGACGACATCACCAATAGTTGTGGACGACTCCACCAACGGCTGTGGACGACTCCACCAACGGTTGTGGACGACTTCACTGTGGACGACTTTGCTTGTGGACGATTTGACGATAGTCTTTTTGTTGGTCCGACTGGTCTTGGTCCGAGTGGTCTTTGGTCCGAGTGGTCATGGATTCCAATATGGTACACGATTTGAATACCAATGATAAAATGTTTATTTTGTTTTAAATATTGGATATCGTTTCCTGGTAAATTGACAACATTAGTGTTGATTTAAATTGACCAATAATTCGTGCTTTGAATGCCGAAGACGTTGGACGATATTGAGTTAGAGACTTAGCTACCGTACTTTAAAGGGACAATAACATTCTTGCTGGCTTGGTAGCTCCAGAAAATAAATAATACCCTTATTCTAAGTACTAGATGTTTAAATGTCCTACCTGTTGTGTAAATTATCCATTACAACCTATTTTATTTGTCCAGAGGGTGCGAAAATATTTTAAAATCCAAGTCACATTTGAAAAGGTTTACGTTAGACTTTTCAAATCAATTGGTTGAATTTTTCCAATTTTTTAAATTAGGCGTGTTAAGATGAAATTTATATCATCATTTAATTGGAATATTCTAAAATAATACGATTTGTTGACCAGAATGGAGATTGGGACATGTTTTTCAGTTACAACAAGAGTGTTATTGGGGCTTTAAGTATCTTATTGTATCTTATTATCTGATCGACTGATCGGTATCATTTATTTCTGGTGATGATAACATTTCTGTGTGAACAGGTAGGACTTCGTGCACCAGAATAGGCCAACCTTTTAGAATGGCAAATACAACGAATTAATAAAATTATCTCACCATTTTACAAAAAAATGTTTAATGTTCTAATCATCATCAAGCCAAAGACTGAATCGAACACTTCCGGTGTATATTAAATATATATTATGGACATGGACTAAACCGACACGAACGGTTCACTATTGGGCGTGGAATGCTCGATAATCAACTGTAACGCGGTAGCACGATTTACCTAAATCCACCACAAGCCACCAATATTTCTACTCATTCCACAATTATAGTATGAATCGATATTTGATAATATATTATTCTTTATACCAAATTGTCACTTTTAATTTAAAACTGTAACGTTTGTGTGTTAAAAAGCCAAACGCTACACACTGAAACATTCGGTGGGTCTGTACCATATACCGAAAAATACCATAAAAAATCCTAAAAAGTCTCTGAAAAATTAGGAACCCCTTTGGGTTCTAGCCTCCAAGTTTTCATCAGAACCAACTTCTATTGGCGCCTAACTCCCAGTAATTCTGGGCCTCTGATCGTCTGGTGCAATAATTCTCAAACAGTGTGCCAGAGCGATCTGTCAAAGTGTGCCACGAAATTTTTAACGGCACACTAAGAAAACGCGGAATACCACGTGATCCAAACTAGGTATTCACCATAGCTCTATGCCGCCTCCAAGTCATTAAAGCTTCTTGGTATTCACGTCTGTCTGCTGATAAGTTTATAGCTGTGTTTTTCTTTATTTACTTTGAGTCACTATATTATGTGTCTATGACTAGTTTGCAGGCGCGGATTCAGAGGGGGGCACGCCCCCTCTATTTTTTGAGGTGGCGAACAATTTTTAGCTCCATATATTCTCGCGAGAAAGGAGAACAAAAATAGTTTGGGTTGGTAATCCTAATTTACAGGATTAGTATGCAATTAGTCCTTGTGGGCATTTTTTCCACTCAAAAATCACTGTTCCGGGCTTCGCACTCCCAAGTGGGTGCGGCACGCCCCCTCTTTCGGAAAATCCTGGATCCGCCTCTGGTCTGTGTCTGACTTGCGATGTTTTTAGTTTCTAAAATACAAATATTTTTCTTATATATAGGTGTCCGTTCTGTATTTAAACCCCTCCACATTTCGCGAAAAACATATAAACGTGATAGAGTCTATAGTTTTTAACAGATTTTATTTCAAAACTTCTGGCGTCCCCGAGTCCCTCAGTGTCCATAACATATTTTTTTATTTAGATTTAGTGTGAATTATTCGGTTTCAGAGTCGTACACGACTATATTGGGTTCAGGCCCGTATCTACAGGGGGGCGCGTGGGGGGGGGGGCATGCCCCCCCCCCTCTCAGAAATTGCTAACAATCATTAAAGTATACACAGTTCCTTATATTACCGGTAACCTAAAAAGCTAATTTTTTTTGTTTGAATACTTTTTTTTTAAAAATGCTTATTAGACGCCTAGGTAACTACATAGCATGATGATTACAACAGTCTGTTAGAATGACCTTTCCGAAAAATTTCCTCAAAATGTTCGCCCCCCTACCGAAAGGTAATGCCCCCACCCCCCGCTTAATAGTGTCTAGATACGGGCCCGATTGGGTTTCATGCAATGACAACCCCTAAAGACTTTCAACAAACCGCAATCTTACATTCATAAGCAATCACTCTTTTCCACAGAACATTGTTGATGCGATTGAGTCGACAGTTTTTAACAGATTTTCTTTTCAAATTAGATTTAAAGATTTGGGTTTTAAGTGAGTATGAATCCCATTGTTTTTCACCACTTTCTTTCCGAAGTTACCTCCCCTTGACCCATACTGCACGCAACGATCCATCTACGTCATATTTCAAGTACTAATCACTGCCCTATGCCGTCCATTTAAAACGCTCTCGTGATCATTTTGGGGCGGGACTTATCGACTCGCCCAATACAGTCTTTACAGGTTCAATCTCTTTATCTTTCAAAACAAGGTTCATTGTCTTCACAAACAAAACGACCCTTGACCGAAAACCTTAATACTACCGAGTTATCCCCCTGTTTTCCGAGTACCTTGTTAACTCTTAAACGCTACGGTTTTTAACCATTTTTTTAAAAATAAATTCTTCCGTTGTCTTTAAACCTTGTGAACGCGATAGAGGCTACAGTTTTTAACAAACATTTTTCAAATTTGTTGTGAAGCATTTTGGTCATAGGAGCATAAACCCTATGTTTCCTGCATTACATCCGCCCCTCACTTCATCAAAGGTTTATTCGATAGACTAAAGTTTTGAATTCTTTTGTTTCAAATTTTGCGTGAATGGTTTTGAGACATGATGAACACTATCGAGACTATGATATCTTCATTAAAAGTTTATCTACAAAAGAGGTCGTTAATAGCGCGTGTGTTTATTTCTTAATTTCTACTTTTCGAGTTGCATTATGGCTTGGTTGCGTGTTAGGAAAAAAAAATTCATCTACTAGGCAAAATAAAGTGCCCGAAATCTAATAAAACACTAATTCTACGGGCTGGAATAGCAGTAAAACACGTTTGCGGCCGTCAAACATTCAAATCATTTCTTGGGAGGCCTATGCAAGGACAGCGCCGCTTCGTCGCCTCTCGAAGAAAACCGGCGCTGACGTCTGTGAACCTGAAATTTTTTCGGACATTTCTAGTCTTGCTTCCCTAACTGTCATCGAGCCCTAATAAAACACTAATTTTACTTTTCTTTTAATTGAATACCACGAATTCGTACTAAGTTGACTATGGATTATAACATTTTGTATGGAGCTACTCTACTTTGTGCGACATTTTTCGGGCATCGATTATTATTTGCAAATACGTCTGCAACAGTCTGATTGGATGCATGGAATTCGGAGCGGGGTTTCGGTTACAAAACCATTTGCGGTGATTAAATTTTCATAATTTTCTGCGGTAGGATGAGACCCCCATACTCCGTGACGATTTATTGGTTGTTTGGAATTCGGGTCAGCAGGTAGGCTGTATGGGATCCAATCGAAGTTGCTGTATTCACAGGCTGGAATAACAGGAAGACGCGTTAGCGGCAGTTAAATTTTCAAACTTTTCCCGTCTTCGTGGATTGTAAACGATTGATTGAAATTCGAGTCACCTTAATTAAGCTATATTAGACCACCTTGAAGTTGCTTTGTTCACGGGCTGAAATAGCAGGAAAACGTGTTTTTTCTTAAGGGGGGGGGGGCGTCTGTAAAGCCAAAACTTTTTCGGGCTATTCGGGTCCTGCCCCCCTAACTGTCATCGAGCCCGTACGCATACGTCTGACATCAATAAATACAAAAATATGAGTATGTCGAAAGTCGCCAAGACGGTATACAAGCCAAAATGCAAGTCGACAATAATAAATTAGGAAATAATGATTATTTCTTAATTTCCCATTTTCGCGTTGCATTATGGCTTGGTATGCGTGTTGTCGCCTTCTTACAGACATCAAAAAATACAAAGTCGAAATTCGCCAAGACGGTATACAAGCCGAAAATAAGAAATTAGGAAATAACGAGAGACGCTATTATCGCAGTGTATTATTTCTTGATTTCCTATTTTCGAGTTGTCGTAACTTCTACTTTTCGACTGTTTTGAAGGGGCGAAAAGTAGAAATTATGAATGGTAGTTATAGGCTTCCATACTATCTTTCTCCATTCAGCTGTTTGTTTTACGATCCGTAATGTGCCTGTTTTTTGCTGATATTCTCACAATCTGTGTCTCTAGTTTATCTTAAAGGGTAGTTGTAGGCTTGTGAAGATCAACATTTGTCATCCAGATAGATAATACAACAGAAGATGAGGTTTATGATAATGTTGTTTGTAGTATTGTTGTTTGATATATTCTGGTGATTCACACTATAGTACAGATCTTTCTTTGTTTGGTTTAGACTTCTTCTGATGTGTGCACATCGCTTCCGATTTCTTTCTCCTGTGATGATTCCTGGTATCGCGTATATCTTAATCTATGGTTATGGACTTTGGATATCTTCCTGATCACTAGTTATCTTAAAGCAGGGGAGTTTTAGAATTGGTTGCATATTGTGGTCTTGTAAGGTGTAACATTCGTCATAACCTCATCCCAGCTATACAAGATGAAGACGCCATAATACAAGATGGATATCACTCAAGAAGCCTGGTGGATTTCATACCGTGTAAAGTATGGAAAGACAGATAATGTATTTTGTTTAACAAAATAGAAAATATTTAGGCCCGTTTAGTCCTGTAATCAGATTAGAAATCTTTACTAAAAGTCAATGTACATGTATGTATAAATCGCATCTGTTATATTCTATGGAGCGGAATTTCCCCCATAATTCTAGCGCCTAACCTAGCAATGCGTATGCTAATATGCTTACTACTTACTCTATATATTTATAAGTATACGTGTATGATATATGTTTGCACTTTTCCAAAAAACTTTATTAATGTGACAATCCAGTTTTATTGTATTTCTTTCAAATTTACGATATAGTACTGGTACCACGAGAGGATTAAATGAACCCTATCGATATTCAGCTTTCCAAAGGTAGTCCCACTCCAACGCCTTTCCGAAAACATTGTTTAGGGTAAAAGAGGTCACAATTCTGGAGTTACCCCCCCCCCCCCTCCGGGCTCGTGCTATGCCCATCTCTTGGAAATACCACCATCCTGAATATATTACCAAAGTGCTGTGCAAATTTCAGGTTATTCAGCCAAAATTATATGACAGCACATTCACTTGAGCCAAAAACCGCATTTTGTACAGTTTTCCATTGAAAAATGTATCTTTATGCTTATGACAGCCTAAAATATATAGTTCTAATTGAACTATGAATCTGGAATTTGCACAACCACCCCAGAATGCATGTAGGATGATTCTTTGACAATTTCAGCTGAATTGCTCGAATATTTCCTAACAAATACAGGGGATGTACATGAGCATAGTGCATTGTTAAAGTATTTCATTTCCATGCTTCTAAATTGTTTTTTTTCAGATTGAAGTAGAGGGAACCCCCAACCACCTGATGATTTGGAGGATTCAAGTAGCCCAACTGGCTCCAACAACCGCAGTTCAAACTGAAAAATATATTCCAACGGATGATGGTGGTAGTAATTCAGATGAAAACAATGTAACGAAAACATGTGTAGGTAGCAATGTGAAGCACAATTTTAAGAAAATTGGTGTTAATCAAAGGAACAAGTTCAGATCGTCCTACACTTCAAGTTAAGAAAGATAGTAATGATGGTGACAGTAATTCAGATGAAAACAGTATGATTTTCCCCCTTTCACAAAGGAACACATGTGTAGGCAGCAAAGTGATTCATCTAGGAATTTTTGCAGGAGGGGGTTTGTCAGGTGTCTGTTACGGAAATCTGCCATCATTGTCTCTAAATTACACAGGCATACATACAAATTGAGCTTTTAAAACAGAGAAATCGTTTTTATACTGATGTAAGATTACTTTGTGATGTAATTTCATTGATGCAAGGCATTATTTTTTTTATGTAGCTGAGCAGGGGGGCTGGACCCCCCCCCCCCCGCCCTCTGGATCCGCCCCTGATTCATTTAGAAGAGACATTAATGCAGCATCAGTCGTTATTCCTGGAAATGATAATTGATTATTACAGCCATAATTCATCAATAAAAAATGAAAGAAACAATTTTGGTGTGCCCCAATGTTGCCGTCAGTTAGCTATAATGATGCTTGAAAGAATTTAACTAATTTATGTACTTAGTCGAAGAAATTTAAATAAACATTTTCTCCTTACATGTAAATGAGGTCACATGGTTAGAGAAAATAGATGAGTTGTTAAATTGAATAATTATTGCAAGTGCCTGAAAATCAAATTATTGAAAAATACTTTATGATAATCTGATAATACAGCTCTTTTAACTTGAATTAAAAGTTTAAAGTCTATTTTAAAGGGACAATAACATTCTTGCTGGCTTGGTATCTCCAGAAAATAAATAATACCCTTATTCTAAGTACTAGATGTTTAAATGTCCTACCTGTTGTGTAAATTATCCATTACAACCTATTTTATTTGTCCAGAGGGTTCGAAAATATTTTAAAATCCAAGTCACATTTGAAAAGGTTTACGTTAGACTTTTCAAATCAATTGGTTTAATTTTTCCAATTTTTTAAATTAGGTGTGTTAAGATGAAATTTATATCATCATTTAATTGGAATATTCTAAAATAATACGATTTGTTGACCAGAATGAAGATTGGGACATATTTTTCAGTTACAACAAGAGTGTTATTGGGGCTTTAAATTGATTGTGAAACTAGCTCTCACAACTTGAATAAATCACACGGATGGTGGACTGGAACACAGAGAAAACCCATATGCCTCTACAGGCATCATGTGTTCAGTCATACAAATCGAAGAAAATAAAATTCAATGTGAATGTGTATCAAACAGTGTGTGTCAAGAAATGAATTCTTATGAAGTGAGGGGTATATTGGAATGAAGCTAGTAACGGCAAGTCCAGTCCCACCCCAAATTTGGGCTGTTTCGGTTTAGGATTGTGTAATGTGGTCTAAGGGCAGGCAACATAATAAGGATCAGACCACTGTTTGAATCTATTCAAGTTGAGCTAAAATCGGGTACTCGGACTATAAATTTATTGGGTATACTGTCAAAACACACGACATGGGTATTGTTCTGTTCAAAATATTGTTGGGTATTTAAATTGGGTACTTGGTCCGATTATTTCTAAAAATGAAGATTTAGACAATAGGACCTACCATTTTGTAGCCTATTGATTTTCAGCGATATCTGATAATTACTGCCAGAGTTATGATCCTTGGCCACTTTGAAGTATCTTGTGGACGAAATCCATGAGACAAACAATCGAAACAATCCTAACCATTTCTGATAATTACTTAACGGGCTATTACTCGTAATAAGGTTTTCATGTGTTGTAAACGTTCTCCTCACTGACAAAAGAAACACATGCGACAACCCTTGTTGACTGCCCATGCGACTTGGCTGTTGTGAGCGTATGTTTCGTTGCCTGGCAACCTAGCTTTGTTTTTCTTTTAAAATGGACATCGGCAATATTTATTACAATTTGATTAAAACACATATCCTATTTCGTTTTGTTTTTATAGTTCAAAATTTCGTATTACTAGTCTTTACTACACTAGGATCTGGAAGAGTTTTTCTCAGTGACGTGTTCTGGATAATATGAGCAATTAGCCAATGAAACTGTATGTTACTGTGAGTTCTTGGCCCTTTGACGAACGGAACTGTGTTTAAACCACTAGAAACATCAACGCTAATTGATTAATCCTGGGTCAATCAGGTACATATAATATGCAATTATTAAAACTTTTATATACACATTTTTACATTAATGGAGGTGTGTATATAACGCATGCGCTTTAGATCATAAGATCTGTCATTTAGTCAAATGACATTCTTTCGAATCCCTGCTTGTACGTGACAAGGATTAGGGCCGTCTCTCCAACATTGTAGGGTTCCTCGGAATCCAATTTCTATCCATTGCTAAAAAGCCTATACATGCAAGGGAATAATTGAAATAAAATTGAACCATGTTAGTCCCTGATTGACCTAGTTTTTGTCGAGTGGATGTTACACCCCTCTAGTTTGTTGTTTTTTATCATCGACTGTTATGATATCCTTGTGAACTTTCTATAAAGCAGTTTTCTAAAACCTTAATTTTCATCACCATAGCCCCGCCCCAAGGCATGTTTTCCTCCAAAAATGTATTCAATTTCCTCCAAACATTTTTTATTCTGATGAATACGAGAATAGAATATTACTGTTACTTAGATTCTAATACAATAGTGAAGCACTCTTTCTTGGTCATGGACCATGCCGGGTTACACATAAGACATATGGGACACTGAGTTGGGTAATGGGTCAGACTAGACCATGCATAAGAATTATGGGGGTACTCTTGGTCGTGCATAAAAATGAAACAGGTTTTAACGGCCTACTGTTCTGTTCTGACTGGGCTAATGAAGACGGGCATACAACATACAGTGTGCTATGAGGAAATCTTTTTCTGGACAGCGGTGGAAGTGCCTACTTTTATTTCGTTAGCGAGACACTGTGGCTCAGGGGTCTATTTCACAAAATTTTAACTAAGATAAGATCTGAATTTTAGTTATTTGATTGGACAATATTAGATTGATTTTAGTTCTAAGCTAATCAAAATTAAAGTATCTACTAAAAATTGGATTTTATCTTTAGTTAAAATTTCGTGAAACAGGGCCCTGGATGTTTGTAGCAAACAATTAACAGATTATTGTTGAGCTATGGATATGAACATTCTAAGTTGCCCTTTCATGTTATTTCACCACTTTCAAGATGAAGTTTGTGGGTAGAATAAGCAAGGGCTAGGTTCACTCTGTGGGTATCTTAAGCAACCAGCTTTTGTGTCAAAACGTTTTTTGTTTTTTTATGAAGAGACAACAGAATATCTTATTTTGCATTCTATGATGTATTACAGTAAACATACTAAAATTAGAATAAAACACTGTAACAATTAACGATCACCTAAGTCTTATTTTTGTGTACACTGCCTAATCAAATTCATCATTAATTCTTTACGTAAAATAACGTCAGTATTATTTCACGTTCATATTTAATCAGCCATTTATTGTCGGTTTTAGTCAACTGGGCCATGTGGTTCACAATCTGAGTAATTAGCACATGAAACTGAAATTTTGATAATGTGGTAAAAAAAAACCCCCAAAAAACCCCCCAAAAAACAAAAGAAAAACTGGCTTACTGATTATCCATAACAGGTTCAGTAAGCTGTCTTTTAAAAAATAAGCCACATAGCAAATAAAGACGGCCTTTGTCATGAATTATGAATCGTCAGTCTTCCAATGCTCTGTCCAAATTCCAGGTACCGGTAGATATTAAACAAGTAAGGAATTTAGAAAGTAATACGGATTAGTATGATAATTTAACTGATCTATAGATTTAAAATAATCTTGGTCATTTACATCTTTCATGGTCATAAATATACAATATATGTAACATATTTGTTGACCAAATTAGGTAGTCCTTGTTGGTATGCTGGATATGGTGCATATCAATTCCTTATTTGGAATTAAGCTGCTGTTAGTCTGTGACGTAAAAAAATATTGGATGTTTACATCTATAAAAAAAAGCAAAAGCAAAGCTCAAATGATTTGGCAGCAGACACCGCAAGGGTTCTTAAGACAACCATTTGATCAACGCCGGATTAACCATGGGGCACCACATTAGGGGGCCCCACAAAAATCTCAGTTGCGCGCCTCGGGCATGGTCGGACCGAGGACTCCAACGGCCGGTGACCTGGTGACGGGACCCCTCCGATGCTTCGACGGCCCTCCATCGTAAGTCCCTGGGGCCTCCTCAATACATGTGTTGCGATCGACATCCGAGAATTCGGTGTAATCCGATGGTGGGTGTAACACATGTTTTTTTTATTGTCGTGAGATCTTCTATCGGACCGACCATCGTCTAACTCGAATTATCGTATAACTCGAACAAATTACACGTCCCCATCATTTCGAGTAGCGCGAATTTTGCCTCAGTTTGACGTACAATTGTATATAAGCTGTAGTTAGGGGGTTTGTAAACCCAAAACTTTTTCGGGCAATTCGGGTCCTGCCCCCCTAACTGGCATCGAGCCCGTACGCATACGTCTGACATCAATAAATACAAAAATATGAGTATGTCGAAAGTCGCCAAGACGGTATACAAGCCAAAATGCAAGTCGACAATAATAAATTAGGAAATTAGGTTATTCAGCCAAAATTAAATGACAGCACATTCACTTGAGCCAAAAACCGCATTTTGTACAGTTTTCCATTGAAAAATGTCTCTTTATGCTTATGACATCCTAAAATATACAGTTCTAATTGAGCTATGAATCTGGAATTTGCACAACCACCACAGAATACATGAAGATGATTCTCTGACAATTGTTAAAGAATTTAATTTCCATGCCTCTTAATTGTTTTTTTTTCAGATTGAAGTAGAGGGAACCCCCAACCACCTGATGATTTGGAGGATTCAAGTAGCCCAACTGGCTCCAACAACCGCAGTTCAAACTGAAAAATATATTCCAACGGATGATGTTGGCAGTAATTCAGATGAAAACAAGTGTAACGAAAACATGTGTAGGTAGCAATGTGAAGCACAAGTGTAAGAAAATTGGTGTTTATCAAAGGAACAAGTTCAGATCATCCTACACTTCAAGCTAAGAAAGATAGTAATCATGGTGACAGTAATTCAGATGAAAACAGTATGTTTTTCTCCCTTTCACAAAGGAACACATGTGTAGGTAGCAAAGTGATTCATTTAGAAGAGACATTAATACAGCACCAGCCGTTATGTTCTGGAAATGATAATAGAGTATTACAGCCATAATTCATCAATAAAAATGAATAGAAACAATTTTGGTGTCCCAATGTTGCCGTCAGTTAGCTATAATGATGCTTGATAGAATTTAACTGATTTATGTACTTAGTCGAAGAAATTCAAATAAACATTTTCTCCTTACATGTAAATGAGGTCACATGGTAAGAGAAAAGAGACGAGTTGTTAAATTGAATAATTGCAAGAGTGCCTGAAAATCAAATTAATGAAAAATACTTTATAATAATCTGAGAAAAAAAATACAGCTCTATTAACTTTAATTAAAAGTTTATTGTCTATTTTAAATTGATTGTGAAACTAGCTCTCACAATTTGAATAAATCGCACGGATTGTGGGGTGGAACACAGAGAAAAACCATATGCCTCTACAGGCATCCTGTGTTCAGTCATACAAATCAAAGAAAAGCAAATCCATTGTGAATGTGTATCTAACAGTATGTGTCAAGAAATGAATTCTTATAAAGTGGGGGATATATTGGAATGAAGCTAGTAACGTCAAGTCCAGTCCCACCCCAAATTTGGGCTGTTTCGGTTCAGGATTGTTTTATGTGGTCTAAGGACAGGCAACACAATAGGGATCAGACCACTGTTTGAATCTATTCAAGTTGAGCTAATATCGGGTACTTAGACTATAAATTTATTGGGTATACTGTCAAAACACACGACATGGGTATTGTTGTTCAAAATATTGTTGGGTATTTAAAGAATTGGGTACTTGGTCCGATTATTTCTATAAATGAAGATTTAGACAATAGACCTTCCATTTTGCAAACAAAGCTATTAAAATACCTTGCGCCACCTTGTGACGGAGGGGGGGGGGCTTGGATTGTTGTAAATATGATGATAATTTTATTGTCTTTTCAATCTGAAATTCAATTTGATGTCATATCAGGTGTTTGGTCACTTTAACAAATCTTGGCATACCATCTTGACATATTTGACAGCCCTTAAAAATACACAAGATTGTATTTTAGAAGTTGGCCAACAAATGGTTATTCGAAAGTATGGAGTTAAATACCCAACAGTATGTACCAATATATTTTTTTGGAAACTACCCATGGAGTGGACTATTCGTTGGTACGTCCGTCCATCTGCCTGTCGGTCCGCCGTCCACAATTTCTTGTGAACGTTCTGGCTTAATATCCGATTGACTTTGTATTCATACACAGTATTAAAGGCCATGAGACAAAGAAGCCTATATCCGATAATTACTGCCAGAGTTATAGCCCTTGATCACTTTGAAAAATCTTGTGAACGATATAAAGGCTAAAGTTATTATCCGGTGGGCTTTAAATTTATACACAGTGTTTAAGGTCATGAGACGAAATAGCATACCATATGGACATATTAGACAGCCCTTTTTAAAAAAATACACAAGATTCTATTTAAGAAGATGAAATTTATACACAGTGCTTAAGGTCATGAGACAAAGTAGCCTATTGATTTTCAGCGATATCTGATGATTACTGACAGAGTTATGATCCTTGGCCACTTTGAAAAATCTTGTGGACGAAGTCCATGAATAAAACAATCGAAACAATCCTAACCATTTCTGATAATTACTTAACAGGATATTACTCGCAATAAGGTTTTCATGTGTTATAAAGGTTCTCCTCACTGACAAAAGAAAAATATGCGACAACCCTTGTTGACTGCCCGGGCGATTTGGCTCTTGTGAGCGTATGTTTCGTTGCCTGGCAACCTAGCTTTGTTTCTCTTTTAAAATGGACATCGGCAATATTTATTACAATGTGATTAAAACACAGATCCTATTTCGTTACATTTTTATAGTTCAAAATTTTGTTTTACTTGTCTTTACTACACTAAGATCTTATTACGCGTCGTGACTGATAAACCCGATATGATACATTAGTATGGAAGCCTATTGCGGCCATTTCAGAATCTCGTCCCCTCGCTGCGAGAAGTCGAGGGCGAGAACACGAGAACACGAGAAGTCGAGGGCGAGAACACGAGAAGACGAGAAGTCGAGGGAGCGAGAAGTCGAGCGAGAGAGCGAGAGAGCGAGAACGCGAGGAAACAGGGCGAGAATACGAGGATCTCGCCCCGAGAACACGAGATTACTTTCACCTCGACTTCTCGTCTTCTCGTCCCTCGACTTCTCGCTCCCTCGTCTTCTCGCCTTTGAAAAACCTCGTGTTCTCGCTCCCTCGCCCTCGACTTCTCGCTCCCTCGACTTCTCGCCCTCGACTTCTCGCTCCCTCGTGTTCTCGCCTTTGAAAAACCTCGACTTCTCGCTCCCTCGCTCCCTCGCCTTTGAGTCAATCTCGTCTTCTCGTGTTCTCGCTCCCTCGCTTCGTCACAATCTCGTCTTCTCGTGTTCTCGCTCCCTCGCCTCGGAAGTGCAGTTATTACGCATGTCCACTGACTACCGTATCGGCATTTTTGTATTTTGACATGGATTATAATAAACGAAAATGTTTGAAGTTCTAGAAAATGTAATAGTCCTAAACAAGCTTAATTTCTTCTTGCACAGATAGTATTGTATTCTGTAATTGATTTCAAGTCTTCAGTCAAATCTTTCTTTGCTCTCTAAAAATATTCATCGGGTGTTTTCACTTGATGCGTGGTTTTGTCAGTGCTGCAGGATGGAGAGCCTGACAAGGGACAATGTATAGTTGTTCGAATGGGATTTTAAAAAACGATGTCCTGTGTCTGGAATCGCAAGGAAGTTGGTTCTACGGTGGCTCACTGGGTAGGACGTTTGCTCTGTAACTTCTTCAAAGTTCCTCGTGATTTTTGGCGATGTTCACTATTGTCAGTGGTGTAGGACGGAGAACTTAGCAAGAGACAAAGTATAATAGTTCGGATGGCATAAAAATAACCGAAGTCCTGTAGAACGGAGAGCTTAGCAAGAGACAAAGTATAATCGTTCGGAATGAATAAAAATAACCGAGGCCTCGTGTCCGGAATCTAATTGAAGTGGGAACTACGGTGGGTCAGTGAGTGGGACGTTTGCTCTCTTACTTCAGTGGTGTAGGAGGAAAGAATTGACAGGGGACCACGTAAAGTCGTCGGGTGGCATAGAAACAATGTCCCGTGTTAGGAATCAAAATGAAGTGGGAGCTACGGTGGCTCAGTGAGTAGGACGTTAATGTTTGGAGCCACGGCTGCTAAGTGGGTAAGACGCTGGCTCACTAAACTGAAGGTCACGTGTTCGATCCCTGCATTGGACAAGAAAGTTTATCGGGTTTTCCGACGTGGTTTCCCCATGTCATTGCATTGGTGCAGGACGGAGGGTTTGGCAAGGACAGTTGTCTATTTGTTCGGATGGGATGAAAATCCTAGGCTGTAAATTGACGTACACGTAAAAGATCCCTTGGCAGCCTGGATCCGATATAAGAGGAGACCTAGGTGCCGCTTTCCGAGCACAATTTCCCTTATAGTACAGTCGGAGCAGAACAGTAGGACGTTAAACCATATTTCATTTCATTTCATCAAAGTTCATCGGAAATATTCTAGCGGGTTTTTTCCATATCAGTGGAGAAGGAAGGGTTGGGTTAAATAATCGAGGTCATGTGTCCGGATTCGAAATAAGTTGGAGCTGCGGTGGCTCAATGCGTAGTCTAGCCTTTCTTGCGAGGTACCCTCTTATCAGTGTAGGTCGGAAGGCCTGGGGACAGCATGTCGTTCGGATGACATGGAACAGCGAGGTCTCGTATAGGCTACACATTGGCGTGGGTGTGTGTGTGTGTGGGGGGGGGCTCGGTTTCGATACCCGCTTCTTTCTATGATGCTAATATTATCAAATATTATCAAATAAACTACTCGTAGTTTACCCGCCTATACACGGGCCCAAATTCGCCCGGGGTCCAAGTTCGCCCATGGCCCAAATTTGCTAGGGGCCCATATTCGCCCAGTGCTCAAATTCCCACGGGACCTAAATTCTCCCGAGGTTTTATTCGTTCGTGGCCCAAATTTGCCTGCAGGACAGATTCGATGGCCTAAAATACATACGTAGCCGTTCTTTTCAATTTGATACGAGATATGTGGGGGCTAATCGCGGCGACGAAGCGTAATTCGCCTTGGGCCCGAATTCACTGACCTAAAACATTCCTGTTGTGATGCTGGTTAATTTATTAGCACATAATAATGTGTAGGTGGAGAAAACAAACATACATAAACACACCCATACACACTTAGATTTTATTTATAATATATATATATTAAAGTAGATAAAGTACAAGTACTTCTTTGTTTACGGTAGACAATGCATAAAAAAATAGAAAAAATACGTCCAGGCAAAAAATTCTCCACTTTAGGCCTACATATATAGCCTATATATATGCCGTGGTGTGAAATTCCTAGCTTGCCTGCTTCTGTTTTCCGTCCTAGCAAGTTTCGGGTAAAAAAAGGTACATCATCTAATTCTTCTAGTATTACTTCATTGTCACGCGACTTTTCTGTTATCCATTCTTTGACGTTTGACAGAAGCCGTAAAATAAATACAGGCTTACTTAATGTGCGATGGTATTTGAATTTCGCGGTGATTTGGTTTTAACAAATCACGTGACATAGCTCGCCAATCAGACACACATAATGGAAGGTCGTGTAGAGTCAAAGGTTACCGTTCTGTTTTGATAGTAAATATGGCGGAACACAGCAGGAGGCATTAAACAGCATTTTATTTTTTTGTTCTGTTTCATTTCCGACGTGGTTTCTCCTTGTCAGTGGTGCAAAAGGAGGGTCTAACAAGGTACAAGGACAGCTGTCTAGTTACGTAAAACCGAGGTCCCTTGTATTCATTGGTGTGCATGTAAAAAGGTACGATGACAGCCGTCTAGTTGTTTGGATGTGACGAAAAACCGAGGTCCCTTGTATACATTGGTGTGCACGTAAAAAGACCCCTTGGCAGTTGGAATTCGATAGCACACTGTATAGCATATGCCCATCTTCATTAGCCTAGCTTAGGAACAGAGCAGTAGGACGTTAAACCCCATTTTATTTTCTTATTCTGTTTCATTTCCGACGTGGTTTCTCCTTGTCAGTGGAGCAAAAGGAGGGTCTAACAAGGTACAAGGACAGCTGTCTAGTCGTTCGGAGAGAGAAGAGAGAAATGGGGTTTAACGTCCACTCGACACAAACTAGGTCATTTCGGGACTAACATATGGTTCAATTTTATTTCAATAATTCGCTTGCGCGTAGGGGTCTTTAGCAGTGGGGGGGAAACCGAAGTGCCCGGAGGAAACCCACGAGGTTGAGAAGGCGCCCCTATCTCCATGCCTGCACATACGCTCACACCAGGGATCGAAACCACAGCCGCAAGCCAGAGGTGACCAGCCAGCTAGAGGCCGAAGCGCGGCACTCTAGACCACTAGGCCATCCCACCCCCCTAGTCGTTCGGATGTTACGTAAAACTGAGGTCCCTTGTATTCATTGGTGTGCCTGTAAAAAGGTACGATGACAGCCGTCTTGTTGATTGGATGTAACGAAAAACCGAGGTCCCTTGTATACATTGGTGTGCACGTAAAAAGACCCCTTGGCAGTTGGAATTCGATAGCACACTGTATAGCATATGCCCATCTTCATTAGTCTAGCTTAGAAACAGAGCAGTAGGACGTTAAACCCCATTTTATTTTTTTATTCTGTTTCATTTCCGACGTGGTTTCTCTTTGTCAGTGGTGCAAAAGGAGGGTCTAACAAGGTACAAGGACAGCTGTCTAGTCGTTTGGATGTGACGAAAAACTGAGGTCTCTTGTATACATTGGTGTGCATGTAAAAAGGTATAATTACAGCTGTCTAGTCGTCCGGATGTGATGAAAAACCTAGGTCCTTTGTTTACATTGGTGTGCACATAAAAAGATCCCTTGGCAGTTGGAATTCGAAAGAAGAGTAGGGAATAGTGCTGTACCCGGCCAAATTTCCCTCATAGCACACTGTATGGTGTATGCCTGTTTTCATTAGCCCAGTACATGTATAGGAACAAAACAGTAGGACGTTAAACTTCATTTCATTTCTAATTCATTTTACTGGAATCATTAAGATAACTATTTGTTTTTCTTTTATATATATATTTATATACTGGTATATATCTTGTACAGTGTAAATGGGCACAAGACCTGATCTGTTTGTATTCTGTGAATATAACAATCTGAACAGCAGATTAGAAACCGTTCTCCAGAACACTGATATTATTATAATTATTATATACATTTTTCATCAATACTAGTGGTGTGTTAGATCCCTGCATTGGCCAAGAAAGTTCATCTCAATTTACCGGTGTGGTTTCCCCTTGTCAATGATGCAGAACTGAGGGGCCTGACAAGGACAGCTGTCTAGTCGTTAAGATGGTATGGGAAACCGTGGTCCAGTGTACACATTGGCGTGCACGTAAAAGATTCCTTGGCAGTTGGAACGCAATATAAGTGTAGGCTGTAGCGGTGCTGCCCGGGCAAAATTTCCCCATAGCACACTGTATAACATATGCTTGTCTTCCATTAACCCAGGTTAGGTGCAGAAGAGTAGGACGTTAAAACCCATTTCATTTCATTTACTAGTAGTGGGGGGGTTGGGATGGCCTAGTGGTTTAGAGTGCCACGCTTCAACCTCTAGCTGGCCGGTCACCTCTGGCTTGCGGCTGTGGTTTCGATCCCTGTGTGAGCGTATGTGGCATGGAGATAGATTGCCTTCTCAACCTTGTGGGTTTTAACCTCCGGGCACTCCAGCTTCCTCCCACTGCTAAAGACCCCTACGCGCAAGCGAATTATTGAAATAAAATTAAACCATGTTAGTCCGGAAATGACCAAATTTGTGTCGAGTGGACGTTAAACCTCATTTCTCTTACTAGTAGTATATGGTATTGTTGTGTATGCAGGTGCGGATCCAGGATTTTTTTGCAGGGGGGGGGGGGGGTCTAGGTTTGATAACGCCCAGCGCCGAAGGAGCTCAACCAATTAAGGGGGGTTTGGGGTCCCTCCCCTAGAAAAATTTGGTAAATTAGATTCAATTTGGTGCATTCTGACGTATTTCCGGAATACCAAAAATCGCCAATAAAATCGCATAAAATTTTTCAAGTCTGAGCGGGGGGGGGGGGTCCGGACCCCCTGGACCCCCCCTCTGGATCCGCGCCTGGTATGAGGAAATTTATATTATTGCGTTTGTTTATTTTTGCCAAAATCGTTTTCATGTGTATTTAGTATGTATTTCTCTTGGATATTGTTTTACTGAAATAGTTTTTTTATAAAAAATACTTGTTTCCAGTAAATAACAGATTCTTTCAATCATTGGTGCTATTTCTCTACTGTTGACCATATTTATTCCACAGACCTGGGATAAGTTGTTTTCATCGTGTCACTGCAACATTTAATATGTGGTATTATACAGTAATCCGGCATATTTTCCACAGGTACATTGGGACAGGAACGCCCTTATTAGACTATGGCACACCTGATCTATACATCAGAAGGTATTTTTTTTTTAAATATGAATTACATGTTTGATAGTAAATATTATATTATTTAGCATCAAATATGGATAAAATAAGATCAAAAATTTGAAATATGTTCAGAAAAAAACAAAAACTCAAAAACTTTGAAAAATCACATTGACTCTATTAGTATTATTATATTATAGGTCTGGTGTGCCTTAGTCTAATAAGGGCGTTCCTGTCCCCATGTACCTGTGATATTTTCAGAAAAATTCTCTCTAACAAATGGAAACAAACCAACGTGTTCCGTCTCGTAAAAGGTATTCCGTGGTCTAATTATGGCTATTGACCCGTGACCCTATGACGTTGATTTTTGGTTTCTGATATTGTCTTAGAATTTGATTTTTTTCACCCCAGTATGGCTAAACTTGACAAATATAGTCCGAGGCGTAATTCTAGTGCTGACGTATTGTGCAATGCATCGGAAAAGAAATGTATGCGACAGTGGGAGAAACCGGAAAACCCCACACGGCGAATCGAAACCGAACGACTACACGTTATCCCTTGCCAGGCCCTCCGTCCTCCATCCTACACAACTGACATGGGAGGACATCTCCAGAAGTTTAGCCCGATGCGCTTCGATGAAGCGAGAGAGCCATTGTAGCCACCACTTCATTACGATTTCGGACAAAGAACCTCGTATTTTATATATATACCGTTCAGGTCTTCAGTCCTATAGGCTACCACTGACAAGCAGGAACCCGACCGAAAAATCCTGATAAAACTTTGATAAAGTAAAAGAGCAAACTTCGATCCTATTCACTGAGCCATCGTAGCTCCATTTGTATTCCGGCCACGGGATCTCGGTTATTTGTATTCCATCCGAACAACTATTCATTGTCCCTTCTCAGGCCCCCCGTCCTACGCCACTTACACCACTTGGTATTCGATCCCTGCATTTGAAGTGAAAGTTCATCCAGATTTTATTTCGGGCGTGATTTCTCCTTGTCAGTGATGCAAAACGCAGGGCCTGTCAAGGACACCTATTGGCGTGCACATAAAAGATCACTTGGAAGTTTAAATTCGATGTAAGAGTAGGCCTTAGCGCCACTGCCCGGGCAAAATTTCCTTGATAGCACACTGTATTATTGTATCGTATGCCCGTCTTCATTAGCCCAATTTAGGAACAGAACAGTAGGACGTTAGACCCCATTTTATTTCATTTCATTTCATTTAGATTCCGGACACGTCACCTCGGTTATTTTTATTTCATCCGAACGATTATACGTTGTCTCTTGCTAGGCTCTCTGTTCTACACCACTGACAATAGTGAACATCGCCAAAAATCACGAGGAACTTTGAAGAAGTTACAGAGCAAACGTCCTACCCAGTGAGCCACCGTAGAACCAACTTCCTTGCGATTCCAGACACAGGACATCGTTTTTTAAAATCCCATTCGAACAACTATACATTGTCCCTTGTCAGGCTCTCCATCCTGCAGCACTGACAAAACCACGCATCAAGTGAAAACACCCGATGGATATTTTTAGAGAGCAAAGAAAGATTTGACTGAAGACTTAAAATCAATTACAGAATACAATACTATCTGTGCAAGAAGAAATTAAGCTTGTTTAGGACTATTACATTTTCTAGAACTTCAAACATTTTCGTTTATTATAATCCATGTCAAAATACAAAAATGCCGATACGGTAGTCAGTGGACATGTGTAATAACTGCACTTCCGAGGCGAGGGAGCGAGAACACGAGAAGACGAGATTGTGACGAAGCGAGGGAGCGAGAACACGAGAAGACGAGATTGACTCAAAGGCGAGGGAGCGAGGGAGCGAGAAGTCGAGGTTTTTCAAAGGCGAGAACACGAGGGAGCGAGAAGTCGAGGGCGAGAAGTCGAGGGCGAGGGAGCGAGAACACGAGGTTTTTCAAAGGCGAGAACACGAGGGAGCGAGAAGTCGAGGGACGAGAAGACGAGAAGTCGAGGTGAAAGTAATCTCGTGTTCTCGGGGCGAGATCCTCGTATTCTCGCCCTGTTTCCTCGCGTTCTCGTTCTCTCGCTCCCTCGCCCTCGACATCTCGCTCCCTCGACTTCTCGTCTTCTCGTGTTCTCGCCCTCGACTTCTCGTGTTCTCGTGTTCTCGCCCTCGACTTCTCGCGGCGAGGGGACGAGATTCTGAAATGGCCGCAATAGGCTTCCATACATTAGCCAGGTGTCTGATAATAAGGCCCTCTGTCTGGAAGGGTTTATAAACCTAGAAGGGAAACGACATCAACGCTAATTGATTAATCCTGGGTCAATCAAGTACAAAATATACAATTAGTAAAACTTTTATATAAACATTTTTACATTAATGGAGGTGTGTATATAATGCATGCGATTTAGATCATAAGGTCTGTAATTTAGTCAAGTGACATTCTTTCAAATCCCTGCTTGTACGTGACAAGGAGTAGGGTCGTCTCTCCAACATTGTAGGGTTCCTCAGAATCCAATTTCCACCCATTGCTAAAAAGCCTGTACATGCAAGGGAATAATTGAAATAAAATTGAACCATGTTAGTCCCTGATTGACCTAGTTTTTGTCGAGTGGATGTTACACCCCTCTAGTTTGTTTTTTTTTTATCATCGACTGTTATGATATCCTTGTGAACTTTCTATAATCAGTTTTCTAAAACCTTAATTTTCATCACCATAGCCCCACCCCAAGGCATGCTTTCCTCCAAAAATGTATTCAATTTCCTCCAAACATTTTTTATTCTGATGAATACTAGTCTCTTATCATCCATACAAATATTCTACGAATATTAGTCTGGATGGGTCCTCAAAATTTGACGGAAAATAGGTCATTGTCTGGATTATCCAGTCTTTTAAGTTACCACGTACTGAATCTATCAAAACAGCTCGCTTGTCAACGATGACACTCTTTAAAATTTTGTTTGTAAAGGTTTCAATTGAAATGGTAATTTTCTCTCGTCACGAATCAGACGTATTGCTTCTCACAATCTTCTTAATTCTTCATCGTCTCTATTTTGTTTCTAATAATAGATGTGCCAAGTGAACTGTGGGATATATTTCAACCACGCTTTATAGAATCTAGCAAAATCGGCCCGGCTTCATAAGATCTAGCACTTACCGATACTTTCATTGGATACTTAAGCCAATAGGTTCCATTGCCCATGCGTAACCAAATGTTTGGTTTTTTATGTGGTAGATTATCCAGTAATTTTCGTCAAAAATTGAGAACCGACCCAGACCCTCCGCGCGTTGAAGACTAGGAGGTTCTGGGTGACCGAGACTAGATGAATACGAGAATAGAATATTACTGTTACTTAGATTCGTATACAATAGTGGAGCACTCTTTCTTGGTCATGGACCATGCCGGGTTACACATAAGACATATGTGACACTGAGTTGGGTAATGGGTCAGACTAGACCATGCATAAGAATTATGGGGGTACTCTTGGTCGTGCATAAAAATGGTTGACATTCTAGCTTGGAAACGGGTCATGAAGGCCACGCATAAAAATTGGCTGGTACTCTGGGTGGGTCGTGGATCAGACTAGGCCTCACATACAAATTGTGGGACACTCTAGGTCATGCATATAAAATGGTGGGCACTCTAGGTGGGAAAGGGGTCTTGCTAGGTCAAACATAAATATAGTTAGTGTTTCACTCTTGACTGGTCATGGATAACGCTAGGTCATGGATAAGAATTGTAAGTAACCTAATTCATATAACATTGGAAGTCAACATAAACACTTGCAATGCTCAAATTTAGCACTTATAATAAGTACAGAGATGAAACAGGTTTTAACGGCCTACTGTTCTGTTCTGACTGGGCTAATGAAGACGGGCATACAACCAGTGTGCTATGAGGAAATCTTTTTCTGGACAGCGGTGGAAGTGCCTACTTTTATTTCGTTAGCGAGAAACTGTGGCTCAGGGGTCTATTTCACAAAATTTTAACTAAGATAAGATCTGAATTTTAGTTATTTGATTGGACAATATTAGATTGATTTTAGTTCTAAGCTAATCAAAATTAAAGTATCTACTAAAAATTGGATTTTATCTTTAGTTAAAATTTCGTGAAACAGGACCCTGGATGTTTGTAGCAAACAATTAACAGATTATTGTTGAGCTATGGATATGAACATTCTAAGTTGCCCTTTCATGTTATTTCACCACTTTCAAGATGAAGTTTGTGGGTAGAATAAGCAAGGGCTAGGTTCACTCTGTGGGTATCTTAAGCAACCAGCTTTTGTGTCAAAACGTTTTTTGTTTTTTTATGAAGAGACAACAGAATATCTTATTTTGCATTCTATGATGTATTACAGTAAACATACTAAAATTAGAATAAAACACTGTAACAATTAACGATCACCTAAGTCTTATTTTTGTGTACACTGCCTAATCAAATTCATCATTAATTCTTTATGTAAAATAACGTCAGTATTATTTCACGTTCATATTTAATCAGCCATTTATTGTCGGTTTTAGTCAAATGGGCCATGTGGTTCACAATCTGAGTAATTAGCACATGAAACTGAAATTTTGATAATGTGGTAAAAAATACCCCCCAAAAAACCCCAAAAAACAAAAGGAAAACTGGCTTACTGATTATCCATAACAGGTTCAGTAAGCTGTCTTTTAAAAAATAAGCCACATAGCAAATAAATCATGAATTATGAATCGTCAGTCTTCCAATGCTCTGTCCAAATTCCAGGTACCGGTAGATATTAAACAAGTAAGGAATTTAGAAAGTAATACGGATTAGTATGATAATTTAACTGATCTATAGATTTAAAATAATCTTGGTCATTTACATCTTTCATGGTCATAAATATACAATATATGTAACATATTTGTTGACCAAATTAGGTAGTCCTTGCTGGTATGCTGGATATGGTGCATATCAATTCCTTATTTGGAATTAAGCTGCTGTTAGTCTGTGACGTAAAAAAATATTGGATGTTTACATCTATAAAAAAAGCAAAAGCAAAGCTCAAATGATTTGGCAGCAGACACCGCAAGGGTTCTTAAGACAACCATTTGATCAACGCCGGATTAACCATGCGGCACCACATTAAAGGGGGGCCCCCACAAAAATCTCAGTTGCGCGCCTCGGGCATGGTCGGACCGAGGACTCCAACGGCCGGTGACCTGGTGACGGGGCCCCTCCGATGCTTCGACGGCCCTCCATCGTAAGTCCCTGGGGCCTCCTCAATACATGTGTTGCGATCGACATCCGAGAATTCGGTGTAATCCGATGGTGGGTGTAACACATGTTTTTTTTATTGTCGTGAGATCTTCTATCGGACCGACCATCGTCTAACTCGAATTATCGTATAACTCGAACAAATTACACGTCCCCATCATTTCGAGTAGCGCGAATTTTGCCTCAGTTTGACGTACAATTGTATATAAGCTGTAGTTGTTGATATTTGTTGTGGGCATAAGCTGAATTTGATGAGATGCACACCATGATCACACAAAATATTCATATTTCTTGATTAAATCTCGTATTACCATTTTGTTTGTCAAACATCGAGTCCGGATTGGTCGTAACGTTACGGCCTCCATTCATCAAATCATCGTGGGGGTATAATACGATTCCGAATCAAGTAACCCCGTTATTTATCACTGAGCGACTTCAAAATTAGCTTTGATGTCGCTCTGCCCACTTACAGTCCCCTCCTCTAGAAATGTCATCATTTCATAGCACTCGCATGGATTGGTCCACTGAAAGAATGCCAGAATGCGCTAATTTGGTGGAAGAATTTTATTTTTTTCTGGGGGAAGTACTTCTAAATGGCTCCAGCATAAGTGCCTGAAATGCCAGGAAATCATGTTTCTGGCCTCCAATTTCTGAAAATTTCTTTGGGGGGGGGGGGGGAGATAAAACACCCCCTCCTCCCTATGCAGACCTTCGCGCCAGTGACCGGTCAGTGACCAGGGGCCCCCCACATGTTCCAGGCCCCAGGGCCCCCACCATGGTTAATCCGGCGTTGCATTTGATTCCCAGTGGCTGTCAACCTTTTTTGCCAACACACCTATATTTATATGAAAAAAAAATTTGAATTTTAAAAATAAAAACAGGGCAAGTCAGAGGGCATACAACTGTAGACACGTACGTAACTAACGTACGAAAATTAAATAGTAGCTCGCTTTTGTGAGTCTGTCGTTCAGATTGCCGTAGAAACAGAATAGTCATAGACACATACAGAACTACTCAAACCATGGACCGTGTATATACATACGGTATATACGGTCCATGCTCAAACTAAATAAAGCAAAACGCAGCTATGAACTTATCAGTAGACACCCGTGAATACCAAGAAGCTTTAATGACGTGTGTGAGAGAGAGAGAGAGAGAAGAGAGGGAAATGGGGTTTAACGTCCACTCAACACAAACTAGGTCATTTCGGGACTAACATATGGTTTAATTTTATTTCAATAGTTCGCTTGCGCGTAGGGGTCTTTAGCAGTGGGAGGAAACCGGAGTGCCCGGAGGAAACCCACGAGGTTGAGAAGGCGCCCCTATCTCCATGCCAGGGATCGAAACCACAGCTGCAAGCCAGAGGTGACCGGCCAGCTAGAGGTCGAAGCGCGGCACTCTAGACCACTAGGCCATCCTAACCCCCCTTTAATGACGTGGAGGAGGCATGACATCATTAAAGCTTCTTGGTGAATACTCAGTTTGAGTCACGTGGTTTTCCGCATTTTCTTGGTGTGCCGTTAAAAAAATTCGTGGCACACTTTGGCAGATCGCTCTGAATACCTGTGCGCCACGGCCCACCAGACGATCCAAGGCAAAGAATTACTTGGAGTAATTCGCCAACACAAATGGGTTCTGATGAAAACCTGGAGGATAGAACCCAAAGAGTTTCCTAATTTCTCAGTGACCTTTGTGATTTGTTATGGTATGTTCGGTATATGGTACAGACCCACCGAATGTTCAGTGTCTAGCGTTTGGCCTTTTAACACACAAACGTTACAGTTTTAAATCCCCAATAACACTCTTGTTGTAACTGACAAATATGTCCCAATTTTCATTCTGGTCAACAAATCGTATTATTTTAGAATATTCCAATTAAATCATGATATAAATTTCATCTTAACACACCTAATTTAATAAATTGGAAAAATTCAACCAATTGATTTGAAAAGTCTAACGTAAACCTTTTTCAAATGTTACTTGGATTTTAAAATATTTTCGAACCCTCTGGACAAATAAAATAGGTTGTAATGGATAATTTACACAACAGGTAGGACATTTAAACATCTAGTACTTAGAATAAGGGTATTATTTATTTTCTGCTGCTACCAAGCCAGCAAGAATGTTATTGTCTATTTAAATTAAAAATGACAATTTGGTATAAAGAATAATATATTATCAAATATCGATTCATACTATAATTGTGGAATGAGTAGAAATATTGGTGGATTGTTTTGGATTTAGGTAAATCGTGCTACCGCGTTACAGTTGATTATCGAGCATTCCACGCGCAATAGTGAACCGTTCGTGTCGGTTTAGTCCATGTCCATAATAATTATTTGATACACACCGGAAGTGTTTGATTCAGTTCTTGGCTTGATTAGAACATTAAACACTTTTTTTTTGTAAAATGGTGAGATAATTTTATTTATTCATACAGTAAATTTGATCATGACCAGAGATAAATGATACCGATCAGATATACTTAATTACCTTTTGTTGAGAAAAGCTCTTTTCTTTGCAATCTTAGAATAGACGAAATTGTTCGGAAGGCATGTAATATGAATTTATATTGATTATATTTCTTATTGTAATTTCTAATCAATTATGTTCTGTTAAAAAATTTCATAAACGTGAAATTCTTGAACAAAATTACCGTTACATCAAAAGTTCATATATTCATAATTTCTTACGTTACTGTTTATGAGTGTCCCCAAGCTATAACTGGCAGCCAGCAGCCACTGGCTGTAAAAAGTAAGTTATAGCTGGCAGCCAGGAATAAATATAGTTCAAAATATTCACCTCTTTGCCAAGCCTTGAAATAACTGCTAAGATTCAGCCTGACATCATGTCAGGCCGAACTGATTTTCGGACGGACATTTCAGATTTTCAGTCTGACAAACCCCATTATTCCATACTGTAGAAAATTCCCTCATATATTTGATATTTTAGAATACTTTATACAGAGTTCACATTTTAGTGTAGTCACAAAACCATCGTTTTCTTCATATGTTAACCACAGGTCAGCATTGGATTTTGCTACGTAATTTTTGACCCACTTTTCTGCGGTTCTTTTTGTATGTAATTTTCAAACTAGTGACAGCGATGGTCCCCGTTTAGAAGTGTCATTTTGAGAGACATTAGACACAGTACCAGTCTTAAAATTTTCTGGAACGGTCCCACAAGCTGGGATATCCCATGTCCGAGGGTTGGGAAAAATAAGAAGTTATTTTATTCGACATGTTTTAAAGGCTCTTCTATTTACATTCACATCGGAAGTGTCCAATAAAGTGAGATATTTTAATTTTTGTATAAAAAGTCTCTCCCTGATTACACCCATAGTCAACTTGAACATTTTCTTGTAACATTTTAAATATTATTACTTTTATTACTAATAATTTGTATAATTGTCATGTTAGTGTGATTTAGAGCTAATCATATACGAAAGTAACGCAAAGCTAGCTACTACACGTAGACTCGAATAACCAGCGTAAAAGAGCCGATTCTCAATATTATTTATTATTTTATCTTCACGCGGCCGAGATACATGTAAATAGTGATATTTATACTATGACTCGGGTCGTTGATATAACCAGCGTGAAAGGGCCGATTCTAAAAAATATTAATATTTTTACTATGACTCGGTTCGTTGATATAATCAACATGAAAAAAGCCGATTCTAAAGATTATTTTATCTGCACGCGTCCGAGATATGAATAGTAACATTTTCACTATGACGCAGGTCGTTGATATTTTTGGGCCTGGATTTTGAGCCGATTTTTATAAAAAATAGTAATATTTTTACTAGGACCCGGGTTGTTGATACAAAGCCGATTCTAAAAATTATTGATTATTTTATCTGCACGCAGCCTAGATATAAATAGTATAAATAGTAACATTTTCACTATGACTCGGGTCGTTGATATTTTTGTGGCTGGATTTTCGAGTCTAGTAATAATTAGCGATCGACTTGAATTGGCGAATTTTTGGCTTACTGTTTTACCCAAACTCGGTCGGACAATTATGTCCGGACGAAAGGCAATTTGGCCTGTCAAAGGGGGTCAATTCGCCCGGACGTTGTCAGTGTCCGGCCGCTTATTTCAGCGCTTGCTCTTTGCACAGTGGATTGATAAGCTTTAATCACATGATCAATTCTGTCCACTGGTCGCCGTCGATACTGTTTTATAGTAGAAAACACAGAATATAACAAAAAGAAACGAAACGAAATACAATATTAATAGTAGTTTGAACCTTACAATTCACCCTGAATTTAGTAGTGTACCAGGATAATATTTATATTTTATGAAAGATAATAAATTGTTCTTTCAAATGGTATATGATAATATACTTGGAATTTGATTTTTCATATTGCATTCCACTGCGACAAGACAGCATCCTACATCAATATGGCCTCGAAGTCTGCTACCCCACTTTATACTTTACAATTCATCCTGTAGATATTAATGTGCCAGAAAAATGTTTATATTTTCTGAACGATAATCAATTTCTCTTTTAAATGGTATATGATATCACACTTGGAATTTGATTTTTCATGCATTTCCTTGCCGCAAATGACAACATCCTGTATAAATATCGTCTCAAAGTTTGCTACCCCACCCCTCTTATACCTTACAATTCACCCTATAGATATTAATGTGCCAGGAAAATGATTATATTTTCTGAAACATAATACATTCCTCTATCAAATGGTATGTGACAATATACTTGAAATTTGATTTTTCGTACAGAATTTCGCTGATGCAAACAACAGCATCCTATATTAATATAGCCTCAATGTCGGCCACCCCACCTCTCTTATACCTTACGATTTGGAAAGAAGATATCAATGTGCCAGGAAAATGTTTATATTTTTTGAAAGATGATAAAGTATTCTTTTAAATGGTAAGTGATAATATACTTGGAATTTGATTTTTCATACAGAATTTCGCTGATGCAAATGACAGCAGCCTATATTAATACAGCCTCAATGTCGGCAACCTCCACCCCTCTTATGCTGTCATTTGCAATAGAGAAATGCTATATGAAAAATCAAATTCCAAGTATAATATCATATATCATTTAAAGTTACATTATGGGAGATAAGATAAAGAGGTGGCAGTTCTCGCTATAATATAAACAGCATAGTCTCGATTATCCACTTGATCGATTTAATTATTGACGGCCATTAAGCGGCATATAAGAATTTAATCCGTCAACATCGAAGGCTAGCCTTGACATCAAGAGTTTATTATGGTCTAGATATGTTAATTAATGTCTAATTGATTATTTAGATAACATCTCAGGCCTAAAGAAAGACATGTAATAAGCAGATTTTGCTCTTGCATAATGCTATTTTAAGAGAGCAATTTATTATCGTTCATAAAAAAACAACATTTTTCTGGCACAATGTTATCTTCTTTCCAAATCGTAAGGTATAAGAGGGGTGGGGGTAGCCGACATTGCGGCTATATCAGTATAGGATGCTGTCTTTTGCATCAGCGAAATTCGAAGTATATTGAATAGAGGAATGTATTATCTTTCAGAAATTATAGTCATTTTTCTGGCACATTAATATCTTATAGGGTGAATTGTAAGGTATGTATAAGAGGGGTGGGGTAACAGACCCAGAGACTGTATTTATACAGGATGCTGTCATTTGCAACAGCAAAATGCTATATGAAAAATCAAATTCCAAATATAATATCATATACATGTACCATTTAAAAGAGAAATCTATTATGGTTCAGAAAATATAAACATTTTTCTGGCACATTAATATCTACAGGGTGAATTATGCGGTATAAGAGGGGTGGGGTAGCAGACCTTGAGACGGTATTTATACGGGATGCTGTCAATTGCGGCAACAAAATGTTATATGAAAAATCAAATTTCAAGTATAATATCATATACCATTTAAAAGAACACTTTATTATCTTTCAATAAATATAATCAATTTCCTGGCACATTAATATCTTCTTGGCAAATAACAAGATATAACGGGGAGGGGTAGCCGACATTGAGGCTATATTAATATAGGCTGCTGTCATTTGCATCAGCGAAATTCTGTCTGAAAAATCAAATTCCAAGTAAATTATCATTTACCATTTAAAAGAATACTTTATCATCTTTCAAAAAATATAAACATTTTCCTGGCACATTAATATCTTCTTTCCAAATCGTAAGGTATAAGAGGGGTGGGGTGGCTGACATTGAGGCTATATTAATATAGGATGCTGTCATTTGCATCAACGAAATTTTGTACGAAAAATCAAATTCCAAGTATATTGTCACATACCATTTAATAGAGGAATGTATTATGTTTCAGAAAATATAATCATTTTCCTGGCACATTAATATCTACAGGGTGAATTGTAAGGTATAAGAGGGGTGGGGTAGCAAACTTTGAGACGATATTTATACAGGATGTTGTCATTTGCGGCAAAGAAATGCATGAAAAATCAAATTCCAAGTGTGATATCATATACCATTTAAAAGAGAAATTGATTATCGTTCAGAAAATATAAACATTTTTCTGGCACATTAATATCTACAGGGTGAATTGTAAAGTATAAGAGGAATGGGGTAGCAGACTTCGAGGCCATATTGATGTAGGATGCTGTCTTGTCGCAGTGGAATGCAATATGAAAAATCAAATTCCAAGTATATTATCATATACCATTTGAAAGAACAATTTATTATCTTTCATAAAATATAAATATTATCCTGGTACACGACTAAATTCAGGGTGAATTGTAAGGTTCAAACTACTATTAATATTGTATTTCGTTTCGTTTCTTTTTGTTATATTCTGTGTTTTCTACTATAAAACAGTATCGACGGCGACCAGTGGACAGAATTGATCACGTGATTAAAGCAGATCAATCCATTGTGCAAAGAGGTGAATATTTTGAACTATATTTATTCCTGGCTGCCAGCTATAACTTACTTTTAAAAGCCAGTGGCTGCTGGCTGCTGGCTGCCAGTTATAGCTTGGGATGAGTGTCTGTGTATGCCGAGTATGCAAGCTTATTGAGCCGCGAAGAAGAAAACGTGCCTACCGTTAGGCGCAATTATTAAGACTATCCATGATATCAAAACAGCAATACTATATACTGGAAAACACCGGGGAAAAAAACGGAAAACACCATGTTATACTGAATACCGGAAAACACCGGAAAAACATTAAATACCGGAAAACACACTTAATACCGGAAACACACTTAAATAGGTAACCGGGAGCCTGATCCTCTGTGTCCGTGGGTTAGGGTTAGGTTTTTCCTTTCTAGGTTAGGGTTAGGTTTAGGGTTTTTTTTGTGTTTTCCGGAGGAGCAGGCTCTGAGTTGCATATTTAGAGTGTTTTCCGGTATATAGTGTGTTTTCCCCCATTTAGTGTTTTCTGGGTGTTTTCCAGTGTTTTTTGGTGCTTTCCGGTATATAGTATACATGTAGCCCTATCAAAAAAAATCAGTAAGGTGAGGAAGTTTGTGTATAACTACTCTCGTAATCCACAGCCCTCCTACTTATCATTTTGTTCAATCAGCATGAATAATAAAATTAATATAAAAACATGTCACATTTATTCCGCACTCGTCAATTAACCCTGGCAGATTCCAGTGCAATCTAGATGTAGGGTACTGTCGCGAGATTTATCCTGCCAAGGTCATTTGCCTCATTCTGATACTTTACTGCTATTGAACCAATCAGTAAGTGAGAATATATACATGTCCTAGATCTTTATGAATAAATTTCATTTCGAGAAGTCAAAACACGGTCTCTAGGTCTACATTTGTATCCCATAAACCAGCCAAGGGAATGAATGAATTTTATTTTAATTTAGACTACCGGTACTGTTTTTGTTGCACTGCATTAATAATTTTATTCGTATCTATATCTCTAAATAATACACATAATGATGACATTTATGCTCCCGTCCATCCGTCCGTCCTGTGTCCACAATTGCTTGTGGATGCGCGACAGGCTAAAATTAATATCCGATTGACTTTAAATTTATAAGCAGTGTTTGAGGTCATGAGACGAAGAAGCCTATTGATTTTTAGCGATTTACGATAATTACTGCCAGGGTTATGACCATTGATCACTTAAAAAAATCTTGTGGACGCTCCAGAGGCCAAAGTTAATATCCGATAGACTTTAAATTTCTACACAATGTTTAAGGTCATGAGACGAAGAAGCCTCTTGATTTGTAGCCATTTCCTATAATAACTGCTAGAGTTATGGCCCTTGATCACTCTTAAAAATCTTGTGTACGTTTTGGAGGCCAAAGTTAATATCTGTTTGATTTTAAATTTATACACAGTGTTTAAGGTCATGAGACGAAGAAGCCTTTTGACATTTGTAGCCATTTCCGATAATAACTGCCAGAGTTATCCCCCTTGATCATGCTAAAAAATCTTGTGGACGTTCTAGAGGCCAAAGTTGATATCCGTTTGACTTTAGATTCGTACACAGTGTTTAATTAGGCCATGAGAAAAAGAATCCAATTGATTTTCAGCAAATTCTGATAATTATTGCCAGAGTTATCCCCCTTGATCACTTTGAAAAATCTTTTGTAATGCTCGAGAGGCCAAACTTATCATCCAATTGACTTAAGATTGATACACAGAGTTTAAGGTCTTGAGACAAACAAGCGTATTGATTTTCAATGAATTTTGATAACTGAACAGCTAAATCCATGAGACAAACAAGTATATTGATTTTCAATGAATTTTGTTAACTGAACAGCTACAGTAAATTCAGGATTTTAAATGTCTCGTATACTAAGCGTTAGCTTGCGGCAGAACTTTATAAAAACCAATCTTAATCATATTTCAGAGTATTATAAATAGATGTTTCATTACCGAAAAAAGTAAGAATATGCGACAACTCTTGTTGACTGCCTAGACAATTTAGCTGCTGTGGGCGTATGTTTCGTTACCTGGCAACCCTATCTTTTATAATATTAAATCAATTGAAGAAGCTAATTCGGTAATATTTGGGATCTAGAAATTGACAGAAGTGGGTCGCAACGCATATAATATTGTAATACGAATGTATATAAACTGATTTACATTGAATGCTTTCTGTTTTTACTCTACTTTCAAATCAGTTATGTTCGGCGAAATAAGCCAACAGTCTCAATCGAATGCAAATTTCTAGCATCTGGTTATTCCCGTCTACATACGCTGTTTGATTTGGTGCAATGTGATTAGCCTCGTTCCCCGAGTCTCTTGGTAGAACTGGGGCTGAAACGCATTATGGTACACGATTCGTGTACCAATGGTAAATTTTTTTTTTGTCTTAAATATTGGATATCAGAAGCCCATCTTTTTCTGGTAAGATCACAGCATCAATGTTGATTGAAATTGAAGATTTTGGATGATATTGAGTTAGAGACTTAGCTACTTTAATATTTTGTAAGATGAACACCAGTAAACCTACATCTGGGTCCGTATTCAAAGGATATCTTAAGTCTAAGATAGTCACTTAACTCTAGCTTTCACTTAAATATATGTAACTTCTTGTAAGTTAAGGGCAAGTGGTATTCAAAGGTGTTGTTAAGTATCAAATTTTACCTTACACTTGAGCTGCCTTAATGTAGCTTGCCCAAAATTGTTAGGGGGCCAAAAGCTTCTGGGGTGACGATGGGCCTTCTAGGGGCACCAATGTACCTACACTTGACGGTTAATGGCGACCGGTATCGTGGATGCTCCTCCTTTCGAAGAAGGATCTGGGTTGCTCTCCATGGGCGTACGGACTCGATTAATGTTAGAGGGACAGAAACTGAAATGTCCTAAAAAATTTCGGGTTACAGGCATCAAGGGAAGCCCCCCCACCCCTTCCAAACGCATGATCTTACTATTCCTCCCTGAATACAGTAAGTGGTCTGACATAGCCTAACGTAGGTGGCTGAGTAGAATTCCAATCAACCAATCAATCGTTTATAGTCTACGGAGATGCGACAATCTGGAGCAAATTTGGGAAATTTAACTGCCAAAAACATGCTATTCCAGCCTGTTAATGCAGCAACTTAAATGTGGTCTAAGAAAGTCTACCATAGGTAGCTTACGTGAACCCAAACATCCAAGACCCCTGAGAAAATTTTTAAAATTTAAGCGCTGCAATGTGTTTTTCTGCTATTCTAACCCATGAGTTAAGCAACTTTAAAGTTTCCAATCGTTTTGTAACCGAAATCCCACTCTATTCAGACCTGAAAATTCCAACCATTAGTCACGACATCAAATGCCAAATTTTGACCGAATCCACTTTTCCCTGATATATATTGTTTCTCGGTGGATTATTGTTGGGTAGGGTCCCCTTGATTTTCCCAGGGTGGGTGTGGTCGTGTCACCCTTGGGGAAAATTAAATATTCAAGGTGGCGCCCAAAAGTGGCGGGAAAAATACAAAAAATCATTTTTCATCATCCTAGGTCGTTTAATATACCATTTTACAGTTTTTCAGGGTCACTGAACACGACGGCAGGCATATTTTTAACATCTAACAAAGATATTCAAAATGGCGTCCAAAAATGACGGCGGGAAAGAATTTCATATTTCGCTCTACTAGGTCGTGTAATACATCGTTTTATATGTTTTGGTTGTCGCGAATTCGGACATCTTTTTAACATTAGACCCACCGTTAAGGTGGAAAATAGATAAGGAAAGATCACACAGCTGGATTTGTGATAAATCGTTCCAGAAATTTCAAACTTAGCTATAGCTATAAGTAACATTACCATTCTGGGCACTAGTGATTTTTTAGACTGTAATTAAGAGTCCTCACTTCTTAAGTGGACTTAAGTCTGGTGGATCGACTTCCAGGGCTGAAAAGCATACTTATACTTTTAATTGAAGGTAGGCTCGTTTCAGGCTCATCTTTACAGCTACATCCGTTGCAGATAATGTCTCAAGTTTAGGAGTCACTGCGCGATTTCTACCTATTCTCGATTTCCAGCTCGATTTTCGTGCTTCGTTGAAATTAGAGAATACTCGTAATCCACAGACAAATAGTTAAATTCTGTCTCATTTGATATTGGAACACACGATAGTGATGATGTAGACGATGAAGATGACACAATATTGAAAACATTAATATTAAAATTGCAGCTCGATTGTCGCACTTCCTTAAAATTAGAGAATCTTCTTAATCCATAGCAGAATAGAATGAACACTTTTGATTAATCAAGAAAATTTTTTTTTTACGGAACAGTTCTCAAAAGAAAGAAACTCGGAATACTATTTTGAGCAGTCAGGCTTTCTGGTGTGAAGTATTCTGTAAAAACTTTTCTTGATAAATTTAAAGGTGTCCATTCTATCCTGCTATGGAATAAGAGGATTCTCTGCAACAATCAAGCTAGAAATTGAGAATATGTTGAATTCAAGCAGTGGCTCATAAACTTAAGACGAAGCTGTAAAGATGAACCTGAAATGAGCCTACCTTCAATTAAAAGTATAAGTATGCTTTTCAGCACTGGAAGTCGATCCACCAGACTTAAATCCACTCAGGGAGTGAGGACTTTTACAGTCTAAAAAATCACCAGTGCCCAGAAAGGCACCAGATGGTACTAAGATGGTACCGGATGTTAACACAAATCCAGCTGTGTGAACTTTGGTTTTTTTTTTCTATTTTCCGCCTTAGTGATGGGTTAAATCTTAACAAATATATAAAACGATATATTATACACGACCTAGTAGGGCGAAATATGAAATTCTTGTACTCCTGCCGCCATTTTTGGACAACATTTTGAATATCTTTCTCGGTAGTTAAAAATATGCCCGATTTCGTGCGACCCTGAAAACCTACAAAATGATATATTACATGACCTATGATGGTGAAAAATGTTTTGTTTGTATTTTTCTCGCCATTTTTGGTCACCATCTTGAATAATCAATTTTCCCCAAGGGTGACACGACAACACCCACACAGAAAAAATCAAGGGGACCCTACCCAACAATAATCCATCGAGAAACATTATATATCAAACAAAAATGGGTTGTCGGCCCCGACGTCCGGACTACATCCAATCGGTCTGTTGCAGTTGCATTGACAAAAAATAATCGATGCTCCAAAAATGTTGCACAAAGAAGAGTTGCTCCAGACAAAATGTTTTAATCCATGTACATGTATAGTCAATTGTCGGAGATTCTCCAGGATGAGGCACCCCACAAATAATGCCGTTTTGGGCGCTCCTTTGATCAAGATGCGGGCGCCCAACTATCTTACTCAGCATTATATACAAACCCGACAATCATATATTATCATTATTAGACGCCCCATCAATCACATCATTATGGGTGCCTCTCTTATTATTTTGGAATTTAAATATGTGTTTCACTTTATGAAAGCTTAAATGACAATAATTTTTCCTCTGTATGAAATTTATATGCATTACTTGAATTACTAAAATGAAACAGTCTAAACTTCTTCCATAGTTATGGCTCCTGTGTCAGTTTGTAGAACCTTTTTAACCCTGACGGAAATTGTAATCTGATCTGTGAAATTGGCTGGTAAATTTCCCTCATTACCTACAAATGAATAAATGTGCGGTAACCCTTTTTGGCTGCTGGGGAAATTCAGCTGCTGTTGGTGGTGTATGTTTCATCGCCTGGCAACCTATCTTTTGTACATCATAGGAAACCAATGATGTTTCAACTTTTATGTATTACAGGAAAGTAAAGATCTTAAAACCTATCATCAGTGTGTCGTATGTGATGAAATCTTCCAAGAATATGATGATATAAAAGTACACAATAAAATACATGTTAAAGATGAGAAAACTGATGATGTAAATGAATATTGTCATGTACAATTTAAAGAAGAGAAAATGGATGATGTAGATGAATATTGTCATGTTAAAGAAGAGGAAATTGATGATATGGGTGGAAATTACCATGTTAAAGAAGAGGAAACTGATCAGGTAGATGAATCTTGTCAAACTGATGTTTATCAGTGTAATTTGTGTGATGAAGAATTTAAATCTAACACTGATTTAGAAAAACACTGTGAGAAACATGTCGAAGTACATGTTAACTTAGAAGAGACCATAGTTCATAACAGAGAAAGACTTTTTAAATGTGATGTTTGTGGTAAATCATTTTTTCGGAAAGGATTTTTTGAGAGGCACATAAGAATTCACACTGAAATAAAACCTTATAAATGTGATGTTTGTGATAAATCTTTCAGCAATCGTGGTCCCCTTCAACGACACAATAGAACTCATACGGGAGAGAAACCGTTTAAATGTGATGTTTGTGGTAAATCATTCACCACCATATCTTATGTACAAATACACATGAGAATTCATACTGGAGAAAAACCTTATAAATGTGATGTTTGTGGTAATTCATTTACCCAGGGTAGTACTCTACAGCAACACATGAAAGTTCACACAGGAGAAAAACTTCATACATGTGATGTTTGTGGTAAATCATTCAGCGATCGCGGGACCCTTCAAAGGCACACAAGAACTCATACAGGAGAGAAACCATTTCAATGTGATGTTTGTACTAAATCATTCAGTTTTCAGGGTAGCCTACGCAGACACGTAAAATCTCATACGGGAGAGAAACCACATAAGTGTGATTTTTGTGGTAAACCTTTTAGCACCCGTGCTGATCTACGGAAGCACATGAGAACTCATACAGGAGAAAAACCTTATAAATGTCATGTTTGTGGTAAATCATATACTCAGAATAGTAGTCTAAAGTATCATATGATAGTCCATACTGGAGAAAAACCATGTTAATGTGATGTTTGTGGTAAATCATTTAGACAGAAAACTACTTTTGTTCTGCACATGAACATTTACACTTTAATAGGTCACAAAATACAACACAAGAAATCTTATTACCTTGTTTTCATACCTTTAAATAAAACACATTTTGTCTCAAAAGCAGTTTTTTATGTTCTTTGCTTATTCTTCAGAGAGAAATGGGGGTTTAAAGTCCACTCGATACAAACTATTCACGTCACTTGTGATTTCATGTTCATGTGTTAAACCACCGGAACTGGAATTGATAACGAGGCAAGACTTAGGGGAGCCCTGGTGGGTATGATGCTGGCTTGCTAGCCCAGAGGTTGGGTGTTCAATCCCTGCATTGACTGATTTGGATTTTCCAACTTGGTGGTCAGTGGTGCGGTGCAGGAAGGAAGACATGACATGGACAGCTGTCTAGTGGTTCGGATGGTACGATTAACAACTGTTTATTGTACAGACTTTTACTTTTAAATTCTGTCAATATGGCTTCCACCCTTATGACTTGCAAGAGTCATAATTCAGACAGGCAGTTACGATCCGATATGCCCAAATATCGAAAAGAAACAAGATATATTTCAAGTTTCATCAAAATCGGTTCAATATTGTGTCCTCGAAAGGGTCTACAACCTTGGATATACACGTACCTTATATTAACACTATTTGCGTATGAGGGCATTGAGGGGTGGCTATTCCATCCTGCAATTTTGGTCTGACATTCAGGAAATTCGAACTCAACCATCTTCATCATGTAACGGTGATATAGTCAAACGTTTTCTTAAATCGGATAAAAATTGTGACCTCGAGATGAACCCCACGCTAACAATATGTTTTTTATACGCCCACATAGAAATGTGGACGTATATTGCCGTCGCCCCCGTCCGTCCGTCTGTCGGTCCGTCCGTCTGTCGGTCCGTCCCTCTGTCCGTCCCTCCGTCCGTCGGTCCGGACATCGTCCACAATTTTTTGTGAACGCACTAGAGGCCAGGGTTAATATCCGATTGACTTTAAATTTATACACAGTGTTTAAGGTCATGAGACGAAGAAGCCTATTGATTTTCAGCAATATCCGATAATTACTGCCAGAGTTATGACCATTGATCACTTTGAAAAATCTTGTGAACGCTCTAGAGGCTAAAGTTAATATCCGATTGACCTTAAATTTACACACAGTTTTTAAGGTCATGAGACGAAGAAGCCTATTGATTTTCAGCGATGTCCGATAATTACTGACAGAGTTATGACCCTTGATCACTTTGAAAAATCTTGTGAACGCTCTAGAGGCTAAAGTTAATATTGGATTGACTTTAAATTTATACACAGTGTTCAAGGTCATGATACGAAGAAGCCTATTGATTTTCAGCAATATCCGATAATTACTGCCAGAGTTATGACCCTTGATCACTTTGAAAAATCTTGTGAATGATCAAGAGGCTAAAGTTAATATCCGATTGACTTTAAATTTATACACAGTGTTTAAGGTCATAAGACGAAGAAGCCTATTGATTTTCACGGATTTCCGATAATTAGTGCCAGAGTTATGGCCCTTGATCAATTCAAAAAATCTTGTGGATGCTCAAGAGGACAAAGATGATGTCCGATGGACTTCAAATTTATACACGGTGTTTAAGGTCATGAGACGAAGAAGCCTATTGATTTTCAGCGATTTCTGATAATTAGTGCCAGAGTTGTGTCCCTTGATCACTTCAAAAAATCTTGTGGATGCTCTAGAGGCCAAAGTTAATATCTGATTGACTTTAAATTTATACACGGTGTTTAAGGTCATGAGACGAAGAAGCCTATTGATTTTCAACGATCTCTGATAATTATTGCCAGAGTTATGGCCCTTGATCATATCAAAAAATCCTGTGGACGCTCTAGAGGCCAAAGTTAATATCCGATTGACTTTAAATTTACACACACTGTTTAAGGTCATGAGACGAAGAAACCTACTGATTTTCAGCGATTTCAAATAATTACTTCCAGAGTTATCTCCCTTGATCACTTCAAAAAACCTTGTGACACTATAGATGCCAAACTTATCATCCGATTGACTTCAGATTGATACACAGAGTTTAAGGTGTTGAAACGAACAAGTATTTTGATTTTCAATGAATTTTGATAACTGAACAGCTAAATCCATGATATTAAATATTTCCTATACTAATTGTTAGCGTGGGGCAAAACTTTATAACAAGCTAACAAATTCTAATGATTTTCAGATAATTACATAATGAGTTGTTACTCTTAATCAGATTTTAGTGTATTACAAATGTTTCATCCCCCCAAAAAGTAAAAATATGCGACAACCCTTGTTGACTGCCCGGACGATTTAGCTGCTGTGGGCGTATGTTCCGTTGCCTGGCAACCTATCTTTCATACTATTAATGGCCATAATTCAAGGAGTTAGGACCCCGATATGCTCGAATATTGACAGGAACCAAGATCTTTTGGTTATAATCAGGAGCCAGGAACCATATTCCATGAAGTAACAAAATAAATATACAACATCTATAACATAAATATTAACTTTATTTAACAATATGATTTACTATATAACAGTATGAGTATTTGCTTTATAACAATATAAATACTTACTATATAAAAATATACAGTATTTGTAACAATATAAGATAAACAATATCTAAAACAATATGAATATTTACTACACTACATCCATAACAATTTACTATGTCCATAACGATATAAATATTTACTATAACAGTATCCATAACAATATTAACTATATCAATATATACTTTAACAATATCCATAATATTAACTATATCAATATATACTATAACAATATTAATTATATCAATATATACTATAACAATATTAATTATATCAATATAATATATACTATAACAATATCCATAACAATATTAATTATATCAATATATACTATAAAAATATCCATAACAATATTAACTATTTCAATATATACTATAACAATATCCATAACAATATTTACTATATCAATATATACTATAACAATATCCATAACAATATTAACTATATCAATATATAAGTAACAATATCCATAACAATATTAACTATATCAATATAAACTATAACAATATATACTAAATATTGTTTATATCTATACAAATATTTACAATATATCTTTAAAAATATATTTACCATGTCATGAAAGTATTAAATACTGACAGTGCAATAAAATGAAATATTCACAACCAAACATGAAAATATGAAGATGGGGGGGGGGGGGCGCTTCTCTCAGAAAATATAGATAAATATATTTTGGATTCAAGTTCAATAATTTCATTTAGGAGATAAACACTTCCTGTTTCGTATTTAAGTGTTATTGTCCAACAGACATGTCCTATGATTTTACACTACACGTCTTGGGTCCTAATGATCTCAGGACATGTCTATCTATAGGATATTAACCAAACCGAGGTTGATATAAGAGAACACACGGGCAAAGGAGAGTAGGTTTATATCTGACATACAACACCATTTCTCCCTAAATTTAATGGGCACTTCTAAAAGGGCAACAGTGATTAGATAATTGCTTGATAATTTCCGCCAAATAGTGAAAACTACTGAAGTAATTACATGCATGTTTTGTGTTTATATGTCACCAATTTGGAGTAATTGAATGGCAAAACAAAATGGATAGTAAAACGAATAATCATCGTAAAAAGAGTAAAAAAAAGTATTTCTGTATTCTTTGTATTATTTCGATCATCTACGTGATCAGTGGTTAATATGAGCCGAATATATCGACCTGAGATGACGTCATCAGCGGTGGATATGAACCGAATATATCAACCTATGATGACGTCATAACAGGTTGTTATGCAAAGGACAGTTGTATATTGGACAATAACACCCCTCTAAATGCGGAACAGGAAGTGTTTATCAACATTGTAACATGCTTTTTTTAGGACTTTGAAAGAAATTACTAAAACCGAGGTGTTATTGTCCAGTAGACAATCAAAATGCAAGATTTAGCCTCAAGCATGTTACAATGGTTGGTTGTTGAGTGTACATACCTACTAAATTACAGAATATAAAAAACATGCTTTTGCTCTTTTTTTTTGGAACCCGTCAAATAATTAATGGCAAGATAAGTATAGCAACAGTAGTTTTACAAAAACTTACAATGCAGGAACTTGAATATTTGTAGAAAATAATTTGATGATATTGATGTTTTTTGAGTAATATTTATTTTCATATTTCCATGTTTTCTCTACTATAGGTATTTAGATAATATCTGTGAAAAATGAATCAAACTGTGTTCTATATCTAAGTAACAGTCTATTCTAGTATTCATCAGAACAAAAATGTTTGGGGAAATTGAATACATTTTTGGAGGAAAACATGCCTAGGGGTGGGACTATGGTGATTAAAATATATATAAATATATAAACTCTTAAATATAAAATAACTAAATTTTTATATAAAAGTTTTACTTATTGTATTTTACATGTATGTACTTGATAGACCCAGGATTAATCAATTATCGTTGAGTTTTCTAGTGGTTTAAACACAGTTCCGTTCGTCAAAGGGCCAAGAACTCGCAGTAACATACAGTTTCATTGGCTAATTGCTCATATTATCCAGAACACTTCACTGAGAAAAACTCTTCCAGATCCTAGTGTAGTAAAGACTAGTAAATCGAAATTTTGAACTATAAAAACAAAATGAAATTGGATCTGTGTTTTAATCAAATTGTAATAAATATTGCCGATGTCCATTTTAAAAGAAAAACAATAAATGACTGGAAAACTATCAAGTAATTAATATATATTACAAAGGGGGTGTTGCGTGAGCTCTATCCTAATTAAAAACAGTTGTGTGACACTCTACATTTAATCCACTAGTATTAGAGTCAGTGAGTTTCATAGTATGGTGTAAAATATACGGGCAATTAAAATCTACTTAAAGATACAATATGGGAAATTAGATGAAGAGCTTGCAGGCACATACCTCTAGAGGGACCACAAGCTAAAATCCTGATTAAGGGCCATAATTCAGGAATATCGAAAGGAACCAAGATCTTTTGGTTATAAACATACAGATGGACAGGGGTGACGTCAATATGAGAGCCGCTCCCACAAAAACCAGACGGTTGGTCATTTTTATAAAAATAGAGCTGGCACCATATTTGAATAGTCTACACCTAAGCTTTCCAAAAATGCAATTCTTTTTAAATTCGTCGTATCATCTGGAGTTGAGTACAGCTCATTAATAGTAACAAGAAGGCAAACAGTTTATGTTTTTGTGCCCATAATACAAAATGAAGTTGTGCGACAAGCGTCTGGTTTCGTGGGAGCGAGTCACATATACGTCCACATGAGACTAAAATCAGCACGATAAAAAACGTAGTCTCAATTATCCATTTCTTGATTTAATCATGATTGAACATTGAACAGCAGATCAGATCCTATTCTAGTAAATATCGCAGGCTAGAGATGACATCAAGTGTTGATTAGGGTCTGGATATGTTAATTTATGTCTAATTAATAATTCATATAACATTTCAGGCCTAAAGATAGACCTGCAATAGTCAGAATTAGCTCTTGTATAATGTTAAATATATAGAGTAAAGAGACAAGGGATAATATATACCAATAAATATATACAGTAAAGAGACAAGTGCCAATACATCAACAGCTAGGAGCCATGAAAGTCATGCGGTTAGGGTACTGTATGTACTCTTAATTAGAATGTCTCGGATTCTAATCTTGGCGAGGAGGGAAAGGAACCTTCGGGATTCTACAAGCCCTCGACCTACTTGCCAAGGACAAGCCTGCAGAACTGACAGGGAAAGTGTACCTAGTTGTTGGAATGGGACGGTAAATCGATATCGACCCATGTACACTAGCGCGCACGAAGAAGAACCTTGTACAGTTGAAACAAAAGATGAGTGGGTTGAGATACCACAGTCAGGATGAAATTACCCAAACTCGCATTTCCCACATAACCATAGTAAATAAATACAGCTTTATGTTAGTCCCAAAATAACACGAGGAAAGTAATAACCAGACGTTAAACATCATACTAAAATTACAATCAGGGGACATAATCCAGGAATTTACTGTCTAATATGCGCGAATATTGAAAGGAATTGAAATCTCTGGGATGTAAACATATATTTTAAGTTTCATCAAAGTAATAACCAGGATCGACAGCCATGGTATTACATACTTTGTTCGTGCAGTTTTGTTCTGATTTTCATGAAATTCAAATACAAACAACCTTATGGTGTAGCAATGTTTCATTTTAAAAATTGTGACCCAATACGCCTGAACTACGCGTTGGGTGTACAATAACAGATGTGATTTGATTCCGATATATATATTGAATTTAGATAACAGAGCAAGCCTAAATATTTTCTATTTTGTTAAAGGGTACAACGAAAGCTGTAGAATACACTGCCTTTCCATTTACTTTACTCCATTATGGAATCCACCAGGCTTCTAACAGGCCATTTATAACAACTGATAAAAACCATCAAGGTTGTAAATCAGAAGTCGGCCATCTTGAGTGGTCTCCATCTAGTATTATGGCGTCTTCATCTTGTATAGCTGGGATATGAGGTTATGACAAATGTTACACCTTACAGGACCACAATATACCTCAAATTCTAAAACTCCCCTTCTTTAAGATAACTAGTGATAAGGAAGATATCCAAAGTCCATAACCATAGATTAGTCATGGACTGCCAACTATCAGAAGATTAAGATATATGCGATACCAGGAATCACCACAGACGAAAGCAATCAGAAACGATGTGTGCACATCAGAAGAAGTCTAAACGAAAGAAAGAAAGATCTGTACCATATGGTGAATCACTAGAATATCTGTAAGAAGTAAATCAAACAACAATCCAACTACAAACAACATTGTCATAAACCTTATCTTCTGTCATATTGTCTATCTAGCTGTAACTGACCAATGTTGATCTTCACAACCTTACAACTACCCTTTAAGATAAACTAGAGACACAGATTATGAGAATATCATAAAAACAGACACATTATGGATCGTAAAACAAACAGCTGAATGGAGAAATATAGACAAGTCTCTAGAAAATCTCTCAGGACTAAAACCAAACAACCTCAACAGATCAACATTGTCACAACACTTCTTCTGTTTTGTCACTCTTCTTGGATGGTCTCGGTCTCTATAATGCATCAGGAATAAAAGCAAACAACCTCATCAGATCAACACTTCATCTGTTTGGTCACCTCTTGTAGTCTGTCGATTATATACAAATCAGACAGTGGATGGTCTATATAATGTAATCTGGACTGCCAGAATGACGTTTTATAACGCCAATAAACTCATCTGGTATATTTTATGGTAGTATAATTAGTAGATTAGTATGTTATAACTAGTACCCATTTACAAAATACAAAAATATTTAGACCTCTTGTGACCTGAATAGAAATACTAATGTATATATCGGAATCAAATCAAACCTTTTCTTTTTAGCAGAATAGAGTTTAATGTCTGGTAGATATTTACTCAAGTCATTTAAAGACTAGCACATGGTTATATTTTGTTCACTATAGTTCCGCATGAAATTTGAGGGAGGAGAATTTAGCCAAGCGGTGGCATTTCCACTTACTCTTCCTCTAATTCCAACTGTCAAGAGTTCTCTTACGTACTCGTCAATGTGACATGGATGGACCCCGGTTCTTCGTCACAGCCCAACAACCAGATATACTTCCCCGTGTCAGCTATACAGGCATTGGCCTTGACAAGTGGGTACTGGGCTTGAAAAACCCCAAAGGTTCTTCTCGACCTTCGTCAGGACTGGAACCCGAGACATGCTAATCACGAGTATGGAACCCTGAACCGCTAGACTTTCATGGTCTATTTTTTAATACAAAGCAATGTCTCTCACTGTACATTTACAAACTAGGACAATTTAATGGAATGGAATAGTACTATAAAACATACATTATGCAAAAGCTAAATCTGCCTATTGCAGGACTTTCTTTAGGCCTGAAATGTTATCTCAATTATTAATTAGACATTAATTAACTTATCCAGACCATAATAAACTATTGATGTCATTGCTAACCTGCTATATTTACTAGATTAGGATCCAATTTTCTACTCAACTTTCATTCATAATTTAATGAAGAAATGGATAATCGAGACAAGAGCTGTAACGAGCTCACGGCAACGAGAGGTCGGGAAGTGTTCTCAGGGTTGTAATAAAATTGACGGACAATTTATTGTTTTTATGGTCGACATATTTTTCACAGGGCTCCCATTAAAAGGCAAAACCTTGTAACTCACCTTTTTCTTATTTTGAGAAAACAAAGGAAAACGTAATGAATGAATATTAAGCCCCAATTTATCCATTGATTTTACTATTGAGTTAGTAGGTTTTTCCGTGGCATACTATGCAAATGAACGGAGTGGCTAAGTTGTGTCATGGGTGTAACTGCTTATAAAATCAAAAGATTGGAATATCTAGTACAACAACAGGAAGTACATACCCTAGTAACTACAAATTTGGCCCTAACTCAATTTTGATTAAAAAAAGGTGAGTTACTAGGTTTTGCCTTTTTATGTGACAGGGGGAGGAGGGACATTTTGCAGGGGAATAAAATTTAGGTTATAAAACTACACTTTTTTCATTGGGGGAAGGGGGACTTTTTGCTGGGGAAATGAAATGTAGATTATAAAAATACACTGGTGTATAAAATCAAACATAGTTATGATTCGCCTTATTAGAGTATGAACATCTATTACAGCATAAACTGTCATCTTCAGCCATCAATATAGCCATCATCTCTACCATCAATAAATATAGCCATCATCTCTACCATCTAACGTTAATCATATCTCCTTCACATTGATCTGTTAATAAAAAATAAACAACAAAAAACAGAAATGCGTAAATTATTTGTAATCTTGCCCATATGAAAGCTTTCCAGAAGTAATCAAAACCAATCCCCATTAATTAACTATGCTGTAAACATATAAATAAAAGAAAAACTAGATCTAATATTTTTTCATCATTTTTCATATTCAATTCAAAATGGTGTCCATCAGTTGACTGAACTCAAATTCTGCTCTGAACGTTTTTAGGCATTCCTTCAAGGATTCAGAAAATATAACTCCTGTGTCTGATAGTGAAATATTGCAAAAGCCTTAGGGATTCAAGAGGGTGGCACTCCTGGATCGATCGACAAACTCCATAATTTATGTACTAATCAGTAATTTCTTAGCTAGTACGGGAACAAATTTCAAATCAATCTGATCTATATTTTGTTGATTTTTTTTAAATGTTTGCTCCTTAATTTCTCCAAGGGGAGATAAGTTTGAAAATTTCTAAGTCGCATTAGTAACATCTACAAACATTACAAATTTTGTGAAAATCGCGCAAATGTTAAAGAAGTTGTCAAGTTAATGGTCTCAACTTCCGGGACAAAATGACAGTGACGAATTTTTGAAATCCGAAAATGCAGGCGAAAGATTTTTTCAAAATACTCAAAGAAAAATGAATTTGTAAAATCTATATTTTGTCGATTTTTTTGAAAGCTATGATCCTTAATTTCTCCAAGGGAAGATTAGTTTGAATATTTGAAGTCAATCTGACCAATATTTTGTCGATTTTTTTTCGAAAACTTTGATCCTTAATTTCATTATTTTTCATATTCAATTCAAAATGTTGACCATCAGTTGACTGAACTCAAATTCTGCTCAGAACGTTTTTAGGCATTCATTCAAGGATTCAGAAAATATAACTCCTGTGTCTGATAGTGAAATGTTGCAAAGCCTTAGGGATATTTCTCTTTTCAAGAGGCCGTCACGTCTGGATCGATCGACAAACTTCATATTTTGTGTACTAATCAGTAATTTCTTAGCTAGTACCGGAAAAAATTTCAAGTCAATCTGACCTATATTTTGTTGATTTTTTTTTTAATGCTCCATAATTTCTCCAAGGGGAGATAAGTTTGAAAATTTCTAAGTCGCATTAGTAACATCTACAAACATTACAAATTTTGTGACAATCGCGCAAATATTAAAGAAGTTGTCAAGTTGGTCTTAACTTCCGGGACAAAATGACACAACGAATTTTCGCAATCCGAAAATGCAGGTGAAAGATTTTTTTTCAAAATACTCAAAGAAAAAATAATTAGTAAAATCTATATTTTGTAGAATTTTTTGTAAACTATGATCCTTAATTTCTCCAAGGGAAGATTAGTTTGAATATTTCAAGTCAATCTGACCTATATTTTGTCGATTTTTTTCGAAAACTTTGATCCTTAATTTCTCCAAGGGGAGATAAGTTTGAAAATTGGTCTTGACTTCCTGGACAAAATGACAACGATGAATTTCCTAAATTCGAAAATCTGAAAATGCAGGTGACAGGTTTTTTTTCAAAATACTCAAAGAAAAAATTAGTAAAACCTATAATATAGGCTATGTTTTGTCGATTTTTTTCGAAAACATTTATTCCTAATTTCTCCAATGGGAGATAAGTTTGAAAATTGGTCTTGACTTCCTTGACAAAATGACAGCGATGAATTTCCTAAATTCGAAAATCAGAAAATGCAGGTGACAGTTTTTTTTTTTCAAAATACTCAAAGAAAAAAATTAGTAAAACCTATAACATAGGCTATATTTTGTCGATTTTTTTTTTAAACATTTATTCCTAATTTCTCCAAGGGGAGATAAGTTTGAAAAATTTCTAATTACATTTTTCATGTTGCATCAGTAATATCTAAAAACATTACAAATGTCATAAAAATCGTGCAAATATTAAAAAAATCGTCAAATTGGTCTCAATTTACGGGACGAAATGACAGCGACAAATTGTTGAAATTCGAAAATGCAGGTGAAAAGGATTTTTTTCAAAATACTCAAAGAAATAAGAATTAGTAAGAATCGGTCAAAAAAACATAAAGTTACACGTTCGTAAAATTCGCCGATTTCGAATTCGTAAAATGTTTTGAAAATATATCTGATCCACAGCCACCACCCATTTTTGGGGGGTAGGTCAAAGTTTCAGACCGACCCCATGTTTAGAGTCTGAGTTAAGATTTATGGGATATTAACAAAAATAAAAAATAATCTTAACAGAAACACCCACATTTGGCAAGAGATGGACAAAGAACGAGTGGGGGTGTAACTCCAGAATAACAAGGTCCTAGAAAGCGACGAAGGTGCGGTTAACTCCTTTTGTGTTAACTCCAAATCTAACAAAGAAAACCCCAAATCCAACAACATTAAAAATTGTGGCCTCTTTTACCCCAAACAATGTTTTCGGAAAGCCGTTGGGGTGGGACTACCTTTGGAAAGCTGAATATCGATAAGGTTCATTTCATCCTCTCCTGAAGCCAGTGCTATATCGCTAATTAGAAACAAATTAAAACTGGACTGTCACATTAATAAGGATTATGATAAAGATATATAACACGAAAACATATCAATAGCAGCTACGAGCAATGCCACCACAAACACGCGCACAACGTCTCCCGTTGTCATGACCACGTGCGGAATGCAATACCTTGTTTTCACTTTCACCCCATATAATTATCAATAGATCTCTACACGTTCGGGACTCGGGAATTGTCTAACTCTTTTACAATCCAACAGGCCAGCATTATTATCAACATCAGAATTATCGTCAGAATAGACTATACTGCAGACATACTTCAGGGCTATCATGTTCACATTGGGGGCAGGGGCATATTCATAAAAGCCATAGGCGGAGGGTCGCGCAACAAACCACGCACTTTATACTACCCATCACTCTCCTGACTACAATCATTGTCAACTACTTTGAAACGAATTATGTGTATCAGTACACGCCTAGAAATTGTCCACACTGTCTTGGTCAACGAAGATGTCAATCACATGATTCATGACTTCGCCGAGATTGCATCGTCTGCGTTGTTACTATGCACTCCGCCATTTTACGGTTTGCCGCTTTTAAACAGGTGGAAATATGTTCTAGTGTATAGAAAATACAATAGATGGTGCTTGCAGCTACGGTGGTAATTTGAGAGAGGACCGTGCTGAGTACCTGGTAATACCGGGTATGCGCTTTTCTACGGCATTTTATAATACCCGGTATTATCGGGTAGACGCAATGAAAGGGTTAAGAAGACTGAAATGATGATATATACATTGACTTTTAGTAAAGATTTCTAATCAGATTACAGGACTAAACGGGCCTAAATATTTTCTATTTTGTTAAACAGAATATATGGTCTGTCTTTCCATACTTTACACGGTATGAAATCCACTGATAACTGATAAAAACCATCAAGGCTGTAAATCAGAAATCGGTCATCTTGAGCGGTCTCCATCTTGAATGATCTCCATCTTGTGTTATGGCGTCTTCATCTTGTATAGCTGGGATGAGGTTATGACAAACATTTCAACTTACAGAACCACAATATACAACGAATTCTAAAACTCCCCTTCTTTAAGATAACTAGTGATCAGGAAGATATCCCAAATCCATAACCATACAATAGTCATGGACTGCCAACTATCAGTCATAAGTAATAACTGGATCCAAAGATTAAGATAAACATCAACACAGTAATCCCCACAGAAGAAAGTAATCGGAAGTGATGTGCACACATCAGATGAAGTCTAAACCAAACAAAGAAAGATCTGTACCATATGGTAAATCACTAGTATATCTCTAAGAAGTAAATCAAACAACAATCCAACTACAAACAACATTGTCATGAACCTCATCTTCTGTTATATTATCTATCTGGCTGACAAATGTTGATCTTCACAACCCTACAACTGCCCTTTAAAATAAACTAGAGACACAGATTGTGAGAATATCAGGAAAACCGGCACATTATGGATTGTAAAAGAAACAGCTGAATGGAGAAAGATAGACAGGTCTCTAGAAAATCTCTCCGGAATAAAACCAAACAACCTCAACAGATCAACATTGTCACAACACTTCATCTCTTTGGTCACCTCTTGTAGTCTGTCGATTATATACAAATCAGACAAAGTGGATGGTTTCTATAATGTAATCTGGACTGCCAGAATGAAGTTTTATAATGCCAATAAACTCATCTGGTATGTTGTATGGTAGTATAGTTAGTAGATTAGTATGTTATAATTAGAACCATATACAAAATACAAAATGGTCTCTATAATGCCAATAAACTCATCTGGTTACCAATAGTAACCTGTATACAAAATACAAAAACATTCAATTCGGTTTCATCTTGTGACCGGAATAGAAATCTTCAATAAAAGTCAATGTATATCGGAATCAAATCAAACCTATTCTTTTAGGTGGAATGGAGTTTAATATCTGGTAGATATTTACTAGAGTCATTCTGAGACTAACACATGGTTATATTTTGTTCACTATGGTTCCACATGAAATTTGAGTGATTAGAGAGAAATGGGGTTTAATGTCCACTCGGCACAGACTAGGTCATTTCAGGACTAACATTTCAATTTCATTTCAATAATTCGCTTGCGCGTAGGTGTCTTTAGCAGTGGGAAGACTGAGGACCCAGAGAAAACCCACGAGGTTTGACAGGCAACCCTACTCCTGGTCACGTTCAACCAGAGAATCGATACCCCGCCAGTTGAATCAATGACAGACCGTAGATACAGAGGGCGCCTGCTCTAATTCGGACTGTCAACAGTTCTCTTACATACTGGTCAGGCTGACATGCATGGATGTATTCCTGTTCTTTATCTCATCCAAATGACCTGACACACTCCCCTTGAACTAAGCCAGGATTGCAGAACCCAACCCATTCAACTTTCCTGGTCCCCAAAATGAATATGTTGTATAATTACCATTCACGATAAATCTCTTATTAATATCTACAGCAAGAGTGGTTTAACATACTACTCTTATTGTTATGTGATGGAGATGGAATGGAATGTAATGGGGTTTAACGTCCTACTGTTCTGCTCCTAAACTGGGCTCATGAAGACGTACATACGCCATACAGTGTGCTATGAGGGAACATTTACCTGGACAGCGGCACTACAACCTACTCTTATATCGATTTCCAACTGTCAAGGGATGTTTTATGTGCACGCCAATGTGTACAGGGGACCTTGGTTTTTCGTCCCATCTGAACGACTAGACAGCTGACCTTGTCAGGCCCCCCTCCGTCCTGCATGACTGACAAGGGGAACCATGCTGGAAATCTGGATAAATTTCTCAGCCAATGCAGGGGTCGAACACCCGACCTCCAGGCTAGCGAACCAGCATCTTACCCACTTAGCCATGTGATGGAAAGTGGGTATGTTATTTCAACTATTTATACCAGATATAGGGGAGTTCTTCTCTCTGACAAAATAGATAAATACATTTTAAAGATTATGCAAATCTTAAGAGCTGACCTTTCTTGCTACAATAATTTAAAAATGGATGATATAAAATGAATATATCAGTCAAATTACTTTATTCTGAGCAAAGTTATTAATATTTGAAGTGCTATATACTCTTGATTCTCAAGTACCATTGCTGCGATAATAAACAAAGTCTCATTTGCAGATTATCAAAGTATGGACAGAGTTCATCATGTCACAAAACCCTTCACAAAAATTTGACACAAAATAAATCAAAACTGTAGCCTCTATCACGTTCACAAGGTTTTAAGACAAAGTAAGAATTTTACAAACATTTGGTTAAAAACTAACTTATCAGAGAGGAATCACAAAATAGTCCACTAATTATTCAATATAATTTCACAGAAGCAGTATTGTTTGCTTAGACAAATTTCGGAGTATCTAACCTTGTTTTGAAAGATAAAGAGATTAAATCTGTAAAGACAGTTTACAATGGTAAAGACTGTATTGCAATATCACCCACAAGCACATAATTATACATCACTTATACCAGAGTGGCAGAAGTCGACTTTGGTTTACATAAACATGTGCATCAGGTGTACAAAACAGTAGGATAGTTTATCATGTGAGCGTTTTTAATGGACGGCATAGGGCAGTGATTAATTATCGAAGTATGGGTCAAGGGGAAGTAACTTTGGAAAGAAAGTGGTGAAAATCAATGGGATTCATCCTCTCTTTAAACCCAGATCTTTAAATCTAATTTGAAAATAAAATTTGTTACAAACTGTCGACTCAATCGCATCAACAAAGTTTTGTGGAAAAGAGGGATTGTTTATGAACGTAAGATTGTGGTTTGTTGAAAATCTTTAGGGGTTGCCCTTGCATGAGACCTAATCAAGTCGTGTACGACTCTGAAACAGAATAATTCACATTAAATCTAAATTTAAAAAATCTGTTATGGACACTGAAGGATTCGTAGAATACAGAAGTTTTGAAATAAAATTTGTTAAAAACTGTAGACTATCACGTTCACATGTTTTTCGCCAAAATGTGGAGGGGTGTAAATACAGAACAAACAGTCGTGGAAGCCTTAACATTGACATGATTCATACCGGATTTGAAACAAATACATTACAGATTTCCGCCACAATCATTTCTATAAGGTTTTTATAGAATACGTTACGGGAGGGCATGTCTATAGGGAATAGAAAGTCACAGACAGGATTCATACTCTCTTGACCACAATGGTTCAGATCAATTTTGAGATCTGTTACAAACTGTAGCCTTGACAAAAGAAACAACAATGGACAATATCTTTAAATGGCATTTAGTGAAAGCGATATATTATAATAACAGACAAAAACAACAGACAAACAACAAAAATGCAGCTGTCTCGACAGCAGCTTAGCTGGATGGAAAACTTGGTAAGGTTAATTTATGCCTTCCAGAAATCAGAACTATCATGTCCACAAGCTTGAAAAAAAATCTGTTAAAGTAGGTGAGTCTATCTCATCCAAACTCTAAACATTGAAAACACATTATTTTACCTTGATATTCAATATATAATACAAAATAATCATTTTTAGCATCATTTGTAACAAGTCACCAGAAAGAACGAGGCTGGACATACTCCACAACTCATGTCAAACGGCGACACCATAACATGCACAATAGACTGGAGTAATCATTATGTCCACAATACTGCAAACCAAACTTGAAAAATATCTGTAAAAAGCTGTGGCTAATATCGCTATTGTTGACAAGACTTGACTGGACGGACAGGATGACAACTATATTCATTCGAACTATGTGTGGATATATAGAAATACATTATAAACCCTTAAAAAAATGAATGGTTACCCTATATAAAGATATGTTGTTCGAATATTTAGGTTAAATTTGTAAATTTTGAAAATTAAAGTCATCAATTGTCCTGTAAACAACTTTGTAAAAAGGTCAAAGGCGCAATTTGTAACTTGAAATATTCAAAAACCAAAAATTCGAACCTGATGCCAACTATCTTGAAATTTATTAATTTCAAAAATAAGAGACGCATTGATTATATTACGGCCTATTGTGTTTATTGTAGATTTTTTACATTCAATTCAAAATGGTGACCATCGGTTGACCGAAATCCTAATTGCTGCTCTTAGTTTTTTTTAGGCATTCCTTCAAAGATTCAGAAATTGTTTCGCAAATATATCTAATTCGAAATTCGAAAATCTGAAAATGCAGGTGATAAAGATTTTTTTCAAAATACTCAAAGAAGAATGAATTAGTAAAAGCTATATTTTGTCGATTTTTTTTTTAAACTTTGATCCTTAATTTCTCCAAGGGGAGATAAGTTTGAAAATGTCTAAGTCGCATTAGTAATATCTACAAACATTACAAATTTTCGTGAAAATCGTGCATATATTAAAGAAGTTGTCAAGTTGGTCTCAACTTCCGGGGCAAAGTGACCGCGATGAATTTTCGAAATTCGAAAATCTGAACACGCTGGTGAAAAAGATTTTTTTTTCAAAATACTCAAAGAAAAAAAGTAATTAGTAAATCTATATTTTGGCGATTTTTTTTGAAAACTTTGATCCTTAATTTCTCCAAAGGGAGAATAGTTTGAAAATTTCAAGTCAATCTGACCAATATTTTGTCGATGTTTTTTGAAAACATTGATCCTTAATTTCTCCAAGGGGAGATAAGTTTGAAAATGTCTAAGTGGCATTAGTAATATCTATAAACATTACAAATTTTCATGAAAATCGTGCAAATATTAAAGAAGTTGTCAAGTTGGTCTAAACTTCCGGGACAAAATGACAGCGATGAATTTTTGAAATTCGAAAATCTGAACATGCAGGTGAAAAAGATTTTTTTCAAAATACTCAAAGAAAAATTATAAGTAAATCTATATTTTGGCGATTTTTTTGAAAACTTTGATCCTTAATTCCTCCAAGGGGAGATAAGTTTGAAAATTTCAAGTCAATCTGACCTATATTTTATCATTTTTTTTGGAAAACTTTGATCCTTAATTTTTCCAAAGGGAGAATAGTTTGAAAATTTCAAGTCAATCTGACCTATATTTTGTCGATTTTTTTTTGAAAACTTTGATCCTTAATTTCTCCAAGGGGAGATAAGTTTGAAAAACACCACAAAGTTACAATTATGCATTGTTAATATTTTCGTTCGTAAAATTCGGGGATTTTGAATTCATAAAACGTTTTGAAAATATATCTAATCCACAGCCACCACCCATTTTTGGGGGGTAGGTCAAAGTTTCAGAAAGATCTTCTGCTTCGATTTTGAGATATAAGATGGTGGCACTTCCGGTTCGATCGACAAACTCTATATTTTTTGTACTAATCAGTAATTTCTTAACTAGTACAGAAAAAAAAAATTTCAAGTCAATCTGACCTATTGTTTATCGTTTTTTTTGAAAACTTCAATCCTTAATTTCTTCAAAGGCAGAATAGTTTGAAACTTTCAAGTCAATCTGACCTATATTTTGTCGATTTTTTTGAAAATTTTGATCTGTAATTTCTCGAAGGGGAAATAAGTAAAAGCTATAATATATTTTGTCGATTTATTTTGAAAACTTTGATCCTTAATTTTCTTCAAGGGGAGATAATTTTGAAAATTTCTAATGACCTTTGTCAAGTCGCATTAGTAATATCTACAAACATTAGAAATTTCATGAAAATCATTCAAATATTAAAGAAGTTGTCAAATTGGTCTCAACTTCCGGGAAATTTTTTCGTTTGTAAAATTAGGTGATTGCGAATTCGTAAACACGGTGTATCGATATAAAATCAATCAGATGATAACTATGGTATCTTAAGCATTCACAAGATGTTTCAAAGTGATCAAGGGCCATAACTCTGGCAGCAATTATTGAAAATCGCTGAAAATCAATAGGATTCTTCATCTCATGACATTAAATATGTGTATTAATCTAAGTATTTGTTGACGCGATGATAATATACGACAACATTTCAATGTGGGTGTATAAAAATATGAATACTTTTTTCCCTATTAAATCGAAATAGAAGAAATAAAAAAATTGAGATTAAAATCTGAGCTCAACGTTTTATCCGCCTGTAGTAGGGTCCTATAGCAATCAAAAACTTGATATGACATCACTTCCTTTATCAAGAAATATTTAAATTGGATTACAAAAATAACCACTTTGAATTTCCTGACAGAAAATTGAATACAAATTGAACAGTAGTGACCCTCATAAAGCCTTATTAAAATGTGAAAAATGTGAAAAGGTGATCCTGACAACATTGGCTATTTCTCAGTACGGAAAGATGACAATTTTTCGATATCGATATGATTATATTGATTCGTTCTAGTTGTCCAATGATTCAACTACATGTATCCAAATTTTAAACGAATCAAATTAAAAAAATTTTGCAGCTAAAAATACAGTTTGACAAAATGACATTACTTCCGGTGATAATTGAAATGTTAAATTAGTTTTATGAAATCACAAAAGGCATTGGGCATCACATGGTAAAACATTTATGAAAATCAAATAATAATTGGCATTTACACAGAAAACCACCTATTTCCCCGCAACTGAACAAGTATTTTTGTTATTTATATGTTGATTTGAAACCATTATTAAAAATTACTACTTCATTAGATAAAGGATATTTCGATAATGAAAGGCTTTTTGGCAGAAACTATTTGATAATGAGAAACAAAACTAACAGGCATTATACTGAAATTTTAAACATACATAAAATAATTTATAGGGATATTATATACTTATAAATACATACTCGACAAGAGACAAGGAGTATTGTATACTTATATATTATAAATATGTATATTAAGGAGACAAGAGCCAATAGGGTTTTATGTCCACTCGACACAAACTATGTCATTTCAGGACTAACATATGATTCAATTTATATTTTAATAATTTGGTTGCACATAGGGGTCTTTAGCAGGGTGGTGGGGGAACAAGAGGACCCAGAGCAAAACAATGAGATTGGACATTATTCCTGATTATAATGACCCGAGTTTGGATCTCGACATGGACTGAAAAGAACCTAATTGTTTCTGCTAGCTAGAGTCCCGACTGGCACAGGTAAAGTCTGCGGTAAACTAGTTGTTTGAATCATACAAAAAATTGATATCCTCCCGTGCTCACTGGCGGTCACGTAAAACAACACTTGACAGTAGAAACTAAAGATGGGCGAGTTGAAATTGCACAGTTCTCTGCGGTATTGTCCATGTAACTAAAGTAAATAAAAACAACCTAGTGTTAGTCTCAAATAACATAATATAAGTATCATCAAGATGTTAAACACCAATCTATTTAATATAACAGATGTGATGTGATTTAGATACATTGACTTTTAGTAAAGATTTCTAATCAGATTACAGGACTAAACAGGCCTAAATATTTTCTATTTTGTTAAAACAGAATACATTGTCTGTCTTTCCATACTTTACACGGTATGAAATCCACTAGGCTTCAAACTGGCCATTTATAACAACTGATAAAAACCATCAAGGTTGTAAATCAGAAATTGGTCATCTTGAGCGGTCTCCATCTTGAATGATCTCCATCTTGTATTATGACGTCTTCATCTTGTATAGCTGGGATGAGGTTATGACAAACATTTCACCTTACAGGACCACAATATACAACGAATTCTAAAACTCCCCTTCTTTAGGATAACTAGTGATCAAGAAGATATCCAAAGTCCATAACCATAGATCAGTCATATGGACTGCCAACTATCAGTCGTAAGTAATAAATGGATCCAAAGATTAAGATATACGCAAAACAAGGAATCCCCACAGAAGAAAGTAATCAGAAGCGATGTGCACACATCAGAAGAAGTCTAAACCAAACAAAGAAAGATCTGTACCATAGTGTGAATCACTAGAATATCTCTAAGAAGTAAATCAAACAACAATCCAACTACAAACAACATTGTCATGAACCTCATCTTCTGTTATATTATCTGTCTGGCTGACAAATGTTGATCTTCACAACCCTACAACTGCCCTTTAAGATAAACTAGAGACACAGATTGTGAGAATATCAGGAAAATATAAATAAAAACAGGCACATTACGGATCGTAAAACAAACAGCTGAATGGAGAAAGATAGACAAGTCTCTAGAAAATCTCTCAGGAATAAAACCAAACAACCTCAACAGATCAACATTGTCACAACGCTTATTCTGTTTGGTCACCTCTTGCAATCTGTTGATTATATGCAAATCAGACAAAAGTGGATATTCTCTATAATGCAACCTGGACTGCCAGAATGACGTTTTATAATGGCAATAAACTCATCTGGTTAACAATATGTAACCTGTATACAAAATACAAAAACATTCAATCCAGTTTCATCTTGTGACCGGAATAGAAATCTTCAATAAAAGTCAATGTATATCGGAATCATAACAAACCTATACTTTTTAAGCAGAATAGAGTTTAATGTTTGGTAGATATTTATTGGAGATATTTTGAGACTAACACATGGTTATATTTTGTCTACTAGGGTTTGAGGGGCCACGGCAAGATGCTGGCTAGCTAGACTGGAGGTCGGGTGCTCGATTCCCGTCATTGGCCAAGAAAGTTCATTCAGATTTTCCCGGCATGGTTCACCTTTGTCCGTGATGGAAGGCATGACATGGATGGCACAAAAAAACGAGGTCCTGTATAAACAATGGCATGCATGTAAAAGATCCCTTGACAGATGATATTCAATATAGGTTGTCGCGCCGCTGCCCGGGCAAAATTTCCCTGATAACACACTGTGTGACATATGCCCATCTTCATTAGCCCAGTTCAAAAAAGAACAGTAGGACATTAAACCCCATTTCATTTCACTATATTTCCGCAGGAAATTTGAGGGAGGAGAATTGCCACTTACTATAATTCTGATTGTGAAGTTGGTCCATAATCAAAGGAAATCTTTTGTCGCTCAACTATTAGATTTGACTTTTGTGTCGAGTGGACTTTAAACCCCATTTCTTTCTCATTCCGATTTGACTTAAAGATGTATTATGTAAGATTTAGATGAAGACCTGACCGTTCTAGCTATAATAGTTCAAAAATAGATCATTTAAAATTAATCTATTGAAAATTTCATTCAAATTTCTTAATTCTGAGTGAAGTTATCACTGTCTGAAGTTTTGCCAAATTTTGTTGATTACCGTAGTAATGTTACTTGTTAATCAAGACTGAGCCTCGCTTCTAAATTTTTAAATTAAATCATTAAATGGCGCTTGCATTTCAGTTAAAAAAAAGGTTACGCGCACTTTTGCGTAAAAAATAGATTACGTGTACTTTTGAGTAAAAAATAGATTACGCGCACTTTTGAGATAAAAATAGATTACGTGCACTTTTGAGTAAAAAATAGGTTACACACACTTGAGTAAAAATAGGTTAGACGCACTTTTGAGTAAATAATAGGTTACACACGCTTTTGAGTAAAAAAAAATAGGTTTACGCGCCCTTTCTCTGTCTGGTTGACAGACTGGGACATTAAAAGAATACTTTTTTACGAAACATAACAGAAAGCTGGTTAAAAATGTTACTGCTATTCAGATATCGTCAACAAGATTTTTTACCGCTGTACGTAATAGTTTATAGATGTGTAGATAATTTACAAATTAGGACGGTTTACACAGAATTTCGCAATTAACAGATTGCTGCAATGAAATTGGGAGCGGGTTATTCATAGTTTTAAAGAAATTACCTTGTTATTGCCTATCCATCTTTTTCCAACTCGGGTAGTTGCTATAACTAAATAATTGCAGAATTCCAGAAACTCTCATATCTCTTACATTCTTTTGACTGCAAATACATCGAACTGAAAAGATACAAAATATTAAAATCATAATGTTCTACCTACAATTACATGGTATTATTTACTTGACCAGAATTATACTGAAATTTACTTTTGGCAATGTCAGTATTTATTACAGATTTGTAGCAAACAGAGAAAGAAATGGGGTTTAATTTCCACTGGACATAAACTAGGCCATTTCGGGACTAACACATGATTCAATTTTATTTCAATAATTCGCTTGCGCATAGGGGTCTTTAGCAGTGTGAGGAAACCAGAGTACCCAGAGAAAACCCACAAGGTTTAATAGACGATCCTTCTCCTTGCTAGGTACAACAGGGGATTTGAAACAATGCCAGTTGACTCACAGGCCGTATGATATAGTGTGCGGCTGGGTGCACACTAACCAATCGGCCATCCTCTAAAAGCAAACAGTGGTGGGTTTGCAGCCAACTTACGTTTATACCCCTACCAGCAACAATGACACTCAAGCAGCTACCAAGCACACATAAGACCTGTTCAGAATGGCAGTGCTTTTTTAAAAATAATTATTCACCTTTTTAATTATTAAATAATAAGGACTATTATAAAACATGCACTTGTTTCGACATTTCTGGCGATGGTAAAATAAAATCAAGCAGGACTTACCTTTTATGGTTACCTGATCCATCATATAAAACTGTCTCATCTTCACTGGCCAGTAGTATGGTCATCATCTCAACAACAAATCTCTGTCATTAAACTACACAGATTTAAAAGCCTACTGTAAACAAACAAAATATATTAGTAAGTGGGGCTTGTAATTAAGTTGGCGCCAGATATTATTACCCTGATCTCATTACAACAAACATATTGGTTCTAATCCAAGACAAATATATTTTTCAAAAGAATTATTTATCCATTTATAAGGACAGCCCACAATAAAATAAATATACAACCTACATGGACCCTGAAATCCATGCTCAAATCAAGACCTGATGCGTCTTTTTTGTAAAAATATGCAAGTTTTTTCTGGGTTTTTTCATCAAGTTATGTTACTCCATGGACCTTATAATACACTAATGTCCATGGTTACTCTTTATGCCCATTGACCTGCCGAACAATTCCAGTAAGGATTGAAAAGAATTTCGAAAAAATAACCTGTAGTCGAATGCTAAGAGAATAGTGAATGGGTATGGATGACAAAAATGCAGGAGTATAAATAGAGAAAAGCTCACTTGTAACTTATTATACTAGATTTAGTCTAATATTTGTAGAATAGGTTTCTGGGATTTTGCCCACTTCCAGTCTCCATTACCGTGATCTTCAATTAATACCACCCTTATTTTGTTGAATGAGATTATTCTCGAAGCTAGAATGAAAAATTAGTTGACTTTATTAACATTGTTTATTAAATACAAAAGAACAACCCCTGCTAGCAACCTGATTAAAACACAGATCCTATTTCGTTTTGTTTTTATAGTTAAAAATCACATTTCTTTACTATAAACAAGGATGTGAAAAAGATGCTATCATTGCATGACGTCATGGCCTTTTGATGCACCTAACTGTGGGTAAACTACTAGAAACGTCAACGCCGATTGATTAATCAATGTCGGACGTCAGAGGTCAAAAGCCGCACATTTGAATTCACACTATAACTTGTCAGATCTTCATGTAGTGTGGGACATTGAAAGTATAAAAAAAAAAAAACGAAACGAGAAATATAGATTTGTATTTTAATTGGATTGGCTCTATGTCTGTTTACTATAGTGGGGAATTTGATGGGGCGATACAACGGAATAAAGACTGCAGCGCCTTCACATATTTTGTTTCAAGCCATGAAACAGAAAGGCAATTACTATATTCTTTCCCATTGGTGCATTGGAAATAGACCGCGGGTGTTTGATTTTTCAAAAACAAATATTTTCTGTCTCTTATTCCGGGTTTTCAAAATTTGTGATTTTCTTTCTTATCTGTTTATTTATGCTGTGGTAGCAGTTTTACTTCCAAGTCCATTAGAAAAGTAAAAAAATCTATTCCTACCTACCTACAGAAAACACGCTCCCGTCTCTTCACCGGCCAATTTAAAATTAAATTCTTCGTTTGTTTGTGAGTTGCCCAGTGATACAACCCAATAAAACTTTTTTCACGTGATCTGGTCTCTCGGTTACCCAGACGCATACGGTGTATATCTTTTTCACAGTGCGTCTGGATAAAAGCATCGTGCTAATACTTACTTCACTAAAGTGATCTGTAATCAGTGGTTGGCTAAAACAATGAACACTGCGACCTCACTTTATATCAAGCAACATTAAACACGTTTTTTTTTTTGTAAACAATATTTTATTGTCCCACGACCTTTATGAAAAAGTCCTATAGAAAAGGCATTGGTTCCTATATAAGTTTGTGGGATTCTATATAGTGTTACATAGAATACCAAAGGAAAACGAATTCATTCTGTAGATTTCTTTCACATGACTATAGATTCAAAACAAAATACTATAGTTTTGTATAGGGTCGGTATTTGAGTTATTTCCAAGTGTAATTTCCTGTAGAAGTCTATACAATACTTTAAGAAATTATTGGATAAAAGTAAACGTATAGATACATTGGTGCTGCTATAGAATTGGTGGTAAAACTATATAGTTTTCTAAAGAACTAACTTGTATCCTCGAGCCAGTTGTGTCATCCTATGGTTTTCTATGACATTCTGTGGGAAATTATGGAAATTTGTGTTTAAAGACAGCAGCGCGAGGCGAAGAAACGGAGCTTACCGTGTATGCCCCCCCTCCCCGATAATTTTGGAATATTTGACGGCTGAAAACACGTTTTCCTGCTATTTCAGCCCGTGAACAAAGTTACTTCACAGTGGTCTAAAAAAATATATATATAGCCTAATGAGTCAATAGAAAACAAAAAACCTTTTGTTGCAATTTGTTCTACGTCAAATGCTCATTTGACTAGACTATATAGCCTAAGGGGGCTGACTTGAATTCCAATCAATCGTTTACATTCCAAGGAGAAGGGACCGTTGGTAGAAAGTTTTGAAAATTTAAGTGCCGAAAACGCGTTTTCCTGCTATTCCAGCCTGTTGAATACAACAACTTCAATTTGGTCCAATATAGCTACCTTGCAGACCGTATTCCAAACAACCAATCAATCGTCGAGAAAATTGTAAAAATTTAACCACCACAAATGCGTTTTCTGCTATTCTAGCCTGTGTGAAGCCTATGTGAGCAACTCCAAAAGTATCCAATTGATTTGTAACCGAAACCCCACTCTGAATTCCAACCATCCAATCAGACTGTTCCAGCTGAATTCCCAAATAGTAATCGATACCAGGAAAATGTCGCACAAAGTAGAGTGGCTGCAGACAAAATGTTTTAACCCATATAATAGTCAACTCAGTACAAATTCGTCGTATTCAATTAAAACAAAAGTAAAATTAATGTTTTATTAGGGTTCGATGACAGTTATATAGGGAAGCAAAACTCTGAAAAATTTCAGGTTCACAGACAGCGGCGCCAGTTTTCTTCGAGAGGCGAAGAAGCGGAACTGGTCTTGTATGGTGACCCCCAAGACAATTCTGGAATACTTGACGACCGCAAACGCGTTTTACTGCTATTTCAGCCCGTAAAATATTGTTTTATTGGATTTCGGGCACTTTATTTGGCCAAGTAGATGAAATAAAAATTCTTTTCACTGTACTCGTCTGCCCGAAATGTCAGCGTGCACCGAAAGTTAGGGGGGTCGTACGCCTATAATTACTTTATCTACAATAATATTAAATTAACAATTCTTTTCCCCGTATTTCAGTCACACCAAAAAGAAAACTTGTCATGGTTCCCATCGGCGAATCATCATCAGAATTCAAATTAAACCACGGGGGGAAAATAAGCTTATAAATTTAGAAGAAATCATGTGGTTCAGGAGGATCTTTATATCATCGTTACCATTGAGTAGATTTAATATTTATGACGGAGATGAGATTCATATTGAATCATGAGAATCGTAGGATATTTTTATAACATGTTTATTTATTATGTACAATTTAATCTTGAATATACAGGTGAGTTGTATTACAGGCGTATGAAACCCGGATCCATTTACTTCATTTGGTCTATCTATGCACATGTAAATGTACATTGTCTGGTACACATGTTTGTTTTGTCTGTGATGCCGTTCTCCTGCACGTACATGTACTAGTAGAGCAGTGGTTCTCAACCTTTTTATACCGACGGCACACCATGGGACACATAGAAAATAACAAATCATAGACAGACGGCATACACAGGGGCGTACATAACGATTTCGATTGGGGGAGGGGGGGTAGCCAAAATGTGACCGACTGATGCACATACCCCTCACGCCCGCCCCCACCTCCCAGTGCGAGTGCCGCAATCCGGAGGCGAGTACCACGTGTGAGTTTTCTAGAGTTGACATAACATCTGTACAATCAGACGCCCCACGGCCCACACACCAGTGATACTACAAACTGGGCAGTTCACTATAATCGTGAATATGATAGTGCTGAGACAGTACAAGACAATTGAGGAGTAGAAGAATAATTTTAAAATGGAATCGCGCGCCCCGGGCGCGAAAAAATTTCAGATATGTAACCGAGTAGAAGAATGATGTTATAAAGGAATTTCAGATATATGTAACAGAGCTTTTAAATTTTTGGGACTGGGCTTGAACATTTGAATCAATGTCATGGCGAATGGAACCAAATTCTCGTTAACGAGAGGATAAGACATGGGACAGAATCTTGAGGCCTATCAATCAATTTTGCCTGTTTTGTGATTGTTTATCCCATTAATTCATTTAGTCGGAGACCGATTGCGGTGAGTACTTTTTTTGAGAGCATCTATTTTTTGTCATGGTAGAAAACATTTTTTTTTTTTTTTTTTCATCAAAACATATTTTATTGCAAAAATATTCTTTACAAAGGGATAAGAACAATTTATAACAAATTATGAATCTTCTCCCAAAATATCAGTCAAACTTTTATATAAAATAATATGGCGAATTGTTTTTTAATTTAACTAACATAAACATATATACATCTATTTACAAACTTCATTGTAATGCATACGAATACGTTAACTTATTGGTACATTATTACAGTAATTATTTTTAATTATATATAAAACGTTTTGAGTCTTTGATATACCTTTGAATAAGTAAAACTAACATTCTATTTAATTTTTTTGATAGCAACGATGAACCGTTTAGAAATATTTCGTGTAATTCAGGGAAAGGAATATTTCCAAGCCATGTCAGTTTACTGAAAAGGGCACAGCGTTGAATACTATACTTCGGGCAATCAAAAAAATAATGATACGAATTTTCGACAGATATAGCGTTACAACTACAGTATCGATTTTCAATTATATGTGAACGAAATAGATCGAAATTTAAGCTACTACATCCATGTCGAATACGATTGTGGTATATAGATAATGGCCTAGAACCAATGCTTCTGAATTTTGGTGGCTTTGTTTTAGGTTTTAGAGATTTTTTAAATTCTTTAACGTTTGTAATGTCTTTTAAATCTTTTGATAAATTATTGTATTCATGAATAGTTTTCGGAAAGAATGATTTTCGTCTGATACTAACACGACAACGGGATTCCCGAATGTTGGAGTTTCGTAAATCGTAAGGTGCTTTGGATTCGTTTACAAAATGTATAGTATTAGTAAAATACACGGGACAGATTCCATGGATAATTTTATGTAACTGATACAAACGTCTAAGCTTTCTTCTTTCGCTCAATTTTGACCATGCAGTTTCAAAATATAAAGATTGTCTGGAGGCGTAAATTGTATTTCCTGTAACAACCCGAGCTGCTTTCATCTGGAAAATTTCTAATTTATCGGAATTATAATTACTACAGTTATCCCAAACCTCACAACAGTATTCGATTATAGGCAAAATAAAACATTTATAGAGTTTATTAAGTGAATCTTGAGAAATTACAAATTTTAATTTGCGAAGTTGATTAAGTTTGAATGAAGCTACTTTAAGTATAAAGTCAACATGATAATTCCATTTCCCATTATTCTGAAGAAACACCCCTAGGTGCTTATGGACCGATGTATCTAATATATATGTGTTATCATATTTAATATTAAGCGGATAATTGATTTTTTGGTAACTGAAAATCATTAGTTTTGTCTTTTCTGGATTAAATGTCAGTAACCATTTTTTAGACCATTGTAATAATTTCGATAAATTAAAGTTTAATTCAGATTCAATCTTTTCAAAACATTTTGAAGAAGACGACAAAGACGTATCGTCAGCGAATAAACGTGTGATTCCTAATAAACCATCAGAAATATCGTTGATGTAAATAAGAAATAATAAGGGTCCGAGAACTGACCCTTGTGGTACCCCAGAATTTGTATGCCCAATATCAGATGATATGTTGTCTATCAGTACCATCTGATCACGATTTGCGAGATAAGATGAGATGAGATCATGTAATTTACCAGTGATACCGTAATTAGATAATTTATGTAACAGGCCCCTGTGAGATACTTTGTCAAAAGCTTTCGATATATCACAAAATATGAAAGCTATAGATTCTTTCTTGTCAAGTGAATTGCATATATGATCGTACATTTCAAGCAGTTGGTGCACGGTTGAGACTCCTGGGAGGAATCCAGATTGATATTTATTAATCAAATTGTTATTTAAAAAGTAGGTCAATAAGTGTTGATAAACTATACGTTCAAATAATTTAGAAACACTATTTAGTAAGGATATTGGTCGATAGTTTTGAATATTACATCGTTCATCTTTTTTATGTAGTGGGATAACGTGAGCTAACTTCCATTTGCTTGGAAATATTCCGTGGCTTAAAATCCTATTGAATATTAAATATAAGGGATAACATATAGTTGAATAAATAGAAACTAGTATTTTATTATTTAGATTGCCTGGTCCACTAGATTTTGACGTATTAATTTCTTTTAATTTTTGCTTTATAGTATTCAAAGATATATCAATAGGTTTACAGTCAGTTTCATATCTTTGTGAAAATTCGGGCAAAGTATTCATGTCTGTTATAGTGGATATAGATGCAAAATATTCGTTTAATAAATTAGCTTTTGATTTCTGGTCGTAAATTAAAGACTTGTGCTCTTTACAGTAAAGTGGAGGAATATTTCGGGAGATTCCCGAAGACACAAAACTTTTCATAATAGTCCAGTAGTCCTTTTGAGAATTTGATTTTAACTGATTGATTTTATCATTTATTGTATTATAGTAATGCTCCTTGGCATATTTCTTCATATTGTTAACTTTATTCCTGGCTTGCTTGTATAACTTAAGAGATAAGTCATTTTTTGATCTGAGTGCTTTCTTTCTTAATCTGTCGCGGATTCGTATTTGAATTCGAATTTCATGACTAAACCATGGCTTGTCTTTTGGACGAATTGTTATTATCTTCGAAGGTAGATGCTGACATATTATTTCATCCATTTTCGTATCAAATTTTTCAATGAGTTGGTCTATGGAAAAATTTTCGCTTAACAGTTCATCCCAATTTGTATTGTTAATTTCATTATTAATATTTGTAAAGTTTGCGCGTTTATAAATAAATATTTTGCGTTGAAAAGCATTATTATGGTGGTTGGATGATTTAAAAAACATAAATGTAGCATAGTGATCTGACACATGACTGGGAACTTCTAAGGTATCAGCTTTTAGTAATTCAATTGTATTTGATATTATAATTGGATCAATAAGACTACTGGAGGTTTGAGTTATTCGTGTTGGTTTGGTTATTACATTTTTTAGATCGTGCGCATATAAAATAGGTTGGAGCAAATTATTTTCGTTTAACAGATCGGCATTCAGATCACCTAATAAAATAACTTTATTTGAAATATCAAGTGCTTTTTCGATTGACTGATCTAATAAAGACCAAAAATTAGTCGGTGATTTTTCAGATCTATATGTACAACAGAGTAAAATTTGTAAATTTATTTTTATCCAAATAACATCAGCATCAAATTCGAGTTCCGTCAGTCGGGTACATGTCATATCGCTTCGAACGTATATCAAAACACCCCCACCGTGACAGTTTCTATCTTTTCTGTAAGGTGAATCATACTCAGATAGTTCTAATTGGGTACTATCAACACGTGAGTCAAGGTGAGTTTCAGTAAAGCACAAGCAAACATTTCATAGAACAACATACTCATAACAGAATAAGAGTGACAAGCAGACATGGTTATTTTACACTATAGTTTTGTGTGACGTATGCAATTTAGGTACACGGATTCACGCAACTACTTAGTATTTGGGATCTATTCTGGCATTGTTTTTGAGACCGACTGCAGTGACTGCACTTATTTTGTGACCGACTACTTTTCTCCCTGGGTGAAATTTTGTTGTTAGACCAAAACACTCACAACAGAATGAGAGCGAAACACAACATCTTTTCAAACATGATAAGTTGACAAGATTATTTCATACTAAAGTTTTGTGTGAGTAGCGTGACGTATACAGTGAGCACTTATTTTGATACCGACTGCTCCTATTTTGCGACCGATTGCACTGATTTTGCCACCGACTATTTTATAGTAACGTTTTGCGTGATTAGCGTGACGTATACAGTGAGTACGTATTTCGACACCAACTACTCTATTTGACCGACTGCACTGGTTTTGCGACCATTTTTTTTATCGACTAACACAAACTAAAGAAAAACACAGCTATGAACTTACTAGTTGACACCAGTGAATTCTCAATTAGGGTCATGTGCTTTTCCGCATTTTCGTGGTGTGCGGTTCAAAATTTCGCGGCAAACTTGGGAAGTTTTTACTGTACCAGTAAAAGAACGACAGGTAAAACTTGTAAGTTCTCAAAAACGGTGAATTAAGTGCTGTACCAGTAAAACCTGCCACAATACAACGTTTCACCTTGTCTCAGATGTCACGTCATCAAGATAGCATCTCACTTTGCCCTAGATGTCACATCTTTAAAGGAGCTAAATCGCTAACATTTGAGGCCTAGAAATTGACACAAGTGGGCCGCAACGCATATAATACTGTAATATACTATTCAAAAAAAGTAGGGGATATTTGATTTTGGGGGCATAATACTAGAATATTCAAATGACTACGAAAAAAGTCACTATAGAACCTAACAGAAGAAACATTTCCAGTTACATGTGACGCCAAAACGCACCAATAGCTACCGCATGGAATGCAGGTGATGCTTGGGATCATCATGGGGGTCCAACCCAAGATTTGCACGACTCTTACAGTCATTGTGATATTGAATTCCAGGGTGGAAACATCAGTTTAATTGTTTTAGTGACCAGAAAACAAATTTTGATATGCGTCGGCTTACCCAAAATGAAAGGTTACGTGCCCTTGGCATGCTACAGATCGGCACAACACAGGCGGTTGTGGTGCGGACGATGAATGTTTCTCAGTCTGTCATAAGCAGGCTATGGTCCAGATACCGTGATACACAATCTGTACAATACAGACCACGCTCAGGTCGACCAAGGGCGACAACTCAAGCCCAGGATCGATTTATCCGTACCTTGGCCTTGAGAAATCGTGTCATCACAGCAAATCAGATCAACGCTCGTCTTCAAACAGACACTGGTGTGAGAGTGAGTGGCCAGACGATTCGGAATCGACTGCATAGGGGTCACCTTCGCGCCCGACGTCCTCGCGTGATCCCTTGTTTGAGAGATCATCACATTCAGGCAAGACGTCGTTGGTGTAGGGATCGTCAACACTGGAATAATCGACGCTGGAGCAATGTGATGTTTTCAGATGAGTCAAGGTTCACTGTTGATTTTTTGGACAGACGTATGAGGGTGTGGCGTCGTCGAAACGAGCGCTTCCAAGACGTTAACGTCATCAGACATGATCGATTTGGGGGTGGTTCTGTTATGGTGTGGGGAGGCATCACTGTTGCTGGAAGAACGGCTTTACATGTTGTTGCAGGGCGTGTTACAGGCCAGTACTACCGGGACAACATCTTGGCAGTCCATGTTGTGCCGTTCGCACGACGTCATGGCCGCCGTTTCATCTTCCAGGATGACAACGCAAGATGTCACAGGGCCAGGATCGTTACAGGTTACCTCCAACAACAGAACATCACCACATTACCTTGGTCAGCACTGAGTCCCGACCTCTCCCCCATCGAGCATGTCTGGGACATGCTTGGACAGAGGTTACGTCAACGTCAACAACGTCTTGCCAATGTCCAAGAACTTGCTGCTGCGTTGCAACAGGAATGGGACAATCTGGACCAAAATGACCTTAGACGTCTCATTAGGAGTATGTCACGTCGGATCAATGCTTGTTTGGCAAACAGAGGAGGATTTACCCGTTACTGACTTTGTTGTGATGCTGTGGTAACTTTGCTGTTTGACCCCGGGTATCATTTTACCCTTATAATGGTCAGTCTGTGCCTTACTTAGTCTAACGATCATTTGGAATAAATCGATGAATGTGAACTTCATTTCATTTTGTCATTTGTTTCTTCGTCAGTTTCATTAGGTGACTTTAATAACACTTAAAAATCAAATATCCCCTGCTTTTTTGAATAGTATATGAATGTATATAAACTGATTTACATTCAATGGTTTCCGTTTTTACCCTTATTTCAAATCAGTTATGTTCGGCGAAATAAGCCAACCGTCTCAATCGAATGCAAATTTCTAGTACATACGCGGTTTGATTTGGTGGAATGTGTGTTACAACCTCTGACTGAGCTATTGAGCTGGTATCCTAGGCTAGGCATGTCATTCCATTGGCCACTGCTTGAACAAAAATTACCCCAACTGCCCCTAACAGCAATCTTCGAAAGGCCAATGTCTTATAAATAGTTGGATAAAAGCGACTTCCTGGCCCAAACCCCTTTGCATTACACAGATATCTATCTGGATGACTGTTTAACATGTTACCCGGATTCTGAAGTTTCTCTAATAAAACCATATAACCTCCAGATTTTTCAAGTGTTTATTTCTATGGAATGAGAGTTTATTATAATATCTATCACTTTGTGTTCTCATAAAATGTATCTATTATTTATATATCTATTTCATTAGTTTTCTTTTCATTTATGCATAAATAACAAGAGCTAAAAGGTTTGCCTTAAATAAATTTAAAGATAATCGTATTTAACTGATGATACTTCACAGAATACAACTAACTAATCATTGAAAAAATACAAACACTATTATCACTAAATGCCTTGTAAACAATATAACTAATCATTGATATTCTTTTAAAATAGTTTGACAATAATATAATGTTGATTAATATCATGTTCATTCAATTAATCAGATTTCTTTAAGGTGAATCCTGATGAATAATTTTGATATCTAATGTTTACAACTCCTCATGACTATAGTTGTAGCTAGACTGTTGACAAACTAGTAGTTAATTAATCATACAATATGACATAGTTGTACCTGTTAATATATTACATGATGATAAAAACAATCAATTTACATTACATATACACCACTTATATACATAATTAATAGCTTTAATATACATAATTTAATATGTTTGTCATTTGGTGGGGGATAACTCTCATATAGGCCTAGATAGTAGGATATAACTAGAGGTGATAGCTCTGATATAGGCCTAGAAAGTGGATTATAACAAGGGGTGATAACTCTGGATTATAACAGGGCTATAGGTTATAACTATGTATTGGTGAAGAATGACTAATTGATTCTATATGTACATGAGGTTTCAACAATTAAGACTAGTCCTACTAATCTAAAACACCAAACATATGAAATTATCTACATGTTTTTGGATAATTGATTTCCATGACAATTACCGAATTAGTGGCGTTTGTTTTAACTGTAATAAAATTGATCTCATTCTTGTAACATCTTTAGTACATTTGGCGTGTTTCGGGTTGAATTCACACAGACGACAAATCTTCTCCCACTCGTGACCTGGTACAGATTCATCCCGTTCTTTTATAAACGCCTTCTCGGCAGCTCTGTAAACAATTAAAATATTATTATCTGAAGAGCATATAGAAGGCAGACAGCTAGCTTATATATAACTTACCTCTATAAATATAACCTCTATTTCGTTAACTACAAAGTCCAGCGCTATCATTCAGTCAGATGTGTGCAATAATTCCGTCAGAATGTGTTCTATCATCCAGCCAGAATGTGTTATATCATCCAGTCAGAATCTGTTCTAAAATCCTGCCAGAATGTGTTCTACTATTACTATCCAGTCAGAATGGATTCTGTCATCCAGTCAGAATGTTTTCTACTATTACTATCCAGTCAGAATATGTGCTATTGTCCAGTCAGAACATTCAAGATCTTCCGGTCAGGATGTGTAATCTGATCTCGTCAACATGGATAAAATCATAAAGAATCATGAAATCCGAATGTGAAACAATATATTATGAAATGGGTTTTAACGGCTTTATGTTGTACATCTTGCTCTGATTACTCTTCTTCAAATTCTAACTTTCAAGGTTCTTTTATTTGCATACCAGCATGTTCACGGTACACCGTTTGGCGTCCTCACTGAACGATTAAACAGTAATCCTTACCAGGCCCTCTGCACCAATGACGAGGAGAAAACAAATCTGATAAATCCTGAAGAAATTTCTTGATCCACACTGTATCAAGCCCCAAACCTTCTGGTTAGCTAGCCGCAAATACTTACATATTATTTTCCTTTGTTTTAGAAAGTTGTTCAGAATGATGTTTATACCAATCTTCTAATTCTTTCTTAGCTATAGACTGCCATTCTTCTTTCTTCTTACTTTCATCCATATCTAAAAATATGCACCCAATATATAGTCATATCGAAAAATATACACCCCATATATAGTCATATCTAAAAAATATACACACCATATATAGTCATATCTAAAAATATACACCCCATATATAGTCATATCTAAAAATATATACACCATAATATATAGTCTCAAACTACACAACCCTGGCACTCTGGCAGGAAGACAGGATCAGAGCTCAACCTTACATGTATCTATCTTAATATTTGTTTTTATTATTTTACCTTTCTTCTCTAGTATATCTTTCTGTTCTTCTCGCCATAATCGTATTTTTTCTGGTTCTACCCGAATTGTATCTTGTTGTGATATCGCTGAATAGGAATCAGATGGTCCGTTAGATTGCTGAAATAATTATCAAATCTTTATCTCGATGCTATTTATAAATCCTTAGCTCTGTTAAAGATGCACTATGTAAGATTTTGATGAGGATGCATTATGTAAAGTTTTAATAAAGAGCTGCCTGTTCTTGCTATATTGTTCAAATAAAAAAAATAAAAAGGAATATGTGACCCGTGCTGGCAAAATGAGCCACAATGAGGATATTAAGTTACTGTTATTTTCATATTCTGTATCTCAATACTTTCAAAATGATTTAATTATGGTTTATTTGAATCAGATAAAAATGACCAAGCTACATGTATGGACGTTAAGTTGACCAGTCAGGGCAGCAACTTATGAGAAAAGCATGTCAAAGATTTCCATATGTTTCATAACAAAATCTGGTAGCATTTAACTTTTCGTTCTAGAGTTAATAGGATGTGCGGAAAACCAAAAATTGTAGAACTATCCATTTTATCGTTAAATTATTAAAATCGTAGTACGTTCCATTTTATCGTTAAATTATTAAATCGTAGTACATATACTATCTATTTTATCGTTAAATTATCAAATCATAGTATTATCCATTTTATCGTTAAATTATTAAATTGTAGTATTATCTAGTCTCTATCATGCACACAAATATTCTACGAATATTAGTCTGGATGGGTCCTCAAAATTTGACGGAAAATAGGTCATTGTCTGGAATATCCAGTCTTTTAAGTTACCACGTACTGAATCTATCAAAACAGCTCGTTTGTCAACAATGGCACTCTTTAAAATTTTGTTTGTAAAGATTTCAATTGAAATGGTAATTTTCTCTCGTCATGAATCAGACGTATGGCTTCTCACAATCTTCTTAATTCTTTGTCTCTATTTTGTTTCTAATAATAGATGTGCCAAGTGAATTGTGGGATATATTTCAACCACGCTTTATAGAATCTAGCAAAATCGGCCCGGCTTCATAAGCACTTACCGAGACTTTAGCCAAAAGGTTCCATTGCCCATGTGTAACAAAATGTTTGGTTTTTTATGAGGTAGATTATCCAGTAATTTTTGTCAAAAATTGAGAACCGACCCAGACCCTCTGTGCGTTGAAGACTAGGGGGTTCTGGGTGAACGAGACTAAGTATTATCCTTTTTATCGTTAAACTAAATGGCGATGGTGTTCTAATTCATTCAATATATATGTCATTTGATGCCCTTAAGAGATGATTATGGACTTGTCACGTGACCTAGAGAGATTTTTATGGGCTATTCGTGTGAATATTTGACACTACTTTTTGAGTCCATTTGGCTTTTACATAATGCATCTCCAAGTTTAATTTGAAATAATTGATGTTAGATTATGACAAATATTGTTAGTTCTACAAAGTGAGATAACAAAATTAATAAAATTAATAAACTGTAAAAATTCAACAATTGCACAAAAAAACAATTAATTTTTCAAAATAAAAAAATAAAATAAAACTAACATTCATAATAAAACACAACACAAGGTATATATGGATGTAACTACTTCTCTATAATTTAATAACGACGTTTCGTAACACATACAGGTCACGTTTTCAAGTTAATGACAAATATCCATCTAGTGATCCGTGCTTCTAGATGTCATTTAGAGAATTAAAACTAACATTCTTAGAAGCATTCTGATGCAGCCATTTTGATTACAATAAGCATATTAAGCAGTGATTGTAATGATTTACATGCCATTGGTACTTATTGTTGTAATAATCTACTTCCTTCCCATCAAAATATAAAATTTCAATGAGATGGGATCTTGGACCAACTGCAATGTGAGAAGGGGACAGGTTACTGCTAGGATGGGGACATGGGAGGGGCTAATCTAGGTTTGTTGGATGTGGGAATTGATGGAGTGTGGCAATAGTAATGAAATGAGGTATAACGTCCTACTGTTCTGCTCTTAAACTGGGCTAAGGAAGACGAGCATACACCATACAGTTCGCTATGAGGAAAATTTTGCCTCAAATTCCAAATGCCAAGGGTCCCTAACGTGCAAGCCAATGTGTACCGTACCCAAGAACTTGGTTTTTCGTAATCTAAATGACTAGACAGCTGTCCTGCACCGCTAACAGGGGGAAACCATGCTGGAAAATCATGATGAACTTTCTCAACCAACACTGGTAGCCAACCAGTGACCTCCTGGCTAGTGAGTCAGCGTCTTACTCACTTAGCCACTGTGGCCATGGAAGGGAACGAGCAATCTATGTGTGGGGATTGGCGAGGTTGTATGCAAACTGAGGTTTTATTTGGGAGTGTGAAAGTGGGATACTAACAAAACATCTCTCACTACTGGTGCTGCTACTGATTCATCTAGAACCCCATGACTCAAACTAGTCCCACCATCCATATCTAACAAACCATTTGATTGGTTACAAACATCGCCCATATCTAATAAGCCACCACCTGATTGGTCTAATGATGAACTTACTTCAAATTGTCCATCCATGGAGCCCCCTTCAAACTCATCTAAACCTCCTCCAAAATCATCCTGAAAGTTTATATTGATATAAAAATACACATGCAACATGCAGTCTGTAAGCGACTTATCATCTGAGGTAACTTGCTGTTGCCAGTCATCTACATAACGTTTAAATATTGCACCTATAACAGACTGGTTAATCTTATAACAAGATAAATTCACACCAGACTGGTTAATTGAGTCAATATACCTTGACATAATGAAGATGATAAACAATCGTTATCAGGCAATCACCAGAGTATCAGTAACATGTACATACACCGGTAATTGGCATCTTTGTAGCACTAATAAACATGCACATGCACCTGTAATTGGCAGCTCTGAAGCACTAATAAACAAATTCATACGTAAATAAAATAAACCAACAATATAAACTTGTTTAATATAACTAAAACATTCCATAATACTACGGTATATCTATGATAACATTCAATTTATATAGTATAGGGGTGATAGGAGTCCTGTAAAATGTTATAGAAATAAGGCAACCAGCTGAGGCTGAGTTTTGAAACTTTTGTAGTTTTTGAGGTTAGTTGAGGAGTACACTGTATAGGGTAGAATGAAAGAATCTACGCCATGAAAAACAATGTATTTATTAGTGTTTCGGTGGCATCTATTGGCAAAATATTTAAATATTTTACCTGTTTCTTAAATTAAAATAACTTATTTTACGTTCACACAAATATATTTTATCCATCGCAAATAATCTCCAAAATGATCTCCATTTGGTTGCTAAATGGTGTAAAAACAATGGGATGGTAATAAATCCTTAAAAAACAAAATCAATGCTGATTTCATCAAAACACAAAAGAAATCAGAAAAAACCTAACTTTATCACTCCATGGTGAAAAAATAGAGATGGTTACTAGTACTACCACAAAATTACTTGGAATTCAAATTGACCAAGACCTCTTTATTTACTTAACTCGGTTGGCTTACCCTTCCTTACACAGGGGATTCTTTATAATAAAATTGTCTTATCATTCAAAATTATAACATTTAATACTCCACTTTATCTAAACTCCTATTTTATTGAAAAATCTCTTGTTTCCAAAACTGATATCTTGCTCCGTTCACAGACCAGTAAATCACTTTTCCTTCAAAAATGCAAAACGGAATCCATGAAACGTACTTTTCATTATTCTGCATGTCTTTTGTGGAACAATCTGCCTTTTGATAAAGATGTGTGAAAATGTTGAAAATTTTAAGATTAAACTGAAAACTCATTTATATTCAGCACTGAAGAAACCATAATATTCAACTGATGACATACTTATTATTATTCTATCTTATTCTGTGTGTAATTATAGTGTTCTTCCTATATTCTCCTTGTATAATAATCTTTTGTAGTTTAGGAGTGACTTCCCAAAGTACTCACTTTTAAAAGTTATTGCATTTTAAATGATGTTGCATTTATCCTGATATTACATGTACATGTATAAATGTCTTTGTAGATCAGGAGGGATTTATGGAAGATTACTTTTTTTGCAAACTAAATAAGTTGCCTCATTAAATAAAGTTTTTATTACTATTATGAGAAAAGACTGAATTAAAATTTACACCAATATTCTGGTTGACTGAGAAGTGACATAGCAACTAACTACTGCTTATAATATATCATAGATCAAAGTTTCACTTTTCCTGTTAAAAGTCCCAATAACCAAATATTCTGCCATATCTGCATCAGGTTTAAAAAAAATTGTTGTCCATCCACATTTTAATGTCTGCCATTCAAGTTTCAATATACAGCTTAAGGCCCCCGCACGAAGCCGAAAACTGCGTACGCAAATGGCGCAGCGTCATTTTCGGCTCGTGTGCGGGGGTATTTTCGAGCGCATTTTGACGTTCGCCAAATATCTGTCATGTTTGATATTTTTTGACGCAGCGTCAACTGCGCCCTCGTGTGCGGGCAACTCAGCGCTATTTGCGTTTCATTCGTCGTCAATGCGCATGCGTCATCACTACTGCAAAATGGCGGCACCCAGTGAGTTCGTCAGTGACGCAATTTTAGAGGATAAAATCGTCGATTTATGGAAGAAGTAACACTGCAAGGGCTGTTTCTGCATCTTCCGATGACGACGACGACGATTCACTCACGGCTGCTATTTTCGGATGAGTGGTGGTCACGTGAACGGCACAATTGCCGCAGTAGCTTTCGCGCAGCGTCATTTTCGGCTCGTGTGCGGGCACCGTATTTCTGCGCCAAATGCGTACGCATTTAGCGCGGCGCTAAATGCGTACGCAAAAGGCGCTCGTGTGCGGGGGCCTTAAGAAATGTTGAAATTACTTTTAATAGGTTTGAACAAGATGTACAATTGTGTATCATCAGCATATATACCGTAGATGAAATTAAAATCCACGATGTCTTACTTTGAGACCAATATAAGCTAAACAAGATTGGTCCGAGGATGAACCTTTGGGGTACACCAAAAGCCAGAACCAAAGGTCTGTCTTTGTATAAAACACTGGAATCATTTCTGTAGCTTTATAATATTATTCTAATTAAGCAGGAATCAACATTTCTTTTCATGTATAATTTTTTTTCATAAAACTCAAAGTCACATTTTGTTCGAACTTTGATACATGTAGCACCCTACCAAATTAAAATAAGGACCACCCTACCGCAGCCTTATATAAACACATTCAATAATTAAAGCATTCCATAAAATACTCCAGCTATTTATTATAAAGTGACAAACCTGGCTAGCTGCTGGCACTTCATCACCAAACGCACCAAAACCATCATCTGTAGAACAATAAGAACAGAACATGAGGGAGAGAAAGATGGAGGTTTAGCAACCACTGACACATACTATCATCAAATCACACAATCTGCATGAACTTAAAGTAGCTAAGTCTCTAACTCAATATCATCGAAAATCTTTGACTTTGAAAACGCGTATTATTTGTCAATTTAAATTAACATTGATGCTGTGATCTTACCGGAAAAAGATGGGATTCTGATATCCAATATTAAAGACAAAATAAATATTTTACCACTGGTACACGAATCGTGTACCATAATGCGTTTCAGACCCAGTTGTAACAAGAGACTCGAGGGATGAGGCTAGACGAATTGCACCAAATCAAATGGTGTATGTAGACTGGAATAACCAGACACTAGAAATTTGCATTTGATTGAGACTACTGGCTTAACTCGTCAATCATAACTGATTTGAAATTAGAGTAAAAACGGAAGCCATTGAATGTTAATCAGTTATATACATTCATATTACAGTATTATATGCGTTCCCACCCACTTGTGTCAATTTCTATGTCCCAAATGTTAGCAATTTAGCTCCTTTAATACTGCTTGAGGAATCTTGAGGTGTGAACGAAACCTCAGGACACTCTGGAATAGTGTGTCCCTGCTCAGGTGTTTTAATATTTTGGTAATTTCTCCTGGAGTATAGACCTTGAAATTGCTTGTGACAAACCAGGGGACTCTCCATTGTACTTTCTCTGCAGCTGTTACAGGCATGGGCATGGATTTAGGAAGGGCGATTGTCTCTTTGGGTTAATCACTATCAGTCATCCGCAAACAATCGTATACTGATTCAGATTGTGTTAATTAATGTCAGGAACAGCAGGAGGCCCAGAACAGTCCCTTGGGGGACTCCGCATCCTATGTATAAGCAGTGGTTGATGTTATATGTTCTGGCTAGATCAAAAAATCATGACAAGCGGTAATTAAAGGAGCTATATCACTAACATTTGGGACCTAAAAATTGACACAAGTGGGTCGCAATGCATATATATAATACTGTAATATGCATGTAAACAAACTGTTTTACATTCAATGGTTTCCATCTTTACTCAAATTTCAAATCAGTTATGTTCGGTGAAATAAAACAACAGTCTCAATCGAATGCAAATTTCTAGCATCTTGTTATTCCAGTCTACATACGCTGTTTTATTTGGTGTAATGTGTGTAGTCTTGTCCCTTGAGTCTCTTGTTATGAACTGGTCAACTGTTATTCTTTACCGCTATTCCCCACCGCTGTTCTCAGGCTGTTTTAGAATCCTTACCGTGTATTTGTCACCACAATTCTTTATTTTCCACCAAAAGGAATCCTTTCTCACTATATTTGACACAAATTTATAATAATTCAACTCCCTTTTCAAGTACAATTTAGCGATGAAATAAACGTGTGGATTGTGCATGTCCGGCTCTCGTAATGTCTCTTCAGTTTAAACGTATTTGGTGTATGTTTATAATCGCAGAATTCCACTTGAAAATAGTGTTGAATCTTTATAAATGTGTGTCAGCTGTGGCAAGAAATGATTCCTTTGGCAAATAAAGTAGAATCATTTAATCAAGGTGAAAAATACATGTAGTAGGTAAGGATTCCAAAATAGTCTGAGAACAGAGATGGGGAAGAACGGTATTTTCATACTGCAGTTATAGAAGGCCGAATAGGAACTGTGTAGTGAATATATCGTTCGGTAGCACGACTTACCCAAATCCACTCAAATCTACCCAAATCCACCATTATTTCAACTGATATCACAATATTTTATATTGATAATTGATCATATACAGTTCTTTCTGTCAAATTGTCATTTTAAATTTAAAATCGTAACGTTTTTGTGTCAGAATGTGATTTCCACGTAACTTTGGAAGAACTACAAATTTAATGGTGATCTGCATCCATGTGGGTATCTACACGAGTTATGTCCCTTACATACGACGACGAAAGACGCATGAATTGTTGGATTTTAAGACAAGAAGACCATGATTTTAAAGTAATTATGGCATATTTAGCTAAACGAATGATAGTATATTAAAAAAAACGATAAACATAATTGTGATATATGTGGAAATAACGTGGTTTGGGGTAAATTTGTGTATTACACGAGCTATTCCCTTGGTTACGACTTCCAAACTTGCTTGGAAATCGCATTTTGACAATAAAAAGCTGCGATTTTAAATTAAAAATGTCAATTCCACATAAAGAACGGTATATTATCAAATATCAATATAAATTATTGTGATATGAGTTGAAATAGTGGTTGATTTGGGTTGATTTGGGGATTTGGGTAAATTGTGCTACCCTATATCGTTCTCTCAAGGACAGTTCCAAAAGGAACTAGGTCAACTGGGGCTGAAACAAATTTATCCTACACCAATGGTGTACCAATGGTAAAATGTTTATTTTGTCTTAAATATTGGATATCAGAAGCCCATCTTTTTCCAGTGAGATCGCAGCGTCAATGTTAACTATAACTAATTTAAATTAGAGTTAGAGAGACTAAGACTAAGAGAGGCGGGGCATATTTTGACTTTTTCACCGGTTGGAAATAAAACCATTATTATCATATATGACGTTCACATTAATTAAATTAAATACCTTGTGGGACAAATGAATCGGTGGGATTATCGTCTTCCAAACCTGCGAGTTCCGATTGCTCTCTGGCCAAAAAATCTGCCGCTGGGTCGTCTTCCATTTTTCCGGATAAATTATTACTTTCTTTCAATCAATTTCTACAGATATAATCGATCATCCGGTCGCCTGATAAATTCAACGAAAATAAAAAGGACTGGAAAGTAAAGAAAAGTTGACGTTACTACCGGAAATCAATAACGCCAGATCTCCGCAGTAAATAAATATTGTCACTTCGTGATGTTCCAACAAAAACATAAAATAGCACAGTTTATCTAATTTTCGCACTAATAAAATAATAAATCAACAATAAAATACTCTTGACAAATACATAAATATGATGAATATATTGTCCCTTTAAACGACATGAATTTATCTGACTCAGTAAATGTGGATCATCACGTCAGATGTAAACAAGAAAAGCTCCACGGTTGCTCAATGAGTAAAATATCTTAAAATAACCTCTGTTGCTTGAGGTTTAATTACATTACAAACGCGAGAAATGGCGGCGCGTGAAAAAGACGATGACACCGACATTAAAGCGGAGAAAATTGCAACTGACATAGATGCAACGCAATCGCAAAACAAGCAAGAGCAGACGACAACCGCAGGTTTAGATGAAGAAGAATTAAATGCCAAATCGTTTACGTCAGCTTTACGAGAGAAGTATTGTTTTGATAATTACACACCAAGTGGTTCTTGTATCATACAGTTTCATTCCAAGGCTTGTAAAGATGGATCCAAAGCTGAGCTGTCACATTTGAGAAATGTGGTAAGTTATTATCCAAGTTCGGCTGTTCTGCGCCAACTGTTTTTCGTCCAATTTCCAATGGCAAATGACTAGAGGGTTGTCCTTGTTTAAGGTCCTCAATCCTGCAACACTGACGTGACAATGGCAAACAATGTTAGAAAATCATAATGAACTTTCTTGTCCAACGCAGGGATCAAACTTGAATATGAAGATCGTCTTAAAAAGCTAGGTATCCCAAGTATGAAATACAGACAAGATCACAGAGATGTCATTGAAATCTGGAAATACATGAATGGCAAATACAACACTGCAGCCCCTTATACGACAGAAGCTTACAGTCGTACTAGAGGTCACAGGAATGGCTATAGGTTAAAGAAGCAACGAGGTGATACAAGAGTAAGAGCTAACGTACTTCTTCTGTAGCCAAGTTTACAACGACTGGAAAAATCTTCCGGTCGATGTTATCTCTTCAACTACCTTAAATCAGTTTAAAAGTCGCCTGGACAAAGCCTGGAGTCCTCGGCCTGGAGTCCTCGCACATACTCATCATACTACTCGTCTCAGTAGCACACCACCACGGCACACCCCCACGGCACACCCCCACGGCACACCCAGTCTAATTAGTCCCACACAGAATTCAAAATGTATTATTAAGAATCTAATAAATGCTATGGAACCTTTGTGTATACAACCTGAAAGGCCAAAAGGTTGCTGACCTACTTAAAGGCCTCATAGATGATGATGAACATGCAACCTTCAGGCTAGCGAGCATTAATGGTTCACGGATTGCATGCAAAGTATGTGTTGGCTGTGGTATCGTGAGTTTAAATAATAGAATTATTGATCTAGTCGTAGGGAATTAGAAAGCAAAAATTCATGCCTGTCCTTGCAGTATAGTTTACCCAAAGTAACCGGAATCGAATTTCAAAAATTAATAGAATCTTGATGTCAGTGACAAAAGAACTGCCTCATAAGTGAGAAGTTAATTGGCATCTAGAGCCACCTCACCTGCCCCTATCATATTCAACCATTCAGCCACCTTGATTTTCGAAGACATACAGAATATACAGTGTGGTATCATGAATACCTGACAACTCAGCCCAAAGACAACTCATCCCAAGACAACTCATCCCAATATAAGACAACTCATCCCAAGTTAGAAGACGACTCATCTCAAGATATTAGGCCTACTGAAACTAATACATAAAGATAAAGATATAATGTCATACATGTATTCTGACTAATTTCTATCGAACAATGATATGGAAACAATCAGCATGACTGGGGCCAACAATTTCAGTCACATCACATCGCATGCATGGTTCAAAGAAGGAATTGAAACATGTATGCTATGATAAGTATACAGAACGTCCTGTACTTCAAGACTCAATACCACTCTTGTCAGCTCTTGTTGTAACTGAATAATATGTCCCAATCTTTATTCTGACCAACAAATTGTATTATTTTACAATGTTCCAATTAATTAATGATACAAATTTCATCTTAACACACCTAATTTAAAGAATTGGAAAAATTCAACTAAATGATTTGAAAAGCCTAACGTAAACCTTTTCAAATGTGACTTGGATTTTAAAATATTTTCGAACCTTCTGGACAACAGGTAGGACACATAAACATCTAGTACTTAGAATTAGGCTATTATTTATTTTCTGTAGAGTGCTATTGTCCCTTTAAAACAACAATATCAATTTTATTAAAGATACATTATGGGAGATTAGATAAAGAGATGGCAGTTCTCACTATGAATAATAGTATTATGGTCTGGATAAGTATGGGAGATTAGATAAAGAGATGGCAGTTCTCACTATGAATAATAGTATTATGGTCTAGATAAGTTAATTAATGTCTAATTGATAATTTAGGTAACATTTCAGGCCCAAAGAAAGACTTGTAATAAGCATAATGCATGTTTAAGATAAGACATTTACATAAGAAAATCAGACTGATCTGAGTATTAAAACAAATATAACTAACACACTTATATTTTGTTGGGATCAGTTGTCTTATATCCTGACACAGAGTAATAGTTGTTTGATGTGATATTACAGGATCTGAGTAATAGTTGTTTGATGTGATATTACAGGATCTGAGTAATAGTTGTTTGATGTGATATTACAGGATTTGAGTGCAAATGGTCTGGTATGTGCTGGTTTACCACACGGTGGTCTGAAATCTTTATGTCCTAATATAGTAGATTTAGATATATCCTGGAACAATCTTGATGCTTGGAATAAAATATTACCTATTTTATATCAACTACCTTATCTACAATACGTCAACTTGACTGGAAATCAGATTCATACACATCAGGTAAGAAGATGTTTTAGGCGTCCAATCGAGCTAAAGTACCATCAAGGACCTGACTTTGGATTAAGTCTGGACTAATCCCTGAGTATCTATATATACACCATATTGTACAAGCCTAGTCACACTAGGGAAAGAGAGAGACAAATGGGGTTTAACGTCCACTCGACACAAACTAGGTCATTTTGGGACTAACATGGTTTAATTTTATTTCAATAATTCGCTTGCGCGTAGGGGTCTTTAGCAGTGGGAGGAAACTGGAGTGCCCGGAGGAAACCCACGAGGTTGAGAAGACGCCCCTATCTCCATGCCACATACGCTCACACCAGGACTCGAAACCACAGGCGCAAGCCAGAGGTGACCGGCCAGCTAGAGGTCGAAGCGCGGCACTCTAGACCACGAGGCCTTCCCACCCCCCGACACACTAGGGACCAGGTATCATTTAGATTTGATGAAAAATGGAAAGAAACTAAGCTTACCATCTATAATCTAATACATATATTCATTTAATAGATTGCTGCCCAGAAAGTGTTAAATACCATCAAGATTCATTAAATAACGCCCAGTTTACTGATATTCTATAAAGAATTATTTCTGTTGAATACCATGGAATATTGAATTATTCCAGTTGAATCCCATGGCATATTGAATTATTCTCCAGTTGAATACCATGGCATATTGTATTATTCCAGTTGAATATCATGAATAATTGAATTATTAGCAGGATACCCGGTTTCTCAAAGGGAACAAAATAGCCAGGGACCCAAATTCACCTTAGGGCCAAATTTGGCAGTGGCCCATTCGATAACCTAAGACGTTCACAGGTTCATGCTGGTTAATATGTTGGGGTGGAATGCGACAATGAAGGATTATGGGCAAACATACTCACATACATACACACAGACATTTTTTGTTTTATTTATGTAGATATTCGATGGTATATTGAAAATATAGGACTTTATTCACCTGAATATCAGAAATAAAATATTGGATTGATATATTTTAGAAATATTTGGATGAATTAGAAAAACCAATAGAGAGTATCCAGAACTTGGTGTTAAATCATACCAACATAACTCTAGAAGAAGTTTTAAAATTAACCACAATTTTACCATCACTTAAAGAATTACATATCTGTAATAACGGTTAGTATATCTGTAATAACGGTTGGTATATCTGTAATAACGGTTTTTGTATCTGTAATAAGTGTTGGTATCTGTAATAACGGTTAGTGTATCTGCAATAAGGGTTGGTATCTGTAATAACGGTTAGTGTATCTGTAATAAGGGTTGGTATATCTGTAAAACGGTTAGTGTATCTGTAATAAGGGTTGGTATATCTGTAATAACGGATAGTGTATCTGTTATAAAGGTTAGTATATCTGTAATAATGGTTAATGTATCTGTAATAACAGTTAGTAGTGTATCTGTAATAACAGTTAGTAGTGTATCTGTAATAACAGTTAGTATATCTGTAATAAGAGTTAGTATATCTGGTTAGTATATCTGTAACAATGGTTAGTATATCTGTAATAACAGTTAGTATATCTATAATCATGGTTATATTTTACTGACCACGTTACTATTTATCCCAGCAATATGGACATAGCAGTCTTTTTTGCTTGGGATAATGTTGTTACCGGTGTTGTAAGACATTTGATTTTATCGTCATTTTTATACGCCCATATGGAAATGTGATTGTATATTGCAGTTGCCTCTGTCCGCCTCCCAATCGTTTACAATTTCTTGTGATCATTCTACAGGCCACATTTATTATCATATCAGTTTGAAATTTGCATATATTGTTTAAAATTAGTGCAACGAAGAAATGATCAAATTTCAGTAATTTCCATTTATAAATTGTAGAGTTATGGTCCTTCTTTCACTTTGTTGAACCTTGTGAAGCTCTAAGACAACTGTTATCATCTGATCTATTGAATTTAATCAATTTCTGTTTATAACTTCCACACTTCACTTTGTTGAATCTTGTGAACATTTGGTCTGTTTGAAATTGTAAATGCTCCTAGTATAAATATGTGACAACACATGTTGATTACTAGGATGATTGAGCTGCTGTGAGCGTATGTTTCATTGTATCCTTTATGGAAAAATTATTTTGTTCAGAAATCAAGGACACATATACCTTATATTGTCTTCCCATTATACTATAAACATTTATTCCTTTTGGATTTTTTTCCCTGTAGACTGGATCTGGGGATCGGAAGTGAGGTGATAAAGTATTATTATTTCTGTGATGATCTGAGTTTTATTGAATGGATTCAATTTGTGTATTTGAAGGATACAGTGAATTATGTCATATAGAAGATGATACACTGAAAAATATAGAATGTTTGAGAGCCAATAATAACCAGTTACAAAGGTAATTATAGATAATGTCTGATAGCTGAAAACGTAAAGTATTTCTATCCAATAAACGGGTCAATATCTGGCAGTTTATGATAACAGATCAAACTTCACATGGGGACACAGACTTAAACAATTTCATGGCAAGACGGAGGTTTTCATCCATTACTAGGATGACCCGTGCACTCTACAGAAAGTTGGACTCGACACGGCTAATGTGAACGCTTCAGTGGCTGGGTATTGAGTATGAGACTATAAATAGCCATGACACGTGCAATTCTCTACAAATATATCAACTATGACAGCCGTAAAAAATCTATTGTTGACGATTTTGAATAGCAGTAGAATTTAGCTTCTTGGTTATTATAGCATCTTTAGAAATTACGTTCGTTTTATTTTTTAAAAATTACTTTATCATTAACTGTACGTTAGGAGTAGCATCTTTTGGTTTAGTACAAATAATATCTCTGAAACACGATAATAGCAGTAGTTTCATTTTACTTTTACATGGCTCTTAAAACAATTGTTGAATTGCCCAACATGCGTATTTCTAAATTCAATTTCTTGTTTCAGCTTTCTGTTATTTTTTCTAAAAAAATAGTCTTGATTATCCTGACCCGTCAATCAGACATAGAATGTTTGGCAGACTGGTTAAGCGAGACTAATTTCAAAACAAGGGCACACAACCTATCTTTTACTCAAAAGTGTCTGGATCTTATGGACGACACTCAGAACCAGTTTTCAGTCTATTATTTATAGATGATTAAATGGTCATAGCTTATTAAGTACAACATGATCATTTATTTAGTGACTATAAATGTGTTGTGGCGTAATTGTCGAGATATTTGGAGATATTTATTTGTGGTGGGTCACCCTACATTGCATATTAGAGGATCGATATAGTATAAAACAAATATTGAAAATAACCAAAATTTAGATGAGTATGTATAATAAAAGCAGTGTAACTAATACACAGAGAATCTGTTGTTTACCATACATTTGTCTACTTTTGTTTTATAGTTGGTCTGAAGTATGGAAATTACGTCACCTGAAGAATTTAAAATCTCTGATTCTCTCTGGGAATCCACTTCAAGACGTTTTCTATGATCATCAATGCTGTGATAATGAAACAAGTCGTGATGATAATGACAGCGCGGCATCAAAAGACAACGGTATTAATAAGCTGGAAGACTGTGATGCATCTAATAACCAAGGCTGTGATCAAAATTACATTTCTACTCAACATGATCGTAGCTCAACACCACAAGAAAGTGAAAATAAAACAACAATTCCCAAAACTGATTCTTCAACTTGTGATGCAACTGTTCCTGTAAGCTTTGGTCGGCCTCAGCCAGTCGCGGTCTCCCAACACAAGTCATGTGACACAATACATAGGTCAGACGTCCAATCAGAAATTTTAGAAGCTTGTCAAAATGTTGTCAATGATTTGTTCAATACTGTCTGTGATAATTCTTTAAACGATAGTGAAAATATGGAACAGAATTATTTTGAATTTGTAGAAGAAAAAGGTCAAAGTTCACAGAGTCAAAAATCTCAATCAACAAGTGATGATTCCGATTTCAATTCCTCTGAAAATACATCCTTCTCTTTATCGGATGTAAAGTCTGTGAAGACGAAACGTGCCTACGATGACGATTCTGAACGGAGTCGACAACGTTATGATTCTCTACAGAGTGAAGATGGCGGAGATGTTACTGCGCAGTTAAACCAGCCATCAACAATAGAAGAAGGTCGAGAGACGGAAGAAGAAGGGATGAATAAATCGTGTAAACCATTCAGAAAACTTCACACTTTATGTTTAACAGAAACTAAAGTTGATCACTGGAAACATTTACAAGCTTTAACAGAATTCCCAGTCTTAAAATCTGTACGATTAAAGGTAAGGTTTTTCTCAGGTCCTGGTTTCTAACTCTCTCAGGTCCCGGTGGTTTCTCACTCCTCAGGTCCCGGTTCAACACTCCTCTGATCCAACGCCGGATTAACCATCTTGGGGGCCCTGGGGCCTGGAACATGTGGGCGCCCCTGCTCACCGTCCCCGGAGCTGTGGCCGGCGAAGGCGGTCACCATGAGCGCCATAGGCGTGAAGCCCCACAAGGGGAGTCTGGGGTTGTTCTCCCCCAAGGAATACTCAGAAATTGGAGGATGGGAACGTGATTTCCTGGTATTTCAGGCACTTGTGTCGGAGCCATTTAGAAGTACATCCCCCAGAAAGAAATAAAATTCTGCCACAAAATTAGCGCATTCTGGCGTTATTTCAGTGGACCAATCCATGCGAGTGCTATGTAATGATGGCATTTCTGGAGGAGGTGGCTGGAGCCAATTGAGCCCATTAAATCCGTCACTGTAAGTTAGCAGAGCTACATCAAACCTAATTTTGTCAAATAATGGGGTCTCTTGATTCGGAATCGTATTATATACGGCCGTTGGAGTCTCCGTGGTTAATCTGGCATTGCTCTGTTGGATTAAAGGTAAATGTTTCTCATGACCAGGCCTGCATCGGTACTCAACTTCGAGTATTAGTGTTCACACAAATATTTCTATGTCAATTATTGCCAAATACAGGTCTATTCTGTAACAGAAAGTAATAGAACATTACATACAGGATACTGGTCTATATTGGTATATTATTACAGGATACAGGTCTATATTGTGATGTAAATACAGATGACAGAAGATTGTTATTATTAGCCAGGTAATGTGAGTTATTATTGGCCAGGTAGTGTGAGTTATTATTGGCCAGGTGGTATATAAGTTATTATTTGCCAGGTGGTGCATAAGTTACTATTAACCAGACAGTGTATAAGTTATTATTGACCAGGTGGTGTATAAGTTATTATTAGCCAAGTAATGCGAGCTATTATTGACCAGACAGTGTATAAGTTATTATTGACCAGGTGGTGTATAAGTTATTATTGACCAGGTGGTGTATAAGTTATTATTAGCAAAGTAATGTGAGTTATTATTGGCCTGGTGCTATATAAGTTATTATTGGCCAGGTGATTTATAAATTATTATTAGCCAGGTGGTGTATAAGTTATTAGTTGCCAGATGGTGTATAAGTTATTATCTAACAGGATTATCTGTATTAAAAAGTTTGAGAGATGTGAGATACCCAATATACAGATATTTAATGTTATTATTACAGTTCACCCAATATACAGATATTTAATGGAAGTGAAGTGACGCCGACAGAAAGAGAAACATCCGAAAGATTTTATATCCGACATTATCTTGATCACAACGAGTCTGAGAAACCCTGTCGAGTTGAACAACTAGAAAACAAACATGGTAAAATATTCTTACATACATGATATATATCAACAGGGTGTTGTAATATAACCCAGTCTGTCTAGAAGTGAGTTGTTATATAACCCAGTCTGTCTAGAAGTGAGTTGTAATATAACCCAGTCTGTCTAGAAGAGAGTTGTTATATAACACAGTCTGTCTAGAAGTGAGTTGTAATATAACCCAGTCTGTCTAGAAGTGAGTTGTTATATAACACAGTCTGTCTAGAAGTGTGTTGTAATATAACCCAGTCTGTCTAGAAGTGAGTTGTTATATAACACAGTCTGTCTAGAAGTGAGTTGTAATATAACCCAGTCTGTCTAGAAGAGAGTTCTAATATAACCCAGTCTGGAAGGCGAGCTGTAATATTACCCTAGAAGTAATATAATTTTATTTGCAGGAAAACTGAGTAAGATTGTGGATGTGTTTATTGGAGGTAAATTTCAAGCACATCCTACAGCTACAGTCATATTTTATCACAACAATCAGAAACTATTTACACGCAAGTTGAACGTTAAAGACACAGTTAATAAATTGTTCAGGTTCCTATCAAGAAAACTGGATATGAATGTATGGTATGTATCATTTCAGATTTTAAAAGCTACATATTAAGAAAATATTGCTAGGCAACAAGATATATGCCCACAGCAGCTAAGTTATAGGAGCAGTCAACATATTTATTGTTTTGTTGGGTAATGAGAACATTTAAAAGACGTGTAGATCGGATGATATGTTTTGTCATTTAACTGTTCACCAGGTTCTACAAAGTAAAACAGGGGCCGTAACTCGAGAAGTTATTAGCGGCAATTGTTATAGTTTGATAGATTTGTTTGTTTGAGAATTCAGATGGTTTAAGAAAGTGAAACAAAGGCATAATTCTAGAAATAATTGAGGAAAATTAGATGTGGACAAATCTAAAATAGTTTTACTATTACTCACTGAGCTACTTTCATAACCCCGGTCACCTGAAACAAGTTCACCCTTTACCTAAACAGAAAAATTACCAGAGTATAATCTGATAATCTTAAAGATTCGTCAAAATCAATTAAAATCGCTCCAAATCATCTAATTTGTACTTGCATCCAGTTTACAAGCATTTAAAATCTAGCCTACTGTTTGAAATAACTTGACAATTAATTGTTATAGGTCAATAATCAACTGATACCTGGGTTAACTATTTGGTACAAACTAATTTCATTATACCTAAATCACAATAATATTTGATTTATTTCAGTGCGTTCAAGTTATATCATTTTCCATGTGGACCAGAACATGACTTTAAAACCGATCTTGGAGAGTTTCCTGAGAAGGAGGAATTATTTATATCATCTTTACCATTGAGTAGATTTAATATTTATGACAGAGATGAGATTCATATTGAATCACCAGAATTGTAGGATATTTTTATATTTTATATACATTGTATTGATATAAACACGTTTATTTATTATGTACAATTTAATCTTGAATATACAGCTGAGTTGTATTACAGGCGCATGAAACCCGGATCCATTTACTTGATTTGGTTGTCTGGTACACATGTTTGTTTTGTGTGTAGTGCCGTCCTCCTGCACGTACATGTACTAGTAGAAGAACGACAGGTAAAACTTGTTAGTTGTCTAAAACGGTGAATCAAGTGCTGTATCAGTAACTGAAACCTGCCACAATACATCGTACCACCTCGTCTCAGATGTCACATCACCAAGACAGTGTATCACCTTGTCTCAGATGTCACGTCATCAAGATAGCATCTCACTTTGTCCCAGATGTCATGTTTTCAATACAGCATGCCACCATGTCTCAGATATCTTGTCTTAAATACAGAACCACACCTTGAGAAACAGTTGTAAACAAAAATATCTGTATTACTCAGCTGGTAACCAGGAGAAAACAGATGATGTTAAAGCACAGACTACAAGATACCTGTAACAGATGTTTACAATGTAGATTATTAGGGTAGTATACATTATCTTGTAACAAGAGGACAGGGTATATATTTTATACTGACTGCAACTTATATCTTCATCTTTATCATTAATTGATTAATAACAGATTTATCTTTTATATTCTAACTTTTGTATATTGTTTTTGTAATAAAATCATGGGCATTAATTTCATATCTTCTCTAAACTTCTGGTTGTGGACTAAGTGATGGATAATAGCCTCAGTCTGTCCATTATGTAAATAGAAAGAACAACTGAGGGGCGTTAGCCCCGAAGTTTTTCTTTATATTTACATAATGGACAGTCTGAGGCTATTATCAAACTTAAAACATAGCAGTTTTCTGAAAGAACAAGTCACAAAATAATGGACATATTCTTAAAACAACACGCACATGCTCAGGAACACATGTGAGAAACACCCAAGTCAAACAATGCAACGTAACACAGACAGTCCAAAATATTCGACATGTTTATAACACAGTCGAAAACAAATATTAATAATGGGAATAAATGTGATAAGCATTTGGATACTGATTACATTTGGTAATGTACTGGATATGGAAGATAATAGCCGTAAAAAATTGTGATGGTCTTGATATGAGGGATAATAGCAGTCAATGTTGTGATGGAAAGGATGCTTACGAAAATGATTTAGATATTGTTAATATTTTTAGTACTGCGATTAATATAATAATAATAATAATAATTACTTTATTTCAAAAGGGTTGAAAATTAGGCCAATGGCCTTTCTTACATTTTGCCCTTCAAACAATGAGAACATATGTACATTAATAGATAGAAAAGAGATTGAAATTTATACATTAAAAGATATATACATATATATATTATAAATATAATATAAACAAATAGACAAAAACAACAAACCATTTGATCATGTATTTACATTTTAGGCATATGAGAGGTGAAACATGGCATTGAAGAGGAATGACTGTGACAAGCTCATAATTAATACATGTAACAATGAATATATAGGTTATATATAAGGTTAATCAGATCGGGTAAAAGACAGTAATTAATTTTCATTTAAATATTTAACTACATTGGCGCGGAAGGTGTTGCTGGATTTCAAATGTTTGAGAAAACTTGGTAATCTTTTCCATAGGCGTGATCCACTGAATTTAATACTATTTTTGACTACACTAAGATTTGGTCTTAATACAATCAGTCGTTTATTAATGTTACAGTAAGGGGTGGAATTATATGTCAGTGTTTCAGCGAGGTAGTTTGGGCATTGATTGTTTATAATTTTGTGCAAGAGCATGTATTTATTTAATAGTTGCCTGTTTTCTACATTCAAAACATTGATATTGTTGTCAATGGCTGCATCCGAAATTTCGACAGTGTGTCGAACATCAAGAATAAGTTTAAGAGCTGAATTTTGTTGGTGTTGAAGTAAGTCTGAAAAATGTTTATCAGAGCTGTCCCATATAGGTGAACAGTAATCAAAATAGGGTTGAATATTTGATTTGTAGAACATAGATCGGAATTTAATAGGTAGAAGTTGTTTTAATTTACGAAGTTGAAATAATTTTTGGTTAATAATTTTTGAAACATATTTAGCATGGTCATTCCACTGAAGATGGTTAACAATCATTACGCCTAATAGTTTGAAGTTGGAGACATTTTCTATAATTGAGTTATTGATAATTATAGAAAGGTTAGACTGAATATGTTTTCTTTTCCGTTTAGTCGTAATTACCATACATTTACTTTTTTGTTCATTTATAAGCATAAGGTTAATTTGGCACCATTTGAGTAGGGAATCGGTATCTAGTTGTAATTTAAAATATGGAGGGAACAGGCCGTCCAAATTTTGATTTGAAATTGAATATATACTCTGGTAAAAGTGACAGGACACAGGATCAAAGGCACAAACCAATTCACGAAATTCGATCTCATTATGGTGTAACGGTGATATATTTGAACGAGTTTTTAAATCAGATAAAAATTGTGGCCTGTATAGGTTACACAGGCTCAAAACACCTTTTTTGTTCAATTAGGGGCAATAACCCAGGCAATTACAGTCCGATATACGCTAATATCGCAAGGAATCGAGATCTTTGGGTTATAAAAACACACATGTACAGTTTCATCAAAATGAGCTGAACATTGTGACCTGTAGTGTGTACAATCAGGGGTCATAATCGATGAAGTTACGGTGCCATACATGCCAGTATCGAAAGGAACCGAGAAATGAGATGAAATGGAGTTTAACGTTCTGCTGTTCTGCTCCTAAACTGGGCCAATGAGGACGGGCATACGCCATACAGTGTGCTATGGTGGAAATTTTGCCCGGGCACCGGTGCTACGACCTACTTTTATATCGAATTCCAACTGCCAAGGGATCTTTTACGTGTCATGCCAAAGCGTACAAGGGAACTCATTTTTTTGTCCCATCCGAAAGACTAAACAGCTGTCCTTGCCAGGCTCTCCGCCCGGCATCACTGACAAGGAGAAATCACACCGGAATGTCTGGATGAACTTTCTTGGCCAATGCTAAGGATCGAACACCCGACCTCCAGAGTAGTGAGCCGGCTTCTTAACCACTTAGCCACGGTAATCCCAAAGGATCCGAGATCTTTCGGATATATACCTATATTTCAAGTTATAACCTGCAGAGTATCGACAAAGAAGGTGGGCATATAAAAACGTATGATTTAGTGCTGAATGTATTGTTAAATAGACAAGTGGCATATAACAGATGGATTTAAGTGGAATTTGTTATGTTGACAAATATGTGAAATCAATATTCGATCATGTGACATTTCGGTAACTATGAGTTTTTTAAGTAATTTCATATACTGTAATTTAATTTGTTCAGAGAATAAATTATCCCAAAATAAATGTTCATTTTCTCAAATAAGTGTCTATTATTAATAAAACTGTCAATTATTTTCAGTCGTCTATTATTAAGAAAACTGTCCATTATTTTCAATAAATAATGAATAGTTTTATAAATAATAGAGGATTGTTTAAGAAAAGCAAAGCGTACATTCTCCTATATACTGGATAAAAACATCAAAGGGTGACGTCATAACTATGTTTTAAATCATAATATACATAATATCAATGTGGGACAAGCTCCATTCAACCTTTTTGTTGATGACTATTATATGTTGGTTGTTGACTATACTATATTATCATGGTTCATTAAACACTGTGCATGATATAGACAAATAAACAAACCACAGATACTAACAATAGAACATTGTTTAATATTACACAAAAACAACATTGTCATACGATTTCTATATTATTACCCCTCCCCCCCGCACCATTGTCATACAATTTTTATATTTATTTTAACATAATTGATGATTTGTGATATTTTTATATTTGTAATATTCAAAAATCAAATAAAATGCAATTTACAAATAACCTGGTCATGTTGATGTCAATATTATTAAAGGAACTTTGTAGGAGGAAATAAAATGAAATGGGGTTTAACGTCCTACTGTCGTCCTGCTCTGACTGGGCTAATGAAGACGGGCATACGCCATACAGTTTGGAATGAAGAAAAATTTTCCCAGACAGCGGCACTTAGACCTAGTCTTATATCGAATTCCAACTGCTATGGGATCTTTGTATGATTGTCGGGGATTGATTTAGCTCTTTCACGTTTCTTGATCCAAAATTAGGTGGGCTGTAAAAGCGTGCATTAATATCAGCAATGGTCAGTAATAATTTTCAGGCAAATTTGTAACTCATTCGCCACAAAATATTTAACAATGGCATGATAATCAAATAGCTAGAGATACCATTAACTGGATGTCGTCAGTGTAAACATTCATAGAATAGGTACTGTTGTAGCTACGAGAACCTGGCTAAAAACGTTGGAATATACTGATGTGTTATTGTTTTAGCTACGATTTGAGGCCTTTAGTTCCAAGTTGCAAATTCAATTTCTTTATTAATGCATATAACATCTTTAAAATAAGATAAGTTAATACTATTATCACTAATTAAACTTACAGATGTCAATGTGGTGGCACAACTATCGCCTAACTCAAAATATTCGCATTTAAATTACTGAAGCCATATTTTTGTTCGACATTCACCTCCATTGAAATCCACGTGGATGTCATTTAGTTTGTTGTTAACGTTTTTCCACATGCAATTGCGTTTTTGATTGGCTGTTATAAAGCCTTATATTAAGCCCCCGCCTTCATGATGACAGCGCCTAGACGTCTCTGGTCTAAAATGATGGCGGTCTTAGTAACGGCTTAACGCCTCGATTTTTAATACGATGATTTATACCCGTTCCAGGTAGGATTATAATTATATGCTTAATTGTAATTGAGTGTGGCAGAAATATTATGAATAACAATAATCAATCGTTGTTTTGATGACAAATATTGTCAATTTCGCGTAGTAATGCCCGGTGTGATTCAAAATCGCACTTGCAACACGGAACCAAATGGGTCAAAATTTCATCTAGAAACAGAGAGAGTTGACAGACGAATTTTTTTATCTAGTACTGTAAATTCATGCACGACTGAAAACCCATATTTCTTAAATGTTACTTCCTGGATTGTGATATCATAAATTTGTTAATACACCCTGTAGTTATTATCGGTGTAAGGTGTTTAGAACTGTTATTATCGGTGTAAGATTTTTCAAAACACAAGTATGCTCAGACATCATGCACTTATGTCCTTGAAATGATCGCAAATTAACATTGATTATTTTAAAATGATCTTTAAATTTGTCAAAGGACAATATTTGTTTAATTTTAGCATGAATTAAGTTTTGTGAAAACTACAAATTTAAAAGGAAAATTGTTTTATTTTAGCATGAATTTATTAATTTTGTGGAAATTTATATATTATCCGAAAAATGTAAATTATGATAAGCTGTCGGTTTGAAGGCTGACTGATATTCCTGTGAAAAAGAGAGACAAGTGGTTAAATTTCACTTCAATAATTCGCATAGGAAGTCTGAAAAAAAGATCTTTATGTGTTTCTAACAAATTAGTTTTTCATTGCCATTCATTAATATGATATTATCATAATATGGGCGACCAAACCATTCATTAATAATACTATTTGGTAGACCATAAAACAAATTGTCTCTTTAATTTGTTGGAATGTAAACAGACCATATAATTATTACAATATATTGTAAACCTACTTGTTGTACTCTGTACAATACAAGACATTTTACTAGACCATTCTTACTGTACAATATATTGTTTATTGACTAGGAGTCTAACTAGACACCGATCTTCATCAGTCCAGTTGGTACAAACAAGTAGACATTAAACTCTATTTCATTTGTTACAGAACTACAAGACATCATATCGGACTATTCTTACTGTATAATATCAAGTCAGTTAATCATTACTTACTATTATCTGTCCGATCTGTTCAGGTGACTATCACAGGGAGGTGAAATATCTGTAATATTTATAGGAGGACAACTATTGTTGTATTTTGTATAAGGTATTGAACTACTTGTATTGGTGTAAAGTTGATTCAAGCCATTGGTAAACCAACTTGTTCTTTATATAATACATCACAAGTCATTGATAGTTATTCTACACATATTTTAAGTCAGATAAGAAAGTGATTGATATACATTTAACAAGATATGGTTTGTTGTGAAGCAGTAAATATAGAACATGTTTTTATTTATATCAAGTCAGTTGTGGATGAAAGACGTGTTCAATCCGACATAGGCATGAAACATGAGATCTAATAATATCCGATACAGACATCCTAGACGCATTAAAGCATCGTTTCCTATGGATATATATGTTGCTATGGGTAAGTGTATGGTTTCCTATTGCTATGGGTTAGGTCAGTGTATGCTTTCCTATTGCTATGGGTAAGTGTATGGTTTCCTATTGCAAGGGATAATTCAATGTGATACATGTTAGGATATATCTGGCACCCAAATAATGGATTCTTAGTTTCTTCAAGTTTGGAATGTGAATAACTGAGAAGTGGTATCAGTCCACCTAGAAATAGTCCGCATACCCGGCCTATAATACAACACGTGTTACTACTCCCTGTCAATAGTATCAGGTGGTCTAGAAATAGTCAGCATCCATGTATAATAACCGACATTACTATGACAACAAGCCATTGTATCTCCCTAGCAAAAAGCTAATTACTTTAATTCATGTCTTCTACCCGTTTAAATACTTTTTTTTAAAAATTTTTCAGTAACGTGTCCTAAATGTGAACATAATCGAGCTTTCTTTATGCAGATACAAACACGATCTGTGGATGAACAAATGACAACATTCTACAAATGCTGCAGTATGACCTGTGCACATCAATGGCGGGATTAATCGACTAATGACAGACTTTGTTTTATAAATGGGGAAGGATGATTATGTAGTTAATCTACCAATGACAGACGTTGTTTATATTTCCTCTTTAAAATATCTGCTTGGGCTGAATGCTTTTTGAATTGGGATTTGCCTAAAACTTGTTAAATGTGGACATTCTGTTATGCATCATGTGGTTTACATGATAACTCATGTACATAGTTAGATAAAACCTAATGAAATCATATGATTACAGAGTTACAAAAGCTTTATATTTGTCCCTGAAACATGACGCACTAACTGTATTTCGGAATCATAATGGGTTTAATTTTGTGAGATATTATACTAACTGATAAAGTACTATCATATTGTTGTAGTTTCCTGTATTTCATATATAAACACAGTGTTCTCGAGTTTCTTGGTCATTGAACTTTATTCACAACTATAATAGTAAGAGCAGGAGGACCGCACTACACATAAAACAAAAATCTACAAGATATACCTGCGGACAAGACAAAAAACAGACATTGCAAAAAATAAACAAATATCAAATCAAAGGAATGAATCCGGGGTCAGCCGTAAGCGTCCAATGCGCTGTACATGTACATTACAGGCTTCACTAAAAATGATTTACAAAAAAAGGCGTAACAGAAATAATAATAATAGTAAGTGCAGGGGGACTGCACCACAAAGTTTCAAGACAATCAATCCATTATGAAATGCGCCATGTAGACACATACAAACAGACCGAGCGAAGGGGACTTGTTTTAGGGTACCATATTCCCACTGACCCTATATTACAGAAAAAGATACACTGCAACTTTGGATGGTTTTGAAGTGTCAAGCACATAGTATCAATAGGTGTAAAAAATGACCTGAACGCAAAATACTTAAAATATTCAGCTTATTGAAAAGTGCTTAGAATACACTTTTGTGATATATATATATTTTTCTTTTTAAAAAATTTAATTAGAAAAATAAAATTCATAGCGATCATGTACGCCATTTACTCTATATAAGTGTTTATTTGTATTTATTGTCCCTTTAACATATTTGTTGTAGTGTCCCTTTAAGGTTTCATTTTCCAACAGGTCACCGAAAATGGCAACAAAATGATCATTTTCAGAGCATGTTTCCACTGTTCATTTTGGGTCACATTCACTGATTTCTACAATACACCTACACCTTCACGACTGGATTTAAAATAAGAGAGGCTATGGGAACCCACCTCCTGGGACAAATTTGTGAAAGCTAGCGCCATTTTGGCATATATCTGGGTTAACTGGAGGTCAATTTGCTCAAGCACAGAAACAGAGATCTATCGACAATTCTCGACAGATTTCGGAATCTACATCTAGTCTCGGCTGTATGAGAGTAAGTGATATGTACCTACGCCCATACATTACCGATGCGGCTACCGGTTTACTTTAACAAGAAAAATTGACGCTATTACAAACAAACACGACACCAAGGGCGCGTGCATGTTTCATCCGGGACCTTTAAAGTAGCTCCGATGGCGATATGGCGGAATTCGTCATACAGCCGAGACTAGATGTGAGTTACTGAATCTGTCGAGATTTGCCGAGTGAAACAGAGATTTATCACAACGTATGTCATACCAAATAAACGTTCTATACGTTTTCGTAAAAAATAATCAGAGGTAGACCGCCAGACGCCAAAATATCAACATAAATTTATTTCATCACATAAACTAATTGTTTGTTGCTTTAATATCAAAAATCATATTGAACTGGATTCAAACGGAAGGGGGACCGAATACCTGCGACACAAAGGTCCGGGCACGTGGTCTATTGTTAGAATCCGACTATAACCCTACTCACATTCAGATGTCACCGATAGTCGTCTACTGTACGATCAAGTAACAGTTATTTCCTTTTTTATTTGTTATTACCAACAATTTTTTCTTTAAAAAAAAAACCCCCCAAAAAACCAACATTATGCGGCACAAACCCGGACCCCTCTAGACCCCGGGCCCCTATAAACGTACCCTAGCTGTCCTCCAGCTATTTTAAACACAATTAAACAAGATGATGATCACGACTTCGTTTAAGACCAAACGAGTAATAACAACCTATATTGTCGTCGCCCCTGTCCGTCCGTCCGTCCGTCCACAATTTGTTTATGGACTCTCTACAGGTCACAATTTTTATCCAATTTTGACGAAAATTGAAATACAGGTTTATCCCCATAAGATCGCGGCTGCTTTCGATATTGGCATGTATCGGATCGAAACTTCATGGATTATGGCGCCTGATTGTACGAAAAATCATGTTTTTAGCTTCTGGAACCTATAGCGGACACAATTTTGAACAGATTGTGATGAAACTTGACATGTATGTTTATAACTCAAAGATCTTGGTCTCTTTCGATATTTGTGCCCATCAGATCGGAACATCCTGAACTATGGCCCCAGATTATCCGAAAAATTGCCCTTTTTATCTTGTGATGCCTCTGGAGGTCAAAATTATTATCTGATTTAAAAAAAAAACACATTTACGGGAATGGTGTAAAAATATGGTATATCAAGGTTGTATGCCGTGTAGAGGTCACAATTTTGATCCGATTTTGATGAAATCTGAAATGTAAGTTTATAACCCGAAAAGCGCGGTTCCGGTCGATATTCGGGCACATTGGACCATAACTTCCTGAATTATGGCCCCAGATTGTACGAAAAATCATGTTTTTTTTTACCTTATGGACAATTTTATTCCGAATTAAAAAAACGTTTGACCATATCCCTGTCACACATTAATGACGGTTCAGTTTCAATTTCTTGAAAATCGATAATTGAACAGCTAAATCCATAATATTAGATGTTTCATATACTAAAAGTTAGCATGGGGCAGAATTTTATAAAAACCAAGTTTTGAGAAATGACCATAATACAGCGTGTTTTAACCCCGTGCAAAGACAGGTTTTAAAAATTAATATTGATATTTTATATGGTACATTCATATATTGTGTTTGGAATTAGTACGCATTTTCAACTGTTTTAAACATATATGAATGACACTGAACAACCGGAGGTGATTTGTTTTCATACTTTAAAAGTATTTTAATCCCAACACCGTTGCATTATTCAACGATTTTATTGTCTCTTTCACGAATTTACAGAAATATTACATTGGATTTAAAGAGACTTTCAGCATGGAATTGTCTCTCTCGTCACGGCACATTTGATTAACTGCCATAGACTGTTTTCATATTCCTTTCCAACAAATTTCTACTTTCCACCGTTCTTAGTGTCGAGGGCTTATAAAATAATCTAACAAGATTGAGTGATTGCTTAAAAAATAATTTATTATTCACGTCAGTATATAAATGATAAAGTGCTTTATGTTACAGATTGTAATACAGATTATTAGATTAAGGCTACAAAGTGATATTTTTAAAACGTTAATCAGAAGAACATTTTGTTCAGACTAAGGTACTTTAACTAATAAACCAAATACTACGTAAATTTATTGTTCATCTAAATGTACAGTTTACATTTACTGAAGCCTTCACTATTCTAAATAGTTAAAATTTGAAATTTCGAGATAACTAAAGGCAGAAATCATTATAACGATAATAAGAATAATCCTAGTAATAACAATAGTCTTTCAACATTACATAAGAATGAAATCAATATCCCGGATAGTGTTATTTATAGAATGATAGTATGTATTAGATGTGTGTATAATCCACATGGATCTATGGCAGTTATCGTAAGATATAGTTCTCCAGATTTAAATCTGCTTGGTAGGTGGAAAGAAAGGGAGGGAACTCTTGTCTCTTGCCATTGTATAACATCAGCTGAACCAGAAATAGACCCGAGACTGACTTCATAATACAGATGTTTCCACGACGAACTAAAAACATTTTCCCATGATATTGTCATGTTTTTACCATCTGCCATACTATGTATTCCTGACAAATCTAAAAAAAACACAACAAAGATAAAAGGTACCATTAACGTAAGAATTCGATCTTAAAAATCATCAATGTAAGTTACATGTTAAATAAAGGTCAGAAAACAAACACTGTAAATTAGTAATAAACCAACGAATATCTTCGAGAGTCGCGGTGCATCTCGGTGGTTCAGTGAGTAAGACGCTGGCCCTCTAACCGGGCCCCAAGCATTCTAAGACTTCAGTTGAGAATTAACTCAAAATTGTTTGTCTTATTGTAACTAAAATATAGCCCTTTATACAGGTGTTTTTGTTTTAATGTATCATATACCCTAATAAGAAACTATACGCAAAGTTTTGTGTTTCTGGATCAAAGATATTTCTGATATAAATTCTCAAATTAAGTCTGAGAATGCTTTATAAACTTTGGGTCTGGTCTCGGGTCGCTCCCGAGAATGTTCCTCGGATTTCTCCTTGTCAGGGCTGACAAGGAAAAATATCCCTTGGATCGGACTAAAAACAGAGCTTCCCTGTAACAGAGCTTCCCATGGCCGTTTTCATGAAAGTAGGACATTAAACCGCACATTTCACTTTGATTCGAGGCATTAGAAGAGGAGTTTGATCTCGAGTAAATATACCCACCTTGTATAACCGGTGCTTGATCTGCAGTAGATATATTTGTAGATAGAACATTACTCTGTATATGCAGTACATTAATGGTTGATATACTTATATTGTACCATGTTTTAGGTTTTAGAGTTAAACCTGTTAATTTCGCCAGGTTATAAAAAATATCAGTTAAACCCACTTCTCTATCTAATGTAGATTCTTCAGCACGCACAAATACCTATTCACAAGAATATAAGAACATAAACAAATTCAATCAAGTAATTATTTTACATAATCAAGTAACAGATGGAATTTTAGTATATCATCAAAGCTTACATACAATCTATGACTAATATCATAACAACCCTCCACACCCTATATTGTAAACTATCGCAAATTAATTTCATTAATTGCGTTACAAATTACACCAAACAGTTGAAAATTCATTTGCATTAATCATACCTGAACTGATTTACTATCAACTCGTCCGTCTGACAACATCCATTTTAATCTAATTGAATCATTTGTAGGTAGACATTCATCTCTGACAGGATAAGGGGATTCACCATCTTTTAATATATTCAAATATCCATTTCCGTTGTCGGACATATGGCGAACAATCAACACACCATTTGTTGTAGCGGTAGTTGGCAGACCAGCTTTATTGAAACATCGGATTGTTGAATAAACCTTTTTACCATCTAGTCGAAGGGTTTCATTTATTTCTGTCTGACCAAATGATCGACCATCTTGTATGATGAGAAATGGTTGAATATCGACACTTACTGATGATGTACCTAATAAAAATATAATTTTATAGTATCGGTCTATTCTGGAAAAACACGATTTGTGGTAATAATTATCGATATCTCATCAATTCAGAACAAGTTATCGTTTCTTATTTACCGTGTTTGATATAATCAGTATCCTTCATTTTTGTTTTTTACATTGGATGTGTTTTGTGACCAGGCCCAAATCCAGGATTTTGGAGCAAAGGGTGATATGTTACAACCTTGGATTGTTCCCCCCCCCCACCCTGGATCCCCGCCTGAGGACGTGTTCATACTTCCAAACAGTAAGTGCAGAAGTATTGCATTACACAAGCACATACAACACCCACAAGATAACCGACAAACAAGTCAAACACTACACAAACATTGCAAGCAATAAAGGACAAACGTAGAGGCGGCCTGATCTGGAACAAGCCTTAAGTTTCAGAACAGAAGATTCGGATCTTTTTCCATTAAGGAGATTTAGTCAACGGTGGCAGAATGAATGTCATATCAGGCCAACCATTTATAAATATATTATATATATTACCTATAGCCCACACACAGTAATCTATCCCACTTTCTGTATCTTCTACTTGCCAATTGACTGATATAATACGACTTGATTGGAAGTTTACATCCCTACCTGTAATATAGACAGACAGTAAACTACATAGTTCTAATCTCACAAAATGTATGGGTTTAAAGTGTAGCTAAATCAGACCACATTACATTAAAGGATATTTCTGATTTGATTACAAAGAAAAATATACAAATAAAAACATCGTATTCTTAAATATGTATGAGGAACTCGAAATTCGTATACTGATCAAACATCTGGTGTGATTCTGATAAATTGCTGTGGGTAAATATGAGCATGTTCTTATTGCATTTTCAATGTCTTACCCACTCCATCGTTGATTTCAGATATCATAGGCGGAGTCATATCAACAATAACACTCTCTGATTGGCTAACGGTTGATAACCCTGCCTCATTGGTTGCTACCACAGTGACGTACAGTTCAGTATTATGAGTTAGTGTTAAATCACTTATTGTCACATGATGGTGTCTACCTACGCTGCTAAAGGGTTTTATTTGAGTGCCACCTTTGACTGTACCTGCAACGATAAATGAGGACTAAAATCAGGGAGTGTATTAAAAAGGTACGTCTAGAAGACATCATAATCTAACTACACAATCTAAGTTCAGTAGGATCACACCACATATAATGGAATGGGGTTTAACGTCCTACTGTTCTGCTTCGACTGGGCTAATGAGGGCAGGCATACGCCATACGGTGTACTATGAGGCCTACTCTTATATTGAACTCTAACTACCAAGGGATCGTTTACGCACATGTCAATGTATACACGGGACCTCGGTTTTTCGTCCCATTCGCACGATAAGACAGTCATCCTTTTCAGGTCATCCGTCCTGCACCACTGGCAATGGGGAAACCACACCGGAACAGAAGCCCATAATGCAAATTCACAAAATATACGGACGTTTGTCAGATCAAATGAATGAATAGAAAGTGGTTCTCAACCTTTTTATACAAGCGGCACACCTGGCTAAATATATATGAAACATATTTGAATTATGCGAAATAAAAACATGGCAAGTCATAGACAGCATACAACTGTGGACATATTCGACATACAGTTGACAAAGAATATAATATCTACAGAACAACTCCAACTAAATAAAGAAAAACACAGCAATGAACGTAGCTGGCTTATTTAGTTAGATATTTTCTTATTGTGCTCGTTCGAAATTTCGCGGCACACTGGTTGAGAATCGCTGGAATAGAGGGTCAGTCGTAAGCGTCCACTGCACCGTACATTTCCGGGTGTGAAGTCGTACACACCTCATTTAAAATGAAACACATTCGTCGAATTAAACAGTCTAAACTACCGTTACTGGGAAACAGTTGATTTAAGATATGTAAATATTTCTGAATAAAGTTCTCTAATTAACCCGTTTCTGTGTATAAGGAGAAAAACTAACATACTGACGCACAATTCTGAAAATTTCCATATATTTATCAATATACAATCAAATAAGAAACACGCACCAAGTGCCCATCTATGCCAGCAAGATATACTAATAAAAAGGCCAGAAAGTGTTTTGTTATTAAAAATCTACACAAAATTGTATAAACTTACCAAGTGCCCATTTATAATCAACAATAGGACTATGGTCATCTGTGAAATGCCAGGTAAGATGTAATGCTGACCAGTAAGGTGTAAAGACTGTATGATGTATTAGATGATTAGAATCACTAGTTATATCTATATAATTCACTTCCAGCAGATAAACATCATCAACAGCTAACTCCATCTTTATATTACTAGTACCAATTATAATAACTTCGGTACTTTTAGTTGGATGAAATACGTAGGTATATCTATTCCATAAGATTAATGGCTGCGGGTGTACGTCACATAAACCTTGACACATCTGTGGGTCCAGGTTAAATGATTGTCTTTCATTTCCGAATTGTGCGAATCCTTCGATAATGTGATTCTGCAAGCTGACATCATGTGGATATCCAACATGGAAAATCAGATGATAAGCAATCTCGCTACTCAAATTAGAAACAGTTTGTTGTATCTGACCTCTGATCTTGACATAAGTGTTACGTTCTTTCGAGGCATGTGAGTGGATAGTGTCTATATGCGATGTTGGATCTAGCACCCAGTTTGCTGGTGCTGTTGTATTTCCTGGTCCTTCTTCAAATGATGGATTACTGATGAGATTATCGCCGATGTACTTGACATCAACAGGATTCGGTGGTGTAATATCAATATTTAAACCATTAGATACCGCCACGTTGGACTTTAATCCACTTCCATCTACAGCAAATACTTTATGGTATATACTTGTTCCTTTAAAATATGAATAGTAGTTCTTACAAAATATCAATATTGGCATATACTTTATGATTGGGACAATACATAGAATGGTCCAACAATGTGATCATCACATAATAAATGCTTTGTACATTTCTATTAGATTATTATATGTATTATTTACCGTGCGTTAATGGTGTAGATAAGTTGGTATTTATTCTAGTATATAATCCAACATTGGTCCAGGGTTTGATACTACAATCAGTAGAACTATCATCTAGACCAATACACCAATAATAACTTTCTATACCAGATCCACTATCAGTAAAACCATACCATGATGCTGATACACTTGTTACAGAACTTGAATAGTCTTTATCATATATAGCTGAAACATGAAATGGCAGGCAACACAGTAATCGGTAGATGTACATGCCTTAAAATGTAAACTGGTAAATGCGTGTTCAGTGACATAAATATTGTTTAGGTGGGTCTTTTTGCGAATTGTTAAAACGATTTTCTACAATGGCCTGCGTATTGTTATTTTACAAGATTTATCAAAAAAAATTGTTTCACTAACCATCACCATCATGTACAATCCCAGATAATGGCCGTGTTATATCTATTGTTATACCATCACTACTCGCCCAACTAACTAAACCAGCTTTATTATAAGCTAGAACTGTCGTGTAATATTCTTGATTTTCTTCTAAGTTTAAATCTCCTGCTCTATAGATATTAACAGTTAACCCACTGGCCGATTGATGGATATTATGACCTATAAATAAATAAATAAAACTTTCTCGGATTAAGTTTATAATATTAAATAGAATATGTTTTTGACAGGCAACGAACATGTTGGTTTAGCATTAACCATTTCGTCTCTATTTAGTCGCGTAGCACTACGGATTTAATTAGATATCTAGTGGAAAGGTATGATTTACAAATGACTGAAGACCTAACAAGTGGGCGCCCTTTCTGAAATCTGTATTTCAGGTCACACAATTGTCTTTGCGTTTCACCTATATGCAACGCCGGATTAACCATGGGGCACCATGGGGCACAGGCCCCAGGGCCCACCACATTAGGGGGCCCCCCACAAAAATCTCAATTGCGCGCCTCGAGCATAGTCGGACCGAGGATTCCAACGGCCGGTGACCTAGTGACGGGGCTCCTCCGATGCTTCGAGGGCCCTCCATCGGAAGTCCCTTGGGCCCCCTCAATCCATGTTGTGTTGCGATCGACATCCGAGAATTCGGTGTAATCTGGTGATGGGTGTAACACATGTTTTTTTTATTGTCGTGAGATCTTCTATCGAACCGACCATCGTCTAACTCGAATTATCGTATAACTCGAACACATTACACGTCCCCATCATTTCGAGTAGCGCGAAATTTGCTTCAGATTGACGTACGATTGTATATTATAAGCTGTAGTTGTTGTTGTTGTTGATATTTGTTGTGGGTATAAGCTGAATTTGATGAGATGCACACCATGATCACACGAAATATTCATATTTCTTGATTAAATCTCGTATTACCATTTTGTTTGTCAAACATCGAGTCCGGCTTGGTCGTAACGTTACGGCCTCCATTCATCAAATCATCGTGGGGGTATAATACGATTCCAAATCAAGTAACTCCGTTATTTATCACTGAGCTACTTCAAAATTAGGTTTGATGTCGCTTTGCCCACTTACAGTCTCCTCCTTTAGAATGTCATCATTTCATAGCACTCGCATGGATTGGTCCACTGAAATAACGCCAGAATGCGCTAATTTGGTGGCAGAATTTTATTATTTTTCTGGGAAGGTACTTCTAAATGGCTCCAACACAAGTGCCTGAAATGCCAGGAAATCACGTGGGGGGAATGGTTGATCGAAACCCCCAGACCCCCTATGAGGGGGTCAGTGATCAGGGGCCCCCACATGTTCCAGGCCCCAGGGCCCCCACCATGTTTAATCCGGCATTGCCTATATGTATATAGCAACTAATAAACTATGTTAAATACTGTATCATGTCACCTACATTGGAACTGTTATCATGCTTGTTGACATTTAAACCTTACCTAACGGAGAGAGAGAGAAATGGGGTTTAACGTCCACTCGACACAAACTAGGTTATTTCGGGACTAACATATGGTTTAATTTTATTTCAATGATTCGCTTGCGCGCAGGGGTCTTTAGTAGTGTGAGCAACCGGGGATTCGAAACCACGCCAGTTGACATAATGGCAGGCCGTATGATCAACCATTCCCCCCACCTTACCTAACGCATGCGTACTGATATATGGTCGGTAATAATCAATTCCATTGAACCCTTCTATAAATTTGTCTTTCCATCCAACTATCAGTGTATCATTAAAAGATTGAAAGTCTATGTCTTTATTGGTTGTACTTGATGTCAGTTCTTTTACCTGTAAATAACATTAGACAATAATACATGTCACCTTTATGCTTCATTGTTCTTTCTGATAAATCTAGTTGATATAATAGTAGGGGGACCACGCCACACACAAGCATCAAAATATACAAGATAAATCTACGGACAATACAAGGGGGCTAGCCACGCGGTACAGCCCAGTGCCTGTAGTGATGCAAACTTCACTCAAATTGAAAGAATACTAGAAGCACCATCCAAGGAAGAACATCAGCGCCACCAACACCAAAAACAGTGAAATCACCTTTATATCTAAATCCAATAGCACCAGATAAATGGCCTTTCGGATGATTGGTAACTTACAACAGCCTCAGCAACATGACTAACACATAGATACAAGAACATAACTTACAGCAGCCCCAAGCTTATAACTGACACCAGGAGCAGACATTGAAAGTATAACACCAGGTGACTTAAATACAGCAAATCGGTTAGAACTATACCAGGCTTTTACAGATACATAGTATTTCCCTTGCGGTTCCTGTAACACCTTATCTGAAATAAATACACGATATAAGTTTCAATACGGACCGAACAATAAACACGACAGACGGACAAATATATTAGGTCAAACTTGAAATTATCAAATCCACTTCCATTATAAGGACTTATTCTATATTATGGTGTTTTAAGCGAAATGTGATGACACATGTTTTAATACTTTTATCAACAAAACATTAGCGATTGTCAGTATACGGTCGGCTTATAAAGGGTAACTTACCTCTTGATAAAGATAAAATAGCGTCAGTATTTTGCCCAACATCAAACCAGGCTCGTTCACTATGGGTGGTATAAATACCAGTAGAGGTCGACTCACTTACATATCTAGCACTTACTTCATATCTACATATATAACAAAAATATGTCTACTTGCCCTTGAAATTAACCAGTCATAAAGATAGTTTACGAAGTCTTTTACTGTGAAACTGATATCAGGTTAAGCTCCCACCTCATGGAAACCGATTTCCTAATTCATTTTAATAACCCACTCTACAAAAACTCGTCGTGGGTTTCGCATGTCAAAACGCAGCACCGACGTCATATATCATAAATAGACACCTGGCTTTACCCGACCATCCATTTGAAATTAAGCAGTTAAAAAGATAGTTCACACCGGATCCGTCGGGTTGGAATAGTCAGTCTGAAAACTAATCAACCATTTCTTATTTCTTCTACAACCGATCCCATCTTTAAAAAAAAACGGCTGTGAACACACCATCTTATAAGCCAGTAGTGTTTTCTTGCTGCGGGTAGTTAATTTCTTAATTAATTACCACAGGACGATAATAAAACGACCAAATCGTAAGCCGTGGGTTTCCAATCTCCTTCTTCCCGTTGTACCGAGCATGGTTCAGTGGTATACCTTTATATAAATACGATTACCTTATAGCAGGTGCGCCTTGTTGCTTTGTTACTTTCCATCGAGCTGCTAGAAAATTATCTGATGTGGTGTAGTAAGCTTGGTCGACAGACGATGATCTTAAATCTGTAACGTCTCTCACCTCAATAATAGTATCCGTGGTATCTGCTCAAATATGATGTATATATTAAATACTGTTTTTCAACACTGAACCTAACAATAAATTAAAAATGACGACCGCGAATCCCAACCGAAACAGAACCAACAAAAAAACCAAAAGTCTAAGATAGTCACTTACGGGTGTATCCGTGAGAAGACCGGGGAAAATTCGCAAAAAGTGTTGAGATGGGGGTCGCAATTTTTGATCAAATTTATGGTGTGCCACCCCCTATGGGCAAGCTAACAACCTGATGTCGCTAGAAAGGGCTATACTGGAAGTAGCCAATATTATGAGTAAAGGCATGGTTTTCACGTTTGTATTTTGTCACCCTGTTAAAACACAGATTACATTCTATGCTTGGTCAACTCCGACCTAAGCACTAATTTGAAAAGAAAAATCTGTCAATACTAATTTTTTGTGATCTTGTTTCAGGGTACCATATCCATATTGTCCTAATATTACAGAATAAGATACACTGTAACTTTTTCTTTCATGGTCGCAAGTAGAATTACTTCGGGTGGTTTTAAAGTGCTAAGCACTTTTACACAATTGTACAAAGATAGGCTGGCACTGCCAGGCAGGATACGCCCACATTTTTGAGAGATGGATAGAGAACAAGCAATACCGAAAGTGATTTTTCCTCATTAAGTCCTGTATTTCATACTGTATTGGGAGCAGCCATTTTGTTGGTCAGTTCCAGTCTGATATTAATGAAATTCGAAGCCGACAATGATTATGGTGTGACAGTACACAACCTAGAAATGTTACTTTTCGTCAAAATCGGATAAGAATTGTGACTTGTAGAGAGTCCACAACCATGATATACCATATTTTTACACTATTCGCGTACAAACGGCGACCATTGCGTCCGGCAATTTTGGTACGATTTTCACGAAATTAGAACTCAACCTTCCTCATCAAAATCGAATTAAAATTGTGACCTATACAGGGTCCACAACCATGATATATCATTTTTTTAACAGTATTCGCGTACAAACGGCGGCCATTTTGTCTGTCAATTTTGGTCCGATTTTCCCGAAATTCAAACTCAACCTTCCTTACAGTGTAACGGTGATATAATCAAACGTTTTTTTTAAATTGGATAATAATTGTGACCTCCAGAGGGACCACAAGCTAAAGAAAGGGGGATTTTGTGTATAACCAGGGGCCATAATTCAGGAAGTTACGATCCGATATGCGCAAATATCGAAAAGAACCAAGATCTTTGGGTTATAACCATGAATTTCAAGTTTCATCAAAATCGAATTAAAATTGTGACCTTTACAGGGTCCACAACCTTGATATACCATTTTTTAACAGTATTCGCGTACAAACGGCGGCCATTTTGTATGGCAATTTTGGTCCGATTTTCCCGAAATTCGAACTCAACCTTCCTTACAGTGTAACGGTAATATAATCAAACGTTTTTTTAAATCGGATAATAATTGTGACCTCCAAGCTAAAAAAAAGGCGATTTTGCGTATAATCAGGGGCCATAATTCAGGAAATTACGATCCGATATGCGCAAATATCGAAAGGAAGCAAGATCTTTGGGTTATAACCATGAATTTCAAGTTTCATCAAAATCGAATCAAAATTGTGACCTTCACAGGGTCCACAACCTTGATATACCATTTTTTAACAGTATTCGCGTACAAACGGCGGCCATTTTGTATGGCAATTTTCGTCCGATTTTCCCGAAATTCAAACTCCACCTTTCTTAGGGTGTAACGGTGATATAATCAAACGGTTTTTTAAATCGAATAATAATTGTGACCTCTAAGCTAAAAAAAAAGGCGATTTTGCGTATAATCAGGGGCCATAATTCAGGAAATTACATTCCGATATGCGCAAATATCGAAAGGAAGCAAGATCTTTGGGTTATAACCATGAATTTCAAGTTTCATCAAAATCGAATCAAAATTGTGACCTCCACAGGGTCCACAACCTTGATATACCATTTTTTAACAGTATTCGCGTACAAACGGCGGCCATTTTGTATGGCAATTTTCGTCCGATTTTCCCGAAATTCGAACTCAACCTTCCTTAGGGTGTAACGGTGATATAGTCAAACGGTTTTTTAAACCGAATAATAATTGTGACCTCCAGAGGGACCACAAGCTAAAAAGGGTGATTTTTCGGACAATCAGGGGCCATAATTCAGGAAATTACATTCCGATAGCCGCAAATATCGAAAGGAACCAAGATCTTTGGGTTACAAACATGCATGTCAAGTTTCATCAAAATCGATTCAAAATTGTGACCTCTATAGGGTCCACAAGCTAAAAACGTGATTTTTCGTACAATCAGGGGCCATAATCCATGAAGTTTTGATCCGATACATGCCAATATCGAAAGCAGCCGAGATCTTTTGGGAATAAACCTATATTTCAAGTTTCGTCAAAATCGGATAATAATTGTGACCTGTAGAGAGTCCACAAACAAATTGTGGACGGACCGACGGACGGACGTCCGGACGGACGGACGGACGGACGGACGTCCGGACGGACAGGGGCGACGACATAATACGTCCACATGAAAATGTGGGCGTATAAAAACATCGTGTAAAAGTGTGTAATACGAAGGTTGTCGGCCCTCTGAAATGCGCAAATACCATAATGGACTGAGGTTTTGGGGATATTAAGATATGTTTTAAGAGTCATCAAAATCGGATAAAAATTGTGACCTCTAGAGGGCCCACAACCTTCGTATTACACACTTTTACACGATTTTGCGTACAAAGACTGGCCATTTTGTTCCGCAGTTTCATTTCGATTTTCCCGAAATTCGAATTCAACCCCCATTATGGTGACATGGTGACCTCTAGAGAATCCACAAGCAAAAAATGCGATTTTTCGAACACTCAGGGGCCGTAATCCAGGAAATAACGTTCGGATATGATCGACTATCAAAATAACCAAGATCTTAGTGTGTAACGGTAATATATTACACGCTTTTTTTAAAAAACGGATAAGGACCATAATTCAGGTCCACAACCTTGATATGTCAGATGTTTACACCATCTAAATACAGGGGGCCATCATTTTGTTTGGCAGTATGTTTTTGTTTTCAATCGGATAATAATTGTGACCTCTAGAGGATCCACAAGCTAAAAACGCGATTTTTCGTAAAATCAGGGGCCATAATTCAGGAAGTTACGATTCGATATGCGCGAATATCCAAAGCAATCACGATGTTTGGGTTATAAACAGGCGCGACGACAATATACGTCCACATGAAAATGTGGGAGTAAAAAAACTACATGTGTTAATTCGATTTTCTGTCCCATTCGAACAAAGTGGCATAATGACCGACAAAGTTAGAGATGTTGGGTCGAAAAGCGTTTCAATAAAATGAAGTACCTGTTGATGGATTTTGACATTTATGTTCAGGTTGTTTTGGTTCGGGACATTTTTTATCTTGTGCAGAACAAACACACAGTCCTGTGCAGCTGTGGGTTTCATTACATCTTCTCACCAAGTCCAATATTCCTCCGTCAACCAGTAGAAACTCTGAATATATTGGTTGACTTTTTAATCCTACCTAGTATAACATAGAATATATATTTTACCAGTGGTTACCAGGCAAGATACGCCCACATTTAGCAAGAGATGGATAGAGAACAATCTAAAAACAACCAAGCGAATTTTCGTACAATCAAGGGCCATGATCCAGAAAGTTTTGGCCTGAAATGCGCAAATATCTAATGGGACTGAGATATTTGGGAAATAAATATATGTTTTAAGTTTCATCAAAATTGGATATAAACTTTGACTTCTAGGTGTGCACAACCTTAGTATTACATACTTTTAAACTATTTGCGTACAATGAGCAGCCATTTTGTCAGTCGTTCTTAGGATGTAACAGTAATTTTGCGTACAATCAAGTTATGGTTCGCTACATGCCAATATCGACAGGAACCGTGATCTCTGGGAGGTAGATTTATGAACATTTAACATATATTGTAACATGAATTTTACAAACGATGAATTTATCAATAAAACAGTTATATTTTCAATCTTTGTTACTGGAAGGCAAATATATTTACCCCATTGACAGCCCACACAGATATAAAAACTGATCGACTCGATTGTAGATCTACAGTTTCTACAGACACCATCTGCACCACACCTTCATCATCAAACCTATCTCTAGATACGTTCTGAAACGTTGCTTCTATATTGTTCTAGAAATATAAATATTACTAAAGGTATCTTGATTAAAGACAATTCTCCCAGCCGAAAGACAAACACTATTCTCGCTATAATAGTTAAAAACTAAATAATGTAAAGGCAATTTGCTGAAAATTTCAGTGATATTGCGTCACTCTTTCAGACATATTACTTGACACTGAACCGAGATATTGGTCATTGAAATTTGGGCTAGTCTCGGTCGTCATTATTAACGTTGGTATGATAATAATCAAAGTTTCGATTATCCTTTTTTACGTTAAATTGTCCATCACAAAATGTATTCAAATCTAGTAAATATCGCAAGCTAACAATAGCATCGAGAGTTGATTATGGTCTGGATAAATTAATTAATGTCTAATTGATTTTTAGGCCAAAAGAAAGAGAAAGAAGTGCGATAGCCAGATTTAGCTCTTTACATGTTGAAACTGTTCATATATGTTGAATGGTAAAGAGAGTGAATGCAATTTTGATTTAAAGTTTAGGACCAACATCAATTTTTCAATCTCGTCTTTTTTAAGCCCCAACGCACCTGACCTTTTTAGTTCCCTAGGATACTTCTGATGCTGCACACGCCGGAGTTGCCACGTTGGAAATATAATCAATAACACTCATATAAATAGAAAAATGTATACCGATGAAAAGGGCGAATTGTATCATTAGCTTACCTTATTAAGATCATTAAAGAATGGTTTTGTTCCTATATTTACATTATACTGTATAATACCAGTATGTAGATCAGAGAATCCCAGCCATGATATATTGATAGCATTAGTTGACCATCTCATCCAATTATCTCGATGACGATTTAAATTTGCTGCATGGTCGGTAGCAATAGCAAACATACCTAATAAAATCAGCAGACAGACAAAATATTTTGTAATTACACTATCTAATTTTTCAGGACTATTTGTGTAATCCTGCTGCCAAGAAAGATGCAAAATATAAAGATAGTTTGATACAAAATATAAAGACAAACACATTACACACGGTTCCTTTAACAACCCAACAACAACAAATACAATAGACGAAGCGAAAAGAAATCCTACAACAAATACCATTATTCTTAGCATATAGAATTATATCCTCTCCAACAAACTTTACCTCTTGTTGGTGGCGAGGAATCAACAGTAATATTATCGGTAGAGGTTGATGTACACAAACCAGCCAAATTACAACCAATTACTTTAACTTTATATTTACTTCCGTCATGTAGTTCAAGGCTTGTATATGTATACTCGGTTAACATGCTGGGAATCTGAAACAATATTTATCTTCGCTTTCTTAATGACGGTACATTAAATTAATTAAAATACAGAAATGGCGTCATCTTTTAATGTTGGCGTACCACTTTTTTAAATACTATCCTGGTCTAGTTCATTTCTGAACGTAGGTTTCATTACATTCGCCCTGTACGTTCAGGAACCGACTTATTGAATATTTATTGAAAAGGTATCGGTCCCAGTCTGGACATCTTTTTGCTGCTGTGAACGCCTGAACAATGTAAAGGAACATCTTCGTGAGAAAATAAGACCTTGCTTACCTCGCTGGGGTCATTATGAGCGGCACAACACGCTGCTAAACATATTTCCCATTCTGCTACAAAAGCCATTATATAGGCTAACGCACATACTTAGGTAACTGGGCCATATAAGAAGAAACAAAATTAGGTAAGCAGGTGAAACAAAATTGCAATTGTTGAAAAAATTCGATTGTAATTGGGTTAGGCAAAGCAATAACGGACTGATGATTCTTAACTTTTCAAATATTCTAATTTCTTTTCCCCCAGCTTACCTCAATTTCATTTCGTCATATATGGCCGAGTTACGTAAATTTGTGCGTTACCCTATATTTAGATTTCAATGGGTTCACATCTGGCTCCCTATTCTCGTGTTATTCTCCAGTATTAGTGGGCAAAATCATAATACACCAAACTAACTGAATTTAGTACATGGTGAAAATTTAAAGGGCATTATTATTAAAATAACCACCATGTCTTACCATGCTTGATGAAGCGTTGAAATCCCCCATTACATGAGGAGAAAGTGAAATATACTGTTTTTCTATATTAGATTCATCATCAGTAAATTGCCATTCAAATTTAAGACAAGATCTACTAATAGTTGTGTCAGGTAGTATACTGGCTGATGTCGATGACATGGTGGCCATCTTTGTTACATTAGGTGGTGTAGTATCAACAACAAACCCATTTGATGTAGATTCGCTGTACAGTCCTGAAAAATAATTTAGGATGTAATGCATTCCGTGGTAGTAGGTGAAAAGTAACTCCACTGGCATACATTTCTAGAAAGCAAGCCAACAGTAAGGCTGATGTCCCCCGCCGAAATCCCCAAATAAATAGATGACACATATTAATTATATAATCCTACATATATTTTTTTCAAATGTATAAAACCTTCAAACTATACACTTAGTTTCATCACTATCAAGATTATCTTGTTCCCAAGCATCGACCAATGAAATTGATTAGCGCTGCTTAGCTTCAACTTGAAATGTTAAACATTGACCTCAGTCAAGACATACACTTAATGAACATCTACATCAAGTTTAAACATTCTACCTCAATTAAAAGCAGAGTTCTTATGTTCCAAAGTCTTGGCCAATCAAATTACTCTGCTTACTCTGAGCAGAAAAAACATTCACCTAATGAACGCCTACACAAAGTTTGAACAATCCACCTTAATTAGCCAAATTGATTATCGCTGTTTACCATGAGCAGAAAATGCTCATAATCAAACTTAGTCAAAAACTTATTCAAGGTATGGGTGTAATGAAACGATACACCAAGTTTCATCACCTTAAAATTAGAACTAAAAGTTATCGTGTCCCAAAGCATCAACCAATCAAATTGCTTATCTCTGCTTACCCTAAGCGGAAAATGCTCATCTTCGAACTCCATCAAGGCATTGACCAAATAAACACATACGCCAAGTTTGAACATTCTAGCTCAATTAGAAAGAGAGTTATTGTGTCCCAACAAGTGTGACGGACAGACAGACAGACCGACCAATGGACAGACAGGCAGACAAATGGACGAACCCATTTTAATAGTCCCCTGCTTTCTTCGAAAGGCGGGGGACAATACCTGATTGCAGGGTACATCAAACTGGTTCTCTTTGAGTAAATTAAATCAGCGTTACTGTTGGAGCAGAGGTGAACATAACGATTTTGTTGCCGGGGGGGGGGGGGGCTGTTTAGCCACCGACCGACTGATGCACATGCCCGTAGCACGATTGACGTAGGTGCGAGTTTTCCAGCGGCCTTGTGCAGTGGCCGATCTAGAAGCTGTGAATAGAGGGGGGGGGGGGCGGTTCCAAATCTAGGACGCCACCCACAATCCCATCCCACATGGCATGTCAACAAAATACCGACTATAACACTGGGCAACTTGAGATAATTTTGAAAAATTAAACCAATAACCTGGTATTTGAGGTCATTGCTGGGAGAAATTCTTGTGGACGAGAGGACCAGAAATGTGAGCAAATGGGACAAAATCTAGAGATCTGCCCCTGTCAATTCCGCGCGTTTTGCAAGAGTTGGCAGAACATTTTTACAGTCTGACGCCCAACGACCCACACACCGGTGGTACTTCTAACTGGACAGTTTACTATAACCGAGAATATGAAAGTGCAGAGACAGTATAAGACAACAGAGGAGTGGAAGAATTGTCTTGTAATGGAATAGAGCGCCGCAGATGCGAAAAAAATTCAGATATGTAACTGAGCTTTTAATTTTTTGGGACTGGGCCTGAATATTTTAGTCAATGTCATAGCAAATGGAACCAAATCTTGTGGCTTATCTGTCGATTTCCCCTGTTTTGTTAGAATGGAAATAACAATTTGATGAGATAGTAAAGACAGAGGAATTGAAGAATGGTGACATACTGAAATTGAGGGCCGATATGCAACTGAACTATTAACTTGGGCTTGAGGGAACTTTATCTCAATGGGGCGTTTACTTGGTCTCTGAAATGCCAAAACCTGGACTATTGGGGGAGATTTTACAGAATTCTGATGACCGACCAGAAAACACTTTCAACATGAATAACGTTTCAATTTCTCATGGAATTGAATATGCAACAAATAAAATTCTAAAGTGCAATAGACTTCCTTAAAATTTCATAATTTAAAGATTTTTCCATATTTCTGAAACAAAGTATACTTCCGATAACTTCTGACCAACTGACCGATTAATATATCCGTAGGAAAATCAAGAATATATTTTGAAATATCAAAATCTTCGTAACAAGCTCTGCCAATTTCCTAGACCAACATAACCATAACATGAAGTTTTTGTTTTCAAACATGACAAGTTGACTAAGTTGCAATTTAGGTGCACGGATTCACAACAAAATTTCCCTCCTATTTTGGCATTGTTTACCTCTTGAATTCATTTAATCTGAGACGGACTGCGGTGAGCACTTTTTTTGAGACTTACTATACTATTCAAAAAAAGTTCACATTCATCGATTTATTCCAAATGATCGTTAGACTAAGTAAGGCACAGACTGACCATTATAAGGGTAAAATGATACCCGGGGTCAAACAGCAAAATTACCACAGCATCACAACAAAGTCAGTAACGGGTAAATCCTCCTCTGTTTGCCAAACAAGCATTGATCCGACGTGGCATACTCCGAATGAGACGTCTAAGGTCATTTTGGTCCAGATTGTCCAATTCCTGTTGCAACGCAGCAGCAAGTTCTTGGACATTGGCAGGACGTTGTTGACGTCCAAGCATGTCCCAGACATGCTCGATGGGGGAGAGGTTGGGACTCAGTGCTGGCCAAGGTAATGTGGTGATGTTCTGTTGTTGGAGGTAACCTGTAACGATCCCGGCCCTGTGACATCTTGCGTTGTCATCCTGGAAGATGAAACGGCGTGCGAACGGCACAACATGGACTGCCAAGATGTTGTCCCGGTAGTACTGGTCTGTAACACGCCCTGCAACAACATGTAAAGCCGTTCTTCCAGCAACAGTGATGCCTCCCCACACCATAACAGAACCACCCCCAAATCGATCATGTCTGATGACGTTAACGTCTTGGAAGCGCTCGTTTCGACGACGCCACACCCTCCTACGTCTGTCCAAAAAATCAACAGTGAACCTTGACTCATCTGAAAACATCACATTGCTACAGCGTCGATTATCCCAGTGTTGACGATCCGTACACCAACGACGTCTTGCCTGAATGTGATGATCTCTCAAACAAGGGATCACGCGAGGACGTCGGGTGCGAAGGTGACCCCTATGCAGTCGATTCCGAATCGTCTGGCCACTCACTCTCACACCAATGTCTGTTTGAAGACGAGCGCTGATCTGATTTACTGTGATGACACGATTTCTCAAGGCCAAGGTACGGATAAATCGATCCTGGGCTTGAGTTGTCGCCTTTGGTCGACAGAGCGTGGTCTGTCCTGTACAGATTGTGTATCACGGTATCTGGACCATAGCCTGCTTATGACAGACTGAGAAACATTCATCGTCCGCGCCACAACCGCCTGTGTTGTGCCGATCTGTAGCATGCCAAGGGCACGTAACCTTTCATTTTGGGTAAGCCGACGCATATCAAAATTTGTTTTCTGGTCACTAAAACAATTAAACTGATGTTCCACCCTGGAATTCAATGCCACAATGACTGTAACATTCAAAGTCAGAGTCGTGCAAATCTTGGGTTGGACTCCCATGATGATCCCAAGCATCACCTGCATTCCATGCGGTAGCTATTGGTACGTTTTGGCGTCACATGTAACTGGAAATGTTTCTTCTGTAATAGGTTCTATAGTGACTTTTTTCGTAGTCATTTGCATATTTTAGTATTATGCCCCCAAAATCAAATATCCCCTACTTTTTTTGAATAGTATATATTTTCAACTTGGGGAAACCATTTCTTAGAACAACATACCCGCAGCAAAATAAGAATGAAAAACATTTGTTTCTACATGACAAGCAGACATGGTTATTTTCTACTCTTGTTTTGTGTGACGTATGCAATTTAGGCTCACGGATTCACGCAAATACATATATTAAGTATTTGGGATCTGTTCTGATACTGTTTGTTTACCCCTATTTTTCTCCCTAGGGGAAATGTTGTTCTTCTACCAAAATACTCACAACAGAATAAGAGTGAAACATAACATTGTTTCACACATGATAAGTTGACAAGGTTATTTTACACTAAAGTTTTGCGTTCCAACATTTACGCCACTGTGTTGAGGATATTTTAAACAAGCATAACTCACCAGCTTTGTTATAACATCTAACTGTTATATAGATTCTGGTTCCAATCGGCAATAGTTCATCAGGTAGATCAGATATATAAGCTATTTCTACAACAGGTAAACGTTCAGCTTCCATCAATTCATCCCCGCCTTTCGTTGTTCCAACCCTCCATTCGTATCTCTCAATACCAGACTCGACATCCTTAAACCCATACCATTTAGCACCAACATAATACCTGTAATATTGTATTTGCTTTAATGTTTGAAACATTGTGTTTTATATAATTCCTGTAACATTGTGATTTACATACCTTTACCATATTGTGTTTTACATAACGTTTGCCATAATATGTTTTAGGTAATGTTTTAATATTGTGCTTTTAATATTATCTTTCAGATATTTTTTTGTAATATTGTGTTTTATATAATTTGTGTAATATTGAGTTTGATATTTCTATAAATAATTTTTACCTAGTAGCCTGGAAGTCTATATCCAAATCTTTTGTGCCGTCTAAAACTCTACCAGGTATTGGCGGTGTGACGTCGACGACCACGCCATCCGAATAAGCAGTCGTACATAAGGCAGCCATATTGCAAGCCGTTACAGTGGTGATGTACTTGGTACCAGGAATTAATTTATACCGTGGAAATATATATTCTGTAAAACAAACTAATGGCGTCAATTTCATGATTATATCAAACATAAATATAGACCTTTGGAGCGAAATCATAGCGGCGAATTTTCTAAATTGCAAGTGACAATGAATTTTGTCAAGGTACTCGAAGAAAGTAGAATTAGTAAAATAGGTAAAAAAAAAAACCATGAAGTTACCTCTATGTATTGGGGTTTTTTTTGTTTTTTTTTTCGTAAAATTCGGTGATTTTGGATTCATAAAATGTTTCGAAAATCTATTTTTTCCAAAGCCACCATCCATTCGTGGGGTGTGTGGAGGGTCAAAGTTCAGAAAAATCTCATGGTTTGATTCGGAGATGTAGGCGTTATGGGAAAAATAAAGGAAATAATAATTTTAACAATAACAATAATAAACTTTCATTATGAAGTATGAGAGCTTGATACGTAGAATACAATACGCAGTATGAAACCCTAACAAAAGGTTAAATTAAAGGATATATTCAAACAATATTACGTGGATAGGTCCCAGTTTTAATTTCTTCCATGACGTCATCACAATCGTCACATGTACCCAGCTTCACTCTATAATAGTTCAACGTAGAATGTGGATCGTGGAATCCCTGCCATCTAACCGAGAGCGTTGATTGGTCTATTACATAATCGACATCATTTCCAGTTATGTTTGAATGAATAACATCGATGACATATCCCGTTGTAGGAGGTGACGTATCCACTGTGATTGGTCGAGATATTAAAGTGTTTGACATACCAGCTCCATTGAATGCCTGTAAAAGATTTAAACTTTCTTGATTTGTATTTTAGTATATTTAACTGAGAAGAATTCAGGTTTAATATGCGGTACATATTTGGATACACTATCCCAAACGTGAATAATATATTCAACTTACAATCACTGTGACGTAATAGGTATGACCATCTAGTAACTTGTATTCCAATGTAACCTGATTGCATTCACTAGTTGTTAAATTATACGTCATCACATCTTGATGTCCTGGCCGACTTCCTATAGACCATTTATATTGATTAATGCCGCTTTCTCTATCGTCAAAGGATTCACTCCAACTATGAAATAAATAAGTAAATTATCATAATGACATCAAAAATAAACATGTTAATATTACATCTACTCCTTTAACAGATTCTTCACATTCAGAAACTAACAACTTACAACATGTTCGTGTATTTGTGATTTCTGCATATTGTGTCTTGTCCGTAGAATTGTTTTTGTGTAAACTCAAATCATATGATATAATAAAGAACTTACCATACAGAAACTATGTCATCTAATTGTAGATATGTATTAGTAAATCGAATTGGTTTATCTGATACATGTGGTGGACTGTTGTCAACTATAAAACCATCTGAATATACTGTTTTAGATCTATTCACAAAATCCACAGCTACAAAGTCATGGTACTAGTATTAATTGTTACAGTGGCAGCAAATAATAAGTCATGGTATTAATTCAAGACAACGTCACAACCAACAATACAAAACTGGAGTTTTTAATAAACGCAAATAGACGCCAATAAACATAATACAAGCTATCAAGTTTTTATCTAGAAATATATTCGTGTTTTAATCAAATACCTTTGTTTCAGTGTTTCGCCATTGAAACAATATAAACCGATTTAAGTTACAATAGAACCAAAATTTCAGGTAAATCTGTGAAACTAAATGTCGGTCCGGTAATTTGTAATATTCAAGTTGTTGATTACCTTCTACTGTTATATAATAAGTATGACCATCTTGTAAAGATAAATGATGAAATATTTTATGATTAATCAAACCGACCCTATGTTTAGATACAATATCCCCTCCTCCTGCTATAGAACCTGAAATATAATATCATAATTTATAAGACGGTAGGAATTAATATATAAGGCACAGCCTAATGTATATAATAAGCACATTGTTCATTAAAGATGAATAATTCAACTGTAGTCTGTCGATTGAAATTGGTTCATATAAAATATTTTCGTCCGACATGATGTTATTATTTCAAGCACTTTTTAGTTTGTCAATACATTGTTTTCATACTTTATAGTATTTTTTTTTAAAAATCCTTACCAATTGCTACATTATAGTATGCTATTCCACTGGGGTGTATAGACAGCCCACCATCTTCTATGTCCACAAAGCTATCCCAGTAAACTGATACCTCACTATTAGAAGGCTGAAATAAAATTTGTAAATAATATGTAATAATATGCTGCATCGTTATTTCTGTGTATAACCATAAATTGAATACACAGAGAATAAATTCACAACGTTTAAAGTTTGGCCCAAGCCATAAGAAGAGAATTACAAATATAACAATACTAGACGATCACAAGGCTATCAAATGTGTAGAAGAAGAGAGTATGCATATTACGTTGGATATGGGGAGTTTTTTTCGCTTTGTACTTTTCACATCTAACCAGCGACTCACAGCACGAGTTTATTCTTTCAAGGGACCCATCCACTGCTTCTGTTACAGAATCGAATTTTACAGATTCCGATAATACTCAAGAGTAATAGCGGAAACAATCATCTGTTGAAGCAAGCGTGTTGTTCCGTAAATTTAAAAATTATTACACGACAAATATAAACAGTATGTTACCTGATGTGTGGAATATTGTAAGTTCTTCACCCAAACCTGACCACCAGTAGGAGATGTTAAGTCAACAGTAACACCGTCACTACAGACACTGATTTGTTCCAATTCTTCCCGCCATTTTTCATGCTGGATGTTTTCCTTATCAGCGTACAAACACACGTGATATCGTCGTCCATGTTTTAATGGTTTAAAAATATTAATGGAGTTATTTCCTGATTAAAAAGAAGAAAGCCTGTGTGAGTATTCAAGTAATGGCCAAAGTGAGCTATTGGATTTATTAAGACATGTTAGAATTTCATTTATTCACATACATCCAAAAAATAATTATAATAAACTAAAAATATATTTCGAACCGACAGTATCTAGAAACTATACTAATTGATTGTATAGTAGACGAGTAAGTTTTCAATAGTTACGTCCTGTTACCACCCCATCCATCCTCGCGTGCCTTGATATATTACAGACTTACCAGTTTCTCCACAAGCTAAAAAATCTGGAAATGAACATGGGTAAGTAATATTTATTTTAAAGTCCATAAACTCAGCTACAGTAGTCGTGGATCCGCCTTGTAATAATCCCCATTTATATTTACTGTATCTTAAAGTTGGCCATACAGCTGATATGATGTTACTGTATGGAGTGTAGTCTACATCGGGTTTAAGCCACATCGCATTCTCTTCTAAAGTAATAGGACTACCTTTTTCATTTGTGTTATAATCTGTAAGATACAATAGTTAAAAATCACTAACACAAGTTGTTCATTCTGTCCAAAAGATATTCAAAAACACTAGACCGCGGAAACGACTACCGTTGTGGGATGATGCACTTGGACTGAAACACAAGTAAACTTAACGTAAGGAATACAAACAAATATATTAATTATGTGCAGCAAGATCGCTTTAAATGGAAGCCAGTCTTCTATGTGCAATAATATTAATTTTATTTGTAAAAAGTATAACTTTAATAAACATGATGTCCTAAATGTAGGAATTTCGTCTGTTTTAAATAGAATAAATGACCTAGATCGTAATTATTATAGTGATGATGATGTAAGAACAGGGCATACAATTCGAGAATATATCTCTTTCAGGAACTCTAATCCAAATAAAGCACTAAACCTGAATCAAATTATCAACTTTCTGTGTACTTTATAATCAAAGTGATATAACTATTTGTATATTGATTAATTATTATATATGTATAATCTATGTGTATCATGAGTACGAATAAACTATTATTATTATTATTATTAATTTGTTACGCGATGACTGTATATCAAAATGTCATTAGAGAAACGTGGTGAAAAGGTAGAATAAATCTGTTATATGACTGGTTTCCAGATCATTGATATTAGACTGTATTTGGTTTTGCTTACTTGCATTAACTGGTTCCCCTATCACGTCTATAACAATTGACGGTACTATCAAACGTGGATCTATTGCTGTACAATTCCTTATATCAGATGAAACTGTTGTAGATAACCCAACTTTATTAAATATCCGTACAGATACTCTTCTACATTTACGAAAATCAAGCTCTTCTTCTAAATCTATGATAAACTGAAACTTGAAAAGAAGAGGATTTAATGCAGTAATAGATGTTTACATTGTTAGATATCTATCTATCTTCTTGGTGTTTAACGTTAGATATAGATCAGTTTATTTATATATCTCTAGATTCGCCCAGATTTACACGATGTACCAGGCCATCCATGGAACAAGAACTTTACGAGTATTCACCATATTATATCATTTCCGTGTATTGTCGATTGTTAGTACAAGGTTTCAGAGTGGCTTTACATGAACTAAGTATAGTACCAACTGAAGATGTAAAAATGGATATTAAATTTGAAACCTGGTGTGTATTGATGTTCTGTATATTGCTGACTAGATTCCATCTGGTAAGTAAATGACTCTCATGTTTATTGTCTGTTATACTCCACATATATTTATCTACATCAGATTCATTGAAGGCACATAATCCACCACTTTCATCGTCTACATATGTCAACACTACCTTTAACTGTAAAACAAAAAATAATGTCAGTGTATGTGTTGTTTAATGGTCGAGAGCGAGACGCCTAGACATGTCTACATATGTCAACACTACCTTCAACTGTAAAACATGACATTAAGTAATATATTGTAACAACATGTATTAAGCTCGAGACCATTAAACAACTTAAAATACAGAGACTCCAATATTTCACTTGTATAAATGAATTGTAAGTGCGGGGGGGACTGCACCATATACAATTCTACACAAAAACAAATATACGGAAAAGACATCGTACTCAGAGACGACAAACAAAACAATTCAAAAAGAGTGAATGGATCGGGGGGGGGGGGGGTAGCCGTAAGGCCCACTGCGCTGTACAGTCCCGGGCGTGTGAAATAACGGTACGCCAACATCAAAGGGTGACGTCACATCTGTATTTAAAGCATCAATAACATAAATATCCGTGAACAGCAAAATAAAATATGAATCAACTTGTGTATTTATAGAAGAGAATCTGGCACAACAACACCGTAAACATCCTGAGATCATCCAATACTCATTCTACAATCACATGAACATTATTCATAATAAATATATCATTTTGACTCACATGCCAAGTAGGGTTTATAGCACTTACTTTATAATCGGTTCCGGATGTATAATCCACGTGTAATTTGGGTTTACTGGGTTCCTCCAACAGTTTAACGCCATAACTGACTATTGGTAGAGAACAAACACCATCCGAACAGAATCGTACACTACTTCTATATGTTTTACAAGTCTCCAGTGATACTGGTTGAACAATTTCACCATCATTAAATATAAACTGCTTCTCGATTACGTCGGTCCATAAATCAACTGCCAAAATATTTAAACAAATTAATATCACTGTACAGAACATCTGTACTGTAAGTTAGTTTTGCTGGAAAACAGTTTGATCTGCAATATTTTGTGGTATAGGAACATACCAACGGCAGGGGTAGTGTTCAAGATTGTATCACAAGGTTTATTGTGACGTACACCCAGAAATTCATTTCTAACAAACTTCTTGGTACATTGGAAGCCTGGTGTTCACAATAAAAAAAGCTTCCAACCACACCTCAAGTGTTATAAAAAAAATCACCCGACGTGCTTATTTCACTGACGCTACCAAAAGAGGGTATGATTCCACAACATTTCATCATCACTTCCGAAAACCTGATCATTCCATTCACACTTCTGTGAGAACGAACATATAGATGATCATTTCATCACATCTGAAAATTCTATATACATTAGCACTTTACTACTGAAAGATAGTCTATATGTAACTGCACGTCATTCACAATTTTCGGAGATATAGACGATCCTTTCATCGGCCTATATTATTATTAGTTTTTACCGAATATTATATTTTCTATAATATATGTTCGTAAACCTTTGTTCAGACATGATTTAAGGCTAACTAAAACACATCATATACAGATATTTAGTTTTCTCACTAGAGTATAATATATAAGAGATATCACATTTCAGAATGGCGAATGTATAGTCCGCATCCTGTTCAATTCTCACCTCAGGAAATAAACCTAAAGGTAATCTGTGTCGCCATTCATCAACATATGTTTTGTTAGCTTTATTTATTAAGTAAAGGTTTATAGGTGATTATAAATAATTAAGTTGTCATTATTACCTGTGTCCTGGAGTTTAATTTGTAACGCCCACTTGACGGATGGATATATATGTTGATATTCAGATGATATTGTCCAGTGTGCCATATATACAGAGGTCGATAACTGGTAGTCATTTTCCAACCGACAATTTTCAGTAATATTCTATTAAACGACACAGAAAAATAAATAAACAAATCAATATAAGACACAGACGACATTTTGTTCATTAGCTGCTGATGGTATAATGGAAATAAAGCTGTTGGGACTAACACAATCACTGACTGTTGGATCATTGCAGTTGTACGTTTTTTCTTTCAATTGTTTATGTAAATATTAATTTATATGGTGAGTGATCTTTCCAAATAATAGTTATCTTTAAGCCTGAGTATCGACGTCCAGAAAACGGGGCAGCACTGTTGTTTCCAGTTTCTCTAAAAAAACATATCCACTGGCACGCTAATTGTTGTAAGAACATACCTGCTGAATGTGATGATTAGGTCTCCAGGTAAAACTATCGTCTATATAAAAGATTAGAAAATACAGAATCAAACCTGGGTTAATCAACTAAGACGTGGTATGAGTTGTTTGTTTTTATTGAACACATACAAAATGAACCGTGTCTTACGTGTCAGTTGAATAGATAGAACAAACCAACAGTTTAAACATCTAAAAACCATTATAGTGACTTGATGACAATATGTTTCACAATATGATACTTACCCCCTGTATGACAAACTGGTCCATCATTAACTTGTACAATATCTCCAAGATCTACATTTGTCTTTACAATAGTTACACCGTTAGACGAAACATTTATTACTCCACCATAAGTTTTAGCAATGACAGTTATATAATATGTCTGTAAAGATTAAAAATAACAAGACAAAACCAATAAGTTATGATTTTAATCTATGTAGAAATAAAACACACTTGATACTAATACATACAAACTTCAGGGAACCAGTTCGAAAACATAGTAATGCGAAAATTATATTCCTATAATTCAAGTGTATGATACCATCATAAGCTAGGAAATGGCGGAAATCATAAAATTTAATGTGCGCTGGTGCTTACCTACAAGCCTGGAACTAAGGCACCTTACATGGACAATGTAAGACATAGATTCAGGCTTTGTCGGGTACTAAACGTCTGGTGTCTGTCATTTTGTCCGGCACTCACTGTCTTTATTTAATGATATTGTTAATACATGTCCAGCACTAAATTGAAAATGTCAGGTCCTATTTCACTAGTAACTGACATTTTGTCAGGTACATCTAAAACGGTTATTTCCAGGCCTGCTTACCTGGTGAATGACGAGGTTCAACCCTAGAAACGTGTAGGTTGTTTTATTACCAACACTGATTTCCTTGACGATATCTGTAATCTGTGGCCTTGACCCTACACCAACTCTATACGTTACATGCTGCTGTAAATCATCAGATTCGAACCCAAACCACCTTGCTGATAACTTGCTGGTAGATAGTTGAAAATTGCTGTCTTCCAGTTTCTAGAACAGATGGAATTGTAGCATACGATAAATATATTTTGATTGTTTGTGAAGGGATAAATTGTCCTTGTCTTGGTCGCCTTTCAGATTAGGGTAAACATATTAATGTCGATTTATGAAATTTGATGCATTGTTTTTTTATGATCTATATATATATATCTAGTCTAAAATTTAAAGCCAGGGGCTAAAAAAAACCAACGTTGCGGCATAACCAATTTGACCAAATCAGAAACATCAAACAAGTCGACATCAAGTCGACTACAGTTCTTCTTTCCAATCATGGGGTGGTATTAGTTTAACCCACCTTTATCATTGCCTAGTATTAATATAACCGCACTTACAGTAATGGTAAAGTATTTTTCTTCCTCAGCCATCACCACTTCATAAACAACACCTCGACTTGGTAATCTAGCGTTATGGATATACGGTCTAGATACAAACACGTTGCTTAATCCGACAATATTCTCAACTTTAAGAGAAACATAGTAGGTGAAGGTATGATGTAAATTCCAATGAAGATCATCAATATTAAAGGCTGTACAATTAGGAGGGGTTGTTAAAATACAGTCACCACCTGCTGCTAGACCTGAATATGGTAACACATCTTGAGATCCTGCTGAGCTACCTACAATAGAGTATGTAATAGAAGTGGATTATTGAAATTGAAGAGGGGTTAACTAGGTTATATGAACTGATGAATGACATGGTATTTAAAGGACAATATTGGTGTCTGTCATTATCATATATGTGATAGAACTTGTTAAACGCATTCCAAATATAATTTTAACACAGAGATCATTGCTACGATAGATGCGCAATGACGGTTTTTACAAAAGGCAGTGACGAACACAAAAGGAAAACACGAGTTATACCTCTATATAAGTGAGAAGTAATAGCAGATACACGGGCGAATTTCTGATCACTAACAATTCCTTCCAAGACCAAAAGTTGTTACGTGAGTAAATTCGGGTATTCTTTGGGTTTCAAATAAACATACAAACTAAAATACTTATTAGTAAAAATGGCAAGCAACCAAAATATATATACTACATAATCATCAATTTACCGATTGCTGCTTCCATTTTAAGGTCGGTTGGTTCTGGATCAAAAATTCCACCAGACCAATTCACTTCAAGGACATGATTAACTTTGTGAACAAATATCTCGCCTTTAAAAAAATGAGGTTTTCGTCTTTGAACTATGATAGGACCGAGCACCTGCAGGACATAAGAGATTGTGATATTATATGATTTTATAAATGGAATTGGGTTTAATATCCTACTGTCCTGCTCCGGCTCGGCTAATAGTAAGTACAGGAGAGCCGCCGTACTACACTACATACAAAACCAACAAGGCAAACCTGCCAACAATACAAACTACAAACATTGCAAGAAATAAACAATTACCAAATGAAGGGAATGAATCCTTGGGAGGGAGGGGAGGGTGGGGGGACCGATCTCGACAGTTGTCGTCTCTTGAATTGCCAACGTCAAAACATTTTAACGATAAGGGCGATAAACTGGATAGAATCTCGGGAAACGCAAACAGGGGCAAATCCCAAGAAGACGGGTTGATATTTACCGGGTCAAAAAGACTATTTACATATCAGTTTTACGCTTAGAATTGTGTGTTTGTCCACATGTACGGTATTCCATGGACTTTATCAGTCTATAGAACCAGGATCACAACCCTGGGAACAACATTGGATAACACGGGTTTGATGTCTTGTGCAACCTGTTGTAGATCAAAACTTTGATACAAAGTATCTCGTATACATTTCTTGTAATCACCAACCTGTATCCGTGAATTACCGGCCTTGTTGATGGCCTTAATAATGATGAAGAATTCTGTACCATCACTAAGTTTTGGATGATAAGCACGATACCAAGGATGGTGGTGTGTTGATGTAAATGGTCGATAATCTGGGACAGAAGCAGAACCTTTAGTAGAGGACAGACCAAACTCATAATCATATATTCCTGATTCGGGGTCTGTACCCGTCCAATTAACATACAACTGAAACATTGAATGACATAACATTGCCTTCATCATTGTTTAATTTGCAAACAAATACACAATCAATACTAAAAAGCTTTTAACAAATACTTCAACTTGTGGTAAGGAATTTGATTTGTTTATGTCATATATACTTACATGAGAATGCATTGCCAGATATGTTTTGGATAAATATACGGTCTGCATCGTTTGTTTGTGACATTGCTTCCCAGCTGACATGGAATGTATGGAGCCATTAGACCATCGTTCCAGTGGAAACAGATTTAACTCCGAAGTATTCACTTCCAGTGCCTTGCTTCTGGAAACAGATAAGTCAATTTGTTTGCAAATAACTGTATAATATAATACAGTTCTATGTATAAATAATCGTAAGCGACAAACATAGTTCCATACGATACCATGCATAACAAAGCGTATATTTAACAATCATGAAAGAAACATTTAACACAAATGTAAGAAAACAAACATCTTGGGTGCATTCAACGTTTATACACGACTAATACTTACATACACTGTACATCCGGGTCTTTAATTAGATATCTACGTCTAGAATCTGATATATAATATACCGTGTTATTTTTCTTAACCAAACCACCTTTAATTCTGGCACCGTCAACATCTATTTCACTTACAACAGGTGGTGTGCTATCTATGGTAACCCCATCAGAACAAACTGGTTTAGATGGTTCTAACGCACGGTTATATGCGACTACCGTGATGAAATAAGTAGAATCATTAGGAGCTTTCCATGATGCATGGGTTGAGAAAGTCCGAACAATATCCTGAAAACAATGAATAACTGAATATATATGTCGTTATAAGAGAAATTCAAGCACCGATTATTACCCAGTGTCCAGCAACAGTGTGTGACAATCTGTCATCGTATTAAAACCCCTAAAGCAAGTTATGTTCTGTATTATGCAAATTGATCAGTATTTTGCATTGTTCGATCGTTAATTGATGCAATCCATCAGTAATTCATTACTATATTTTTATATTTAATCAAATTGATAACAGTTAAGATTTTACAATGGTCAATTCGTTGGTGGAATCCAGCGTCAATACATTATTTGCATAATGAACCTATCCATACCTTTGTATTGTGTAAATCTGTATCAAAGGCCCCGCTGTCCAAACACCTAGATGCAAAACCATACTGATAAAACTTGACACCACTTTCTCTATCAAAGAATCCTTCCCAGTGTCCAAACAATTCAAGCCCGGTTTGAAAATCAACCTCCGGATTTCCATATTTTCCATCATGAACCACACCCTCATGAGGAGGGCTTGTGTCAACAGTTATCTTAAAATGTAAATAAAAATTAATTACAGTGTCAAATAATAAAAAAAAAGTTGATAGAGAAAATAAGTTGGTTATAGTAAAATGCTTTCCAAAATCATGTATGCTGACTTATTTATTTTGTTCTTTATTTAATTCTTTAAAATAATTGTATATACATTGAGCGAGCAGTAAGTGGGACTTAACGAATAATTTAATGCGGATCTAAGGAAGTAGTTTATTACTTCTGCAAGACAATACTAACTAATACTTTAAAAAGTCTGATTTCAATTTTGTATTTTACCTTTTTAGTGACAGTAGTTGACATATGAGCATTATTTATTACTGTAACTTCTATATGATAATCATGGTCATGGTCACCTTTACTTAATTCACTAAAGATACCATGACCTAGTTTCTTCTCTGTTGCTGTTGGTTCTATCCTGAAGTTTCTGTGGAAACAGGATCCCGACAAAATACAGTAGCAGTTAGCTCCCCTTGTTGTATTTGCGTTTAATCTTTCACAATCTTCAATGTTCTGAAACATTAATGGAGAAACGCAGCCTTTACTTAAGAACACAAACCTTTCCATATTTATAATCATATTTTACAAGATTATACCTTTGCATTTTAAGCTCACTGCAAGTCATAAATATTTCCTGTTAAAACACATGTTGGTCCAATTTCTATAACCTGGTCATTGTATCTGACATTGGTTAGATCTGTTGGATATATTCATGATATGTTATGGTGTATTTATATTTATGGTTTCATGTAATGTAATTGGTAGTTACTTACTGTTGCTTCGCCTTGTGGTGGTATTTTTTGCGAACCATGTATTATCTGTGTCTGATTATCATATAACTTCCATTCCACTTCCTTTAATCCACTGTGATCATCGTAAGCTAACCATTCAATACTAATTTAAACAACATAATATGAACTATGGGATCATCATTGACTAACCATTCAATACTAATTTAAACAACATAATATGAACTATGGGATCATCATTGGCTACCCATTCAATAAATAATGTGAAGAACTCGCATTTGGATGCTTTTTTACGGATCTAAATATGCCATCAACACACTACGCTCAGTGCTTGAATAATTTAAATCAAAAATAGTCGAATGAAAACTTACACCATCTTGTTGAGTTCCTCTAAACCATGAACGGAGATGTTTACTTCACCACCTTTTGTCAGCCACAGATTCTCAATAACTGGTGGAGAACTATCAAAATGAACTGTTGTCGATTCCTGGAGATAATTTAAAACTACATCATAGGCTCTAATAAAATACTGTAGGGTATCACCATCTTGTAAATTGGGTTTTAAGACAACCTGTTCATCGAGGCCTGTATCTGTAAAATCTTCATCCCTAGGTTGAGTAGCGAGATTTCCACCGAGACTGGTTATATTGAAGGTCGTTTCAAACTTGATGATACCTTAAAACAAAAAAAATGTAATTCTAAAGAATACAACGTGATGAAATATGGTACAACATTTAACTCTATTTAATCACGTTATATTATTATAGGAACTGATTCGTCATTTCCTCACAATTATTATAGTAGACATACATGTAAACATGTCGTGTTATCAGACAAGAAAGAATACACGTGGACTGGTTTTATGTGGATTAGAAGGTGTATCACTGAGGTTTGTAGTATAATTACCTTTCTTATTTGTGATGGCTTTAATGGTTCTAAGACCGTCATGATCATCATACTCTGTTTCTACTTGTGGATTCGACTTCACTTCAGCTAAATAATGACCACTTTGGTGAGGAACGTTCTGATATCTGTTACTCCAGCTGATATTAACCGTGTTTAAATCTGTCTGCCATATGTAATTAGTAGCTGACAAACCTGTTGTTACTCTAAGAAAACTGGACTTGGTGGTGGTTACATTAGACGAGTCATCAAAAACCACAATACGTCGAGCGCTTTTATGATTCCCGGCGTTATCTTTGGCAGATAAAATAACACAATAGACACCAGAAACAGACGGTAAAGTTACATCAGAATAATTCTAGAAATACAGAATTAATGAATAAATAAAGTCACAATATTCAAGAAGAATTGTTTATGTCGACCAGGCACTGCCAGTTCATTTATTTTTCTTAAATATAAAAACGGAAATAACTATTGACTGTTTGATGCAATATAATTTTGTGGTTTCCTGTGAATGCATCCATAAAAGTATTGTAATATAGATTATTGAAATGTAACGAAGTTTCTTTAAAAGGGCAGTGTTATGATGTCTTGTCCATAAATTTGTTTTGTGTAAATTTTGTGTGGTGCAGTCCCCCTGCGCTTACTATTAGAGTTGTTAACCCCTTCGTACTGTAGGATGTTCGGGTTTCGCTCCTACACATTTTTAATCATCATTATCATCATTAGTTATTTATTTATTTATATATATATCAGATTTCCAAACATGGTTTTAACTAAAATAAATGTAAGCACCACCTGGAATAGCCTATCATAGGGCTAGCAACCCTATGAGAAATGTTGTCCCTCTACACGGAACACCTTACGTGACTCCGCATGTTAATCTCACCAATAAGAATCTAGGAGTCAGTTCTGGTGAATTGGCTGCATAGGGAGGGGGGGGGGGAGGAATTGCGACTAATGTGACATCAAATCTTGCCCATAAGGGTAACCAGCCTAATAATTCAATTATTCGAATATAAATTGCGATTTTTGCAGTCTTTCTTTTAATGATTGTAACTATAGACAGTGTAAATTATGTACTGATTACAAAGAAGCCCACACATTTGGTAGCTCCGTTACTTGTAGATGCTACCAAAACCTTAATTGTAATACACAAAATATAGTATATTTATTGACCTACAATTACTTCAGATTACAGTATGTTGGGGAAACACGTAAATCTTGTAAAACCAGCTTTAATAATTATAGGTCTTCAGGAAATTCTGAAAATGCACACAAACTACCTCCCTAATGGCAAAATTGATCCAGCTGTTACACAAAAAAAAAAAGAACGCACGCAGAGGAAACTTAGATAATGAAATTACAGACCATTTTCCCGTATGGTCTCAATGACAGATTTAAAAACATCGATTACAACAACCGTGATATAAACATTTTGATTACAAGAAATGGCAACGTGAAGTTGGCACGTTATTCGGGATTCAAATAACGAATAACGAGCTGGCGGGATTCGCGGATCCCGAATAACGTGCTGGCTCGTTATTCGGGATTCGCCAATAACGAATAACGAGCCAGCACGTTTTTCGGGATTCGGGATTCGACACTAAAAGAGCGGTCTACCTTCCATGCGACCATTTCCTCGATACCTCCGAACGTAAGGGTAAGTGAACGTCAGGTGGCCGACTAGCACGGAGACAGCAGCATCTCCAGCGAGTACGGTGCTAGCCGGTTAGTTGGAGTGCACGGGGCAGTAAGTGAATGTTGGGTGACCGACTAGCAAGGAGACGATCGTTTTATTTTTATGCGATCAGGGCACTTTATTCGGGATTCGGGATCCGACACTAATAACTGAACGTTCTATCTTAAGAGCCAGCAAGTTATTCGGGATTCGGGATTCCCCACTAAAACATACGGGGCATCCGATCATTTCTTCGCTACCCCCGACCGTAGTTGAGTGACCGACTAACAACTAGACAACCATTTGTCCAGCGGAGGGCGTGTTGACTGGTTTGTCGGCGTGCACTGGGCAGTCCTGTCCTGCTGTCACCTGTTTTATTGTCGAATCACGAATAATGTGCTGGCTCGTTATTCGGGATTCGCAAATAACGAATAACGCGCCAGCTCGTTATTCGTGATTCGGGATTTGCCATCAAAACAGAACCATCTATCTTGCATCCGACCATTTCCTTGTTTGGTGACCGACCAGCACGGAGACGACTATTTGTCAAGCGAATAGGGTGCTGATTGGTTATTTATATGTTTTATTGTCGAATCTCGAATAACGTGCTGGCTCGTTATTCCAGATTCGCCAATAACGAATAACGAGCCAGCACGTTATTCGGGATTCGGGGTTCGCCACAAAAACAGACCGACTTACGGGGCATCCGATCATTTCCTCGCTACTCCCGACCGTAGTTGGGCGACCAACTAACAACTAGACGACCATTTGTCCAGCCAATAGCGGAATAGCGTGTTGACTGGTTTGTCGCCGTGCACTGGACAGTCCTGTCCTGCTCTCACCTGTTTTATTGTCGAATCCCGAATCACGAATAACGTGGTGGCTCGTTATTCGGGATTCGCCAATAACGAACAACGAGCCAGCTCGTTATTCGGGATTCGACATCAAAAAAGAACCATCTATATTGCATCCGACCATTTCCTCGTTGGGTAACCGACCAGCACGTAGACGACTATTTGTCAAGCGAATAGGGTGCTGATTGGTTATTTCGAGTGCACTGGGCAGTCCTGTCCTGCTCTCACCTGTTTTATTGTCTAATCCCGAATCACGAATGACGTGCTAGCTCGTTATTCGGGATTCGCCAATAACGAATAACGAATAACGAGCCAGCTCCTTATGCGGGATTCGGGATTCGACATCAAAACAGAACCATCTATCTTGCATCCGACCATTTCCTCGTTTCTCCAATGACTATTAACGAGCCAGCACGTTATTCGTGATTCGGTATTCGCCACTAAAACAGACCGACTTACGGGGCATACGATCATTTCCTCGCTACCGCCGACCGTAGTCGGGTGACCGACTAACAACTAGACGACCATTTGTCCAGCGAATAGCGCGTGGACTGGTTTGTCCTGTCCTGCTCTCACCTGTTTTATTGTCGAATCCCGAATCACGAATAACCATCTATCTTGCACCCGACCATTTCCTGGTTGGGTGACCCACTAGCACGGAGACGACTATTTGTCAAGCGAATAGGGTGCTGATTGGTTATTTCGAGTGTACTGGGCAGTCCTGTCCTACTATCACCCGTTTTAATGGCGAATCCTGAATCACGAATAACGTGCTGGATCGTTATTCGGGATTCCCCAATAACGAATAACGAGCCAGCACGTTATTCGGGATTCGGGTTTCGCCCCTAAAACTTACGGGGCATCCGATCATTTCCTCGCTACCCCCGACCGTAGTTGCGTGACCGACTAACAACTAGACGACCATTTTTCCACCGAATAACAGAATAGCGTGTTGACTGGTTTGTCGCCGTGCACTGGGCAGTCCTGTCCTGCTCTCACCTGTTTTATTGTCGAATCCCAAATCACGAATAACGTGCTGGCTCGTTATTCGGGATTCGCCAATGACGGGATCCGCCAATACCGAATAACCAGCCAGCATGTTATTCGGGATTCGCCACTAAAACAGACCGACTTACGGGGCATCCGATCATTTCCTCGCCACCCCCGACCGTAGTTGGGTGACCGACTAACAACTAGACGACCATTTGTCCAGCGAATAGCGGAATAGCGTGTTGACTGGTTTGTCGCCGTGCACTGGACAGTCCTGTCCTGGTCTCACCTGTTTTATTGTCGAATCCCAAATCACGAATAACGCGTTGGCTCGTTATTCGGGATTCGCCAATGACGGGATCCGCCAATACCGAATAACCAGCCAGCATGTTATTCGGGATTCGCCACTAAAACAGACCGACTTACGGGGCATCCGATCATTTCCTCGCCACCCCCGACCGTAGTTGGGTGACCGACTAACAACTAGACGACCATTTGTCCAGCGAATAGCGGAATAGCGTGTTGACTGGTTTGTCGCCGTGCACTGGACAGTCCTGTCCTGGTCTCACCTGTTTTATTGTCGAATCCCGAAACCCGAATAACATGCCCTGTTCGCATAAAAACCGGTCGTCTCCTTGCTAGTCGGTCACCCAACGTTCACTTACTGCCCCGTGCACTCCAACAAACCAGTCAGCACCGTACTCGCTGGAGATGCTGCTGTCTCCGTGCTAGTCGGCCACCCGACGTTCACTTACCCTTAGGTTCCGTGGTATGCGCTCTTTTTAGTGCGAATCCCGAATCCCGAAAAACGTGCCGGCGAACCCCGTTATTGGCGAATCCCGAATAACGAGCCAGCACGGTATTCGTTATTGGCGAATCCCGAATAACGAGCTGGCTCGTTATTTGTTATTTGAATCCCGAATCCCGAATAACGTGCCAACTTCACATTGCCACAAGAGGCAAAATTGTTTTTTTTTTAAAAAAAAGTGATCATAATTTTCAAAATAATAAAATAAAATGTTCTATAAAAAAAAAAAAAAAAAAAAAAAAATCAAAAAAAAAAATCGAAATTTCGAAAAGACCCGGAAAATATTTTGAATTAATTATATTCTGTATGCCAATGCCATACTTCTGATAAATTGTCCTGTGCAGCGTGTGTACTCAACCTAGCCCGACAAATTGTACACACTTTGAAAAAAATCAACAGCTAAGACGACTTGGTGTCCTCATGCGGGAATTATTCAACTTAATTATGAAATGCATAAGAAAAAACCCGACGTGTTATGTAAAATTATTTTTACAGATAAACATATACAAGACATTGGATTGAATAGATTCTTTAGAGACCGATCAGTAATTAAAAGAATACCAGATACTATTCCTGAAATTTCAACTACAGTCGTATACAAATTTTTACCTCCAATTTGTAATAAAATATTTAACTACAAGAATTTATTGACAGTTACGATAATAGTAATACCACATGTCAATGCGCCCTTTAAAGATTTGTTTCAAGACCATATACTGACAGGAAACTTCGATATTGTTGAAGATAAAAATCCTAAAAACATTTTTCGCTTTGGACCACAATTTCGAGAACAAGCAAATCTGATTTCAAAGAGTTGCATAATAATCTCGAATCGCAAATCAGGAATGCATAGTAGCTTGGTCTGATAAATTTCGTGGTCCTTTAGACTCTTTTGGAGAATGGAAAAACACTGTTCTTGATCTCTTGTCAAAGAGAATCAAATATAAAACTTAACCCAAGACACCCCCCACCCGAAGTCCTAAATAACACGTCCATAGTTGAATGTCTTGCTAATCTTCAAGAGAGATTTGTTCTAACACCTGTCGATAGGGCCAGCACTAATATTGCCTTCATCTGTAAAAAATATCCTTACTGATGTTGAACTTACATAATCAATATACTTTGAACAGGAGTAAAGACAATGATAGATGCACTACCTTACATTTATTCTATTCCTAAATTTCATAAAAACCCAGTAAAATTCAGATACATAATATCCTCCAGTATCCGCCAGACGAAACAGCTTGCACAAACTATCAACAAAGGACTTAAATTATGCCAAACCCAACATGTCATTTGGTACAAAACACTTTGTGGCTATACTGTATATATAGTCTTAATAATTGTGCATTGATTGACAGATTTCACAGGCAAAGGAATTTGGTACTAAAACAAACCGATCTCCGATCGTAGGGTTGAGTGAGCGTTGGGTGACCGACTAGCACGGAGATGGCCGTTTATCAAGCGATTGGGGTGTTGACTATTTTGTTGGCGTGCGATGTAGGCCGATCTGTTTTAGTGCCGATTCCCAAATAACGTGCTGACTCGTTATTCGTTTAAAGAATTCCGAATCCAAAATAAGATGCCACCTTCAATTTTTCTATGACGGCATCATTCGGTGTATAACTGCAGCATGAAGATTGAAAATTTGATTTTGTTGTTTTCGTTGGTCTAAATCTTACACCTTAAGTGTGGATTTCTATAAACGATAAATTGGCGAAACAATTTTCAGCGTATTTAGTAAACATTATCCATTACAGGATATCAAATTGTGAATACAATTGTGACGTTGAAGCTCGGAATTGTCTTGCTTCTAAGGTATTTTTACAATTCATTATTGACGTATTCGATCCAATTATGCAATAACGTTTGGTGATAGCTGTTGTTAAAATACATTTTAAACCTATCACACTTGATGCAACAGGTATCACGCTTCTCCTTTCCTCGTTGGTTCTGTCTTAACAGCTTTGATAAAGCATCATTTTTTCAAACTAATTATTTTGGTACAATATATTATTAACAAACCCGATCTAATTCTATAGTGGTAGTTTTTATAATATTTAATATATTTCTTACCAGACTTGTTTTGTCATTAAGTACACGTCCATTTTCTGAGAGCATATTGTCTTTATACTGTAGCTCAAATATCTCATATTCGTAAACAGCAATACCACCATCATCATCAAGCCATCCATTCCATGATAACGTGAGCGTCGCCTGAAAAATTCAAACAAGTACAATTTGATCGATACGAATCAGTGACTCTGATTCACCCCCTCCTGCTTTCATTTGAGGTTTAACTTTAAAAATGACAATTGGCATATGAAAGTCAAAATGGCTCGTGATATTAAGAGTATCGGCAATTTAAAGCATTCCTCTATAAGATTATAAAATTTAAAGCATTTAAAATTTAGCACGTAAAATGTAATAAAATGTTGTCAGTGATATTTTTACCTGTCTTGAAGAATCGGCAACAGACAACATATCTTCTGTGCAGTTTAACACTGGTTTACAGTGGTAAGGTTTCATATTATCAAAACCAACAAGAAACGTATGTGTCCGAGTAGCTCCATTTAAATATTTCTTTGTGATGATTCGTCTTTCTTTATCTTCTAACAGTAAATATCCACCATTAGATACCGAGAAAATCACTTCCAACCTTCAAAAATACACAAACTGACCTGCTAAATGTAGACTACTAGGTCCAAATAGGATTAACACCATGAAGACTAGGCTCTAGACAATGCCCCCCTCCCCATCGGCAACGTGAAAAAGTCCGAGGTAATTCCTCAGCTAATGTCGGCACCCCCTGCCTGGGTCAAAAGGCTGGATGGATGTTAAAGACAACGTCTGAGTGTGAACTTTAAAGTAGCTAAGTCTCTAAGTATCATCCAAAATCTTCAACATTGAAAACACAAATTATTTGTCAATTTAAATCAATATTGATGCTGTGAACCTACCGGTAAAAGATGGGCTTCTGATATCCAATATTTAAGACAAAATAACATTTTACCATTGGTAAACCTACACGAACCATAATGCGTTTCAGCCCCAGTTCTAGCAAGAGATTCGAGGAACGAGGCTAGAAATATTGCACCAAATCAAACGGCGTACATAGACTGGAATAACCAGACGCTAGAAATTTGCATTCGATTGAGACTGATTGCTTATTTCACCGAACATAACTGATTTTAATAATAATAATAATAATGATATTTTTATCGCGCAGCTATTCAATCCACTAGGGAATGCACTAGGCGCTGGAAAATGTTCTCACTTTGGAGTGTTAATAATAGTGACTAAATAACCAAGTTTTCACTTTGGATTTAAAAACCGACAGAGATTCACATTGTCGGATATTTTCTGGAAGTGTATTCCAAACAATTGATGCACTGTATCGAAAAGTTCTAGACCCAAAAGATTTAAATTTATAGGCAGGTACATCTAATAATAGTTTCCCTTCTGATCTTAATGATCGTTTAGGTTGATACAGTGATACTAGATTTTGAAGGTAACCTGGCGCGGATTTATTTATCGATTGATATGTTAACGATAAGACTTTAAAGTTGATCCTTTCTCGAACACGGAGCCAATGTAATTTGTTCAGGACTGGGGTGATGTGTGATCTTGATTTAGTTTTTGTGACAATGTAAGCAGCACGGTTTTGTAATCTTTGGAGTTTTGAAATCTGTTCGTTCGTAATACCAGAGTATTTTAAATTAGAGTTACAAGCCAAAAGCCGAAATCCCAAAATAAATAGACGACACATATTAATTAATCGCACATTTATTTTTTTCCAAACGTATCGAGCAATCAAACTTTACACGAAGTACCATCCAAAAGTGTTTTATAAAGAAAGATAGGTTGCCAGGCAACGAAACATACGCCCACAGCAGCTAAATCGTCCGGGCAGTCAACCAGAGTTGTCGCATATTTGTACTTTTTTCGGCAATGAAACATTTATAATACACTAAAATCTGATTAAGAGTAACAACTCATTATGTAATTACCAGAAAATCATTAGAATTTGTTTACTTTTTATAAAGTTTTGCCCCACGCTAACAATTAGTAGAGGAAACATTTAATATGATGGATTTAGCTGTTCAGTTATCAAAATATTTGTTCGTTTCAACACCTTAAACTCTGTATCAATCTGAAGTCAACCGCATATTAAGTTTGGCCTCTAGAGCACCCACAAAAGCATCCACAATAGGTTTCTTCGTCTCATGACCTTAAAAACTGTGTATAAATTTGAAGTCAATCGGATATTAACTTTGGCCCCTTGAGTATCCACAAGATTTTTTGAAGTGATCAAGGGTCATAACTCTGGCACTTATTATCGGAAATCGCTGAAAATCAATAGGATTCTTCGTCTCATGATCTTAAACTCTGTGTATAAGTTTAAACGGATATTAACTGTTGCCTCTAGAGGGTCCACAATATTTTTTGAAGTGGTCAAGGGCCATAACTCTGGTAGTCATTATCGAAAATCGCTGAAAAACAATAGGCTTCTTTGTCTCATGACCTTAAACACTGTGTATACATTTAAAGTCAATCGGATATTAACTTTAGCCTCTAGAGCGTCCACAAGGAATTGTGGACGCCGGACCGACGTACGGACGGACTGGGGCAACGACAATATACGACCACATTTCAATGTGGGCGTATAAACATGCTAAAACCGACGAGAAAATGAACATATACCCTAGTTAGGGGGACCCTAAAGGCAGACAAAAGGGCACCCACGCTTGACAAAAGGGCCCCTCTGGCCAAGGGAAAGGGCCCTCGTGTCCGAGTCAATCGTTTCTATACACTGTTACTGTCGAATCAATTACTGAATGAGAATGCAGTCATTGTATTGGCATCAAAATCATCAATCAAGATGAACCTAAGTTATCTTGTCCCAAAGTATCAACCAATCAAATTGCTTACCTCTGCCTACCCTAAGCAGACAATGCTCATCTTCGAACTCCATCAGGCATTGGCCTAATACGCATACACTTACACCAATTTTGAACATTTTAACTCAATTAGAAGGAGAGTTATTGTGTTCCAAAGTCTCGGCAAATCAAATTGCTTATCGCTCTGCTTACCCTGAGCAGAAAATGCTCATTATCGATCTTAGTCAAAGCATTACTGCAATGAAACTATACACCAAGTTTCATCACACTCACTTAATTAGAACTAAAGTTATCATGTCCCAAAGCATCAACCAATCAAATTGCTTATCTCTGCTTATCCTAAGCGGAAAATGCTCATCTTCGAACTCCATCAAGGCATTGACCTAATAAACACATACACCAAGTTTGAACATTCTAGCACAATTAGGAAGAGAGTTATTGTGTCACAAAAAGTGTGACGGACAGACGGACGGACAGACAGACAGACAGACAGACAGACAGACAGACAGAAGAACCCATTTTGATAGTCCCCCAACTTTCTTCGAAAGGCGGGGGACAAAAACGAAAACCATTGAATAAACTGATTTACATTCATATTACATTATAATATGCGTTGCGACCCACTTGTGTCAATTTCTAGGTCCCAAATGTTAGCGATTTAGCTCCTTTAAAATAAGTTTTCCAGAAAAATATGACTTATATTGTCCATTCGTCAACGATATTCGATAATCATTGCAAGCGTTACGTCCTTTGAACATTTTGGCATTTCTTGTGGACGTTCCACTTGATTTTAAATTTATAAACAGTGTTTAAGTAGGGGGTGTGGTGTTAAATCTAAAATTTTCGACCTGCTACACGAGGACCTATTCAATTTATATGGTATAATGTATTCGTCATGTGTGAAAAGATTTGGGGGGATCAGACCCCTCTAACCCCCCTGTACATACCACCTGAAGGTTCCTATCCCTATTTTCAGCCCCAAATAACAGGGGTTTTTTTTGGCGTAATAGGCCACATAAATATGTCAAAGGTGGTTTGTATGTTGTCTTTTTACAAGTTTATAATGATGCTGAGTCTGATAATTGACTTTATAATTATTTTCGATATTCCAAAATGGCGGAAATTCAAAATGGCGGTTAAAATTGCCTCCATTTTGCTCGAGATCTTTGCTTATTTCATATATATGGCTTGTAATATTTCTTTTTATAGCTTTTCACGCTGCAAAGTCTGAATCGGACCTTGAAAAATAATTTTGACCATCCAATATGGCAGAAATTTAAGATAGTGGATACAATGATGCCCGCCATTTTGTACAATCTCATACATAATCTGGTGACATCTTGAAAAAAAAATAATCTAATGCTTAAAATACTACTATGATCTCCATTGCGGGACAATGCGTTACGACGAAAATGTACAATGCAAAAACAATAATCAACCTACAGTATGCGTAAACACGTAGTGCTTACCAATACTGACCATTTTTGGCCGCGCAAATCGGGCTTCACGCGATCCTTGGCACCAACGAAATGGCACGTCTTGCCACGACGCATTGCGCGGCTTTGCGGTAATAAAAATCGTGCAAGTGACAGGATAACAATATTCCCAACTAATTGGTAAACTAACTCGCTGACCTTTACCGTAACGCTATACCTTGATATTCGGCATATTTTCACCCGATCACCCAAGAACTTTTGTAAACTATTCGTAACTGCTTTGTAGCTTCTTCCAAATCTCTACGATCATTTTAATTCTTTTGCCGAATCGCCACGAATTTCGATTAATTTGTATTCGCCAATATTCGTGCCATTCGTAGCCCACGTGAAAGTGAGACATAAGAGTTTGATCTTTTTGAAAAATCTCGTGGATGCTATAGAGAAAACAGGTATCATCCGATTAACTTGATATCTATATACAGTGATTAAGCTCGGGAGAAGGTAGACCTATTGATGATCAATACTGCGAGAGCTTTTGTCCGATTGACTTTTAGTTTATACACATTTTATAAGGTCTTGAGGCAAAGAACATTGTTAAACGGTTGCGATTTTAAATCATGTGAACAGCTAAATTTATGCGGTGTTTAAGACGAATTGATTTGTAACGATTTTCGATAACTTAAACAACAAAATTTACAGTAGTTCCAATATGGCGGAATTCGTCATACAGCCCACTCGGCAAACCTTGTAAGATTTCGGACAATCTAAACTCGGCTGTATGATGAATTCCGCCATATTGGAACTACTTTAAAGGTCCCGGATGAAACATGGCTGCGCCCATTCCAAACACAAGTTGGCGACCTATTTGGCTAGCGACCTATTCGACCGATCCAGCTGTAAGATAATGACGAAATTACACTTCTATTCTGAGCTGAAGGAATGGATAAAAAATAATATATTCTACTTTCATTTGATAGACATAACGTTGGATTTTATTGGTTGATAAATAGAGACTGTTGTCTTTACTCTAAATAGGTTTCCAACGAACAGGTTGCAGCTCGATCGTTCGAATAGGTCGCTAGCCGAATAGGTTCCCAATTTGTGTAATAGCGTCAAGTTTTCCTTTTAAAGTAAACCGGTAGCCGCATCGCAAATGTATGGGCGTAGGTACATATCACTTACTGTCATACATCCGAGACTAGATGTAGTTTACGGAATCTGTCGAGATTAGTCGAGTGTCATACAGCCGAGAATAGATGTAGGTTCCGGAATCTATCAAGGATTGACAAGTGCAACTTACATATCTTGGTGATCAAAAGGTGTAGATAACTCTGTTAGATTTGTAAATATCTGTTGACACGTGATGATCTTCTGTATTGGGTTATCTTCGCTACCATTAACAAAACATGGAAAGGTGGCAGTATACGTTTTCTTCTCGACTGTAAATAAATATGGTGATTTTATTTATTTAGGGATCAAATGTTCAGCTGGGAAATGCTCCGTCAACCATGAAAGGTTTAACTTGCTTGTGAAGTTGAATCGTTTTTCGTTATTCGTTATTCACTAATAACGAATAACGAATAACGAGGTAACTTGTCTCGTTATTGGCGAATAACGAGGCAAGTCACCTCGTTATTCGTTATTCAACTTTATATTCGGGACTGCAATATGCAGCTAGCCATGACTAGAATGATGGAGGACAAGTATCCCCCAGTAGCATACAACACAGCAAAACGACCTCTAGACCAAAAAGAGTCCACATTGTTATTCAAGCAGCGAATAACGAGCTGTTTGTTATTCGTTTTTTCACCTCGTTATTCGGGATTCACATATAAGGTGTTCATGTATCTTTAATGAAGATATTTCAGAATTTAATCTTAAACGATCATTAGAAAACAACAGAATAATGGATAGCAAGGTATCCCCTAGTAAATAAACCATATTGTTATTCAAGCGGCGAATAACGAATAACGAGGTAACTTGCCTCGTTATTGGCGAATAACGAGGCAAGTCACCTCGTTATTCGTTATTAAACTTTACATTCGGGATTCCAATATGCAGCTAGCCATGACTAGAATGATAGATGGCAAGTATTCCCCAGTAGTATACAACACAGCAAAACGACCTCTAGACCAAAAACAGTCCACATTGTTATTCAAGCAGCGAATAACGAGCAGTTTGTTATTCGTTTTTTCCTCTCGTTATTCGGGATTCACATATAAGGTTTTAAACGATCATTAGAAAACAACAGAATAGTGGATTGCAAGGTATCCCCTAGCAGTAGAAAACATATTAAATGGCCTATAGTCTGTAAATAAACCATATTGTTATTCAAGCGGCGAATAACGAATAACGAGGTGACTTGCCTCGTTATTGGCGAATATAAATCCCGAATATAAAGTTGAATAACAAATAACGAGGTGAATATAAATCCCGAATATAAAGTTGAATAACAAATAACGAGTCACCTCGTTATTCGCCAATAATGAGGCAAGTTACCTCGTTATTCGTTATTCACCGCTTGAATAACAATCTGGTTTATTTACCGACTACATGTCATTTAATATGCTTTCTACTGCCAGGGGATACTTTGCAATCCCATATTATGTTCTTTTATAATGATCTTTTAGAATTAAATTAAGAATATCATCATTAAAGATACAAGAACACCTTATATGTTTTTCCCGAATAACGAGATGAAAAAACGAATAACAAACAGCTCGTTATTCGCTACTTGAATAATAATGTAGACTGTTTTTGGTCTAGAGGTCGTTTTGCTGTGTTGTATACTACTGGGGAATATTTTCCATCCATCATTCTAGCCATGGCTAGCTGCATATTGGAATCCCGAATATAAAGTTGAATAACGAATAACGAGGTGACTAATCTCGTTATTCGCCAGTCACTTCGTTATTCGTTATTTACCGCTTGAATAACAATCTGGTTTATTTACCGACTATACGTCAATTAATGTGTTTTCTACTGCTAGGGGATACTTTGCAATCCATTATTCTGTTCTTTTATAATGATCGTTTAGAATTAAATCCTGAAATATCTTTATTAAAGATACATGAACACCTTATATGTGAATCCCGAATAACGAGGTGAAAAAACGAAGAAAAAACAGTTCGTTATTCGCTGCTTGAAAAATAATGTGGACTGTTTTTGGTCTAGAGGTCCTTTTGTTGTGTTTTATACTACTTGGGGATACTTGTCATACATCATACTAGTCATGGCTAGCTGTATATTGGGATCCCGAATATAAAGTTGAATAACAAAAAACGAGGTGACTCACCTCGTTATTCGTTATTCACCGCTTGAATAACAATCTGGTTTATTTACAGTGTAACCGGCATTTAACCTGTTTCTACTGCTAGGGGATACTTTGTAGTCCCTTATTATGTTCTTTTATAATGATCGTTTAGAATTAAATCCTGATATATCTTCATTAAAGATACGTGAACACCTTATATGTTTTCCCGAATAACGAGATGAAAAAACGAATAACAAACAGCTCGTTATTCGCTACTTGAATAATAATGTGGACTGTTTTTGGTCTAGAGGTCGTTTTGCTGTGTTTTATACTACTGGGGGATACTTGTCATCCATCATTCTAGTCATGGCTAGCTGCATATTGGAATCCCGAATATAAAGTTGAATAACGAATAACGAGGTAACTTATCTCGTTATTCGCCAATAACGAAACAAGTCACCTCATTATTCGTTATTCGCCAATAACGAGGCAAGTCACCTCGTTATTCGTTATTCACCGCTTGAATAACAATCTGGTTTATTTACAGTGTAACCGGCATTTAACCTGTTTCTACTGCTAGGGGATACTTTGTAGTCCCTTATTATGTTCTTTTAGAATTAAATCAAGAATATCATCATTAAAGATACATGAACACCGTATATGCCAATAACGAGGTGAAAAAACGAATAACAAACAGCTTGTTATTCGCTGCTTGAATAACAATGTGGACTGTTTTTGGTCTAGAGGTCGATTTGCTGTGTTGTATGCTACTGGGGGAGACTTGCAATCCATCATTCTAGTCATGGCTAGCTGCATACTGGAATACCGAATATAAAGTTGAATAACGAATAACGAGGTGTTGCCAATAACGAGGCAAGTTACCTCCTTATTCGTTATTCACCGCTTGAATAACAATCTGGTTTATTTACCGACTACATGTCATTTAATATGATTTCTACTGCTAGGGGATACTTTGCAATCCATTATTTTGGTGAATAACGAATAACGAAAAACGAAAAACGATTCAACTTCACACTGCCCCATGCCAGGGCCATTCACTCGCTATTACTAGTATCTTAATCTGTCTTTATGAAAAATATTTCTATTCGTGTTTACTTGTGTGGTCGACTTTAATTAGAATCAATGTAAGGAAGGCTTCGATTCGACATTGATAGCTTTAAACTTCTTTAATGAAGTTTTTTTTTAACATAACATTTCTCCGTTAAAATACTAGTAAAACAAGAAAGTAATAACAAACTATATCCACCAGTCACTGGTTCAGTTGTAGGTGCCACACTGTGTCCATCCGTAAGATCATCGTCTGTCATATTAGTTTCAGTACTGTTCATCTCGCCATGCAATAGATTGTTTGTGGCAGGAAACACAACTTTCACTACATACAGAAACACGTAAAACATTTAATACTGTATGCATGATAAGATAATCAACACTTTATGTGTAGTACTTTTGAACAAATCTACTTCAAGATAACATATATGACGTCTTTAACAAGCCAAGAACAAAACCCTTGATTATAAAATGCATATAACCAACGAATCCGATCATATATGGTTTAAAACCAATTTCAGTTAAAGTGTCTATTTATAGTGTTCTCATCGTATAATTTGTATTTTTAGAACAGATAAATAAAAGAATTGACATAGTTTCATCTTCACTCAATTAAATATAAACAAACTGATTAATCTGCTTCAGGAATTCAGAACTATTTATAAATGGCGTGTATATTTTATTATTTAGTCTTATAATAACTGATGAGTAACAAACCTTTTTTCAGTGTAACTTCTCCACCAATTATACCCACTTTAAAATCTTTAATATAAGCTGAACGATTTTTTGTAGGAACATCGGGTGTATATACAGTAGTAAAACTAAAGTCAAGACTGACTGGATTCAGAATATTCGTCCATACAATATCTTGTGGTGGTCCGGCATTACTATCACCAGGTACTTCTGTTATATCACCATTACTTCCTCTTATAAGTAAAATATTGTGTAATATAGTAGGTCCTTCCACAACTAAAACAAAATATTGTGTATTATAGTAGGTTCTTCCATAACTTAAATAAAATATTGTGTATTATAGAAGGTCCTTCCATAACTAAAAGAAATGTTGTGCGTATAAATAACCAAAATCAATGAAAAACAACGTTTATATCGTTTGCAGGCGAACAGCAATTAAATAATAAATGCTCGGCAATCTATAAAGATTTTATAAAGAAGTCATTCGTTGTTCAAGAAGAATCATGTTATTATAATTGTAAAACTCTGTTATAAATGATCTTATACAATCTTACTGTTATCACATTTGGTTCCATTAAATCCTTGACTACAATTACAATTCTCTACTAGTTCATCTTGACAAGTTCCGGGATAACATGGGGTACTGTCACTCCGCCATGAACACGCCTCTATAAAAGAAAGAAGAAGACAATGAAATAATTTGTATTACAACAATTCCGTGTTTTTATCTTTAATTTATATGTTTGGTTAGATAGTCTTTGGTTTATTTAAAACTGATGAGGTCATCATTAAAACAACTGCGTATTCCAGTGTTTCATTGCTTATTCATTATCAGATAGTTAAAAGTATAAAGCTGTCTTCTGTTTCTACTTGTGATATGTATGTAATAAATATATTTCAATTTGTCACATGGTCGGTAACATTCAGGGCCGGATAAAGCATGGAACTATTTTTGTAAATATTACCGGCGCCCTTGCATCAACAGTAAAACGGGGACATAGTCTGCTTATTGTCCGTCAGTGTGGTAGATGGATATATTTTTGGGCACAATCATACACAACTTTATATCTAAGAACTAATTTGGGAGTACTTTAAAATTGGGAACCCTTTAATACTAGGGCCAGTGTCTGGAACCCAGTCGGCCATCGCTGTAATAAGTCCTGGTAACGTAAAGATGGAAAATTCTTTAAACACAGAAACGGTCTTTATTTTTGTTACTCCACGACTGTGTCGGTGTAGTAGGTGGTGAAAACGACGATTATCCAATAATTTAGTAACCCATAAAGAATAATTACATAAAAACGTCGACAAAAGCGTAATTAAGAGATACTAATTAACATATACTGTTTAAACATATTTTAATACATACTGTTACACTGTTTACGATCTTTGGATACTTTATAAGCTCTAAAACCAGCCTCTTCACCTACAACACCTTCACATCTACTACAGACTTGGTTTGTTTTACTGGTACAGGTTTCCTGATTACAGTTAGCAATTGGTGAACAAACTACAAATAAAATATTATTTTATTATTACCCATACAAATACTAATCAAATCACGAGATGATATAAATATACATGCAGTGTCAGTTCTATAGTCCACTGTTCACAAAACCTGAATTCTTCGGTCTGTCGAATAATCAAATCAACTAAAGGATGTGAAACAGAACCCGTGATAATACTTCTAATTACATGGGATAAAACTGTTATTGTAAACGATAAATGTAAATACATTTACTTTAAAACCATTCGTGCAACATAATCACGCAACGGTAGCAAATAGTATTAGACAGCCATTATCAATAAACCTCACCCCCGCCTTTCCTAATCCTAACTAACTACTAAATGCAATGGTTGAGATGACCATATCGATAAAGTCACGAGGGGAAAGAGAGAGAAAAATGGGGTTTAACGCCCACTAGGTCATTTCGGGACTAACAAAAGGTTTGATTTTATTTTAATAATTCGCTTGCGCGTAGGGATCTTTAGCAGTGGGAGGAAACCGGAGGACCCGGAGAAAACCCACGAGGTTAGACAGACGACCCTACTCCTTGTCATGTACAACCGGGGATTCGCAACCACGCCAATTAACTCAATGACATGCTTTATGATACAACACGCACGTGCTAACCACTCAGCCACCCAACCCCCCAGTCACGATGGTATATAATATAGAAACTAAGGTATAAATTAAATATTATGATACTATTGAAGTAATATAGTGATACTATTGAAGCAATATAGTGATACTGATTAAGTAATATAATGATACTATTTAAGTAATATAATGATACTATATAGCATAATGATACTATTTAAGTAACCTGTTTTAAATATCTAAATATATGTCATTGCGTAATACTTACATTTAACATGACCAATAGCGTCCTCTTCAACCAGATTAAACTACATAACAATACTATAATTCTACTTACTATCACATGTTGGTCCAGTAGAATAAAATCCTGGTGTTGAACAGGTACAACGATTGGGACTTTCACAATTACCATCAACCCGTCTCTGTATACTACCATCAGTATTGATTATATGTGAATTAGAGAAATAAGCATCACATGCTGTAGATCCTGTTTTACCATTACATATAGCTTTAATAGATATAAATAATAAACATATTATCTTTATATATGATTCATCTGGACAGACAAAAAACGAATGATCCACCATGGAGAAGCCTGCCCATATTTGTAATTTGTAGTGTATACATCCTGATCTTCTGGATAGAAGACTCTTATATTATACTGTAGATAGAAGTAATACAACCTTTAACTGCTCTAAATCCCTAATATTGTACGACATGTTAGTTCCTAGGTAATTAAATTATAGAACTATGGTTAGATGTGTTCACCATTTGTCTTATGTGGTTGAGTTATGTCTCTTTATTAACCTAACTGGCTACCCAGTTAAAATTCAAATACTATGCTGCAGCATCTGGGTTAATCACATGCGAACACCATGTTCATAATCTACTATATGATTTAACGATAACAGTTTGGTATGTTAATTTGCAGAAATACATTTCTGTTTGAACCCCCCCCCCCCGACAGATTTCATTTAATGTAATGCTGCTGATGTTGCCCTGAATTAAATACTAAGTTATAACAGTGTAGTAAATACAAGTGAATATAAAAATATGACGTATTGATAGAAAATGAACATGGTATTAAATTCTCATCAATTTATAGAATGGGAAAATATGAATTTAAAACATCTACTTACGTTGACATCCACCACCAGTGTAACCAGGACAACAACGTCTCGCTAGTCTGTAAGCTGTTCTACAAACATTAATTACTACATTGTATAAGGTAAATAGATAATATAGTACCGTTGTTAAATATCTAAATCACCTAGCTATACATTATGTGAGATATAGAAATGAAATGAAATGGGTTTTAACGTCCTACTGTTTTGCTCCGAACTAGGCTAATGAAGACGGGAGTAAGATTTAAATAAAGTGCTCGAGGTTCTTGTTATAATAGTTGAAAAAAACGTAAGATTTATATAAAGAGCTTGGGGTTCTTGTTTTAATAGTTCATATGTTTCTTTTTAAAATAATGTGTATTAAAACCCTCTAAGTGAAAAACATGATACTGAGCAGACAGACGTACATGTTTGTAGTTCTTAAAAAAGCACACAATTTAAACCCTTTTCTTACCAGACCGCTGCTACCTAGCCAATCTGTCAAACCCTTGTCTAAACTTGGAAGTACAATTTAGACAATTGTATTGTAAAGGGGGAAAGGAAGTGGAAATTGATTTTGGTGCTTGGGTTAGAGGGGGCTGCAAGAACATAATTTGGTGTCTTTCTGAAAATTCATTTTGGTATTAATAATTAACCGGAGCTGCAGTGGGAAGTTAAACACACTACAGTGCAATCAGGTCATTATAAAGTGTGGTATGGGGGTGGGGAGGGGTGTATGATTTTATTCATTTTCATATTTTTTTCTTGTTAATAATTACAAGTTTAAAGTATGGAAATAGGCCATTCAATACTTTAAACATGTAGTTATTTTTCAAGGAAACATATGAAAATGAAAAGTGTAATTATTTGTTTTGAGATTAATAATACAAAAGCAATGGTCGAAGTATGTGTATTGGACTATGAACATGTGTAATTTCTGTCATAAGATAATATTACAACAGTATTTGCCTAATATGTGTAATGACATGGAGTAACGTGTGGGAATGGGAGAGTGGTGTAATATGTATTATGAGATAAATAATACAAAAGCATTTGCCAAAATCTATGGAGTAACATATGGGAAAGAGGGAGGCCAAAGGGGTGTTATTTGTGTTATGAAATAAGTAATACTGAAGCACTGGCCAAGTATATGTCTATCGGACTAGGGAGTAAAGTGTGCAAAAAAAAGTATACTAGTAGGCCTACTGTTTGTACTTGTAACTAATGACCCCAGTTTCAAACGTAGCATAGTAATTATAAATAGATTGTAGTTCAATGCAGAGTGAAATTTAATTTGATTTAACAAGATCCGTTTTAATAAAGACTAAACTGGGAAAGTTATTTTATTGACAACTAAAAATAAGCGAGTATTTGTAAAGGAAACACGTTCAGCCGTGCGCTATTCTCCGGCGAGTTCGGGAGTTGGATTTAATTACCGCGTAACTATTAATTTCCAAAACTTGAATGAAAAATATTATCAAACTATGTAAAATTGATATTTACGCTATCAAGGTACAATTAAGATCAAGTTAGAATCGAAGTTTTCATACGTTTAAGTTTAATTAAAGTGTGTCGTGTAGTTTTGTTTACCGTAGTGTCTAAAACATCTCACGCAGTTCGTGGAAAAGACCACGTGTTTTAAGTGTTTACTTGCCGGTGATTGGCTACTTAAGAATACTACGTAACACGCTAGTCTAAATATAGTATAAAAGCAACTCTTCGCGCAACAAACAAATATGATCAAAGAACTAATTTACTGCTTCTGTCCCATCTAGGAACTTTTGATATAATGTTCAGAACATTTAGTTCTATCATTTAAAGCAAAAATATCTTAAAGTTCAAAAGTCGGAGCAAACTTGGTTTTCTGTTAATATATATCGATCACAGATACTGTTCTATTTCAATGATGTTAGCATTGTTGAAAATCCCAAAGCCTTGCATGACAGGTATATCATTGTTCCGGCTGACAAAGCGTCCAATAACCTTGTGTTTATATGTAAACGATATTATTATGACTGTCTGTTCAAAGAACTTAATTTTCGGAAATCAATCGACAGTGCCACGTATAAACGATCTACTCTTAGTAAGGATGAAATTATATCTAATCACAAATCTGTACTCACTTCATTTGGTACTCCAAGCGGAAATACCTATACAGATTTGTCCTTGTTGTATTGGATACCCAAACTACATAAAAATCCCCACAAACAACGTTTTATAGCAGGTTCTGCCCGATGTTCCACAAAACCACTTTCAAAAGTATTGACATCTATGTTAAATGCAGTTAAAGAGGGTATTGAAAAATACTGTGGCAAAATATACATTCGTAGTGGTATAAATCAAATGTGGATATTAAAAAATTCCAAAGAATTACTTGGTGATTTGCAATCTAGATCCCTTGCTTCGGTCTCATCTATCCAAACTTTTGACTTTTCTACTTTGTACACTAAAATTCCCCATAGTAAATTAAAAGCCAGGTTGAAAGACATAATTCACAGTGTCTTTTCATCTAAATCGGGAGCTTGTAGATATCAATAGTTAGTTGTTAATTACAATTCTTCATATTTCGTTAAGTACCACAGTGATTCCAAAAATAAATTCACCGCCATGAAGATAATTCAGATGTTGGATTTTTTAATTGATAACATCTTTATTGAATTTGGAGGGGAAATAATAATAATAATAAATAATAATAATAGTGAGTTCTTATATAGCGCACAAATCCATTAAAGTTAATGCTCAAGGCGCTTTTGGCTCTCCACTTATCACAAGATGTTAATAACTAATAAGCAGTCGAAAAAAGATGAGTCTTTAATTGCTTCTTAAAACAGCTAAGGGATTGTGAATTCTTTAAGGTCAAGGGTAATGTATTCCATAGGTTTGGTACAGTGTATGAGAAGCATTTACGACCAAATGTCTTAAGCCTATAGTTGGGTACCACCAGACGCAGTTCATGTTGGGACCGAAGATTTCTTTTGGGGACATAATCAATGAGCATTGAGGTCAAGTATTCTGGTGCTCCACCTCTCTGGCATTTGTAAGCTATGCACAGAATTTTGAACTTAATTCTGCTTTCCACTGGAAGCCAATGTAAATCCTTTAACAGCGGTGTGATATGGCAATTTCTACTAGATAGGCAAACAATTCTAGCCGCGGTATTTTATCAGGATTATATCAGCAAGTGGTTGATATCCCCATGGGCACCAACTGTGCACCTTTGCTTGCAGATTTATTTCTCTATGTTACACTATAGAGGCTATATATCGTAGAGGTTACCTTAGTTTGTAAAATATCTTCTGGTTTATGTATTGAAATTGTTAGTGACAACAAGAACTAGGCTAACAAGAATATGTCTGGAAGTTTAAAGTGGGGCAATGACATCAGAAGTCTGATAATCCAAAAAAGGTAATCCCATGAGTTAAAAACGTGGTTAGTCGCTCTCCTAGATGCCCATATAAGTACGCTGTCTTGAAATCCAGGGTAGCGTCTGTGCAGCTGATCAATCCGATAAAGGGAGCACCTGGTCAATTTCCCGGGGCTCAATTCTGACTCATGCACGTAACCTCTTTATAAGAACATTCGCAGTTTAAGTTTAAGAGGCAATAATATTGTAGTTACCTGTATTATGGATGTTAGATAGACATAAACACATATTTAACGTAAAAAGTGTTCCAGTGTCAGTTAATTGAAGATCGGAATAATTGATCATATTTTGAACAACGCGAAGTCCGAAGAAAACCCTAGAAGAAAAGCCCTAGACGATCATAGTACCACATCTATTCCCATGAAACCGAGTACATACAGGCACTAGCTAAAACAAATAAACGATTAGTCATATAATTTAATTTTACTTATCGGTATATCACTGAATAATCCTAAATTTAGTGATTATGTAGAATTCATATATCCTGATGAGCTTGAAATTAAAAATACTACTGACAGTGACAATTACGCTTCCTACTTGGATCTGCGTCTCGATTTTGACAATTGCCATAGACTGAGTGTTAAATTGTATGATAAACGTGATGACTTTGACTTTCCGATTGCTATTTTTCCATTTATCAGTAGTAACATTCCTGTATCGCCAGCTTATGGAGTGTTTATGTCTCAGCTAAACCGTTACGCGAGAGCTTGTTCTTTTTATTCTGATTTTTTAAGTAGATCGAGACATTTCTCAACTAAGCTTCAACTACAAGGATACTTGCGCACTAAACTTATAAAATCATTTTAAAATTTTATGGCCGTCATATTGACTTGATTGGTAAATATAACATGTCTCTCTCAGCTATTATTCTAGATATATTTAATTGACGCGTATCCTATTTACTATCTCTCTGATTATGTCTACTACATCGTTAACACTGTTCATCGCGTGCATTATGCATACCGATAGTTCATTGGCCAAACATGCTATTTTACCGAGATTTCGACTAATAGTTTGGATGGAGCTATGGCGGGTGTGGCGCCAGGCAGGGTAAGCTTACTCTTCTAGACACCTGTTACCACTGTTTGTCGTGTATTTTGTACACGATGAACAGTCTATTTGCTGATTGCACTATTTTGCCTCGACCGTTTTTTTAGGAATTCGAATTTTGACTAATGGTTTGGATTGTTCGTACTTGGTTTTATTTTATTCACTCTCAGACATCATAAAGAAACCATAGAAAAGACATAATACGTGAGTCCCTGGAGGAACGTCATACCCTATATCCCGGGAGATCATGTTGAGACCATAGTAAAGACATAATACGCGAGTCCCTAGAGGAACGTCATACCCTATATCCCGGGAGATCATGATGAGACCATAGAAAAGACATAATACGTGAGTCCCTAGAGGAACGTCATACCCTATATCCCGGGAGATCATGATGAGACCATAGAAAAGACATAATACGTGAGTCCCTAGAGGAACGTCATACCCTATATCCCGGGAGATCATGTTGAGACCATAGTAAAGACATAATACGCGAGTCCCTAGAGTAACGTTATACCCTATATCCCGGGAGATCATGTTGAGACCATAGTAAAGACATAATACGTGAGTCCCTAGAGGAGCGTCATACCCTATATCCCGGGAGATCATGACGAGACCATAGAAAAGACATAATACGTGAGTCCCTAGAGGAACGTCATACCCTATATCCCGGGAGATCATGTTGAGACCATAGTAAAGACATAATACGCGAGTCCCTAGAGTAACGTTATACCCTATATCCCGGGAGATCATGTTGAGACCATAGTAAAGACATAATACGTGAGTCCCTAGAGGAGCGTCATACCCTATATCCCGGGAGATCATGATGAGACCATAGAAAAGACATAATACGTGAGTCCCTAGAGGAACGTCATACCCTATATCCCGGGAGATCATGTTGAGACCATAGTAAAGACATAATACGCGAGTCCCTAGAGTAACGTTATACCCTATATCCCGGGAGATCATGTTGAGACCATAGAAAAGACATAATACGTGAGTCCCTAGAGGAACGTCATACCCTATATCCCGGGAGATCATGATGAGACCATAGTAAAGACATAATACGTGAGTTCCTGGAGGAACGTTATACCCTATATCCCGGGAGATCATGTTGAGACCATAGTAAAGACATAATACGTGAGTTCCTGGAGGAACGTTATACCCTATATCCCGGGAGATCATGATGAGACCATAGAAAAGACATAATACGTGAGTTCCTGGAGGAACGTTATACCCTATATCCTGAGAGGCTGGGATAGAGATAAAATGTGATGTTTAAGTCGTTAGGTCAGAGTTATAAAGAATGTTAACCTCAGACCGTGGATATTTTAATAACCCCTAAAGTATGTAATAGTTATTAGCACACTTTCCGAGATGTATCATTGCGATCTGGGTCGGACTAAACGTTCGCTTCTTATTGCTTGATAAATTTCTTAAACAGTATAAAGGTATCCGTGTATCAGAAATGAACAGTACTCTTTTTCGAAAGTGTACTGTTCATTTCTGATACACAGCTACTTTTAAGCATGTATTTGAAATGAACAGGACATTTTCACCAAAGGTTGCCAGTGGCAACGATAGTTTGCTGAATTGGTTATATAAACTTAGTAACAACGGTGTTTCTAATTGATCATTAGAAATAATTATTACAACCTGAAGTCAAAGAAAATCGTAGACGTCAGTGTCGCGTCCATAGTGTCACTAAGAACCAGTGCCGGACCACCTGCCGGGTCATAGGCTTCGATCACTTTTATTTTAATGAGATTAGGCCCACCTCATGTTCTTTTTCAATATTATACTTTTATGTAATCAATCTGAGTTTCATTTTCTATCCAAACAAAGAGTCATACATGTCTCCATGTTATGGTTCTGTAATAATATTTACCTGGTCTTAGAACAATGTGGCCACCCCTGACTACACTCATATGGAGTATTACAAACACAATATCCTTCCCGATAACTCTCCGTATAGCTGCACCAACTCAATAAAAAAAGACAATTAAGGTCAGATTAAATAATTTTGTATTACAATATTTTGGGGATCTTCAGTCGTATCTTTTTTTGCATTGCAGTCTCTAAAGGCTACCCTCATCCGAAGGACACCAAACGAATTTAGATGCACTTGCGTGAACATGTACAGGGACACATGTCATAGGCGATGGTGTTCTGGTGACATGGGGTTTAAATGTGTCAAAGCATAAAAATCATGCACTTTGCATAGATCTGGGAAGATAGAATAATATATTTAACCACAATCACGGCCATTGAATATCAAAGTGTCTTTTACTACCAAGCCTTGATATCTTTATATTATAAATGTGTGATAGAGAAATGGGGTTTAACGCCCACTCGACACAAACCAGGTCATTTCAAGACTAACATATGGTTCAATTTTATTTCCATAATTCGCTTTAGCAGTGGGGGGAAACAGGGAGGATCCGGAGAAAACCCACGAGGTTAGTTAGGCGGCCTTACTCCTTGCCACGTACAACCACGGATTAGAAACCACGTCAGCTGACTCAATGACAGACTTTATGATACAGCACACACGTGCTTACCATTCAAACCTCCAACCCCCTATCATAAATGTATAGATCTCTGTTTATGTTGCAGAAATAATTCCAAAACCCCCCACGCCCCCCCCCCCCCCCCCAGCGCCGCAAGTATCGATTACTTCACAACAGGTTTAACATCCATACTAAATGTTATATCTAGTATAGAGGCTAAACCGTGTCAAAACTTCAAACGTTTAGTGAATGCCCACTTATTTTCTTTTCAACGTATGTTGTTGGACATTGTTTACATGATCAATATCGTCAAATCAATATTATTACATATCAAACTTAAATATAACTCTTAAACGTATACTTACTTGGATGGTTCTGTATAATGCCATTGGATTAAAAACAGGAGAAGTAGGCATTTCAAAACCAATTCTTCTCCATGCTGTTAATCCCGAGTTACTTCCCCTCAACAAATAATACACATTATAATATCTTATAACAACATATCAATCAATACGAAATTATAATAAATAAGGAATATTAATACTATAGCTAGGTTACGTGGAGCTCAGATGATGGTCTTTAATAAACTTATTTTGTCTCTGTATGGGTTATTGTTATTACTAGTGCCCAATTTTACTTGGATTATTAATACAGATTGTTTCACAGTTAATGCTGAATTAGGTACATTACCATGGACTGTAATTTAAAAGAAACATCGCGTGGATAGCAATAAGCTGTGTACTATAATATCAGGGACTTTATATTGATTGGCGATTGGTGTTCAATATCAGTATATTATGTGTTAAAGTATAAAACATATAACCGAAGGAGAGAGTATATAGGTTAATTATGTATATACCACAACTGCCAAATGGTTCACCTGACAAAAGCTGCATTGATCAAATAACCCAATAATATACATTATACATTATTAATAATAATCTAATATAATGTTAACCTTCAATATCTCATCTTAATCTTGATCCAAATCAATTAATTTTTTAACCACTTTGTTACTTTTAAAAAGGGATGCACCCTTTACTAAAATATAATCCTGTACACAAACGAAATCCGCTTGGTACATAATATGCTAATATGCGAAAAGTTTCAGTAATACGTAAACATCGCCGCCATTATCCTTAAAACTATTCAATTCTGGACAAGACAAATACACATGGTTCGTCAAGTTCAGTTTGCAGGGGGAACTTAACCCTGCGATGGCCGGATGGAAGGTAGGCCGATCAGTTTTATAGCCGAATCCTGAATAACCAGACAGCACGTTATTCGCGATTCTCGAATCCCGTATAACGAGACAGCGGATGAGAGCAGTCGAGGACTGTCCCGTGCACGCCAACACACCAGTCAACTCCTTCCTCGTTTGACAAACGGTCTTCTTCTTGCTATTCGCGCACCTAACACTCGCTTACACTACAGTCGTAGGGATCGAGGACATGGCAAGACGGTCGTTATTCGTTATTTCCGAATTCCGAATAACGTGCGAACTTCACGTTACTTTAAAACATTTACTTACGTTGACATGTAGCACCAGTGTAACCAACACAACAACGTCTCACTGTTCGGTGTTTAGTTCTAAAAACATTAATTACTAAATTAATATGTGTACCTACTCAAACATATAATTAATATTTTAATTACAGCAATGACACGTAGACAATATTATAGTACCCTTGTTAAATAGGATAGTCGGGTGGCTGAAGGGTGGGGGGGGGAATCGCCACTCACCCGAGCTTTGAATTTATGAGACCAACCTTTTCTAGACCAGTTTTTTGTATAGATTCCGAATCTGGGTGGTGATCAGGCGTTTGAGGGGGCGTTTACAACATACTAATGTTGATATTTTATGATCCAATCAAGATTAGTATTGAAAGTGTCGTGAATATCTCGGCCTACGGTAATGACTATCTGTCTTTCCTTTTCAAGATAATCCCATCTTTCTAACAATTTTTTAAATAACTGGGATGACGTAATTGCTAGTTTGGAAAAAATTGTTTCTACCTTGAACCGCGAAAATCGACTAAGATCTTTTGGATGAGTTTTAATTGTGACGAAAAATAACAAAACTTTCTTTCTTTATTACCATCTTGCCTGGGTAGTCTTTTGCTGCACATTAAATAATATGGCGACAGACTGCAAAACCAATAATCGAACAAGATGACCCTGCGATACGAGCCCACACACCGCGTTAGAGGGGAGGTGTTTTTCTAAAGCCCGTGGAGAGAGTCTCAACAATCTGTGATGACTTGTCGGTTGGCGTCGATTTCAAAGACATTGTCGTATTCGGTAAACAGAACAAGACTGAGGTGATTGGTCGGGGCCGCACCGAACTTGAGTTCCAAAGACAGGTTACCCGCTGCTTTGGGATGAAAGTAATTACCGTCGGCTCCGTCGTTGGTCAAATCGAAACAATACAAAGTGTACCCATTGATTTAGTCGTTGAAAGGTCCAGATCTTCTCGGATGTTTAAGACGGCCACACGTTTCATCAAATCCAGGTATGGTGCGATGGCTTATCGCTCGGGAAAGTTGACGTCGTATTCGTCCACAATTTCCCCGTTCTTGGTCAATTTGATGTTTTGCAATTGATTGTGTTCGAATTGGAAGGGATTTCTGTTTTTTCTTCCGTCGTAAGCCGTGTTACGTACCATACCCACGATTAATCTCTTGGACAGGCTTTCGTTGACAAATAGATTGTCTAGGACGTGACTGGCACGATTGTCGGGAATGACCATGTCGCGGACCAGCGCGCACTTCAGGGGATACTTGGCGTTGGACGCGTGTAGGTACTAGGAGCCAGAGTGACGAACGGGATATCCAGATAGGCTTTGGTGAACTCGACTTTGTAGTCTTCTGTATCGTTGCCTTTGCCGTACATCAGAAAAAACTTCGGGGATTGCTTTTCCAATTTCAACCGCAGGTCCACACCGTCCAGCAGATACCGATCTTGTAAACACATGTCCAAGTGTAGACGCGACTGCAATTCAAAGGTGCGATTTTCAGCGATGGTTTTCTGGCGTTGTTCCAATCCTTTTTTATTCGGAGCCTGTCGTCCACCGTCCCCGGCGGTGGCTACGGATTTCGTGGAATTGAACCAGCGGTGTCTTTTTCACACAAGACTTGTTTCGACAGGTGGTCGTTCTTGGCTCCCTTACCGAAGCTCAGCAAATTCTCCAAGTAAGCCCGTAGGGATAGGTGGACAGAGAGGTGGTGGCCAAAGTTTCGGCATCCTTTCCCAGGCGTAATTTGACGTCTTTAAACAACGAATGAAACAGATTTTTAATGGGTGAGACTTGACTATCCGCATCCAGGTCATCCCCGTTGTTCTTGTTAACCTTCAGGGCCACGTGCAGTGTCATGTTGACCAGATCGATGAAATCGGTGGTGGCATTGGAAATATAAAATTCGATGGGTCCGTCGTGGTTCAAGTCGGGCGTCAGTAGATACTTTCTGATTTTGGTCACCTTGTTTATGGCCGTCTGCGTGTCGGGTACACTGAACAAATCCTGCAATTCGTCTCGCGCGCAGGGACAGGAATCATTGCGCATTACCTGCGTAGCCATGGTCGAAGATATCTAGTTTACGTCGCTTGTGAGAGGTGACCTGTGTCGTCTTCTTCCTCTTCGGACGATGTGAAGTGGACGGGATTCGTGAGGGGTCTTTTATAGGTTCCAGGTGGGCGACCACGTTCTTGAGTGTGTCGGACATCGTTTTTGACACCGCGAGGCGAAGCGTGTCCTGGGCGACTTTCTTACGCTTTGTCTCACTTGGGTAACACATGGGCCACATTCTTTTTCACGGCAGCTTTACCGGCTAACCACAAGGTCTTCCCGACCGATTTGACGGCATTCAATAACCCCGACCATCGACCGGCACACTGTTGTCTCAGAATTCCTCCCTTGTACACCACCAGACCATTGCAGCCCCTCGCTGTCTGAGCACTCCACCTTTGTACACTCGAATCATCATCGGCGGCGAAAATGAAGTTGGTCCACCACCTAACCGTCGAGAAATGGCACGCCTTTCCCCATTCCGTTCCTTATATAGAGACCAACTGAGTTTATCGACTGTACTTCAGAGGTAAGTAGTGAATCCTGGCGGAACGGTGATACAATCATCGACTGGGAATCACGTCCTACAAGGTAGCCTTCACGTCGCCCACGATCTAGGGATCGATAATGTCCGTGTAGATCGTACTGGATTTGAAGATTTACGGTGTGGTGGACGTAGAAATGTCGTAGACTTTGGCCATCGTCGCAGGTCATATCGATTGACTGCAGGGAAACCAACAGTTCGTTTCCAGTCCATCCCAACATGGACACGATGGGTCCACATAGACGAAATTCGATTTTCGGCAACATGTCAAAATAGAAAAGCGCCTGCACGTGATTGATCTTCAGATACAGATTGTCGTTGGCGCCGTCTTTCTAGACAGACACGAAGGAACTTTTGTGTGCGGCCCCTTGGCGCATCACCTCTCGAGTTTCGTAATCGCTCTGCTCTTTCTTCTCGTGGTCGGTCATTTCCTTGTTATTGGGATCCAAGCGGACGGGTTTATTGGCCAAATGGTTGTAGATGGGAGGCAGGTACCACAACACCTCCAAGTGCTTGTTTAGGACATCCAGGGTGTGCCTCAGCGACTCGTAGTCGCCACTCTTGATGTGCGTTTCCAATTCGATCGATCCCTTGATCTCACCACCCTTTAAACCTTTGAAACAATGCGACGGGTCGATCATGTGCTTGTTTAGGACATCCAGGATATGCCTCAGCGACTCGTAGTCGCCACTCTTGATGTGCGTTTCCAGATCGATCGATCCCTTGATCTCACCACCCTTTACACATTTGAAACAATGCGACGGGTCGATCGTGTGGGCGCTGTGGAGTTCCCGGTATATCTTTACTCAGGTTCGTCGCTCGAGGGCGACCAAGGATGAATGCGTAAGCTGAGCGTGTTGTCTCGGTAATCGATGTTTTGCCAGGTAACGTGATCATGGACAGACCCACTTCCATTCCCGATGATCACTTGACAGAAAAAGACGATTTCCGCTTGTGGTACACGTTTTCCCAAGAGCGACCAATTGTGGGCACTCACGGACGTAGACGTGGCTTCGTCTTGCATGTTGACTGATGTTGGCGTCTCTCGCTCCTATCTATACGTTTTGGAGACCTGTCCTGTCGATCCACGAATTAAAACTCGCCGGATAGCCCAACCATTTCACCAATACTTTGTCTTTTTTTCTTTCGAGTACTCTTTCGATAGGACAGATCTCATCGTCGTTGACTTGGACCGCTTGTAATTCTTCGGGATAGAAGGTGCCCTGTATGGGTTCACCTCTTTCGTCCAACAGTTGTAACCGGGACTGACGTTGGGGGCGACGTTGAACATTTCCAGAGTCCAGTTGGGCCAGTAACCTTTGTCGAAGGCACCATGTTTCGGTAAAGCCAAACGTACGGTCGTACCAATGTCCATTGATTTTTTCTTTTTCGGGGGACGTGGAGGAGGTGTTGTCAACATCCACTCGTGTTCGGGGCAAACGTCTTTGGGCGCCATTCCGATGGTCCGATGTCGTCTAGCATTGTAAGCCCGAACCAGGTCGTCTAGCACGTCGATGTATCGTTGTGTTTGTCGATGAGTAAAGTATCGCCACATGCGCTCTTTCAGTGTCCGTTGAAATCGTTCGAGCACACTGGCTTTGGTTTCGACGTTGTGTGTCACGAAAAAATGAATCTTTTTCTTCTTCAGGTGCGCTTGCATTTTTCGATTAAGGAATTCGGTACCTTTGTCCGTTTGAAGTCGCAGGGGTTGTCGACTTTGAAAGATTTGACGAAAGGCATCCACCAAACAGTCCCCGTCTTGTTTTTAAGGGGCAACACCCAAGCATACTTGGAAAACACGTCGATGACGCACAGCAAATACCTGTATCCCTCATTCTGTTTGGCCAAGGCCGACATATCGCTCAAGTCGGCTTGCCACTGATGATCTATGCCGGCCACCACCGTGGGAGACCGCGAGAATTTCTTTTTCAATGGTTTGTGCAAGGTATACGCCCTTTGTTGTTTCAACCATGCCTTGACTTTGTCCAAGGACACGCCGGTGGCTTTGTGAAGACCCAGAGCGCCACCGAAAGCGGCCGGATGGTTTGGGTCGTAATACACTTTCTTCAGCTTTCGTTCCATGTTTCAGCAGGTGTCTATTTATAGTTTTTGCAGAGGGATCCATCTTCTGGTAGATGTACTAGGGGTATCCGCACTGGAGATTAGTTTTTGCAAGGAGTGCCACCTGGCGCCTCTGGTAGGTATACTAGGGGTATCCGTACTGGTGTCCGTGTCGGTGGTGTGGACAACACGTTCCATCGTTCTTGATTCCCGATGGCTTCGCGCGGTACGTTCGTGGCCTTCAAACTTTGCATCACGCCAAACCATCCCACGGGAGCCTGGGTATTCGTTCGCCGACGAACCTAATCGTTCACGATGTCAGTGGCATTGATGTCGGGTACGGGTACCCCATTCCGAACCAATTCCAAGTTCTCGTTCCAAGACCAAGGTATCTTCTCTTTCATGTGTTTCAACAAAAGGCGAGCTCGGCGTTGATAGGATCGAGGGACCGATTCCAGGATGGGTGCCTCCGAATTTTCTTCTTTTTGTTCGGGTATGTTTTCGTCCAACAAGGGAACAACCTGTTTTCGTTTCCTTTGCATCGTTTGATAACGATGTAACAACTGTCCCTACCGTTGCATTTTATTTTTGTCGGTTAGGGTGGGATCGTTTAGCACGTGTTGCATGTCTTGGTGGACATTCTCGACGGCTTACTGCAGTGGATCTCGATCGTACGTGGGTTCGACTTGCCTGACTTCGACAGGTTTGACGTCGGGGAGTCCGTCGAAGGGTACCAGTTTCATTTTCTTGGCGAATTTCATCTTTGGGAAAGGACCAAAACAATCGGGTGAAGAAACCCCCTTTCTGTTGCTTCAGAAGTCGCCGACGGGTCTTCCAAGGTGTTTTAGACGTGCCCAAACGTCGTAACAAGGGGGCGTCCTTTTTCAAGCGCTTGACTTCTTTGTCGGTCACAGGAACGTTGCCGCGAATCAGGTTTCCAATACACTCACACACACCGTCGACGATGGGTTGGGTCTCGAGTAAAAGGGACCGGTCTTTCGGTGCAGTGTTAAATAGATACCGCAGTGTCTCCATGACTGAGCTCGGAGTCGTTCTCCGGTCCCCTTTTTATACCTTTCTGTTCCCTGGGTTATCCACCAAATAGTTTAGATAGCTCGGCAGCCATAGCGCTCGCTTTATCGTGCCTTTTAAGGAAGGGATGTTTACCACCCTGTTGTCCTCCCAATAGTTTAGATACCAAGAGGGCCAAAGCCGGGAGAGCCATGGCCAGAAATGCACCGATGGCCCTACCCTGTTGATCGACAAGTCGCCGTTTGACGTCGGGTGATGTTCGTGGATTACTCAGTTTGCGAAGCAACGTTCGATGTTTGTTCAATTCTGTGCGGTCCGTCGAACGAATTGATTTCGTTTCTTGTTTCTTTCCTCTTGCAGTCTTTCCTTCCATCGCAGCAAGATACGAATCAACACAACCCCAAAAAATCCACGTCCCCCAGGTTTCATGATCAGGGAGAGTTTTTCGGTCGTCGGCATGTTTCCCTCCGTCAGTTTGGTCAACACTTGTCGATTTCGTTCCACCCATTTCTTGTGCTCGGCGTGCAGTGGCTGAATGTTACCCTTCAGCAAATGGTTGGCCGCCAACTTGAACGACTGCAACAATCCAATACGTGCCCGGCCCGTGTTCTTGACCAACTGCCCATAAGCCATATCGGGAGTCAGATGTTGTAACTTGCGAATGAACTCAATGAAGGACTTGAGTCCTTTCATAGAACTCTTCTTTTCTGCCTGCGAAAGATCGGGGAGAGAGATCGAGCAGGGGAAGGTGTTGACGTGGGGCGTGGAGGTGTGACCGGTAAGGTGAGGCGTGGTGGTGGTGTGGCCGGTAAGGGAGACATGGGACTCGTGGGTGGTGTCAACGAGGGGGGTGACCACTGTGTTCTGGGGGCCCTCATTTTCGGGCGAGTCTGACTTCGTACCGTGGGATCACGAAGATCCGGTGCCAGCGTCGGGAACGTCGCCCTGGGAAGGGTTGGAGGTGGTTGTTTCCTCTGCGTATTCTTCGTGCGAGTCATCATGACAAACAAAGAGTCAATTCGAGGTACAGGTCCCCTTTTATACTTTTTGGACGTAGACGATGGGTAGTTCCTCTTGGGGTAAAATGTTGGATCTCAGTCGCAAAGCTTCGGGTGTGTCGGGCTTCAAATCAACGAGTAAGTAACTGCGAGGGGTACTCGTCGCATCTTCATAAGCTTCTTGCATATACTTGGAACGGGAAGGGTACATCTGACGGGCCAACACACCAATTTTCGAGGCGTCACGGGGATTTTTGAACAAGACCAGGTAATGGGCATTCTGACTAATGGTACGCTGTTGCTTGTCAAACAAGTTTTGCACGATGTAAATGACACTCGTGTCGTGGTGATGACTCTTTTTCGTGAACCACTTTTGCAATATCTCCGTGTCTTCTCCCATCAAATCGTCCACGACTAAGACTTGTGGACCCTTGACTTGACCCATCACGTCGTCAGTATCCGTCAAACCTTTGACATAAGTGTAGGGAAAGGGATCGTAACTCTCTTGCCATTCGCCATAAACCCACACGATGAGTTGTGGAGGGACGTCGCACAGGGACACTTGAAGAAACTTCTGCACAAAGACCGTCTTTCCAACACCCGTTGGACCACTGACTAACATGGTAAAGGGATGTTTGAACGTTACATCTATCTTGCATTGTTTTCCCCATTCCCTTTTCCCCCTGCCTTTTATACCTTCGCGCCAGAACAACAGACATGGAGTGAAATTAGAACACAATTTATTTTACAAAAAATACAAAAAGAGCATTCAATACAACAAACATATCATACAAAGGAAAAGGAAAAAACTGTTAGTTATCGCGTTCTCTCCTCGTGATCTCTTGTCTCACCCAGGGTACAGTTCTCAGGACGCGAGGAATCCAATACACATGTCCCAAAAGCTTCTGCACCGAGTCGTGTGGGTGCCAGTCTTCTACTCCAGCAAACGTGACGACGACGGGTATCCATTCAGTCATATCGAAACAAAGGGGATACGACAAGACTTCGGTCATATCTCTCGGACCCGCATATTGGATGAGTGCCCGGGAAAAACTTTATGCTTCCTTCTTGGCCAACAAAAGGACAGCCGGCTTCGGGATTTCACCTTTCGAAGTTTCACCGTTTTCACTGGTAGTCGGGAGAATAGTAGGTGGAATGGAAAGCTTCGCGGACTGTTTTCTTTTTTTCTTTGTGTCGTCTGTAGAGCTCGAACGCTTCTCCGCACCAGTACCAGTATCGCTGACTGCGGGTGTTGTCTCTGGGCATGTCGATGTTGTTGTCGAACATGCGACTGGCAACGGCTTCAAAGTTGTTTTCTGTTTGGATTTCTTCTTGGCACTCGAGCAGGCCGTGTCTGAGCTGTCCACAGTTGAAGCACTCGTGATTTTCGTTAGTGGGTCTCTTGATTCCGTAACACTTTCTTTTCTTTCTTCATCACTCTTCGCTTTTTGGGCTTCGACTCGTTTTCCACACTGGGGTGCCCAGTGTCCTGGTTCTCCACAGCGGTAACAACTTCCATAGGAACCATAGGCTGGTCTGTCTTGTCTTGGTATCGCTGCTGTTGTTGGGAACGAGCATTGTTACAGGAGAAACAAGCTTGACTAGCCACCGAGAGCAGAATGAAATTTCAGTTCGTTCGTTCGTTCGTTCGTCCACTTCCACCTAAGGTGATATCGTAGACAAGAATTTCAGTGTGACACTTCGCTTCTTATAGTCTTTGTCGTGACGTCACTCGCTTTTGATTGGTTCTTTCTTTTCCTTCGTTTTGATTGGTTCGTTGTTTAGTCTATGATTTCCAGACTGTCCACGTACTTTTTCACTTTGTCCCAATCGACCATGGCTTCACTCACGTGACAGGCTTCCAACAACGTCATCAGGTCGGCTCGATTACATCGACGTCACTTTTACATTAGGCCAGAATTTCCTGACGAAAATCAAAGACGTCGTGACTGTGTTGTTCGTACCACTCGTGAAATTTCTCTCGTTCCGATACACTCATGCCATCCGGATCGTAAACGGTGTCGGGAAGATATTCGCCCACGTATTCTTAATTCTCCGGTCTGTTAAAGTGGTGAGGAAAATAACCTTTCTTGAGTTCTTGCAGGCCAAAGGTATTGGGCATGTCCCGTAAAGCCATCGGTAGAAAGTTGAGGGAATCGATGAATTTTACCGAACCGACAGTGATGGTCATTGCTTTACCACCATTCATAATCACTTTGGGTTGCGCCACGGAATGTTTGTGTAGCGTCTGTAAAATCAGCAGTCCGTCGTAACCTTTGAAGTTGTGAGCCACGGCAATCACGGGACTCGATTCGTGACTGTCATTTTTCCGACCATCTACCACCGTACCGTGAGCAGCGAGTTGCAAAAACCATTTTCCCCATATCGTCCAGCGTGTCTTGGCCTTTAAACACAATTTCCCGCTGGTGACTCCAGTATATGTCGCAGTGTCGCAGGGATCTTGGTTGTCAATGCAAAAGTGACAGCAGGTTTGCAGGACACATAGGTTGGGAATGTGCTCACCGGTATCTTGCTGGCATTCAAAGTCAAAGAAGACTAAACGGGTCAACGTTGTTTTCTGTAGTTTATCGATTTGTATCTTCCTGTCTCCGTTCATGTCGATGGGTGATTTCAGCGGTTGGATGTAGCAAAATTGTTTCTCGGCCGTGTGCCACTCTCGGCAGATGGAACACTCGTATTCTCCGCATCGATGTTCTTCCAAATTTTGCTTGGCTTTGATGACGTCCACTCCTTCTGACACTTCTCGCATTTCTTCCATCGATGACATACACTGCACGTGGCTCTGGAACGGGTAGCAAGGTGATTGTCGAAACACTGGTATCCTTGCTCTCTCAAATACTCGGCATACAGGTCTCAGGTTTCCATTCCCGTGCAGGCTTGCCTGGCTCCACCGACGGCATTGATGAGGGCTTCGGCTTTCTTCGTCTGCCACGAATGGGGTCCTGTGTTGCTGGTTAATCTTTTCCGTTTTCTTTCCCATTCAGGCGTGTCTTGTTTGTTGGCATAATGACGGGCGAAAACAATGGCTCGCTGAAAACATAAGTCGTCGGCATTCTTAATGGTGACCAGACATTTCATTTTCTTTACATATTCTTCGAAATTAGCACTGTGTCTCTTCTTCGTGTTTGTTCCACCGCTACCTCTACCATCGGGAGGGGACACGTGACAAATACTCATGGACATACGTTGATCCAGTCGAAATTCTTCATTACTCTGTAATACGACTGCCACTTTCTGTAAAACGTCTTCGGCTTTTAACAAGTGATACTCACGGAACGGTAACCAGATCGGTGTTTTGAGTCCTGGGTGACTAATGGCAATTCTAACGTAGTCACTTTCTCTGGCGTCCAAGGTTCGGCGAATTTCCTCGATGATGGCCTTAAAAGTGTCGTGTAGATGTTGTGGTACATCGTTGGCTGGAACGTGGGACCAATCTTCCAGAAAATATATCTCCACACACAGTGATTCGGTCCTAAACAATCGGCTGTATCTTCTATCCACGGGTCGTAATGTAAAACTCATCTTGATTCGCTCGCTGATCGCATATAAAAGACAAAAGCTGTCGCTTCCCGTCATACCCTTCAAATGGATTCGTCCGTGACGTCACCCATGAATGGACTAGTCCGTGACGTCATACCCTTCAAATGGATTCGCCCTTACGGTTTTAAAACGACACAACACCCGCCTTTCTATCAGTATGAGAATGGCTGCTCCGGTGTTGCGCTTCGAAGACAATCGCAGCATGGATACTCTCGTGTATCTCAGGGGTCACACTTTTGCCGTGATTACCCCTGACGATATCTTCGTCTTACCTGACGAGGAATTAAAAACACCTCCCAGGAAAAGACCTCCCCCCGAATTAGTGGAGGCCATTAGACGCAACCGACATACAGTGCGTCGTACCCTCACATTCTAGTGAGGACAACGGCCCTTTTCAAGGCCAACTTAATCAATGCAAAAGAATTGTTCCCCCTTCCCTCTTCTTCTTCTTCTTCTCTCTCCCCCGCGCGCGCTCCTCTCTCCGTACGTCATGCACGTACAAGGTCATGCACGTGCAATCACACGTGCAAGGGGTCACACACGTGCTCTAGGTCATCCAGTGCAAGGTCACGTGCACGCCCATGTACGCATGCACAAGTGCGTTCCTGAACAAGTGCTCATACTACTCGTGCGCACCTGTCGACGAAGCTCATGTCATAAATAGGCACCAGTAACTGGTAAAGAGTATTTTCCATGCAATGCATTATATCTGGAAACCGAAAGCAATATATTTCTGCTGAAAAGAACGCAAGTTTTTTCGCATAGCATACTGCGGCGTCGCTTAAGATGGATAGCTTTATGGATGGTTGTCACAATTGTACAGTCAACCAAAGGAGTTGCACAAGTTTATTGGTGGTATGATCCAATTTTTAGATCCAATGTCTAAACGAGCTCCATTTTTATGAGAAACCTGTAGTCTAGTTGATTATAGGCTCGGCATGTGAATTTAAAGTCACAAGAAACACGCACAATAGGCCGATTTAGCTGTTACGTTATCTTTAAAATAAATACGACACTAGACATTTGTTTGGATGATTTCAAGGAAATGTTGATATGACAAAATAACGTTTTGAAATATGTTAATGTCATATTTCATGTACAATACTAAAAATGTTCATTCTAGCAGACTACATTTGGTCCACGAAGCAATGTTAACATACATACCCACTAATTATCAGAACATAATTAATTATCATATTTAATCAAACTAAGTTTCAATTTCTATCCAAACTAGGTTTCAATTTCTATCCAAACAAAGAGATCATACGTGTCTACTTGTTATGGGTCTGTAATAATATTTACCTGCTCTTAAAACAACTGTTCAATCCCTGATCACAAAAATGTTTTGTACAAGTACAATATCTTTCCTGGTACGCCTCTCTATAGTTACACCACTCACTTCTGCAAATACAAATAACAATCTAGGTCATATACAATATTTATGCATGTCTTCAATTTAGGGAACCTTTCTATGTGGCAACCGTTCGCTTTGTAATCACCCGAAGCAAGTACAAGACAACTCAGGAATTTAGTTGGATTTGGTTCATGAAGAGCCAGATGAGGTTTCCAGTGAAGTAAAGCGAATAAAACAAACGGGCGGCTCTACGTGGACCATGGGTTTGTTTTTTTCAGACGATAATTACTCCCGTTTACACCATTCAGCACATTTTCTTTATGAACTGGTTATAAAACATCCTATTTGTGATGACTTTACCTTCAACTATGATGGATCATTACTTAGGTGAGTAGAGTACTACTAGTTACAAATATTAGTCATAAAATATAGCTGAATTAAATCCATATGACCATAATCGGTGGACCGGGACACATACCATCTGTGGAGGAATGAACCACATACCACCATTGGACATAAAGATCATCATTGGTGGATTGGGCGATATACATCCATCCATCAAATCTGCTTTTTTTGAGATTCGCCAATATCGAAAAACGAGTAGCTCGGAAAAAAACGAAAATTCTAGGGCCACTCTTCATTTGAATCCAACACTGCTTCCAATTTATCGGCGCACGTGGCCCATAATGTCCCTATCGTGGGAAAGCGTATTAAAATAACGACACTAAAAATCGGAAAAGTAAACAAAGAATAGCGATACTGCAAATTTATACAGAATATTTACAAATAATGATTATTTCTAATGTTAATCCGAAAGATGTGCCCATATCCTCCCCCACAACACACACAAATTTAGCTTTTTCCTGTGCTTCTAGACAAGAACAATGTGACTGGATATCAGTTACTGAAATTTATTATTTGAAGACCAAAGATTTCGTACTCAATTTTACTTGGCTATCTTATTTTATTTCATGAACATCTTTTTTTCCTTGTGGACCTCCTACGGACGCCATTGACTATTATGCTTTTTTTCAAAGTTTTAATAGCGCTGCTGCCGGGCAAAAGTTCCCTCATAGCACACCGTATGGCGTATGCTCGACTTCCATTAGCCCAGGTGAGGTGCAGAAGAGTAGGACGTTAAACCTCATTTCATTTCAAAGTTTTAAAATTAATTTCAATCGTTGACCAAGAAAAATTCTAACTTTTGAGAACATCAAATTTAGTCAACTACTAATTTGACCTAATCACAGATTAAAACTGTTCGAAAATATGGGCATTACCGGTTATACCTAATTAGAGCTTATTATTTTAGACACTGTTCGAAAATATGGGCCTAAGTGAATGTCCAGTCTTGTTCTTTTGGGTACAAGTTGCTGGATATTGTTTAAATAATGGTCAATATTATTACATATCAAACTTAAATATAACTGTTAAACTTATACTTACGGGACAGTGTATATAGACAATGTATATAGACACGGGATTAAAAACAGGAGAAGTAGGCATCTCAAAATCAATCCTTTAACCTCCATGCTGTTAATATTATGTTACTGTCTCGCAATAAATGCTACATATTATAATATCTTACAACAAATCACCTGTCAATCAACAAGGAAGTAAAAGAAAATGTTTTGTTGTTGACTGTTTATAGTATTATTCGTATTTCGTTATGTGTTTTTCATCATTCGCACAGCCTAAAGGCCCGGTTGCACTGCACTTACGGATGCAAAGAGGATGTAAAACGGAGGAAAAAACGTACCCTCCGTCTGAAAACGCCATGCATCCGTTGTGTACTCACTGTATATGTGTTTCATACGCTCTATCCATCGAGCATCAGTTAACTTTGATTTCATCTGCGCAAAAAGTTTTGAGCTGCACAAAACTTTTATAACGCATGAACTTTCTGCCGAGCAACAAACGTTCCATGTCCGTTAACATCCGTTAAACGTCCACTGTATCCTCTCTGCATCCTCTGAGCATCCTCGCAACTCATATCCCCTCCAGCTGAAAACGGAAAGAGGGAGGAAAGATAAGGTACATGGAACGTCTATACATCGTTAGATGCACGGAAATAGAAAGAATGTAAGCGTATTGCATCTATAAAGTTTTCAAAACAGACAAAGCGTTTGTATCTGGGATGTATCTGGCATATTGAAGGATATCGGAGCTGTCATCCACTTCCATACGCTTTTATCCGCTAGGCTTCCGATGAATATCCATTTAACAGCCCCGCTACATACTTCGCACGCTCGTTCTTTTGTGTTCTGCTTTCGCTAATTTTCATCAATTTCTGGAGCGGATGAAAATAGATGGAGCCACCCCCGAAAGTTTGCTCGTCCGCTGTGTCCTTTTGTATACGTTTTGTGTCCATTGGCCACTGGAACCGGGCCTTTAGAATACAGTGATACAACGACCGTGGAACACCAAATAGCTCCATATTCCTGCTCTTATTTCTTAGTTCTTAATTCATAGTCTTTAATTCTTATTGCATCACTTGGTGTAGTATTCTGACATGTGTACACTTAAATTAACATTATGTATCATAAAATCAACATTTGTCAAATCAGATTTGTAAAATGCACTTTTGTTTAAACAGGCATTATGCAAGAGATAAATCTGGCTATTGCTGGTCTTTCTTTGGGCCCCAAATGTTATATAAACTATTACTTGGACATTTATTTCCACGAAAAGACCAAATTCAACTTTCGATACCATATTATCTGTCTGATTTACATTAAATTTGAATCCGATCTGCTGCTCAACATCCGTTGATGATTAATCGCAAAATGGATAATCGAGACTTTTTTAATTATCCTGACAGCGGTAACAATGATAATCGAGGCTACATAGATATTAATATAAGGTTTTCTCGGCTTATAGAGAAGCAATTTGACTGAAATTGCCAGCAGAATTCATTTACATTATCTATATCAAATTTCAGCGGTATTCAGTGTGATATCTGGAATTCCGTAGTAAGGCCCGTATTTTGACATTGCTTGCTCGACCACCTTTTTTGTATGGTGACTTATTGTATGGCAGGTTGATTTCGACTCATGCTACCATAATGTTCCAGTTTTTGGTGAAATGTTTTGCAAGATTTGTATTTGGAAATTTGTTGTTCGAGACTTGTTTTTCGTTATATATCTATGATGAAATGTAAATGTAGGCATTCTTTTATTTTCTAAAATAATTTTATCTATATATTAAAATACAATTAAATAAAACTAAAATAAATTTTACATATCTGATATGACAAATTTATGATTTGTAAAACAAATGTTGCTTTTAAGATACAAATGTTAATTTTACTGTCAAAACAAATGAAGAAATGAGAATTAAGAACTAAGGACTAAGGAAACTGAATAAAGGGCTGTTTGATTTTCCATAGACATGCTGCAAACAAATTTCAACATTGAAATCGGCATTATTTTTATGAACATACCATCTATAGAATGCAAATATCCGGGAAGTAAGTGCATCCCGTGTATCCCAATGGCATGTAGTCTGCTATGATATTGGAACATTTGACACACTCAAACAGTTATTTCACCAAGTATTTCATATATTCTGCCTAATCCGGAGACGCCGCCGAATCCCCCCCCCCATGTCCTACACACCCCTCAAACCCCACCAGCCAACCCAATCAATGAATATAACATTCTTTTCGACGCTTTACTGTGGGTACGTGTAAATGTAATTATATTTCTTAGTCTGACAAAGGTGTGTTACGTTAAATTTGCGTTATGGGACCGTGAACATCTTTATATTTTCTACGTGTACTATAACTTTTCCCCTAAAGTTCTGATGGCCCTGTGACGCTTTTCAGCTATAAATAATATTTATCCTGCGTTTACTAGTCGTAAGTACACGGTTGTCAATTTTATTATATTTTTAAATACACAAGCTTGCGTTTCGTTCATTGATTTTAATTTATACCAAAATATTTATTCTAAAATAAAGTTGTTAAAATATGTATTGACGATTGTTGATTATACAATAGGGTGTACAATCTATTTACAATTTCACAAAAATAATGCCTACAAAGCAGTTCAAAACCCCTTCTTTGTGTGTTTGTAGCGTTTAGGTACACATCAGAAAACACCAATATATTTTTACAAGAGGCCATACAATCTATTTATAATTTCAGAAAAAAAAGGCTACATTCCAGATCAATTCAAAACTCTTTCTTAGTGTAATTGTAGCGTTTATATATAAATTATAGAAAAGACTAAATACTTTCCGAGAAGAGTATGAATACACGTAGTCACTGGTGGTGAGTTCATTGTGACTCATTATTTCAAGTTTAAACACATATGATATTATACAATCTGAATTCATTATTACCAAACAGGATTCCTTCTATTTGTGTATTGTTGAAGTCTGCACATATTATTAGTGCCTTTATTCATGTATTATAAGGGATGACGGTTGTTTTGTTATGTTCCCTAATGTGTCACTCGTGTAATTTGAAAACGCTTTAGAATTGAAAGTATATACATGTATGAATCTTATTTAATTATTGTGTTAGATCACACATGATATCGTTGTGCTACAAATACTCGCGTTGGTCTTTTATTGAAGCTGGTAAATAAAATAAACTCCATTGTGGATTTTCATTTATCATACTAGAGAACATAAATAGTCATATAAAAATCGCATGTACTTGAAGGCAGTATCTATCACAAACACTTTAGCTAATTACACTCCAATCTTATAATAATAAATACAATATATTGCCATTTATGTGTCAGAACTTCAAAACAGTTCTCGATTTTGATTGCAGTCTAATCCAGCTGATGTGGAACTATGGCACGCTTCAATTAACATGCTGGCTGTACTAATCTCTATGAAAAAGACTGCTTTTATATGTTCCATCACTGCATTTCAAACGATAACAACCATTATATCGATTTCGTATCGGTTACTTAAAGCTTGCAGGTTGTCAACAAATTAACACAAACACTCATTCCCTTTTCATAATGATCATCTTTCCAAGACACTTATCCAAAAGGGTCTTTCTTGTCCTCTACCCACGCCGGAGATGAATTTTAGACAACTGACATCTTTTTAACTTTTCAACTTCTGATTATTTAAGCATAAACATCAATGTCGGGTCCATATAGCACACAAGTTCAAGGTTAAAATAGAGTGAATCAAATATGGCATTAGAATTAAATTCATACATAAAGTTCGTTTAAAAAACCTTGTGTCATCTTTGCGGCGCATACTGGGGCAACTCTTTTATGCCCAAGAAAATAAACCTGATTACCCAATACACAAACTTGATCTCATGACCACTATAAGGTGAAAATATTTGGTAATAATTGGTGAGATCAAGAGTAGTTATATAATAGGCAAATAAATAATTTATGAAAGTTAATGGACTGTTCTCATTTTCATTAGTTCTAGCGTTATCAGATAAACCCGGATAAAACATATATGATGGGGCTATAGCAATCATGTGTCTTGACAAATCTTTTCTGAATTGAAATAACTACTATTACAGGATTCTTCCGGATTTTCTAACTCATGTTTCTCTAACTGGGTACTTTCCAATGAAAATAATTCAACATTTCAAATGACAGTTATTTATAATTAAAGATTGTGATGTTCACATAATATATGCAGACTAAATTATGTGTAAATACATGGACATATAATGATTTATTCAGCAATTTGTATGATATTAATTACTGGTTTGTTTTGGTATCATGTATATGTTAGTATTTTCAAGATTATCCTATATTATATATACAGAATGTTTGTTTCCCATAGATATATACTCTCCCTGTGCAGCCTTTCTCATCTTTAAAATATTTAGATAGACGAACAAATTTCATTACAAATGTGACCTTTGTAACCCCGAGTAGGAAGTCTCTAGGTAAGCTATTAAATATTGCAAAAGACTACTCAGAAGAGAGAGAGAGATATGGGGTTTAACGTGAACTCAACACAAACTAGGTCATTTCGGGACTAACATATGGTTTAATTTTATTTCAATAATTCGCTTGCGCGTAGGGGTCTTTAGCAGTGGGAGGAAACCGGAGTGCCCGGAGGAAACCCACGAGGTTGAGAAGGCGCCCCTATCTCCATGCCACATACGCTCACACCAGGGCTCGAAACCACAGCCGCAAGCCAGAGGTGACCGGCCAGGTAGAGGTCGAAGCGCGGCACTCTTTTTTTTTTTCTTTTTATTCACAGAAAGACATTAGTACATTACATGTTCATTGCGAATATAATCGTAGTTAATCCATTAATCGGACAGCTATTTACAATATAAAAAAATTGTTTTTAGTATTTTGTGAGTTATAATAAAACACATATTGTCTTAAACATTTCTTTGACTTTATCATCGTCGATTTCACTTGTATCTTCGAAATCGTACTGACAATGAAAAAGGTCTAGAATATGCCTAGTCGGAAGTATACCAGGAATAGCACAGTATAGGATATCACAGACTTAGGCACATAATTCATGGAGAAAACTTCTAAAGTCAATTTCATATTAAGGTACATTTTGAGAAAGTGTACCATTAGATACTTCCAAATTGCAGCTACAGAGTTGTTGCAGAACATCTTAAGGTACGACAGTCTAAAAGCCATTTGCCTACTTTCAATATCGGGGATATTCAGGCCACCTTGTGAGTGGTGCCCGACAATGGTTGTAGATTTAATTAAAGGAGGTTTGTTTGACCACATAAACGATTTAATGGATTTATCTATCTTTTCAACAAAATTTTCAGGTATATTTACCACTCGCAGAGTGTACCACAATTTTGACATACATAAAGTATTGATGATTACTGATTTTCCAATAATAGAAAGGTTTCTTTGAGACCATATATCTAGCAAAGTCTTAATGGATTTACCTTTTTAGCCCAGTTATATTCTGCACATTGGATTTTATTTGGTCCTAAGAATATTCCAAGGATTTCAATGGTATCAGACACAATTCGGACATTAGTAGACAGCAAAGGGTATGTATATTTGGCGGATCCTGCAGGTAAAACTTCTGATTTCTCAGTGTTGAAACGGGCCCCCGAGGCCGTACAATAACATTGTAAGTGATTAAAGGTTTTAGAGACTGAATCAAAATCAGCTAAAGTTAGAGTGCAGTCATCCGCATGTTGGTAAAGTAAGGAAGGGCGAGGAGATCCGGGTATGGGAATTCCATGCAGGTCTGATTTTGAGTTCAGAATATCGCTTATCATCTGAGCTGATAGACAGTATAGAGAACAGGAAATTGGGCACCCCTGGCGAATTCCTCTGGTTAGTGCGAAGTAAGAAGAAAGATGTCCGTTAATTTTGACACAGCTTCTTATATCAGTATAAAGGATCTTGGTATGTCTAAGGAAGCTATTCTGAAAACCTAGCTTTTCAATGACTTTAAACATATAATTGAACTTAATTCTATCAAAAGCCTTAAGAGCGTCTAATTTCAGTATATAACATGGAATATTTTCGATATCGGTGTAATCAAGTACGTCCCTAATAGATGAGATATTATGGGAAATGTCGCGTCCAGGAATTCCAGTTTGTTCCGGGGAGATTATCTCCGGTAGGACTTTTTTAAGTCTTAAAGCCAAAACTCGAGCGTAAATCTTGTAATCTACATTAAGCAGGCTGATGGGGCGATAATTTTTCAAGTCTGCTTTGTCACCTTTGTTTTTGTAAAATACACTGATTACACCGTTCTTCATAGACCTACTCAGACAGCCCTTATCAAAAACATTTTCTAATATATACAAATAAATGGGTCAAATTACATCCCAGAAGTGTACATAAAACTCAACGGTGAGTCCATCAGATCCTGGGGACTTTCTTTTCTTCATGCCGTTGAGGGCCTCGCTTACTTCTTGTGATGTAATTTTACCCTCACAAATAGTTGCAGATTCGTAAGTAAGTATATTTTGTGTGCAGTTGAAAACGTTTGATTCATAATTAAAATTTTCTATTTCAAGTTCAGCTGTATAGAGCTCTCGATAGAAATTGGTGCAAGTATGGAGTACATCACATTGATCGGTAAGTATGTTTTTATCTTTATCATATATAGAATAGATATAATTGTTTTCTTGATTCCTTTTCTCAAGGTTTAAAAAGTAAGAGGTGCATCTGTCAGTCTCGAGAGCATCTGCAGATTTTGATCTAAGGATAGCGCCTTGGCATTTGTCAAGTTCGTTTTCTGCAATCCTACTTTCTAAATCTTGGATAAGTTCAAGGTCGACAGTTTGACCCCTAGAAGCGTGTTCGTGCTCTTTAAGGAGCCTATTTGACAAATCCCAGTATTCTTTTTTCTCACGCTTGCGTTTTCCCCTAGAGAATTGTATAGATTCTCTCTTAATTAGGAATTTTAGGTTGTCCCACCATATAAGAGGCTGAGTTTTATAAAAATCACAATTAACCTGTTTCTGAATGAGATCTTTAATGATGGCGTTAAATTTTTCATCTTTTAAAAGGTTATTGTTCAGAATATAAAGTCCCGGGCCTCTCTCTTTGGTGTCAAAATTTAGCATACAAATAATGAAATTATGATCAGAGAAGGTTGATGGTTGAATAAAACAATGTTGGCAGTAAATTAACAAATTTGACCTTAAGAATATATAGTCCAACCGGCTCATTTTGGCTTCTCCGGCCCTTATTTGGGTTCTTGTATAATGCTTCTTGTCGGGGTTCTTTTCTCTGAAAATGTCTGAAAGGGAATGTTTATCAACAAAGTTGTTAAAGCATACAGAACTTTTGATAACAGTTTTCATTTTGGCACATCTGTCTTTAGATGTATCTAAAACATCATTGAAGTCACCGAATAGTCCATTATTTTCGTTTGTGTCAATGTAGTTTGATACAGTCCACGTAAGCAGTTGTTCCTGTGTAAATCCATACGGGTAGAAATCTATCAGGAACAGGCGGATCTGTTCGTGGAGTTCTGACAGTTCTGGACACCCAAGAAACAAGTGATGCATGGTTTCTACAATATTCTTGTTACAAATTGTACAATAAGGTTCTTGAATCGTACGAATTTTACAAAGTTTTTCGTTAGTAAATATAACGTTATGGCATATTTTATAATCATTTAGAATACATTCAGCACTTTTATAACGGTTAAAGACATTTTTCCACACATTTGGCCATTTAACGTGAAAATTAAGGTTCCTCCAGAATTCTACTGAAGTGGGCTCTTTAAATATCATATTAATTAGAGATCTGTAGAAAAATCTGGATGAACAGTTAGATATTAACAATGGTTTGCCGTTATGAGTTAAATATAAATCATTATCATTGTTGGTAAACCCAGATTGGTTGTTTAAGATATGGAGCCATTCTGTTGGCAGGGAAGCACATATTGTCTTAAACATTTCTTTGACTTTATCATCGTCGATTTCACTTGTATCTTCGAAATCGTACTGACAATGAAAAAGGTCTAGAATATGCCTAGTCGGAAGTATACCAGGAATAGCACAGTATAGGATATCACAGACTTTGGTAATATTATGATGTATAAACAATTCATATGATAATACCTTATTATAATATACAATGAGTGGGTTATAGAATAAAGGTTGGCTAATTATTTCAGAGTATAATTTAGGTACATATCGATTTGAGTTGATTGTATTCCATGATTTCAATAGTGACTTATAAAATTCTGGTATTTTAGAGGACCCTTTAGGCACATAATTCATGGAGAAAACTTCTAAAGTCAATTTCATATTAAGGTACATTTTGAGAAAGTGTACCATTAGATACTTCCAAATTGCAGCTACAGAGTTGTTGCAGAACATCTTAAGGTACGACAGTCTAAAAGCCATTTGCCTACTTTCAATATCGGGGATATTCAGGCCACCTTGTGAGTGGTGCCCGACAATGGTTGTAGATTTAATTAAAGGAGGTTTGTTTGACCACATAAACGATTTAATGGATTTATCTATCTTTTCAACAAAATTTTCAGGTATATTTACCACTCGCAGAGTGTACCACAATTTTGACATACATAAAGTATTGATGATTACTGATTTTCCAATAATAGAAAGGTTTCTTTGAGACCATATATCTAGCAAAGTCTTAATGGATTTTACCTTTTTAGCCCAGTTATATTCTGCACATTGGATTTTATTTGGTCCTAAGAATATTCCAAGGATTTCAATGGTATCAGACACAATTCGGACATTAGTAGACAGCAAAGGGTATGTATATTTGGCGGATCCTGCAGGTAAAACTTCTGATTTCTCAGTGTTGAAACGGGCCCCCGAGGCCGTACAATAACATTGTAAGTGATTAAAGGTTTTAGAGACTGAATCAAAATCAGCTAAAGTTAGAGTGCAGTCATCCGCATGTTGGTAAAGTAAGGAAGGGCGAAGAGATCCGGGTATGGGAATTCCATGCAGGTCTGATTTTGAGTTCAAAATATCGCTTATCATCTGAGCTGATAGACAGTATAGAGAACAGGAAATTGGGCACCCCTGGCGAATTCCTCTGGTTAGTGCGAAGTAAGAAGAAAGATGTCCGTTAATTTTGACACAGCTTCTTATATCAGTATAAAGGATCTTGATATGTCTAAGGAAGCTATTCTGAAAACCTAGCTTTTCAATGACTTTAAACATATAATTGAACTTAATTCTATCAAAAGCCTTAAGAGCGTCTAATTTCAGTATATAACATGGAATATTTTCGATATCGGTGTAATCAAGTACGTCCCTAATAGATGAGATATTATGGGAAATGTCGCGTCCAGGAATTCCAGTTTGTTCCGGGGAGATTATCTCCGGTAGGACTTTTTTAAGTCTTAAAGCCAAAACTCGAGCGTAAATCTTGTAATCTACATTAAGCAGGCTGATGGGGCGATAATTTTTCAAGTCTGCTTTGTCACCTTTGTTTTTGTAAAATACACTGATTACACCGTTCTTCATAGACCTACTCAGACAGCCCTTATCAAAAACATTTTCTAATATATATAAATAAATGGGTCTAATTACATCCCAGAAGTGTACATAAAACTCAACGGTGAGTCCATCAGATCCTGGGGACTTTCTTTTCTTCATGCCGTTGAGGGCCTCGCTTACTTCTTGTGATGTAATTTTACCCTCACAAATAGTTGCAGATTCGTAAGTAAGTATATTTTGTGTGCAGTTGAAAACGTTTGATTCATAATTAAAATTTTCTATTTCAGGTTCAGCTGTATAGAGCTCTCGATAGAAATTGGTGCAAGTATGGAGTACATCACATTGATCGGTAAGTATGTTTTTATCTTTATCATATATAGAATAGATATAATTGTTTTCTTGATTCCTTTTCTCAAGGTTTAAAAAGTAAGAGGTGCATCTGTCAGTCTCGAGAGCATCTGCAGATTTTGATCTAAGGATAGCGCCTTGGCATTTGTCAAGTTCGTATTCTGCAATCCTACTTTCTAAATCTTGGATAAGTTCAAGGTCGACAGTTTGACCCCTAGAAGCGTGTTCGTGCTCTTTAAGGAGCCTATTTGACAAATCCCAGTATTCTTTTTTCTCACGCTTGCGTTTTCCCCTAGAGAATTGTATAGATTCTCTCTTAATTAGGAATTTTAGGTTGTCCCACCATATAAGAGGCTGAGTTTTATAAAAAATCACAATTAACCTGTTTCTGAATGAGATCTTTAATGATGGCGTTAAATTTTTCATCTTTTAAAAGGTTATTGTTCAGAATATAAAGTCCCGGGCCTCTCTCTTTGGTGTCAAAATTTAGCATACAAATAATGAAATTATGATCAGAGAAGGTTGATGGTTGAATAAAACAATGTTGGCAGTAAATTAACAAATTTGAACTTAAGAATATATAGTCCAACCGGCTCATTTTGGCTTCTCCGGCCCTTATTTGGGTTCTTGTATAATGCTTCTTGTCGGGGTTCTTTTCTCTGAAAATGTCTGAAAGGGAATGTTTATCAACAAAGTTGTTAAAGCATACAGAACTTTTGATAACAGTTTTCATTTTGGCACATCTGTCTTTAGATGTATCTAAAACATCATTGAAGTTACCGAATAGTCCATTATTTTCGTTTGTGTCAATGTAGTTTGATAGGGTGTTGAAAAAGCGTATCCTGTCGTTATAGTCGTTTGGGGCATAAATGGAAAACAAATTAACACTTTTATCACAAATCACTACATTGGCCTTAATAATACGACCTTGATCATCATGGGATACGCTAATCACAGACTTTTTGTACCTTCACTAATTAGGATGGCTACACCTCGCCTTTGGTTTGTATGGTTATTGTAAAGTATTCTCCCTTTCCAAAGGCTTTGGCAGAAGGCTACAAGTTCCGCGTCCCAGAACGTTTCTTGGAGAAAAACAAAGTCGAGATGATAAAAGACAAAAAGTGCGAATAAGTTCTTAATATTTGAGCTGGTCCTTAGACCGTTAACATTTATAGAAGCACACTTAAGAGCCATTGTGTTATTTCTAATTGGTCGCTTGGGAAAGTTCTTTTACACGTTTGAGTCTTTCATTCACCGATTTTATCAAAGTTTCTGGTTTGGAGTTTTTAAACGGCAAATTTCGTCTGGTTAGGGGTGGAGGAGTAGACATACTTTCGTCTACCGATTTTATTATAGAACAGTCGGATACATCTATTTCAGGAACGTCGTCATAATCGATTCTGGTAGATTCATTAGGAGTGACTAAGTTTTTAGGTGGCGATATAACAATTCGAGCTTTTTTGGCGCGGCACTCTAGACCACTATGCCATCCCAACCCCCCTACTCAGAAGAGTATAATGTAAAATTTAATCCTGATAAGACTAAACTTCTTGTTTTTACTGCAAAACAAAATCAGATTGTTAATGTTAAAAATGTTTACATTGATGGTAGATGCGTAGACATCGTCAAGTCTGAACCTCATTTGGGTAATGCTTGTAAGGCTAAAGTTGAGTTAATTGAAATATGCATCCGTAATTGTTATTCTAAGGTTAATAGAGAGGTTTCGCAACTTTACATTTACACTTACATTTACATTTAGATGGTTAAACGTCATCAGTTTTTATGACGTGAAGCGCACGTCATAAAAGTGTGGCTGACGGATAGCAGCCTCCATAACTGTACGTTTACAACACTTAGCTAAACCTTGTTTATGATAAAGTCCATAATTTTTTTCTCTAAATTGTGGTTTTCACAAACTAAATACACAGAGAAAGAAGACTTTGTTCTTCATGTAGACAAAATAAGAAGAGGCTGGGACAAAACATGTGCGTGCTTTACCAATCTCATCTTCAACAACCAGAGGCCTTTCAAAATCGTGGACCAAGTTTGTGTCACCACCTACTAAGTGTAAATGTAAGTGTGAATTTAGCGAAACGTCATAATGTATAGTTACACTTTCGCTTATCTAAATGCAAATGTAAGTGTAACTGTTAAGTTGCGAAACCTCTCTACTGAAACGTTTTCAATTTGTATATACATGGATAAAATATAACCTGTTCAAAACATTTTGCATGTCATTATATGGTTGTCAGCCATGGGATTTTTCGCATAAATCAATTGAAAGGTTTTATTGTGCATGAGAAAAAGCATAAGAAGATTGTTAAATGCATCACAACGAAATGAAATAATAAACTTTTTGTGTACAGAATAGTTATTATATGATTACTTTTCTACTGTACATATTATTTGTAAATTTATATATTCTGCTTGAAATCTTTGTAAGTGCACTTATTTATGTACGAATAAATGAATTATTATTATTATTATTGCCCAAGTCAACATTTTCATTTTGGGTTTTGCCATCACTGTTAAGACAGTCCATGGTAATAGGATTTCCTTTTATTAGATGTACGTTTCTAAAGAAAAATCCACAACATTTTCTGTATGAAAGCGTTATTACTCATATGTAAGTAATGTCACGCTTGAATAAACCCTAAACCCAACTAGGAAGAAAAAGTGATCGGCGTTTGCATATGTTCAGGTATGCAGTAAATCACTAAGCCCATAAGCAGTGCATTGAGCGTAGAGACAACCATGGCTTACCAAGACACGGGATGGAGCATAAATTTGTTATTTGTTTGTATGTTGTACCTACCATTTATTAATGGTAATTTCATCAGTTTTAAACCTGGATTTGAATATGAATACAAGGTGGACAGCAAGTCTTCTATCAAAAGTACTGGTAACTTTCATATGAGGGCGAAGGTAACTATATAATGTTCATCTAATTATTACAGACCTTGTCACCCCTTCCCATATTTAATCCCCATTCCAGCACCAGAATTACGTCTAGTGATATATCTTTATATTTTGTGTTTTTTAGGTTGGTTTTATCAATGTTAAAGACTTAGACGATGCTCAAGAAGTATTTCTGCGTGTTCACAGTTTTACCATTTCTCGCGACTCATCGAGTAAGTACTTTCTTATTGTATTTTTATTTACTTATTTTAACATTTCTGCGGGTTTCGATATGATACAATTAAATTTTACAAATGCATCACAAGAGACATTTCAGTTGAAACCACCTGGCTATGAGGCTTCTCTGAAATCCCCAACTTACAATCAAACGATTTCTTTGTATCATTACAGACCCTGTAGGACAGGATGCTGATTTTTCTAAATGGTGAGTTAAATAAACACATACACTGATTGTAAGGGTTGGTCCGAATATTACACTATATATTTCAATATACCAGTTCTCTATATAAAGGAGAGTGAGTGAAATGGGTTTTTAGGTAATTTCGGGAATAACACATGGTTGAATTTTATTTCAATAATTCGCTTGAGCGTAGGGGTCTTTAGCAGTGGGAGGAAAATGGATGACCCGGAGAAAAGCCACGAGGACAAGCGACCCAACTCCTTGTCACGTACAACCGGGGAATCGAAACCTCGAGGTTGACTCAATGTCAGACCGTGTGATACAGCGCACGCGTCCTAACCATTCGGCCATCCAATTCCCGCTATATAAAGGATATTGTATAGTAAATCATTTACAGTCAATGATATATCAATTGTTTTAAATCATTATTTAAAGGTTTTCGTTTGTGATAACCCGCGAGGGAGAAATCAAATCTGTTCTTCATTCTATCACGGAAGATGAAGAAATACTTGCAATCAAGAAAGGAATGGCCGCCATGTTTGCAGCGAAATTACGTCACGAAGATGAGGTAATCATAATTGTATGAATAATATCAATTCACAGTATCTGTTTTTTAGTACACGATATTGAAAACGACAGGGCAGAAAGATCGAGTTTTGCCATTATTAAACTGCAGTTAAAGGAAACAATAAGGATTGGTAATCTCTAAGATAATCTCTATAATTCGATGTAAACACAGAATTCTTCACTATCAAAATATAGTGTAATAAACCATAGTAATTGTCATTCCATAAAAAGTTGCTATTGTAGTTGTGTACCAAATACTGAATAAGTTCATAAAATAAGTTTATTAAACTATTATATTATTCAGAACACTATGGAAAGGACAGAACGTGGATGGCAATATCACGTACAGGAATTTGGACATGAAGGTATGCTATTTGTCTTGCGTTGGTCCTTCGTCGATTAGATAAATTGCCCCACTTGTTTTAGAGAAACAATAAAATTGTGAATCTGGAAACAGGCTTTCGATAGCCGCATGTTTCGTTGCTTGAAATTGGTTGGGTTTTGTGGTGGAGCTAATCATAGGCGACCAGACTATCACGAGATATAGTAAAGTGGAATTATGCAGAAAAGAGCTTCTACAAAATGTCCACGCGGTGTAAGGACAGAGATAATAAACAGCAAATTTGTTTTGTATTTTGATTTATAACTTTCCAGGTCCCCATAACGCCACATATGTGATTCAACAGCACCCGGATGGTAAAATGTTTATCAAAATGAGACACAAACATCCATTGATTCACGCTACATCAAAATATACCAAGGTATGTCTCTAGCAATCAGATTATGGTTGACGCTTAAAAGTGAGACAGTAATCATGTGAAAAAAACATTATAACTTATGTTCAATGATCAACAATGTTGATTACTTTCGATCTCATGTGCGCCACTGTAATACTTATTAAAATAGATACTTTATGAAGATGGGAAAAAGGTTATGGCTTTGTCCATTCTACTAATTTGCTATTGAACAGGGTTATGTATTATTTATATTACAGACGATGTATTTCAACCAGGATTTGGATAATATCCATACAGTTCATGTTGTCGATGAATTTTCAGCCATGAGACATAGTGCCCCAGGGTAAGGTCTAGAATTTGTTAATATTGTAAATTTGAGTTTATAATCAATGTCCTAGCTGTTGATTTATCTCAGTGTTTAGATGTTGATTTTCGTTGATTTGTTTTTATTGTTGTAAAAGTCTTAATTGTTTTTACTCTTTACTTCAGTTATGATCCATACGAAGGCCAAAGACCAACTAAACCAGCCAACGATTTCTCTAAATTAGGTATGTTATTATATAGTGTTAATAAAGCGTTATCGGTAAACTGTGATATGACTTGGGCACCTCAGCGTCACATAAATTGTGTTTAACGTCCAACTTTTCTGCTCCACGGGCATTTTGCCCGGGCAGCGGCACTACTTTTATATCAAATTCCAACAGCCTAGGTACTTCGGTTTGTAGTCCCATCCGGACGACGGGACACCTGTCATTGTCAGGGCCTCCGTCCTGCACTGCACTACTGACCAGAGGTACGTCGGATATCCCTATCAACTTTCGCGGCCAATATAGGGATTGAACAAGCGACATCCACCCTAGCGAGTCAGAGTCTTACCCACCGTGACTTCCCAGTGTGACACGAATATTTTGATACAAAAACTGGGGGTAAGTCGTACGCGTTGTATCTTTTCAGTCTGTAATACTTTAACTATCATGTTATGTAAATTGTATATATAGAATATCCAGAGATGTCAGGATTTGGTAATGGAAAACTTGAATTTATATCTAAACATAAATTACATGATATACCAGATAGAAAATGGATTGATGTTGCAACGGGTTCCATTCATGTCCAACAGGTGATGTATGGTACATTTCAATAAGACGGGTATGAGTTCAAAATACCAATGTTGTAAGAATATGAGCGAATATTGTTTTCTCTTAAAATATAGATATCGTATTTTGAACTTTTATCTTCCGATCTAGCTATAAGTGGAATTTGCGAATTGAAAGTAAATTTTACCACCCGAATACTTATTCATCCATGATGTATGTGCAAAGCGACCACTGAAATAATATTTTCATTAATAACGTGCTTTGTCATTTCAATGCAGGCGACAAGAAAACCTATACGAAGTTCAACACCTGAAGTAGTATTGGCAGAAATTACAGGAAATTTGACTATAATGCGGCAACAACCTTATGATAAAGGTAATGGGGAGACGTTATTACATTACATTTGTATGTAAATCAGCGAATGCAATAAATACTCTCTGATTTCGATTTACTTCGAAGCTGAGAAATAAGCACTTCCGAAACCTTTACCATTAAGCGTGATTCTTTCCTTGATTAGTTAACACAAGATGCACATCTCCTGTAACATCCATCATTCGCTGGACTAAACAAGTCTTATGTCTGTTATGTTTTTCTTATTTATGTTATTATTACAAAATAGAATATCGTTTTTCCGAAACCGTTTTCATTTTGCATGAATGTCGAAATTACATATTAATTAAGCATTTTACTTTACTTTGAAGCTAACCATGAGATACTGGACTGCGCACGGCGATTAACGGACTCTATAGAATTATTGAACGATAGAGAATTCAAGAAACTGGCTGGCTACTATCTTACTCCCAGACCAGGGTAAGAATACTTCTTTCTGTCTTGGCACAATAAACGCTGTATCCATTACTTCCCACGACAGTCTTGGTGTCATTTCGATATCGCTAATGTAATTTTAGATGTGTAACTTTTCACAAACACCCACATACTGTGTATAAGAAGGGTTTTATCAAGCACTCCAACCCCCCCCCCCCCAACAGAAGTGTATTGTTCAGAGTCCCACATAAATCGTTTGTATAAGGATATTTGTCTGACTTTATTCGTTTTGATGTTTATTTTACAGATCATGGAAACAGGAGAAAGACAGAAATCATATAATGGATGCTATAGCATCAACAGGGACAGACAGAGCTCAAACTATTCTTACAAAGTTGGTTTTATATAATCCAAACCCAGACACAGATATAGTTCTTAGATTACTTGTTCATATTGTTTCACTAGATCAAGTACCGAATCAGGTAATGGTTAAACGAGGGAAGTTTATTCTATCAAATGTCAATATTTTAGTCTCAACCTTTCGGACTTGAGCTGTCGTTACTAAGTCATAGGGGATTTAGTATGGCGAACTAATAAATGATACGTTGATAAACAACTGACTCTTATTTTGTTCAAGATGTTATTGGCTGTATAGTCGATCTGGAAAACATTTGATCTGAAGTCTGCCAATAGTTGGGAATACAAACTAGCACTGGCCAAAATGAGCATTTAAATTGAAAAAACAAATTCGTGACATTCGAATCATTGATTGGATTAATATTTTAACAGTCTTCTTGCTGCACCCCACGGTTGATATCCTCCGACCACATAGTTTTGTTATCTTAGGTTTCAATCCTGGAATTAACAATTTCTATTCATTATTTTATTGATTATTATTTTACAGACAATGTTATCCAAGTTATTACAACTTGCATTTCAACCAGTAAAATCCCCTGTCGTTTTGAGATCTGGTAGAGTGTATCACCGCATCATTCTTACTATTGGTTCTATTGTTCGTAAATTAAACCAGGCTGTTCGACACGAAGAAGCTGTACAGATTATAACAAAGATTGAAAATATGTTAGGATATCATGGTTTGTATCAATCACACACCATAATATACAATATTTTCGCTGAGTATCCTCTACATTCTTATGTTTTGGAGTCTTTTACCGGACTACACAGATAAAGAAAGATTAGTATATAGCTAAAGGCAAAGATCCCTACTTGCGTGGTTCCCTCTTTGCATTCCATATCCAACTAGTATGCGACCAATATGAATTGAAGTTAAATTCAGTACAAAACAATGTAATCCAACGAAACTTGATGTTCATCTGTGTCATTGATATGTACAACAGTGTGCCAACCTTCTTCTGAGTAATGTCTCGAATACTCCCCAAATGTCCTACTTATTATCCTTGACAGGCATTTAGTGATTGGGCACATTAAAAAACACAACACGATTTATATGGAAAAACAATCACTGATAACGATAAGAGAACACTTGTCGAAACGTCGTACTATATGTGCTTTTCCATATAAATTGTGTTGTGTTTTATAATGTCCTTGACTTTTAAGTTAACAAAGGACCATAGCGCCGATATACACAAATTCCACGGTTTAATTTTAAAAATTGAAAGTCTACCGTTCGTCACTTAGATATAGGGAGGTTACGTCAATATAAATGTACGAATATCGACCCTGCTAAATATTACAAGTTTCAGGGTTTGAAGCATTTAAATCAATTATGTATTTTTTCGTCATTAGATCCATATTTATTTCGGAAGAAGAGATCTGTAATGAATGCATCAGAGATTGTAATGGATGATACCTGGAGAGTTAATCTACTTGGTGCCTTGGGTAATGCGAGAATGGAACAATCCTATGAATTTATCATCTCACATATCAACTCTAGTAACTCACAATGGATAAAACGTGCTGGTGTTCATGCATTACGTGGGTATAATCACAATCATGTAAGTAATATTACAGTACAGGTCTTCTTACATTACCTGGTTTTCATCATCATAATAATTAAAAAAAAATAAAAAAATAAAACTGACCCTGATACATGAAAAATTCTATACTTTGACTCAAATAAAACATTGACAATTTCCAATGCCTGAGTGGAGTGTAAAATTATCTTGCGGCAACCCAATAACACCTAAACACGATATACATGTGCATTATACATAGGTTCAAATAATTTGCAATTGTTTTCCTAACATATTTACAGTGATATTTGTTTGTTTTTTTTTTTAAAAAGGCCAAGTAACTCAGTGGAGTTTGGTCTATGATTGTTTCTTGTGTTTTTCTTCAGGCAGCTAGAATGATGTTAGAGAGAGCTATGTATGATGATAATCCTGTTGTTAGATACGAGGCCTTGATACAATATCAATCTCATCCTAAAGCTAAACGTATTACACCTTATCACACTAATATTAATAGGTACGTATTATAACATTATAACCAGAAGAAATGTATACTATACAACCCGACTTTAGATTATTAGAAAGTAAAGACATTTCGTCAGAAGTTAAATTACTATTCAAAAAAGTAGGGGATATTTGATTTTGGGGGCATAATACTAAAATATGCAAATGACTACGAAAAAAGTCACTATAGAACCTAACAGAAGAAACATTTCCAGTTACATGTGACGCCCAAACGCACCAATAGCTACCGCATTGAATGCAGGTGATGCTTGGGATCATAAAGATTTGCACGACCCTGACTTTGAATGTTACAGTCATTGTGGCATTGAATTCCAGGGTGGAAACATCAGTTTAATTGTTTTAGTGACCAGAAAACAAATTTTGATATGCGTCGGCTTACCCAAAATGAAAGGTTACGTGCCCTTGGCATGCTACAGATCGGCACAACACAGGCGGTTGTGGCGCGGACGATGAATGTTTCTCAGTCTGTCATAAGCAGGCTATGGTCCAGATACCGTGATACACAATCTGTACAGGACAGACCACGCTCAGGTCGACCAAGGGCGACAGCTCAAGCCCAGGATCGATTTATCCGTACCTTGGCCTTGAGAAATCGTGTCATCACAGCAAATCAGATCAGCGCTCGTCTTCAAACAGACACTGGTGTGAGAATGAGTGGCCAGACGATTCGGAATCGACTGCATAGGGGTCACCTTCGCGCCAGACGTCCTCGTGTGATCCCTTGTTTGAGAGATCATCAGATTCAGGCAAGACGTCGTTGGTGTAGGGATCGTCAACACTGGGATAATCGACGCTGGAGCAATGTGATGTTTTCAGATGAGTCAAGGTTCACTGTTGATTTTTTGGACAGACGTAGGAGGGTGTGGCGTAGTCGAAACGAGCGCTTCCAAGACGTTAACGTCATTAGACATGATCGATTTGGGGGTGGTTCTGTTATGGTGTGGGGAGGCATCACTGTTGCTGGAAGAACGGCTTTACATGTTGTTGCAGGGCGTATTACAGGTCAGTTCTATCGGGACAACATCTTGGCAGTCCATGTTGTGCCGTTCGCACAACGTCATGGCCGCCGTTTCATCTTCCAGGATGACAACGCAAGATGTCACAGGGCCAGGATCGTTACAGGTTACCCCCAACAACAGAACATCACCACATTACCTTGGCCAGCACTGAGTCCCGACCTCTCCCCCATCGAGCATGTCTAGGACATGCTTGGACAGAGGTTACGTCAACGTCAACAACGTCCTGCCAATGTCAAAGAACTTGCTGCTGCGTTGCAACAGGAATGGGACAATCTGGACCAAAATGACCTTAGACGTCTCATTAGGAGTATGCCACGTCGGATCAATGCTTGTTTGGCAAACGGGGGAGGATTTACCCGTTACTGACTTTGTTGTGATGCTGTGGTAACTTTGCTGTTTGACCCCGGGTATCATTTTGCCCTTATAATGGTCAGTCTGTGCCTTACTTAGTCTAACGATCATTTGGAATAAATCGATGAATGTGAACTTCATTTCATTTTGTCATTTGTTTCTTCGTCAGTTTCATTAGGTGACTTTAATAACACTTAAAAATCAAATACCCCCTACTTTTTTGAATAGTATATATTCTACTAAACTTACACTGGTTCACGGAAATCTTGCGTCCTAAATCGACGATTTCAGTGGAAAACACTAAGCTCACGCAGGGCCGTATCTAACGGGGGTGCAGGGGGTACGGTTTTAAGGGCGCCCTGATCAAAACTTTCTTATATCACATATGTGGAGGCTATGGCGCCCCACCACTTTGCCGCACCCCCACTTTAAAAATCCTACATACGGCACTGAGCTCGCGTTAGAATCGAAAAGGTTTATTCAGTCTGTGTGTATATGCCGGGTGTGAAACAGAGTATACTATCGTTTGGATATGGTGGCCATTCAGGGCAGATATCTATATTCTCAAAATGGATAGTTTCCGGTGTACAGAATTACCATTGCAATCACAGAATGTGAAAACTTGATATATGAAATAAAACAGTGCCTAGCAACAGTGAAAAGCTGGTTTAGAAACGTGTTGTCTCACACCTTTCGAAAAAAATCAGGTGACTGTTAACATGCTTTTGTCTGCCTGACCGTCAAACCTGATGTAGATGTCCCTTGTCTTTGGGGAACTTTATAACTGATTTTTTCAATATGCTCTGTTTCTGCGTAGGCTAAGCAAGGATAGTAAATTGTATTAGTCAGGACTTTCGGACCAAATTATACATAGATAGAATGACCAGTTATGCAGCTGTTCTTTAGATGGGTATATTGACTGCGGGCGATGAGCATTTTCTGTTGAGGCTAAACAATTGTCGGTCAGCCGTCCGTCTGTCCTCGCGTCTTGTAGAACACCACAACTCTTGCTTTTGATTTGCAGAGAATGCTTAAACTTATGAAAGACGTCCATTAGGTGCAATATCAATGTAGATGCTAATTAGAGGCGAATGCCAGGACTGATGAGCACTCTCTGTTTAGTCTAGGTAGGGTAGGGCTCAGTAAATTCAAATTTTCTTTTGGGATTTCATGATATTGATTATAATTAAGTGAGGGTGATGAACATTGGTGTGTATTTTCATTACTTCAATACAACGAACACTGTTGGGAGATCAGCTGGGTGTTAAGTAATTTTATTGTTCGATTAGGGCTTATTTATTTTCAACTGCTGTCGATGCACGACTGTTACCTGTTACTCAAATGATTTTAACTAATTATAGTTCCAGTAACAGTTCTGTTTTCTACAATCCGTGGGATCTTAATGCACATATCCTGGAGCGTCAGAAACGTGGTGTTAAAGTTTACAATGATTTTCTGGGAGACGGTATCGGGTTTGCCCTCGAGTCACCGGCAATAGACTGGAAACTTATGTTAGGAGTGGAAGCGGCAGGAGCATCATTTGGTATTCTGATGAGAAATCTCATGGATTTAAAAATAAGTAAGTAATACAGTGCGTGAAACATAAAATGTTAGTTGTCATTCTATTAATTTTGGTTACCATGACTAGTGCCAATTATTGAACTGTAATCTATTATTAAATGGTTGTTTTCTTATTAAATGCTACCCGATTTCTATCGCTATTAGATGCTTTCCTTGTTTTAAAAATGCTAGAATATGGTCATTAAATGCTAAAATATAGTCTTAGCTATAAATTGCTACAATATGATCATCGCTATTAAATGCTACACTATTGTTATAACCTTTGAACTTACATGTAGGTAAAATTCTAAAAAATAACCTGAACAGACAAACATATTGTAATTATATATCACTGACTGACAATTTGCGTAGAATGAACCTAAACTGGCATGTCATTGTTATGGCGTGTTAAACACCACTTCGCTCTCTCACTCCCACTTAAATTTTACAGCCATTTCGTAAGAACTAGTGTTTTGTTTTTTTAGGTCTACTTAGCGGTCATGCCATTGTTGATATTCACGATGAAGCATTTGCCCGACTTCATCTTGGAATTATTGGTTTAAATTTAGATTTCTTCCTGGCTAGAATCTGCTTTAAAGGATCCATGAAGTATGAAATCAATATACTGAAGGTAAGTATGAAGATTTATAACAGAACGTTTCATGGTTTCTTTACTTGGGCTTTCACAGAACTTCACCAGTAGATTGCAGCAGGTACAAAATGTCTAGCAATGTCTGATAGAAGTTCCCATGGTTTCCAATGTATTCGACTGCCTACTCAGACATCATGTACTCAGACGGTAGGGGAGGTTATTCCCAATTGTCTCAATACTAGAGGGTGGAATAGTTCGGGTAAATGTTGTTCAGGTGGCTGACCATTTTGTTTCACTATTGATATTCGGATAACCGTTGGCACTTATTGTTGTTAGTGTTCCTGCTGCTGCTGTTATTTGATACCGTGGGGCAGAGTGAGTGGGGGGGAATTAGATTATGCGACTTGTCATTGAGTCGAATGGCGTGGCATAGTACATCAGATGTGAGGTAATTGCCTGTCCAACCTCGTGATGACCTTGCACAGCTAAAGATTCCTACACGAACGCGTGTTATTAAATCATATTTCGACAACATGTTAGTCCAAAAAATGTCATGGTGATGAGTAGGCGTGTCTGATTTTGGACTCCAGATGATGTTCTGTTTAATTCATGATTTGCTATTTGATTTCTCTTATAGGAATTTGGAATTGACAATGTTAAGGATATTGTGAAAGTATATGATTCTGTGAAAAGTGGTATTGTCGATAACATAAAAGTTGTCGTGGATTTCTTCCGCGATATAATAAATGGAAAAATAACCATGGACACAATAATAAGTGATTTCAAGAAAGCCATTGAAGAACTTCCTAATCGGGTATAGGTTTTTCATTTAATATTATTATAGCAGTGATCTCGATTTGTTTTTCACAGACAAAAACTAAACAAAAAAGAAGCATATTCATTTTACGATGAATATTTTGCACAAAGAACATAAAAATACGGATTATATGAAATCAAGGGATCTAGAATATATAGACTGTACGCTATCTTGAACATCGATCCACGAGTTGAGACTGAAAATATTATTTGATCTTTTTTTGAGTGGGGGTGTGGCTGAATAGTTAGCATGCGTGCGCTGTATCATACGGCCTGCCATTGAGTCAACTGGCGTGGTTTCAAATCCCCGGTTGTACGTGGCAAGGAGTAGGGCCACCTGTCCAACTTCGTGGGTTTTCTCCGGGTACACCGGTTTCCTCCCACTGCCAAAGACCCCTACGCACAAGCGAATTATTGAAATAAAATTAAACCATATGTTAGTCTCTCTCTCTCTCTTTCTCTCTCTCTCTCTCTCTCTCTCTCTCTCTCTCTCTCTCTCTCTCTCTCTCTGTGTTTTGTTTTGATATACACGTTTTATTAACATATGTGTTGTAAACAGCTGGGTATCAAGTATATATATATATATATATATATACTTTTACAGGTTTTAAATCTGGGGAAGAAAGCAACGGAAGCCATGCTTGAACTTGGAGAAATAGATACAGCTGATTTACCTCCTTTTATTGTACCTGTGAAAAGATTTCTGACTCGAGTTACAACATTCTACAATGACATCAAAAAGGACGTCTTAGGGTTCTATAATGTAAGTATTCATGGGTTCTCGGTCATCTTTCTCACCGTGTAGCCTTCCTTTCAGTAATTTCGATAGTATTAATTATAAATAAATCTAATTTCAGAGATTATTCGAGACGGTTACAGTTATAATACCTCGAGCTGGTAAACAGATTTGGACCGCTATAAATGACGTCATCAGTGCATTCAAGCACTTCATGAATGATCCTCAAACAGCAGTACGCGATATAGGTAGAAGTGTGATCAGGTAAGAGGGTTATTTCTTTCACTGTAATTAAATCGATTACAATTAATACGAAACGGTACCCCCTTTTCTACAAGTCTCACTTTTCAAGCAGACACATAAAGCAAAACAAAAATTTAATATATTATTTTTTTTTTCTTTTTCTGTTATTTGAAACCCGCGAATTTGTAATGAATTAAGCATATGTTAATAATCTGTGAATGCATTAAAGTCTTTGAAACGCAATCTTAATAGAATATATCTTGGATAGGAATTTCACTCACCTAAATTAGGGTCATTACCTTACCGTTACACCTTTATGGAACACAATTTTAAAGTTTGCTTGAAAGAGTTGGGGTGTATGGTAGACCAAGCAGCTCTTTATTCAGTGTTCTTAATTTTTAATTCTTGATTCATAGTCCTTAATTCTTATTTCTTCATTTGTTGTCGTATTTCGACATTTGTACATTAAACTTGACATGTGTGTCTTAAGATCAATATTTGTTTTACAAATCAGACATTTGTCATATCAGATTTGTAAATTTTATTTTTGAAAAAACAGTTTATTTTAATATAAGCCAAAATTTAATTTAGAAAATCAGAAATGAGCCTACATTTAAATTTCATCAGAGACATACAACGAAAAACAAATTATCTCGAACAACAAATTTACAAATACAAGTGGACCTTTTCAAATATGGCTAACGAAATATGACCTCTGCTTACACCGTAAACAGATTATGTGTATTAATAAAACTGTGTGGTAAAGGATTTATAGATAATTTGTATGTATCAGAAAGTAAGGAGCAATGTAAAAGAAAATGAACACGACAGAGATTTGATTTCTTGACAATCTGCTTTTGAAACATAGCGGTTGGTTGGCGTAATTCCATGCTTTGCATATAGATATCTGTGTGGTTGGGATAAGTTCGGTGAATGCCTGTCGAAAATATCATAATTAGGCCATTCTAGTATTATTAGTTTGATTAATATGATGGTGATCAAAGTAATGCATTCTGTTTTAGTATTGGATTGGAAGTAAAAAGGCTTATAGATGCTGTCCATCGAATAAAAGACGCCTGTTTTTTTACGAAAGGTAAATCTATAACCACCGGATTAGCGTCAAGTGAAATACCATATGTTGCCCGATCGTCAAGTAGTATAGACGTCTAAATGTTTAAATACTAGACGCCCCAGTGAGAGCGCCACACTAAATTGAACATAGGTTGCTTTCGTGGCGGAACTGGTGGAACAAGAACTACAATTGATTTCAACACCTAAAATAAAGAAAACAACTTATGGACCACATATTTACCGATCTGATAGCAATGAAGATAACGCATTCTTTAATCCGGGGTATTGTTTGAACGGGGAAACACAGAATAGATTTAAATTTTGATTGGCGTAGCTGTCGTGTGTCAGAATGTACTGTAGAAAAAGATGAACCATTTCTTTTGAATAATTCTTATTACTTTACGGTACAATAATAATGAAATCAAGTCATATGCAGTTTGAAATATTTTCTGGTAATATTTCATAAAACGGTTATTTGACTATGATTCATCGATTGTTTTGATGTTGTTTTGTTCATTGTAGGAAACAAACCATACTGGTTTGATCTGAAGGGTGAACTTGAAGATCTGGATGAATTAAGAAGAGACACAGAGAGAGCTCTGTCATTGGGTGGGAAGATATGGCTTGAACGAAAATCCGACCGTGGTATGGATCAAGTAGCCAAATTTACCAAAGGGAAAATTACAATGGTTAGTTTTTTCATCACTTGAACACCAGATATCATTTATGTTTTGTTTGAGAAGTTGATCGGTTAAAATTGGTTTACTAATATATATATATATAACAGTATAATATTTTTATAAACTTTATTCCAGTCTGATCTGAAACAACAAGTATTGAAGAACCTCACACAAATCGTTAATGATATATTGAGACCATTGAACTTGGTGGAGGCATTGGGAGGAAGAGTGTTTAAGACATTTACGGCCACATTTAACTTAGTAACAACAGTCAAAGATGCTTTTGATAAACTTAAAGTGGGGTAAGCTTCTGTTTCTCTTTTTAACGTCACGTCTTGGTACAAGATGATGAAGGCATATGTCACAGCCTACCACCGTCATATGTTTTCAATAGATGCTACTTCTCAAAACAACAACTAATATAGTCATGCTGCTTTTTTCATTCAAAGGGATTTACAAATTACAAATCCTCCTGAACGTCTTGATGGAATTTATAGCAAATATGATATGCCTATATTGTGGAAGGTATTGCGTTTGTATGAAGTGTTCATTGTAGGTGATTAGGTCTGATGTATAAGTTGTTTGTAATAGTTAAAGTAAAAATGAAAGCAGTTGTTTTGTAATATAAAGGAGATGTATTCTAACATGAATACTTTCCTAGGCAACGCAGAGTTAACGATTCCGTCCTCGGAAGCTTGTTAGCATTTTCTGATGCCGTTGTAAATGTCATCGGACTGTACCCACCGATTTTATGTGTAGTTTCTCCTCCTGGCCCTGACAATTTTAAAGTCACCATTGCCAATGATTCTGATTGACATACATTCGCATTGCTTTTTGTTTAGATATCAAACAGCACGAGATCTGGTAGATCGGTTATTTGGACCAAAATGTCACAAGAACTTTCCCAAAAAGTATCGCACGCCTGGTGATATATGTCGAGGTTCTGGTACATATCCATCTAGTTTAGGGAAAGGCACAGAATATAGTGTTGATGGTGTTGATGTTTTGATCGAACGAGGACATTCTGTAAGTACAAACCATTTAAAGATACATTATGTAAGATTTAGAAACAGATCTAGCCATTCTTGCTATAATAGTTCGAAAATAGATAATGTAAAAAGAATAATTTGATAATTTCATTCATATTATTCTATTGTAAGTGAAGATGTTAGCCTTTGGAAGTTTGACAGACGTGTGCAATAACTTCAACCACGGTACTTGTTGATCAAAGCTATGTCTGGGTTTAAATCAAAGGATCGCTGAACCATTCTAATCTGTTTAATATCGGAGAAATCTGATGCCATCGAGAGTTGACTAAGGCTTGGATCCGTTAATTAATGTCTAATTAATATTTTAGAAAATATTTCAGGCCTAAAGAAAAACCTGCAATAGGCAGATTTTGCTCTTGCATAATGTATGTTTAACATGGGTAGGGGAATTTGCTCTTGCATAATGTATGTTTAACATGGGTCGGGGGACTGTTTTCAGATCCAATGTATTGATGACAGTGATTGAGAAATCATGCTGTATATAACACCAAAAAATCAAGACCTCTTTTTAGACACCCACATTTTTATGTGGAAGTATTGTCGTCGACCCTTCCTTCGGTCAACAATTATTTTGTGGACACTCTACAGGTCACAAATGACGTGTAGGCTTATCCCCAAAGGTTATCGTTTCCTGTCCATATTGGAATGTATCGGACTGTGGATTATGGCTCCGGATTGTACGTAGCATCACAATTTTAGCTTGTTCACCCTCTAGAGGTCACAATCGTCATCCGATGTTAAAAACCTTTTTTAAATATATCCCCGTTACACCATAATGAAGGCTGAGGTCATCGAAAGGAAACTGACCGACAAAGTGGCCACCCAATGTAAAAGTATGTATTACGAAAGTTGTGGACAAGAGGTCACAATTTTTGTCCGATTTCTATGATACTTTAAACTTATGATGATATCCCACAAATCTCAACTCTTTTCACTATTTACGCATTTCAGACCATAAATGACTGAATAATGGCCCCTCATTGTACGAAAAATCGCAGGTTGTTTTTATTTACCATGTTCTCTATCCATCCCTTGCAAAATGTGGGCTTATCTTGCATGGCAACCGCTTGTTTAATATTAAAGAAAACTTTCTCAAATTTCAATTACACGATCCCCAACACCTTTACAGGTAGTAGCGCCATTTCCCGGGAAGATAAGTCGAACCTCTAATAGTAAAGAAGTATTACTAAAGGCTGAAGGGGGTTCATTAAAAGATACAGAAATCATTATAACCAACGTTATACCAAATGGTAATATTCAAAGTGAACCGTCAATGGTAAGTTTAAATCAACAAAAAATAGTCATTTGTGACTTGTTCAAAACAGCGTCTTAAGCAATGTGTCTTCTTTTCTTTTCATTGCCGCATCCACCTGTATTAACTGTACATCTACAAAGTTCTATGCTTTACGTTTTTGGAAATTGAACTTAAACAGTTTCGCAACGGAATCGCCACTGACGACCGATGAATGTACACATTACACCACCCGATAAACTTCAGTTCTAGACTTGTTGTCAGCCCACGCATAAGCTAGGAATTGAAACTACGCCACTTTCCTGATTGTCGACGACATTTCCAAGACATCTTGCCAACCCACGAAACAAATAACAAATTGACTTATTAACAATTTTAATTTTAATCCATTTTATATTATATATTTAAAACTTTTAAATGTAGATCCAGGCAGGATCCGAGATAGGTAAAGCTGCTGGGTCAGTTTGCGGCAAGAAGGACGACCATGTCCATTTAGCTATGAGACGTACAACGGATGGCGGAATCATCAGCCCAGCTAAATATCTGCCACCACGTGTTCCAGGAATTCCAGGATGGGTTCAAGAATGTAACGACTATAAACTTGTATGGAAGGTGATTAAAACCGCGATAATGTCACAACCATATTAATATTGTTTTATATAAAGAAGCATGGGAGTTGGTAGATCTGGCGGTGTTTATATGAAATTGTGTGTGATTGTTGAGTAAGAGATAATTAGGTGATATGGGGAAGACTATTAATATGATATTACATGTATATACAATTATGCTCATTTATTTTAATATGATAATACCTAAACAATATTAGATTTTTACGCATGTAGTTGTGTATTTGCTAAATGCAAAACCGCCATCAATCTTACTGGTTGATCCCCATCAATCCTCCTTGTTTATTACCATCAATCTTCCTGGTTGATTACCATACATCTTACTGGTTTACCACCATCGATCTGACTGGTTGTTCACCATCGATCTTACTGGTTTACCACCATCGATCTTACTGTATTACCACCATCGATCTTACTGTATTACCACCATAATTGGACGGTATCAACTTGATTTTATATGATTACAGTTTGATACGATAGCCGAAGGACCGATCATAGGTGAAAAGGGGGAGGAGGAAGAGGAAGAAGAACCAGAAAGAAATGGAGACGATATAAAGTTTCCCACTGATTTAGGTTCACCATCTTCTTTTGTTGATGCCCAAAATCCATCAGAAGGATTAGGTGAAAATGGCTGTAAGTACATGTAAACTCCGTGTTCCAAAATAATAATAAGAACAAAATCCTATAGTGATACTATACTCGTCATTCAGCTTATTGGTTTCAAAACGAATATCGATCATTGGCTATTGTATTGATCCAGCAGTGACATTCACCATTATTTATTGATTAAGTAATGAAATATTGTTTTAATCATTGGTGGGTGTGGACAACGTTTACCATGGTAATTTTCCCACACGACAGTCGTACCTATAATATATTGCCTTAAGTAAAATCTATTGTTGTATTAGAAATGTAATACGATTAATTCAATTTTAGTCGGTGATGGATATTCGATGTTTCAAAAAACAAAGGAGAAAGCACCTAATTTCAAAGACAAGTTTAAAGGCTGTGAGTATTATTATGGTTTTGAAAGAATATAAAACACAACTGAAAATTGAGGTTTCTTACTGTAAATAACTAAAGCCCCCCATTCAGTTCTGTAGATTGTTAACGATATGTGTCTTTGAAACTTCACGAAATGTACCCATGAGCTGAATACTTTCCATTAATATCATTGTAAGAAAAGCAACGGAGAAAGAATTGGTATACACTGTAAAAAATTTCCGTTTTTTATGTCGCCGAATTCCGTAGTTTAACACATTTTTTCTGTTAATTGGTGGATTATTTTGAGAAATTGTGTTAAAAGAGTGAATTATTCCTTCAAATTACGTGTTTTATGTAATTCTGTGGAATATCCAGTATTAAACAGGAAACTTCCGTGAAATTTGGGGATAGAATATTTTATTCCCTTCTATAACGGACTTAATTCTGTTATTTTACGGAATAAACGGTTTAATGACAGGAAAGTTAGGTGAAATTCAGGAATATAATGTTTCATTCCGTTATATAACGGACTATTTCTGTTTTCAAATGCAACGATAAGAAATCATATACATATATAATCATTCCTAATAAGTATCATTTTATAGTATTCATTTCAATTTATTAACCATAATATGAAGGATCATATTGTGTAGAGTTTTGTATATTAATAGTCATGTATATCTAATTTCCATTATTTATAAGATCTATAAAGTGTTTTCTCATTCATCATACGGTAATCAGATTGTAAGTATTTTCATAAATGTGTAAATACAATTTTCAACGCTCTGGGAGAATAGGTTGCATTGTCTGGTAACTAAGCACGCTTAAATCTGGATAATTTAACCGAATGGCCAGTGTAATCCGGTTTGTCTCAACGGCAGAGTTAACATTTCTGCAAATTGATAACACCGCAAACTTACATCTGAAAGCCTCTAACCGGTCCTAACACTGACCATTATTAGTTGATAGATACGACCTTTTCTCGATGAGGGTATTCTAATAAATATTAGCGGAGAGAGGTTACGTAAAAATCTCGCTAGCACATCGGCGGAAACGGACGTTAAATAAAGCTATTTCGCACATTCTATGAAATATTTATCATTTTCAAGTCTAGGAAACAAAAATTACCAGGATTTATTTTTCTGTATTTGAAAATGGAATTTACGTTAATTGAGGGAATTTCTGTAAATTACAGGAAAAACAAATACGGATAAAATTTTCCTGGTAATTTTTGTTTCCGGAATTTTTTCCGTTTTTTCACGGATATTTTTGTTACAGTGTAGGCGGGAAATATGCCATTAATCAATATTGTCTTTTATTTCAGCATTTGATGATTTTCTCAAAAAACCAAGCAAATTTTTAGAGAAGTATTCTATCCGGAAATTGAAAATTGGTGCCATAATTAATTTGTTGGATATGCTTGGTTTGGCAGAGAGTAAAGCCAGTCTAGCAAACGTTATGTTGAGAATTAAGGTATGTACTTTCTGAGACAGTGACTCCTTTTTTAAACTCCATTTATCGGCTTTTAAACGTGCCAATCATACATGTATTTGTAGGAGATACTCGACAACACACATTGCACCAACCCCCATCAGATGACGGTGGATCAACTGAGAAGTGAATTAACAGAACGCGGTAAACCAACATGGGGAAATCGTCAAGTTATGATTGATAGATTGACAGCTAAAGATAACAGTAAGTTTAAAGGCTCAATACCGTTCTTGTTGCAACTGGCCTAATTTTTTGTCAACAAATTGTATTATTTTACAATATTCCAATTAATTGATGATACAATTTCCATTTAACACGCCTAATTTAAAAAAAAATAGGAAAAATTCAACTAAATGATTTGAAAAGCCGTAAATATATCTAGAATAATAGTTGAGAGAGACACATTATATTTACCAATCAAGTCAATGTGACGGCCATAAAACTTTTTAAAGGTTTTTGTAAGTTTAGTGCGCACGTATCGTTGTAGTTGAAGCTTTACGACAAATGCCTCGGTCTAATTAAAAAATCAGAATAAAAGGAACAAGCTCTCGCGTAACGAATTAGCTGAGACACAAACCCTCCGTAAGCTGGTGGTATTGTAATGTTACTACTAATAAATGGAAAGTTGACAATCGGAAAGTCAAAGTCATCATGCACGTTCATCATACAATTTAACACTCAGTTTATGACAATTGTCAAAATCGAGACGCAGATCCAAGTAGGAAGCGTAATTGTCACTGTCAGTGGTGTTTTTAATTTCGAGCTCATCGGGATATATGAATTCGACATAATCACTATAAATTTAGGATTATTCAGTGTTAAATCGTCATCGATATATCGATAAGTGAAATTAAAATGTCTGACAAATCGTTTATTTGTTTTTACATGGACCTTACCATGGTTTTTACGAGCGCTTGTATGTAATCGGCTTCGTACGAATAGAAAAATAAATCAGCAAGCAAAGGTGCACAGTTGGTGCCCATGGGGATACCCACCACTTGCTGATATATTTCCCCTCCAAATTCAACAAAGATGTTATCAATTAAAAAATCCAACATCTGAATTATTTTGATGGCGGCGAATTTGTTTTTGGAATCACTGTGATTCTTAACGAAATATGTGGATTTTTAATTAACAACTAAATATTGATATCTAGCAGTACCCGATTTAGACGAAAAAACACTGTGAATAATGTCGTTCAACCGGGCTTTTAATTTTCTATGTTATCTTATGTATGATGTATGAATTATTTGTCAACAGTGAAAGATTCAGTTCCAATCAATCATCAGTTCGTTTAACGTGGAGTATGTCCTTATTAAATCACCCTACGACGATATTCCTGAAGCAATGGGCCGAGAAATCCCTCTCTGACCATTGCTGGAATAGCGTCTGTTCAATGAAAGCTGTCACTTAAGTGCAGCAACTTGAGAGTCCTTCGTTTAATCTGGGTCTTCCCTAAAACTTTGGACAGTGATTTAAGGTATTAAAACGGTGAAAGTATGTTCGTTTCCAAACAGTATTGTTTACATTTCATTCGACTTGATAGCCTAGTTTGTCACGCAATTAGTTTTACTGCAGTATTCTGCTATGCACGGGTTAATTAGTCATAATAAAATCGTGAGCCATGACGTAACGTTATGTAAACATATTTGGTCCAATATTGGCACTCGTTTTAAATGTAAAGCTTTTGTAGGACAGTTGGTAGACGGACTACTGACCAATCAAAATTTAAAACAACAATATCCACACATAATAGCACTGTGTAGTGGGATTACCTCTAATCAAACGAAACGCTGCGCGGAGTATGCCCTACGACTAACATCCAAATTTTGGTATCACTTTAGGTATACACGTCAAATTACCTGGATAGATAATTCTTTTTAAAATATTAATGCTTTAATTTATTGATTAATTTCAGAGTGCCCAACAATGACATTGGATCTACCAAAAAATGTTTACTGTACATTTGATCAGTATTGTTTGGGTTTTGAATGTTGTGTTAGTTTTAAATTGTTTGTCTTTCTTAAAACCTACAAAGTTTACGCCAGATTGGAACCCTGCACTCTGATCTTTATTGTTGGCGTAAAGGGTGTCTCTGAAAAACGATTTAATGCTACCAAAGACATCTACGGAGGTAAGTCACTTAAACTATGTGAGCGGATAGGCATTATTATTATATTATGTTAATGCTAGGTTTCTGTAAAATAAAGGTATAATTGGTTTTTGGGTGTTCCCCAACATCAAAGCAGAGGATTTTGTATTTTATGATTCTTTTAAACCTCGGCATTTACTATTCGTGCGCGTCACTACACGTCAAAGTGAATTTAATATTAAATGGGGTTTAACGTCCTAGTATACCGAACGAACTTGGGTAATGGCGATGGGCGTACCGCGTGTTGTGAAGAAAAGCCTGTCATGCTGTAATTGTGACGCTATATACTATAGTTATAATTATTTTATATTTTTAGGTTTTAACACAGATTATAAACCCGGTGTTAGTGTTGATATTCTTGGCGGAGTGGAATTGATCATAAGGTAGGTAGTTTTCTTACTGTTTTAACAATCACTGCTTTTTTAATGATGTTCATAAACTAAAATTGACCGTTCGAGGCGGTATTCAGTTCATAGATTAAGGAAGCTCATGACGTTTTGGCCTTATTCACTAATAGCCCCGTCAATCTAGCGAAAACAATCACCAAACCTAGAGAAAATTGCAACAGATTTTTCTCTTCTCATAATTTAACATGGTTGCTATTTTCCAAGATGGTGGTGATTATTATACTAGTAGGGATATCTGACAAAGAAGTAATAGTCCAATAAATACATGGTTTGAAATTTAACAAATTATCCGATCCGTATTGTAAATCCGTCGACTTTTCGGGCAGAAATCGTGGAACATACCTTTTGTGTAGGTTGTGGTGTTTGATGCCTTAAAAACGCAATGTTGACAATTTTTCTGAATCCAACGCTATAAAAGCATATTTATTAATTTATTCTTACAATCAATATGGCTGAATTAATTTCAAGCGTGATACGGAAATATGGCTGAACAGGAACTAATAATTGTTTATTTGAACTGATAGAAACACGACAGTTACTAAACTGTAACACATGGTTTATTGCTCTATCCATTTACTTAATGTCTCTAAAAGAATACGGCAGTTAATGTTGACTTCCAAATTAAACACCCATTGAAAGCTTTGTTAAATCTTTCGATAATTGAGGATAGCGGCTTCTACAGTGGCCTCATTCCGCTCTACTCCACTGGCGATACCGAGGATGTGCTACGACGGAAATCCTTAACTATTTGTAAAACCCGACACGACCCAAGCAGCGCCACCCTTTAAAGCTGAGCCTCGTAAATTAATACATGACTTGGAGTGAAAATGTGCCACAAGTATGTTGTTGTTTGAAATCATACGATATGGTCTCACACATCATGCCATTTTTAGACATTCCGGGTACAATTGTATAAATGCCGACAGTAAATATAAATTCAAAATCGAGCAAAATTGAAAATGAAGCAGATGTGTAGGACAGGATAAACACGCGACAACCGTCAACGCCGTGGTATTATATGTTAAGTCTAGTACTGGACCAAATAGATCTCTTAGATACTCGGCACAAATAAGTCGACCAGGCGGTAAATGTCCCTGTTTGGGAATCTTGCTACAAAACTTCACAAGTTAAAGCTAAATCATAATATTCAACTTTATGTTATAGATGTATCGTAGAGAAGAGTGAGACAGCAATGTTGGCATCGATTTCAGTGGGGTTTTGTTCTACGAAAGATAATGACAATTGTTTATTATTTACACCTATATTAGATGACGCTATTCTGCCTGTTCCAATCTGCAACAACGACGGGACATTGACCATACCAGATGGTAAGTCGACCAAGTGTTAGTTAAGGATCTATGACAAACTGCACGATTTTTTATTGGTTGTGTGTTTTCATCTGTTGGATTTGATTCGTTTTGCTCAGTTTTTATTTCCAAGGACCTGACGTTATTAAACATGACCCTAATATACCATGCGTTCATATTTCTGTTTTAGTTGATTATCGAGATGTATTTAGCAGAGAAAAGACCAAGAAAATGTTGACAGATTCGGCAAAAAAACTTGCTGAGGAAACGAGAGACTTTACTCTGCAAGAAGTCATGAAACAACTTGGAATACCAGAGGTCAGTGAGGAACGTTTCGTATCACCAATTATTTTGTAGGATGCATGGCGTCTTCATGCCCGCGGCTACTGGGTGCCCTTACCCAATGGGAATAGAATCGATCGGTTACCCCAATGGACACCTTTCCACTGGACATGACCAGGAGTAGGGTGACCTCCCTAACCTCGTGGGGTTTCTCTGAATTGATATACATACATGTATTTATTATGTTTGAAATATTTTACATACCTATCTTAAGTCGATTCCCAGTACGTCTAATTCGTCCAAATATAAGTGAATCTGAAACATTTGAAAAAATAATTTGTTATTGTGATAAATTGAAAGTTCCAATTTCACTTTTTCTAAGAAAGTCAAAATATAATTATTTCTATATTTTTTGCTCAAAAGGTTGTCAACTCACTATTATACGATCATGGACAAAATTTTGGGGGGGTTAGAAAGGGCGACACTGGTTGATTGAGGAAATAGTTACTCAATTACCTCCCTTGTTTTCCCATTCATCTCCATGGACGGCAATCTTCAAACGTTTGAATTTGAAGTTGAAAATGATATTTTTGCCAATTTCTCAACTGGCAATAGTGAATTATAGGATTAATAGGATTATTCTTTAACAAGGTAGGACTGTTTATAGGTTCAATCTATTTTGGGGCTTTATTTTAATAAATTTTAAAAATATAACTTAAAAAAATGCTATTGGAACTTGAACTGATTAATGCTTTAAATACACGTTACGTTTTAGGTAATAATTGTTTATTCAATTCTAGGATCTGTTAAATCAAACCCCACCCTGCTCTAGACCAGAAATGCTAACCGACGCCATATTGAAAGAAAGACTCATAGAAAGAAAATTAACCATTAATGGAAGCAGAGAGCAGTTACTAGATAGATTGACGTACTCAGAAAAATGTATGTTTGTCTTTTTATTGTCCACCCAACCCTAACTATTCACGACCTCATCCGATTACCTGCCCGTCGTAAGATTTCGTATTTTGTCAAGCGGTGTGGATTGTTCCTACTTGGTTTTATGATATCTGGTAAACACGAGGTTGCATCGCACAATGGTGACTCTATTTGAAGCGATTCAAATGTTCAATTGATACAATTAGCGGCAGTGGATTAAAATAATTGCTATAGTATTCAATAAAGTATACGGATTTATTTAGAATTCCAGACCACGGGAATATTTCTAACACTTGGGAGCCACTTGTACGCTGTCTACCCAAAAGGTCGCATACGTGAGTAGGCATTACATATTACACGATAATGTTAGATGTCCAGAAGCTATAGATTCACCACTACTCTATACTCGGGAGCTGGAGCCTGGATATGGATCTTAAAAGACTATCGACTTCTTTGAACGTTTATTTGATCTTGAGATACTGTATATTTTCAGCTTGTAGAATACTGAACCAATCCATTGTATTACCAACTATAAAAAACGATAAATTAAACAAACTGATTTATCTACAAATATCAGACGATTGTCTACATATACAGGCCTGTCTAGATGTTAAACTGACAACACATCTACTCAACTTTACCAAATCTTTTCAAGTTTATGTTAAATTAGATCCGTGTAACTATATACTCACAGTGGGCTTTGAGAAATATTCACGTACAATTATACTTATTGGATATGATTGGGGTAAGATATTGTGATCTTGTTTGTTTAGCAGTTGTTCGGTCTGAATAAAATAATCCAAAAGTAACACATACAAAGGTATATGGTTGGGTTTCATTTGTCTAATTCACCAGAACAATTTCCACCGTATGATGATAAATTGGGATATTTTTAGTGAAAGCAACCAATATAACCCTGCGAGAATCGTTGCTAAATCCCTAATATTTTATAAGAAGGTTGTACGTTACATTACACAAACCCACCGTCTATACTCGTTAAGATCAGATTAGATGTTATTCCACATGCGAAACAAAACAAAACAATTGTACATTTTAGTTAGAATTAACTATAAATGTGGCATAGCAATTTGGACTATTTTGACAGTTAATTAGATCGCAAAGTTTATGTACTACTGGCAGGCACCCGGCTTCGCCCGGGGCCCAAATTCGCCGGCGGCTCAATTCGTCCGGGGCCCAAATTTGATTTTATTTGTATAGATGGATCGCGGCGACGAAGCGTGATGGGAGAATTTGATTTTATTTATATAGATTACACAAATTTCTAGGTTTGTGTTTATAACCTTTAAATTTGCATTAGATGCGTATCAGATAAAGCTTTTCAATAATAAGTGGAATTAGTGTATTAATCAATTTGGATTAAGTTGGTGTACTTGTTTTATCTTCTCTTAAATTATATATAGATGTCGAGAAATATTTGTTGCATCTTTGAAGAGAATGCTGTATATAGTTTATTTATGATTTTTTATTTTATTTTATATTTAGGACGAGAAGAAAAGATTAGTATTGGAGATTCCATCTCAGTCGTGTAAGTTGTCATCCACAACCATGAACCATCATGAATTTGTACATTTTTAAAGAGTCGTATAATTTTTTTTAGATTTCCACAAACCCATAAAATACATTCGATAGTTTAAAAATATTTTAGCAATATGTCCATTTTTTCAGATTAACTATTCACAGTAACGCAGCGGAAAAGGTTTTCATTATTAATGTTGGTGGTAAAATCGAATCAAATGGAAATACTATGATTGATGGGCGATTTATTGATGAAATGAAAATACCAATACCAATATGTAACAATAACTTTACACTGCCAGGTAGCAATGATCATTTGATTATTTAAACTATTAATGACCTGATATAGCAATTTGTTATTCTATAATTATAGTTATCTGCTTTATTTAACAGGTAATAAAAATGCATTATATTTGTTGGATATTTTCACCGTTACTTGTTTTATAATAAATACGTGTTTGCTTATTTTAAATAGGAAGTGGAACAATTGCTGACTTTGCCAGAGCAATGGGTGGAAAACTGTCGTCGGCAGCATTAGACCTGATCTTAAAGAAACTAGGCTTGAATGTAAGTTTAATCGTGAACGAACAATGGGTTTTATCTCAATAGATAGTCTAGTCACAACCACGGTGGACAGGCTAATTTATATCTTCATTTGCAAAAGTTGTATATATGCAACATGTTTTTTGTGTTATATGCATAACGACGTGTGAAATTTTGTTGAAAAGCTGAAGCTGCAGTGGTTAAACTATAGTAATTGTTATCCATAAGTAGTGTGTTTTTGTTGGGGTTATTTCATCAATTTTAACTTTTGTTTCAGAGAATATTTGGTAATGGAATATGTCAAATGGCGACAAAACTAACAATGGGTGAGTGAATGTAATTCAAATAATAATAATAACCATACGTCATAAGGGGTGAAAACAAATATGGTATTTCAATGTACATGTATTAATACTTTTCTATCTGTATTATATGTTGTAGATTGTGAATGGGCTATAGATGTTGAGAAATATCTACCCGTAAAACTGCAGGATAAAATAACATGTGCTATGGCTGATAGTTGTTTTGGTCTCCACTGCTGTGTGGATTACCGGTTTAACATACCCTATGTTGATGAACCTATCGAGAAGAGTTTGCTCGTCTTTGTTGAGTTTGAGCCATGCACCTTTGTTATTGATATAGGCTTCGGTACCTTCCGCTATAAAGAAACACTGCTGACGTATGATTGGGGTTCGTACTTTTATAATTTGTTCAGTTTCTAACTATAATTCATTATCACAAAGGAATGGAGAATTGCCCCCCCCTCCCCACATTATGGAATTATTGTTTGTTAATTAACAAGTTAAGTTTTCACATGTATTTTATACGTTTGATGTGGCTTTATACTCAACGGCTATCTTGTAGTCTGAAAATACCTGTACGTACAATATTAATACATTTGACCTATTCTGCTTAAAGGAACTCCATTGATGTTGACAATTGGAACTGGTACGCCTGCACCAATTACTATTACGTAAGTGTGTATAAGTTTATTTGCGAAATATTCATCTTTTGTGTATTTGTTTTTAAATACGCATTTCCATCATTGGGAATTATAATTCCTTTATTCACACCCATGAGCTTGTACAGGTGATCCAGGAATCGAAAACACCCAAGTTGACTTAATGACAGACCTTAGACCTTAAGATACAACGCGCACGCGCTACCCGCTCGGCCACTCCCCAACGAGAGAATTCTAACATTAAGAGAACGTTTCCCGACGTGATTATTGCCTCGAATGAATATGAAAGCAATGGACATTAGGCTTAATACTTAGGTGCCTCATAGTGTTATTTTCGAGTGACATTTTCCATTTTACAAACGACTGTTAATTAATTATGTTAAAAAGTTTTTGGAGTTACCGTATGAACGAAGATTAATTACTTTGATTTTTGGTGACTGTACGATGTAAGTGAGAGTCTAAAGCCAGGCTGACACTTGCACGACTTTTGGTCACGATTTTTCGTGGCCATCAGTGTCCACATTGACACGAACTGGCACGACAAGTTCACGCATAGTGTGCGCATTGTTTACGCACTTCCCGCATTGGCACGACGAGTTTGCGCAAATCGGACGGTGTCGTGCCGACTCGAGTCGTGCCAATGCGCGCCACGGAATCGTGCAAGTGTGAGCCTGGCTTAAGATCCATACAGCTAAGGTTGTTCTTATCTATATTTAAAGCAAATCGACGCCGACATTTTTAGTCCAATGGTTATCATTGTTGTCATTGCCGTCTCTCTGATTGTTTCAGGTATACGATATCTCAGTATTCTAGCGGATTCGTAATAGATTTAAATATACTGGCATGTATTCCGATGGATGGTAAAAAATTCTGTTTCCATGAAGATGGTATTAATCTGATGAAAGAGGCGAGAATACCAGCCTGTGATACAAATATACCGACTAACATCACTGATCTCGGTAAATAATATTTTAATTAGTACGAGTTTTTCGTCGATTTGGTAATTGTCAGATAAAATTTAACAAACCCCAGAGACTGTATATTAAACACAATTAATTATTTCATTTACCTCAATGGCGGTGAGCAATTTTTATTTGTATATTTTTTTTTAAATATTTACGGTAAATCCTAGAATCATATGGATGCCGCCAATCAAAAGGAGACTTAGATACTTGTTGACGGTGTACTTGAACCTCATCTTTGCGCATATGCAACTGGAGACAACTGAGAGGATACGATCAGTTGCCAATTTGAGACTGAAAAGACACATGTCATTTGCTTATGGCAACTAGTTGTACTCTAAACTAGTCGATTTACGCACAAACTGTTTGCTTAAAGTTTATACAACCAAGAGGTCACGCGAGCAGGCACTTCATCAGCATTATCTGCCTCTTAAAGAACGTATATATACAGCTATCGATATTTTAGGTACAATTTCAGCTAAGTTCAGATGCCAGTTTTTTTATGTATATAACGATTTATTTGATTGGTCGATAAAAATAGCAGACAATTTGAATATGTGTTTCCCCATGGATGAACTCAGAGGTTTGTGGTGTGGAACGGCATTGGACCACTGGGGATACCAAGCCTGTCGCCCTCTCTGCTATAAAAGAACTTCAAATATAACAATATAGAATTTGAATTTAAGCAAAAGGTATAAGATTCCTTAACACCTTTGTTTTTGTTGTCTTTATAGATTTTAGCTTAGATGCCTGGAAAGAGAAAATGGGACTTGAATTAGACCAAAAGCTAGCATCGTCAGCTGTGACACTGTTGTTAGAACAATTAGGAATATCACAATATTTATTAGATGAAAAATGTGACATCAAACGAGCACCTTATTCGTCTCACATCAATGGGTGGCGAAATGGTAAGCATGACACGATATTTAACTGTTTCTATTATCCATGTATATCTATACAGTCAAACAGGAATTGTGTAAGGCTATAATTGTAACGGTCTTGCGAATAGTAGATACGACACTGGGAGATATAATCCTGCTGGACTAAATAAAAGCTGTGGCACTTCCCTGAACTTCAAAGTAGACCCTACTTTGGACCGTCCACCTGAACTTCAGGCTGAGTTTTCTAAAAGTCAAAACTCAGGAAACCGTGTTGTTCCGAATATTTCTTATTTATACCACTAATACATCAAACTGCATACGTTGTTTTAAACCCTCATCTGTAATAACTCTAAATAATTTTCTTTCTACAGTCTGAGTTTCGCGAGCCCAGAACTCAGACCCAACTGCTGAAAGGCAATATGGTGTCGCTAGCAAACCAGCATCATGTCTCCAATCCCTTGACAATTTTAATTATTTTTCAGATTGTCCTAAGTCATTAAAGAATTTACCCAAACTACCAGAAGGTTTGGTATGCCATCTAGGTGAAACGTGTACAGAAATCAATTGCTGTTTTCATGTGGAGTTTTTAGATATGTCTTTCCACGCTTTTCTGAATATTGACACGTGTGATTTTTATGTTGAAGCCGGTATTGAAACTCGAGTTGTTAAATATTCACTATTAGAAGAGGAAACCCATCTTAATAAAGGTAAGTTGTGAATTATTTTGTATTTATGATTTTCCTGTTTCCATTACTTGGTATATAGTATTTCCATATTGATCAGTCACCTTTTAATTAAACAGGTATTGATGGCAAGGTGAAAATATCAGACTTTTTCCAATTGGGGTAAGTATGACTATTTCTTAAATAAATAGATATTGTGCGAACATGACTATGATTCAAGACTTTGAATTGTTTGTTTATTTGTGGTCTCTAAAGTATGGTGTCCGTGTATTACTATTATATTGGCCGAGGAGGCTTAATTATTCTTACAGCAGTTGTTTGAAATGTAATAAGGATTCATAAAGATTTTGAAAAACTTATTTGTTCGTCTATTTTTATTAGATATGGTATAAGAAAAACGGATAAGACATTCCTGATTGATTTGACTATAAAAGTCTGTTTTGATCAGAATAAATGTCAGATAGATTTACCTGTAATGGTTGGAACACAAATCCCACAATTTACCTGTACACTTGATGTTAAAGGTATGTTTCAGACACAATATAATGACCTAGCATCAGACCGATAAAAACTTCGCAAATGTCTCGGACTGTACGTGTCACTCGTGGCCTTATTAGCTTTTGTTGCATAAAATCTCTAAGCACGTCATTGAGGGGCTTCTCTGTGCAAAGTTTGGGAACTGTAAGGTTGTAACTTCCACAATAAAAACAGCTTTTAAAAAGTTAATATCCTAATTGCGTTATTAATATTGGAATAGGGTTTTCTCTCATATCTCAAAAACTAAATCCGACATATTTTGAGACTTACACCTTTCAGAATTATGTTATTGTTATATATCTTCTCTTTTATATAAATATTTGCGTAACATTCGAAGACATGCTTCGTACCGCTAAATCCAATCCTTTTGAACATTCACATATTATTGTTTGGGAGTTCAGATTTTATATTATATTACAGGTTTCTCACTGTCTGGATGGGCTCTTTCAAGAGGTATAGATTTGGCTCAACATTTAACTAAGCAAGTTGTACGCTTCCTACTGGAACAACTGGGAATAACTGATCAATTGTTAGACCATCCTTGTAGCCGCGACAGTCTTAAATATCAACCTTCTGATCCAAATAACTGGAAAAATGGTAAATATACAAATGGACCGTTTAAAATGTTTACTGTAAGTGATACTAAAGCAATTGTTATTTACTGATTTATGTACGGTTTTAACCTGCTCCTTCCATCGCAGTAATTGGCCTGTATTACTGGATAAAGTGACGAGGTGACCGAAAATGCATACTGAAGTTTGTCATTTCCAATTGAATTGGCTTGTGTATAATGGTTTTTTTTTTAAACAGTTAAATCCATCTTAGTGATATAATTATGTTCATAAACACATCCGTTCGTTGTTCTAGATTGTGCAAATATGGAGAACCTTCCAGCTATCAAAGGTCCTGTCAACTGTTATATACCTGATTATTGTACTGGTATAAACTGCTGTATTGATAACAACCTACTGGATCTTACTATAAATACATACCTCTATATAGATACATGTAATTACGTCATATATGGTGCTATTGAGAAAATACAATTTAAATATTCAATACTTGAATATGATTGGGGTAGGTTCATTACGTTATTTTTAATTGAGGATTTAGCATTTATAGTGCGCCCTTACATAATAATACATTGTTACTTTGTAAAGTGCCCCTGAAACCCGTATATGAAAGGAGCACTATAATGCTGTAATAGTAATACATATCCTGTAATAGTAATAAATAGTAATAAAGAATTTGTATATTTTATCTCTTAGTCGCACAATTAAAATATAACATAGGACCGGTCGTGTAATCCTTGATGCCTGTGGGTGAAAGACCAAAATTATACCAAACATTAAATATTATTGAAAATACGATAGAAACGATAGAAACGACAGAAATATATATTCCTCGGCTATTTGTTATAAAACACCGCGAATATTAAACACAGCCCTGTTCAATCCAAAACAGAAAGATGACGATGTTCATGAAAAGTACATTAAATTTGTTATTTCAGGTACTCTCAAAGTACAAAAATTAAGTGAGCTTATATTCATCAAGTAAGTTCATTGTGTAAATATATTTGTGTTATAAATTGATATATATGTGGATGCTGCGTGGTATAGGGTATTACGGCCTGATATATCTATTATTTTAATTTCAGATATAGAATAGATCGCCTAGTGAGTGATGAAATATATATTGTTGATTTGAATATCAAGATGTGTCTACAAGGATCAGCTGAATGTGAATTAAACGTTACTATATTTAATCAGACCAGATTACCAATTCCACTTTGTGACATGGTCAAGGGTTTCAAAGTAAAAGGTAGTTCTTAAAATTGTTATGCCTTAAGAGATATGTAATTGACATAAATAATGAATTTATGAACTTACTTTTATTGCCATCTATAAGTTAGAACACAGTATATCGCGTGTACGTTTGTAGATTATTAACCAGATACAATCTGGCCCCAAGTTCACAAAGCATTCTCAGACTTAAATTGAAAATTTACTCAACTTTCTATCACTATTTATGAGAAATATCTTTGATTCAGAAACACAAAACATTGCACATAGTTTCTTATTGATGTATTTGATACATTAAAAAACAAAAGGTTTTATAAAGGGCTACATTTTAGTTAAAATAAGGCAAACAATTTTGGGTAAATTCTCAACTTAAGTCTGAGAATGCTTTATGAACTCGGGGTCAGGGAAATATATCATAATCAAACAATCAAACAACTACTTGAATCAAACCCAATCTTAGGTATACCATTACATTGTTTCAGAGAATTCTACAAAGGAATTCCACACGGAACCTAATATAACACATTCATACATGTCCTGTACTTTGATTGTATTGATATGTTAAAAAGTGATGTTTGTAATTAGATCAAAATAAAAAAAAAATACACGAATCTATTTAGCAGAACCATATGATTAATACTGTGCTTTATTTTACAGATTTTTCATTAAAATCATGGGTAGAAGAACGTGGTGGAGATTTAACAGTTACATTGTCAAATCAGCTGATGGATTACCTCGGGATAACAGATTATCTCCATAACCAGCCCTGTAACATTTTTACAGAGCCATTTAAAACAGCAACTACAAGCAATGGATGGAAAAATGGTCAGTGTGCTGTTCCATATTTGGTCATTTTATGTTACATTTTATTTTGTAATTAAGTGCTTGGGCTCGGATGTCGCCATGTTTGCTTACACTAATCTCTTTGGTATGAATTTTGTTGATGTATGTGTGCATGGGGATGCGACTTTAGTTTTGAATTACGAATGGGTATTTGGATCCATATACTACATAGCAGTTTTTGTTCTTTCAGACTGTCCTAAGAATATAACCTTATCCACACTACCAGATAATGTAGGATGTTATATACCTGATTATTGTACTGGTGTAATATGTTGTACTAATATACATCAAATCAGACGAACATTCCAAACCTATTTACTACTGGATAACTGTAACTACCAGATGAGTGTTGGTATAGAAAAACTCAACTTTAATATTTCTCTTATAAATTATCAATGGGGTAAGATGGATCATATCTTTAATAGTACTCTTATACGAGGGTTTACTGAAAAGTCTACGATTCATTCAATGATTGTACTTGTTGGTGCCAAAAATTTATTTCAACCCCAACAATGCAGTATTAAATAGGGTAAAGTAATAAAGGTTATATTAGCTTGTATATACCAATATATTATTGTTTTAAAGGTAAGGAAGAAATGGTTGATATTGGTGGTATATTTACGACAAGGTAAGTAAGTATAATACTAAGACACACGATAGAAATAATCTCATCACTTGTAATTCAGCTGAATTATGGAAGAAAAACTCATGTGTTTACTAACTAACTGTTGTTGAATTATAGATTCAGTGTAGATGATTTGAAAGGAGAAGATGAATTTATTGTAAATATGAAACTTAGTGCTTGCTTCGCTGCTGGGGATGAATGTAATATGGAGATTCCCATCTTTAAAGATACACGAATACCAAAGATACATTGTGACTGGAATGAAATCTCAAACAGTATGTTAACAGATGTATTAATTAAATTTTTCATTAAACATGCATTGTGCAAGAGCAAAATCTGCCTATTGTAGGTCTTTCTTTAAGCCTGAAATGTTATAAAAACTATCAATTAGATTAATTAACTTATTCAGACCATAATCAAATCTCGATGTCGAGGCTAGCATGAGATTTTTGTTGGATTGTAGTTCGATTCACTGAAATATTTACCAATAAAAGTGGATAACCGAGACTACTGGTTTTGTCTTACCGACTTTTGTAATGATGAACGAGGCTAAGCGGAACTTTCGTTTCGCATAGTACTAAGTTAATAGTGGATCAATATGACTGAAATTTTCAGCAAATTGCCTTTAGATTAGCTAGTTTTTAACTATTGTAGTGAGTACTGCCAACTCGTTATCTAATCTCCCATAATGTATCTTTAACCGATAGTTTGTGATAATCCGGTGATTTATAGATATTCTGTGATTTTAAACCAGGTCTAACTTATCCAAGCAAAACAAGTAATCAGAAAAAAGAAAAATGATTAGGCCTATGATGCATATATTTTTTGATTTACAGGATTCAACCTATCTAGATGGTTAAAAGAACAAGCCGTATCAGTGGACGACGAACTCTCAAATACTATGGTTGATAAATTACTGGACACATTAGGTATGGCGTCGTATCTCCAATCACCAATGTGTAACCATACCGCTATAACGTCGTCTTCCACCAGTAGGGGATGGAATAATGGTAAGCGAATTTATTTCATTTTTAAACATCAAAATTTGTCAGTTTTGCAAAAGACGTGCGGCCAAGCAAAACTTCCAATCTCATAATGTTTATTTTTTCTATACAGTTGCTATATTATTGTTCACATGTTCTAGACATCGTCAGATTTATTCTGTCAAATGTAACATTAACTTGGGGGGTTGGGATGGCCTAGTGGTCTAGAGTGCCGCGCTTCGACCTCTATATATCTGGCCGGTCACCTCTGGCTTGTGGCTGTGGTTTCGATCCCCGGAGAAAGTGTATGTCGCATGGAGATAGGGGCGCCTTCTCAACCTCGTGGGTTTCCTCCGGGCACTCCCACTGCTAAAGACCCCTACGCGCAAGCGAATTATTGAAATAAAATGAAACCATATGTTAGTCCCAAAATGACCTAGTTTGTGTCGAGTGGACATTAAACCCCATTTCTCTCTCTCTCTCTCTCTGTAACATTAACTTGAAAAAAAACTTGCATAAGCGATTTTACATTCAATAGACGAACGAATAACAAATTGTACCGTGTTGGGAATCTCTGATATTATTGTTTTCTTTATTATTCAAAGGAATTAAGTTATACGATAAATTATTAACACCTTATATACTTTAGAATGTCCAGTGGAGATGAAGTTACCTGGTTTACCAAGGGATCTAACATGTAACATACCACAACATTGTACAGGAATATCTTGCTGTGTATACGTTCCTTATCTACGTCGATCATTTAATATACTAGCCGATGTCAACATGTGTACCCAGACCATGACACTCGGTGTCGAAGACTTTAAAATCAAAATATCTCTTGTAAATTACAAATGGGGTAAGTAAATGTAGTACCTGTAACACAATATGATATGTTACGTCTACAAATCTACATGATGTTTTTATTATTGTCGCAGGGAGTCAGGGTCGCTCAGTGAGTAGGAAATTTGCCTGCTAACCTAGAGGTTCCTTGTTCGATCCCTGCGTTGAGAAAGTTCTTTGGGATTTTCCGCCGTGATTCACCCTTGTTTGTGGTGTAGGACGAAAAGGCCCAGCAAAGGACAACGCGTAGTCGTTGGGATAGGCAGAAAACCGAAGGTTCCATGTTCATATATGCACATAAAAGTACCCATGACAGTTGGAATTCGAAAAAAGGCAAAATTCCCCTCAGACTCAGAGCACACTGCACTGCGTATATGCCAGTCTTCATTACTTCATTAACCGGGGGGGGGGGCAGAATAGTAGGACTTTAAACCCTATTTCATTTCATTTACTTTTGTTATTGTCTATCTAATTGTCTTGTCCCAAATTAGGAAAAGTATTATCATACCATAAAACGAATTAGGCCATACTCATTAATTTTACAAAATAACCTATGATATATTAATATAACAACCAACTTACAGAAACAACCATGCTTATGTATTTGACTCTTCTATTCTTCAGGTCAATCGAACAACTTCAATCTGAAAGGCGTTATACGACTCGAGTAAGTGATTGTGCTATCAAAATTTGATCGAAGACATTATTTAATAACACTCCCAGAATACGAAACAACTCTGTTTAAAGCCGCGAGCAAATTCATGATTTACAGAAAAAAATATTTTAATTGCCAAAATTCAATCTGATTATTTAAGCTATATCTCTGAGCTCAATTTGTATGAACACAAAATTATCTTCCACAATGCTTGATAGCAGTATAACATTATTATGAATTTGTTTTCAGTTATGCTGTGTATAATTTGGAAGGAGAAAATGAATTATTACTGAGTATGAATGTCAGTGTATGTTTTGAAAGCAACAAAACTTGTAAGTTGTCCCACACGCTTCTAAAGAATGCAAGGCTACCTATACAGCAATGTGATTGGAATTCCACCATTGGAATACAAGGTATGATTAACTTGAACTAAAAATTATATTATTATAATTTCTCAAACAGCTGATTCAATTTTATAATGTGAACGTTTCTAACTATATTATCTCAACAGTCATAACAGTAAACTGACAATAGATATTTATGGCCTGGAATTCCATTGCACTTTAGGAATTGTTGATTGTTTATATTGATTGATTTACTTATTTTCTATATTTAAGGTTTTTCTTTGAGCAACTTTATGAAGGATGAGAATGTGCAAGCGGGTGACGTTATTTCTGATCTGACTTTGTCAAAGATGTTTGAAATTCTTGGTATTTCCAGTTACCTGTTACACCCAGAATGTGGTCTAAATAGAAATCCATATAAACGTTCTGATATTAATGGATGGACATCTGGTAAGATGTTGTTAATTGTATGATTTAACCGATGAACCAAAAAATTCATCACAGAGTTTAAACAAATATCAAGCAAATTGGCAAATACCTTAAAAAAAAATAATTTTTAAAAAATGATTTTTTGGTATAACTGCATTACGTTATCCCAAGTATTTCCAATGAGTTAATCACAATTATTATTGATGACAATATCTGTAGAATTTAAAAGATCATCCAGAACATAGAATAACCAACTAATTCAAGTGATAGTTTGACTGTGTGACACGGGTCGTGGGGTGTATTATCTATTGAATTCAATTCGACTCTGTATTTTCACAAATTAAGTCAAATGTATGTATACTATATTAACCGTTATATAAGAACATATTTCTGTTTATCTACAGATTGCCCCGTAACGGGTTTGAATTTTAGCATGTTACCAAATTATGTACGTTGCCATGTTCCTGACTTTTGTACTGGTGTTGATTGCTGCACAGATGTCCCAGTGATTGGATATTCATTCAATATGAAGCTCTACATAAACGCTTGTGATTTTACTCTGACGCTATCCATAGAGAATCTTGTTTACAAACAGAGCCTTTTACGTTATAAATGGGGTAAGATTTTAACACTTTATATCAGCGTGTAGGTGTATAGGTGAAATCGACACTGAATGACTAAACAATTTAGTTTAATGACTAATGAATACCATAAAGTTGCGGAAATTCATAAACCTTTGTTTTTATCAGGTAACACAGAACAGTTCAACATTAATGGTATTATTGGTGTCGAGTGAGTATTATAATTATCTGTTTATTCTCCTGTAAAGTTGCGATGACTACTAATATTAACCAGTTCTATGTTATATAGTAAATGATTTCATTACTTTAATACTATATACTGTGTTATGTAAGTCATCCGTGGACAACGTATGATATGATTACTATTTGTGTTTTTACAAGATACGTCATACATCATTTGGAAGGTGCAAAGGCATATATAATCAGCTTAACGACTTCATTTTGTTTTGATACACCCTGTCTAAAAATACCAGTGTTACAGAATGCAAGATTACCCATATTGGAATGTAACTTTGGAAAAGATGATATTTCAGGTGTGTGTTTTTAAAATGTCTGTTTAATACATTTGTCTATGTACATATAATATGACCTTTCTTGCTTTCTTGAAACCCTCGTATTGGCTTCTGATCCATGTGCATATAGATTTCAAGTTCCTATGTTTGACGTAGCTATGTCAACGGGGAATAGCATTCGTACTTTGAAATTCCAGCATCAAAACTTCTTCTACATATCATCATCAAAAATAAAACTGTTTTTAGATAGCAGCTGCACCAAACGGTGGAACAGTTTACTTCAAAATATTCACGACAGCTAAACCCTTACAAGTATCAAATCCCAATTAAAAACTGATTTGTTCAAACAATGGGATGCTGACTAAATTTAATAGACATTTATTATTTATGACAATATAGCTGATACAGTTCTATGTTAATACTACTCACAATTCATTTTTTCTTTTCAGAGTTTTCTCTGTCTGCATGGCTAACAGACAATGGCGTCAGTGCAGAATATCAAATGACGCCTGTTCTCCGATCCAAACTTCTTGATGATATTGGAATATCTAATTACCTGAATAAATGTCAATGTGATACCACTAAAGGGGATTACACAGATGCTGTTGATGGATGGAAAAAAGGTTAAATGAATTTCTACATTGGTACCTTTTATTCCATAGCTTTGTTTCTTCATTGCTTTGGCATGTGTATGTTAAAACGTAATATACATGCTACAATAAATTACAAACGTCAAAGCTACACAACTTCTATGTATCATTTTTTTTATTTACAGATCAACAAAATGTCAGTGTTATGCTACCACTACCTGAGGACGTAGCGTGTAATTTGCCAGCTGACATCCCTGGCGTTCGGTGTTGCTTTTCCGTGACAATACTAAACCGTTGGATTGAGATATTCGTATTTGTAGATCCATGTAACTTTATTCTGAGAGTTGGAATTGAACAATATCAATTTAACAGAAGCCTTATTGGATATCAATGGGGTAATTATGACATAGTGTTATAAATATTTCGATAAAACTAAGGGGTCTTCCGTTATATCCGCTATTATCGTAGAGACGTATACATAATCTAAATATGGTCATCGTATTATGCAATGGCAGTAAATGTAATGTACTGTAAATATGTATAACTTGTATTATGTGACAATATATGCCGGAATTTTGTAAACTGAATATATCATTACCATCACCCAATAGTCCGTGTAATTAAAGTTGAAATACAAAATATGGAATTCAACGAAAACGAGCTTTAAACTCCATTCTTTTATTATTTATTTAGTTTTCATAATTTTGAATTGCTATACTAACGAAATAATTTCATTTTCAGGATCATATGAACGTTTTACTTTGCGAGGAGTCGTCAATGTTGAGTAAGTAATTTTAGGCTTTAAAGACGCACTATGTACAATTTAAATTCTAGTTAAAAAATAGATAAAGAAAAATGAATATTTGAAAATGGACGAATATATAACTTATATCGTGTAGAAAGCATCGATTGTCCATTATTGTTGATGTTTTAAATCTCGCTAGGGTTCAAATTCATGCGATGTTCTAGACATTTATTTGTGGGGCTTGTCATCTGAATAAATATTAAAGATTGTAATGTATATAACATTTGAAGCCAAAAGAAAGAGTACAATAGGCAAGTTTTTGTTTATTAGTAAACTTAACCTTTATTTTATATCTTTCAGTTTTGTTATTGATGATCTACGTTCTGAGAAGATGTATTTGTTGAATTTAAATCTAAGTGTTTGTTTGGAGGCCAATGAATCGTGTGTCCGTTCCTTTCCAGTTTTAAGAAATAGTAGAATACATCGACAGGTGTGTGACTGGGATACTACTTCAAGCGTTAACGGTATGTATTGATGACTAGACACAGTCATCATCCAATTCAGTAGCTCCCCATTTACATATAATTTTACCCATACCATTGATTTATGTGACCCACTCTTCTCTTTATACTTTATTCAAATATTTTATAAGTTATTTAGAATTGGTTAAACTATCCTTATCTCGTGTTCATTTTCAGATTTTGAAATATCAAAATGGCTAGACGAACAAAACAGTGGTGGTTTAACGAAACTGACGCCCGTTTTATCTGCTAAATTATTTGAAAAATTGGAGATATCCCGATTCCTAAAGCCAACTAACTGTGTTCCAATCAACGATAATCCGACTGGGTGGTCAAATGGTGATAACTTGTTTTATCATTATGTTTTAAACGTCAACTTGATTTAATTAAAAGTAAAAGGTATAAGTGTTTTAATAACAATTTTAGCATTCGGACATTCGCAACCTTAATCTCTTGTTTTCAGAATGTTCCTTATTTAAACAAACATTACCAGATTTACCAGAGTATGTGACCTGCCAGATTGGAATGGGTTGTACGTCTGTAGAGTGTTGTTTAAACGTAGATTACCTCCATAGATCTTTCAGTATAAGTCTAGACGTCAACATGTGTGATTTTACCATCACAACTGCTATTGACAATCTGGTACTTCGGCGGAAATTATTTGACTTTCCTTGGGGTAAGTGTACATTACTAGACTATAAAATTGAACGATGATTGATATCTGGAATAATGAATAATGGAATGAATAATGTTTATATCATTTCTTTTTATTGTTTGAATGAAGCATTTTTAATTAGTAGCTTAATATTAGTCATAGACGTATGGGTTCGATGACAGTTAAAGGCGGGGGGGGGGGGCAGAACCGAATTTTCGGGTTACAGACAGACGGCGACGACGGTCTTCTTCGACAACGGAGGGACGGAGCCTACCGTGCTGGGAACCCTAAAGACAATTTTGGAAAATTGGACCGCCGCAAAGTTTTCCTGCTATTTCAATCCGTGAATACAGCAACCCCTAAGTGATCTTTTACGCCCAATTAAGATGGCTGACTCGAATTCCAATCAACCAGTCAATCGCTTATAGTCCACGGAGACGGGACCGTCAGGGGAACTTATCTGAATCCCAAACATACAACAACTCGTCGCGGGATATGGTGGCCTTGCCCTCTCAGTGAAAATTTTGAAAATTCAACTACCTATACTAACCGGCGAGTTAAGCAACTTCAAAGTTGTCCAATGGTTTTGTAACCGAATTCCCACTATATGTTGACCTGAATTCCAACCATCCAATCACACTGTTGCAGCTGCATTCACAAGTAATAATCGATGCCCAAAAAAGTGGCTCCAGCCAAAATGTTTTAATCCATAATCAATTCAGTTCATATTCGTGGTATTCAATTAAAGGAAAGGAAAATTAATGTGCTATTAGATTCCAGGGACTTTATTTTGTCAATTAGATGAAAAAAATAACATTTTTTCACCTTTACCCGTAGTCAGACTGCCTGAAAGTTAGGGGGCACCCCGTCCCCCCCCCCCAATGGCTCGTACGTCTATGATATTCCTATATAACAGTTCGTCGTGAAGAATAATCTGAAACATTATATCTTGTAGGTGATGTTCAAAACTTTTACCTGAATGGTGTTGTCCGACTTGAGTGAGTTGTATTTTTATTTTATTTGTTTTGATTTTATTGTTTTTTAATACACACGTTTTCTGGAAATGTTATATTATATAGCCTATTGGCTGTTCCTCCTTCGTGACGTATCGCAGCCACTATACAAATTGAATCTTCAATACTAATCTTACTATAAATTAATTACAGTTATGTGTTGTCTGATGTTGAACACGAAAGAATGATAGAAATAAGTGTTAATATCAGTGTTTGTTTAACGAATGATTCATGTTTAATCGTAAACCAGATTTTAGACAAGCAACGCTTCCCACAGCCTCAATGTAACTATAAACAGTCATTGCAAATAAATAGTGAGTATAGTCTTTCTTTCAAACAATAACCATTATATATTTTAATTAAGTTCTGGGATGAACCGGCGTAATAATTCGAAACGTAAAAAAATGTGTAGCTTTAGTTAGAATGCTGACCAACCTGAATTGCAGACAAATCTTTAGAAGTAATGATGACTGCTTTTTTTTCATTTAGAATTTTCTTTGCGAGCCTGGAAATTACGGAACAGGATTCCTAATGGGGTTTCATTAAGTGAGGTAATGGTATCTAAGTTATTGGAACAACTGGATTTATCAATCTATTTGAAGAAACCGGAATGTAAGACAGATGAGCCGCTTTATCTACCTGCCAACATAAAACACTGGAAAAAAGGTTAATAAAATATTTTACAACTTCCTCTAATCCAAGTTATTCATATAATCATGTTTCAAACATCCACGCATTTCCTAATACTCTTAGCAGCACCAAGTCTGCATTGTTAGATTCTTATGGGAAAGAAACACTTATGCCTTATCAGAAGGCTTAGAGGCCTTGCTTGCCATATAAGGGATACACTACAAATATATTTTTACCGATTAACGTAGTATTCTCTCTGTTTTCCAAAATGAAAGCTCGTCTTTGTTAGCCCAGTCTTACAACCTTTCTTTTCATTTTTATTTTGTTTTTCTAGAATGTTCGTCAAATACCAGTGTAGCTGTACTACCTGAAAATACAGTTTGTTATTGGTCATCTGATTGTTCTACTATAGATTGTTGTTATAACGTCAACATCATCAAACGATCTATTAATATTCGTATCACTGTAGATACATGTAACCTTGAAATGACCTTCACTATAGAACGACTATCCTATACATTATCACTTTTTGATTATAAATGGGGTAGGACAGCTTTTTTTCATTTTTCTTTTAATAGAAAATGAATGTCAATACTAAATCTTGATGACTAAAACAATTAGTTATTATTTTTATTTGTTACAGGTAAAGTTGGTTTGTTTCATCTTAAAGGAAGAGTACAAATAAGGTACATACTTTTGAATAGAATTTTATGACGTGAAACCATATTTCATTATGTTATATTCGAGTGCTTGCTCGATCATTTTGTATCATGTCCTGAAATATTATTCGTACATTCATAATTATTATGACTTGTTTTTATCGAGTTTCCCTCTCTACAGGCCAAATTTAAACGATGCTTAAAAATACATAAATTATTAATAATTATTTCCAGATATCGCCTAGAAAAAGCTTCCAACAATCAGATTTTACTGGATTATTCTCTTCGTGTTTGTTTTGAAAATAATAAGTGTGTCATTGATTCACCTATTTTGCAACAAGCTGTAATACCATATACACCTTGTAATCTTGATCATCCTACACCCTTTAAAGGTAGGTTTGGAATATACCTAATGGATCCGAAAAGTAATAAAATATTGAAGGGGACCAATCTATGATGTTTGTGGATGCTGAACGGAACGAATTAATTTTTCTCATTATGAAATATGAACTTTAGTAGTTCCTGGTATGTTGCTAATTAATTTTTTCTTTTTTTCAGGTATTACATTTGATTTCTGGTCTCTAAAGCCGTGTAAACTGACTCCAACGGCACAAAGTAGGTACCCTTTTAAAATCGTTTGATAGCATTTTATTTTCTTTTCTTTTCTAAATGTAAATTCAGATGTATCTATACAAATTATGTGTTTGTACCGAGAAAGTGCCGCTTATATTAAGTCCTCTTTATTCGCTTATCTTTAAGGATGTTCGATAAGTCTAGCAGAAACTCTATCCGATGTTTGTCGTTTGAATGAAGACTGCATGGGTTTAAGTTGCTGTATTCAAGTGGATGATAAATATTTCCGTACCGCTCACCTTGCTACCAACTTTAATGTAGATGCCTGTGAAAATAAATTAACCTACTCTGTGGAGAATAAGGAATGGGAGAAAACTTTGAACACTCTTCCACTGGGTATGAAGATGTTTTATTGTGTATACTGTGATTGCTTTTGCGCGAATACTGGCATCATAAGTACAAGCTCTTGTAGTTTTTGAGGGCGTTTGACTTATTTCCTATTTAAGATAGCCATGTTGATGTGCACGTATTTAATGCACCGTGTATTATTTTAACTGAATTTAGATGTTTAATTGTCGGGTTTCCCAATGGATCATTTATGTGTTTGTGGTTAGCTTCCTTTATGATATATTCAAAGTTATTTTTGTCACACTGATGGAAGCAACCCTGGGTGGATTCCGCTTTGACGCTATTATAGACACGTGTACATTTGCAAGCAATGTATTAACCACTGTAAACACTATACTGTTTTTATTTACAGATACTAATATAACAGAAAGTATAGGAGAAGCTATATCTATAAGTTATCAAATTAGTGAATTAGATGGTATCTATGTTATATCATTACATGTTAAAATATGTGTAACTTACAATAATAATAATGTCTGTAAATACTGGGATATACTAGACCAGAAGTCATTTATTAAACCAGAATGCAGTGGTCCTAGAAAACGTCGAAGTACAACCAAACAGTATGTTAACCATTTTTGTATATTTTGTACCTTCTCTTGATTGTTGTTTAAATATACTGCCATCATATTCATTGTTCTGTGTCGCAGATTTCACCTTTAACTCGCATGTCATCAAATTATACAAGCATGTTTAATTATGTAATTATTGCAAGACAAGTTGTTAATAACACAATAATTCAACAAAATATCGAATAAATGATGTAAACAAAACTTGGCTTGTTAGGCATAACATAGATCTTTGAATTTACTTGGACCGCCCGATATCCTATATTATTTTCTATTGCTACCATAGTCAGTCTACGTGTTCATGCATTACTCTGTCAGTTTTTAAACATCCTTAGAAAAATAGAACAAATAAATTATTTTGTGACAAGTTTATTGTGCGAAGTTTGTTGTCCTTCCCGAGTTCAAAAATCGTTTACTGAGATTCTATGTCCATTTTTCAGAACACTCGAGAATGATTTTAAAACTGGACTGAAACAAATGCTGAAACAGGGTGCCAGCAATGCAGAAATTAAGATGTACATAGATGAACTTATGGAGGAAGAGGTATGAAGTACTTCCGTTACATTACTTTACTTTCCAATTCAGTTTTCTGTATAATAACAAAATGTAAAATATCTTTTAAATCAAATGTATAACAATTTATATCATTTGTTCATATTATTTCAAAATTTACATTATCTTCTTTCAAAGGATATATCGATCCAAAGAAATTTAGAACCAGATTGGCAGGATGGCGGACAGGCCAATAATATGAGATCAGCGTTAAAAACGATGGGATCTTCTAACCCGGCATCACTCCTGTATACAACTACACATGCTGATATCAATGAAGAAATCGACGGAGGTGAATACATTTACTTGTTTCAAAACCACGCGCTGTAATCCATCTACCTGCCGGTAACATGGTGCCCAATATTTCTTACCTGGGTGCTGTGGTAGCGGAGTGTAAAATGCTGGCTCATAAGGAGTCCTCGACGTCGCCCCCGGCGTTGATCGAGATGTGGATGTCTCTTGTCGATTGTCCAGGACGGAGGGACGTGAATGTGTCTATTCGTTGGAATGAGACGAAACGAAAACCCGAGGTACCGTGTGCGTACACTGAACCTTTGCAGTTGGAATAAGAGTAAACTGTAGTTCATTTTCATTTTTATATATCAACATAAATGTTGCCCTTGTCTAATCTGGTCATCTTTTCGGTAACCTGTTGGGCAAAATGTTTCAACATTTATTTGTGATTATTATATGTCTGTCATTTTATCTCAGTACAACATACATGACATCCGGCAGTTCAGCTGATTTTTAAGCTGATCTCTGATTGGTTAAAGTGTGTCAACCTCATATAAACATTGCAACAGCATTCTTTAGGCAACAGGCATTTTATTCTGTGTACACTTGTCAACCATTGGACAACATGGTGTTGGGTTTCAAACGTTGGTCAACATGGTACAGGGAAGTTGATAGTGTGTACATACCTTAAATGCCACCTAGAGATTACGAACCTATATATATAAATGAAATGAAATTGGGGTTTAACGTCCTACTTTCTGCACCTAAACTGGGCTAATGAAGACGGTCATACGCCATACAGTGTGCTATGAGGGAAATTTTGCCCGGACAGCGGCACTACGGCCTACTCTTATATCGGATTCCAACTGTCAAGGCATCTTTTACGCGCACGCCAATGTGTACACGGGACCTCGGGTTTTCGTACCATCCGAACGACTAGACAGCTGTCCTTGTCAGGCCCTCCGCATCCTATATACAATCGCTTCAACCACGTGTATATAAATGTTTAATACGCATTGTTGTTTTTTCATTTTAGGAGTAAAACTAGTGAAAATGTTAGGAAAGTCGAACATGGAAAACACACTTGATCGTGTTTTTATCGTCGGTAAAGGATTGACAGAGAAAGGTGTCAAATTATTGGGTTTGAAATTAGCCAATATGACAATTGGTGAGGTCATGAGTTTAATTGATACAAAAAACATCGACCCCGACACATCTATAAGACTAGTGAATGATTTACGGGATTTGGCACTTTCTTTGGTAAGGGTATTTATTTTATTAAATTAATCAAACACCGTTTGATTTAAACAAATAAATACCAGCAACTACTTGGCAAGATACGCCCACATTTTGCAAGAGATGGATAGAGAACAAGCTAATAAAAAATTGATTTTTTAAATTCTGGAAGCTACGAATATCGAAAGGTATCGAGATCTTTGGGTTATAAAAATGTATTGTAAGTTTCATAAACATGTATTTTAAGTTTTATCAAAATCGGATTAAAATTGTGACTACTAGAGGGTCCACAACTTTGTATACCATATATATACAGTATTTGAACGAGGAGTGGCCGTTTTGTCTGTCAGTTCTTGTCCGATTTTCACGATATATCCAAGCCCCTTTTTTGAAATCGGATAAAAATTGTGACCTCCAGAAGGACTACAAGCTAAAAACGCGATTTTCGTACAATCAAGAGGCATAATTCAGGAAGTTACGATTCGATATGCGTGAATATTCACAGGAACCAATATCGTTGGGTTATAAACATGTATTTTAAGTGAAACTTGTGGCCTCTAGAGGATCCACAAGCTAACAGCGCAATTTTTCTTGCAATCAGGGGCCATAATCCGTAAAGTTTCGATCCGATACATGCCAATATCAAAAGCAACCCAGATCTTTTGAAGATAAACCTGTATTTCAAGTGTCATTAAAATCTGATAAGAATTGTGGCCACAAACAATTGTGGTGGGACAGACGGGCGTGCAGGCGGACAGGGGCGAAGAAAATATAAGTCCATATGAAAATGTGGACGTATAAAGCTATGTCACACATTAATCGAATGTCACACTGATTTACTATTCTAAGCTGCCCCGACTTAGACGCCAGGTCTTGTCTTGTTGCACATGGCTGCACGATTGTAAGGGACCCAATGATACGTGTGTTCACGTAAAATGACCCTTGGCAGTTCCAATTCGATGACAGCAGTGATATAGTACAGTTCCCTTTAATAACCTATACGGTATCTAAATTGTGGTAGGTTTAAGGAATCGGATTAGAATTGCCCATTACTTAAGCAAGGCGCCGTTTACACAAGTGAGATAAGGAACTATTTGTTTTCTACAGTATTCAGAGATAATAGATAAAGTTCTCGGTGGTCAGGCCAGTAACGTCTTTAAATCAAACGAAGTAAAGATTGAGGGTGACTTCAGTTTTCCACGGCAGGAAGAGGCGTTTTTTGAAGCATCCCACGGTTTTCTTCTTGGTGGATTTTTCTATGTCAACTTCAGTAAGTAAATCATAATGTCAAATACATTTGAGCAGTCCGTGACAGGTGGGCCTAACCTCATTAAAACGTTGGCCTAAGCCTAAAAATGAAAAAAGAAAAAAAAGAGTAAGAAAAGAGAAAGAAAGGAGGGTGGAGGGGTAAGACAAGAAAGAAGGGAGGACAGGACAGGACACAGGACAGGAGAAAGAAAAGATAGGAGAAAAATGAATGAGAAACAACACAAAAAAAAGAAGTGTACTCTAAGGAAAGAACACTTTATAAAGTTTGACCCCATTACACCGTGTGAATCATCTTTTAATCTCTACTTAGTTCTTCTTTATCGCCGAAATAATCGCCAAAAACTTGCCAGTTTTGAGTTTTTCGCGAAAAATTAATCACTTCTGGGTTTGGATTTCACTGGAGACCAGGCAAAATAGTGTCATGTGGTCATTCTGTTATTTGAATGCATAAAACAAAGTATAAAAATTATTTAATGAACAATATTTCTTTCTGGCAAGACATTTAATATGATTCAAATTTGTTTGTGTATGGGTTATATATATCTATATATCCAAAATTATTAGTACAACCGCAAAGCTGTACTACTTTGTTTCACGGTAGACGACGAAGAGATAAAAGGTATGCCGACACAAACTGATTTCATATTACTTATTTTACAGGATTCAGTGTTGGATGTACGTACGGAATGAAAATCACGATTGGGGCTAGAATAATGAAAATGTCGGTATACGGCGAAGCAGTGCCCTTTGGTGCGCTTTTGACAACAGCGGAGATAAGTGTTGGATTTATTCTGTACGCGTCTTTGCGATTGGAAGGATACATTTTAGAAACATCCTTTCCAACAAGAGCTGAAATAGGATTTTCTAAATTTCCACTAGATATTACGTAAGTTCGAGTTCAGTTTATATTATCATTTACCATCAAACCAACTTATCAATAGAAGCAAAGGATTCCTTATACTTTAATAAAGTTTTTTCAATCTCCGAATGAAGAAATAGCCCTTGAATTATATATATTGTCAATTATATATATTGTCCCTTTTTCACATACCTCGTTAGTTTTCTCCGGGTCCTCCGGTATTCTCCCACTGCAAGTGAATTATTGAAATAAAATTAAATCATATGTTAGTCCCGAAATAACCTAGTTTGTGTCGAGTTGACGTTAAACCCCCATTGACGATAGTATTCGTGGATCTTTAGAATGGCGTTAGGGTATACTTCAACTAAAAATATCTCGCTAAAATTAAACCTCTGTTTTATGAGCACAACGACTCGAAAAACGTTGGGTAGTACCTCCGTAATTTAAAGCTCAACTAATGGACGCTGTGGTTCCGGGTGTCGTCAAGTCTGGCGTCAGGTTTATATGTGACAAGGGTCTCCGGAAAGGGATTTATTAATATAAAGTATATCGATTACTGAAATCAGTTAGTTTGTGTTGAGCGGGCTTTTATCACTCCACTTTATATTACTCGTCCTTGTGGTAAATAGTAATAATTATATATGCGTCAAAAACACGGTTGCTATAATAGTATGAGAAATAGGGGCTCATCTATAGCTGGTTTACGATCGTAGGGTTTGGATTCCAGTGATTCCTTTTTTATGTTTGCCTATTTCTAAAGTAGAATGCAGATGGTAAGATCTGATGTCATGTCCGAATCGTCCGCCAGGAATGAAGTGATATCGCCTACCTGTTTTTATCTAGAATAAATCTGACTTCGTTTGTATCTGTGATCTTAATCGAGCTATAGCTGGAATGAGAACATAGATTAGACACTTTGGTAACAATTTCAGCTTGACAATGGATGTTGTATTGGTTCCACTGCGATTGAGATTAATGGCGTTGGTATTAATAAGATTTGAATTACCGTATGTACCATTCACCATAGAGAAGATACTATTTAAAGCCAATATTTGGGAATATACTGCTCCACGCTATAGTGCGCGGATGATTGATTATGGCAGCCACGAAGAAGACAAAACACCGCCATCATTTTCCGAATACACAGATAAAAAGGTAAATGTTGCTTGGGAATAATGAGATTGGAGGAAAGGTGTTGGTAAATTATTACCAAAAGATTGTTAATTATTACACAAAGATCCAAAGTTAACGGGGAAGGGTAATGTCACATGTAGTTGGCTTCATTTAATCCGGCCGTGTAACACTATATAAATATTGCCATGATAGTATGAGAAATAGGACCCAGTGATTCCTTTTTATGTGTATCCAAGAACAAGAATGTATTATATTTGATATGATTTTAACCGGGATAATGACTGGAACTTAATCATTACATTTAGGAAGATGGGACCTTGCAAATCTGAAAAGGAATATATTTTCTGAAGTGATACATTAGTGAAACCAAAACTTGCTGTCTAGTCGAAGTGGAAGATTTTTAAAACGATTTTTTTTTAAAAATTTTAAATAGCTCTGCGACAGACTTTAATTACTCAGGAATTTGTAGGCCAAGCACTTGACTAGTACCGTTGTTGATCTTGGTAGATTACTGCTATCATGATGTAACAGAACTCAGCTCAGCTCAGCTCAGCTACCCATACGTATGCAGCGTGAAAATCTACTCAAACTCTAAAACTGCATTAAGGTAACGTATCATGTGCCGATACGGATACGTGATACAGATGGGAAAAAATTCACTTGCCAAAGTTCTCTAATATTGAAAATGAATTACGCTTGGCCGAAAAGGATTTTATTAAAGATAAACCAGTGTTTTTAGGGTAGGTTGAATACGTGCAGTGAGGTGGCTTACACATAGACTCTTCTCCAATTTAAATTCAGAAATCTATGAATAAACATTTAAGACGCTGACTCGCTAACCTGGAGGTTGAGTGCTCGATCCCTGCATTGGACGAGGAAGTTAATCCAGATTTTCCGGTGTGGTTCCCCCTTGTCAGTGATGCAACACGGGGGGTCTGACAAGGACAACTGTCTAGTCGTTCGGATGGGACAAAAAACCGAGGTCCCGCGTACACATTGGTGTACCCGTAAAAGATCTCTTGTCAGTTGGAATTTGATATAAGAGTAGACCGTAGTGCCGTTGTCCGGGTAAAATGTCTCTCATAGCACATTGTATAGCGTCTTCATTAGCCCAGTTCGGAGTAGAGAAGGTAGGACGTTAAACCTTATTTCATTTGATTTCATTTCTCAATAAACATATTGTGTATAAAACTATTTTTGTTATAGAGTGCCAGACGTAAACGCGCAGCAGGTGAACCCATCAACACCTCCACCAGACATTGTAGTGTACGTCAATTACCCGACAGAGATTATACAGAACCAGCTATAGAAATATCTGTTAGAAGCGATGATGATAAAAGTCAAGTACGGCTATTTGTAACAGCTGGTACTAAACCTGGTCTCGATGATGCTTTAGCACAGATCCAGATAGGTGGACCATCTTCGATAATAACAACCGTAAGACCTTTAAATCGTCCGCAACCTCACTTCGAAGACTACTAACTAGTATGTTGTTGACAATAAGTCTTTCAAAGCCGAGTTTGATATCGGCTAAGGAGTAGTCGGGTTTTAAAACTAAAATCAAACAGCATCATAGTTCAATAAGACCACAAATAGTCTATTATAATTAATTAATCGTAAGCTTTTATGATATTAAAACGTTTGCGACACATGCTAACCTTTATGTTACTGACATTCCCATCAATTATATCCCATGCAATTGCTTCAATATGAAAAACAGCACTGTTTGAAGTGACTGTCATATTTGAAAATTAACAATAGTTTATAATCGTCATATGTGAAAAGAATAATCAATAAATCTGTATTTTATCGACGAAAATGTTACTTCAGTATTGAATGTGTTTTTTTAAAATAATGATTAAATTTGCAGGTGTTAGAAGATCATGCTACACCAATTTATTTTACTGTAGTTGGAAAAAACAGTGCCGGTGCTGCCAGTACGGTCACGTGCTCCATACCGACATATGACATCACCTTACCTAGTGGGCGTTTGCAGTCAGAGTTCACGAGTTCCAGTAACCCCAGAGTCCTCAGAGCTTCAGTTGTTGTGTATGAAGATTCTGAATTGGTTTATTCCGCTTTAGGTGTCGGTTTTGGTAGAGGTATATTTGGAGATGAGATTGTACCCTGGACACCTATTAATTTAAGGGACCAGGAAGTTCACCAATATGACTGTAAGTACATGGTATGACACACATGTGTCAATTATAGTAGATGGTATTGAATGATTGTTATCAGAAAGCACCAAATCATATATCGTAGTATTTCCAAAACTGTGATCCATTTTAAAAAAAAACACTTATTTTTTTTTTATTGTAGCTCCTTATAATGATCCGCATGGCCACATAGCAGCTTCGCATTTTACATCATGGAAAGAAGGTCGCTTGATTGCACCCAAAGCTGAATCTCATGGTTTGGTCAACTTTATTGAGGCGTGCATGAAGAAATGTTTAGAGTTACCACCATCTAAATGTTTGTCTATAAATTATGATTATGGTGCCAATGGTACCTGTGAATTGGTAGAAGGTATAGAAGGTCATAATTATAAACTGGCAATTGTAAGTATTGCTTGATGAACGTTTGAAACATTTCTTATGCCAAGCAAATCATATTTTACATCATGAACTACAAACAGTCCTGGATGCTAAACACAATGGTTGGAAATAATATTTTTAAACAGTAAAACTTAAATAAAGAAAGTTAACTTTGTTTTTAATCTTGTTCCGTATGAAGGTTGTCGAAATTGATATTAAGTTATTTAGATGCGTGATTTCCTGATAATGTTTGTTGTTTTCTATTACAGTCAGGCAATTATTTCCATGCCGAGAGACTGGGTATAGGTCTCGCCCATGAGTTTATTTATGATAATAGATATCTATTACATGATCATATGTATTATTTTAATATGGATCTAAAGAATGTATTTGGTTATCGTAATATAATATCAACACAGGGTGTATTAATTGATATTACACCACCTGTACCAGGTAAATAAACACCCCATTACATAACAGATATCATAAGTGTTGAATTTAATTGATTTAAAATCAAGTGATAGGTCGATATGCTTAAAATGTCGTCTAAAACCATTATTTTACTACTTTGTACAAATACATCAGAATTTTATTTAGATCTTTAACTGCTTCCTATTTTTACATCATATGACAGGCGAAGGACTGATGAATGCCACGGGAGATAACTTTGAGAAAATACCCTGTCTTCAAACGATACCATCAGATAGAACCGTCTGGAATAACAGATGTATTGATCAATCGGATTTGGTCGAGAATCATAGGTATATATAATATATCATATTCCAAATACAGTATTCTTAATGTAAGTGTCAATATAAAATATAGTACACCAACGGTAGGACTACCAAAATACATTACTTGTCCATTACAAAGTGGCATGAAAGGTTAGCGGTTTTACTGTATTTACTGTAGAGGGCCTACTGCAATTAGGCGTTGGTTATTTCAGTTAAGAGTCGTTGAAGCAATGCCGGTATCCCGACAGTCATGTTAGGTATGTCAGTTACTGAGCTACGTTGATTATTTCAGAACAATAATAGATGCAACTGGTTCTAGAACAGTGTTTAATGGACATGAACCACTGGTAGATGGGGTATATTTTAGAACCAACAGATTCATATCAGGTAAGTTGTACATCGATTGAAAACTTTGCCCGGACAGATTGCAAACCTAAGAATATTAAAACTGTCTGGAATATCTACTTAACAACACAGTCTAAGGAGACGGAAATTGTTCAGAAACCTAGAAGTGTTGTTGATGCTATGTTTATTATCTTGTAGCTAACTGGGATGGTATTCACGATAAAGAAAGTGGATTATTAGGCTACTCATTTACAGCCGGTCATAAAATCTGTGAAGAGTTGATTCATCCTCATCATGATCCACATAGGCATTTATTTAATGAATCAGAGTGGACTCATACTGGAACTATTCAGAGGAATGAGGATAACCCTCTACCAGGTAATTGGAGCATTAATAATACTCAGATAAGGTGTATTCGTTTTCTTCTTCCTGTTTTTGGTCTTGTTCTTAATAATCACGTTAAATAAACGAATTTCATTGGAAATCTCTAGACTCATTTGTAAAAGTAAATAATCTATCTTACTAGGAATTGTATGTCATTCTGGTTAAAATCATGTATTTGATGTTTGTTTATAGATGGTAAATATTACGTAACTGTTCGAGCTCTGAACAAAGTGGGGTACGGAGGACCGTTAGTGACAACTTTTTGTCATTCAACACCATACGTCATCGATAACTCTAAGCCATTTGTACATGAAGTTTTTAATGTGGATTATGAAGAAGAAACTAATGATTTGTCGGCCGAGTACAGTGCTACGTAAGTAATCAACATTAGATTTAAGTGTGGGTTGTAATCCATAAGAATTCTTCAAATTTCATTTGCTCAAGCCTGTCCTCCAACTTCTTTAAAACATCTTTTCTATTCAGGCACACATTTTTCATAGTTCTTTTTTACTGCCATGAATTCACTATTGACAGAACTCGCGATTCTGTGTGCAATTTTCATGTTGTGCATTCAAAAATCATTCGATATCTATATGGCGTCGAAACACAATATACCGTTATACAGTTAGAAAATTTAATAACTTAAATTGTTATAATGATAAACATTGACGGCATCTAACGAAGTCTTCAATATTGCCGGGCCCGCTTAAAGATCTGAATATTGTTTTGACGTAACTTTAACTTTTCCTTTAATTCTATGCAGTAGATGTTGTCTATTTGAACTGAGTTACTTATTACAGAGATCCTGACTCCGGTATAAATGAAGTAGATATATGCTTGGGAAACACAACTAAAGATTGTTATATTTCTGACTGGAAACGTTATCCACATTCTGGACAGATCATCCACAACACTTCTCTGCCAGGTGGTGTTCCAGTCTGGACAAAGATCAGAGCCTGGAATAATGGTAACTACAGTTATCTATCTATATAAATAAAAACAAAGATGTGTGTAATTTGTTCACCATGCTTGTGGCCGCGCCCAACACCCCATAATCAAATGTATCTGCATGATCCCGTGAATGTTTTAGGCCATGATTTGTGAAGATCAAGATCAATGTTGGACTGTTTTACTGCGATTACGGTTAACGGGATTTATATCGTGTTATAGTGATAATTGGGTTTAATTATTAAAGTAATATAAATGATGATGTAAGCTAGAGGAAACCCGTGCAAGAAATCAGAGTAAACCGATTTTGGACGCCTGGCGATGCCCAGTCCAGTATCAAGATTTTTAGAATAAAATGCAACGCCAAATTCTCTTCGGCACAGTGGGTTTTAATTAGTTTATCCATGGAATAAAACACTGTATATAGGATTCGATGAACAGTTCATCGTCGTAGTAGGATAGTTAGTGTAAATTGATTCAGATGCCTCTGCCAATTGTTGTTGTTCTTGGTGTTTAACGTCCGCTTCCACCGAAGGTGATATCGCAGACAAGTCCTATTTTTCCATTTTCATTATCTTAGCGCACGCGCAGGGGTCTTTGCTATGGGAGGAAACCGGAGTGCCCGGAGGAAACCCACGAGATTGAGAAGGAGCCCCTATCTCCATGCCACATACGCTCACACCAGGGCTCGAAACCACAGCCGCAAGCCATAGGTGACCGGCCAGCTAGAGGTCGAAGCGCGGCACTCTTGACCACTAGGCCATCGCACCCACCCCCCCTCTGCTAATTATTGTCTTTCCCTTTTTATAGTTGAGTTATCTGCTATCAAATCGAGTGACCATCCGTTGGTTATAGATACAACTCCACCAGTACCAGGTCGGGTATTAGATGGAATTGAATACAAACATGACCAGGACTATAGCAGATACGATAACAAGGTAAGAACACATTGGAAACTTCATAAATATATATTTAACTGTAAATGATACATGCTTGTGCCACCAATATGATGACAGGCTCATGTAATGTGGAAATATCTCAAAAAGCTATGACTTGCTAGATTCCTAACTCAGAGGAAAATCATTCGTCTGACGTTTTAAAATTTTTCATATGACCCAAATTTACAAATAGGCTTTACCCTGCACCGTTTCATCATAATATAGCACCTTTGGTATCTGAAGTAAGGTTTTTGGGTTCCATATTTCCTACTGTATCAACAATAGTATTGATATCTCCATACATGAGGACACTTATTTTTTAGTTTGGTACTACTGTTCAGTCAACTCACACAAAATAGGCAGAATTGACAGACAGGTCCTAAGATTATGCTGAACTGACTGCCATCTGTGATCCTTTCGTTCACAAGAATTTCCTCCAAGCAAAAGCCAGATTTATCCCAGATTTTTCCCCTTCAGCTACTGATCAAAAGGTTCACAAAAAAATAATAACAAAATCAATAACGATGACATGAACTCGATGACAACATGAGTAAACTTGCTTTCCGGAGACTACATAGGCAATACGATCTATGTTATACCGGGAGACTCAGTGCTATAGCCAGTATTTGTTGACATCCATTGTGGAGTGGGAATTGTGTGATTATTGATTGCGCACCCCGCACCCTCTTTTCACAGCTTTTAGATCCCCAACTGGTCTTACAAAATGGTAGAACTTTTCTTCACTAAATATTTCCAACTGAATGACCCCGATTTGGAGATCCCTGTCTACCCTTTACGTGAAATGCAAGTCTCCCATTTTACGCTGACGCACTCGTAAAGTTTATGTTCTGGGAATGAAACTATGTCGAAATATGTGAAATTTACAAGTGAAAATGGATTTGATCGAACTTCTAGGCGTCAAGGCTCGACGAAAAGAGCAACGGGAATACAATTTCGGGTATGTTACTATCCGGCATCTCTCCTGGAAAAGGCAGTTATTAGTATGGTACAAAGATCTCATATAATTATTGAATTCTATACAAGTTATATTGCTAAATCAGCATGGTCAAATTTATTTCAATCGAAACCAATGTTTTGATTTTAGATGTGTGCCAATTGGATTGATTTTTATGATCCCGAATCTGGAATTGGATATTTTACATTGTATATTCGGTCAAATGAAACAGACGAGTATGTAACAAACGGTACAGATTACGATCATAGAACACATCAAGTTTGTGTTGATCTGATAGACACTGTTTTACAACATGGTCAAGTTTATTATACAGAGCTGTGGGCGTTTAATGCTGGTCATATCCAATTAAACACATCAGCAAGATCTAACGGAGGTTTGTTTATGTTACGTTTGTTTGTTTAAAGTATAGCAATGGAAACATTGCATGATTTTATAATTATAAAGAACTTCTGTATTTCGATTTGGTAAAGATTACACTGAATCCAACGCAAACATTGTATTAAATACCATTAAGAACGTACATCTGGAAATAGAGGGAAATCAATAATTGTCTTATATATATTTATGTTCCTAATTTTCTCAATTTTAACATTATTTTTGTTTCTGTGTTTTAGTATTTGTTGATCTGACTTCCCCAGTGAAAGGACAAATAATAGATGGGTTAAGTGAGAACTTTACCGATCATAAGTATAGTTCTGCCATAGCAACAATATCTACTCAGTGGAGAAACCACTCTGACCCAGAATCGTCCATTAAATTTTACGAGATAAAAATGTTAAGGAAAAGGTAAATGGTTTTTGTCTATCTTCTGTCCATCCGTTCGTGAGATTACTTGTAGTGAACACCCGCAGAATCCGTTCCTAACTATCTACCAAAATTCAATCTGATTACTTCATAGTATTTAATGTGGAAAAATTACTCATCATCGCCATACTTAGATACTATAAGGACATCATCAACAACATTCGTATAATTTGGTGCTGCCGATTTTATGCTGTATGTAACTGAATAAAAGATGTATTCTGCTTCAATTGTTATATAAACTATCATAACAAGGCTATAATCAACTCTCTGGGTCACAAGATATTCAACTAATTACAACATATTATCTATGTTCTGTATTCAACCGTGTAGATGTTAATATATTTTGTTATATTTTCAGTAACACATCTAGTGAAATTGAAACTGTACGTGATTGGCATGAGCTGGATAATTCGACGGAATTTGTTGAATATCACAATTTTCATTTAAAACATGGCGACCATGTTAAAAGTAAATTGAAGACAACCAATGGCGCTCTGGGACAGATTGTAGAAGAAACAGATGGTTATATAGTTGATTTAACTCCACCTCGATTGATCTATCTAAATGATAGTTTTCAACAAGATATAGAATACCAGGTATACTATTATAGTTTAACTCCGCCTGGTTTATAATAATCGTGGTTATTGGCGGTTACATATTAATCCCGTAACATTGTAATATAAAAAAACAGGCTCTGAGTTCACAGAGCATTCTCAGACTGAGAATTTACTCAAACTTGTACACCTTATTGTAACTAAAATATCACCCTTTATAAAACTATTGTTGTTTAAATGTATCACATACATCAATAAGAAACTATATGCAATTTTTTGTTTGTTTTTTGGATCAAAGATATGTCTTATAAACAGTGATTGAAAGTTGAGTAAATTCTAAACTTTAGTCTGAGAATGCTTTGTGAACTTGGGGCCAGAATATCTTGTATAATAATAAGATACTCAAAGTCGACCCTTTTTGTAATACTGAGTTATCTATATAAGTGTAAAAAAGTAAAACTATATGGACGGAAATAGCAAAAGTATTAAAAACAATCAGTGAAGACTTCCAATTCCATTTTAGAAATACAATATTTTAAGTTGACCATATTAGAGAACAAACCAACTGTCATGTGGGGTAAATAACTATATTTCTACCAGACTCAAATCAAAGTGGTTTGTTTTTGCGTCAAAGCTCGGTAGATGTTGAAAACGATTGATATTTTCGGAGTTTAACTTCCACGTGACATGAACTCGGTCATTTTGGGACTAACATATGATTCAGTTTTATTCCAATAATTCACTTTCACGTAATGGTCGTTAGCACAGCAGTGGAAGGATTGTTTTCGAATAGATATTTTTATAATTTAGCACTGACATAAGGTGTCCTGAACGAAATCAATTAATGACATGAAACTCGAATAAGTATGGCATTGGTATTAAAACCCGAGTCAACAATACATCATGACCCTTGTTCTGGCAGGGTTGTCTGATATGGGGTTCTTTGAACATTTGTTAGCCTGTGTACATGATTAAAGTCCGTCTGTACGATGTTCGATGTATGTACAATGGTGCTTCAAATCTCTGATTATCGAACTTAAACTTGCACGTTTTAGCAATTATGAAAATTAAATTTACAGGAATTGGCACAATTAATATCCCGTAGCAATGAACTAGTTTAAAACAGCTAGAGAGCTCAATGGGAATATGTAATAATGAAACGATAATAATGTTATTTATAGAACGGTATTACACACACTGAGTATGTTCAAAGCGCTTGTGATTCAGTTCTGTACATCACTAAATAATTCGTCTTGAATCAGGTTTTGATTGTCGACAATGATGTGTATTTCGTTAGGTGGGTAGCACGCATGTTCCAGGATACTACGTCAGTGTATTTACCAATCTGTTTCACAGAGAATTACTTATAATATCCGTCACAGATGACTGTCTTTAACACGTGCAATTACATCAAGCGGCGCCAGTCATTGGCTCAATGGTGCATGCCTTGCTTACATAACAAGTGACTGCTTCGGGCAAAATGATGCCTTTTACTCATTTTAATACCTATTTACACTAAATAGGAAATATTTTTTAACTACAAATACTTCAAACGTCCTTATTTATTTTTCTTATACTTCAAAAAAATGTTTTAGAATTTGTTTTGTCGGGGGAAAAAAGTCAATACTGGGGACTCATTAAGTCGCGTAGATGTCATCGTCATCAGTGATTGTACTTGCATGTAAAAGATCGCGTACCAAACTATTTTTGGTAGTTGGAAATCGTTAGTCGAGATTTGTCATATGATTGAAGGTGATGAATTAACTCGAGTAGATATGAAGGTGATGTAATTTAAATTTAATTCAATAGATAATGGTTAACAACATCAATATTTTCAGTCCAATGAAACTGTCGTCCAGGCCAGTTTTAAGTTCATTGATGAAGAATCCGGTATTGAATATTATAAATATCAAGTTTACCAAACAAAGGAGGGTTCACAACATCAGATGTACCCAGGTATACAATTTATAATTTAATTATTCTGATGTAGAACTTGTGGTGTTTCTATTCATTCATTTATAACGCGTAGACTTAACAAGGTGACCTGGGAATACTATTTGTCTTTTTTACCTGGATGACGACAAACCAAGGGTTTAATAGATTCAAATATTATATAAATCATTATTTAGTTATTTATTCAAACAACAGGCCTATAATCAACTATCTAGAGCATCGATTAGAATAGACGGGATGTCGGCTTCATCTGCTTTAAACGACCAAGTCAACATTTTCTAAAATTATTCTGGCAATGCACTTGACAAACAGGACTATGAACTGTGGGTAGATTTTCCATTCTTTGCTCCTTTTTGCCTAAACTTGAATAAAGTTATTTGAATGGCATTTTTTTATTCGTTTTTCATTATCTATTTTTCAAAACTATTATGACAAGAACGACCAACGTTGTCTCGCACACTGTTTGTTTGGTATATTTGTATTGTAGAAACTGACAAGACATGGGTACACCTGAAGGATCCTACATCTCAACAGCTTTCTGTTGAAAATCTGCAACTTGAAACCGGTATTCGCTATAATGTTCGACTGGCGGCTGTGAACGGAGCTGGGTCTGTTGCTACTTATGATACAAATGGTTTCCTGATAGACAAAACTCCACCTACGGTTAGTATCGGTAAAACTTGGCTAATTTACTTGTTTTGTTTTGTTTTTTTTGTTTTTTTTTTTGAAAAAAATATAATTTACAAATATAGGTCAGGAATGTGAGGAACCGAGCAAGTCTTTGTTGTAGTTTGTTGAATTACAATGTTATATTACAGATGATTTCGGTGCATGTTGGTGTTTTTAGTGGCGAGGAAGAGAATCCTATTGATGGCTATGTTTATCAAGCCGATAAAGCAGGAATAAAAGCCACGTGGTTTGCTATAGATGACGTTAGTGGTATTAAAGATTATTTGGTATCAGTTGGAACAACAAAAGGTACAAGTCTTATTATTCTTGAATTTGGTGGCGTTTTATATTTTACTTTGGTTCTTGGTATCGTCTCACATATAACAAACGGCTTCTTTCTATGTTGAAGACTCTTACTTGTTTTTACATAGATTGAACATTACCATCCCCCCTCTCCCTCTCCCACTCTCTCTCTCCCCCATCGCTCTCTCTCTCACACTCTCTCCCCCATCTCTCTCTCTCTCCCTCTCCTATTATCCACGAATTCGCCGTTAAATGTTGACTATTCTTCTAAACAAAACAATGCCAACAACACCAGTTAATCCCCAAGTTGATAAACAAACCAAAGCATTAAATAATCAGCCAATTATCTAGACAGGATATAAGTTTTTATCGCTCTATTTATAATTATTTTTTTCATGTAAGGTGGTCATGATATATCTGACTGGAGAAATTTTGGAAGAGAACGAGCTGGGTATATAGATGGGTTAACGCTAGAAGTAAATAAAAACAAGTCACCAGAGTACTATGTTAATGTCAAGGCTCGAGATGAATCTGGTCTACAGAGTACAATCAATATATCAAAACCTATTATAGTTGTAAAAGAAGACCAAACAGGTAAGATGTATCAACTCACCGCGAATTCAAAAGAGACATAGCGATTAGGACCATTCCGTGAAAAAGATGATATTTAAAGTTTAATATAACCCACTAACTGATTGATCAATTTATGAACAGGTCATTCGACAAGGATTCCTAATCTGCAATAATAATGCTTTAAAGAGTGGCAATCTTACTCTGTTTCTTTTTTGGCTTCAATCTGAACATGTTACCGACGTAACCTTTCATTGAATAATTAACCCTGGATGTTTTCTACACAATATAATGAATTATAATATTAATTATTTACCTATACCTGGTGCCAAATATCATTATCTTTGCACTTCAAGATAGATTGTATTTATAAATAAGATACTAAGGATACTAAGTAGTAACCTGCTGCCAGTCAGTCATCCTTTTATTAAGGTTTTAAGTGCCGTAAAAATATCCACAAACCAGAATAAAATATAAAATGAGCGATAAAACGGGTATTAGATATTATGTTTCTGTTGTATTAGGTATTGTGTTTGACGGTCCAGAAGGCACTGGTCAATCGAGCTCAAAAGAAGTAGATATGGACTACCAGAGAGAAACAGGAACAGTAACAGTCCAGTTTTCTGGGTTTGAGAGCGAGCAGCATGGTGTATCTCGATTTGATTGGGCGATTGGTACAAAAAATAACAGAGAGGAAGTTCAGCCATTTTTAACAGCCGGGTTGTTTCATAACGAGACGGTTAACATTCCTGGTAACGGTGAGTAGAACACAAATTATTAAATTACATATATTTATATATTTTCTAAATACCCTAAGTATTGAATTAAACTTTGACCTTTGACGTGTCTTTCTTTTGACTTCAAATGTTATTATTTAGACATTTATAACATGTCTATAATCAACTCTTAAGACCAGAAAATGGACACTCAGGCTTAAATGGATTAGAACACCCGCGAGATTTAAAAATATAAATGGAAACGTTAAGTATATATGCCTACACTACATCTTTAGACATGATAAATTTGCTAAGAATGAAGTAATTTAACTTACATTTTCAATATACTCATTTTTTACATGTTGATCTTAACCCTAAAGCGTGTTAAATGAGTTCGGTCAATAAATCAGTCTTTTGTGTCTGTTAACAATACTATCAGGAATAATTAAATAATAATTAATGTTTACAGGTATCGCTAGTTCAGGTTATGGTCAAACTACTGTATCACTAGAACAAGGAGTTACATACTATACTACTGTACGAGGTATAACAAATGCTGGTCATGTATTGGAATCTACATCTGATGGTTTCACTGTTGATATAACACCTGCAGTCATTAAAATAAACAGGTTTGTATATTTTACGGTAGATATAACAATATATGTAGTCATTAAGATATGTCACGTCGTCATTACGATTGACAGGTCTCAATATTCACGGTCGCGAACCACCCCCCCCCCCCCCAACCCCGCCTCCCCCACCTCCCGGTCTTCTTTAAGATAAACAGGTTTTTATAATTTATCTTTGATATAACAAATATTTGATGTAGCCTAATTCTATGTTTCGTGCATCATCAAAAATATCGCATAGATTAACACGGAATCATTGATGAAGCATAATCAAAATGCGAACAGTTGTAGACTGTTGCGTCATTTAAACATTTCTCTTAATTTTGGGCAAATGATTTCTTTACGTGTTATGTCATCAACAGCGTCGTCGTTTAAAAGTATATCCACAACTTCACTTGTTATTGTACAGTTTTTCAGACAGACATACACAAGAAGGTGATAATATCTACCAATCTGAAGTAGATTCTATAGATATAAAATGGAATATAGATGATCCAGAGAGTGGTATATATAACATGTATTATACAGTTGGTACATATCCTGGTGGTACAGATGTTAAACCTATAACAACAATACAACAATTACTGACAGGGAATGGTTCACTTCCTGTTGGTCAGGTTGAACCCAATACAGACGGTGAGTATCTATTCATGAATAAAAATAAAATAGGGTTTATGGTATGAGCTTATTATGAATATTACGCTTATTGGGCAGAGTTCATATTTATCACATCTTCCTGAAACCATTGGTTTGATATGAACAATGGAGAGAGACCTACAAACGGTACAAAAACTCAACTTCGGGTAAACATTTGTATTGAACCTGCGAGATTTATATCTATGCGTCAATGGACTTCATGTTTTGCAGGTAAAGCCAATATTGTTACTATTTGGGGTGAGAACAATGTGGGTTTAAAAGGTGGAACGACCTCAGCCAATTTGATTGTTGATAAAACACCACCTACTGAAGGTCGAGTACTGTGTCCTAAATTTATTCAGGTAACTGTCTGTTATATCAGTTTAAACTTCTTGCTCCATGCATTAGTAACTTTGGAGAGTCGACGTTTTTGCTGTTCGACATAAAGAGAAGTAATTACAGTAGATTCCCCATCGGTTCTCAAACAGTTTGATATACGATGACAAACAAAACGAGACTAAAACAGACAATACACGTCATGATTAGAAATAATATCGGGCATATAAAATGCAAATTGACATAATCCTGGTCGATGAAACTGCTAAAGTTAGGTAGGCCGACCGCATAATCCACGACTATGGTATAAGAATCGTTATGATGAAACGCAAGACAAAATGATTAGATGTTTGCTACCATATGCTCCGGATCCATTCATTTTAAGTGATATATTTTTTAGCCGCATGCATCACCGAAATGTACGTGGGATGGATTTGATGATGCAGAAAGTAACGTCGTTGAATTTAGTTTTGCTTTGGGATCAGCTGAAGGTTTAGTAGACATAATTAAACCAATACCTTTACCCGGACATAGAACACATTATTCTATTAGTAAGTTAGCACTTATATTTTAGTTTATATCAGAAACGGGTGCAGATAAATGTTTAGGTGAATTATCTAGCAGTAGTTACACGATTCAACTAAACTTCAAAGAATATCATTTTCAACTATGATGTTAATTTAGTCGCTTTAAAGGGAATATTTGCTAAAGGACAGTGATAGTTTGTAGTATTTGAGAGGTTTTACGTGACATTTACAAGTAGAACGTACAGTCGATCTTTTTTTAATTACGGTTATTGTAACGGCAGTGTTATCGTAAAGTTGAATTGATATCTATTATAGTCCCAATATAGTTCCTTTAGGAACTGTCTTTGAGTGGACATTTCTGCTGGCAGTTCCTATCGAGCCCTATATACACAGCTGCAATATGAAAATACGGTGAAATACCGCTCTTCTCCACCTCTATTCTTGGGCTATGTTGGAACCCTTACCTTCAATTTTCACCGCGAATGTTTATTTTTCGCAAAAGGAATCATTTCTCGTCTTATCTGACACAAATTTATAATAATTCAACACTATGTTCAAGTAGAATTTAGCAGTTAAATAAACATGTGATCTGCGCATGTTCGGGTCTCGTAATAGTTGTTCAGTTCAAACGTGTTTTGTGTATGTTTTCAATCGCAGAATTCTACTTGAAAATAGTATTTAATTATTATGACTGTGTCAGCTGTGGCAAGAAATGATGATAGGAACTGTCAGCGGAGATGTCCGCTCAAAGAGAGTTCCAAAAGGAACTAGTCCCAATACGACATTAAAAGTAATGTTACCATGAGTATGTATGGTTATTCAATAATTTCAGAATTTCCCATGCGGGTAACTCACAATGAAGTGTATTACGCTATTGTAACTGCTAAGAACAGTGTAGGTAAAATTATAAGTGCTGTATCAGATGGTATTATTGTTGATGTGACACCCCCTCTAGAGGGAAAAGTTATTGAATTAAATGCAGAATACATCATTAACGTTACTAGTGACCGAACTACTAGATTACTCAATCCTTATAGTTGTAATACCATTGAAGGTAAGTAGGGTTTTGACTTTCTTTGTTTTTGTCTGAGCTTAACTCTAATACCAGCTATATATTATATTATTGAACAATCGAGCTAGACCTCTATGACATATATATATATATATATATATATAGAAATACTATAGCTCAACCACAGGTAAGTTAAACATGATAAAATGTATTCCAGGTGCAATAACCCAAAAATTAATTTGCTTGTAAACTTATAATAACCAATTTTTGTGGGAAATGACAATATAAATATTGTAAGTTTACAAGCAAATTAATTTTTGGGTTATTGCACCTGGAATACATTTTATCATGTTTAACTTACCTGTGGTTGAGCTATAGTATTTCTATATACCTCTAGTATTTATTTATATATATATATATAGAAATACTATAGCTCAACCACAGGTAAGTTAAACATGATAAAATGTATTCCAGGTGCAATAACCCAAAAATTAATTTGCTTGTAAACTTATAATAACCAATTTTTGTGGGAAATGACAATATAAATATATATATATATATATATATATATATATATATATTTATATATATATATATATATATATATATATATATATATATATATTTATATTGTCATTTCCCACAAAAATTACGGTTCTATAATGCAAATTAATTCGATATACGACCGAAGATTAAATATTTTATGGTTAATCACGTCTTTCAGAATGTGCATCATTAGATGATGTCTGTCAGGAATCTATGTCATCTATAAATATTGCTTGGTCACCTTTTATAGACAGAGAATCTAACATAATCCAGTGAGTAGTAGATATTTCTTTACCTGTTATAAACAAGTAACCAGACAGTGTACATTACCTAACCTGGTATAATCAAAAAATACTAAAATAGTGTACATTACGCTACCCTTTATAAAGAACGAAATGCAATTACGCCATCATTGAACACGTGAACTCAGATATACTTCGTTTTTCGGCGGGGGGAAAGCTCTAGAGGAACATATTTTTGGGGGTCTCAACTGAAAAAGATTCGCGGTGATTTGGTTTTGTTGCCTCTGTGAAAAGATTGTTTATAAATCTGTAGATAAGTATCGACATGTTCTTAATTGTTTAAATTTCAGCTTTTTATTTTGCATTGTTTTTGTTGTTGGATATTCTAATTATGATTTGTATTGTGCAGGTATGAATTAGCTGTTGGTACTACGCCTGGTGGAGGTGACATCAAACCTTATCATACGGTTTCACTACAGAAACGTTACCTTACTATGGAAAACATCATGTTGAAAGATTTACGAAAGGTAAAGTATTTACTTTGTGGTTGACAATTTGGTTAAACACTAATGTCTGGTAACATGTTTGGTCTAACCCGATTACATACTATGTATATATTGATGTATTCTAGGTATATGTAAGTGTCAAGGCCACCAATGGCGCTGGGTTAAGTACCGTATCTGTATCAAATGGTATTCATATGTCTTATGTCAGTCAAGGATTGGAACCCTTATCACATGTCGGTATATGGGATGGTCACCATAAACATGGTGATGTGTAAGTTATGTTGTATATTAAAGGTATTCAATAACACATGGTGTTAAATGTAAATATTAAAATCGAGCATCTTACAATGTTTTTCTAACTTTAAATATGTACTGTAATAGCATTTGATATGATAAATATTTACTACAAAACAACATTTACAATTTAATATCTGTTGTTTAAATATTTCAGTGATTACCAAACAAGTGTTGATACGATTCATTGTCAATGGGATGTATCCGGAGATCCATGTCCGGTCGTTAAATATGAGTGGGCCATAGAGAGAATAGGTGGACAAAGAGTACAGAATTTCACTGAAACTAACGGTAAGCTATAACACGATTCTCGCTTTCTTTCTCAAATAATTTCAATCTATCTAGGGAATTCATAATGTGTGTAAATGTACTGTTTTTTATGGAAATCTTAAAACCAAATCTATTACTAAAAGAGGGAAATCAAACTTTCAGTATTCAGTGTTCTTATTTCCTAATTCATAAAATGTAATTTTGTTTAACTTAATTGTATTGTAATATAAAGATACAATTTATTTTAAAAAATTCAAAAAAAAAATTAAAAAAAAATAGCCTATATTTCCATTTCACCAGAGAAATACAACGAAAAAACAAATCTCGAACAGCTAATTTCCAAAGGCAAATCTGCAAATACAAATCTTGCAAAACATTTCTCAAAAAAGAAATTCTGCAAAAACATTTCTCGAAGTTCATCGAAACGGAATAATATGACAACATGGGCGGAAATCAACCTGGAACACAGTAAGTCACCTTACAATAATAGGGAATCGAGCCAGAATATAGATACAATGAGAAAAATAAAATCGCACGATGATTGCGATTCTCGTGAAACCACGTGCTAATCCGACCGGGGCTTCGATAAAGAAAATGAACTGAAAGTATGTAGTCTTTTTTCAGGAATTAGGTTTTGTCTGACAGCGACATATTTCTTTGCTCAAACGAAAGAGTGTTTTATCTCGTCGAAATCATGTAATCATGAATGTGCCAGGGAAACAATAATATTATGAAAAAGGGATAAAATGCTGTATTATTTCTTAATTTCCTATTTTCGAACCGATTTTGGCTTGTATACCCTGCTGTCGCCTCACATTTTGTCGTAACTTCCACTTTTCGACTTTTCGAGTTTCTGAAAGGGGAAAAAGTAAGAAAATATGAAAAGTAGTTCTATGCCTCCTTACTCAAAGTATGACAAGTCGTTCGATGAATTACTAGAAATGTTCTTGAAGAAATGATTTTGAACAAATGTTTTTGGAGAAATGTTTTTGAAAATTTGCATTTGGAAATTTGTTGTTCAAGATTTGTTATTCGTTGTTTGTCTATGATGAAATATAAATATTGACTAATGTTTGGATTATCTAAAATTAAATTAAAGCAAAATACATTTTACCAATCTTTTGTAGTTAATATGATTTTAAGATAAAAATGTTTATTTTAGGGAAGAAATAAGAATTAAGGACTATGAATTAAGAACTAAAAATGAAGAAAATTGAATAACGCGCTGCTTGGTCGTTCATACACATGGTTTCTTAGTTCATGACGTAATTGTGTTTTTAAACGTTTTTGGTCCAAAAATAATACAATCATACAAACAATGTGTTTCGTTTTCAGGCTTAACACGTGGAGTCAATGATCAGCTTGAGATGAAGAATGGAGAGAGATATTATTGTTTATTACGTGTGAGAAATGCTGGAGGTTTCACCTATATAATAAGATCTAACGGTGTAACTATAGAAGAAGAGCCGTTATTACCTGGTTTTGTTAACGATGGAGATATTATCAACTATGATTTGAATTTCGTTTACACCAATAATAAAATATCAGCTAATTGGGGTGGATTCGGAGATTTAAAGTTTGAAGGTGCCAATGACGTGGAAGTCATTTCCGGTTCGTTAATTTTTTTGAACGTATGATTTTACAAGTTTATGTTTTGATTCAAATAGAGTGAAATACCGCCACGTAGATATCGCATGCTGTTACCCCACCCAACCCAACCTAAAAACCCGTGAAGCGACGACTAATCATATTCAGCCAAATTCATAATATCTTAATGTATTTGTCGGTTGTCTTTTCAGGGAACAGTGGTGTTTATCAACAGACAAAGCAAAAACGTAACCAAGATATAGAATATTATGAAGTAGCTGTTGGTAACGATCGACGTTTTCCCAAAACCAGATATAATGTTATACCGTTTACTCATGTTGGTTTAAATACATCCGTTACATTCTATGACGTCAATCTTGTACCTATAACAGCAACGTATTATTTCACAGTTCGCGCTTACAGTAAATCAATGTCGATGGCTGAAGTTACATCCAATGGATTTAAAGTCGGTTATAATGATGGTGTATCTGGTAAGTCATGTTCTTTTTTGATTACCTCCGTTGTACCTCCGTAGATAAAGTTGTTATTTATATTTATCTACTTATTATAGCAACGCGTTTTGTGTATATCTACCTTTAGATAACTCAGAATATCATTATTCAGTTGAACTTATTCATAAAATTCTCGAATCTTTAACCAACCACACTTTAAATTTGAATATGGGTTCTCTCTTAATTAGGTGGAGTGATAGATATGCCAGATTACATAAAGAGTGATTCTGTGGTAGATATTCAGTGGGAAGGTTTTAGTTCAAGAGTAGGACTGTTTTTATATTATGTAGCCGTCTCTACCCGTAATAACACAAGTTATATAGATTGTAAACAATTGGTAAGCCTTTTTTATATTTTATTTCAGTAAGAATATTTGTGTAATACATTTTTCATTTGCTTTGTTTTTATGATTTCAAAATCAAATTCCGATATACCACATTGTTCCCGTGATTGACTTTCACAACTCCAAAACAACAGCATCCAGTTAATCTCATTTCAGGTTGAAGGCGAATCCATCACTGACGAAGAAAGAAAACAGATATGTGATGTTAAAGATATTTTGAATATAGGAAAGGACACGTTTGTTCAACTACAAAATCTGACTCTACAACAAAAACAGGACTACTATGCAGTTGTAATAGGTATCTGTAAATGGGTTCTATATTATAGGGTAATAATGTTGTATAGAAATTGGATAAAATTAGATGGGTTCGATTTGGACGTGGCGCAAAACTAGAAAATAGTTTAAGTAGCATTTGAGCTTACGTAACTGATGTTTACTAGTATACTGTTCGATTATCAATTGAATTGAGGGTAGTTTGAAATTTATGTAAAGTTTTAGAGAATGTTTAAATTCTAGTAGTAAACAAGAATGAAATAAACAATGGAGTGAAATAATTTTGTTTTGAATTGATTTCTTAACCAAACGTGAAGAACCTTCTAAATATAGTGATTAATTAATGTTATATTATATTCATACATGTATTATTTAATCGTAGGTGTGGATAATGCTGGCTATTGTGAGATGATAAACCACCGTTTCCGGGTTGACCTAACACCCCCATCCAGCGGTAAAATAAAAGTAGGGCCATATTATGACATGGTAAGTTCTGATCCTTGACAACAGTTTCACGAGTATTATTTTAACCCTTGGGGCTATAGATAAGGATGTGATGCTATGTTCATCAAGCACGCTGACAGTGTTTGTTGATGCTGTTGTTATTGTTTGATATAAACTTGCGTCAAAAACATGATATCATGGATAGGCTGGTTTAATTTTAAAAAAAATTACATTCGAAGCAGTAATAAAAAGGGATAAATATTTAAAAAAATATATCTTGTATATATTAAAACACGATGTTAAAATTCGCTGTCGGGATACAAACGGTTGGATCATCGTCTCCATCATACTAAAAACAAGCCAAACAGGAGGTGCAGCTGATTGATGTTTGGTATCAGCGAGTAGGGAAAAAAATACGATTGCTTTAACGAAAGTTGTCCCTTATATGGTATTAATGTTTATACAGCTGTGGGTGGTTATGGATGGAATACAACTGATTAGGCACAACTATGACCATCCCGATGGAGCGGAAGACATGACAGCAGTTGAGGACGTTGATAAGAAGAACAGCATCAAAAGTACCTTTATTATTGTTATTTCAGAAAATGTCCTATGTTTCAACTCCAGATTTTCTAAAAGTTGATTGGATGAATTTCACTGATGATGAATCGGGTTTAAAATGTTATAGGATCAGTCTTCTAGAAGAAGAATCTTGTGATGTTGGTGCCTCAAGAGTCGTGATAGTATCAGCAATAGAAATAGACACCTCAAACACCAATTATAGATTTATGGATCTTACTTTAATGGTAATAACGAAATATTTAGTATTTTATGAATCTTTATTTAATGGTCATAACGAAATATTTAGTATTTTATGAATCTTTATTTAATGGTCATAACGAAATATTTAGTATTTTATGGATCTTACTTTAATGGAAGTGATGATCTGTCTTACATATTAATCCCACCACACTTAACTCGTTTACATAAACAACAACTTTTACAAGGCCTTCCACTTGCTCGTAGATCGAAGCTCCTTTCCCAGTGTGACCAAATTGTATGCTTCAGTTCATTTCCGTGCGTTGTTTCCTACGTGTTTGCGTGTTTCGTCAACACTTTTCTGAATCTGTCCATGTATATTGAGATTAACTATGTGTTTTATTTCAGCCTGGTCGTCCCTATATGATACAGTTAGAAGTAGAAAATAAAGCCGGATTAACAATACAAGTAGAAACACCTCCTGTACTATATGATATCTCTACACCTACAGCTGGTCACGTGGTTGATGGTTTCAACTATACAGATGATGTGGTCTGGATTAGAAGTACTTCCATCGTTAAAGGTCAGTATTGCCAAAGTTGGCAAAATTGGTTTACAGTGGGCATATTATGTCGTCGCCGTCCATGTCCGTCTGTCCGTCCACAATTGTCTTGTTAAAGGACCCAATTCTAATTTGGGATCATAGAGCCTGCAGATGTTAACAGATGGGTTTTTTTTTCAAACTTTGGGAGGCATGATGACTGTACAATGGTGCACTCGTATTGATTTTAAATTGAAACAGAACAGGTTGAGCCCTGTTGATAGTCAGCTTCCTTGGCCTGTCTGATCCAGACATGTAGTATGTGTCCTTAAATGCATTTGAACGAGATACAGATTTCTCGAACGGTCCCTGTCAGTTTTGATCAACATTGGTAAGCCGATGGTCATAGCAAACTTTTCCCCGAGACAAAGCTGATATGCTGACGTATTTGTAGGATTTGAATGGCTATATGTTTTAAACGAAAATAAATAAGCAAAAAATAATTACAATGGTGCAGCGCCGAGGGACTACCGCCTACTCGTCGCCACAGTATTTCCCTTTTCTAACAAATTTGATTCAAATAACCGCTCTGACGGGATTACATAAATTGTGAACTTCTGTGTCCGAGCGTGTATTAAAAGATGTTCAATGTTTATTTAGGTTCCATTCTGCAGCTACAATCTGGTGTTGGCTCATCCTGTCCATCTCGTAACATTTCATTCACAGACCCTGAGTGGCAATATTACGTTTCCAAGGTCAACTACGACTCATCTGGAACCAGACTGAACCTTAAATATCGAGAAGCCAACGTTTATTTAGATAAAGATAGGAGGGGTGAATTAGAAATTAAGTTAGCTAAAGATGATAAAACGGAGGCCATGTTTTCTGGTGCCTACTATAGAGATGCTGATATGAATAATGGAGGAACGTATGAGGTATGTTTTTATACGCCCATATTTTCTAGTGGACGTATATTGCCATCGCCCCTATTCGTCCGTCCGTCTACAATTCATTTGTGCACACTCTACAGGCCACAATTCTTATCCGATGGAAACCTCATGGATTATGGGTTCTGATTGTACGAAAAATAGCGTTTTTAGCTTGTGCATCCTTTAGAGGTCACCATTTTTGTCTGATGTACAAAACCATTAAAATGTATCGCCGTGGAACCATAATAATGATCGAGTTCAAATTTCGTGAAAATCACACCGAAACTGTCCCATAAAATGGCCACAACTGGTATGGAAATAGTATAAAAGTTGTGGGTCCTCTATAGGTCAGAATTGGTATCTGCTTTTGATGAAACTTAAAATACATTTTCATACACCAGAGATGTAGATGCCTTGTGATATTCGGAGCATAACTTCCTGGATTATGTCTGCTGATTGTACGAAAGTCGCTTATTTTAGCTTGTTCTTTTGTCCATCTTTTACCAAATGTGGGCGTAGCTTGCATGTCAACCGCTTGTTAATTCAAGTGATACTACTAGTCGATTGGTTTGGATGATTGTGTATAACCTGAGAAACATGTTAAAGTTCTAATACCCACTTGTATTGCTATTGATATTTCTAGTTTAAACTACGGGCAGCGGATGGAGATGGCAAAGCAGTGACGTCAATAATATTCTGGGATGGACCAATCAAACAGATAACAGACTTTGATTATACGAAGGAACGCGATTGGACAATAGATGTGTGTAGCTGTTGTAAAGTAAATCAGACGAATCCAGTTAGTAGTATTTACTATTTCATGTATCCTACATTTTTGTTTTCCTTTAGTTGATTTAACATGTCGCTTGTCAACAGTGCGTCCGTAATATATTCAGTGTCGTATTACCATTTCCGAAGAGGAGGGTGTTGGAGTGACTTCACACAATTATTATTGCATAAATCAAATTAAGTCTCTTCCTCTTCTTCTATGGGGTTTAACGTCCACTTCAACCTAGGGTGATATCGTAGAAAACAACTTAAGTTTCACGGTATACTAACTTGTGTTTAATTCCCCTTTCTTCCTTCCTTGTAGAATTGCCTAAAGACTTGCAATTGTTCAGATCTATTAAGATCGAAGAATGTTGTAAAGAGATCGGTAGGCAGTGGCGATACTGATAATCCGTCCTGGTCCGTACAACATATAACGGAAGAAGAACGAGCGGCCATCTTAGCTGATAATTCTACAGCAGATACGACTACAGATTCATCTGGTGTGAAAATAGAGTCCCACAGTTCTTGTGGAATACAAATCATGGCGGGTGAGTGGTGCTGACAATATTCCAAATAACAATAGCTTTATCAATTATCCCACTGATCTGTGAAAGCGTGAAAATCTTCATCAATATACCCTTTCAGTCTGACTCTGAAGAATTACAGTTAAACATAGTATTAAGATCTGTCTTTTATATTATTAAATATGTAAAGTAACACATGTACCAGTAGGCTAGTATTACCGCCTAGAAGGAGATAATAAATCATAAACGGCAACCTTTATTTACCGTTCGGTAAATCTATGACTTCCATTCCATCATAAAGGTCTAATTTCTGGAATATGCGTATCTTATGGTATGATACATATGTTTAGACTTGATTATCCATAATATCTTGAAAAATCATTATTTATATTTGTGGATTTACCGCTTCCGTGTTCGTGGTGAACCCATGTTTCGCTAGGGTTAGGGTCAGGATTTTGTAAACTGACTCTGTAACTCAATTTTGACCTTCTCTGTCCCCGTGATGGAGGTCATAAATTTACCGAACGATAAAAATGTGCTGGCGTTTACCTTCTTTTACGTCGGTTTATTTGGCGGTAATAATATTGGATCCGGTGAACTTATGTGTAAGTTATGCCATACATAACGACAAACATCGTAATGGTGTGTGTGTGAGGGGGGGGGGGGGGGCTGGCAGGGGATCCCTATACCTGGTCATTTTTGTCCCCTATTGTAATTTTCGTTATTTAATTATAGATTTTACATGTGTTTATTTGAAGGTGAATTACAAAAGATTGTCACGTGGTGTCGATACAAAAATGATTTATATCGACCAATGAAAACAGAGAGGAAATTAGCCATTGACCCTTCTGTTTCGTTTAACACATACAAGATGGAGTTTTACGTGGTAAATGAAGACTCGTTAGCCGTGAGTATAGACATGTATCATTATTTGATTACTATAAATATAGCCCCTATTTAACCCCTTCATTTTATAATTTGTATTTCGTTTTATACAGGGTTCATGGTGTTTAAATGTGTATGTCAACAATGACGAGGTGTCTCAATTGTGTGGTGTGCCTCGATTTACCACTGATACTAAGGTTTTCTTTAGTGTTCGCAACTGGAAGAATTTTCTATCGCCACCACCAACAGCAAATCAGGACCAGTTTAACGTCTGGACAGCTAGGGCTATATTTAAAGATTTGATATTACCGCCAGATAAAAACGCTTTATGCAGATATGGCGAACCGTTCCGGGGAGGCAATATAGCTATTGTCCGATATGAAGCTGGTATTGGTCGCATAAAGAATAACGATTCAATTTCAGTGTTTAGAGAGGTTGGTTAGATATATTATTATTTTATGCTCTATTTCCATAACACAACAAACACAATGTTGAAATTGAAAAGGCCACCAAAGGTGACGTTTAATAAAATGCAACATGAAATTCAAAGCATATGAAAAATAAGCATGTACTAATTTAAATTGAAAACCGTAGAGGATACAATATAGCTTTCTGCCAAAGTGGGGATCTGAAAGATTCCGCCTAAACAAAAACAGCAGAAATTAAATTCATATCTACAGATAACTAACAAGGTGTGGCGGGTGGGTGACGTTATAATCACGTTAAAAACCAGGCGTTGACTGTAGCCGGTAATGTTTACGTCCAGTCTAATAGATCAACAGACGACGTTTCTTACGTGACGTTTCTTTCGTGACGTCAAAATAACTTTAGGCCCACACTTAAATACAACGAATATGAAAACGGGCATAAAATTATTTATGTGTCATAACTTTTAATATATTATTATTATACTGTTCCTTATTAAATCAGAACGAACTGAAGATCAATCTTGTTAGACTGTTAAGGCACTGTCATGTCGTTCAAGATAGCATTGTCACAAAACTTAAGTTTCCTAACGGTGTGGTTATAAACATGTTTTCATTTTTGTATTTTATATTTATATTTAAGGTGTTATCGCCGTGTATACCATGTCAGTCAGCCTGTGATAGATATATCTGCCAATCAAATTGTTCCAGTCATCAATTGACACAGTATAACATCAGTCTACAGTCTTTAGATCTACCGCCAACAGAAACAGTTGACAGTGTAACTAAACCCATATCATATATTTTAACAGGTACACTTTTCTAGTTTATTTTATATTGTAATATTTTATATCATATCAAATCGCGTCCTACTATTTATGTTAATATAGGTTTGTTTATAATATTTGCTATAAGTTTATCTCAAATAATTGCATCTGTAAAATTTGTCAGCTATATTCATTTTGATAACTCTGGACATGGTATGCAATACGCAACAAAATAGAAACAGTTCATCGTCGTTTATTTATCGAAATTTATTTTCAATTCCGAAAAACTGTTCTATATTTTCGGTAAAGGTTGTATTAGATTGACTGTTCTATAATTTCAGTAAAGGCTGTATTGGGATCAGGACAGGAAGCTATATCATCATCTAATGGTTTTTATATTGATATCACACCTCCTGTATTTGAAGAAGATGTTTTGTTATATATAGATGTGGACCAAGGAAACTTTACACCTGTCACATATCAAGGCTCGAACTCGACAATTAAATCTATCTGGTCTTGTCAAGATAATGATAGCATGATAGCAGTAAGTATAAAGCAATAAGCTGTAAATTATCGTTTCCACGAAAGTTTGTGTAACACTGGTTTCTCCTTGTCATTGATGCAGGGCGGAGGGCCTGACTAGGATGGCCCTCTAGTCGTTCGGATGCAACGGAAAACCGAGATCCCGTGTACGTAAAAGATCCATTCGATATAAGAATAGGTCATATTGGCGCAGCCCGGACAAAATTTCCTTCCATGTGTGCTTCACTTTAATAGGTACTTCTGAGAGTTACGTGACATGGTTTCCATCCTAGCCGTGAGTGAAACAATGGGTAGGAGCGCATGCCTAAGCATCGATCTTCCCGTTTCCTGCCAATAAGTGACAATGAAATTTAGTATTAACAATTTGCAGAAACAATATAGTTTGTATTGCCCTGTATTCAATCTTAAACGACAATAAGTAAATGCATTACATACATGTACTTATAGGAATACCTATGGGGTATAGGACGTTATCCTGGATCACTGGATATTCAGAGCTTAATATCAGTCGGTGTAAATAAATCTGGAACCAACGATAACTTATCGGGAATCCTGGAAAATAACTCCACTTATTATGTAACAATTAAATGTATCAATGGCGCTGGACTGGAGACAATTTATGAAGATAGAAAAGGTAAGATACAGTAAATATTTCTCCATCACCACCATTTCTTCTTTCAATATGTTAATTATGACCCAATAAAACTACTACGTAATCTGTTTTACAACATTATAAAACAATTTTCGTTCCTATCCTACAATGTCACAACATTCTTCTTTGCCGGGTCGAGAAAACCAACCTTTGGGCAAAGAAAATTGTTCACCTACGTCACTACCATATGTGCAAACATTATACATTATCGATAGGTGTCACAGTGTTACTGAATCCACCAAACATTGAAGATGTAGGTACAAATATGACTAAGGTAGAGCCGTTCGATCAACCAGTTACACCAGACAATGCCATGAAAACATCTGAAGATGGTACCATTGGTTGTTCCTGGACAATTAGTGAAGATCAGTCGTTACGGGAATATGGTAAGCATAAAATAAATATCCTACTATTCAATTAATTAATTATCACTCGGTTTTGTAGATTGTTTCAAGTTTATATGATGATAGATTTAATAATATATATGAAAAGGGCGTACATATTTAACATATTCCATGTCCGTAAACATCCAAATAACTTTATCAAGTTAACATGTTGAAGGGAAATATATAACAATAATCATAACAATGTATAAATATCTCTGTTCAGAGATCTGTAGTTTCGTTTATCAATGAAGCTTTGGGACGCTTAACTTTACTTGCAAATTCCACAGGCAAATAAAATCCACAGAAGCCATTGTAAGCAGTACTGATCCATGCATATACAAATGATCCAATCATTGGCTCTGTAACATTTTGCTCTGGAATTGCATTGATTGATGTAATTCGACCAAATCTTCAAGAGTTTTATTATCGTCTATTCCAGATATCTGTATTGGTAGCTCTGAAGCAATATGTGATGATATTCTACCCTGTACCTGGGTTGGATATAATGTTTCAGGCGATGTGGCTATCCATAATGGCTGGCTTATGGTTAATGGCGTCAAATTTAGACCGATCGGAGCTTTTCATCCTATGCTGAATGAAACTTCGATCGATAATACTTCAAGCACTTTCAAGATGGAACCCGGAAGAACAATGTTTTTGTGCATGCGCATGTGTAACGAAGCTCGACGCTGTACCATTCGATTGGTGGGATCCTCCGTTGTAGTAAGAAATAATTCGAAGGTTGCGACGTCTACTGAAGGTGAAAGTCTAAAGATCAATTTACAGTCGTCATCGTCAAGTCGCAAGAAAAGAGCCGTGGAAGATGTATCGCTACAGACACCTTCAAGTAAGTTGTAAAAGTATGCTTGAATTTGTATTGCTTGGTGAGGGGGGCCTATAAATGTTGATTTCAGGGATTTATGGCTCTATTTGTGGGGAGGGGGCGTGGTGGCTAAGTGAGCAAGAAACTGGCTCGCTAGTCCGGTGTTGGCCTAGAAAGTTCATAGGGATTTTCCGGCGTGGATTCCCCCTGCAGCTTTGCTGGACGGTTCGATGGAGGTTCTTACAAGGACGAGAGGCTGAGGTCCCGTGTACTTATTGGCGTACATGTAAAAGACCATAACGTAGTGCCGCTGTCCGGACAAAGTTTCCTTCATAGCACACTGCATGTCGCATGTTCGTCTTCGTTCGTCCAGTCGAAGAGTATGACGTTAAACCACATTTCATATCATTTAATATCTATTATTTTGAAGCTTTAAATAGAAAAAATGGTTCTTAAAGCAGATATTAATGTAATAAGAATGTATTTATATTCAATTTTTGAACAAAATATTGTAATTTCCGTATTTAATGTTTTGATTTGACTGTCTATATTTATAATTTCGTATCCCAAATACGCCGATTACAGGTGTTTATTTTGGCCTCAAATGTTGTATAAATATTATTTCGACGAACATGACGAACCTGTTATCAACTCTCTAGATAATCGGGTGACCGAGGACGAAAATGGATTCGAACTTCCGCAATATTTAAAAATTTAATGATAACATAAATAATCGAGACTTTGTCTGGGTTGTCAAGTACCGATGCGATAACAATACTTCAAACACTGCGCTCAGAATAAAGTAATCTGAATGACGTTTTCAATATATTCATTTCGCATTGGTTATTTTTGAAATATTATAACACGGACTGCCAGTCTTTTATCTAAATTGTACATTATGTATCTATAATATTTTGAAGCAGAAAAAAGTGGTATGGATCTGACCCATCGGTTAAAGAAATAACACATCCGATTAAAGAAACACTGTTTTCGTACAAAATCAAGGGGTAGAGTTGTTGGTAGGATAATAAACAGTCATTTAAAAATTCTGATGAAAATAATTTGTGGATTCAAGCTGTTCTTGTATTACAGATCTGAAACCTGGTCAATCTATTATAATAACAGAATTAGAAGAAAATCAACTATCACAATATTATACATCAGACGCTGCTCCTGAATTTATATCATTTATAACTAATCCTGTAGATACCATTAATACCAGAATTAATCTACACAGATTACTCGTTCACAGGTAAATATCATTTTCGGAATTGTAGTGTTTTAAATTCGACTTGAGTAAAGGCTATAATACATCTGCCTTCAGATCAGAAATTTAATTTTAATTAGACTTACAGTTACAATGCAAAGCTAGTATTAGAATTTCCTTATTTGTGTTCAAATTAAAATAATATGTAAAAATTGTTTTTCATTTCAGGGTAAAGCTAAAACCCCAAGATAAACATTTCACAGTAACATCTGTTGGCCATCTTGAAATACCTGGTCCATTGTTGGTAACAATTAAATACAACCCATTAAATACTGATTCAGATAAAATACCAAGTTTACTACACTGGAACCCAGGTAAGGCATTATTATCACATACTGATACTTTCCCAGACAAAGGATTTATTGGGCGGCTATTTCCTTTAACAGTATTCAAATTTGGTATATCTGGAAAGTATAGACGACCAATCTTACTTGCCAAATACTGGATTTCTCGAGAAATGTCATGGGGCAAGCACTGGGCAAAATTGTCAGGGTATAACTAACTGTCAACTCGACTCCTATCTGACAGATTATTGTGTACCAGCTTACGTGAGGGAGCGGTTGTTTTTTTCTTGATCGAATGGTTAAGTAGTTTTAGGAACATTGAGGGTATCAACAGTACAAAAGATTCTGCAATTAGATGGTGGAAAAAGAAAGTGACAGAAATGATTAACAATTTACTTAGGTCGTAAGAGATTTGGTAAATGTACAGTAAGTAATCATAAATGCATTCTGAAAAATGGAGCTTCCCACAATGAAGCTAAGATGACAGATATTGCGTCTAACAATAGCTTACTTATAGCTATAGGTATTCCCTGCGAATGCAAAGTTTTCAGAGGAAATTGAAGCAAATATTTGATAGATTGGTTACTTTGAATATGTTTTCAGTTTTCAGTCCAAATATATCATCAGATCACAAAGGTTGTACCCGGGAATATATCTTTAACAATTGTCCGTTTTTAATCGTTATGATTAACATTTTCTACTTGAACGTAAAGTTTGATGATAGCTCTAAAAAATGATATTTTCAAATATAAAAAATGAATTTGCGATAGTTTTTTCTTGTTGTTGTTTTGTTATCTAGTTCAACAGAATTGGATGTTAAGCAGTAAATCATGTAGCATGACAATGGATACTCTGGTGATAAATGAAACAATTGGTGAAGTACATATAAAGGTACGTGTTATATAGCTAATAGTTCGACTTGGGCATCAACAACTCATATACAATTCTCTATTGCATGTTTTAAATAAATAACACATCACTAAATGCATGTAATAAGAAGCTATGTGTAAGTGGTATTATTATATTCGTCCATATAACGCGACAATAACTCGAATCGTTCACACTTATCTGAAAAAATCTATCATACAAGGGTAGGTTCTACTGTGACAACTAAAGGGGCTTGCTTACAAATAGTCAAATCTACCTAAACAAATTTAAAACTAAAACAAAAAAAGTTTGTATTACTATTGTTCTCATTATTGTACAGTCATGATGGCACACGCATGATTCTATTTATATGCGACTTTAAGCAGATGAGTTTTTAGTTAAGATTTAAACTGAGATAGTTGGGTACACCCTCTGATGTATCTGAACAATTCATTCCAAAGTTTGACACCCCTTATGGAAGATGAAAAATCTCCCAACTAGCTCTGAAAGCAATTTTAATTGTGTATAGTCTTATTTTCAGATTTTGATTTGACCGCTGTTCTAGTTTAGACTTGACGCTTAATACCCCAAATTATACATATTATGTATATTTGTAGGAATCTAGATAATGAACGTGTAATTCTGATCCATATATATCTTACTTGTTATGTATCTTTGTAGGTTTGTAATACATGGAATCCTGATAACCAACCTGGTAATTCTGATGTATATTTTAGTGAAGACACACAGTTTATGATATCAGATATATTAAAGGTTATTCCTAATACTGCTCCCAAGCTAATATCAACCAAAGATATAACAATGACCGAGGATTCGGGTAGGTATATAGATAAATAGCATGCATACAAGATTAAACAATGCGAAATCGCCAAAGGACTAAGGAGTGTTATATGGGTTGGGCGACATCAATCATAACGTTTTGGAAGATCTCATTGATTTTATGTTTTTGATTTTGATTAGTATTTTCCTCAATCGTGTTCTGGCTTTGTCTATAGTTTCATTTTCCTATGGTCTTTCTATTTATCCTTTGACACACGTGGTAACCATTCGGCCATCCACCCCACCCCCTTTAGTTTACTGACATAGAATTATAATTGTTTTCTCTATTTTACCCCTGCCATTCAAATGTATATTATATATATTTGCTTTTATTACTATAGGAACTTTATTGTACGAACCGGATGTATATGATGCAGAAGGAGATGATATAAAGATTGTTGTAGATTCTCTATCAACTGATAATCTTGGTGATGTTAACATCACACCATCTGGATTGTAAGTACGGAATACATATCATTAACGTAATTAGTCCAGTAGGAAGCTTACAATTTGTTGAATGGCCATTTCTATACAAAAAAAACGGAGTATCATAAAGCCCGACATTGAGTCAACTGGAGTTGTTTAGAATCCCCGGTTGAACGCGACAAGGAGTAGCCTCGTGGGTTTTCTCAGGGTCCTCCGGTTTCCTCCCACTGCTAAAGACCTCTACGCGCAAGCGAATTATTGAAATAATTAAACCAAATGTTAGTCCCGAAATGACGTGGTTCGGGTTGAGTAGACATTAAACACCATCTCTCTCTCTCTCTCTCTCTCTCTCTCTCTCTCTCTCTCTCCCTCCCTCCCTCTCACATAAAAAAGCATATTGATAAAAATATAAGAATGGTATAGTTTTGTCCTACAGATTAACCACTCACTTTGCTGGTGATTTATCATTTGTTTTATGCCCTCAGATTATTATATTTACCATGTCAAGATTGTACTGGCCAATTACAAATTCAAATTCGAATCACCGAAATCCAGTCACCTGATATACAACCAATGACCACAGTTGAAACTTTAACGATAAGTATATTGTCTACAAACGATGCTCCGATAGTGTTCAGTATCAGTGGAAATATGAATATTTTACATTCTGATTCTACAGAACCTGTAATTGTAAGTTGTCTTCCTTCTGTTACAGAAACATGTTGTTATAGATCATATTGTTTAGCATACTCCGCGCAGTGTTGCGTTTGATTAGAGGTAATCCTACTACACACTGCTATTATGAGTGGATATTGTTGTTTTAAATTTTGATTGGTCAGTAGTCCGTCTACCAACCAATCACTAGCTGCCCTACAAAAGCTTTACATTTAAAACGAGTGCCAGTATTGGACCAAATATGTTTACTTAACGTTACGTCATGACTCACGATTTTATTATGCCTAATTAACCCGTGCATAGCAGAATACTGCAGTAAAACTAATTGCGTGACAAACGAGGCTATCAATTCGAATGAAATGTAAACAATACTGTTTGGAAACGAACATACTTTCGCCGTTTTTAATACCTTAAATCACTGTCCAAAGTTTTAGGGGAAGACCCAGATTAACCGAAGGACTGTCATGTTGCTGTACTTAAGTGATAGCTTTCATTGAACGGAAAGAATAGACACACTCCCGCAGCCATAAGTTCAAGAAACAGACGCTATTCCAGCAATGGCCAGAGAGGGATTTCTCGGTCCATTGCTTCAGGAAGATGATTGTTTAGGGATTGTGTCGCTTTAATACCGGTATCTTTACCCACTTTTAATACCCGTAATGTTTGATGTCTCTATCGTTTATATACATTGCTACTACATGTTTAACTAGACTTATTCAAAAACATGGTTACAGAGCCGTTTTTATTCTTGATAGAGCACTCTAATATTATGGTATAGGACCACAATAGCATCAAACATTGACAATAGTCAGGCATTTATGCAATCTTATAGTGTTTATGTTAGTCGACCGGATTTACCAATTACCTTGACGGGCTGATGGATAGGGCCTCAACATCTAGACACGCCTTGCTTACCAACATGTAGTCGCCAACCGCGGTTTTGCTCAATTCGGTTTAAAACACAATCTTTATGTTCAATTACACACGTGGTTCCTGTATGATCTTATGTTTAATTACACACTTGTTCAGTCAGATTGGCTTATATATTCCCTGACCTTTACATTTTTAGATACTGTTAGAACAAAACCACCAGCTGCAAAGTAATAAACATAATTTCACTTGGATGTTTGGTGTGTATGATGTTGACGATCGAGAAAATCTGACTCTATACGTAGATTATCCCCACAATGGGACCTTAAAACATAACGCTGGATTTAAACAAGTACCAACGTGTGGACATAATGTAAGTATAGGTTTTGCTGAGTGATACGCGATAATCAAAGACAAATGATCCGCGAGGCCACAAGCCAGAAATGTCCTGTTTGTATTATGTGTGAGATTAGCGTCTTTATTGACAATTGCTTGGGGATAGATTGCATATTTCGTAGACATGCACTTGTCGAGTGCCATTGATTTAGGGGTTTCTTTCTGGGTTTTTTTAACATGACGAAATCATGTTACTGAAAACTGACTGAAATGGTTACTCCTGTAGTAGTTCTATGTAAATGATTGTATTGTTACCACTCTTAAATTCATATAACAAAGAGATTTTATTTTAATTCTAGGATAATATGTTACCTTGTTCAACCATGGATTTACCTCATCCAGTAGACGATATGAGCTGGTTGTATTATACAATGACGTATACGCCGGATGACGACGTGGCCGGATATGACATGGTAAGATTATATGTCACTGATAACCAGTCCCTGCGTTCTGATGTAGTAACAATCCAAATGGCCATGATGAAAATGCCGTGCAATAATGGTGGAACCTGTGAACCAAAGAGTATGTATACTTTACATTAGAGTTTATTGGTATAGTCTAGATGTAACATTCAGACTGGGGGACATTCCTAATTTCGTATATTATTTTATATAAGAATGCACGTAGAGAGAGAGAGAGAGAAATGGGGTTTAACGTCCACTCAACACAAACTAGGTCATTTCGGGACTAACATATGGTTTTTAAATTTTATTTCAATAATTCGCTTGCGCGTAGGGGTCTTTAGCAGTGGGAGGAAACCGGAGTGCCCGGAGGAAACCCACGAGGTTGAGAAGGCGCCCCTATCTCCATGCCACATACGCTCACACCAGGGCTCGAAACCACAGCCGTAAGCCAGAGGTGACCGGCCAGCTAGAGGTCGAAGCGCGGCACTCTAGACCACTAGGCCACCCCCCCCCCCCCCCCGAATGCACGTAGACTGACGTCTTTATTTATTGAAGTTAATCACAACCATAGTCGTAATTACTACAGAACAAATAAAATTCAAGATTTTCTTAAAATGACAAGTGTTTCCGTGTTCCCCAGAATGAACAAACTCCTCTGCCCGGCGAATTATATTGGCTGGTTTATGGATTCATATGAAACTAATCAATAGACGATAATTGGGGGTAACCGCGGAATAAGGGCTAACCACAATGTCCCCTAGTTGAAGGTTATCAAGGGCTAATGTCCTCTGTTGAAAGTGATCAAGGTCTAATCACAATGTCCCCAGTTGAAGGGCTAATCATAGTGTCCTCATATGAAAGTTACCAATGAAAAAAGAAATGATCTTCAGTGAGGTAACTCGAAATTGCACATGGCTATAGAAATATCAGACATCGTTTACATCACAACATTAAAGATGTAGCGACCCTATTTAAATTCTTTGCCGTTTTAAAGTTCCAATTTCACATTTTCTAAGAAAGTCAAAACATAATTATTTCTATGTCTTTTGCTCAAAAGGTTGTCAACTCACTATTATACGGTCCTGGGCAAAATTTTTGGGGCATTATAAAGGGTGACACAGGGTGATTGAGGAAATAGTTACCCAATTACCTCCCTTGTTTTCCCATTCCTCTCCATGGACGGCCATCTTCAAACGTTTGAATTTGAAGTTGAAAATGATATTTTTGCCAATTTCTCAACTGCCAGTACTGAATTATAGGATTAAAAGGATTATTCTTTAACAAGGTAGGACTGTTTATAGGTTCAATCTATTTTTGGGCTTTATTTTAATACATTTTAAAAATATAACTTAAAAAAATGCTATTGGAGCTTTAACTCTCCATTGCTGATTTTCAGGTATCAATGGAAACACGTACGATTGTCAAGACATCCGACGGGCTGCCAATTTCTATGATTATTACACTTGTAAATGTCCACGCGGTTGGTCGGGTGTAAATTGTGAGGAGGAAATCAACGAGTGTCAAAGTTCACCATGTGACTGGCCGTATGTTTGTTATGATTTGATCAATAAATACCAGTGCGCATGCCCAGAAGATGAACCAAACTGTGATTCTTTAGTTGGCTGGATGATCGCCTTGATTGTGATTGCTGTAGTCTTGATTATCATTATGACTTTCTTAGTATCTTATTGCTGTGCTTTTAAACGAGGGTAAGTGATATATGGTAATACAATCGTCCGAAAATAACCATCAATACTCAGGCGCGGATCTTATCGGTGGCCACTAGTTCCAAATAGATAATAAATAGTAAAGGTAGATTGGAAACCAGTCGATTGACCGAGTGATTGGCTAAAACTGGTCATTATACAAACTCATCTCGTGTATGACAAACTATATATCTTCAATACCTGTTCAAAAGTAAAACACTGTTTATTTTCAAAATAAAGAAATTGGACCATATTTTTTAAAATATCATTGATGCTTTTTAAATGTTGATTTGATGTTTTTATCATATTTTTGTAGACGTAGCAGATGGTTTTATGCTCTTAACAGATTTGTACCAGAGCCTAAAACTGGTGTGACTAGCCTGGCTTTAACAGACATTGAACCAGAGGTAAGACTTCTGTTTACACCTCTCTGCTTACTTGAACTGATCGACCTACTCAGTAAAACGCCCTTATTCATAACAAAGGGCATGTTCTGGTTGTCTTGAACTTAGTTTATAAATACGACCGTGAATGAAGTAGCATTATCCGATTCTGTATTTAATATGGACAATAGAAGTACAGTACGTACAGTGTGTTTTCTTCTCATAATTACATGTATCATTTTTCCCTGTTGTTTCAGTTTGTCGATGTCAGTAACAACAATAGTCAGTAATCCCGAACACGATGTACACCCGATGAATAATAGACATTTTAAACATTGAAGTGTGCCTTATTCTCGTATATTTTAAATTTATTTCGTTTGTTTTAGTGAAACGCTTATTTAAATGAATACCAGTTTCAGCAGTCTTTAATCTCAAAGCAATTAACACAAAATAATTACGGAATTAGTTTTTATCTGTGTATCGCAGTCGAGGCAGAATAGTTGAACGTTAAGTTAAACCTCGTTTCATTTTGTATGAATTGTTTTATAATTCTTTATTTAATGAGCCAATCTAATTGTAATGCTATATTTAGAATATATTTTACTAATATAAAATATTGTATAAAACAAACTGTATTAAGGATGCACTATGTAAGAATTAAATGAAGATCTGGACGAACTTTCTATAACAGTTTAACAAAGGAAAAAAAAAGATGTAGCACAGACTTTCCATGATCATAACAACAGTACTGGTCAACCGAGACTAACTTTTGCTTGAATTCAAATTTTATGGTTTATTTTTAAATCTCGCTGGATTTCTAATCCGTTAAAATCTGTGCAGTCCGATTGACTAAAGAGTTAAATATATGGTTGTCACGTGTATTTGAAGCCAAAATACAAAATAGAGAAGAAGGCCCACCTCTTACATAATGTATCCTTAAGGCTATTTAAGTCGGTTTTATTTATATGGGCGGATTTAAACTTGAGGTTTAAATGGAGTAAAGAAATTGGCTTCCAAAGTTACATATTGTTGAATACCGAAATCGCAGCGCGTTGTTAACTCTGATTAATGAAACAATAATGATTGTATTATTGCAATTTACCACCAGTAAATACGCTCAGAAGCCATTAGTGGTGTCATATAAATTCCATTTATTTTCTTATCATTTTCATCTCCGACCAAAGTTGTTAAAAATGTATAATGTTTGCTTTAAATTTATATCGTGCATCTGCCATTCCCCCGCCGCTAAAACACAACGTTCTTACTCTCGCATTGTTTTGTTGGTAGACTAATTTGTTTAAAAATTGTTTTAATTTTACATGCTAATAAAAGTAGTTCCATATTGAGCTTCAAAATAATTTCCTTTGTGTAAATATGTTTTAGCCTTACATGTGCGGTATATTTTGGAAACAGTATGGTATAAGTACTGGAATCCTCGGCGCCCGGAACTTCTTTGAACGAGATAGAGGCATTGTGGCCATCAGACGACAATTTCCAACATTCTGTGACTTTCCATTATATTGTTATTTTCACTTTGTCGAAACTTTGTGAACACGACAGACAATATTTCGACAGATTTCTTTTATCAAATTTGAAGTATTATGGTCATATCGATTCTCGGTATACCGTGACATTGTGTACTGCAGTTATACACACTCTTTGTCGAAAACCTTGCGAACACGATACAGAATGTGGTTTTTTACGGATGTTTTCAATTTGGTAGAAAGCACTGAGACCACGATATTTATAATCAACAGCCTTCTGTTCCTGAGTTATCCCCTCTTTGCCAAAATCGTGTGAACGCGATAGAGGGTTTTAACACATTTATTTTCAATCTTAGATTCATTTCAAATTAGTTTAACATCCAAGTTTTCCTTTCAGCGAAGCTGCTGTTGAGGCAAAGATGTTGTACGGGCGTATTCCACGCTGTGTGTGGCTATTTTACAACATCTAATTAAGACAACATAATCAATATAACAACGCTAGAGAATTTCCCGATTTCGATTCAATCAGATTTAAAACATGCATCAACAAAATGGCAGCCAGCTCATTACATGTCGAACAGCATAAATCAATGAAATTTCAATTCCATATGTTTAAGTACGGAACGGAATTGAGTCATTTTTGTTCTGCTATATATTCATATTAGAGATTCATCGTTCACATTATTGTCACTTACATGTGATTCCAACATGGCGCATCGAGACTTTAAGTGAATAAATGGAAATTACAGTAAGAACTGTTTATTTAGGTTATTGTTCATTTACCCCATTGTCGTGGCCCGATCCTTACCCCTCGCCATCGACGTGAACATCCACGACGACACAGGCAACGGAGAAGAGATGAAAGTCAGTATTGCGTCACTAGATTGTAGTTAGACAAGTAATAGTAGTTTAATCCATGTAGGTGAACCTTAATCGAAGAACAAACAAAATAAGTATGACAGTTGATATCTTTTACACCAGTCTACATGACAACCATGTTATTATATGGGGGCTGTGGAAAACATGTTCAGCTTACAATATTTCAGTTGTCTCGTCCCATTAGGAACCATAATGTTTCTTAACAATTACCCCCTACTTTAACACACGGATTACCTTAATCTGTTTCTCAGAGGTATTGTGAAAGCCTTCTTCTAATTTATATGTCCAGCATCGTGTGGAACTATTGTTGTAACAAAATACCACAAAATATACTTAAAATATTTCATAAATTGTTCATGGTCCAACTATTGCAAAGACCCCAAAAACCTTCAAATGTCTACCAAAAATTAATTTGCAGAAAAAAAAAGTCACCCTTTTAGTGATTATAGCGGACTCAAGAATATTCACTGCTGATCAATGTGGGCGTACCTATAACATATATTGATGTCGTTGACATGGATGTATATAACCATCATTACTGATATTCGATGGGGCTGTTTTATGCTACCGTGGGAAAACACTCGGAAAACAAACAGTACATTAGTATAGACAACAATATAATTGGCATAGAGGATATCGCTTTTAACAGAATCATTATGGCATGTTGAAAACATTTTAACTCGGACAATATTTATCAAACGTAATTTTTTTTATCGGAATAATATAGGTAGTAATTATTGTACTTTAGTCGTCTTGGAGATAATGGAAAATATTTTTAAAGATTGCACTGATTGTTAATGATAAAACTTATACCCCACTGGATAACCTTATTCTTAAAACAATATTCTCATCTAATAAAAATTAAAGAATATGGATGTTATGTCATCCCGATTATTCACCACGAATTAACAACTGTTAAAGGGCCAATCCCGATAACTTTTTGGGGAATAAAACTGCTTAATTTTGTGTTTAAATCCTTTAAAATCCATAACCTAAGGCCCACCTACTAACCCGATATTTGTGATACGCTTGTAAATAACTTAAACCTGACAATCTTCATCTGGAAATGGATACCGTTGTATTATACAGTATCTGGATAAAACCAGACTTTTTTCTATAAAAAATAATATGTAGGTGAAATTTACCTTTTGTTATCAAGTACAGTGCATGGGTCATTCACTGTATAGACCTCTCAAGAAACGTCACCCAATGAAAAAATTGACCCGAAATCTTAAAAGGGTTACGTGTCCGGATAAGCTGTGTTGACGTACACGTCCAAACGACTCAATATTTTGAGCTGAAATTTTAAGACAAGGTAAATACACCATGCCACTATATTTTGGTCCATAAATTTCATAAATACTCGGACTTTAATTTTTGAGACTCTGTTCTTATCGGGATTGTCTCTTTAAGCAATCTGGGGCGCGCTACTTAAAGATACTTTCCCAGAAAAGTATTTATCGGGTGGTTATTTCCAATAAAAGTATTTCCAATTAGGTATATATGGAAAGTATGGACACCCATTCTTACTAGAAAAATACTGGATTACATGAAAAAACATCCATGGGGCAAGGACTGTGCAAAAATGTCAGGGTATCACTGTCGACCCGACTGTTACCTGTCAGCTTAATGTGTGCCAGCTTAAATGAGGGAGCGGTTGTTATTTCTTGATCAAATGGTTAGGCGGTTTTAGGAACATTGAGGTGTTTCAACGTACAAATGACTCTGCAATTTAACGGCGGGAAAAGAAGTTGACAGAAATAATTAACAATTTATTTAGGCCTCAAAATGTATCCCCGGCGAATACAAAGTTTTGGGAAGGAATTGAAGCAAATATTTTCGATAGATTGGTTACTTTGAATAAGTTTTCAATCCAAATGTATCAACAAATTACAAAGTTTATTTCCAGGATGTATCTTTAACACGATTGCATCTTTAACTAACTTTAGGATATTTATAGACCTAACATTTTCTACATAACAATGGCTGTTAAAGAAAATAGAAATAGTACCATGAACAAGAAGAACTAAAGCAAAATGGTTAGCGCGTGCGTGCTGCATCATAAGGGCTGTCGTTCTCTCTCTCCCTCTCTGCCTCCCTTAAACAGATTGGCTATTTCCATGGAGTTAATTAGAAAAGAGCAGTCTGATTTTTATGTCAGGCGGCTCCTGGTAGGTGGGTAATTGAGGGGGGGGGACTCCTTTTGCCTGAAATCCAATGAGTTTTTGGTCTGAAGCTATTCTGAATTGTGCTGCTGTTTTCGGATAGCCATTGATATCTTTAAAGGACAATATTGGTGCCAGTCATTATCACATATGTGATAGAACTGATTAAACACTTTCCAAATATAATATTAGCACAGAGATCATCGCTACCATAGAGGAGTAATAAAGGATTCATGAATCGGAAGTGACGAACGCCAAAGGAAAACACGAGTTATCTCTCTATGTGAATGACTGAAGTGACGAATGATGACAGATAAACGGCCGAATTTCTGCTCACTAATAATTCCTTCGAAGACAAAAAGTTGTTATATGGGACCATAAGAGGATATTGGGCATTATTTCTTTACATGTCTCGGTAGTATTCCTTTGTCAGTTGGGTGGGGGGGGGGGCTAGTGGTCTATAGTGCCGCGATTCGACCTCTAGCAGGCCGGTCACATCTGTACTTGCGGTTGTGGTTTCGATCCCTGGTGTGTGAGCGTTTGTGGCATGGAGATGGGGGCGCCTTCTCAACCTCGTGGGTTTCCTCCGGGCACTTCGGTTTCCTCCCACTGCTAAAGACCCCTACGCGCAAGCGAATTATTGAAATAAAATTAAACCATATGTTAGTTCCGAAATGACCTAGTTTGTGTCGAGTGGACGTTAAACCACATTTCTCTCTATCTCTCCTTTGTCAGTTTTTAGGGATGCAGATTTCTGTGAACTCGAATGATGAGTATTAGGTTAAATTTATTTTGCAAAACCATATAATTAAGGTTATAGTTGAGCACTTTAAGGACATGGACTAAATTAGCACCCCAAGATATCCGCCGATGGGCGCTTTGTGATTTCTGGCGACCGTTCGGACCGGCTGTGGTCATTTCATTTCTGCCCTCTTTCCCCGCAAATCTGCAATTCAGGAGGCAAATTTTGAAATAGTTTCTATTTAAAGTGAACCTAATTGTAATAATGCTGTATAATATCGATTGTTGAGAACTATTTTCAGTTTGATGAAACAATAATGTTTTATTTGATCTTGGATTTCGATTATAGTTATATCCATAATGTTTTGTTTTGTTTATATATTATTTGACATTTTAATGTGTATATATTTTATAATTTTATTTAAATCCTGATTCGCATGATTCGGTCGATATCAAATTTCTCACTACTGAATCCCCTTCAATAATTATCTAACATTTAAAGGGACAATAACACTCTTGCTGGCTTGGCATCTCCAGAAAATAAATAATAGCTTGATGTTTAAGTGTCCTACCTGTTGTCTAAATTACCCATTACATCCTGTTTAACTTGTCCAGAGGGTTCGAAAATATATGAAAATCCAAGTCACATTTGAAAAGGCTTACGTTAACCTTTTCAAATCATTTAGTCCTATTTTTCCAATTATTTAAATTAGGTGTGTTAAGATGAAATTTGTATCATCAATTAATTGGAATATTGCAAAAATAATACAATTTGGTGACCAGAATAAAGATTGGAACATATTATTCAGTTACAACAGGAGTGATATTGAGACTTTAATTAAGAAAACAAAATTGGATAAGGCGCTGGTTCGCTAGCCTGGAGGTCGGGTGTTCGATCCCTGCATTGGCCGAGAAAGTTCATCTCTATTTTCCGGCGTGATTTCCCCTTGTCAGTGATGCAGAAGGCGGGCCTGACATGTACAGCTGCCTAGTCGTTCGGATGGGACGAAAAACCGAGGTCCCGTGTACAAATTGGAGTGCACGTAAAAGATCCCTTGGCAGTTGGAATTCGATATAAGAGTAGGCCGTAGCGCCGCTGCCCGGGCAAAATTTCCCTTATAGCACACTGTATGGCGTATGCCCGTCTTCTTCCATTAGCCCAGGTTAGGTGCAAAAGAGTAGGACGTTAAACCCCATTTCATTTCAATCTCATGGGTTTCCTCTGGGCACTCCGGTTTCCTCCCTACGTACAAGCGAATCATTGTAATAAAAATTGAAACCATATGTAAGTGCCAAAATGACCTAGTTTGTGTCGGGTGGATGTTAAACCCCATTTCTCTCTCTCCGGTGTTTTTTGGTTCAGTCGGAGCAGAACAGAAGGGCGTGATACTCAGAAATCCAGTATTTTCAAACTATTTCCCAGTCCTCTTACCACAAACCATTCCTAGAAAAACTTAAAACACGGATTATGAACATGTCCCTTTTACCAAGACAAATATAGACAGAGTAGCTCCGTGTTTATCTAGATAACCGAAGACTGGCACACAATTTAACTCATTGTTAGTCAATTACAAACACAGACACACACACACCACATTGAAGAACACACGCTTCATCTGCATTCGGATAACAGTGTTTGTTACCATCGTGTGTTCTGTGTTTATTCCAATATTTATCCTGGGATTAAACCGTGGAGGAGCAGGTGGACGTGATATATATTTATGTTGAATATGGTGATGATGGCGAGGATGAGGATGGCGAGGATGATATTTAGATCGTCGTTTTGGTTCTTAGTCTGTTCAAGTTTATGTGGTAAGTATATAACGATGTATATTGTGAGCTAGTTGGGTGGGGTATATTCTAAGGAACAGAGTATATCTGTCACTCTGCTAAGTTTGTAAGTCCGGGACTTATTCCTAAGAAAGCTTGGTCTAATAACATAAATAAGAACCTCATAGACTTGACCCGGGTAATAATTATTGTAGACATCCACAGTGGCTGTACTGACTGGAACTAGGTACTTGTTGCTGTTTGGAAGATATGAAAGGAACTCATGTGGGGTTTTACCGCGTACTGTACTTCCCCAACTTTGGACAGCACTACAGCTTACCCTTATTTCGAATTCGAACTGCCAAGGTTGGTGGGGAGAGGGGCGTTTTTACGTGCACACAAATTTTCATATGAGACCTCAGTTTGTCGTGCCCAATTGGATTTGCTGTAGCGAGAGGACCCAGGTATGGTATAGAATCGAAAAATTGGTTTTCTACCAGGATTTGGTAAATATTTATGATTTTGTGGCGAAATGATTGAGTTAAGAGGCTGAAATGTAGGGCAGATAGTTGCATGTTTATCTGCATGTTACGTCTAGTTTGTGTATCTCAAGTTGTCTATTATAATGAACCTTAGATACGTGTGGCAACCTCGTGGTCAGTCTATAGTAGGTAGTGTTCTACCCAACGAAACTTGGGGGAAAGTGTGGATCAAAGAGTGTTTTAGTTGTGACAATAGGAATAGAATCATAACAATAATTGTGTTTAATAAATTCAGATTATCTTTCTAAGACAACTGCCTCACACCATCCAATTTCAGCGTGTACATATCTTTATATTGATGAAACAGTCACGTTTGACGCTGCTGTGGCAAGCTGTAGAAACAGGGGTATGGAATTAGCCATGGCACCAACTGATCAGAAATACCAGGAACTGATGAACTACCTGACCAATCTAAATCTGTAAGTTCCCAGTACTTTCATTTTATTTTAAGGTGTAGGCTATACACATATCACATACTAAGTTACCTTCATTGTTCATTCTGTTTTAAGGTGTAGACTATACACATATCACTGGTTACGCTGATCTTTATTGTGTCGCCTGTCCAACCTCGTGGGTTTTCCCCAGGTACTCCGGTGTCCTCCCACTGCTAAAGACCCCTACGCGCAAGCCAATTATTGAAATAAAATTAAACGATATGTTAGTGCCGAAATGACCTAGTTTGTGTCGGGTGAAGTTAAACCCCATTTCTCTCTCTCTCTCAATCTTCTTTGTTCATTGGGTTTTCCTGAGCGTTAAACCACATTTCTTTTCATTTTATGTTAACTTATATGTTTGTAATTGTATTATCAAGAGACGATAAAGGTGTTATAGCTAATATGTTTGTAATTGTATTATCAAGAGACGATAAAGGTGTGTGGATAGGAATAAAGTGGAACTCAACATTCGAAGTTTGTCAATGGTTAAGTGGACAGCTACTGATCACGGCAGACTGGAAAACAGATGAACCACGGAGCCCAAGTTGTGTTTCTTTCACAAACGAAGAACATAAATGGAAAACTCGTGGTTGTCATGAAGTCAGATCATTCATTTGTGAAAAACCGGAGCACGGTAAGAAAACGCATGTACATATTGTTAGCGTATATAATCCGTATATAGCGTACATAGAAGCCTTATCGCACAGAGCATTTCGTTTCGCTGTAAATTCTCCGACAATTCTATATATTAGCGCAGAATACAAGAATATGCGGGATATAAAGGAATCTCGATCATGAAGTCGTATTGTTCCTTTTTTGTTGGAAAATCACAGACACGGGTCTAAATGACGTCGAACGTTCACAGATTGGCCACATCAAAACTTAATCTACAAAATTTCTCTCTGGAGTTCCTCGGTCATGTTTTACAGTTGCAAATGTGTAGACAACCCGGTCACAACCCTATTTACACCGTGCCTTGATATAATTCTATATATTACGTGTACCTCTATTTCATAGATTCAGAACCGAGGTTCAAGTTTTATCCAACTTTAAAAGATTTTACTGCAGCAAATGAACAATGTATAAGAGATGGAAGACGTTTACCTGTAATACTATCTATTGAAGACAGGGTTGCTTTAAAACAATTTATGATAGACAATACTGTGTGAGTATGATAAAAATAAAACAAAACCAAGTACGAACAATCTAAACCATTAGGCAAAATTCAAAGTCTTCAAAAATGGTATAGGCAAAATAGTGTAATCAACAAATGGGCAGTTCACCATGTACGACAAACAGTGGTAACAGGTGTCTGGAAGAGTAAGCCTTTCTTGCCAGACTAACGCCAGCCAACCGCCAACATCGATATCAATATATTGTATACTTAGTAGAAATGGTAGATCCACACTCGTCAGTTACTCGTACACTTGAGTCAGTTGCTAAACGCTTTCTGTATTTTGACGTGTCACACAAAGAGCATTTGTGGGTTTATATTAATAAACAGTAGGGGCTGTGTAAAACGGGTGGAACCCCGGAGGTCAACCTAGATTAAAAGTGTACTAATTTTCTCCTATATGGTATCAATGCATGCAAATGTGGTATCATCAAAATGTAAGTCTGTCGGGTATCTGGTGGTGGGTGTGGTATTCCACGCACCAAATGCCTATCCTAGTTGAGGGCATGGTATTCTTGGTCGTGACTGTTAGGGGTAACCTACCGCACAAACTGTCTGGCAGTGGCATGACATGGGGGGGGGGGGGGGGTGTATGGCATGGCTTTGTAAATGTTAGGGCATTCTTTTATTTTCATGTGGACGTATATTGTCGCCGCCCCTGTCCGTCTGGACATCCGGGTGTCCGTCTACAATTTGTTTGTGGACACTTTATAGATCACAATTTTTATCCAATTTTGAAAACACTTGACATAGATTGTTTATCTCAAAAAGCTCTCGGGTAATGTCAATATTCAGGCCCGGATCCAATATTTTGTCGAGGGAGGGGCCATACATTAGAACAAAGGGTAATGATCAGGTTTGGTGTAGTTCCCAGTGGAGATAATGCGAAAATCATGCTTATATCATCTATTAAAGAGCAGATATGTGAACTACAACAGTAACAAAGCAAACGAAAACGGACATCAACTATGTCACACTCGGGCTGTGACATATTCAATTTTTTCGAGTACTTATACATACAGTTTAGGTCATACTAAACAATGTACATGTCATAGCCATAACACAACCAAGTATTACTTAAATGGGGAAACAAAATAAAAAAAAATAAATAAATAAATTAAGAAATACTTATAAATGATCATCTTCACCCTTGATTCCCCCACAAGATAACAAGTCTGGGTCATCTAGTAGCGATCATTCAGCAAACAAAACTTCATAATCACCCCATTTGGGTATATATATCTCATAATTGAAATTCATTTTGTATTTGTATTCTTCGAGTTTTAGGTAGTATTTTATTTCTATAAAGATACCATCTAGGGATTACGAAAGCCTATAGAGCTCATCTATTTTATTTTTACTTCTGAGTTTCTAGTTCTCACTTCTGAGTTCCTAGTTTCCACTTCTGAGTTTAACTCTGAATTCAACGATTTGTATAAAATGCGCACGCGCACTATCTACTTTCACATTACTTATTGGTTCGACGCCGACAGCAGTAAAATAAAGAATGAGAATGAGAATAGACGAATGAAAATCTAGATAACTATTCTTTTAAAAGGCATCCTACGTGTGTTATACTGCATATACCATTATGGGGATAATTTTCTTTGTCGGTTTGATTTTGGTATGTTGCATTTCGTGTGTAAAGTGCCTACCTGTACCTACCAGCTATCTACCATGCTTGTCTAATAATGTTTTCAGTTTAAATGAGCTCATTCTCCGATATTTCAATTGTGAATTTTGTAATGGGGAAATAATGCTTCTGTTGTTGTATCTACACCAGGTCAATATCAGTTTGAGCACTCTAAAAAGACGTCTAAGATCCTTGAGATTAAAACGTAAACTCACTGGGAGTAGAAATACAATGTCTTCTTATAACGATGTAGTTAATGCAATTATAAATGAAATCGGATGTAGTGGACGCTGTATTGGGCACTGATCTATGAATGGGGCATCAGATTTCCTCGCGATGAAATTCTCAGACTTATGTGGATTGTTGATCCAGAAGGAATTCGAGTGAGAAAACGATATATTTGTAAAGGACCAAATGCGGTTTGGCATGTAGATGGGTATGGCAAGATAAAGCCATTTGGATTTTGCATTCAAGGTTGTGTGGATGGCTTTAGTCGACGAATTATTTGGCTACGTGTTTTGAAAACTAACAATAATCCCAAGGTAATTGCTAGATATTACCTCGAGGCGGTCCAACAGCTTCAAGTTGTCCCACCTAAAATGCAGTGTCATTTGGGGACAGAAAATTCTATATTAAAGAATCTTCAGCCGCTATTCCATTATGATGAAAATGACCCCACTGTGTGTTTGAAATCCTTTATTTATGGAAAGAGCACTTCTAATCAGCGTATAGAAGCGTGGTGGTCCATCCTTCGACGACAATGTTTACATTGGTGGATTAATTTATTTAAAGACATGCGAGAACAGAATATTTTTAATGACTCAAATATTCTTCACAGGGTTTATTCCCATAACGCCGACTCACCGAGTTTAAGGGGGAAATTTTGGTCGGTGTTAAGGGGTCGACTGGCCAAGAACAATAGACCCAAGCTGGGGGAATAAAACTAATTAAGCCGATAATTTTGGGAGCATTTATTTTTTTTTAAAAAAAAAACAACCTTTAACACATAACATTACAAATAATATTAACTTTTGGCACGCATAAAATGTCGAACATAGTCCAAAAATTCTAACAAATTCAATACTCCTTCTTCACATCTATGTTTTGCATCTTCGATCTTTCTGTTGATATCTGTGTCTTTTTTCCTTTTAGGTGATTGTCGCTGGCCACTTGAATACTGCAACAACTGAATTTCGATCGTCTTTTGCTCTTCTTTCAAAAATGCCATCACTTCAAAAATATTCGCGTGGTTTGGTTTTGGTTCTATTGTACTTGAGTAAATTGACCGTCTAACCATTGGGTAACCATATTGTCGGCCAGTTGTTGAAATTTCTCATTATCTAGTACCTCGGCCATTATTTGGATCCATGCGTCATCAATCTGCAAATAAAAGAAAGATACATATAAATTATTTATATTTACAATATAGCATAGCTATATTTACAAAATGTCTATATTTACAAAATGTCTATATTTACAAAATGTCTATATTTACAAAATGTCTATATTAACAATATATCTATATTTACAATATATCTATATTAACTATATATTTATATTAACTATTTACTGAATATAATGAATACTTACAGTCACGGGCAGTAATGGTATCCCAATAAAAACTGTTCTCCGCTATCTTTCTGTTGAAAAAGGTCGGGCACAACAATGTCAGGTCGATGTTTAGGTAATTTGGAAAATTTCGTATTTCTGGCTCTATATATATAGAGAGAGAAATGGGGTTTAACGTCCACTCAACACAAACTAGGTCATTTCGGGACTAACATATGGTTTAATTTTATTTCATTAATTCGCTTGCGCGTAGGGGTCTTTCGCAGTGGGGCTTGAAACCACAGCCGCAAGCCAGAGGTGACCGGCCAGCTAGAGGTCGAAGCGCGACACTCTAGACCACTAGGCCATCCCAACCCCCCGGCTCTATATAGAGTGCTCTTCTTGGAGTAAAAAGTTGGCATGTTGGCGATGGTGGTTCTATTGTCGTCTGTCCATTCACCATTCCGTTCACCGATTATTTCTTTTTGGTAAAGTCGTGTAATCGGATTTGTCGTAGATTGGACATTTTCCTTTAAGCACTGCATCATTTCTGTGATCTATGAAAAATAAGATTTATTTTATAATAACAATGAATAAATAGTAGAATATAACATTAGAAGCTTACGACAGAAATTAAAAAAAGAGAATTCAAGTGTAATTTTAAAGATGCTTTTTATAACACGGTAACTTACTTGTATATCGGAATAGGCTGGTGGGTGGTTGTGGTCGACGTCTATTCTGCTAACTATATCGTTAATGGTTGATGCTGTAGCATCCCCGGTTCTTTTCGCACCACTGCCATATCACTAAGTCGTTATTCTTTCTCTTATTCAGTCTATACTTAAAACCAGCAACACATAGGTAACTGCCACATCTTGCTGTAGAAAGAAACTTAGATAGTAACTGTGCATTAGCCATCGTAAAAAGAAATGTATATGAAATGTCTTGGGATTATTTACGTATTTATACTTATTTTGAGAAATAATCACAATGAACTGAATTCCGATCACTTGTCAGCTTCTTGTTGAACTGTCGTATATTATTTTATTAATTAATGAGTGACTTGAATTTAAGCGAACTATATTAATAATCTGAACAAAGTAAAGTAAACAATATTAATAATGACTGGTCCCTACCTCATTCATTAACGCCTTTAATCCGTTCTTAACCCATCAAAGAGTGCCGCGGTCGACTTTCCAAATTCTGTTGAGTCGGCGTTATGGGACGACACCCTTCACAGTGAATGTCTACAGTTCTGTTTTATGCACATTATTCAATCAGAACTTGACATGGTCACTAGAAACTGGAATCTGCACCAGATAAGTAGGAGCCGCAAGATACTATTTAGTTTTTAAAATAGTTTATTTCTATAAATGTAGTTTTTTTTATGATAAACAAAAGTATGTTAATTAGCATATTATATGGTTTTAATTTTCCGAATATTATATCCACTGGAGATAAGGTTAGGTCAAAATTTATGATCGAATTAAACCAGTTAAGAAAATTTTTCCATAACTTTTGAATTTTTTCACACTCGACAAAAATTTGAGTGATGGTTTCTACAATGTTTTTACAAAATGTACATTTGTCATTGTCTTGTATAACTATTTTATTTAGATATTGATTGGTACTCAGAATCCTATGGATGATCCTATATTGTAACCAGATAAGTTTAGTGTCTAGTTATTTTAGAAGCTAAAGAATTTATATCGTACCACAAATCATCTATATTTTCATTAAATATGATTGATTCCCATTTGATTTCGCTTTTTGGTTTTTTATGAAGTTGGGCAACACACAGTGATAAAAATCCTTTGAAATAACGTTTTTACCCATATAGTTTGGATGTGTTTTGGGCAGCCATGGTAGTGGCCGCAGTAACCAATATTTTGATGGTTTTCGAGAAATGTTTTAATAGACTTTATGATTCCTAAATATTTTGTAAAAGGAGGATTAATATTAAATTTTTTATTGATTTGGGTTAGATTAATTAGATTCCCTTCCTCGACTACGAAATCATAGATAAATCGTATTCCTTTTTCATACCACTCTTTGTAGTAGATAGGATTTCTGGAAATTGTAATTTTGTTATTATGCCACACGGGTTCATTAATTGTGTCTTTAGAGTTAATTGTTTTCTGGCTAGCATGGATAAAATCATAGAAAGCTTTGAAAGCGTCTTTCCAAAATTGATTGTTAGTTTCATTTATTAGTTTTTTTTACGAGTTCACCTCCGCACGATGTGATTTTCTCTAGGCTAAAAGGCATGGTATCTTTAATAAGTTTTGTCCAGTTTTCTGTAAGGAGTTGTTTTATCCATGATAATTTAAGACATTTTATGAAACAGTTTACACTGAGCATTCTTAAACCACCCTTTTCATACCCCTGTGCTATTAATTTTCTCGAGATTCTATCTGTCGTGCCATTCCAGATATAGTTAAAAATCAAAGCTTCGATTTCCTTAGTAACTTCCTGGCTTGGAGTTGGTAAGCTAATAAAGAGATGTACCAGTTTTGGTATTAGGATATTTTTGACTACTGTTATTTTTCCTATTACCGTCAGGAATCTCTTTGACCACATAACAATTAATCTTTTTATTTCCTCAATTTTAGAACTATAATTTATGTTAACCATATCATCGAGATTTCTTGAGAAGGTAATTCCCCAAACCGTAAAATTTTCTAGAGATGGTTTTACTCCTGTTTCAGAGATATGATTTAGGTTACCTACTGTGAACATCCCAGTTGGGATACATAAAGTTTTATCTAGATTTGGAGTTAAACCAGAGAATTAGGAATACTGATCAAGGAGAGTCAATGCATTTTTCAGAGATTTGATTGATCCATCTAAAAAGATGGTAAAAATCGCTTTTTTAGCTTGTTCTGTCCATCTCTTGCAAAACATGGGCGTATCTTGCGTGACAACCGCTGGTTTACACCAAGCATTCAAATTAAATTGACATGAAAATAAATATTTATTTACAATGGTCATGATTAATCGACTTTATTTGTTCTACAAGGCATAGAGATGTTTACCTGGGAATTACCAAGAATGACGTAGATGACAGATTTTATTGGCTGAATGGTAGTGCCGTGAATGGCGACACTTATACATGGAGCAATGATAACACTAACAAACCAAATAATCTACATCTTCACAACGATGGTTTTCATTATGGTGCGTTAGATGCCAGACCATACATCTGTGAAGGTGACGAGGTTGGCACCAAAGGTAAAATATACATAAATACGTTTATAAAATTGACCTTGTTATCGGAAGTGAAACAAGCGGGACAACAAGGTACCCCGGTCACTAACATGTTAGATAACCTTGCAGGGCGATTTTACAGAGCTAATTAAAGTTAGATTCTTTTCCCACACTTTAACACTGCAATATCAGTAGAAAACGGTAGACACTAGTGCATACAGCAAGCTATAGTGACATTTTTATTCGTGTGTTGTATAATATTTATTCGTGTCTTGTATAATCGTTGGTCCTAATTGATAGACTGAGGAATATTCTAGTTGAATAAGATATTGTGTCACAGAATATACCTTGACAAACGATGCTTAGTACCGAATTTAGACTAAGGGAGACCCGTACCTATTTCACCTGTGAAGCCTCGTAGCTACACGAAGAACACTATACCGTGTTGTAAAAAGAGCAGGGCGGATGTTTAACCCTACAATGTGTGTAAGATATGCTTGGTTTTTGGTTTCTTACTCTTGTTCATTTCAGTAACTGAAGAATGGTTTGGTGTCTTCTTCGCCCGTCTGTCAACAAACGCCAATATTTCCTCTGTACCAATACAAGGATATGGTGCAATCCCGCCTTCACCAGTGCAAGAACAGCATGATGTTAAGACAAAAACGCAATGCGCCATGCTGTGCTATAATAGTATACAATGTTGTTATTTTACATTTCACTTTCAACGTTGTACACTTTATGGTAATATTACTAATGCCCCTGCAGCCACTGGCACTTATACCCCTGTATCCACTGGTAACATATTATGGGGAAAATAACATTATTGTAAAATCATGTGTACTCCTGTATCCACTCGTCATATTATGGCTACATCACTTATACACTGGTATTAGGTAATATTTAAAGTAAAATATTGTAAACCTAGGATAAGTTCTCGACTTCGTTTATGCTGGGTAAAGGAAGAATGAAGAAAATAACCCGAGAAAAAGGAAAACATGTTTACATGTACGCAAATTGAGAATATCCCAAAAGCCTTATGATATTATGTTTAGCCTACATTAAACGCTGTGGTAATATTCCTTTTATCGTATTATAATATCCCCCATTGACGAATATCTATAAATGTGTATTACAGTTTTAGAGAGCTCGCCTTGCATATCCTATACATCATAAATTACCACAACCCTCAAAGCTGATCTTATCCTACATAGGTACACAGATTTGACGGACAATCATCACCTTAAAATTGCATTAATGCGCATGACGCTATTCTCTTTGGGACCTTAAAACAGACGAAAATCTTATTCAAATACGGTCGACCAGAGTAAAACAAATATCAGAGGTATTAGCGGTGATGATATGAATTATATGGCATTTTTGAAACCATGCAAATTGCAAATCTACAAATTGTCTTTTCCATGTAGAATCCTCTTTGGATGAGGTTGGTAGGGTACCTTGATTTGCTTTCAGATCTAGATTACTAGAGCGACCAACACAATATCACCAGTACGAAGGATTCCAAACACAAAGCTAGCACCGAGTGTAGAACAGATTCGACACTTGTAACCAGCAAATTGTTGAAAAGAAAAGGACGGAGGTCCACACGACCCCTTGAGTCCAATAATGTAATGTTCGTAGTTTCTTGTCAAATGATGAATGTTGCGACTGTCTCACTTCCGTTCTATTTGCAGCTGACCACGTATAAACTTCTCGCTAGACAATTAAGAACCAGTTCCTCACATACGTTAAGGATGTGGTCGTGGGGGCCTGAAATACCCTTTGTATGCTCACAAGGGTAAACAAAGTAAACTTTATAATATACGAGATTTTAAGTAATTCATTATTTTAAACTAGTATCTGGTATTTTGATGTGAGAGTAGGGCTATAATTTCTGTAACATATGTCCGAACTATATTCAATATACCTTGCTTCTATTGTATACTACAAATATTACCAACTTGACTTAGAACATATAGTTTTAGACTTCCATTGTTTTTTTATATACATTTCAGCGATGTGGTTACTTGTATAGGTAACTTTTTACTCCACTATGCTTACGTTCGTATTCCTTGTAACATGTAGCAGATCATGACTCATTCTGGCATTGCACAAAGGTTTCTCTGGGTTCTATTCCTAATTGTTTTCAAATTTGAGTGAAGTCTGTGTCATTACAGCTCAGTGGACGCTAGCCCCCGGATCCATTCACTTAATTTGATACGTTCGTTTGTTTGTGATTTCTGCGTATTGTGTCTTGTCCGTAGTGACGCTCTTTAAAGCCCCAATAACACTCTTGTTGTAATTGAATAATATGTCCCAATCTTTATTCTGGTCAACAAATTGTATTACTTTACAATATTCAAATTAATTGATGATACAAATTTCATCTTAACACACCTAATTTAAAAAATTGGAAAAATTCAACTACATGATTTGAAAAGGTTAACGTAAACCGTTTCAAATATGACTTGGATTTTAAAATATTTTCGAACCCTCTGGACAAGTAAAATATGATGTAATGGATAATTTACACAACAGGTAGGACACATAAACATCTAGTACTTAGAATAAGACTATTATTTATTTTCTAGAGCTGTCAAGCCAGCGAGAGTGTTATTATCCCTTTAACTCAGCGATGGATACCTAAAATACGTCATTTGAATTCCCGTTTGACGTAACACAATATGTATTTTAATTTAAAAAAGCACTTTTGATTACGGGACCGAACTCGACAGGAATAACCGGAAAACGACACACATGGCACAACTTGTGTACATTCTTTAAACTGTCCGTTCGTTTAAGGCTAAATGAACATGACATGCAGTTATTTTCTCGATGACAGGCGATTAAATTTTAAATCTCAATCAATTATATTAGGTCAATGAAATTTAAAACGACGTGTAAACAGCCTAGTCACTTGGTTTTTTTTATATCGACTTTAAATTGGGATCTCAATCAATGACTTTGGGCTATAATTAATTACAAAATACAACGCATTATGTTGACTACATACTTGATTGAGCCTAGATACTCAACAAACTAAGACTTTTCCCCCACGACGATCAGATGATGATATTTTTTGCGGCGATGGAAAGAAATTCCCCCGCCCCATCCATCACCAGCCTTCGTGAATTTACGTAATGAAATATTTGCATTTTTCATCGGTAAAAACAAGAAATTGTATCGGGCAATTGCGGATAGCTCTTACGTTAATAAATCAATTATCACGAAACATTATAATTGTCATAATTGAAGCTACAAAGAAAAGAATTTTGATGATATATGAATTTATAAAACCATATGAGGCAGACCACTATTAAATTGTAGTTCGTCTATTTAGTGCGAGTTATAAATTGACAATTTTTCCCTTAGTTCTTTTCTCCCCTCTTCCTGCATTTTTGGGACTTTTTGGTCTCGAATTGGAGAAAAGGGATCAAATTTGCAATGTCATAGCAGTTTTGTGTAACATTGATGACAGGGATAGGGGATTTAAACTGTCTTTCTGCGGAGCAACCATTGTGTCGGAAGTGAGATTTTCACCCCAGTCAACATCAAATTCCAGTAGCAAAAAACTAAACGGTCAACCCTCTACAAAATTATGATGAGGATGTTGCAACTTGTGGTCGCCATTGTGCCTAAAAAGATTGGAACTAACGGAATGTTGAGCAAAAAGTTCAGCTTGGGATGTTACAGCCCTTTAACATTGAAGTCGTGATTTTAGTATGCTTCTTGAAGTTTGTGTATCTCATAATTTTGGTGGTGAACCTCATACAAATTTTGGTGTTAAGACATGACCATGTGTTCTTCTGTCTGCAGTGAAAAGCATTCAGGCCAACGGAAATTTGAGGAAAAGTTGGAGCCGGGCAAAGATGCTAGACTTAACACTGAAGTCAATGGTGGTCTGCTCATTGCCACCAGTGAAGGCACATTCCAATGACGCTCAAGTCATGAGTGCGAGATACACATCACCGTGTGTATTGAGAGAGAAAGGGGAGAAAGGGGAGGGGAGGGAGGAAGACAGAGAAATGGGGCTTAATGTCCACTCGACACAAACTAGGTCATTTCGGGACCAACATATGGTTTGATTTTATTTCAATAATTCGCATGTGCGTAGGGGTCTTTAGCAGGGGGGGAAACAGGAGGACCCGGAGAAAACCCACGAAGAGGATGGACAGGTGACCCAACCACTTGTCACGTACAACCAGGGATTTGAAACCACGCCAGTTGACTCAGTGACAGACGTTATGATACGGCACGCTCGTGCTAACCATTCGCCCCCCCCTCCCCTGTATGTATAGATGAATGACATATCTCTTTACGTGATATGTATATTACTGCAAATAAAGAGTTAATTAAAGGGCCAATCCTGATAACTTCTGGGGAATAAAACTGCTTAATTTTGTGTTAAAATCCCTTAAAACCCATTACCTAAGGCCGACCAACTAACCCGATATTTGTGATACGCTTGTAAATATCATAAACCTGACAGTCTTCACCTGGAAATTGAGACCGTTGTATTATACAGTATCTGGATAAAACCAGATTTTTTTTCTATAAAAGTAATATGTACGTGAAATTTACCTTTTGTTATCAAGTACAGTACATAGGTCATTCACTGTATAAACCTCACAAGAAACGGGAATCGATTATCAGGTCACCCAATGAAAAAATTGACTCGAAATCTGAAATGGGTTACGTGTCCGGATAAGAAGTGTTGATGTTCACAAGGATAATACACCATGCCTCTATATTTTGGTCCATAAATTTCATAAATACTCGGACTTTAATTTTTGAGACTCTGTTCTTATCGGAATAGTCCCTTTAATAGTAAGTGCAGGAGGACCGCACTACACAAAAAACCAAAACCTATAAGATTAACCTGCGGAAAATATCAAATCAAGTGAATGGATCCGGGGGCCAGCCGTAAGCGTCCACTGCGCTGTACAGTCCCGGGCCTGTTATGGTACAGGCTTCACTAAAAATGATTCGAAAAAAAAGAGGTAACAGAAATAATGCGACCGATCTTGACAATGGTCGGCTCTTCAATGGCGATAGTCTGCCAGTTGACGTCAGATGTTAGAACGTCAAACAATTTCAACAATAAGGACGATAATCTGGATAGAATCTCGGAAAACGCTAAAATAATAAGTGTAGTGAGCAGATGTCTAAATATAGTAAGGGGTCGCTCGTCACAAGTTTTAAAATGTGCCTTATGAAATCGGATTTGTAGAAGCCTAGCTTAAATCAAACACGCCTGGAAAATCAGGGGAAAAACTCACACCTGGAAGGTGGGACCCATTTATTAACACACCTGAAAAATCAGGGGAAAAACTCACACCAGGAAGGTGGGACTCGTTAATAAACACACCTGTTACAGGGGTAAAATTCTCACCAACAGTATGGGGAACACTAGCTTCAGTAGACAAAGCAGGAATCGAATATCAAGGCATTACTCCTGTACAATCCTTAGATGAATGCTGCACAGACGGATCAGCCACATCTTTACCTTTGCGCACACATTTACGACAGATATGTAACAATTTCTTGTCGCCATAACTCCCATAATGATCTGTCGGTTGGTTGCAATTTCCCGCTTGATATGCTCCGCAGATAGGAGGGTGCTTAGATGAACGACTTTCTGTCTGTCTGTTATTATGGCGAATCGATGATGGGGATACCAATGTCCTGCCCTGTTCCTCTGAAAAACTATTTAACCATGTTTTTAGTCCCCTCTCTATGGCACGGAGAACTTCTGCATGGAAGTCCTTAATCTCTGTAAAAGGAAATTTGTCAACCAAATATAACAAGTTTATTAAATGCTGCTGACGAGCCCTTGCCACTGTCTTATGCTCTACACTATGAATAATATAAACTTCTCCTCGAATTAATTGAACAACACCAAAGTCATAATCCGTATAACACAAGGATTTCGTTTGGCCATACTCGTGCGGCCACGGAACGTCAAACTTTACCCTATCTTGAGCAGAACGGGCCTCCCCTGACACAGCTTTCTTCGTCTGCCTCTCCTTAAAAATGGTATATGGAATATATGATGGCACTAATACTTCACCTTGCTGATGAGGTGAACCTGAATCCGTGTCCTTAATACTGCCTTCACTTCCTGTTCCTTCATCGAGCATCAGGTGCTCTAATCTGGCAGCCCTGGATCCCAATGACTCATTAAGGCGTAGATCTGCCAATTGCGGTATTTCTCTCGTATACCTATGCGTAGGGTAACCATGACCTTCTGATTTAGATTTAGTAACTTTGACTTTACCACTTCCACTAGATTTCTGACCCTTTACCACTGGTTTGTCAACTTCTGTACTTGGCTTAGCCGACAATTCCCTTCTTTGACTTAAAATTTCCCCCTCTAAACTTTTATTTTGCAGTGTTAATTCTGCTATTGATCGCTCTAAAGACTCCAAGTCACGTACATCACCGACTTTGACTGTCCGAAGCTTTGGTTTAGCACCGCTACCGTAAGAAATGTTTGATGGGGTAGAAGTGGCACTTTCCTGCATGTCACCCACAATGAAATCGTCCAATCTTCCCGGCAAGCGCCTATTTCGATGCGTTGCCATTGTACTGAGATCTAATTGCTTAATTAGTAATATTTCCCATCTTAAAATCAAAAAAGAAAAAATTTCGGTGGGGAAAAGCCGGAAGTGTGCTTGCGGCGAATAAGCTAACTCAGAAACCGAAGAGCGTCAAATTAATTAGGCGCAATGATGAGTTGCCTCCCATTGCACACCATGAATCGAGGAGCAGAGGAGCTAATCACACTGTGTCCAAAGGAGCTAACCACGTTGTACCCAGAGGAGCTAATCATGTCGTACCGAGGGGTGCCAATCACGCTGTACCCATAGGCAGAATAATTACTACATGTATATCAGTAAAGTTTAATCAGGTTGATAAGCGACCATTGTGATTCTCAGATCCAAACTCAACGGAAAAAGGTTTCCCCACACCTTATACCGTTACAACCCATGCAAGATTAAAATGAGGTACAGATACTTTTGTTACATTCTTTGACCATGCTAAATTGGGTGTGGGAACTTGATTCTTCGGGTTATTGCAAATGTTTTTTTTTAGTTTGGACATAAAGTGCGTTTTCTGTCATGACCCAGGCGTCTTATTTGTATATTCTATATTATGCAATATAACTGTGCTGTTCTCCTAATGTGGTACCCTTGGCCCTGAAATTATGGGCGTAAGTACTGGTTTCATGGAGCTAAGTCAAAGAGTTTCAGATTTGGGAGGTTTTTCACTGATGACGGCTGTTAATTTGCATATTGTACATTATGTAATAAAGTTATTATATTCTAAATGTTTTTATTTGCTTCCCTGGCCACGAAAACATGGGTTTAGACATAATATCCACTAAATTGGAACATTTAATAGACAAGTTATAGAATTAAGTCAATTTTTTAAATATGAAATTATGCTAATTAGCATATAACGCAATATTTTGGAACATTTTAGTATGATGTACAGTGGACCTTACAGAAATGCATACCATCAAAAGAAATTATGTGTCAATTTGTTTTGGGTTGGGCCCTTTTTTCAGCTAGATTGACTAGACTATAACTGGAAATAAGTTTAATTTTGAAGCAACAGTCTCTAGATCACAGGGGGGTTGGGATGGCCTAGTGGTCTAGAGTTTAAACATATTTTATTGCATCAACAAAAAAAATTCTTGATACAATTGGATTGGACAAAAGTTATTAAAACTTACAAACGTCCTTTCCATAGTCAGAAATTGTATAAATGTAATATATAGTGCAGCTTACTTAAGGAATTATGAGATGTAACAAATATTGATCTAATGTACATGATAAATAACGGACAAATAAACAAAAAAAAAAACATAAATGAACAGGGTGCAAGTGAACACAGCTTACAAACAACATTTAAAACGTTTAGTTGCTTTTATATATGAACACACTTTTCCGAACAATGAATTGTTTAGGTGGTTGGGTAAATTGCTGTCACCCCACAATAGTGTGTGCACATTAATCGTAGGGAATTGGGTCAGGGATTCAAATAATTTTGCTCTTTCACTATTAAATTGCTTACACTGTAAAAGAAAATGGTTTGCGTTTTCATTTGGATATCCACAATTACACTGAGGGCTATTAATCAATTTAATTTTATGGAGATCAAAATTTAGCGAAATACACTGGTGACGCATTCTAGTATGTATAATATTTTCTTTTCTGTTACCGGATTGAAAAAAATAGGTTGCCAGGCAACGAAACATACGCCCACACAGCAGCCAAATCGTCCGGGCAGTCAACAAGAGTTGTCGCATATTAAGGAATTATCAGAAAATCATTAGAATTTGTTTGGTTTTTATAATCAAACGGTTTTTCTTTAAATCAGATAATAATTGTGACCTCCAGAGGCACCGCAAGCTAAAAAGGGTGATTTTTCGTACAATCAGGGGACATAATTCAGGAAGTAATGACCCGATGGGCGCAAATATCGAAAAGAACCAAGATCTTTGGGTTATAAACATACCTGTCAAGTTTCATCAAAATCGATTCAAAATTGTGACCTCTATAGGGTCCACAACCTTGATATAACATATTTTCACACTATTCGTGTACAAACGGCGGCCATTTTGTCCGTCAATTCTAGTCCGATTTTCACAAAATTCAAACTCTCTCTTCATTACCATGTAACGGTGATATAGTCAAACGTTTTTTTTAAATCGGATAATAATTTTGACCTCCAGAGGGACCAAAAGCGAACAAAAGCGATTTTTCGGACAATCCGGGGGCATAATTCAGGAAGTTATGATCCAATGGGCGCAAATATCGAAAGGAACCAAGATCTTTGGGTTATAAACATACATGTCAAGTTTCATCAAAATCGATTCAAAATTGTGACCTCTATAAGGTCCACAACCTTTATATAACATATTTTCACAATATTCACGTACAAACGGCGGCCATTTTGTCCGTCAATTTTGGTCCAATTTTCACAAAATTCATACTCAACCTTCATAACCATGGAATGGTGATATAATCAAACGTTTTTTTAAATCGGATAACAATTTTGACCTCCAGAGGGACCACAAGCTAAAAAGGGCGATTTTTTGGACAATCAGGGGCCATAATTCAGGAAGTTACGATCCGATGGTCGCAAATATCGAAAGGAACCAAGATCTTTGGGTTATAAACATACATGTCAAGTTTCATCAAAATTGGTTCAAAATTGTGACCTCTATAAGGTCCACAACCTTGATATAACATATTTTCACACTATTCGCGTACAAACGACGGCCATTTTGTCCGTCAATTTTGGTCCGATTTTCACGAAATTCGAACTCAACCTTCATAACTATGGCACGGTGATATAATTAAACGTTTTTTTAAATCGGATAACAATTTTGACCTCCAGAGGGACCACAAGCTAAAAAGGGCAATTTTTCGGACACTCAGGGGCCATAATTCAGGGAGTTATGATCCGATTGGCGCAAATATCGAAAGGAACCAAGATCTTTGGGTTATAAACATGTATTTCAAGTTTCATCCAAATCGGTTCAAAATTGTGTCCTCTACACTGTTCACAACCTTGATATAACATATTTTCACACTATTCGCGTACAAATGGCGGCCATTTTGTCCGTCAATTTTGGTCCGATTTTCACGAAATTCGAACTCAACCTTCATAACCATGGAACGGTGATATAATCAAACGGTTTTTTAAATCGGATAACAATTTTGACCTCCAGAGGGACCACAAGCTAAAAAGGGCGATTTTTCGGACAATCAGGGGCCATAATTCAGGAAGTTACGATCCGATTGGCGCAAATATCGAAAGGAACCAAGATCTTTGGGTTATAAACATGCATTTCAAGTTTCATCCAAATCGGTTCAAAATTGTGACCTCTACACTGTTCACAAGCTAAAAAAACGTGATTTTTCGTACAATCAGGGGCCATAACCCATGAAGTTACAGTCCGATACATGCCAATATCGAAAGGAACCGAGATCTTAGGGTGATAAATCTATGTTTTAAGTTTCATTGAAATCAGATGAAAATTGTGACCTGTAGACTGTTCACAAACAATTGTGGACGGACGGACGTCCGGACGGACGGACGAACAGGGGCGACGACAATATACGTCCACATGAAAATGTGGGCGTATAAAAACTGGGCGCTACATTGTCATTGTTGGTATTATTTAATTTAGATTTAAAGTGTTTAATATCAGGAATTGTTTTTATAGATTCGTGTAAGTTGTTCCAGTCTCTTATTGTTTGGGGTATAAATGACTTTTGGTATAATGTGGATTTACAAAAAGGAACGGGAATATCAGCATTGTTACGTAGGTTATAATTGTGCTTTGACGTGTATAGCTCTGTTAATTTATCTGTAAGATAGTGTGGAGAATTGTTATAAATAATTTTGTGAAAGAGAGACAGTCTTCTTATCCTGCGACGTTCTGACAAATTAACCAGGCCAGTTTCATAATATAAAGATTCTTTACTTGAGTAATTTGGGAGTCCTGTAATAATTCTAGCTGCCTCGAGTTGAATTTTTTCAAGTTTATCGCGATCAGATACATTACAACAATCCCACAATTCACACGCGTATTCCAGTACGGATCTTATGAAAGATTTGTAAATAATTTCTAGTGTTTTTCGCTTAAAGGTATATTTAAATTTTCTTAATATATTTAAACGTTTAGGTGCAGCTTTACAGATATTATCGACATGTTCGGACCATTTACAGTTATTTGATAGAGTAACGCCAAGGTGTTTGTGGTTAACTACAACATCTAATGATTCATTACCAAAATATAAAGTTGGGGCGTTCTCGGAGGTTTTGCTGAAATGCAATATTTTTGTTTTAGAAGGATTAAATTTTATCAACCAATCTTTGGACCACTTTAGTTTGGATAAGTCATATTTCATATACATTAGATTTAGCGCAACCAATGGCGGTGTCATCGGCAAATAATCTGGCTGTGTTTTCCAAAGAATCTTGAATATCGTGTATGTATACAAGAAATAAAAACGGACCCAATACAGAGCCCTGTGGAACTCCAGAATTAAGTGATAGGGTCGACGAGTAAGCGTTATTTACAAAAACAGTTTGGTTTCTATCGCTTATATAACTGCTAAGCCAATGGAGAAAAGTACCATCTAAGCCGTAACTAGAAAGTTTTTTTAGTAAGCCATTGTGATTCACTCTATCAAATGCCTTAGAGATGTCACAAAAGATGAAACATGAACTTTCGCTATTTTCTAATGACTGCAATATGCTATCGTATAATTAAATAAGTTGGTGTACAGTCGAAAATTTAGGTCTAAAGCCAGATTGATAGGAATTTAGTAAATTATTAAAATGAAAATAATTGTAGATGTGTTTAAAAACTATTTTTTCAAGTAATTTGCTAATAGCACTTAATAACGATATAGGTCGATAATTAGTAATATCGGACTTGTCACCTTTTTTAAATAGGGGCATAACATTAGCTTGTTTCCATATCTTTGGGAATATTCCCTCTTGTAAGGATTTATTAAATAGTAGAGATAAGGGGATAGAGATACTCTTTGCTAGATGCTTTAAGAGGAGATTACTTATTCTATCAGGGCCGTTTGCTTTTCTGATATCAAGATCTAAAATTAAGTCAGTTATTTCAGAATTTTGAATCTCGGGCATTTTAAATATAGAGTTTGTTTTAGAACGAAAAAAGGAATTTAGTAATTCGGCTTTTTCGCAGTCAGTGTATGCAACTTTACCATCTGTATTTGATATTAAAGTCGGTATAACAGTTTTAACATTTTGACCTAATAAATTTTTCATTGAGTACCAAAAATCACTAGACGTATTATTCGGTTCGGTGATAGTTGAAACAAGTTTATCATAATATTTAGATTTTAATTGTTTTTTTTTAAATTGTTAACTTTATTTCTTTGTTTTTTGTACCGATTCAAATCCTTCAGTTTTTTTGTTTGAATAGAAATTCTTCGTAACCTATCACGTTTTCTAATCGCTTTTTGTATTGATAAACTGATTTAAAGTATCGTAAAATAATTCAGTTGCATCATCTAAATTGAGAAAATTAAATCGATTTATCCAGTCAAAATCATATATAAGATTGTTGAATTTATCATAATTCGCTTGCTTATAAATAGTTACTTCTCTTGTAAAAGGTGCCGTAGTATTAACATTAATATCTATAACACAACTAACACCTTTATGATCAGAAATATGTTTATCAAAATCTATAGTTTCACTTAAGCAAACGTTTAGGTCTAGTGGAGTTAAAATGACGTCTAATAAAGTAGATGTTGTAGACGTAACTCTTGTTGGCGTTAAAACAACATTTCTTAACGAGTTTGATAACAATAAATCATGTAACTTACTGTTTTTGTAGTGATAAGATCGATGTTCAAATCACCTAGAATTATAACAGTGTCAGTAGTTTGGTACGCTGTATCAATTGATGTGTCTAAACGAGACCAAAATTCATAGTTAGCATTCGGTGGTTTGTATGCTGTTGCTATTAAGATGATCCTATGTTTTAATTTGATTTCTACCCATATGATTTCTGTGTCTTTGTGTTCTAAATCGTTCCTTCTTTTGCAAAATAAAGTTTCGTTAATATAAACCAAAATACCACCACCGTTTGAATTTCTGTCCTTTCGAAAGGGACTGTGGAAACCAGTTCTTAATAAACACTTGTGACTTATTTTGTCGTCTAAATGTGTTTCAGTAAAACCACACACATAAAAATCGTCTGCTATTTCGAATATTTGGTCAAGTTTATTTCTTATACTTCGTGTGTTAAGATGGAATACCGATAGCGGATCTATATTTTCAATGTTGGGGCCGGGATTCAGTTCTATCTGTAACACTACATACAGATAACAGAATATCAGCATAGTTGATAGACCTTTATTGAGAGCATGGAATAGGCATACTCCGGAAGGAGCGCCATTCCAAGTCTTCTGAAACTAACAGTAAACTCTGGCTTATAAAGCATACAATTAATTAAGAAAAGTGATACACAAGCGATGTACATATTTGGCATTGTTTATTTATGAGATTATAGTATCTGTAACTGCACTGCATATTTCCTTTGAATAAATAATATGTTTAATGAAATCGTGCCTTTTATCAAAACGAGTAGAGGCCATTCGTGTGTAGTCCGTAAGACATATTGAATACATTAGTTGTTTTAATAAGTCCGTGCCTTAGAAGAAGTTGTGTATGGTTGAACACGTCAATATCATTAATGATCACAGAGATCAGAAAGTTCTATCTGTATATTTCAATTTGATGTAGAGATGACTTTGTCACATATATCGCCGGATTTTAATAGAAGTGATTTGAGAATGTAAACATTATCAAATAGATAAGTAAACGAAGAATATAAGAAAATGTCTTTTGGGATACATATATAAAGCAATAATACTTTCGATGTATGAGACCCATCAAACCACTTTCTCACACAATCAGTCCTATTGAAATAGCAAACAGTAGTATATATAACTACTAATCAAAGGATTGTGAAAGTCGGTCATAATTAAGTTATTATAACATTTATCGAACGATATTTAAAGTAGACAAATTGAACAAAAATGAAGATGGAAGTTTAAAGTGATAATACTTAGAGGGTGGTCAGATTAACAATCCGATATATAATTTTGATACGAGAAGTGAGTTCCCATAGTTGACAATTATTTAGATAACTGGCTGTCTTCAATCTATCTGTTAAAAGGAATAAATAACGAAATCAAAAGTTTAGACTGGGATGATAACCCAAATAGTAAATATTTGAATGAAACCTTTGAGTAGTAATTTTACAAGCATTGTATTGTGGGCACAGTTTATACATTCGATGAAATTTATATCGTAATTAGTCGTGTAATAATATAAATGTAATACATGTAACTATATAATATAAACTAAATAGTGGCCTAAGCTTACATAACTCAGTAAAATTGGACTATAGGGAACCATCAAGTAACGTACGTGACATTACTTTACAGGGAGATTTCGACATTGTTTTTAAAAACCTAAGCAAACTTATAATTACATGTAGGATAATTGTGGCAATGGCGAATGCATGAAACAATTTGAGGTATTATCAAGTTGTCATCAACTTAAAGATACTTTATGGGTGATTAGGTAATATTTACAAACTAAATAATGTAAATGGAATTTGCTGAAAATTTCAGTCAAATTGATCCACTCTGAACCTAGGATTTGAATCTTCGATCTAACCTCGACCATCGTTACGAAGGTCTGCACGATAAAGGGCATAGTATCAGTTATGCATTTCATGATTAAATCGTGAATGAAAACTAATTAGCAAATCAGATCCTAATCCAGTAAATAATGCAGGTTAGCGATGACATCGAAAGTTGATTATGGTCTGAGTAACTTTTAATTAATAATTTAGATAACATTTCAGGCCTAAAGTAAGACTTACAATAGCCAGATTTAGTTCTCGCATAATGTGTGTTTATATATATTTTAAATACATAAAATGTAAGTTTAGTTATTAAGAAAAACAGCAAAAATCAGTATATAATAAGGTATAGTGGTTTGGGAATAATACTGATTGGTTCAAAATTGTAAAGATACAGTCGGGCATCATTATTTCTTTTTATCTGGCTGTGGGGTTGAGGCAAATCCGCCAAAATCTCGTAAGGATTGTTGTTTTAATGTTCCAACTCTATTATCGTCGTCTATACAATCGGAAGATGTATAAATCGCAGAATGTGATAATGTAGGGTGCCGCGCTTCGAACTCTAGCTGGCCGGTCACCTCTGGCTTGCGGCTGTGGTTTCGAGCCCTGGTGTGAGCGTATGTGGCATGGAGATGGGGGCGCCTTCTCAACCTCGTGGGTTTCCTCCGGGCACTCCGGTTTCCTCCCACTGCTAAAAACCACTACGCGCAAGCGAATTATTGAAATAAAATTAAACCATATGTTAGTCCCGAAATGACCTAGTTTGTGTTGAGTGGACGTTAAACCCCATTTCTCTCTCTCTCTCTTTCTCTCTCTCCAGATCACAATAGTGATCCGTTTGGAGAGAAGAGTGGAAACAGCTTACAGAGGTAACGTAACGAAATAAAGAGCATTATGTGGCCAAATAAATGAAATGAAATGAAATGTGGTTTAACGTCCTACTCTTTTACATCTGACCTGGGCTAATGAAGACCTGCATACGCCATACAGCGTGCAATGAGGGTAATTTTGCCCGGGCAGCGGCGCTACGGCCTACTCTAATAACGAATTCCAACTGCCACGGGATCTTTTACGTGCACACCAATGCGTACACGGGACTAAGGTTTTTTGTCCCATCCGAACGACTAGACAGCTGTTCTTGTCCGGCCCTCCGTCCTGCATCACTGACAAGGGGAAACTACGCCGGAAAATCTGGATGAACTTTCTTGGTCAATGCAGGGATCGACCACCCGACCTCCAGGCTAGGCCAAATAAACAGTGAGATACTTCTAGTTTAAAAAATAACCCAACAGAAACAAAACGTATGGCTTGATCTACAAACACATGTTGGTCGTTGGTATTTCTTGGCAAAGGTTGAATATGGCTTAAGATTGTGGCGTCTACTAGAATAATCGGGTTTTTTTTCCACTGAAAAATATATCAGATGCATTTGATTGTACATTCAAATGTGGTAACTGGATATGCATCTCTCATTATTTGTAATAAATTTTCGTTACACGTGAAATGCCGCGTGTGGAATTTTCAGCGTGGTCATGTGAGTTTAAATAAAACAAGAATTGCTGCCATAAGATCACATGATTAAACCAGACATGTCCACTCATTCCACGGTCGTTATAGCTCATGTCGGTTTGCCTTAGTGTGTAGTTTTAGAGAGAGAGCGAGAGAGAGAGAGAGAGAGGGAGAGAGAGAGATTGGTTTTCACGTCCACTCGATACAAACCAGATCATTTCGGGACTAACATATGTTTTAATAGTATTTCAATATATCGCTTGCAGTGGGTGGAAACCAGAGGACCCAGAGAAAACACACGAGGTTCGACAGGCAACCCGTGTCATGCACAAATGGGGAATCGAAACCACGCCAGTTGACTCAATAACAGACTTTATGATACAGCGAGCATACGCTAATCATCCAACCGCCACTCAAAATACACGACCCCGTCTTCATTAGCCAGCAGAACAGTGGGACGTTAAACCCCGATTTGTTTTTATTTCTATGCAAGAGATGTGTTTGTTTGTGAATTAAATCATGTCGGTATCATTCTAACAAGCGCAAGTTCAATCTTTTATTATGCAGAAAATATTCCCGAAAAATTCTCTGTAAAAGAAACGCATTGTATTTGATCAACATCGCTTATGAATTATATGAAATAAACATCTCACTGACAACAGAAATGCATTGTTTTATTATACATAACTATAACCGCACAAAATATAATATAACAGTGGTATAGTGATTATAATTTCTACAATAACAATAAATCATGAGTACACGTTTTAGGGGCCCCCACGGTTCATGGCAAACAGAGAAACAAATTCAAATTCCAGTTGAAATTGTCACGGTAATTGCCGTTATATCTCAGTTCCGCGCATTGTTTGTCATTCGGAATTGAATAGATTGTTTATGTGATCAGATATTATGTAATTATTCTTGTATTACAGACCGTTTAATTGTGTGTTACGCATGCTTGCCCCGCGATTCTAGTAAGGCCTGGGGCCCCATTCCACAAGTCAGTTTAATATATCATATACGTATGTTAGTCTACCAGTTTCAGATCTATAAACCATATAGCAAATATCTTACTGACAAAATGTAGCTGTAAAACCTTCCTGATAGATAAATAAATAGCTAACACCAAACAAATCAGATCACAAAAATAACAGCATTATTACTTCTAACATATATTTCTTCATAATTTTCTGAGCAAGTCATTTGACATGAAATGTGGTAAATACTATTCAGAATAGTGGTATAATGGTTACATTGTGGTATAAGTTATATTACCATAGAGTTTGTATTGTAGTATAAAGTACGAACAATCCAAACCTTTAGACAGAATTCAAAGTCCTAAAAAACGTTATAGGCAAAATAGTGTAATCAGTAAATGGACTGTTCACCGTGTACAAAATACACGACAAACTGCGGTAACAGGTGTCCGGAAGAGTAAGCTTACCCTGCCTGGCGACACACCCGCCATAGCTGCATCCAAACTATTAGACGAAATCTCAATAAAATAGCATGATTGGCCAATGGACTATAGTATGTAAAATAACATGATGAACAGTGTTAACGATGTAGTAGACAGACATAATTAGGGAGATAATATACGAATCAATTAAATATATCTTGAATAATAGCCGAGAGAGATAATATGTTATATTTACCAATCAAGTCAATATGACGGCCATAAAACCCTTTAAAGGTTTTAATAAGTTATATTACTATAGAGTTTACAATGTTGTAAGTTAAATGTGAAATAATAGCATTGTATATTATTATAACATAACATAGCACACCGTGTTTTTATTATAACATCCTGATATTCTTGTACTGGTGCTGTTAGGATAGTATCCACTGTGTTTAGCATGATGAACAGACCATTCGGGTGGACTGAAATAAATACATATTCATAGTTACTGTGATTATTCAATAACATCTTTGTTATCATGTCATTTCAGACAATGGCAGCTCGTCTGGAGGACAAAGACAATAATCCCTCGACCAATTACTTACAGAATGATTCTCTATTTCCCAATCTACCAGTAGTGTAATAATCCATGTTAGCAGGAATTAAGTGGGGGGAAGATGGTTTTTAGTTTTTTATGATCTATTGGTCCAGTACTAACCCTGTATGGAGTTACCCATCTTTCCACCTTTGGCAAACTTTTTGGCGCCATTTTGAATTGTTTCATCGCCCAATCACGTTCGAGAGCAATAATTCCAAAATAACCTGTGGGTATCGACCTCTAAACCTTACAAGTATGATGTCTACCCATGGGAAACCGATACCACAGATTTCAAACATCCCATCAATTTTAAGCTAAGACGTCACTATGACGTGATATTCAAAATGGCGTCCAAGATGGCCGCCATTCCATATAACTGACCATAACGCCCTTACTATTCATGTTAGGGGAACAAGTTTGGTGTCTATACCTTGGTTTGTAGGGTAAAGGAAACCTTTGCAACCACCCACTAGATGAAAAACACACGACACCATTGTGAAATCCATGATGGTCGCCACCAAACTATATAAACTGTCACACTGAGCATCGCAGAACGTTCATTTATAATGCCTATACAAATCCCACCAATTTTGCGTTAAGACGTCTCTTGATCAGTCGAGGGGAGTCCTGTGTTCATTTGGGTGTAAAAAAACATGGGTGGTAACTCAGAATCATGAGGGGGGGGGGACTGAAATTCGAAATGACTTCCAAGATGGCCACCATTCCATATAACTGGCCATAATGCCCTCACTTTTCATGTTAGGTGGATGGGTGTCAGTTTTGATGTCTTTATCTGGGAATGAGGGTTCAAACAATCCATTAAATTCAACCACCAGGCGAAAAGCGTGAAATGTTATTGTGAAATCCTATATGGTCGCCAAGTAGCCATCCGCCTATAACTCTCACAACCTTGCAGATGAGCACATTTGAACAGCGATTTTGGTGTGTATACACAGGCTATATGGGTCAATATATTCATTAAAACCATTCGCTAAGTTAAAAACATAAGACGTAAATTTTAAATCTAATATGGCGACCATAATGATCATTGTCAATTCTAAGATGACCACCATAATGGTCAATATCACTGGTGCACACTACCGTAACAGAACCTACAACTTTAATATATATTAATCTTAGGATTGCAAGTTGCATGTATTATAGACTGCAAATGTAAACATTTTAATTGGTGCAATTGTCTTATTCCTTTAGATGAAAATCTCCTTCCTAAAGATGAATTGGGAACGAACAGACTTGAAACGGTGGACTAAAAACATATATGTTCCACCATTAAATCATGTACGCAGGAAGGAACATAACGAAGAGATTCATATAAGTGAATATCTGGAGTCAGATTTCTCTGATAAATGCACTCTTGGACACCCCAAAGGTCACTTGCTAGTTAATATACGTTGTTTCGAAAATAGACAACTGACTTCTGAAACTTAATGTGTCCTTCCGCGACACACATTCGGGACGTTTTCGTCTCACCATGCTAGTAATACAGATATTTTTATTAACTTTGTCTCAACGCTTGCTCTTGTACAGAGACCAGTTTATCATTTTCTTCTGGATTAACTTTGGTATGTCCTTCTGATATCCTCATTGTTTAGGATTTAGTTACTGTCTTGCAATATACAAGGTTATTAAAATGGTACACAAACGCGCCTTGGTCTACTTTTTGTAATATGCGGAAATGTATTAGATGAATATTAGTGCACAAGTAGACATGAGTTATAAATAATAATGTTTTATTTGTATTCTCCATTGTCAGTATATTAGTTATGGCATGACTTGACATAAAACGCAAATAATCAAATTGTTTATGAAATATTGTATAAATAACAGGAACGTGGGGGGAGGGGGCAGTGCTGATATGATACATGAATTGAACTAGAAGTTAATAAACACATTTTTCATGGTCAGATATGGAATGTGTATGTTGACCAAATTTGGTAGTGAGTCCCTGTTGGTATGCAGGCATGAATCACGTGATCGGAAAGTTACAATTTCACATTTGGCATGAGGTACCAATCACATGATAAAATACATCATAATTAGCCAATAGAATAATTAATGGCTGTGAATCTGAGAGTATATAATTTATAGAAAGTGCGCTCTAGGGTAGACAGTCATGTATTTTTTGAAGGGAGAAGATGCCGAGTCTGCATGAGAGCGGGTTACAGAGAATGACTTTATTATGCTTTTAACTATGTAACATATGTGCAGCAGGGCTTAATATAAAATCTAGAACCGAAATGTGGTATTGTTGTTATTGTGTATAACCATAAGAAGAGAATAAGAAACAAATGCGACCAGAGACAATACTAGTCACCAGGGGCTGTTCCAAAATATGTAGCAAGAGACGAAACATGGGTTACATGCTGGATGTGGAGGACGATTTGGGGAGTTGTGCTACATTTTTCAAGACGCTTAATAACCCTATCTTATTCTTAATAGACATGTCTGAATTCCCCTCTCAGTCATCATTCGGAGTGCCGCCTAAAATCAATACAATAACTACAAATATGGGTATAATCATTGTCGTGTGCACAAATATTGCATTTGCATTTTTCTACTATGTGTACTTGGTACCATCGCGCAAACCATCATTCTAAACATCGGATATTAATTGATTTTGGATATCTTGTACAGTTTCCATGAAATGGATAGGCTTACATTAAAGATGTGGTGAATTTGGCCAATGCCATCGACAAACATACAACACACATGCACTTATTATTGGCATGAAACAGATATTTAAGATAATAAAATAGAATTTTATTGAGATTATTCTGACTTCGATTTCCCTCTGGATGAAAGATGACCACAGCCGAAAGCACACCCTTACGAAAAAGAGAATAACACCATCCTATTTTTTTAAAAAATAACTTAGCGAATGACTTTAATGGCTTTAATGGATAGATTAACCCTTATAAAATATGTATAAATACCAAAATCGACGTTCTAGGATGTTCACTGTGATAGTTTATATAGTTTGGTCACCATCTTGGATTTCACAGTTATGTCATGCGTTTTTAATCTAGCGAGTGGCTGTAAAGGATTGCTTTACCAATGAAACTTAGACATCAAACTTGTTGCCCTTACATGAATGGTAAGGGCATTGTGGTCGGTTATATGGAATGGCGGCCATCTTGGGCGCCACTTTGAATTTAACTTTTCCTTCTGATGATTCTGAGTTACCACTCATGTTTTTTTACACCCAAATTTAGGGGACATACAAATGAACACAGGACTTCCCTCAACTGATCGAGAGACGTCTTAACGCAAAATTGGTGGGATTTGTATAGGCATTAAAATGAACGTTCTGAGATGCTCAGTGTGACAGTTTATATAGTTTGGTGACGACCATCATGGATTTCACAATGGTGTCGTGTGTTTTTCATCTAGTGGGTGGTTGCAAAGGTTTCCTTTACCCTACAAACCTAGGTATAGACACCAAACTTGTTCCCCTAACATGAATAGTAAGGGCGTTATGGTCAGTTATATGGAATGGCGGCCATCTTGGACGCCATTTTGAATATCACGTCATAGTGACGTCTTAGCTTAAAATTGATGGGATTTTTGAAATCTGTGGTATCGATTTCATATGGGTAGACACCATACTTGTAAGGTTTAGAGGTCGATATCCACATGTTATTTAGGAATTATTGCTCTCGAATGTGATTGGGCGAGGCAAAAATTCAAAATGGCGCCAAAAAGTTTGCCCAAGGGGGAAAGATGGGTAACTCCATAGAGGGTTAGTACTGGACCAATAGGTCATAAAAAACTAAAAACTATCTTCCCCCCACTTAATTCCCGGAAATTTCGTACTCCGACCACACTACAGTCTCATTTTTTAAAACTAGGACCCACAGTGTGATTACAAAACGTCAAACCATATTTACACTAAAGTAATGTAAATGTAGTTAACGCACACATATTCACGTAGGAAGTGGTATCAAATGTTCTATAAATAGTATGCTGTCGTATCTCGTACATTACACCCATCACTAGTTATAGCTAGCTACGCTCGAGGCTGTCGTGACGTACATTACACCATCACTAGAGGCTAACTGGCAGACGATAAACATGGGGCCACCAAAGACAGTCAGAGTAAACGGAACATACTGCAACGAATTTAACTTCCATTTCTCTTTAATATACTCCATCGTCGTACTTCATCAGACCAGGATGGCCGATATCTATAAACACACATACCCTCTGATAGGGAATTGATGTTTGAACTAAATATACTTTAACAAACTATATCTAAACCGTACCTTTAAATACCATTAGCATTTCTTCTATTTTATTTTCTTCACATAAATACGATCTCTTTTGTATGCTTCCAAAATGAACCCCGTCCTTATGTAAATGGACACGGAAATTAGTAGTGGTTGCATGCCTTGGAAAATCCCAGTCTACGTATGGGGCTTCAATATTTAATCCCGTCAGCCATTGATATTTCTTGTAACCCGTTTTAGTTATCCCCAGAAAAATATCGTGGGATCTAAAAATAAAAAAAAACGGGAATGAAAATTGAGCATGGACGACCCCTTATAAACTATATAAAGAAGAAATGAAAGAAAAGAAATGAAATGAAATGCGGTTTAACGCCCTACTTTGCAGTATCGAGTGTGGCGAATTTTGCCCGGACAGGGATGCTATCGTCTGCTCTTAATTCGTATTCTCACTGTCAACGGTTCTTTTTCGTGCACGTCAATATGTACTCGGGACCTTGATTTTGTCCTCCCACAGAAAAAAGGCTAAATTAAAAATAAACCGGAACCTGAGATGTTGCGTCATATATTGTAATTAAAGTTATATCAACGTTTTTTCGGTTGTATTGTTCGGTTAACGCGTGACACGTCATTTATAAGGCACGTTCAGTAGTAATACAAATGAAAACGTTTGCTATGATTTATAATGCCTTGCTTATTCAGACATTTAAATTGGCGTTTAATCAAGGCCACGTGTACTATTTTGCTTTTGTGACCGCCTCAGAACCAACTACTCTTATACTTGTCCAGGGGACGAATATATTTACTCTTTAATATTATATCTCAGATTTTTGTGAAAAATCTTTGTAAAGCTTATCATCATACTAACAGAATTATCTACCATAAATTGTTTTAAAAGGTAGAATCATACTTACATAGAATTGTCTACCATAAATTGTTTTAAAGCAACCCTGTCTTCGATAGATAGTAATATAGGTAAACGTCTTCCATCCCTCATACATTGTTCATTTGCTGCAGTAAAATTTTCTGAAGTTGAATACAGCTTGAACCTCGGTTCTGAATTGATTAAATAAAGACATAATATAAAACGACGAACACGTTATTGCGATCCCTTGGCAGTTGGATTTCGATATAAGAGTGGGCCGTAGCGCCGCTGCCCGGGCAAAATTTCCCTCACAGCACACTGTATGGCGTATGCCCGTCTTCCATTAGCCCAGTTTAGGTGCAGAAGAGTAGGACGTTAAACCCCATCTAATTTCATGTCACGTAGAGGCCTTTAAAAACTGTTTCGTACAAAAAGGCGGTTCTGAATCTACAACAATAACACGAACAAATATTATTGGCATATGACATGATCCCCCAACAGTACGTCCAAATATTATTGGCATATGACATGATCCCCCAACAGTACGTCCAAATATTATTGGGGTATGATATGTTCCCCCAGCAGTACCAACAAGTATTATTGGGGTGTGATATGTTCCCCCAGCAGTACCAACAAGTATTATTGGGGTGTGACATGATTCCCCAACAGTACCAAGAAGTATTATTGGGGTGTGATATGTTCCCCCAGCAGTACCAACAAGTATTTTTGGGGTATGATATGATCCCCCAGCAGTACCAACAAATATTATTGGGGTATGACATGACCCCCCAACAGTACCAACAATATTATTTGGGTATGATATGTTCATCCAGCAGTACGAAAAATCATAATTTGAATATAATAAGATCCAAAACATTGCAGTCTATTTTTATTTGAGACCTCCCTCGACTGTTTTGTCGGTATTCTACAAAACATCGACAATTAATATCTTGTCAGTTTACTTCCGGTTTGTATAAATCCTACGCACATATCTTCGTTTGTTTTAATATATTGCCTTAAAATCTATATTGACTAAGTTATTACCTTGATGGGGATTTTCGCAAATAAACGGATCTTTGTGAGCGCAATCAAGCGTTTGCCATTTATATGTGTATTTACTTAATACAACACAGTCACCATAGTAACTAGGTTCATCATCTTGCCAATCCTCACTAATAAGTAGTTGTCCATTTAACCACTGGCAACGGTTGATCGTTGAATTCCATTTTAATCCAAGCCAAGCTCCGTTAGTATGTCTTCAAAATAGAACGGGTGCAAAAGAAATATAAGGCCTATAAATGATATAATCAAGTTCCTGTCAACCGGAAGTGACCACAACAAACACAACAAAATTCCACCGGGTTTGAAGCCCAATTAAATACTATAATCTCGATCAATCACCAAAATTATTGTGTATATAACAGATTGGGGAACAATCATCACTTGTAAAAAAACAATATTGCATTTTGCAACAGGTTTGTAAACTATGCTTAATGCGCGGGGAATCGCTTACCAACAGACCAGAAATATATACATGTACAGTGATATGCACCAAAATACCCACATGACCGCCTTTACTACGAGTCATTTTCATGAATAAAAGGTACAAAAACAGTTGGTCAAATAGAAGACTTTGCACGAAATGAACAATCTGAGATAGCATTGGCCAAGGGTGATAGAAGCCTATCAATATTAGGCCTACCCTGGCAACAAATTAACTAAAACTTACAGATTAAGAGTCGACGTGTAATTCATCAGTTCCTGGTATTTCTGTTTAGTTGTTGCCATGGCTAATTCCATACCCTGGTTTTTACAGCTTGCCACAGCAGCATCAAAAGATACAGTTGTGGCATAGTATAAATAATTACATACTGTAAAGGAATTGAATTGTTGTTAGGATACAAAAGAAATATGACGTCCTGTCATCATTATATACATAATTACAGGTGTAATGTGGTATATTATTAACCATAATAATACGTAATGTGGTATATTATTTACCATAATAATGTGTAATGTGGTATATTATTAACCATAATAATACGTAATATGGATATCAATATCATTATCAATAATAATGTGTAATATGGCATATTATTAACGATAATAATGTGTAATGTGGTATATTATTAACTATAATAATGTGTAATGTGGTATATCATTAACGATAATAATGTGTAATGTGGTATATCATTAACAATAACAATGTGTAATGTGGTATATCATTAACAAAAATAATGTGTAATGTGGTATATCATTAACAATAATAATGTGTAATGTGGTATATCATTAACGATAATAATGTGTAATGCGGTATATTATTAACAATAATAATGTGTAATGTGGTATATCATTAACGATAATACTGTGTAATGTGGTATATCATAAACCATAATAATGTGTAATGTGGTATATCATTAACGATAATAATGTGTAATGTGGTATATCATAAACCATAATAATGTGTAATATGGTATATTGTTAACGATAATAATGTGCAATGTGGTATATCATTAACCATAACAATGTGTAATGTGGTATATCCTTAACCATAACAATGTGTAATGTGGTATATTATTGTTTATAGTTATCTTATTGAGTACATTAATAGCAACAATATTTTGGTTGGATAAATAACGGGTAATATGGTAAATTGTTAACAATAATAGTATGTAATGTGGTTGAGTTAAAATCAACATTCCCATTACAATGGTAATTCCAACATTAAAAATATACAAGCATTATTCAATATTGATAAATATAAAATAAAAATACTGTATCAATAACCTGTGAAACGCACAAAAAGTAGTTTGATTTTTTATACCCCCCTCCCCCCCCCCAAAAAAAAAACAAAACAAAAAACAAACCAAACTTACCACATAGACTTGAATTAATTGCCATCAACAAAATCCATCTTAATTTAATCTTCGTCTTCATGGTCAGGTAAGGCAGTACGAGGAGGAAAAGTGGAGTTTCCGCCTACTCTTTGTGGTGAATATCAATGTTTTGCACGGTTTAATCTCGTTTTTTTCGTCCAAGCCGAACAACTAGGCAAAACTATTACTTGGAATCAGACCAGGTTTGAAAAATATCGCGGGATTAAAACTGCGTGTATACAAAATAAACAAAGTATATATCGTAGCACACAACGACGTTAGGATATAAAATTAAGTTGAATTTTAACTCTTTAGTAAGTAAAATTTGATGTTTTAATACATAGAAAAAAAAAGTGGGAAAATTATTGCTTCAAAAGATTTAGCTTTTCCATTCTTCTTTAAAATTATTATTTCATTTCCTTACTTCCACAAATACCTCTTCCCTCGCCGTTTCTCATTTCCCCAAAGATGCTCGTCACCGATACTTCGTGTTCCATTTAAGCCATATACAATTTACAATTAAAATATGATATACCAGATGAAAGTGGCATCACTGATCATATCTCCTGAAATTGGTCTTTAATTGTATTGATGTAAAGATGTTTCACATGAAACCGTGGGAAAGTTGGCTACCTGTATTGATTCAAGTATTAGGTAAACATTATAAGATAGATGTCCGTCTTCATATATTGTCTAGAAAATCAGATGTCACGAGTTTCAAGTTAGAGTTTATTTATGTTGTCATTATCAACCACCATTGACTGAGATTTCCAGTTAAAGTTAATTACATACCATCTAAGCAATAATCGATGTGGAAGTAGATTTATTAAAAAAGTGAAAAAAAACCCAATCACTAGACGATCCACTAGACGATCCACTGTCACTGCTGCGGTCGTTAAAATACTAGACTGAACTCCCAATTCTCCAACTTACTATAAGATGTTTCAAGACTACTGTCAGGTACCTCTACCTCCAACTCAACAGGCCATGAAAATACCAGACCAATACAAAGACAATTTTAATAAGAAACCTTCCTTCTGTCTGGCAGTGGTACAAACAATCCAGCTAGAATTTTACTATATTCAACAGTGACCAACTCGAAGGTCAGTACCTCAACCGTGCAGCGGTTGGCTGACGAAACAGTTAAAATTACCTGGAATATTTTACCAGATTTACATGCTCCTATCGACAACCACATAGTTCCACGTGTCTATGCTCTATTTACAAACAAGACTGGTCTGTGATATATATCTTTAATGATCTTCCAAATATGAAGAGTATTACAAAACAGTGAATATAATAATAGTAAGCAAAAATATTGAAGAGTTAAGCTTCTAGATTTACACTGTCTAACGAATCACGTATACATGTAGATAGAGTGATCTCATACCAGCTCCTTATAGACTGGGGGTTGGGATGGCCTAGTGGTCTAGAGTGCCGCGCTTCGACCTCTAGCCGGCCTGTCACCTCTGGTTTGTGGCTGTGGTTTCGATCCCGGGTGTGAGCGTATGTGGCATGGAGTTAGGGGCGCCTTCTCAACCCCGTGGGTTTCCTCCGGGCACTCCGGTTTCCTCCCACTGCTAAAGACCCCTACGCGCAAGCGAATTATTGAAATAAAAAATTAAACCATATGTTAGTCCCAAAATGACCTAGTCTATGTCGATTGGACGTTAAACCCCATTTCTCTCTCTCTCTCCCTTACAGACTAGGAATGAAATGGAATGGGTTTAACGCTCTACTGTTCAACTCCGAACTGGATTTATGAAGATGTGGAATATAAACAATACTGTTTGGATCCATACGCAATCGAGGAATTTTATTGACGGTTACTTCTTGGTGTTAATACAATTTCGTTTTTGCATAAATAGGAGAGAGAGAGAGAGAGAAAGAGAGAGAGAGAAATGGGGTTTAACGTTCACTCGACACAAACTAGGTCATTTCGGGACCAACATATGGTTTGATTTGGAAACCCTCGAGGTTGAGAAGGCGCCCATATCTCCATGCCATATACACTCACACCAGGGATCGAAACCACAGCCGCAAGCCAGAGGTGACAGGCCAGCTAGAGGTCGAAGCGCGACACTCTAGACCACTAGGCAATCCCCCCCCCCCGCATAAATAGTACACAATCGACAATAGCATGACTCAGATTACAAGTAAGGAATAATCCACAATGTTCACACAGTAATCTATCTAAAGATGTTGGATCATTGATCCTAGCATACGCATACACATTCACGAATACCCTGCAGGCTTTGCTAAGCGACGGAACACTAGGCCCAGTTTCTAGTATTATTAGAGTGTCTTGATCGAGACTGGATGATATAGACTTAGAAAGTGCCTTGATCGGGAGACTGGATGATACCAACTTATACCGTATCTTGATCAAGACCGGATGATATAGACTTAGAAACTTTACTAGTTATTGTTAAATTAGAGTTGAACATATCTAATTTTTTTGTCAAATTTTTACGTTGACAACAGAACATTCCTGAAAGAATGGCTAAAAACTTCTTGTTTAGTGCCACATAGACGAAAAAATTAGCCGAACTGTTGATGACGTCACCGACTGTTCCAAGGGATGTAAATGCCCGATACGCATTACGGAACTGTCCTGAATATCTGTACCGATCATCTGTCAGTACAAAGAGGAAATTAATGGCGCTAGGTAGAACGCACATGATGAATATACTTACGATAGTCATTAGCATCTTGGTCAGAGACCTAAGTTCAGTTTCATTGTTAGAATTATCGGTGCAAGATGTGACGTCATTTAACCATTTCGTCCTTCGTCGCATCTGTAGGATGATAGCCACATATAGAATTAGAACCAATGATACAGGCAACAGGCGGAAGATAATGGGACGCGCCATAAAATTGTATGCATCAAAAAATTGTCTATTGTTCAAGTAGATAGGCTGGAGTATGTACCTTGGCATTGTTCTGTTGTACTGTTCATCATAGTACCATATGTTTGATGACAGAGTGAAGCCTACTGCTAAATATCCAACTACTACTAGTGTCACCAAAGCCAGGACCAGACAAATTCGTTTAGGTGTCACCCAAATCTTGACTTTCATTGGATAAAATACGGCGATAAATCGTTCACAACAAATGACTAAAGATAACAGGCAAGATAGTCGACCAAATATATATTCAAGAATCAGGGGGTAGGTTATCATAATGAGGTCGATGATCTTAGCAGTGACGGCATCAAATTTAGCCACTAGACACGGCATCTTTCTCAAGAACATGGTGGTGAGAAACAGAGCGTCAATAAGGGCAAGATAAGCCAGGATAATGTTAGTGGTGTAACGTCTCATTCTTCTACCAGATAAAATAATCAAGCTTAATATATTACCAATCAAACCAATGAGTACAATAGGTGGAATAATATAACAATCTATTACAGATTTCATCAAATCAGCTACTTCTTTCGATATTATGGTCAAATCATCGTGGTAATCAGAGGGGGGATCCGTATAGTACAGCGTGGTATTGCTCCAGGACATAGATTCAGTATAGTTAAGCGCCGTGGGATATTCGGATGAAATGTCCATTTGCTTTCTGTTCAATGCAGTAACGGATACAGTCGAAACATTCAAGGTCATGGCTCTGAAATGAAATGAGAAGGGATTTTAGTCTACCTTTTTCTATTACGACTGTCATGGTTTGGGATATACTTTAATATACAATTAGAAAAATCATAAAGGATAATGTTGGTATAGGACAATTTACACTTGTTATAGACCTGGTTCCACCTTTTCCAAATATCTTTATAAGTCGATATTGCTACCCAGAGAACGGCAACAACTATACGGACGATCTTGTTGTTTCAAAGACATAGGCGTACGGGCTCGATGACAGAAAAGTTTGGAATATTTGACGGCTGCAAACACGTGTTCCTGCTATTTCAACCCGTGAACAAAGCAACTTCAAAGTGGTCTAATATAGCCGAATTAAGGTTGTTAACTCGAATTTCAATCAATCGTTTACAGTCCACGAAGACGAGAAAATTTTTAAAAATTTACCTGTCGCAAACGCGCCTCCCTGCTTTTCCAGCCTGTGAATAAAGCAGCTTTAATTTGGTCCAATGAAGCCTACCTGATGACCCGAATTCCAAACAACCAATCAATCGTCGCGGGGTATGGGAGCCTCACCCTCCCGGAGAAAATTTTGAAAATTTAACCACCGCAATTGCGTTTTCTGCTATTCTAGCCCGTGTAAGTAACTCCAAAAGTATCCAATGATTTTGTAACAGAAATCCCACTCCGAATTCCAACCATCCAATCAGACTGTTGCAGCTGCATTCACAAATACTAATTGATGCCCGAAAAATATCGCATAAAGCAGAGTGACTACAAACAAAATGTTATAATCCATAGTCAACTCAGTACAAATTCGTGGTATTCAACTTAAAAAAGAGTAAAATTAGTGTTTTATAAGGGAAGTTGGGAAAGCAAAACTAGAAATGCCCGAAAAAAATTCAGGTTTACAGACAGGTTTTAGAGAGGCGAAGAAGCTGACCTTGTATAGACCCCCTACCCCCCCCCCCCCCCCACAAGAAAATTTTGGAATATTCGGTGGCCTCAAATGAGTTTTTTTTACTGCTATTCCAGCCCGTAAAATTAGTGTTTTATTAGATTTCGGGCACTTTATTTTGCCAAGTAGATGAAATATTTTTTTTTCTCACCTTACCTGTCTGCCTGAAAAGTCGACTTGCCCGAAAGTTGGGTAGGGCAGCTGCCCCCCCCCCCCCCCCACGCCCCCTGGCTCGTACGCCTATGTTCAAAGATAATGCCTATTAAGACGAACAAGTGTTATACAATACTATGAGGGGGCTAAAGTTCGAAACAAACTATTCATCAAGCTATTTGACTGTTACGAGGTGACTATGGGGAGAAAATAGGAAATGTTATCGCATTACAAAGATTTGAGGACCTCACACGATAATAATAAAGACTTTATTTAAGACGGGTTGAAGATTAGGCTTTCTAACATCTGCCCGTCGTAGAAAATAATTCAAAAGATGTAGACTGATGTTTTAAATAGCACACCACAATAATTTACAATATAGGAACAAAAAAAATATACAAATCAGTACATCTACATGTATGTGAGGGAGAAGAGAGAGAGAGAGAGAGAGAGAGAGAGAGAGAGAGAGAGAGAGAGAAATTGGGTTTAACGTCCATTCGACACAAACTAGGTCATTTCGGGACTAACATATGGTTTAATTTTATTTCAATAATTCGCTTGCGCGTAGGGGGTCTTTAGCAGTGGGCGGTCGCTTAAACCTTTAATTTAGCAAGCACATTTGGTACCATTTGGTGCAATAACATTGGTTCTAGTTTTCACAACATGCTGTGAAAGACCGAATAACCACGAGTCCACATGAATCCAGCGAGTCGATTTTTTTGGGATATCAGCTCAGCTAATGTTATGTAATTACATAAATCAAATCAAAACTCGTGGGGAGACTTAAAAAGTAATGCACGTTCATGACGTCGACAAAGATACAACTTTAATGATTTCCTATTTGCAATAAAAGTAAAACGAAAAAAAATCCAAACTTACTTTCAACTTCGACGTTCTTCCAAGCGAATCCTTGTTACAAGATGTTTACCAGCGGTACCACCGTGATGGAATGGGGGTTTGATGTTATGTTGCTTCATGTCGTTTTGCTAGTTACAATAATTATATGCGCTCTCAAAGATTAAACGTAACAATTAAATCATTTCATTGGAAAACCTATTATGTTGTTTTCCTAATTAAAATATTTATATGCGCTCAAAAACTAAACGTAACAATTTAATCATTACATTGGCAAACCTATTATGACGAATGTATTTAATATGGCTATTGATCCTCCAGTGCTGATTATAGAGGAATGGTCTAAATGCTTCATGAGCGAAAGATTTATTATTTTTGCCACCAACTGATTACAATTAGCAAACCGTTTTGTTACGATCGCCCTTAAATAACGTCATCTGACTGACGACCGCCTTTAATAGTAAGTGCAGGAGGACCGCACTACACGAAAAACAAAAACCTATAAGATTAACCTGCGGAATATATCAAGTCAAGTGAATGGATCCGGGGGCCAGCCGTAAGCGTCCACTGCGCTGTACAGTCCCGGGCCTGTTATGGTACAGGCTTCACTAAAAATGATAGTCTTCAATGGCGATAGTCTGACAGTTGACGTCAGATGTTAGAACGTCAAGTAACGTCATGAAGTTGTGACTTGCGTCCGAAATTTTCTCTTGTCAGTGGACGATTTCCTGAGGTGTTGTAGCAATTACCGAACAAATTGATTACGATTGACTCACGATCTTAACCAATACACTGAATAAAAATAATAGCACAGGGAAGAGAGTATTACTTGGTATTAAACATGATGTATGAATCGGCGGAACATTAGCCTTTTTTCCATGAACGTCGCCCTAACATAAAAACAAATGGGTCAGCTTTTTATACTCTTGTTTTAAATGACGTTACCATAATGTGTTTAACGTGCTACGTTGCTGCACCACGGGGATAATGAATGCGGCAAAAGTAATCATTTTAATTTGTAGTATTCTTGTTTGATTTCAGGGAAGTAGGTTGTATATAAGATTGAATGGAGGCTGGAGATACTAGTGGTGGACAACTGACTCCCCTGGGACCTTTACACGATGGGGGAAGAATCGGTTACCCCGTTGCGCGCCTTTGACACCCTTTCCGTTGGACGAAATACGGAACAAACGACCATCGTGCTCGTGTCCTTCTTACCCCCTGCTGCCCGGCTTGCTACGGACCTGTTAGTGGGTAATATGGGGAGATGAATGAACAGTAATAACTTGTGTGACAAATAATATTGACGGTGTCGCCGCCGACCGACATCTGCCTGACAAAGTTCATAAGGCATTGAGTACAATCCGAATAACCAATTTTATGCTCTTTAAAATTGGCCCGATTGTTGCAAAGATCCTTCGGCAATTTAATCAAATTATCGGAAAACATTTGTGTTAATGGGAAAATCAAATGTAACTAGATCGAGAAATAGTAGTAAAATGATTCAATAGACCTTGGGCTCTACTAGTATATGCGGGAAACCCGTTCAACACATTAACAAAGACGACAAGACCACGGACAAGGATATCAAATCAAATGAATTCCTCCTGATCCGGAAGGTGGCCATAACCATTTACGGGAATGAACATGAAACACATGCACCAGAAGAAAAGATAAGACACATTTTACAGGTCGATAAGTAGACTAAATATCAGTTTAAAATAGCTAATTATTTATTAGTTTTATTGGAAACTGGTCAAAAAAGAGGTTATATAGTACAGAAAACATCTAGATCATTCCAGACTATATAATTAACGAAAATAAACCCCAACGTGCTTTAGAAGAAATAAAAATGAAATGAAATGAAATGGGGTTTAACGTCCTACTGTTCTGCTCATAAACTGGGCTAATGAAGACGGGCATACGCCATACAGTATGATACGAGGGAAATTGTGCCCGGGCAGCGGCGCTATATACGGCATACTGTGCACGCCAATGTGTACGCGAGACATCGGTTTTCGTCCTTGTCCCCCCCGTCCTGCATCACTGACAAGGGGAAACCACAACGGAAAATAAATATACAAGCCCGATTGTTAGCTTGGTGAAGGGTTTCTGATACATTTCCTACCGACAAATTTCATATTTATTTTGCCTTTCTTTTATTGTTTGACTCATTCATTCAATTACTGACCATATTTTAGACTTTGGCCATCAGTCATAATAGCTACATTGATTTAGGACGTTTGATCTTCACACTCACTCATTATAGGTAAACCCTGGTGATGATAATTATGATATTTTATATAACACAAAAATACTTTATGACAGTTTCTATTGCGTTGTTATGATATTATGGCCAGGGTGATTTAAATTAAGAATCCATGGCAAAGATGACTAAATAAAGTTATTGTATGTAAAACTTTAAAACGCCGTGTTAAAGTCGGTGTCATAAGACGTGTGCGCGGGTTATGCTCTCCCCTTGTCGATAAAATTTTTCTTCGTAAGAATAAAATAAATCAAGCTAACACAGGAGGTCCAACTGATTGCTGTTTGGTGTCAATGCCAGGAAGGTCGTCAAATCCAAAGACCATATCTCATTTGATGGAGTGCATGTTGGATCCTCACTCCGACAGGATATCGGGTATATATAGGCATGGAGTCAGACCATTAACTATTTTCAGTCTTTATGTTGGCAAAAATAATTCAAAATGATGTCTATTACTTGTAAATTGTAATTTTCATTCCTTTAATTTTGTTGCCAAATGTATGAAAATATTCTGCAAAACAGAGTTGGCCATCCGTGGGAAGATGGACTGGACCTGGGCTGGTATCACTTAGCACAGGGTGGTGGGAGAGATGGCCGAATGGTTATAGCATACTGGTTCATTGAACACTCAGGTCCATTGTATGGCCACCAGTTTCATCTGCGGATGTCCGTATCGCCGACAACAGCACAAAAGATGATTCGTATGGTACACGAAAACGGTCGCATTCCGTTTGCAGTAGACCGGCTCTTTCGCTGGCTGTATCTTCCTTTTTTTAGAAAACAGGTTGTCAGGCAACGAAACATACACCCGCCAGCAGCTAAATCGTCCGGGCAATCAACAAGTGTTGTCGCATATTAAGTAATTATCAAAAATCATTAGAATTTGTTTGGATTTCAGCCCCATGCTATTGTTTAGTATACAAACATTTAATGGATTTGTGGATTTAGCTGTAAAATTATTAAAATTCATTGAAATCAACATACTTGTTTGTCTTAACACCTTAAACTGTTTCAAGTTTCATCAAAATCAAATTAAAATTGTGACCTCTACAGGTCCACAACCTTGGAAAACATATTGTTACACTATTCGCGTACAAGCGGCGGCCATTTTGTCCAGCCATTTTGGTCCGATTTTCACGAAATCCGAACTCAACCTTCATTACGGTGTAACGATGATATAATCAAATTTTTTTTTTAATCGGATAGTAATTGTGACCTTCAGAAGGACCACAATCTAAAAAGGATGATTTTTCGGACAAACAGGGGTCATAATTCAGGAAGTTATCATCCGATGGGCGCAAATATTGAGAGGAACTAAGATCGTCGGGTTATAAACATGCATGTCAAGTTTCATCAAAATCGGATCAAAATTGTGACCTCTATAGGGTACACAAGCTAAAAGCGTGATTTTTCGTACAATCAGGGTCCATAATTCAGGATGTTACGATCCGATATGCGCAAATATCGCAAGGAACCAAGATCTTTGAATTATAGACATGTCTTTCAAGTTTCATCAAATTCGGTTCAAAATTATGACCTCTACAGTGTTCACAACCTTGACATACCATATTTTTTTTACACTTTTCGCGTACAAGCGGCAGCCATTTTGTCTGGCAATTTTGGTCCGATGTTCACGAAATTCGACCACAATCTTCTTTACGGTGTAATGGTGACATCATCGGACGTTTTGTTTTAAATCGGATAATAATTTTGGCCTCAAGAGGGACCACAAGCTAAAAAAGGCGATTTTTCGTACAATCAGGGGCCATATTTCAGGATGTTACGATCCGATATGCGCAAATATCGAGAGGAACCAAGATCTTTAAATTATAGACATGCATTTCAAGTTTCATCAAATTCGGTTAAAAATTGTGACCTCTACAGTGTTCACAACCTTGACATACCATATTTTTTTACACTTTTCGCGTACAAGCGGCAGGCATTTTGTCTGGCAATTTTGGTCCGATGTTCACGAAATTCGACCACAATCTTCTTTACGGTGTAATGGTGACATCATCGGACGTTTTGTTTTAAATCGGATAATAATTTTGGCCTCAAGAGGGACCACAAGCTAAAAAAGGCGATTTTTTGTACAATCAGGGGCCATATTTCAGGATGTTTCGATCCGATATGCGCAAATATCGAAAGGAATCAAGATCTTTGAATTATAGACATGCATTTCAAGTTTCATCAAATTCGGTTAAAAATTGTGACCTCTACAGTGTTCACAACCTTGACATACCATATTTTTACACTTTTCGCGTAAAAGCGGCGGCCATTTTGTCTGTCAATTTTGGTCCGATTTTCACGAAATTCAAACACAACCTTCTTTACGGTGTAACGAAGACATAAGCAGAAGGTATTTTAAATCGGATAATAATTTTGACATCAAGAGGGACCACAAGCTAAAAAAAGGCGATTTTTCGTACAATCAGGGCAATAATTCAGGAAGTTACGATCCGATATGCGCAAATATGCAACGGAACCAAGATCTTTGAGTTATAAACATGCCTTACAAGTTTCATCAAAATCGGTTCAATATTGTGACCTCTAAATGTGCACAAGCTAAAAACGTGATTTTTCGTACAATCAGGTGGCCTAATCCATGAAGTTACAGTCCGATACATGCCAATATCGAAAGGAACCGATATCTTGGGGTGATAAACCTATATTTCAAGTTTCATTGAAATCGGATAAAAATTGTGACCTGTAGACTGTTCACAAACAATTGTGGACGGAAGGACAGGGGCGACGACAATATACGTCCACATGAAAATGTTGGCGTATAAAAATGTTATTTATTTGTTTATTTCTTCTCAGTGTGGATGACATTACGATATATATAATATATAAAGCGACTTTTAGAATTTGGTGACATCAGCATAATTTACTTATGATTACCAGCTACAATGAAAATAAATCAAGACATGAAGAGGGGGATTTTGGAACTGGGGTCATGAAGACGACCATCATAAAGGAGTTATTGCTCGGACAGCAGTATTGTCGAATTTCAACTGCCAACTTGTTTTTGACGTACATGTCGGTCCGATCACAGTTTCATGTACGCAATTACATTTTTGGTCGATTAATAGCCACGTATTATTTGGAACTTTTAATTTAGAGTTTGGACATTATTTTTGGACGTCGTATCTGTAATTAAATAGCAGATGATTCAGTAATTCCAAAAAAAAGCAGCTTGTCTGCAACATCTGTGATTCCGATGGGTCTTTCGCTGACTGAGATCGACTTCTTCGCGGAAAGAGATTGTGCATTAAGTCAAAGGTAAAATGCATATAATTTAATGAAATTTTTATCTATCTCGTTCATGCTCTTGAAACCAAAATTACCAGGATTTTGTAAATCAAAATGGAATTTATGTTAACTGGGGGAATTTCTGTAAATTACAGAGGAAAAACAAATACGGATAAAAGTTGCCTTGTATTTGTTTTTACAATGTATGTACCTTGTGTTAATATGTTCAACTATTAAATGCCAATCAAAGAAGATATGGTTTAAATGTTTGAAACATTTGCTAACTTGACCCCATTGACCCTTAGTTGGCATAACGGGTTCCATATAAAGGATTTCATATAACGGCAACATTTCCATACTTACCCGTACTTACTTTTAGTATATGAAAAAAAAAAACCCACCACAATTTGTTTGTAACACAGTTTTATTCAGTTGACCTACGCTCTAAACTCACACGAATACGTCAAAATTGCATCTTGTAAGAGTATGATTCTGTGACTGAATAATTTTGTAAATCCCATGGTAACCTACGAGTACACCAGAACGTCCAGAACACGACCGGATCGCTATATCAAATATTTCATTTAAAAATCCCCAATCTCTACAATCAAACAGTTTTATATAGTTTTAAACAGGTTCTTACTAACTAATAACGGTTTAGCATGTGGGTGTGTAGCTCACATTGTCTTCATAGGAATACTGCAAAGGTTATGTGAGCCCGGGACATCTCATTACACGTTAGGGGAGTTACACACCTCTTGCCCAGGGTTAATCATAGCTTGTTAGCGACTTGTCTGGCCGGAACTATTCTCAATATCCCACAAACAGTGCTGGATTAACCATAAGGCAAATAAGGTACGTGCCTTAGGACCAGGCAAAAATCCAGGCCACAAAATAATAAAGTAAAAACAAAATGGCCTGTAGTGTCATATTGGGTTGCATTTCACTCACATTGTGGTCTGTATTCTGAAATTATGACTACAAGAGTATTCTCCCTCGATAATCTCTTGGCAGGAAGAGAGGTAAAGGATTATGGGATACATGAGTTAGCCTCTAATTCCTTTTGTCAATGAGCCCATCATATCTGTATTTTCAGGCCAGCTATCAAAATGTGCCTTAGGGTCTGCAGAGCCTTAATCCGGCTGTGCCCACAAATATACCAACTTATCGTCGAATCAAAAGCCTCTTTGACTCAAATTCTTTTCAGAAATAATGCCACGGGATCGATGTCTGACTAACAGCGGGATTACAAGCGAGGCTAACTGGGTGATGAACACGAGGCCGGTCACTATTCCAACCCCTAATATCCAAAACCAGAAAATATATATAATTTGTTCATACAAATAATTGATGGGCATTGAGCATTGCAACGTGTAATTGGGAACATTCTGCATTTGTCTTAAGGAAAATTGACAACGGATTGTTTTAGGAAAAATAAACACAGGAGTCACTTCGCTCTTTCTTAGAGAATCTAGGAAATAGCACTTGACAAAAAGCATCTGAATGATGATGTTCAGGCCCACGAGAATTTTCACAAAAAAATGTATCATAAAACGCATAACTCGGTTCCGATCTACGCCTTCTTTAATTGCATCTGCCAGTTCTTGGACTTCGTATTTTCTTGGATCAGTACACATGTCTCCACGCACACGCTCGATCTGGGTGTCTAAAAATATATTGGTAATTAACTTAAATGCACGAGGTATCTGGAATCCTAACATGATAAAGGTAAGAAGGGTGGGAATAAATTTATGAAATGCCCGAGTAGTTTTCTCTGATTCAATGAGGGTGATTGCACTTTTATTCACGACAATGAAAATGTCTTGACTCCAGCAGGTGTGGTGGGTATAGGTCACATGATTCTCTGTAAACTCGGCCGGGGTCCAACATGTTATAACAGATGTTAAAAACGCGTATCGCGCAAATGCAGCTATGGCAACAAAGATGAGTAAAATTAGGCTCGTCCGTGTAAAATTTACCCCTTCACCGAAATCGTAATATGGTCTGTGGTTAAGATCAGCCATCTTGTTTCCTTGCCTTCCAATAAGAAGACTTGTCTGAAAACATAAAAAATATGTTGTCATGAAAGGAAACAAACGCCCACAGTAGTTATGTCGTCCGGCAGTCCATGAAGTTTTTCAAATGTTAGTTTTTCAGAGGTAAGGAGAGGATTCACAAGATTCTAAAACTAGCCATTAGCAGTAAGCCTATAATTGGTTTTAAGAAATCGTTGTAGTTTGATTGGCTTCTTTACCGACACAAGCTCAAGCCGGCGAAGTGAGCAATGACAATAACGCTGAAATCCAGAATGAATATCAATGAACAAAAAAGTCACCATGGCCCGATGAACATAAATACTATATACATAAATAGCGTCTCTGTTTACTCTTTAAAATAAACATTACATAAGCTAATAAACAAAATTACCAAGAGCGGGTATCATGAAAAACAGATGAAAAATGCTTCGTGGACATAAATATTACAATTAAATATCGAGTTAATGGAATGATCTCTTTAGCCGATACCTCTACCATATTCGTTAGATTAGAAAGGAAGAAATGTTAACCCCTAGAGCAGCCATTTTGAAATTTAACGCGCAGTGAAATGAGCAGTAAAAGTAATATACCCCACAATCTATGTAATGTGAGTGTAATGTACTGTACAATCAAAACACCGTCAGTCTAATTTAGTCAAGTAGAAGAATCAAGACAATACAATCATGCAGTTTGTCGGGTAGATTATACCATACAGAAATACGATAGTTTGTCTGTATACACTATTTATACACCAGAACGACGAGTCTGGATAATTTTGTTGGATATTATATACCATACAAAACAACGATATAGGCTATCATACAATACATCAGTTTAAAAGTTAGTCAACCATATATATAAACTTTCATTTTACCTAATTCAATACTGTTACAGCCCTTCGTCAACCATTTTGTTGTTTACTGTGCAACTGGTAGCTATTTCATCGGCAATCTTTCTTTCTAAAAACTCTGTTTCACAATAGGAGATTGTTTCGCCAATATTCCCTTTTTGAAAGTTTTGAGTAAAGAAACAACATCAAACATAAATATGTAGTACTGGCCTTTACCTACTAACTTCAATATGACTCCACCCTTTTCTACTAAAATATGAACGTTAAGCAGGTCACGAGACTCAACCATATACCACAATAAGTAGGTATGCGTCTGTGGTACACTATTAAATTTGGATTAAACGAATAGACCTAATTTTCGTCGAGTCTCAATGTAGAGATGTGTATTTACCTTGTCTGAAATGTCAGCCCAAAACATTGAGTCATTAGAAAACCGTTTAACCCAGTCCCGGTATTCTATACCATATATTTCCAATACACCACACCGCTTGGAAAAATGCACCATTTACTTGTTACGTTCTTATTTATACCCGACGCAAGAAGTGAATTGAATGAGAATCATTTGCTAGATGATTAATGTTTCAACTAAATATCGTACATCATCAACCTAGTGGTTTAATTAACTTTACAATTCAACACTTACAATACTGGACACAGAAACAAAATCTATCCGACAGAACAAAATAAGATCTATATGAAATAAATCCTAAACTTTTGTGAATGTTTAAAGTATGTGGAGGAAACGTTTAAATATTTAATAAGATTTCGGACATGCTCTAGGCTGGATTATGTATGTAAATGTCTCTAATTTTATTAAAGTTTATAACTAAAAGAGACACAAACACTGTTTTCATCGTCAGATGTTGTTCGACCAACGTTTCGAAGAGGTACCCTCTTCTTCTTCAAAGGTGTAAATAAAAATAATCAAAGGTGACGTCATAGATAACAGAATCCCATTCGTTATACCCTTCAATCCCAGGCTCCCAAACATTGGAGAAATTATACACAGATACATGCCCATCCTTCACAAATCCTATCATTGTAAGACTGTTATACCCAACCCTCCTGTCATTGTGTATAACAGACCTCGCAATTTGGACGATACATTGGTTAAATCTAAACTACCTAAAGCTCCAGAGAACCCAGGATTTTACAAATGTAATAAGAAATGTATAACATGTACTCGACACTCTGAAGAAACTAATACCATCATGAGTAATTACACCAAGAAGCAATTCTTAATCCGCAAACGTCTCTACTGCAACTCATGCAACAGTATTTATCTCATAACCTGTACCAAATGCAACCAACAATACGTAGGCGATACGCAACAGTAACTCAAAGAACGGATTTACCGACACAGATAAGATATCGACAATCATGCAGACTCCCCAATCGCCAGACACTTCAACTCTCCTAATCACAGTATAGACCATCTCCGAGTCACCGCCCTTGACCAGCTCCACAATGTCACCACCCATTCACTGCTTAATAAAGAAACTTTCTGGATTAGAACTCTTAAAACTCTTGAACCACTAGGCATCAACAACAATCCTCAAACGATCTTTCCCATCAGTACTTTTTAGACTTGCATCTAACAATTTTCGGCCATTTCCCCCTTTTTACGCGCCATTGGTTCCACACTCTCCGCCATAGTTCTCTATGACGTCACCTTTGTTTCCTTAGAGATTATTTTTAAATGTTTTATTTACACCTTTGAAGAAGAACTTCGAAATGTCGAACAACATCTAACGATGAAAACAGTGTTTGTGTCTCTTTTATTTATCAACTTTAACATTTATCTATTGAAGAACACTTCCGTATCGGACTTTTCGACCCATTGTTTTCATAACCCTGTTGGACGCAGATTTTACATTAAATTTTACTACGGGTAAAGTAAAATGATCCCCGTCCGTCCCCCCCCCCCCCGCCTGCCAGAGTTTAATCGATCAGGTTAGTTTCATATATAGCGTGAAGAGACACAGGGTAGTGGCAAATGTATTCGGTTTTTTTTTGAGCCACCAGGATACAATTTGTCCCGACCCCTTGGACTTCGTATCGTATACGTCCAATATTTTGTGGAACTGTATACAAAATTCAGCACACCGTGTTTCTATTATAACATCATCATAGGCACACAGGCTCGATGAATCTTAGGGGGGCAGAACCTGAAATACCGACAGGAATTACTAGTCACAGACGACGGTGCCGGTCGTCTGCGATGCCTGTCGTCTGCGAGAGGCAAAGAAGCAGAACTTACCGTATTTATACATAAAATGGTCCCGTTATGCAAGGCCTACGAGCTCGCTAAATGTTTGAAAAAGTAACTGCCGTAAACGCATTTTCCTGCCTGTGAATACAGCCACGTCAAAGTGGTCCAATATAACCTACCCTTGGTGACTTACCCGAATCACAAATCTTAACCCTTGTCGGTTCACGTAGTGCGAATCACATAGCAGGTCTCAGGGGTCCATATGGACCCCAGTTATAATTCAAAGTTTTTACGTACAGATATATTTGAACTAAAAGGCAGCGCTTTAGTTTTTGCATTCATATTTGACAACTGAAAAACAGCTAAATTATTATACAAAATCATTTTAGTGACATTTGGAAAATATTTAATAATTCTCACAAAATTGCTACTTTGTGTACTATGTGATAAAGAGGTTAAATGGCAATTCACGCTTGATACAAAAACCATTGAATATTTGGAATCCATCAATTAATTTGGGGTATTTGTAACATGCAGATGTTTAAAGAGAGAACACTCTGGCATACGCAATATGGTATAAGGCAGCAAACACATTAGCAAATTCCTACTGTGAGTTGTACAAATGTAAGTTAGGGGTCAGATTGGACCCCTTGTTATCTTCAAGCGTTCGCCTTACATTTGTCGTAACTTCTACTTTTCGACTTTCGTGTTTTTAGGGGGCGAAAAGTAGAAATTATGAATGATAGTTATAGGCTTCCATATATATCGCCGCTGCAGTCAGGTTTCCAGTAAGAGATAGCTTCACTATTTAGCCATTGGAATGTACGTACCATCAGATACTGTGTTGGATATAGAATTCCACCCTTCACACATATCGCCCCCTATTGTCAAACACGGCTCACAGTAGCGGGTTTGTACAACTGTGACAACTGTGATAAATACAAAAACATAAAAAAAACCTTCCCACCGCGGAGAAAGGGTTTCCACCGCGGCGTAAATATTTACACAACGGAGAAAATGTTTACACCGCGGAGAGAATGTTTACACCACTGAGAAAAGGTTTCCACCGCGGAGAAAAAATGTTGTGGGTTGCTCGTCAATAAAATCAAAACATTTTTTACAATATTATATCACTTTTATTTCCAAAATTTGCAGTCACAATATACTGTTATAGTTAAATCAAAACAAAAATTAAAAACATACCTAATTTGTTTATGTTTTTTTTTAAACTTATTAAATTTTATATTTTTATGGATAAAACTACCACTGCTATTATTCTTTAGTTCTCTTGGGACTCGGGGGTTGTAAGGCCGAATGGTTAGCACTTGCGTGCTGTATAAAGCCTGGTATTGAGTCAGTTGGCGTTGTTTCTAATCCTCGGTTGTACGTGACAAGGCTGAGGGTCGCCTGTCCAACCTCGTGTGTTTTCTCCAGGTCCTTCGGTTTCCTCCAACTGCTAAAGACCCCTACGCGCAAGCGAATTATTGAAATAAAGGTAAACCATATGTTAGTCCCGAAATGACCTAGTTTGTGTCGAGTGGACGTTAAACCCCATTTCTCTCTCTCCCTCTGCATTTTGAATTGAATTTAAGTGCAAGTTGCGATCCCCGTTTTAATCTAAGACATTTTATGCATTCTGAATTTGAAGTTTTGAACAATCATCTTTACATATGTTTCAAAGAGTAAACAATGACTCAAATTGTAATATTTATATTGCTTTCATTTGTCTTAAATGTTAATAATGGGACTATTTTCTGGTTTATGGATTTTAAAATATGTTTTAAAAATGGGGGAAATGTTCTGGAAATACCAGGAATTTTTTAAATCTGTATTTGAAAATGGAATTGATGTTAATTGCTGGAATTTCTGAAAATTACAGGAAAACAAATACGGATAAAATTTTCCTGGTACGTTTTGTTTCTAGATTCTCTTGTTACGGTGTTGTCTTTGTGTAGGTATTGTGTGTGGTTATACTCCCTTGCGGCATTAGAGAGGATCTAAGTAACGAACGGTTAAATAAAATCATCATCGGAAAGACTGTCCCTAACAAAGCACTAACGGTTATGAGTTTAGAGAACATCGGATTTAGACCACAATACAATACCACGAGATTGTGGGGTATAAGTTATATTACCATAAAGAGCACAATGGTGTTTCTCAAACATAAAATAATAACATTGTACACTAGTATAACATAACATAGCACATTGTGGTTGTATTGTAACATCACGTTCTTGTACTGGTGGTGCTAGGATATCAACAGTTGTATTTAACCTGGTGAACATGACATCAGGATAGACTGAAATTTACAAATCATATAGTTGAAGATTGTCAAACGTCCGAGCACCAGGACAATCATTTGAGTTCTGGAGTTCGTGAAATGTAGTAAACGCATACGGTACCGCCCCCCCCCCTCTCGGCATACCCCGCAGTGTTTCGTTTGATTCCCACTTAACACCGATTTAATCCAAATTATGACTGGTCAATAGTCCGATTAACAATAAATAGCTTACTGCGTAACAATAAGATTACATTTTAAAAAGAGCTCCAGTTTGGACCAAATATGTTTACATAACGTTACGTCATGCATAGCCAATTAACCAATGCATAGCAGAATATTGCAAACAAACTAAGTGCGTGACAAACGAGGCTATCAGCAAGGATACAATGTTAATAATACTGCATGGAGACAAACAAGATTTTCGCCGTTTTTAAAATCTTAATCACTGTCCAAAGTTTTAGGGACGACCCCAGATTAAACGAAGGGCTGTCATGTTGCTGTCTTTTGGGATAGATTTGATTGAACACTCCCTCAGAAGCAAATCCAGCAATGGCCAAAGATAGATTACTCGGGTCATCGCTTCAGGAATACCTCCCCCCCCCCCGATCCATTCACTTCCTGGAGTGGATCCAGGGGGAGGGGGCTGGGGGCTGTCCCCCCTCCTCAGCCTCAGTGACATAGTTAATTTTCATTTTCGTTTGCTTTGTTCACTGTTGTAGTTCACATATCTGCTCTTTATTAGATGATATAACATGATTTTCGCATTGTCTCCGCCCAAGCAATCCAAACTTGCAACGTATTACGTATCTCCAATTTGTGCCCCCCTTTGACAAAATCCTGGAACCGGGCCTGTATTCGGCGTTATTAATAGATTAAAAGAAGGGTTTGGATTTGCTGTGGGCAATCAATAGACGGTTTAGTTATTGCTCAAGGCATTGTCTGGCACAACTAAAATTTTAAATCCCGTAGTCAAGTCGAAAATGCTCATTCTCACTTTCGATTTATTTTGTACTATTATCGTGGGCCAGGCACAAATGTTTGTAGACTTAACCCCTTAGACAGCTAGTTACCCACGAGAAAGGGACCTGACAGGATATTTTAAGTAAGTAAGTTTTATTTGATCCACCTACCTGTGATAGATCGTGCTGTAGTTCCACATATATACGGTCTAATGTTGATACCTGTGTAGTGTAAACCTGTAGCATGTACGTGAAGATTATTGTATGTAGACCCTTTATACTTCCACGTATAAAAATCAACATCTTCACCATGCATCCATTGAAATTTTCCATTTAATGACTTGCTGATACCCAGATAAATATCAGTGTCTCTAACAGGAAACAAAAAAATAAATATAAAAACAAATACATCAGATCAGATATAGAAAGCACAATGGACAGTGCACGGAAGGCAATGGACAGTGTACGGAAGGTAATGGACGGTGTTCGGAAGGCAATGGACAGTGTACGGAATGACTCGCGATGAGGTAACTTTCTGATATGCCCTATTTGCAACCTAAATGACAAGAAAGAACACGTTAAATGACAATCAGAATGTACTTACATGTTATTATTGATGATGAATTGTTTTAAATCCATTCTATCTTCTACCGTCCGTACAATTGGTAAACGTTTGCCATCATCTATACATTGTTTATTTGTTGTACTGAAATCCGCCATACTATACAACTCAAATCGTGGGGCTGCAAAACATGGACAAATCTTACTCATGGTTGGCAATTCAATGTTGAAATTGAATTAATGCAAGAGGACTGGTGGTCGGTTGATTTATTGCGCACTTTACACCGTAAGGCATAAATTTATGTCTGGTGACGTGTTCGTTTAATGTGCGCTACATACCGTAAGGCCAGGTCGGTTGGTTTAATGTCCACTTTATACCGCAAGACCTGGTACATTGTCTATTTACAACCATACCACACGTATTTACAGGAGGTAAATCACTAATATTTGAGACCTAGAACTTGCCCCAAATATGTCGCTACGCATATAATAATGTAATATGAATGTATACAAACTGATTTACATTCAATCGTTTTCGTTTGTGCTCTAATTTCAAATTAGTTATCAATCAAGTGGCTATTTCGAGTGTCTGGTTATTCCAGTCTACATACGCCGTTTGAAATTGGTGCAGTGTTTCTAGCCTCGTTCCTCGAGTCTCTTGCTAGAACTGGGACTGAAACGCATTATGGTACACGCTTCGTGTACCAATGGTAAAATGTTTATTTTGTTTTAAATATTGGATATCAAAAGCCCATTCTATATATTAACTTCGTCGATGATAAGTTGACAACAAACATATACGCGCACATGGAAGTTAGTAATATACCTGTAAAATTCCTAATTAGAGCTCATCTGAAACTTAAAGCTACAATTTCATATTTTTAAGTTATATTTTTAAAATGTATTAAAATAAAGCCTTAAAATAGATGGTATCTATAAACAATCCTACCTTGTTAAAGAATAATCATATCAATCCTATAATTCACCATTGCCGGTTGAGAAATTGGCAAATATATCATTGTCAACTTCAAATTCAAATGTTGAAAGATGGCTATTCAACGGGGTGATATAAAAAAAAAGGTAGGTAATTGTGTTTTTATTTCCGATGTCAGTGATTTTTAAGTGTGGGGAATAATGCCTATGATCGTATAATAGTGAGCTGACAACCTATTGAGCAAAAGACATAAAAATAATTATGTTTTGACTTTCTTAGAAAATATGAAATTCTCGCTTTAATAACAAACGGCTAATTATGTGGAATAAATCTGAAGTTAAAACAGTTAAATTGCTCGTAAAGAAAGCTGTAGTTGCCAAGTCTGATCCTTATTTGGCATTACTGGATTTTAGAAATACTTCAGATCCAGGTCCATCTCAAACGCTATTAAATCGTCGATCAAGAACTTCCAACTAAGACATCCCTCCTACAACCGTGATCAACTGATTCCTCTTCTGTTAAAAACAAACCCGATTTGAAGTCTACTATAACAAGGGAGCCAAAGATATTGCTGCTCTACAAGAAGACATAGTAAGAATTAAACCGTTTGCAGAAAGAATAAGAAATACCACCAAGGAACTGTGTTTCGTCGGTTGGATGAACGCTCGTATGTAGTTGAAACAAATGGAACTGTTCGTCAACGAAATAGAAGGTATCTGAGCAAAACTAACGAATTTCTACATATAACATATACTACTTCACCTATCTCAAATGAGAAATGGCTAGCCTGTAAATAAACTTCAATAAGCCGATTCATAAGTAGCCCGACGCCATTCAAGTTCAATACAACCAATAAGACCATCCATACTAATAAGTGCATGGGGACTGCACCACACACAATTCTACCCAAAAACAAATACAAGGACAATACTGAAAACAAGGACGCAAGGGAATGTAGAACGTCTCGGAAGACAGCCGTCTGCTGACTGAAGTAGACCAACGTCATTCAGGTGTAATAACACGATATGTAAATCAACCGGAAAGACACCTGCCATCGTTAGCCCTATCAAGCATGTGACATTCTCCCAAGTTCATTTTCTTCCAAGTCCAGATGTGTCTAATGTTCCTTGATTGTGTCTAATGTTCTTATAATTATTAAATATCTTTCAACTGTCATGGCCTCTTTCTTAAATGGCATTTACAAAAATATGTTATATTAGTTTAAGGGTTACACTTTTCTCTTATTCAAACGTACTACCGATGAAGCAGGCTAAACCTCAGGGGGGTGTTTTGTGGTTATTTTATTTTTACCTTTATCTGTGTTTTCACAAATACCCGTTCTCACGACTGTACAGTTATCTGTTCTCCACGTATAGTTTCCAGATTGCATTACAACACAATCATCTGAAGTTGCTGGCTCACCAGAATCCCAGTCAGCTGTCGACAGTAGTTCGCCATTTAACCACTGATTACTATTGACAGACGAGTTCCACTTTAAACCAATCCACGCCCCTTCTATATCTCTTTACAAATTAAAAATTATATCAAGTCAGAAAAGTCAAAAGTCAAAAAAATTATTTGAAACGACCTTCACGTAAAATAAGTTCTATCAAATTTGCTGATTAGTCCGATGTTTTTTGGACAACATTAAATTATTATTTCAAAGAAATTTTAAGCAGGCTTTTCTCAACTTGGATCGTAAAATGTGGAAATTAGGTTATTTTGGGTTTTTTTTAAAGATTTTCGCAGATTCCTGAATTTATGACTGAATCTATGGTAATTTTGAACATGACCATTCTTTTATATTCATTCGTTTCTATTGGTGCGCTTCCTTTCTATCGGGGATCCAGGTTGCTAAGTTTATATTCATTCGTTTCTATTGGGTCGGGTATTCAATCCGTGCATTGGACGAGAAAGTTCACCCGGTTTTTCACGGCGTGGTTTCCCCTTGTCAGTGATGCAGGACGGCGGACAGCTGTCTAGTCGTTCGGATGGAACAAAAATCCGAGGTCCCGTGTACTCATTGTCATGCATGTAAAAGATCCCTTGGCGGATGGAATTCGATAGAAGAGTAGGCCGTAGCGCCGCTGTCGGGGCAACATTTCCCCCCACTGCACACTATGGCGTAGCCTAGTTTAGGAGAAGAACAGCAGGACGTTAACCCCTATTTCATTTCAAAGCCTTTCCATCGTCTCTCTTCATTCTATTCTATCGTATTGTATTTAACTTACACCGTTATGTTATTCATGTAAGCGATCAGTTCCTGGTATTTCTGTTGAGTTGTTGCCAAGGCTAATTCCATACCTAGGTTACTACAGTTTGCCACAGCAGCGCCAAACGTTACCACCTCGTTGATGTATACATAGTCGCATACTGAAACGGAAATACTTTCTTTTATCAATATAATCTTTTACATTTATTCATTAATTGTTTTTAATGGCCTATAACATTTGGCAATGTGAAGCATAACATATATAGAAGGAATGGAATAAAAATCAGTTTCATCTGTCACAAAATTGTATTTTGAATATTTTGTTTTGTAATAAATGTACAGGTACTATCATCGTACAAATCTGCTACCCTAAAGCTTGGATTTATATTCCTTGACAGGTGTTAATCCTCTGTTTATCTTATGTACCAATCTGTTGCACAGAGAATTACGAGAGTGTTCTAACATCTCTGTAAAAGATGACTGCCTTCACATCACGCGGCGCCAGTCATTGGTTCAATGGCGTGTGCCTTGTTTACATAAGATGGTTACTGGTTTAATATCCATTTAAACTAAATAGGAAATCATTTTTACCTACAAATGCTTCAAGCGTCTGTATTCATTTTCTTATACATAAAAAAGAAATGTTTTAAAGCTTAATTTTTCGGGGGGAAAAACATCAATAATTGGGGCTCATAATGTAGCGGCCTAGCGAATATTCACTACTGATCAGTGTGGTTATAATGTGCATGTATGGAAAATAAATAAATATCCCAACTTACAAGAAGGGGTTTGATTGAAAGCTGTCAATAAAATCCATTTGATCATCAAACTCAACAACAACATCCTAAAACAGAATACAGGATAATTTCAAGAATATTCAAAGTTGTTTTATAAAATGTAAATATACGATTACCACAAAATTACATACTTGTAATTTCCAATTAGCCTAAATATTTGCAATTCATAATTACATGTGTTTATCACGATTACCACAAAATTACATACTTGTAATTTCCAATTAGCCTAAATATTTGCAATTCATAATTACATGTGTTTATCACTATTACAAAATGTAAATATAATCATTGTATGGCAACGGATTGAAGAATTTATTGTCTACATATAGGAGGTTGCATGGCCGTATGGTTAGCACGTGCGTGCTAAAGCCTGTCAATGAGACAGCTGGCGTGGTTTCGAATCCCCAGCTGTACGTGACATGGAATAGGGTCGCCTTCCAACCTCGTGGGTGTTCTCCGGGCACTACGGTTTCCTCCCACTGCTAGAGACCCCTACGCGCAAGCGAATTATTGAAATAAAATTAAACCATATGTTAGTCCCGAAATGACCTAGTTTGTGTCGAGTGGACGTTAAACTGTATTTGTCTTTCTCTCTCTTATTGCCTATATATAACAAAATATCAACATAGACCTTTAATAAATACTTATTAAATTTGGAACATAACAGAAAAATATTAATTAATCTTAAGGAAGAAAACAAATTTACAAAATGTTTCAAATCTGATTTCAATGACTCTACAGAAAACCGTAAACGTACCCGAATACAGATCGCTTAGAGTTTGTTCACACATCAGTCTTTTCTTCATGAAACATCCTCCGAGCAAATTAGATTGACTAACAAAATTCGACAACTTTAATTTTTATAGCCTCTTTTCAGGTACCAATTAATATCTTATCGAATTGTATTGGTTTGTCTACAAGAAAAGGTAAAGGTTTTATACAAGTCGAATAATCGTTTTTACATATATAAAAAAAATAAATAACATTTACATTGTTTGTTTTCAGTAGGCGAGACGGGGGGCAAACATCAAAAAGATTCTACACTGACTTTGAATGTTTCCGGAATGGAATTATTTTATCGATATAATCAATATGAATTTAAAGAAGAGTGTGCGTGGTTTAATGTTTAGGTAAGGAATGTATGTATGTGTGCGACCGCCTTTTAACGATCACTCCAACCAAACATGACAAATTATAAGTGTACTTGCCCTTGAATGCGAACTCGGAATGTACATTCATTTCTTATAACGATTACATACAAGTCATATTGGCCAATTAAGAGAATATAAATAATTTCAATAATCCAATAGTTGTCAGTAAGATTCAATATATCAATACAAGAGAACTGAAAGTCATGGTGTAAAGCTAGAGTCTTGATCACTTCTCCATATAGATTTGTTCTATTTTTCCCGGTCTCAGATTTAAAAAATTCATTAAAGAACAAGAGTTTAAAGGCTGTTCCTATCCCCATCAAATATGTCGCCTTTAAAGAAACCCTGACCATTGATAAATCTGCAAAAATAGTCTTGCTTCCCTAACTGTCATCGAGCCCTAGTACAGCACTAATTTTACTTTTCTTTTAATTGAATACCTCGAATTTTTACTGAGTTGACTATGGATTAAAAAAATTTGTCTGGAGCCACTTTACTTTGTGCGACATTTTTCGGGCATCGAATATTATTTGGGAATGCAGTTGCAACAGCCTGATGGGATGGTTGGAATTCAGAGTGGGATTTCGGTTATAAAACCATTGGATACTTTTGGAGATGCGGTGATCAAATTTACAAAATTTTCTCCGGGAGGGTAAGACCTCCAAACCGGGCGACGATTGATTAGTTATTTGTAAACCCGAATTTTTTTCCGACATTTCGGGTTCTGCCCCCTCCCCCCTTACTGTCATCGAGCCCGTTCGCCTCACTCGGCATTCGTCGACAGATTCCGAAACCTACATCTAGACTCGGCTGTATGACGAATTCCACCATATTGGAACTACTTTAAAGGTCCCGGATGAAACATGGTTGCGTCCATACCGAACACAAATTAGCGACCTATTCGGCTAGCGACCTATTCGACCGATCCAGTTGCCAACTTGTTCGTTGGCAACCTATTCAGAATAAAGACAGCAGTCGCTCAAAATCATCTATTTTTTTATCAACAAATAAAATCCAACGTTACGTCTATCAAACGTCAATGAATCGCCGTTATATCACAGATATTCAACACGAAAACATCCGCGTTTCTCAAACAAATAAACATTCTTCTCCAAAGCTACATTTATACGAGTCAATTAATAATACATAAATAAATGTCAGACCAAGAGTGTTAATAAAATTCATTTTCTGAAGATTTATCAGGCCTTTTGATATTCGAAGAAGTCAATTCAAATATATCTTCCTGATCTATGCTTTTCTACAGGTATAAAATTTGTTCCAGAATTATTTCCCCCTTTTTTTTTTAGAAAATACGCGAATCTCTCAAATTATATAAATCAGGCCCGGTATTTCCAATACTGATCAGCAGTGAATATTCACTAGGCCGCTACAGTCACTGATAAGGATGACATCGACGCCACATAATGACAAACTGAGTTCTAAAACATTTTTTTTTATGTATTAGAAAACTAAAGGCATTTGAAGTATTTGTATATGAAATTTTTTTCCTATTTAGTGTAAATTGGTATTAAAATGAGTAAAATGCAGCATTCTGGCCGAACTACATGTACTTACGTCTTATGTAAACAATGCATGCGCCATTGAGCCAATGGAGACTTTTGGCAAGCGTAAATTCCTAGTGCGTATCGCGTATCCGTGTGGATTCTGTGCGTGACGTCATGAATGTGTGTGTATTTCTCATACGTGAGAGGCCTACAGCACACGGATACGGCAGCCCGCATGGAACAGCTTTTATACGGAGAAGGTCCGTATAACATTGTCGTTGTATCATAGCGTTTTTATGAATCTATGTGTGTCTTAGAGCACAATTTGATGTGAATTTAATCATAATAAACACTGGAATTTAATCATTATATTTGATCGGTTTTTTCTCGCAATTTTCATATTTTTCCTGTCTGTTGTCTGCGCGGTGGTTGATCTATATACGCGGTAGATTTAGGTAGATATGGGACCTTGCGAATCTGTAAATGCTGTGATTCTACGGTAAAGGGGTATAAATGATGAATTAGTGAAACCCAAAATTGTTGTCGAGTCAAAGTCAAAGATTTTTTTTTAATAAGATGCGACATTAATTTTTTAAATAGCTCAGCGACTGTCGAGTGACTTCACGCACTTCGAGAAACTGTAGGCAAGAAGGCGCTTGACTAGTACTGATGGTGATGTTGGTAGATAACTTCCATTAGGCTGTACAGAACTAAGCTTACGCATACGTACGCGACGCATAAATCTGCCAAAACTCTAAAACTACCCTGACGGACGCAACGTGTCACGTATACGATACGGATACGTGATACGGATAGGGAAAATGCCGATTGCCAAAAGTCTCTAATGACTGAGGCCGCGTGACGTATTCAAGGCAGTCGTCTTTTACAAAGATAATAGAATACTTGCGTAACTCTCTGTTTAACAGACTCAGGGTGGGATGGGGTGGGGTGGCCGAATAGTTAGCACGTGCCTGGTAAAACAGCGGTCTGATTTTTAAGCTTCTTTATACTGGTACTCTCCCTTTCTTTTTCCAAGTTCAAAAACACCCTTGGAATTTTTTTCACCACTTTCATAAATGAATTGAAGTGGGGTTTAATGTCTTGCCGTTCTGCTCTTAAACTGGGCTAATAAAGACGGACATACGCCATCAGCGGGGCAGCGGGCTATTCTTACATCGAATTCCAACTGACAAGGGATCTTTTATGTGCACGCCAATGTGTACACGGGACCTTGGTTTTATTGTACCATCCGAACGAGCTGTCCTTGTCAGGCCCTCCGACTCACTTTCATAACGGGTTGGTTTGGACCTAAGTACTCCTCGCAGTGCTCCGTTTGATTAGACCTATTCCATCAGGAATATATTATACTCATTTGGGAGCATAATTCTAATTCTGAAATTTTCATAATTCACTTGATTTGTGAAGGGAACCAGGGGCGGCTCCAGGATTTTCAGAAAGAGGGGGCGTGCTGCACCAACTGGGGAGTGCGAAGTCCGGAACCGTGATTTTTGAATGTAAAAAATGCCCACAATGACTAATTTCATACTAGAGGTACTGTAAATTACGATTTCCAACCTAAACTATTTTTGTTTTCCTTTCTCTCGAGAATACATGGAGCTAAAAATTGTTCGCCACCTCAAAAAATAGAGGGGGCGTGCGCCGGGTGCGCCCCCCTCTGGACCCGCGCCTGGGAACCATTCTATTTATACAATGTGTATATTTTACATCAATTCTGAAATAAGTTTGTGTAAATGGGCGTTAAAATCTAGGCAATGTCCCTAATATTACATTGCGATATCCATTCAGAAGATACATGCGAAATGTTTCAACTTTAGTTGGAGTTTATTGTCCATTTAACCATACTTTGGTCATTTAAACACTCGCTTGTGAAGTTTTCATGTATAATTGGTGAGGTTTTAGTACCTGGTTTATCATTTGAAGACTCTCGACACAATTGCGTTGCAAGTTTTTTCACTCTGTTCATAAACGCATTGTTTAGCGAATATTGATAAATCAGAACCCACCCAAAATAATCATTGATTTCTTTTATGGTTTTCCAATAACCCTTTTATATATATTTAATTAGGTCCTAGAATATCGATACACGATACATAACATACCAAATAAATCATGTACAACTGAAGATCGAATTATCGGAATTATTGATTCAACTTATTATTGTCGTGGACTAATTTCTTCCCAGTCGCGGGTTGATTCAGTACTCTGTTGCACAAACTAACCAATAGTTGAAAAAATAAAATGAATATATATATATGTAAATAGTCAATATCAAACCAGAAGATTATACCATTAAAACAAAGGGACAAAAAGGTGATGATAAACCATTTTCGGGTGCAATATTTAAAAAGGGACACTAAACATAAACGGGGGATCAAAAAGATGTCGTATATATATGTTTTAATCGTGTACTATGGAGCAGCTCCAAATTGGGTACCGAGTCAAACCGCGACACATTATCTTATTTTTGACCAGTGTAATACCCACACGATATGACGTTGCTAGTAGTCACACTGGTCTTCAACTAGGTTAGCCATGTCTGCAATGATAAAATGGCTTTTATTAGAAATATTTACAGATATATGTTGTAAGTCAAATTAATTTATCTAAATATCATTGTTTGGCGGGGTTGGGGGTTGTACACATAAATCAAAAGATTTCGTTTCTGGTAGGTAAGAATATACTAGTGCTGTTTATGGGCATATTGCAGTAGAACCCTGTTGCTTTCGTCGTAAACACTATGTTTGCTCCGTGAAAGTGCCACTATTTTAGAAGTTACCATAATATTATTATGGTTGTACTCTATGACTGGCCATTGGAATGTCCTCGTCGTATTATACCAGACGAGAAGATGAAGATTGAAAACAACAATATTTCACGATAAAAGGGGTGAATTTATTTATTTTATTTCATTAATCAAATTTAGTTATTGGGCATATTTGGTGATTACTATTTTTATTTTACCACATCTGAATTGTGTAAAAGTGAGATTTCTATATTTGTCTTGATCGCACGTTTGCAGATTGTCCAAGGCTATTTTATTTTCAGTACCTCGAATGATACAATGCTAGTATTTATAGATGTGTTTCGTTTCAATAGCGGTGGGGACATCCATTTTTGTTTTGTTAATTAAGTGCAAAATGTAGGTGGTGATAAGAGAATATTTGTTTCAGTAAGTATGTTTATATATTACAATGATGTCTCCAGTTTTGATGATGCAGCAATGAAGTGTAAACACAGAAGTATGGAATTAGCCATGCCAACAACTCAACAGAAATATCAAGAATTGATAAATTATGTTCAGACCATTACTTTGTGAGTAGACTAATATTTTGTTGCTAGTCCGCATTTCCTCAAAACCATATTAAAATTCGGTAAAGTAAGTGTATGTACAATCGCATTGGAGTCTATATTTGAATGTCGCTAGTAAATAAGTAGTGGTCACCTAAAATGATATTTCTCATTTGAGGTTACTTTGGGTTTATTTTATAGTGCTTTTTGGGTAAATGGATCAGAGATCAGAGCTGTGATATATTTCCTTCCGGTTTTTAAAACTATAAGTGGGACCAACCGAACGATGTTTAGACTATATATTTGATTTACTGGCTATGTATTTACTTAACCAAATGACTATTATATTTGACTAATTGATTTGTAAATAATACATTGGACTAAGCAAATGGAACAATTTTCTATAAACCAACCACCAGAGTTACGATTAAATATCATGCCCTCGATTGTCCCACAAAACGCCACCCCGTATACCACTGAAATTACAATGATCCCCTTTGTCAAAAAAAAAATAATAAGTCAGCTGACGCCATCTCATAATTATTTAGTGATTTTGTGAAAAGGTCAATTCTGTATAGATTAAGTTAGAAACATTTATTTGTTTTAATTTGGAAAGGGACATTGGTGGAGCATGGATTGGTTTAAAGTGGAACTCGTCAATCAATGGCTGTCAATGGTTAAATGGTGAATTGCTGTCGACAACTGACTGGGATTCTGGTCAACCGTATGACGACGATTGCGTTACAATGAGAGATGAAAACTTCAAATGGAAAATTGACAGATGCAGTGATGTACGCCCTTGTATCTGTGACAACAGTGGTGCTGCAGGTAAAACAGTAGTATATTATGCAAATGGTTTCAATCCACCGCGATTAGTAGAAGTGGGATGTTTCGCTGTTAAATTTCTCTTAAAAAGTCCAAAGCTCCAATGACGAAACGCTTTTGACCAATATGCATGGACAGGGTCAGCTAGATCATCAGTCATTGCGTCAATCTGAACGACAGACTCACCCTACCTGCAGAAAAGTGACTCCGACACAGTGAATAGCCATGATATCCATGACGTTATCTAAACGTCACAGGTCATGAGGTCACATCAACAAACAAAACGTCAACGCAATCATTATGATCATTATCAACATTACAAGACACAATGTTACATTGTAAACAATAGCCTTCCTGCAGTCTTAAGGACTGTATAATCGCTTCTTCCAATGATTTTTCGCAAAAATAACATCTACAACTCTAGATTTGACGTCGACATATTGGCACTATTTTGTGCTTCAGTCGTGTCTATTTCAGATATACATAATCAATTCTGTTGATGTTTTTAGCCTGGGATTGACTAAAAGTTAATTTATTTCAGTTCTAAACACAATTTTAAAACTTTAACGCAAATTCTGGCTGGGATTACTGAGCAAAATGGCCATTCATTGTATACGTGCGAAAAAAAAAAGCCTTTTACCATTTAATTTTCGTACGTTAGTTACGTACGCCATTACGCAATACTTTACATAATTGTTCTTCTTTCAGTTCCAAGATTCCAAGAGCACGGTTCAGGTAATTTCCCCTCGAGTATTAAAACTTGTGGCGTTAGCGCAACACATTTACCTATTGTAGCAACAACAAGCGACAGGGAAGTTCTGAAGCAGTTCATGGAAAATAATACAATGTAAGATAATTTTATACTTCTGTAAACATGGGGTTTCACAAACTAGACCATTTCGGGGAATCGAAACCACATCAGTTGACTCAATGACAGACCTTATGATATAGGGCACATGTGCTAACCACTCAGCCCCCCCCCCCCCCCCTCCCCTATAACCTCCGACTAATTGACCTGGTAATAAAATATCTTCTAGTGAACCGCAGTGGTTCAGTGAGTCAGGCGTTGGCTCGTTAGCCTAAAGGTCCCGTGTTTGATCCCGTGTAAACATTGGCGTGCACGTAAAATAACCCTTGACAGATGGAATTCCATATAAGAACAGAACGTAGTGCCATGTCCTGGTGGAATTCCCCTCATAGCGCACGATATGGTGTATGTCCGTTTTCATTGACACAATCTGTGCATTATAGTAGGTCGTAATCGAATACTGTCAGTAACCGAATCCTGTCAGTAACCGTATCTCTTAGTAACGTATCTTGTCAGTAACCGTTTCCTGTCAGTAACAGTATCCTGTCAGTAACAGTATCCCGTCAGTAACAGTATCATGTCAGTAACAGTATCCTGTCAGTAACCGGATCATGTCAGTAACCGGATCTTGTCAGTAACCGTATCTTGTCAGTAACCTATCTTTTAGTAACGTATCTTGTCAGTAACCGTTTCCTGGCAGTAACAGTATCCTGTCAGTAACAGTATCCTGTCAGTAACAGTATCCTGTCAGTAACAATATCCTGTCAGTAACCGGATCTTGTCAGTAATCGTATCTTTTCAGTAACTGTAATTTAATATAAACCACAGAACAACTTCCCATATACCGACATCCCGTCTCCATTAGCCCAGTTCGGAGGAAAACAGTAGGACGTTAAACTCCATTTCATTTCAGGCGTCTCTTGTTAACCAGCAAATTGCTTGTTAGTTATAATTTTATTTCTCAGTATAAAGATATTATTTTTGTTTTAGAAACACGAATATTTTTCTTGGTATCAACAAAACAACAGATGGTGGATATCAGTGGTTGAATGGAGATTCTATACTGCAACCAGATTGGGAGACCGATGAACCAAGCTCCACGAACTGTGTCGTTATGGCAGATGAAAACTTCAAGTGGCAAATTAATATCTGTAATGAGGATCAGATTTGTGTTTGTGAAAACCCTGGACAAGGTAACAATTTGATTTTATCATCTAATTTATATATTTTCTGAAAACGTGTCTTATCTCCACATATCCGTGTCTCTAGCATAAAGCATGTGTCTGTCCTCATACACCCCGTGCCTCTAGCAGAAAGTATGTGTCTGTCTCCATACTCTTGGATAAAGCACGTGCCTCTTGGGTGAATCACGATTGAAATTGATCGCAGCAGTTTTTCTGGAGATTCTCTTTCATGATACAGATTGAAAATCTGCAATTAAAAGTCCGAATATATCAATGCAGAGGTTTACACATTCTCCACACAAAGATCACCTGCTTCATTATTCGATAATAGATATCTGCCCTAAATGGCCACCATATCCAAAATACGTATACAGTTTTGTAATGCGATTCTAATCCGTTTCACATCTGTCTTACACACATTGACTAAATAAACTTTTTCAATTGTATTCAATGGAAGCATAATCAATATTTAAAGATGTTTTATACACGAGTAAAATCTACCTATTGTAATTCTTTCTTTAGACCTGAAATGATATCTATATTAGACATTTATTAACTTATCCTGACCATAATCAACTCTCCATACCGTCGGATGTCTATGACATCTCTGATAATTAAGCAGATTAGAACGGTTCAGTCATATTTTGATTTAATCTGAAAATGGAGGAGCGAGGCTTAGCTTCGAACAACCGGTTCGGTGGTTACAATTAAAGCACACATCTTGTCAAACCTTCAAGGCTCATATCTTCATTGCAATAGAGTAATTTGAATGAAATTTTCAATATATTCATATTGCGTTATCTATTTTCGATCTGCTATAACAAGAATGGCTAGCTCCTTATCTAAATCTTACATAATATATCTCAAACAAAATTCTCCAAGTAATATATATTCGGGTTTTCGACCTTAATCGACGATTTTGGACTGCTTACTTTAGACCGATATCCCACGTGTGACATGATACCAACACTAATCAAAAGTACATTATTAAAAGTATTAAAATGGACGCTTCTAAGAACAATTTAGGGGGAGGGGGTAGGTGGAATGGCTGGCAAATGCGCGCTGTATCAAAGGTATGTCATTGAGTCAACTGGTATGGTCTCGATTTCCCGGTTGTACGTGACAAGAAGTAGAGATGCCTGTCCATCCTTGTGAATATTTATTTTCGGGTGCTGCGGTTTTCCCCACTGCTAAAGACCCCCAGAAGTTAAAATGAAATGATTTAAATAATATTTTGTATTCGTTTAAAAGCATTTATATAATTTATATAATTTATAATAGGATACGATAACAAGCTTTATCAGCTTATATAAAATCACCTTCTTAAAATGGATCTCTAACAATATAAAACATAGGTAAATTAGATGATAATTTATCATTTCTTAAAGGGGCATTCTCATGGATTGGTCGACTACTGAAATTTATACTTTATTTTATAAAATAACCTTGTTTATTTGTTGGCATCCAGATGTTTTGTATTTGTGATGTAAACTATTCCCCAAGCAACGACTCGAGCTGTACCCAGGAGTACAATGGGTATTAATGTCGCTTGTACCCAGGAGTAAACGACACTCGCTATCACATTATACCTGGATAATCTACCAGAAGCGATAATTGCCAAGATCATTTGAAAATAAAACTTCTGATTGTTTGCTTCTCTTTTCAGATCCTCAATTTCATCGACATGGTTACACTAACCTAGACTTTACCACGTGTAAACAACAATGCATTAATGGTAATAGTCGTTTACCGATTCTGTCTAACGTTGAGGATCAGAGGGCTTTAAAACAGTTTATCATCGACAACAGCATGTACGTCTTCATCTCAAACTTAATACAATACTCTTTCGACATTAGTCTTATGTTAGATGATGGCAGGTTTGAGTTTGTGTCTGTAGCGGGGGGAGGGGGGGGGGCGGGGTTTGGGGTCGCCTACTTCAATGGTACAATGGTATCGGGTATCCATGTCACAGAAGTTAGGCACGTAGCTAGCCCAAGACTGTTAGGGGGGCAAATGCTTCTGGGGCGCCGATGGGGCTTCTTGGGGCGCCGAAGTACCTACACTTAACGGTCAACGGCGACCGGTACCGTTGATACGCCTCCTTTCCGAGAGAAGGGTGTAGGGTGCTTTCCATAGGCGTACGGGCTCGATTAATGTTATAGGGGCGGAAACAGAAATGTCCTAAAAAAGATCGGGCTAAAGACGCCTAGGGGCGACCGCAAGCGCGTTATTTTGCTATTCCAGTCCCCGAATACAGTATAGCTTAACTTAGGTAGCTGAGTCGAATTTCGATCAACCAATCAATCGTTTAAAGTCCACGAAGACGGTTATTTTGCTATCCCAGTCCCCGAATACAGTATAGCTAAACTTAGGTAGCTGAGTCGAATTTCGATCAACCAATCAATCGTTTAAAGTCCACGGAGACGGTACCGTCGGAAGCAAATTTTGCTTACCTGAATCCCAAACCGCCAATCGATCGTCGCGGGGTATGGTGGCCTCGAGACCCCCCGACTATCTTACTCGGTATTATGTGCGGCCCGACAATCATATATTGTCATTACCAGTTATGTTATTATGGGCGCCCCGAAGATTAAGCCGTTTTGGTTGCCCCCTTGCCCCCCCCCCCCCCGCTAGTTAGTCCGCATACTTTGAATATGAAATGAAATTATAACAACAGGAACTTAATCAATAAAATAAACACCATACATCACAATTTTAAGACTACTAACCCCCGCCAACTCCCCCCTGGGCGAGTCCATAACCTTGCTCCATCTCGTCCCCGCCACCAATCTCCGTCCAAGACTCTCTCAACAGTAGGAAGGTTGATACGAACTGAATCTCAAAACACAAGTGTTTTAGCTGAAATTAGCTGGCAGCTATGAATTTCACTGCATCGTCAATAACATTTAGGATTTATTAAGTTTGTAATTTAACACAACAAATACGTGCTTATATAGAGGTTGGGAGTCTATGTTATATACTATCATACATACAGGTAGGTTTCAGTGGGCACAGAGCATCTCGAAATAAACGCTGGTAGTTTCATAAATATGATACAAAGTAAAGTTACCGAGCACTGTGTCACAACACTAGACAAATTCAATAATATTACAAAGCCAGGGCAAATTGGCACAACAAAATAGACCAATACAGGCGCGGATCCAGGTTTTTTTGCAGGGGGGGGGGTCAGGTTTGATAATTGCCACCGCCACCATTTCCGGGGGGTTTGGTGGCCCTCCCGCAGAAAAATTTGGTAAATTAGATTCAATTTGGTGCATTCTGACGTATTTCCGGAAGGTAAATTCCAAAATTACAGGTCTAAAAATCGCCAATAAAATCGCATAATCCGCGCCTGCAATAATCATCTCGACGAGGGTTACTAATCAAGGGAGATCGAGAGAGAAATGGGGTTTAAGGTCCACTCGACACATACTAGGTTATTTCCGGACTTACCCATGGCTCAACTTTATTTCAATAATTCGCTTGCGCGTAGGGGTCTTTAGTAGTGGGAGGATGCGAGAGACCCGGAGAATACCCACGAGGTTGGACAGGCGACCCTACTCCTTATCACGTACAACCGGGGATTCTAAACCACGCCAGTTAACTCATTATTAGACCTTATGATACAGCGCGCACGTGCTAACCACGCTGTTAATGATGATGTTAATGATAATGATGATGTCTTTGTTGTATATTGTAGCAACAAGGATGTATACATTGGCTTATCTAAAACACCAGTGGATGGTGGATTCAGATGGTCAACTGGTGAAGTAGCTGATGTCTACACCTGGAGAAATGGTAGTTCCTGTTCCACTGTTAGTTATTATAATATACACCAAGATGGCATTCAATCATCTAATTCAGATTCTTTACCGTATATTTGTGAAATCACGAGCACGTCAGGTAAGATAACAGAAATGAGAGAGAGAGAGAGAGAGAGAGAGAGAGAGAGGGAGAGAGAGAGAAAGAGAGACAAGGAGAGAGAGACAAGGAGAGAGAGGGAGAGAAAGACAAGGAGAGAGAGGGAGAGAGAGAGAGAGACTTTCTCATATTATCAGTACATAGTATTTATTCGTTTCGTTATAAATTCCCCGACAATTCTATATTTTAGCGCAGAATGAAATCTCGATCATCAAGTCGCGCCATTCCTATTTTTTGGGCTTCTCTGTTTTAGGGAGAATCACAGACACAGGATACTTATTTATTAGTCAAATTGTCGTTATTAATTATTTTGTATATTACAGTGTACAGCGGTGCCCTCTTCACCATGCTAAACACAGTGGATACTATCCTAACAGCACCAGTACAAGAACGTGATGGTATAACAATAATACAATGTGGTGAATTATGTTATAGTGATATACAATGTTATTATTTTACATTTAACTTACAACACTGTAAACTCTATGGTAACGTCAGTTATACTGCTAAAGCCAATGGTATTAGTCTATGGTTAAAGTTAACATTGTAAACTGTATGGTAATATAACTTATACCACTCAAACCAATGGCATAAGTGTATGGTCAAAGTTTACATTGTAAACTACATGGTAAAAAAAACTTATACGACTCGAACCAATGGTATTAGCCTCTAGTCACATCCAGAAAGTGTTTAAGTAAATGTTCACGTAATTTATGATAAAATAATTTATTTTGTTTCTTTATGTCGATGCTTTGGTTTATTGTGGTCGTGGACTGGATGATTTGTCCAATGTTTTGATTTAAATATTGTGTTTGTTTAAAATTGAATAAAATGTCCATTGAAACCGTCTGTTATACGCATTAAACTCGCGGTATTAATGGTTCAGTGCCAATTTTTACCTTTTGGTACTGAAAACGGTATTTTTGATTCTGGGAGAGGTGGGATCGGGGAAAAACAGGGAAAATACGATGTATATTTCCAGCGTATTACCCTTTTATTTGATTTTACAAGGAAAAACGTGAAGACCGTATATATTGAATACCATACAAATTTATGGCTTTTCATCATTTAATTTACTTGATATTCATCATTCTTTCTTTATTTGTTTGGGGGGTTTTTTTGTTGGTTTTTTGGCTTAATTCGGACATGCTGTTAGGGGATTTCGATTCACAGCCCAGAACGTCCCGAATTGACGGAATTACAATCCCTTTTCACTCGATTGACATTATTTTGGGGATTGAGAGAATTCAATACCGGAATATTCGATCGAGTACGCCAAAGGTCGGCAAAGGTGTAATAACTCTAGAACGAAAAGTTATAGAGAGCTGAAGATCGATAGGGTTTGTCCCCTCACCACCGCTATCAGTGTAACCGGATCCAGATAGCTGGTGGGATTAGCCAATGCAACGGTCTTTCACGGTCGGTTTTTGGCGTGAGTTGCACGGAACTGTGCCTTACCCACGAGAAACATAAACATTGATTGGTTTATCAAATGTCTGACGTCATAAGGTCAAAAGCCGCTCGTATTACCACTTTAATTGGTCAGATGGTCATGTAGTAGAGGCTGTTGAAAGTATAAAAACGAAACAAAATATAGATGTGTAATTTAATGAGACTGGATGTAAATATAGATGTGTATGGATGTAAATATGACTGGAATATTGTATTTATTTAAAGTTTAGATGTTGTGTACCAGATGTGACTATATAATATAGATCCTACAACACACAGATGGCCATATAGCTACATATTCACCCGGTATATCAAATAATTTACCCAAAGGACCCTTCACCGAGAAATATTTACAAATACACGAAGATAATAAATAATCCACTTACAGAAAAAGAGAAATGGGGTTTAACGTCCAGTCGACACAAACTAGGTCATTTCGGGACTAAATCCACTTACCGGTTTTAAAGAAGTTGAACGTTTCTAATAACAATTGTATTCAACCAAATACTATTAAATCATATAATAGTAAGTGAAGGAGGACCACACTACACACAAAACAACAATCAACAAGATAAACCTGCAGACAAGACAGAAAATAGACATTGCAAAAAATAAACAAATATCATATCATGTGATATACTAACATATTTATATACTTACTATAACGTAATAATCGTTAATTATAAATGCAATCATTAAATACTGCAGCAAATACAGAATAAAAAGCACCATGAAATTCCTTGTATAAATAAAACTCAGTATTCAGTAAATTTAAAGCACAGCCGTCTGATTTACTATAGAGAACGCACAAGCTCTTTCTTTTTTATATAGATTTATTTTCACCTGCTAATTAACTGGCATGTAATTACGTAGGTAACAGTAACAGTTATTAAGTTATAACACCATGTTATTTTGTTGTATGTTTTTAGAACTTCTCCAGTGAGATTTGTCTGTGGTGGGTTGTCCATTTAATATAATATATTAGAGATTATGGTAACATATGAAGTTCGATCCAATAAACTGATCATTCGATGTACCCTACACATTTATTGTCTGCTATTTCTCTCGTCGGCCAATTACTACAAAATATCACGGTTACACTGATGTTTCTGTCTGTATCAAATCTAGTCTTCTTTAAATTTTAGTTTTTAGTCAGTGCAATTACCTGTCAATGTTTGAACCGTAATTTATTCGTGTAGTAGTAGTTGTTTGTCTAAGGTGATGTGGATATTAGAAAAATGAATGACCATCGACCAAAACATGTGCAAAATTATAATCTGGGAACTCTAGCTGTATGATAACAACGCTGAATTACAAGTGGTATGATAATAACAATGATGATAATGACGCTCAACTACACGTGGTACTAAAATAGAATGGGGCTAAATGTGAACTGATATGAACTAAATAATGACGTTAAGCTATATATACACGGTATGATGAAAATATTATACATAATATGATAATATGGTATGATATAAAACAATGTTTAGAAAACATCGAGTAAAAAGGGAGACAAATCACGCCCACTTTCTATAGTCTATATTCTGTTATTCAACTATATATTAACCTTGGTTACACAATTAATCTATCAAATTGTCTTCTCGGTGGTGTAAAAACAATGACTATACAATCTCAGTTCATTTTAAGGTTTATTTTTTCATTATTAGGGTTTCACACTGCGAAGCTTGTGTGAAACACTATTGTTTTTGTTAAAATTATTAGGGTTTCACACTGCGAAGCTTGTGTGAAACACTATTGTTTTTGTTAAAATTATTAGGGTTTCACACTGCGAAGCTTGTGTGAAACACTATTGTTTTTGTTAAAATTATTATTCTTATTATTATTATTATTCTTCTTTTGTTTTGAGTAGATCTCAGCAACTGCTTGTCGCATCGTTACGATTTCTTCGGTTTTACTGGGAAAGTGGGTGTGACTTAGAGGATAAAGCTATTTTGAACGTTCTGCGACAATGCGAAATGTCCGAAATCACCGAAGTTATCGTTTTTGAAAATATTGCAGTAATTTTAACAATAATCATTGGATTTTAACTTTCGATACATTTTGGCATAGCCTGAGACAGGGCACATAGCTACGCTACTTTCGATTTTTGATTTTCGGCAAATCTCCGAAGATATTAGGCGCCAAATTTCGAAAATTTAAAATTTTACAAAAAACTTTTTTATTTATGAATATTTTTTAGTCGTATTGTGCACAGAATTAAAGAGTCATCTGCCTAGTGCAAAAATGTTAAAAAATTTTGTCTCAGTAATTTTCCTTGGCCGCTATTGGCTAATTCAGTTTTTCAGTCCTAGATTAATTTTTTATTGTTCGATTTGTATAAAACAAAGTTCATATGCTTCGTTGTCTCAATTGTCATTTTTTTTATTACCGGAAGTGTTATCTGTCGGCACCGAAAGTGGCATAATTTTACCAAAAACTACAATTTTGACAGTTAGGTACCATTTTTCGAAAACAAATATTATTTTTTGGAAAAATTATTTGACTCAAAGAGAGTGCCCTTTCAAGGCGCAAAAAATGGCGGAAGCAGTTTTTTTAATTTCGATTTCATTTTCGAGCAAATTCGATTAAATGGCTAAAAATGGTGTAAAATTGACCCATTTACAACCTATTCAGGCTTTTCAGATTTTAAAATATTTCTTCGTAACTTTTATAAAGTTGTAGCTATAATCCATACGAAGAAAATGTATGTTAAAATTAGTTTGTAATATAAGCAGTTACCAAGAAATGGACAGTTCTGTACAAGTCACTGTTTTCGTTATTTTGCCTGTAAAATAGTCAATTATTATTGGATTTTTATAAAAGTGACATCTTTTGATTCAAAAAGCATGTAGCGTCATATCAAGTTGAATTCAATTTAAAATTGACACCGGAAGTGACGTCATTTGGTCAAAAACTGCATTTTAATCTTTTTAAATCAATGTTTTATTCAAACAAGAATTATTTAATATGTATTAATAATTTTAACTTTTGGCTTAAATTCACATATAAACACAACTCATATGTTCATATAGATATCATAAAATTGTCTCTAACTTGTTCGGTTGCCGAGAAATAGACGGTTTTCTACAGGTCACTTTTGAAGGTTTTGGGGCCGTAAAAGTGTCAATTATTATTCGATTTTCATAAACGTTACACCATGTTATACCTAATGCCATTTGTGATTTCATACAAGTAATTTAAGATTTTCATTATCACCGGAAGTAACGTCATTTTGGCAAAAACTGAATTTTTAGCCTTCAAAACAGATATTTTATTCAAATGAGTCTGTTTTGAAATCTTTTTCAAATTATGGTATTTGATGCCAATCAACAAATAGAATGAACCCATACGATCATACAGATACCACAAAATGGTTCCTAACTTGAACGGTTGCAGAGAAATAGCCGATTTTCTACAAGTGACTTTTCAAGTTTTTTGGTCTTGAAAAGTGGCAATTATTATTCAATTTACAAAATTTTTTTCACTATATTACGATATCTATGCCATTTCTGATTTCATAAAATTAATTTAACATTTTCATTAACACCGGAAGAAATGTAATTTTGTCAATATCATTTACAAGTAACAAATGTATAAAATGAATTGATATTGCTGGATTTGGTTGATTCTGCGTCAATTTTATTTGATGTGAGCAATGTTTATTTGGAAACCTGTTTAGTGGTTTCGTTGGTACTGGAAATGACATGTTCAAGGTAGCTTGGCACCGGAAGTGACATGTTCAAGGGTAACGTGGCACCAGTGAAACCCGTCATTCCTGCATGCAGGTCTAGTTATTCTTATTATTATTATTATTCTTCTTTTGTTTTGAGTAGATCTCAGCAACTACGTGTCGCATCGTTACGATTTCTTCGGTTTTACTGGGAAAGTGGGTGTGACTTAGAGGATAAAGCTATTTTGAACGTTCTGCGAAAATGCGAAATGTCCGAAATCACCGAAGTTATCGTTTTTACAAATATTGCGGTAATTTTAACAATAATCATGGGATTTTAACTTTCGATACATTTTGGCATAGCTGGAGACAGGGCACATAGCTACGCTACTTTCGATTTTTGATTTTCGGCAAATCTTCGAAGATATTAGGCGCCAAATTTCGGAAATTTAAAATTTTACAAAAAACTTTTTTATTTATGAATATTTTTTAGTCGTGTTGTGCACAGAATTAAAGAGTCGTCTGACTTGCGCAAAAATGTTTAAAATTTTTGTCTCAGTAATTTTCCTTGGCCTCCATTGCCTAATTCAGTTTTTCAGTCCTAGATTAATTTTTTATTGTTCGATTTGTATAAAACAAAGTTCATATGCTTCGTTGTCTCAATTGTCATTTTTTTTATTACCAAAAGTGTTATCTGTCGGCACCGGAAGTGGCATAATTTTACCAAAAACTACAATTTTGACAGTTAGGTACCATTTTTTGAAAACAAATATTATTTTTTGGAAAAATTATATGACTCAAAGAGTGTGTCCTTTAAAGGCGCAAAAAATGTCGGAAGCAGTTTTTTTAATTTCTTTTTCATTTTCTAGCAAATTGGATTAAGAGGTGAAAAAAGGCGTAAAATTGACCTATTTACAACTCATTCAGGCTTTTCGGATTTTAAAATATTTTTACGTAACTTTTATAAACTTGTAGCTATAATCCATACGAAGAGAATGTAAGTGAAAATTAGTTTGTAATATAAGCAGTTGCCGAGAAATAGGCAATTTTGCACGAGTCACTTTTCACGTAATTTTGGCTGTAAAAGAATCAATTATTATTCGATTTTCAATTTTCTTTCGCCATTGGATGCCTAATGCCATAGTGGACTATGTCAAACCATTTTACCCCTTGCGCTGCCACCGGAAATGACGTCATTTGCTCAAAACTCAAATTTTAGCCTTCAAAAAACAATATTTTATTCAAATGAGTCGTATTTGTTATTTTTTTCAAATTGTGATTTTTGATTCTATTGATCAAATAGATTGAACCCATACGATCATACAGATACCACAAAATGGTTTCTAACTTGTACGGTTGCAGAGAAATGGGCGATTTTCCTTAAGTCACTTTTCAAGGTTTTTGGTCTATAAAAGTGTCAGTTATTATTCGATTTTCATAAAATTTTCACCATATGATATCTTCTGTCATTTATGATTTCATAGAACTAATTTAACATTTTCAGTATCACCGGAAGTAATGTCATTTTGGCAAAAACTGTATTTTTAGCCTTCAAAACAGATATTTTTTTCAAATGAGTCTGATTTGTAATATATTTCAAATTATGATATTTGATTCCAATCAACAAATGGATTGGACCCATACGATCATATAGATACCAAAAGATAGTTTTTATCGTGTACGGTTGCCGAGAAATAGACGATTTTCTACAAGTCACTTTTCAAGGTTTTTGGTCTATAAAATTGGCAATTCTCATTCGATTTACATACAATTTTCGCCATTATGATGCCTTATGCCATTTCTGATTTCATAAAACTAATTGAACATTTTCATTATCACCGGAAGTAATGAAATTTTGCCAGGATCACTTACAAGTAACATATATATAAAATGAATTGATATTGCTGGATTTGGTTGATTCTTCGTCCATTTTATTTGATGTTTACAATGCTTATGTGGAAACCTGTTTGATGGTTTCATTGGTATCGGAAGTGACATATGTTTAAGGGTAACGTGGCACCGAAAGTGACGTGGCACCAGTGAAACCCGTCATTCCTGCATGCAGGTCTAGTTATTCTTATTATTATTATTATTCTTCTTTTGTTTTGAGTAGATCTCAGCAACTGCTTGTCGCATCGTTACGATTTCTTCGGTTTTACTGGGAAAGTGGGTGTGACTTAGAGGATAAAGCTATTTTGAACGTTCTGCGACAATGCGAAATGTCCGAAATCACCGAAGTTATTGTTTTTGAAAATATTGCAGTAATTTTAACAATAATCATTGGATTTTAACTTTCGATACATTTTGGCATAGCCTGAGACAGGGCACATAGCTACGCTACTTTCGATTTTTGATTTTCGGCAAATCTTCGAAGATATTAGGCGCCAAATTTCGAAAATTTAAAATTTTACAAAAAACTTTTTTATTTATGAATATTTTTTAGTCGTATTGTGCACAGAATTAAAGAGTCATCTGCCTAGTGCAAAAATGTTAAAAAATTTTGTCTCAGTAATTTTCCTTGGCCGCTATTGGCTTATTCAGTTTTTCAGTCCTAGATTAATTTTTTATTGTTCGATTTGTATAAAACAAAGTTCATATGCTTCGTTGTCTCAATTGTCATTTTTTTTATTACCGGAAGTGTTATCTGTCGGCACCGAAAGTGGCATAATTTTACCAAAAACTACAATTTTGACAGTTAGGTACCATTTTTCGAAAACAAATATTATTTTTTGGAAAAATTATTTGACTCAAAGAGTGTGCCCTTTCAAGGCGCAAAAAATGGCGGAAGCAGTTTTTTTAATTTCGATTTCATTTTCGAGCAAATTCGATTAAATGGCTAAAAATGGTGTAAAATTGACCCATTTACAACCTATTCAGGCTTTTCAGATTTTAAAATATTTCTTCGTAACTTTTATAAACTTGTAGCTATAATCCATACGAAGAAAATGTATGTTAAAATTAGTTTGTAATATAAGCAGTTACCAAGAAATGGACAGTTCTGTACAAGTCACTATTTTCGTTATTTTGCCTGTAAAATAGTCAATTATGATTGGATTTTTATAAAAGTGACATCATTTGATTCAAAAAGCATGTAGCGTCATATCAAGTTGATTACAATTTAAAATTGACACCGGAAGTGACATCATTTTGTCAAAAACTGCATTTTAAACTTTTTAAATCAATGTTTTATTCAACCAAGAATTACTTATTATGTATTAATAATTTTAACTTTTGGTTTAAATTCACATATAAACACAACTCATATGGTCATATACATATCATAAAATTGTTTCTAACTTGTTCGGTTGCCGAGAAATAAACGGTTTTCTACAGGCCACTTTTGAAGGTCTTTGGGCCATAAAAGTGTCAATTGTTATTCGATTTTCATAAACGTTACACCATGTTATACCTAATGCCATTTAGGATTTCATACAAGTAATTTAAGATTTTCATTATCACCGGAAGTAACATCATTTTGGCAAAAACTGTATTTTTAGCCTTCAAAACAGATATTTTATTCAAATGAGTCTGTTTTGAAATGTTTTTCAAATTATGGTATTTGATGCCAATCAACAAATAAAATGAACCCATACGATCATACAGATACCACAAAATGGTTTCTAACTTGTACGGTTGCAGAGAAATAGTCGATTTTCTACAAGTCACTTTTCAAGTTTTTTGGTCTTTAAAAGTGGCAATTATTATTCGATTTACATAAAATTTTCACTATATGATATCGTATGCCATTTCTGATTTCATAAAACTAATTGAACATTTTCATTAACACCGGAAGAAATGTAATTTTGTCAAGATCATTTACAAGTAACAAATGTATAAAATGAATTGATATTGCTGGATTTGGTTGATTCTGCATCCATTTTTTTTGTGTGCAATGTTAATTTGGAAACCTGTTTAATGGTTTCGTTGGTACCGGAAGTGACATATGTTCAAGGGTAACTTGGCACCGGAAGTGACATGTTTAAGGGTAACGTGGCACAAGTGAAACCCGTCATTCCTGCATGCAGGTCTAGTGTTTTATTTGGTTTTTGTTGGTGGGCGTTTTCCTGTTCACAGAGACTACTGTCAAAGAGTTTGTGAGTTTGGGGAAAGGACATTTGTATAAAAGGGGGAAGGAAGAAGTGTTAAATGGGAGGAGGCGAATTGTCAATGAAAACTCTGTATATAACAGTAAACATAATTTGATCGATACTGAAGAACTCCAAAGGAAGAAAAAACTGCCTGGTGATCTACATGGATATAATCCCAATGAAAACAATATTAAAATCAATCATGACAATAGAGATAAAGCAGTTTTACAAGATGTGAATAAACTTCCACAGTCAAGCCAACAGACCAATGGTAAGAACGACGCTGAAACAGGGATCAGCATAAATAATCTTGTAAGTAATAAATTTCAACTTAGAAATTCAAATAAAGACCTTATCCACGACGAATCCGTGGAAATAAACGATTCACCAGCAAATAACCAAACTTTGAAATATATACAAGGGGGCATAACTCCAAAAACAACGGAACAGAATGGTTGGAGGAATGTGTTACCGGAAGGTACTGGTATGGAAAATGGTCAAAGTCAAGATACGGGTACCAATATGGTAGCAGGTCTTGCTTCAGATAAAAAACAAGGTAGTTTTTATCAATATTATACAATTAATATGAGCTTTTAACGTTAAAGGGGAATACTCATACATAGCACCCGTCACTTCAAACATTTATAACTGCCAGGTTACTACAGGTTCATATAGACGAACGTCGCTTAAGATTTCTGTGAAACAATGTAAGCTTTAAAGTCATCTTTCATTGACCAAATGTTGTCAAATAATTACAAATGGATCTGTTCGTATTGTATAAGATAGATAATTTTATGAAATTTATTAAAGCCCCAATAACACTCTTGTTGTAACTGAAAAATATGTCCCAATCTTCATTCTGATCAACAAATCGTATTATTTTAGAATATTCCAATTAAATGATGATATAAATTTCATCTTAACACACCTAATTTAAAAAAATGGAAAAATTCAACCAATTGATTTGAAACGTCTAACGTAAACCTTTTCAAATGTGACTTGGATTTTAAAGTATTTTCGAACCCTCTGGACAAATAAAATAGGTTGTAATGGATAATTTACACAACAGGTAGGACATTTAAACATCTAGTACTTAGAATAAGGGTATTATTTATTTTCTGGAGCTACCAAGCCAGCAAGAATGTTATTGTCCCTTTAAGCATGTTGTCACACAAGTGGCGTAGTGCTACCGTTTGTCAGGATATATGCAGTTGGTCGGTTAACGACAACTCTTATAAATACTCTTCCTGGTTTGAAAATTCAATTTTTTTTATATTTTTGTTTATTAAATAAGCTTTGGGTGAAATGGGACAACCTGTAAATATAAATGTAGACAAGCTGAACCAGACTGAAAGAGAGAGATACCAAGCCTTGTTTAAAAGAAATTATTTCAATGAATATGCCAGCGAGAAAATTTCTCTTCATAGAACCCTCCCGGATAAACGGGATGAAAGGTAGAGTTATAGTTTCGTTGAATTCGTCAAGTAAAACGTTGCATCTTAATTTTAAATTATATGAACTATGAATGTAACTTATTTCTGTGGAGTATAAATATATAACAGTAAATTATATTATTAAAACTCTTGTAAACGGATAACTAAGCAAGCTGTCTTAAATTGTACGTTTTTAAATGTTTGTCCAACATTTGTACTTTTAGTTGCTTAACGAAAATTTATGGAAGAAATTTACCAGACACTGCTATTATAATCTGTTTCCATAATGAGGCGTGGTCGACTCTGTTACGAACTGTTCATAGTGTGTTGGACCGATCACCACCACATCTAGTACGGGAAATCATTCTCATAGATGACTTCTCAGACTTAGGTAACGTGTCATTTATTTTAAAGGAGCTAAATCGCTAATATTTGGGGTCTAGACTGAGGCGGGTTCAATGGGGCGCGCAAGGGGCGCACCCCCCCCCCCCAATTTTCGACAATGCCCTTTTTTACTACTGAAAGTGCCTTTCAACTAGCTTTTTTGCTCGATTTTGATACTCTTTTTCTACGATTTCCGAACGTTTAGACGAAAATATCAGCCAAATAGCTCTTGAATTGGCTACAGATGCAAGGAAATGACGGATAATTTTCTTGGGGCCCCACCCCCTCTCAGCGGCGTGCCCCGTCTCCGCGGTCAGTGCCCTAATTCTGCGGCGCCCCTCCCCCCCTTTTCAAAATTCCTAGATCCGCCCCTGCTAGAAATTTACCCAAATGGGTCGCAACGCATAAAATAACCTATATGAATGTATATAAACTGATTTACATGCCAATCTGTAACGTCTGGTTATTCCAGTCTTTTCCCGGTAAGATCACAAAATTAATGTTGAATTAAATTAACAAAAAATTTGTGTTTTCATTGTTTAAAATTTTGGATGATATTGAGTTAGAGACTTAGCTACTTTAAAGTTAAATGGTCTGGTAACGGTCAGTATTAGGAGCTCTTGTTCCCATTTAGTCCCGTTTACCCAGTTCAAACCTTATTACTTTACTCTTTTAGTTCAAGTAATATTTATCAATATGAAACGGGACTAACATACGGTTTAATTTTATATCAATAATCTGCTTTCGCAGAGGGGTCGTTGGCAGTTGGAGGAAACCGGAGGACCCGGAGAAAAGCACAATGCTAGACAGGCACAAGCGATGAATTGATACCACGCCATTTGACTCAATCACAGACTTTATGAGGTAACGCGCATGCGTCAACCGTTCGCCCCCCCCCCCCCCCCCACACACTTGAAACGGAAGTAAAGAGCAATAGAGAGTCGTCGCAGTGTTTCAGTGTAGGAGGAACGAAATAAAAAAGTAGGTCGTGGCGCCGCTGTCCGGACAAAATGTCGGACACTGCACACTGCATGTCTATGCCCCTTTTCCGTAGCTTAGATGGGACAGAAGAGTGGGACGTTAAACCCCATCCATAAACTAATACATTTAAAGAACATGTGTGGTAATGTTGCCCTCTTTTCTCAGTTTAATTGTGTTAAAACCTTTGGATAGTTTGATTGGCGACACGCTGTTTGTTTAAATATTTTTTTCCATAGCTACTAAGTGTAATTGGGGTCTGACGTCTCTTCGGCCTTTAACGAAATATTTACAGTGATTATATACTTCTTGATATTATTTGTTTGCAACAAAAGATAATCTATTCAATCAACCTTGATGATAACCAACAAGATTATTTCCCGGTCAGTTCGATGCTTTATAGTGTCTTCTGATATATACGAATCGAGTGTCACTGCCGATATTCTCATACTTTATTACTTTTACATATATTGACTTACAGATCATCTTAAAGCACCTTTGGATAACTACGTCTCCACACTGCCAAAAGTTCGCTTAATCCGGCTACCACAAAGAGAAGGTTTAATCCGGGCACGATTAGTTGGGTATCGAAATGCCACAGCACCGGTACTGACATTCCTAGACTCGCACGTAGAGTGTCTGATTGGTGAGTGATTTTATTGGATATTGATAAATTCTATATTTGAGGTGTTTATACAACTGAATGATATTACATGGGAAGAAGGATCTAAGTCACACTTTTGTCTTTTCGTGTAAAAAGCAAAACAGACTTTTAAGACGAGGATGTTTGACGCGAACAGAACGAGTGGGTTTAATTACAACTTCAAAATGATGTTTAATACGAATCATAACACCAGTACAGCTGAATTCAACTTTTCAGGCAAATTAAGGTGAAGTAAAGGGTCGCTAGACTTGCATTTGTCCGGGAGACCATTTCAGAAGGACCCTGATCCGATGAATTTCCGGTCGTTTGTACCTGAAATTGATTGTTCCACAGAAAGCTTATACAATTTGCTTCCAGAAGGCGCCATTAACTGGGGTTCATGGAAAAGGTGACTAAGGTCGTTCTTCCCCTGCGAATTAATACAACGTAACACATTGTCCATTGATATTGTAAGAAATAAAACATACCCAACAACTCCCAAACTCATAATACAAGAAGGTACGGTTGTATAGTGTATGTAGGTGAAAAACGTTAGAGGACCCATTATCGTAAAGTAATACCAATGAGGTAGGAGACGATATCGTCCTGTCCAATCAGTTCCAGTATAATGGCGATCTTAGTACACCTCCATTGACCCTTTAGCCAAAGTTTTGCGTTAGGTGACCCGGACCTATAGTAATAGGTGCTATACTGGATAATTGGGTCGCCCTGCATGTAATCAAGGGCTTTGGGATTTACAGACAACTTATCAAAGACAAGGAGACGGCAGAACTCATCTGTAGTTTGGTTAACTTACTCGCTCGGCTTTCAGGTTCGGCAACCTTCGGCTCAAAAGGTTCGGATTCGGTCGGAGTGGCTCATACGTGTACAGTTGACTATGTGTTTTATATTCTAGGGTGGCTGGAACCGTTATTGTTCCGGATAAGCGAAACTAAAAGTAGACTAAGTGTTGTATTTCCGACGCTGGATAATATTGACGACATAACGCTGGAATATGGCGAAGCTGTTATTGATATGGTGGGTGCTTTCCATTGGAAGGATATGACCTTTACATGGGTCAAAGTACCACGTGATATCTGGGATATCCGGAAAGAGATGGCTGAACCATTACGGTAAATGTTTTTCCCCTATTTTCTGAACTATTCAATACATTTTATTTTATCAGATTATCCCCAAAGCCTGTTTATATAAATGTTACAGAAAATATGAGGTATGATGTAATAACAATTTGTTAACACATTGGGCACTTAAGGCGAGAATTTCATATTTTCTAAGAAAGTCAAAACATAATTATTTCTATGTCTTTTGCTCAATAGGTTGTCAACTCACTATTATACGATAATAGGCATTATTTCCCACTCTTAGAAATCTTCCACACAGGAAATAATAACACAATTACCTCCCTTGTTTTTCTATTATCCCCAATATAATATATTCCGCATAATTGCAAATAATGCTGAAAAACTTTGACAATAATATCTGCCTCTTTGTAGATCTCCAACTATGCCTGGTGGTATTTTCAGTATAGACAAAGAATATTTTACTACACTAGGAACATACGATCCAGGTCTAGAAACATGGGGTGGTGAAAATCTAGAATTGTCTTTTAAGGTAAGGTCGTATATAAATGATTCTTCTAGTGTCTCACATGCGGGATAGCTAACCTCTCTAAATTTTCATTGGTGGTCCTGAACAAAGGGTCTGGCAAGGACAGTGTGTAGTCGTTCGAATGGAACAACAAAACAGAGGTCTTACATAACGTGTGAAGCTACCTTTCAAAGTTCACATTCGAGTTCAGAGTTCGCAAGAACGCCAATTACCGGTCAAAGTTTCCGTCATAGCAACACTGTATGGCGTATGTCCGTCCTCATCAGTGTGACAAAGTAATTTATACATATAACTTTGCTAGATTTGACATTAAATTATATTGGATGTTTTCAACTATATACAACTTCTGCTAATGTGTTCAATATGTTATTTACGGGCAACACACGAATGACCTCTGCTCGTTTTGACAAAAGGCACGATCTCATTAAATATCTTATTTATTCATATGTTATTTATAACCTACACATGATCTATGTGTTTAACACTCGGCAGAACTGCGCGACTTTAAAGGAAAGATGCAGTGCTGTTATAGAAACTATAATCTCAATTCCAAATAAGTTTATCTGTCATGTATCATTTTTCTTAATGGCCGTATGCTTTATAAAGTCAGAATTAACTGACAGTAAGGAGACTTGAATAGAGCTCCTTCCGATCTATGTCTATTCTATGTTCTCAATAAAGATCAGTGGGGCGTTAAATTCCATTCATTTCATTTCATTTCTTCCAAAAAATGCAATTATTTTTAATTTTTACAATTGGTGATCGTGATATTATTTTATATTCCAGATCTGGATGTGTGGAGGAACTCTGGAAATGATTCCATGTTCCAGAGTGGCTCACATTTTCCGTACAGCTTCTCCGTACTCCTGGCCAAACGGTAGTGTGACGTCATGGAGAAATGTTGTAAGAGTAGCCAAGGTCTGGATGGACGAATATCAAAATTTTTTCTTTGACTTCTACAAAGTAAAGGTTCGTATTTAAAAGTCCTACAGGACTAACTTTCGTACTATTGTGGGTAAGTGGCAAGCAACAGATCAAAAATCCTCCATTTGTAATTTTCCGATTTAGAATCTGTATTTTGGTTCAGTAATAACGGGCAGCAACTGATCAAACTAAGCGATAGGTTTCGTACGTACCCGAAATACCCGAAAACATTTCGGGTTTACAGACAGCAGCGCCAGTCTTCTTCCAGAGGCGATGAAATGGAACTCCCAAGAAAATTTTAGAATATTTGACGGCTGCAAACGCGTTTTGCTGCTATTCCACCCCGTAAAATTGGTGTTTTATTAGATTTCGGGCACTTTATTTTGCCATGTAGATGAAATAATTTTTTTTTCAAATTATCTGTCTGCTCCAAAAGTCAGAGATATATATATATAAATAGAAAAATACGTCCAGGTAAAAAATTCTTCACTTTACTTCATTCTGACATACATTAAATTATATAAGCTAGCTGTCTGCCCTCTATAGGCGTCTTCAGATATTAATAATGCATACAAAATATTGCAAATATAGGTTATTAGGGACCTATAGTATAGATAGGTTATTAGGGACCGACCTATAGAATATATGGGTTATTAGGGACCTGGGATATATAGGTTAATAGGAACCTAGGACATATATAGGTCATTGTTCACTTTTCTTCGTTTAACGTGTGCTCCAACAGGGAAAACGCTATTCAATGGGCTGTCGATTTTCCACCAACTCACGAATACAAACTGGTCAAGAATGTTCTGCTAGTTCCTTGATATTCCGATCCTTGTATCATTGACAGGGGTGGCCGGGTTTTAAAAAAAGCGCGGAATCAAACCAGTGCCTTTCTCGCCGAGCCATTTCTAGTTGAATTACACGCGGGGGGTGGGGGGTGTAACGTTCCGGTTTTAAATAACAACACGTTATAAATATACTGAGACAAATTAAATTAATATTTATCTGGTTTTCTATTTTAATGTTCAGTTAAATACAGGAGACCTGAGTTCAAGACAAAAATTAAGAAATAATTTAAATTGTGAAAACTTTAGTTGGTATGCCGAGACGATATTAAAACACTACATGTATATTCCAACAGATGCTTTAACTGTTGGAGAGGTTAGTTCTTTGTTTCATCTAGTTCAAGAGGTTGGGATAAGTAATGATACTATGATTACAATACAGATACAGTGTACATTAAATACCTGATTACAATACAGATACAGTGTACCGTTTACTGCCCAAACCGACACACAATCGCATCCTCTCAGATGCCCCCAACTACCATAATTATCCTCAGTTGCAAGTATCGGTGTACGCACACGTGGCGTTCTGAGAACTTGTAAGTTGGAAGTACAATAGTAAATAATTATTGGTCTCTATCCATTTGCTATTTTAATGTTGAAAAGAAACGGATGCTGTAGACGAGAGAATAATTATATAAATATGTTTTGTGTTAAAGATTCGAGCCTATAATCTAGATGGATGTTTAGATAGTTGTGATCGACATGGTATATTGAAACTATATCAATGTCATGGTAACGGTGGTAACCAGGTAACCATTTATTTATTTTCACTTGTACCCAGGGGGCTACATCCACAGACACTATTACAATAAATGAGGACATCCATCGAGGAGTGAATATGCTATGTCTTTTTACGAGGAATTGGTAAGCCTGTTGGTCCTTCCTGTTCGTTTCGCTTGTCCCAGAATACCGATATCATGTAGTCCAAGGGAGAGTATCGCCACCAGAGAGGAAAGTTTATAAGACCAGATTTAACTAGAGCAGGTGTTGTCATCAGGTGTTTGAGGGAGGTCAGAGTGGCAATGCCTAAAATTGGGTGCAAATATGTTTATATTGCAATTAATGATAATCTTATCGATTAGTGAAACATTTCCCGCCATTTCAAGCCTCTCTACACTTTCAACCATTTTTCGACATACTGTGTATATATGTATTTTAATTTGCCTAGAATTGGTATTATACTGAATCTGGATTGGTGAGAACGGAAGTTAGATTAAGGAAGGAATCTGAAGGATGTTTATCTTTTAATTTAAATCAGCCGACTATTGATATATGTAATAGAACAGATCCTAAACAAATATATAAATACACCCAGGTTGGTATAATATCACTCAATGGCTCCCCTTGAAGGCATTGTTATTGTTATTTAATTTTTATAAGTGGCTCCATCATGAACTCTTATATGTTAAACCCAAGGTTAGGCTACTAAATGCCATTGTGCTTGATAACGACAAGAGGATACTCGCTTGTAGAAACGTCGTGCTTTTAGAATAAAACCAGTGATTGTTTCCATAAAAATTGCGCTCTGTTAACATCTTTGTGGTAAGGAATATTGTCTAGTCGTTCGGGTGGGACGTAAATAAATATTTCACAGTTCGTATTCATTTGGTTTCAGAGCAAATTTTCACAATCTTCATTAGTCCACTAGGGCCTATATAAAACCACATTGCCTTGATTTCATCAATGTCCTACTGTTGACAAGAAAGCAGACTAAAAACGTCTCTGTTTTTGTCCGACCTGTCAACTCGAATATATAAAACGTTTCTATTAACAAGTATTAATCAGTTTTATTTAATATAAGATCCGACACGGCCCCCGTTTCTTGGCTGAAATTGGGTCAGAAGATCTCTTCATTCTTCATAAAGCGTTAAACAGTATTGAACAGGATGCATGCAAGGAGGGGGGGGGGGGGTAAAATTGAACAAAAATTACACGATGCACGTAATACATAATACGGCCACATTGAAATTTGAATTTTGTAAAATGGACTGCTCTTTAAGTTTCTCAAGCACGCCTGAAAAGTCATATGCCATAGACATGGTTGGCCAGATCAGACTCCAGCCAGATCAGACGCAGTACTGCTCCTGCTAGTTATTATCTCTGCCATCGAGTTGTGCTTATTGTCTGTTTTCATAGATGTACATGGCGTTTGAGTTTTAAATGATTTTTCTGATAGTCAACAGGCCTGTTTTTTGAAATTTTAAGTGAAATAAAATCCTAATTTTAGTAATTTGATTGGAAAATATTAAATTCATTTAGTACTTAACAAATCAAAATTGAAGTATCTACTAAAATTTGGATTTATGGTTAGCTAAGATTTGGAGAAACATAGTACAGATCTGTTCTCACGTAGTAGAGGTTTAAATGAGTTGATGATGTGGCTTGAATATATGTTTAATATCTTATGTTTTTATATATTACAGGATAGGATGTTATTGAACGTATTTAGTAAAACATGTATTACCATAGGAACGGATGTAAACACAACTTTATACCTTACACCCTGCCAAAATACACATCTACAAAAATGGTTGTTAAAACCCAGAACAAAATAAAACAAATTTTAATCAGCTATATTTTAAATAAGCTTGTTGCACATAATATTCACCTGGTTCCCAATCGTATGATACTAGTCGGTGTGCAAAAAAACAGAGTCCTTAAAAGTTCTGATTCGAAAAAATTGTGGAAACTTCCTGTCTGGGCATGCGTCGTCCATTGCTAGTAAAACATGGATGAACGATTTGGAACAATTTGTATTGTTTTCGATGGAAAATAAATACATTAATACAAATTTTGTATAAAATAACTTATAGAAATATAGATTTCACAAAATTACAACATTGTTATGGATATACTACTTCTGAATGTATTAACATGCTATGTTTTGATAGCAAATAATGATTTAAACCAGAATTTTCCTAGAAGCCTCAGAAATCCAAAAATATAGGCCAAAATGAAACAGACAATTTCTCCAAAATCTTTGGGTGGATTTACTCAATCTCTTGGAAGTTTATGGCTTCTCATATTCCTGAAGCAATGGTCAGAGAAATCCCTCTCTGACTATTGCTGGATTGGCTTCTGATACTTGAACTTTTGATGCAGTGTGTGCATTCTTCCCGTTCAGTCAAATCTACCCCATGTACAGCAACATGGTAGACCTTCGTTTCGTTTACTATGGGGTCTTCCCTAAAACTTTGGACAGGGATTTAAGGTATTAAAAACGCTGAATGTCATACGGTCTGCCATTGAGTCAACTGGGTTGGTTTCGAATCCCCGGTTGTACATGGCAAGAGTAGGGTCGCCTGTCCAACCTCGTGGGTTTTCTCCGGGTACTCCGGTTTCATCCCACTACAAAAGACCCCTACGCGCCAGCGAATTATTGAAATACAAATTAAACCATATGGTAGTCCCGAAATGACCTAGTTTGTGACAAGTGGACGATAAACCCCATCTCTCTCTCTCTCTCTCTCTCTCTCTCTCTCTCTCTCTCTCTGTTTTATCTGCTAGATGGTTTCAAATTGTTATCTATATATTGCACCACAAATCTTGTTACAAATCGCTTGCTTGGCCTCTTCGGCAGGTGTGTAAGAAAACACTTGTCTGCGATATCAACCAAGTTCGAAGCGGACGTAAAACCCTAAGCAAGAAGACGGAGACTGCTGCATGTCATTGTTTGCTGGATAACGATACCTGTATGTGTATGGAAACGTAGTATATTAATAATAAATTTAGAAGTAGTATACCCATATACGTTACAATGAAACATTAAATCAGGTTTTGGCACCAACCCATTCGGTGTCAACAAGTCATGCTGAATCTATTACATGTCTCGGCACGCACCCACCCAATCGGCTGTCAACAAGTCAGCTGAATATGCTACATGAAATAGACACAATTTGTATTTAATGCCGTTTAAACTCTGTGATCATCACATTATGAATTGTAGGAATTAAGAATTCCCTGTAAACTGTAATATAAGTTGAATCTCTAAAAGGGATTTCTGTCAGAATACTGCATCACAAAACAACCGGCAAGATATCCCACAGTTCATATTGTCATAAAACAACCGGGAAGGTTTTCTACAGTTAACACAGTTGATAATTTGATTTCTTAATAATTAATTTGAGTAGAATTTAACATGACAATTAGACATTGTCCTAAAGATGAAAACTCGTGGCTGTACGGTTTATACATGACAAACTTCAACTGAATGATCTTTTATTAACTGTGCTGTGATAAGTATTATTTATCATCATTTTCCCTGAAGAATGACATCATTTTTGGAATTTCTCCTAGCTCATGTATGATATTAAAATCATTTATTATAAAATTGAGGGAGATGAAATATGCACCGGGTCGACAGAATTAACGTCCAACCCCAATCTGCGATGACTGCTGATTAGTGTGGTTCAACCCATGGTATTATGATTATTTCCTGTAAAGTACCTCCATGTGTATTGGGGTAAGGGTTAGGGTAAATTAGGGTAAATAACATGGGATTGAACGTCCTACTTTCTAGTACACTGTATTGTATATTTGTCTGAAATCATGGGGTTGGATAGAAATAGATAGGAACACTCTTTTATAACTCTGTAGTACGTCAACATCATCATAATCATCATCATCATCATCATCATCATCATCATCATCTACTTTTTGAATATAATTCAGTTGCTGTTGTTTTGTCTCTTGTACAAACATTCCACAGAGAATAATGAACTATCAAAGACAATTATGAAACGTCGTGTCGTCCTGGAAAGGAATGGGCATATTTTACATACTATAAAACATACAGTTTATCTACGATTATACTTGGTTCAAATCAGATCTGTAGAGATTATTATGAATAATACCTTGGAAAATTACAATTTTATGTCATTATTGGGCTGATCCTGATACACAGATTTTAATATAACTCTGATTGTTCTTTGAATCGGGAAGAACTAGCGGTAATATTTAGCTCGGCGGATACCTTGTAAAGTATTTTTTTTTAAACTATATTTTATTCAATAAGAATAGGATTGGGGAACAGGCTAGGCTTATCTCACCCCTCTCCCTTCAACAAAACAATATATTTACAATTAGTTTACTTAAATATATGTATATAGTCAAAAATATTCATATTGTATTATTATTAATAAAATTCTGAAAGTATACATTAATATTTTCCAACTAAAAAGGTTCTTTGTTATACATAATAACTAATTTTGGTTTAAGGCCGGCGAGTGTATAAATATATATAGGATTTAGTGATGGTAATGGTAAATGACGATTTAGTATTTAAAATCTATTACTTAATTCTAAAAAGTTTTGCACCTCAGAAAATATTAATTCATTTTGTTCAAGTGAAATATCCGTAGAGCCATACAATAGAAATTTTGTGTTAATAAATTCAGTTGGTAATGTCTTAATAGTTTTATTTCGTGCATCTGAATATAAGGGACATATCAGCAGAAAGTGATAAGGATCTTCAAAGTTATGTCCACATCGGCAGGTTGGAGAGTCGGTTATGTGTCTTATAAATGCATGTCCATCAAGATTGTAAGGTATTGACAATGTGGTTTTATAAAAATTCACCGACGTATACTTTTATTTATCCAAATTTAAGGATCTCGTGAGTGTTTATTTCGGGTTGGAGAGATTTTAATTACAATTCAAAAACGATCATTTAGCAAATTGAAATTGAACTACTGTTTCAAGAAAATTGTTGGGTATCGCCCGGCTCGGCTGGTCGTTTTTACACATTAATATACAATATGCTTTTAGTACACTTTACTTGAATTGTTTGGACACATGGATTTGTTATAATGTTATATTATATAAAAATTCCCACTACTGGCTGTTGACTGTGCTATATATATATATATATATATATATGTTGGCAAGGGGTTAATAGCTTGATTACTTACTAAAACATGACGTCTGATATCTTGCGTGGTTAGTTTACTATAATCACTAAGTGGATGATCTAAAGATGATTTGTGTTCATTTAATCTGTTAAAACTTGCTTTAATCGCCTTTAATACATCTTTATTTCTAATTAAATACCTGATCGGCTCCCTCCTATATTCTTTACCTGTAAACACAATATCAACATAGACAACAAACCTCTGTTCAGTAAAAATAAAAGATGGTTAAATCAATAGCATTCTTCTTGGGGCATGTTCTATTCACTGTGACTGCTTGTTAACTACATTACGTTGGCTTGGTGAATACGGCGTTAACTCAATAACTAAGAAGCCACGGATTCGATCCTGGTGTTGGCCTCAAAGTTATTCGGAATGGTCTCCCCTTGTTAGCGCTTGCCTTACAAGGAATAGAGGTGCCGTGCCAGTTCATGGACCAATCCCCTTAACACACTGTATGACGTATATAAGTCTAACCTTCTATTCCCGGAAGGTTAAAAACAGACACGATGGGCCTTAAACTCAGGTTGACTTCATAATTCATAGACAATTGACGGGAAAGGGTTGTTTTGATTACCAACCTGTGTTTTTTTCTTTTTCTTTTAAACTTTCCTCTGCAATACACGTCAGTTTGATCAGACCTTTCTTTGGAACCGTTGTCATTGGTAACAAGACTTCCTTCATGTTCGAGCCAGTCGTATCCAGTGAGGGCTTATTTACTAAAAACACTTGAGACTTCTAGAAGAGCGATGAAAACATAATTTTAGACAAAAGAAAAATCCCGACACATTAACATATATAAGTCTAGACCATAGTGAAACCCCGTTTTACTGACGACAAAGACATTTATGAGACTGTAGTATAGTGAAAATATCGCAGTTTCCAATGACGGAGATTTGGTGATCATTTCACAATCAAAAACGAGATGAAATGTTTTAGGGTTTAACGTCCTACTGTGCTGCTTCGATTGGGAATTTTGCCCAGGCAACGACACAATGGCCTACCTTTATCATATCTAATTAAAACTGGCAAAGGATCTTTTACCTACACACCAATGTATACACGGGACTTCGGGTTTTCGTCCCATCCGAACGACTAGACCACAATTAATCAATATACTCTTGTGCGTGGGTTGCCAATCGTCTTGAATTGCGGGTGACTATTCGAAATTTTTAAACAGCGATTCGCCGTCACCTCATTTTTTCATATCCATTTTCGGAAACTAGGCCGGTGTTACTTGAAATTCGGTTGACTGACATTTTGGTACATAAAATAAGCGAAACGGAATGCAAAAATTAACAATAAAGTTATTGTCTTTATTGATATACCACACTAACAAAATCTGCTGTTCATGTGTTTGTCATGTTTTTATCATGTGGACATATAAAATGGCTGCCCCATTACTCCCTGAATTCAACTGTACGCTGTATAGTAAGAAAACTTACCTCCCGTCCAATCTTAAGATGCGTTATATCAGATTGACCGCGTGGCGATCGACCAATTGATGACGGGTGCGTCTAAAAATATATTAATAAATTTAATTGACATTAGATCAATTATCCAATTCTACTACAAATATCACTTGTATCGGATTCTGTCCAATTATCCCCTTCTACTACAAGTATAGCTTGTATCAGACCTTGTTCAATTTAATAAAAAGGCGATACGATAAATACAGTATGATTAATACCGTAATAATAATACGCAATAAAATAATTTTTTATATCGTGTTTATCATGGCGGATGTATTCACATTGTGAGATTCAACATTATCTGAGAGAGAGAGAGAGAGAGAGAGAGATGGGGTTTAACGTCCACTCGACACAAACTAGGTCCTTTTGGGACTAACATATGGTTTCATTTTATTTCAATAATTCGCTTGCGCGTAGGGGTCTTTAGCAGTGGGAGGAAACCGGAGTGCCCGGAGGAAACCAATGAGGTTGAGAACGCGCGCCTTTCCATGCCACATACGCTCACACCAGGGACCGAAACCACAGCCACAAGCCAAAGGTGACCGGCCAGCTAGAGGTCGAAGCGCGGCACTCTAGACCACTAGGCCATCCCAACCCCCTAGAGAGAGAGATAGGGAGTGAGAGAGAGGGTAACGTCAACTCGACACCAACCAGTTCCTTTCCGGGCCAACATATTGTTCAATTTTATTTCAATAATTCGCATGCGATTAGGGATCTTTTGCAGTGGTAGGAAATGGAGGGACTATAGGAGAAAACTCATGAGGTTGGAAGGCAAACCTACTCTTTGTCACGTACAAGCGGTGGATCGAAACCACGCCACTCGACTCAATGACACACACACACAACCAGCCCTTGATAAAACCTGATTGTGATGTCCGTGATGGGCAATGATATTACTGATTACAAAATATAAACTAACTTTAAACCACTCCTGTAAATCTTTAACTGAGCATGCGTCACAATGTCTAGCACCAGATGACACGGTTGTGCGACTTCTATCGAGAAAGGGAGTTTTAGTGGATGATATGGTCTGAGGTCGGTACGTTCGATTTTGGTCCACAGAGACACCGATCAATCCTCCCTTAAGTGTAGACTGTTGTCTCTGACAGTCATTCCGTGTTGACTTTAATAAAGGGTGTGGTCTTGATGCCGTGCTGCTATCCGGCAGCCACGTGGCTGATCGTCCGTGCAGATTAGACAAGGCTGCTTCATAAACAGTTTGGTTACACGCTAAAGAACTCCTGGAAGCTGTCATTGTGCCTGGTTTCAGCCGGCAACATTCTAGAGTACAGGGAGTATCATCATCTGGTGGGCGTCTTATTCCTTCTACGGCTGAGATTCGATTACTTATATCACCATCCACTATTGTGTCGCTTCGTCGTACTAATATTTTCATGGAGTTTGTGTATAATGAGTCTAATTTTGTCACCGAGAGACATTCTGAACTCAGGTCGCTCTTTGTCGAGATATCCGATATTGCTGATGCATGAGCTATTCCTGTAGGAGTAGATTTGATGGACGGAGGTAAAGATGTCTGAACTTCACGATTTTGTGTCAAGTTGTGTTCCATCTTCTTTTATAAATTGAACTATAAGTTATTCCTTTCTAGCAACATTACTTCGGCAAGTAATTAAAATTATTTATATTACGTTAATCTACACACGCGCATGTGTATTTCAAGATGTTTACAAACTTTTGCTGGTTTGTTTCCCAGTCAGTACACAATCAAGCCTCACAGGCTGCACATGCATTGGACAAAGAATCGTCGTATTGGGGCGAATGGAACTTTAATACGGAAACAAATAAGTAGTTCGTAATCTAGAAGTAGTATACACAATGATAATTCGAATATATGGTGACTTTGATTGTTTCATCTATGGTATCCATGACAACTGAAAATATAAATAAATATTTGTTAGTTGAAATAAGATATACTGTACCTATTTCCAATAACCCTTTAGTCATAAATAAAATTGATAAACTACATTATTTATCTCATATCCATGGTTGCCATATTTGTATATTGTATAGCTCCTATTACTGCTACACTTAATGGTTTTAAATAAAGACTCGTCAATAACCGTGGATCAAATGTTTGTAATTGAATCTTCTATTCATATTCGCCATGTTACCATATCTTAAAGATCTATTCTAACATAACGAACGGGCGAGGATAGTAAGTTATCATGTTGTGTTGGTATTACCAGTTTAAAAGTCGATTATAAATTTAAAGCACTTTTAAACAGGTAATACCAACAGAACATTTTTTTTCTGATATTTTCATGAATGCGAAATTCAGAAAATTCATGAAAATATCAGAAAAAAATTAAATGCAATGAAATAGGGTTTTTCGTCCTACTGTTCTGCCCGGAACTCGGCTTATGAAGACAAGATCAACACCATACAGTGGCACTACAGGCCTACTCTTATATCAAATTCCAACTGTCAAGGCATCGTTAGGGTGTACGCTAATGTGTGCACGGGACTTCGGTTTTTCGTACCATCCGAACGACTAGACAGCTGGTCAATGCAGGAATCAAACACGCGACCTGCCACCTTATTCACCGTGACCCTCTATCAGAAAAAGATTCAAAACTAATGATTATATCTATGGTAGAAAACAAACAAATAATAACCATGAAACAGTCATACGTCACAGCGCACTGACATACACACAAATAGAGAACTAGTGGTCAGTCGATTAAAGTTTCAAATAGACTTAAAAACAGACATAATCGACTCTTCTCAATATAACATACTTGAGACGACGACACCATTTAAGATACACACAAGATTAAATTACACTACTTGTCAATATATTTATTCAGTTGATTTACGTCAATAAACCCTGATATATAGGTAGAGTAGTAGTCTATTATATATGTTCTAGTTAGGATTAACTCCATATTCAATATTATAAGCCGACATCAAAGCCAGTGAGATGTAGGGTCGCTCAGTATAATCATCACAAGTATTTTGTTTGTGTGCATAAAGGATCAATCGTCTCCAAAGTTATTAGTATTAAAATATTTCACAAATATTTAAAATACTAGCATTATACATAGCGCACGTGAAAGATCACTTGACAGTTGATATGTTAATAAAAGGGTGCAAAATGCGTATCTTCAATATAAGATTTTTTTTTTTAAATAGTCAACAGGAGGTCATAATCAACCTACTATCAGAGGAATGCCGCTTACATTTATAAAAACATCCTCCATCACAGAAAGACTCCTAAATAAATGTGGTTGTTATTTATTGTATAATTTTCTAACAAATAATAAATACGATTGACAGCTTTGACTAGTGTTTTTGTTTCATTTCATTCCCATGTGAAATTGTTTGTGAGTTGGGCGAATTGGGCAATAATAAACCTGAGATTAAATGTGTTGTAGAGATTAGATAGATATTTCTATCCTATTCCTAGTATCGAGTATGAGCATACATACTTCAGCCTAGTCGCGGGCGTCTTATCACCTTCTACTCCATAATAACAATTTCACTATCGACATACAATTACCACAATATTCCACAAATGAAGCAAATCAGGTGCGGTCCCCCCCCCCCCCCTTTGCTCAGCTACATAAAAAAAAATAATGCCTTGCATCAATGAAATTACATCACAAAGTGATCCTTCATCAGTATAAAATGATTTCTCTGTTTAAAAAGCTCAATTTGTATGTATGCCTATGTAATTTAGAGACGATGATGGCAGATTTCCGTAACAGAAACCTGGCAAACCCCCCGTCCTGCAAAAATCCCTGGATCCGTCCCTGCAAATATATTTTAATATCAGGGTTTTTTTTAAACTAGAGACACTGGGTTAGAGTCAGATGAAGATCTAATTTCAAATATGGCGTTATGTTTAGATGATTTGAATAATACGTTTAAAGGAGTTGACTTACCTTGTGTAATGGAGCGTCATTTGTAAGATAGTCCGATTTTAGCTTGGGAATATAGGAATGTACGGTATCTAAAATATCATCTGACTTCAGGGCAGTGGAACACTTTTTAACTATTTGTCGGATACGTTGTGAATGATAACTCCGGACCTTCGCACCCTGACTACATTACATCGTCAGTAGAATATTCCCTGTTTTAATCGGGCACGTTGATTGGTGCTTGGAAGGGAGACAACAAACCGAGTCAAACACTAACGTTGTGTGTATTGATATATCGACTGTTAAACTGATAGCGCATTGATTTTATATTATGACTTGTTGTTATGAATACCTCTACTTATATCAATACACCTGTCACTTATAGATACCTGTCTAACCTTTATACCAGATATATTAACACGATCCTTCTTCAACGACAACACGTCTTTTTATAGGCTTGTATCGTCCCAGCGTCAGTGAGAGAGAGAGAAAGAGAGAGAGGGAGAGAGAAGGAGATGGGTTTAACGTCCACTCGACATAAACTAGGTAATTTCGAGACTAACACATAGTTCAATTTCATTTTTATAATTCGGTTGTGCGTAGGGGTCTTTAGCAGTGGGAGAAAACCGGAGGACCCGGAGAAAACCCACGAGGTTGGAAGCAACCCTAGTCCTTGTCACGTGCAACCGAGGAATCGAAACCCCGCCATTTGCCTCAATGACAATGACAGATCTTGTGATACAGCCTCCACGTGCTACCCCCCCCCCCCCCCACATCCGCTTCAGTAGTTCACATTCAAATTAAAAGAAATGTTGCCTACAGCAATGCAATTATTTTTTAAACCTTATAAGATTTCTGATGAACGCCACAATAGACCAATAGACGCCACTGACGGATTCTCGGGATATCGTTTATGAATGAAATGTAGTAATTGTAAAATATGTATGGCGTATGTGGATGTGTGCGTAGAGGACAGGATCTGGATGGACAGAATTGCATCGGAGGTTAGCTTGTTTCGCTAACATGCACCCCTCGAGCATCCTGCATGTCCTTTTTGTATTTATATACATATTGTAAAGGTCACTGGGTCACAGTACTGGCGCTATATTATACGATTACTGTGGAACTGGCGCCATATAATACGATTACTGTAGAAGTGGCGCTATATTATATGATTACTGCAGATGGACAGATCTTGTTCAAATGAAGGAACATAATAATTCATTGATGCCATGGCATATAGCAGACAAGTGCAATATGGGTATCTTAACTAATTGGCCGTTTATTAGGGGGTGGGGGTGTGGTGACATAATATAAACATCCTAAAACAGCAACTATTCGGTGCCGGCTCCATCGTAACATGAGGTTGTACTGGTAACGGTTCGGGGTGAGCTCAATGGCTAATTGCACCAAAAGAAAGATCCTGCAAGACCTCGCTTTGACAATCATCCTGTTTTTACAGGGTCAACCTTTTTAGGCGACGACGCTAGTCAACGGATCAGCCCTGAAACTCATTGAGCTATAAATATCCGGGATATTCACGGGCTTAAAATTCGTCAGAGGGAGCCGCCAATGCAGAATATGGAACGAACAGCTCAGACTCAAATCCAACGTCTCCATCAGTAATTGTGGAGGGAAGCTCAACAGGTGTTAGACGACGCTCTTTAGACCATGGCAAAATTTTAAATTGACATGTACCAGTCGTAGTTGGTTTCATCCATTTTCCGCCTCTACTTTTCAAATCGACAGAATCACATTAAACAATGCATGATTTGCATTTTGCGCAAAAAAATGTAATTTCCCACGACTTTATCCACACCAATATTGTACTTTGATGGATTATTTAACATCTAATTAAGAAAACAACATTAATATACGAAAGCTAGATTTAAAACAATAACGAGCGGCTGCCAGACAGGAACCACCCATATTTTGCAAGATATGGATAGAGAACAAGCCAATAACAAAAAGGGGGCAATAATCAAACAAAAGTTATGGTCTGGAATGCGCAAATATCAAAAGTGACTGAGATCTTTGTTTCATTAAATCGAATAAAAATTGTGACCCACAGACGGTTCACAGCCTTCATATTGCATACAAAGAGCATTTTCATTTTGAACTTCTCGAAATTTGAATTCAACCTTCATTATGGTGGAATAGTGATATATTTACACGGTTTTTAAACTCGGAAAAAAATGCGCAAGCAATCAGGAGCCATAATCCAGGAAATTACGTTCAGATACGCGCGATTATCAAAATGAACCAAGATCTTAATGTGTAATGGTGAAATGTTCGCATGTTTTTTTTTAAAAAAATCGGATAAAAATTGTTAAACACAAGCTACATGATATTTCATACAATCAGGGGCAATAATTCAGGAACGTACTATCCAATATGCCCGAACATAGCAAGGAACCAAGATCCTGGGGTTATAAACATGCATTTTAAGTTTGATCAAAATCAGATCAAAATTGTGACTCCTAGAGGGTCAACAACTTTGCCAGATGTTAAGACTAATTGTGTACGAAGGACGGCCATTTTGTCCGGCAATTTTGGTCCGATTTTTACGAAATTCGAACTCAACCAAAATTACGATGTAATGGTGATATATGTGAAGGTTTTTTTTTAAGTCGGATAATAATTGTGACCTCTCGAGGGACCTCAAGTTAAAAACGTGGTTTTTAGTACAATCAAGGGCCATACGTTACGATCCAATATCCGCGAATATCGACAGTAAGAATTAAAAGAGCTTTGGGTTATAAACTTACATTTCAAGTTTTTTGTCTGTCAGTTTTTGGTCTGTCAGTTTTGGTCCAAATTAGAAGTCAATGATCCTTAGCGTGTAACAATGATATATTCAAGCCGTGTTTTTAAATCGGATAACAATTATGACCTCTATAGGGTGAACAAGTTAAAATGCGATTTTTCGTGCAATCAGGGGTGATAATTGAAGAAGTTAGAGTCCGATATGCGCGAATATCGAAAGGGGCTGTGATCTTTGGGTTATAAACGTATATTACAGTCAGGGTTCATAATCCATGAAGTTACTGTCCGATACTGTCCGAGATCTTAGGGTGCTTAACTTATATTTCATGTTTCGTTGAAATCGGATAAAAATTGTGGACGGACGTCCGAAAGGACGACGGCATAATACACGATAATGTGGGCGTATAAAAAATCATTTCTGCGGAAACAAAATGACCAAGCAGTCTTTATTACAGAAAAGAAGGATGTTTTATACCAATTGCTTTAACTTCCTTCTGGATACCGTATCTAGAACGAGCTTATCGTTATTGGGGAAGCGTGTGTTGGATCGCCAACCTGGAAGTCGAGCCTTCAATCACGGACTTCGATGAGAAATTTCATCGTATTTCCCGGAGTGGTCCCTTATACACATTCGTGTGCACGTAGACGATTCATTAGCAGTTGGAAATCGATACAAGCGTAGGTAATAGTTCCGTTGTGCTGGTAACACGTCCCTCATAGTACACAGTATGACGTATGTCCGTCTTTATAGCCCAGTCGATGCAGAACGGTAGGAAGTTAAAACCCTATTTCCTTTCATTCGTTAGTTTTACGTAATTTTCCAAAATCAACAATTCGAAAGGAAAAAGCAGTTTAATTGGATGCAGTACACATGCATTATTTATGGCTTCTTATTTTTTTATTTTTTTTTATAAATCTCTATTTAAGAAATATAATTGGCAAACATTCTTTAGTTACACCTCCTTATATTTGCTTTTCGATATTTAAATGTGAATGTCGAGAACCTAGCTACTTGTATTTCGTCATTTGCCAATATCGAAAAACAAAGAGAACGGCTTGTTTTATGTGAATCCACTGCTCAGACATCCTCATTTATGAATTCTTCGGTTAGTTTTACAAAAATAAGATGAAATGGTGTTTAACGTCCTACTGTTCTGTTCCTAACCTGGGCTAATAAAGACGGGCATACGCCATACAGTGTGCTACGAGGGAAAATTTGCGCTACGGCTTACTCTTATGTCGAATTCCAATTGTCAAGGGATCTTTTACGTGCACGCCAATGTGTACAGGGGACCTCGCTTTTTACGTCCCATCCGAACGACTAGACAGCTGCCTTTGTCAGGCCCCCGACCCTGTATCACTGACAAAAGGGGGAACTACGCCGGAAAACCTGGATGAACATTCTCGGTCAATGCAGGGATCGAACGCCCGACCTACAGGCTAGCGACCGCGACATCCAATTTTACATAAATAATTGAATGAAATGGGTTTCCGTTATTCTCCATCAATCCGTGAAATAAGCTTGTATTTCGCTATTATGTCATGTTTATTCACCAAGGGTTTGGGTGGGGTATAGGGTTCGCGTGCTCGAGTCCTACGGCTAAATCCAACACTCAGAAACAAATTTAAATAGATTCGAACCACATGCTATTCACGCAATGCCCTAGTCAGTGTCGAGTAGACGTTAAAGTCCCCACTTATATTAATTTTCGTTGATGAATGTAACGTGGGTTCAATGATTTTTCGTGAAATATGAAATAGATGTAATAAGGTATTCAACTAATCAGAATAGCCATCAAATAGTGTAACAAATTAAGACGAGGGGAATCCACAGCATCGAGTGGCAGAATGCCTAGTTCGGGAAGAGTAAAATGGAACAAGACGAGAGAGTCAAAATTATTAATTTGTTTCGCTCTTCGCATTAGATACGCTATACTCAGATATGTACAAAACTTTGTGTCTGAAACTGTTACTCAAAAAGAAACCTCATGCTTCTTTCGTGGTAATCGTCACGTCAATGAACAATGAACTTCAGAAACTTATTCTAGAAGTGGATCCAGGGCAGTGACAGTTGTTTTTCATTTCCGTTTGCTTGGTTACTGTTGTCCTTCACATATCTGCTCTTTAACAAGATAAGATATTAACATGCTTTTCGCATTGTCTCCGGCCCAAGCAATCCAAGGTTGCAACATATTACCCTTTGCTCCAATGTGTGCCGCCCCCCTCGACAAAATTCTGGAAACGGGCCGCAACTATGTTCAACTTTTCACCATAAGATTCAAACCACACCGATTGTGAAATATTTTATTAGTAAATGATTTTAACTACATCTATGAGTATTCATTAAGAAACAATATAATCTTTTAACTGATAAATGAGCAGCTGTTGGTCTATATTAAACAATATTTTAAAAGCTGTGAAATGCGATTGCCCCGCACCCTCGACTACATGTTGATTTGTCGAAAATTTCGAAATAATTCGAAATAATTGACCCATTCTAATTCTCACAAGAGGTTTGTTCAAAGTTTAGAAAAAAAACCAATTTCGAATATTGACCTATACCATGACGGTTTGACAGTCACAATTCATCCCCCCTCCTCCTCATTTTGGTATGTCGGACCACGTCCAATATCCCATAAAGGTTTACGTTCCAAGTTTAGAAACATGCAAAAATTAGAAATTTGACATGAAGCTTTATAGACCAAGGAGCATGAAACAGGGGCGTATAAAATAACCCAAAATATTGTTTAATATGCGAGTACAAAAAGCGTACTATATAATGTGTATTAATTTAACATCAAGATATTATGATTATAATAAGATATAATTATAGAAATATAAAGAAAAATTACATGTCGATGATATTGGACTAGGAGTAATAACAGGGAAATACAAATATAAATTATAACATCTTATGCGTCTGACATATCCCTCATCACAATCTCATATTGGTGTGTCCACTTTTGTAATCACAAATTTTATGTTTTAAGTTTCGAAAGTGAAAAAATAGAATTTTAACCATGGCTGAAAAAACTATACATGTATATGTTTCCAAAGTGTACAATAATTAGTATCACAAGATATTTGATTTGAAATATAGAAAGGAAACCTCTCCACCACCCACCACCCCTCCTTTAAAAATGAAAACAATCACTTTGATTTGTTTCGAAAAAAAATTGTAATTTTGAAATGGTTCTTTATAATGGCTTATTGAGTAACCAACGACAAACAATACACATTACATGTGAATATCGAAAAAGGATTAAATATTACATGTGGATATCGCAAACAAAATGAAATATTCTGTCAGAAATGCCGACAATCTTCAAAGATTATTCTAAGATAATTACTTGAGTAATATAAGAAAATTACAGAAATAAATATTAATCAAAACCTCCCTTGTGTAATGAAAACAAATCTGAAAAGGTAACATCCTTTACCTAATTCTGTTGCTCGGTCAAAGTTTCGAATTGATCTCATTAAGAATCACAAAGTTTTGTCCAAGTAGAGACAATAAAAACTTTGAATGTTCACTTAATGTCCGTTTAAAGTATGTTACCCCAAATTAAACATTCTGATCTTTGTGGGCATTTCTGACATCAGTGGTCAGTATTGAGAGCCGGCTACCCAACCCTAACTCCCATTTAGGAAGGGGGAGGTAGGATTTTCCCATGTGCTCTGATCAATTGGAAGTGTTTACTCACTGCTGACCTTGCATTGTAAACAAACATAATCATGTATAATATACATACAAATGAAAAGCAGACACATGGAGACAACTTCATTAGAAAAATACTAGTTCGGCTATAACAAATGATATGAAATGGGGTTTAACGTCCTACTCTTCTGCACCTAACCCGGACTAATGGAAGACGGGCATACGCCATACACTGTGCTGTGAGGGAGGGAAATTTTGCCCGAGCAGCGGCGCTACGGCCTACTCTTATACCGAATTCCAACTGCCAAGGGATCTCTCACGTGCACGCCAATGTGTACACGGAACCTCGGTTTTCCTTCCCATCCGAACGACTAGACAACGGTCCTCATCGGGTCCCTCTATCCCACATCACTGACACGGGTGAACCACTTTAAATAGGGAAATTCTAGATTAGCAATAACAGGTTAAATTTTGTACTGTATGAACGGCCTTACGTTCTGCGTCACAGACAAGGCGAAAGCACGCAGGGGCAATAACACGCTTGTTTGGATAAATTGATGACATTAAGTTAAATCCAAATTTCAAACAAACCTTATCAATATTTGAATCAAAATATTAAAGTAAAGAAACACGGGCCAACAGGTCTTGGACACACCTTTACATAAAAGAGTGATTTGGTAGACTTTTGGTGAGGCTATCGGTTGAAACTACAGGATGAGACAAGCCCAAATGTTATGTTCCAGAGAAACGAAGCGAACTGTCATCAAACTTTTAATGAATCTAAGGCCGTGCCTGTTTCTTTCCCACCAAGAACTGTAAACTAACTCAGAAATAACTGCGTTGCCAATCAAAGTCTTCAAAGATAACTGGCCCCGTCGAAGACCAATGAATGGGGTGTGCACACCAGAATCGACGGAAAAATTTCAGAGAAGCGAGAGAAGTCTGCAATATATTTCATCCAGAATCTTGTTAGATTAACAATGGCATAACCTTCGAGTTATGGTCTGTCTTATAACTGTGTGCAGTTTTGAATTTCCAAAGACTGGAAGTCATAAATAAGACTTAAGAAGTAATGGCAAGTCTGCAGCCTACAACCATTACCACCGATAATAATACCACGCACCTGCAAGGTAACTCGAATCTATGTTATGTTGTCTATGTAGACTCGTGAAGAAACTGTTGATGCTGTGTATGTAGACTAGCGAAGAAACTTTTTTTGTGTTTTGGGAATATAGAAGAAACTGTTTATACAGGAAAAAGGTGTTTATTTTGTGTATGTATGAAGAAACTGTTTTCTCCCGATAAAGATAACACCTTCGGTGTGATCTTTGAAGTTATGACATGTTAAGTCTAGGCATAACGGATAGACTGTCCCCTCAAGCAGTTTTACACCTCAAGCCTAACTAAAAGTCAATGTTTTCAAGGGATACCTATTTTAAAATGCGTTTCAAACTCGTCAATAGATTGTTCACTGCATCTATTAGATGGAGCAATGAAAATTTAGAAAATATATATACAGTACATACATAAACCTGTTATTGCTAATCTAGAATTTCCCTACTAAAGTGGTTCACCCTTGTCAGTGATGCAGGATAGAAAGGCCTGACGAGGACAGCTGTCTAGTCGTTCGGGTGGGACGAAACTGAGGTCCCGTGTACACATTGGCGTGCACGTAAAAGATCCCTTGGTAGTTGGAATTCGATGTAAGAGTGGGTCGTAGCGCCGCTGAGCGGGCAAAATTTCCCCCATAACACAGTGTATGGCGTATGTCCGTCTTCCATTAGTCCGGGTTAGGTGCAGAAGAGCAGGACGTTAAACCTCATTCCATTTCATTCGTTATAGCCGAACCAGTATTTTTCTAATGAAGTTGTCTACATGTGTCTGTTTTTCATTTGTATGTCTTTATTAGTCCAGTTAGGAGCAGAAGAGTTGGACGTTAAACACCATTTCATTTCACTGTTCAAGTTCCATTTCACAGTCGAGTTCCTGGAACCATAAACCACCGCTTGACATCCATCCATATCACAGCTGAAAAACGGGTAAACTGTGACAATTAAACACATAGATAATATTTTACAAGCGTTTGCCATGCAAGATACGCCAACATTTTGCAAAAAGGGAAAGAGCGAGCTAAAAAAAAGTGTTTTTTGTTACAATCAGAGGCCAGGAAGATATGGTCCAATAAGCTTGAATATGGAAAGGAACTGCGATCTGCGGGTTATTAACAAACATTTCAAGTTTCATCAACCTTCAGATTACATACTTTTACACAATTTGCGTACAAAGAACGACCATTTTGTTTGGCAGTTCCATTTCAATTTTCCCGAACTCAATCATTAGGGTGTAACGGTGATATAGTCAAGGGGTTTTTGTTTAAATCGGATAATAATTCTGACCTCATTTTGCGTACAATCAGGAGACATAACCCATGAAGTTAACATCTGATACATGCCAATATCGAAAGAAAGCCAGATCTTAGGGAGAAACTTATTTCAAATTTCATCAAAATCGGTTAATAATTGTGACCTGTAGAGCGTCCACAGACAATTAATGTGGACGGACATGACTGACGACATTATACATCCACATGATTCAAAGACCACTATATTATGTAATTAAGCATATCACATGGAATTTAATTAGAATTATTTATAAAATTTAGAGATAATTTAGAAATAACTAAAGTTTGGTATTAATGCCTACCCCTGTATGTGTCCAATGACCAATACCCGTGGTAATCATCATCATATTGATCATTCGCTGCCTTAACATTGTTGTGGTCCTGTAAAATGTACAACAATTAAATATTTTGTTTATAACATCGGGCAGTATCTTGGCAAGACACATTTCAATAGCCAAAGACAAAATGAAATGAGGTTTAACGTCCTACTCTTTTGCACCTAACCTGGGCTAATGTTAGACGGGCATACACCATACGGCCTACTCTTATATCGAATTGTAACTGCCAAGGGATCTTTTACGTGCACTCCAATGTGTACACGGGACCTCGGTTTTTCGTCCCATCCGAACGACTAGGCAGCTGTCCTTGTCAGGCCCTCCTTCTGCATCACTGACAGGTGGAAATCATGCTGGAAAATCGAGATGAACTTCTCGGCCAATGCAGGGATCGAACACCCGACCTCCAGGCTAGCGAGCCAGCGCCTTATCCACTTAGCCACCGTGATCCCCAGCCAAAGACAAACTTGCTGTCGAGAGGAACTAGAGGTTGTAATCAACGAGTATGTTTGGTTTTTCAATGTTCTAAAATAAGGGACCGGAGGTGAATTATTAGACTTACACAATATGTAATATATTTGAACTCTAGTTAAGTGGAATGGAATGTTCTAACAATCGTGAAATTCCTATGAATAACGCTACATTTTGGTTCGTCGTGTTACACAATATACGACATTTAAACTTATGTTAAAAGATTGTTATTAAAGTAATAACACTTCACAAAATACTGATATTAATGCCTACCTCATCAATTGCATTACAATTGACTGTACAATGCTTGTACATTAATATCGCCATGTATAATATGTTGTGTGTCCTGCTCATCCACAACTATCACCGTCTTCATACGTCCACTACAAACATCCCCACGATCATTATTAATTTCCAGGCTGCATCTAAATCTTCAGTTTATCATAGAAACACGTTATACAAGATTATCTTTGCTGGACACTCAGGAGAAATTTGCAATATACGTTAAAAGCATTAAAAATCTAAGATAAACCAAACATCAGAATATATTAATTATAACACCCCTTACTTAGCAAGCAAATGCAAAATTGTGAAAAAAGTGCAGAAAAAAAAATAAAAAAAATTATTAGTTCCCTATACGAAATGTGGGGTTAGTTGATGCCATATCAATATATCCCAATTTAATAACTATCCATGTCTACAACTTTCAACCAAAATCTAATAATACAACATGGAAAACTTCACATGATATTTACAAACGAATCTGGTGCACAAGCCAGAATATAGACAGGCCCAGTATAAGATAAATAATAACGTGTGTGGATCTCTCTAACTTCTTGTCTCCTTTACCTGAATATAAAAAGCCAGGAATTGATATTAGATATGCACATTGATTGATAAATTCACTAGTGTTAAGGAATACATTTATGAATACGTCATTAACATTGGACTAGACTATTTATTTTCGGTTATTCAAATACTACAATGAATAAATGTTGCTTCATAAAATGAACAATTATGAGACTTATATACTGCGCATATGCTGTTGGTGATACAACGAAGACTTTTGCGCCATTTTGTAGGTTCAGTTAAATGTAAATAAAACAAGACTAACATATGGTGCAATTTTATCAAAATAATTCGCTTGTACATAGGTGTCCTGGGAGTGGGAAGAAACCGAAGGACTGAAAAGACGAACCGAAAAGACAACCCACTCGGTACCCTACTCCAATCCCTATCGGCTGGTAAATTCCTACCCTATCCCGCCCACGATGGCCGAAGTGTAGGCAAAATGGGTCATGGTGTTGAGGCGGGCAGGCAAGTCAACACTACAAAAGGAAACTACCACTCTGCGATTAATAAGCGAACATGCAATACATAAGCATGCAATATACAATTAAGCAATAGAAGGGTAAGTAAAGCTACTCACTCTAATCCAAGAATAATACACTTCTAAATCAGTGACACACAATGAACACTTAAAAATGCAATCGACTAAATAATCCTCTCGGGTTGATGATATCTAAATACTCTGTTCTGTTCAATGGTTGGGGAAAAGTGAGTGCGTAGATCAATCCCTGGCTTTTATGTGGAAAAACCGCCCCGAACGTGCAAAGACATCCCAAATAAACGTCATAAACAGGCTGGTCCATTTTATGTTTACAACAGTTCTGTCGACTTGGTTGATATACCAGCCTATCTGAATAAAATTTTAAAAAGAAAATTAAAGTTTACTAACTAACCTTTTTGAGAGGAGAGACATGTTAGAGTGGTTCATGCCCAAAATGTTTTACAACAAAGACTATTTCGGCATTATTTCAACATTATATGTTAAGAGCAACAGCAGGCAATTATTGTTGCCCATTGGCGCAGACGAGCGATTTTTTCTTTCAACGACCAGCGATTTCACTGTTGCCTGAAAGTTGCTCGAAAAAGTTGCCCGTCTGCGCCTGGCTTAATAAGTGTGTATGGTTGACAATTTTCTAAAATAAGGGACAACAGTAATATATTTGAACTCCAGGAAGAAGTGTAATGGAATCTTTTAACACAATCAGTTACCCTCAATAGTGAGGAAATTCCTATGAATAACCACTATTTCGGTTCATCGTATTACATTATACGACATTTTAGTTCTTAACTAAATCTTATAAATAATGTTTGAAAAGTTGTATTTCGGTAATAACACTTCAGAAAATACTGATATTAATGCCTACCTCATCAATTGTATTACATTTCACTGCACAACAATACCATGTATATTATGCTGCGTATCCTGCCCCATCAATGACCATCACCGTCTTTACTTCTCCTTTACAATCATATCCCCGAATAATTCGGTTTTCAATTTCTGTGCACTTTAAAATTCCAGACTGCATTTTAATCTCAGTTTATGTACTTTAACCGGCGCCGTAACTATTTTTAAAGAAGAAAATATATTTATGTTAGAGCTGGCTGTAAAATAGAATTGTTCCAAATTAGAAATCAATTTCTACAATCTATTTTCTGGACTCATAAAGAAAGAAAACATATTTTACTTTTATCTATTTTCTTCCCCCAAAAAATAATAATCTACCATGAATAACTCACCTGTATCCGTAAACTCTCTAGACCCCGCTATCAACAATTACATCTAAGCTTATCATAGAAACACGTTATACAAGATTATCTGTACTGAACACTCAAGAGAAATTTGCAATATACGTTAAAGGCATTAAAAATATAAGGTAAACCAAATATCAGAATACATTAAATATAGCACCCCTTACTTAGCAAATGCAAAATAGTGTAAAAAGTGAAAAACATGCAAAGAAAAAAAAAATTATATTAGTTGCCTAAAGGAGATGTGGGATTAGTTGATGCCATATTAATATATTCCAATATTTAATTACTCCCCATTTCTACAACTTTCAGCCAAAAAACCCAATAATACATCATGGAAAACTCTGGTGCACAAGCCAAGCTTATACAACATTGACTAGCCAGAATAAAGACAAACTCGGTCAAAAATCCTTTAGTGTAATCATGGAAAACTTATACAAACTAAGTTCATACAACACCAACAAACCAGAATATAAAGACTGGCCCAGTATAAGATAAATAATAACGTGTGTGGAACTCTCTAGGATACCATAAACTCCGTGTCTCCTTTATCTGTAAAATATCCATGAGTTGATATTAGATATGCACATCGATTGACAAATTCATTAACATTGAACCAGACCCGTCTCTTGGTCAGATTAGTTTAACATAGGATGGAAACTATGGTTTGTAAAACAAAGCTGTCACACTATTCATGTCCGGGTATCCAAATCCTACATTGAATAACTGCAAACTGATCCCGCAGTGAATATTAAACATATAATTATGAGACTAACACACTGCGCATATGCTGTTGGTGATACAAAGAATTCTTCTGCATTTTGTATAGGTTCAGTTTAAAGTAGCTAAGTCTCTTAACTCAATATCATCCAATGTTTTCTACATTGAAAACACGAATTTTTTGTCAATTTAAATCAACATTGATGTTGAAAAGATGGGCTTCTGATAACCAATATTTAAAGACAAAATGAACATGCAATATACAATTAAGCAATATAAGGGTAAGTAAAACCATCTACTCACTCTAATCCAAGTATAATACACTAAATCAGTGACAGACTATAAACACTTCTTTACAAATGCAATCGACTAAATAATCCTCTCGGGTTGATATCTAAATACTCTGTTCTGTTCTCTTCAATGGTTGGGGGAAAGTGAATGCGTAGATCAATCCCTGGCTCTTGTATAAAACAAACCGCACCGCACGTGCAAAGACATCCCAAATAAACGTCATAAACAGGCTGGTCCATTTTACGTAAACTTGTTAAAGGACAACATTGGTGTCAGTCATTATCACATCACTCTAAATCCAGTGGACGCCAGACGCATCCGGGTGCGTTAGATTGTAAACACACGAAGTATTAATCTGCCCATATAGTGTTTATTATTTAACACAGTCATTAAAAAGGGAACACAAAACGTTCCTTATATGGCATGGAATTATGACGCCGAGTGTTCAGTGTGAATGAGTAAACAGACTGTTCGATTGTGAACACATTTCGGTTTAAACATTAATAACAGAACGCATGACGTCGTTTTAGATGTTTTTAAGATAATATTTTATGAACACCTTACGTCATCCATTCATCGTCAAATTTTCTTTGAACACGCTATTCATAGAAAATTATTAAAACTGCCAACTTGCACGCAAACGTACCAGTAGACAGTTTTAATATTTGATTAAGAAAACCAGATAGTTTGGGTTTTTTTTTAAATAAAGGATTATTATTTATTTTTTATTTTTTTTACAAAAGGTAGCCCAATGCCGCTAATATATACGCCGTTGAGGTAGATATCAACAGAATATCCGCCAAACAATACCATTAAATCCTTTCGAATGTGATTTGCGAACATTCCGTTGAAAGTTGTGTTTGCTTGCCCTTATGAGCATGCGTTAAGAGTCACGTGTCCACTTTAAAAGACGACCTAGGACGCCATTGTGCGTATTTTGATATAAGAAATTAAACACATCTCCGAATCGATAATCAGTGTGCATTGGAGAATTTCGTGAACCATTTCAACCGTTACCGCTCTCTTTGGCCTTGGCGTGGCAAACTGAGTAGGGCGTCTGTAATTCAGTACTGAAGGCAATTTGTCTTTAGTTATGTATTTTAAGGTTATGAATATAGGAAAACGGACATCTGTATGTAGAAGCTTGGGGCTTAATTCCAAAACATCCTTTAAGAAACGGGAAAGCTGTGGGCTATAACTTAAAGGGACAATAACACTCTTGCTGGCTTGGCAGCTCCAGAAAATAAATAATAGTCTTATTCTAAGTACTAGGTGTTTAAGTGTTCTACCTGTTGTGTAAATTATCCATTACAACCTATTTTAATTGTCCAGAGGGTTCAAAAATATTTTAAAATCCAAGTCATATTTGAAAAGGTTTACGTTAGACTTTTCAAATCAATTAGTTGAATTTTTCCAATTTTTTAAATTAGGTGTGTTAAGATGGAATTTATATTATCAATTAATTGGAATATTGTAAAAATATACAATTTTTTGACAAGAATGAAGATTGGGACATATTATTCAGTTACAACAAGAGTGGTATTGGGGCTTTAATGTCATTGATTGTTCTAGTTATACGTCACGCTAGTTCTTTGTCGAACACCGCGTGTTTAGAAGAACACCACGCGTTCAGAAGAAGAACACCTCGCGTATAAATGTGTTCGGGGCTACATAATAGCCCTTCTTCAATATTCAATATTGTGGATGGTGATGCTTCGTATTGCATAAAAATGTATTGGGTTGAGTTCTTGGGATGAACGCTTTAAACATACATTATGCAAGAGCTAAATCTGCCTATTGCAAGTCTTCCTTTAGGCCTGAAATGTTTTTTTTAAACTATTAATTAAACATTAATTAACTTATCCAGGCCATATATAGTCAACTCTCGATGGCATCGGATTTCTCCGATATTAAATAGATTGGGACAGTTCAACCGTATTTTGATTTATACTAAAAATTGGAAGGGTGGGACTTAGCTTCGAACAACCAGTACTGTGGGTGAAATTATTTCACACGTCTTGCCAAACCTTCAAAGGCTAATATCTTGGCTTGCAATAGAGTAATTTGAATGAAATTTTCAAATTATTCATTTTACATTATCAACATTCGAACTATTATAGCAAGAATGGCTAGTTCTTTATCTAAATCTTACCTAATGTATCTTTACGTTACATGTTGTACATTAGTCTACTCTATTAGTTAAAAGCAAAACCTGATCCGATTGGTCAGATCAGATTTGGAATTTCACATTTGAAATTGGGTTTTTGGAATTAGCCTTCTGGGCTATCGTATTTTAATGCTTGTTTCGTTCTGTCAATAGCGTGGGGCCTACACTTATATCCACCCATCCGTACGACCTTGTCCGGCCTTCCGTCCTGCATCACTAACAATGGGAAACCACGTCGGAAAGTCCAAATCCCTGTATACTGTTTGTATGCTCAGCAGTCAGAGCTACTGTCGAAACATGTTTGCTTTGCAAGGTTATCTTTTGTTTTCTGAACATGAATATTTCCCTTGCGTTGCTGACAAGTAAATCGTTGTCTAGTAGTTCTGGTGCTTTTACAAACGACATCTGGTCAGTAGGAACCAGATCCGTAATACACGTACACTGTATACTAAGCCTTAACAGAAGGTGAGGCGGTCCAGTCAAATGTTCCTGCTGGCGTTGTCTCCCTTTAACAGATAGAGATAAATCTTATTATACGTTAACAACACCTATATAAATTATACAGGTAATATAAGTTAAATAACGTATCTGTAGATTATACAGGTACCACAGGTTAAATAACATACCTATATAGATTATAAAGGTACCATAGGTTAAATAATATACCTGTAGATTATTAAAGGTACCACAGGTTAAATAACATACCTATATAGATTATAAAGGTACCATAGGTTAAATAATATACCTGTAGATTATTAAAGGTACCATAGGTTAAATAATATACCTGTAGATTATTAAAGGTACCATAGGTTAGATAACATACCTGTAGATTATTAAAGGTACCATAGGTTAGATAACATACCTGTAGATTATTAAAGGTACCATAGGTTAAATAACATACCTGTAGATTATTAAAGGTTATTTGTACACTGATCTACAGTAAATATTCGCTTCACCGCCAATATCACTGGCATCGGGGCGGAGTATAATCATAAAGCCTATCATTGCGTCAGTAGGATCACGGGTTTCCTCCCACTGCTATGTTAGTCCCGAAATGACCTAGTTTGTGTCGAGTGGACGTTAAACCCCATCTCTCTCTCTCTCTCTCTCTCTCTCTCGCTCAGTACTATGTCGGACGTTACCTTAAAGGTTAATCATCTTGTACAGTGTTAAAAGAAGGTTTTTGGATTACCGCTGTGATGTGTTGGGTTATTTGAAGTATGTGCCGCTATAAGATTATTGTACATAGACTAGTGCGACTTTTAAACGGAAAGGTTAAATTTTATCCGTCAATTATTGTTATTGTAGTAAAAGCTAATATTATACCAAGGTTATTTGTTATAATATTCCATGTGATGGTTAATATAAAAGGCACCTACGTGTTTCTATTGAATAAAACAGCAATGTATTAAAAGGGAAGGTGTTAAATAATACAATTACAAAAGCTGCACATGATATCAGGGTTGATGTTGGGGCGTGGATTGGGACAATGGACAATCTATCTAAAAAGGTCTTTCATCTATTGCTATTATTTATTTATTTTTTCCACAACACTACAATCTAACCAACTTTTGAACCCGTTCGTTCCTTGGGGCATAACGTCGTCTTCCAGCTTGGATGATATCACAGAGAGAGGGTTATATTTATATGTCAGAAATTCGTCTTCTTAAACTGGATGTAACACCGAATCGTTCGAACAAAACCTTCCCCGTGTCAGCACAATGCGCGGTATACCATACAATTTGAATGACCATAGAGGACATGTCTCTTTATTTATGTGTGTTGGAGAGTGAGGTGTGCGTATGTGGGGTGGGGTGGTGGCACCAATTCGAATTGACTATGTTAAATGCTAAAACTGCCAATGCTATCTATTAGACACGTTTTGGACAACCTCACCCGGTGTCGGATTAACCATTTAGCAAAATAAACAAGTGCTTAGGACATTATTGTAACAGAGTGTCTGTTTCGTTAGATGCCAAAGTTAAGATTATTTGATTTAAAAATTAATTTAAAAATTCAATTTGTTATTTTTTATTATTATTTTTGTCTTGTCACATTGTTACCTGCTTTGTCGCCATGTAAAATTGTAAGCACGTGCTTGGTGGTTGTTTGTGGTTTACTATTGTGGTGTATATTTTAAATTACATATTATGGGGGCATCAAAATATTTTAAATGCTTAGGACCTCTGTGGGTCTTAATCCGATACTGTCTCCACCTAATTGTTTCTATATAGACGTCACTTAGTAGGACCGTGTTTCTGAAATATACAGCAGCTGACATTTACAGATTAAAATAAAACAAAAACAAAAAAACAGAGGAAGAATTAACTGAAAATACCAAACAGTTTTAACATGGGCGTTATATTGTTTGTTTATTTTTTTATACTGGGGAATAGAAATGGAGTTATTGCATAAATCGACACGAACGTTCAATAAAACTTCCGAATTCTTACATAAATTCCTTTCCACCGCATGTATCTGGTGAGAGACTTCATATATATTCTCCACGAAATAATACGTCTGTTTGTGTGTTTATAAAACCAAGGATTCCCCAGGATTATTGTTAGGAAGATATTTAGTAGGCGGATGTGTTTTATAGTAGCATAGGCGTACGGGCTCGATGACAGTTAGGGGGGGGGGGCAGAACCCGAAATGCCCGAAAAAAATTCTAGTGTACAGGAAGCGGCGCCGGTCTTCCCCGAGAGGCGAAGAAGCGGAGCGTACCATGTATGGACTCCCCTCCACCTCAAAAGAATATTTTGGAATATTTGACGGCCGCAAACGCGTTTTCCTGCTATTCCAGCTTTTAAAATCAATGTTTTATTAGATTTCGGGCACTTTATTTTGCCAAGTACAAGAAATAATTTTTTTTTTTTTGGGGGGGGGGGTGTCACTTTACCCGTCTACCCGAAAAGTCAGCTTGCCCGAAAGTTAGGGGGGCAGCTGCCCCCCCCCCCCTCCTGCCCCCTGGCTCGTACGCCTGTATAGTAGTTATAAAGTGTGTTTCGGTGGAGGTCACGTTGTCCCTTGTACATGTTGACGTGCACATAAAAGCATCCTTGACAGATGGTATTCGAAATAAGAGTAAGCCGTAGTTCCGCTGTCCGGCGAATGCAAGTCTTCATTAGCCTATATAGGCTAGGGGACAAAGCTTAAATGGCGAGATACCCCTACCCGAGGTAGAAGAATACACATTGGACATTTTCTGATAGAGTCACATGCCAAGAACTCAAAACTGGTTCTTGTGCAAATTTTTAACGAGGCCCAGTATATTTTTTTGTTTGCATTTTTACCAATGCCGCCAATGGTCAGGGTTTCTTTCACATTTATAATATTGGCGGGAGTAGGGATAAATTTTTGGCTCTCTTTCTTTGGTGCTGAATGAACTTGAAAATATTTTACTATCATCTGAAAGAGTAATGGATTACCAATGCATATTTTTGGTCAAAACATCAAAATGTGCATATATGATGTTCTAAATACTACAATGATATTCAAATGGGTAAATTTGACAAACACATTGGTTTTAAATATTATCATTTTATATAATGCCATTGCTGCACACGGCATAACATTTACGGTGACTGTATATGGAAAACCGTTAAAGCTACATTTTGTAAGATTACAGGGCTAATCCCGATAATTTTTTTGGGGAATAAAACTGCTCAATTTTGTGTCAAAGTCGCATAAAATCCTCTACCTAAGGGCAGAGAAACTAACTCAGTATTTGTGATACATTTTCAAATAACTTAAACCCGTCAATCTGCATCTGGAAACAAAACAAGTGTCCCGAGCTGTATTGTGTGGTGTCTACGTAAAACTAGGCTTCTTTTATAAAAAATTATGTGTAGGCAAAATTTACCTTTCGATATCAAGTACAGTACACGGGTCATTCACTATATACACCTCTCAATAAACAGGATTCGATTATCAGGTCATCAACGAAAAAATAGACCCAAATTCTTAAAAGGGTTACGTGTCCGGATAAGCAGTTTTGACGTTCACGTCCAAACGACTCAATATTTCAACCACCGTACTGTTTGTTCGAAGCTAAGTTTTGCTCCTCCATTTTTAAATTAAATCAAAATATGGCTGAGTCTTTCTAATCTATTTAATATAGCGAAATCTGATGCCATCGAGGGTTGATTACGGACTGGATCAGTTGATTGTTTGTTTATCTTTTGTGGCTTCACACCAATCGATCGAGTTTCAATCTAAACGATAATTGATTGATATTTGGCTGAAATAATAAGGAAATAAATCGGGACAGGAAAATCACGTCGGAAGTCACAGAGTTTAATTTAGATAACATTTCAGGCCTAAAGGAAGGCCTGCAATCGACAGATTTAGCTCTTGCATAACGTAGGTTAAAATAAAGCGTCGATGAATAGTAAGGCCTGGCGAATTAAGGACTTATTTCCTCGGAGGTGGGAAAGGGTTCGTCTCCATCCGCGTATCCTCAGGTGTGTAGCGAGTTGCGACCGACTCGGAGTTACTTTGGCTCGGTGGTAGTCATACGAAGAGTGCGCCTGTAATTGTAATTGGACTGTCTGTTCTGGTTGGCGCTGGAGCGAAAGTAGCCCATCGGCTGAGGAAAGACCCCACTCTGCCCCCACCCATGTTCAAAGCAAATGCCAAGGTTCTGCCATATAAACTGAAAAGCTGAGAGAACGTAGTGGGTTGCGAAGGTCGCGATATAAGCGTGGTAGCATCTCTATAAACGTTGTACACGCGTAGTACACGCGTGACAAAGACACTGCGAAAATTGTAACATTTGCAACGATGCCTTCATGGCGTCTTCACCTTAACGCGCACGTGTCGGTCTGAACCCCACCAAACGTCCTGGGTCCTTATGGCGTTGTTATGGCGATGTTACGATTATTCCACCACTGTTGCGCGATTGCATCACGACCTCATGGAGCTACCTATAAGCATATGGCGATGTTATGAGGTTCCCACTACGTGTATGGAGTTCTTAATACGACCATGGCGCGGTTACCAAGCTTGCATTACTCGACTATGGCGACCATTCTTTTCATGTACGACTTGCTTTGAAAACGGGCGATTCAAAGGTCATCTTGAAATTTCGAAAAAAAATCTAACGAGCTTAGTCACCGTGATCACGTGGTGGAAACGCACGTGTAGTCCAGAGAAGACGTGTGGTTGGGCGATGCGAGTCCGCGATGACCGCCGTTGCCAAGCTTATAGATCTCAATAGAAACGCCATAAGCGCCGAGAGATCATGACGAGCCCGCCGCGAGAATGTTGTATAAACGCACCGGTCGCAGTAAGAACGTGACTTTTTTAAGTTTGTAATTTTGGGACATTTTTCCGCGTTGTGTTCACGCTTGCCGACGACCTTGTCTGACGGGGGCATTAACGGCGACCCGCGACTTTCACAACACGAGAGTCGCCGTTAAGGTCGCCGAATGGAGGAGATTTAAATTCACGGAAACTGTATACTATATTTGTAAAGATTAAACCAACATAATGATTATTGTTATAAGTGATTGAAATATACTGAAAACAAAACGATTATTATATAACTTCAGGCTTAAAGATACATTATGGGAGATAAGATAAAGAGTTGGCAGTTCTCACTATAATAGTTAAAAACTAGATAGGGTAAAGGTAATTGGCTGAAAATTTCAGTCAAATGTATCCACTATGATCCGAAAACGAAACGGGTGAAATTTTGCCTAGCCTCGGTCATCATTACTAAAATCATTTGTATAAACAGCATAATCTCGATTATCCATTTGTCAAATTTAATTATCAATGGCCGTTAAGCAGCATATGGGTATCTAACCCAGTCAACATCGAAGGGTAGCCTAGATATCGAGGGTTTATTATGGTCTGGATAAGTTAATTAATGTCTAATTAATAATTAAGATAACATTTCAGGTCTAAAGAAAGACTTGTAATTGACAGATTTAGCTCTTGCATAATGTGGGGGGTTGGGATGGCCTAGTGGTCTAGAGTGCCGTGCTTCGACCTCTAGCTGGCCGGTCACCTCTGGCTTGCGGCTGTGGTTTCGAGCCCTGGTGTGAGCGTATGTGGCATGGAGATAGGGGCGCCTTCTCAACCTCGTGGGTTTCCTCCGGGCACTCCGGTTTCCTCCCACTGTTAAAGACCCCTACGCGCAAGCGAATTATTGAAATAAAATTAAACCATATGTTAGTCCCGAAATGACCTAGTTTGTGTTGAGTGGACGTTAAACCCCATTTCTCTCTCTCTCTTGCATAATGTATGTTTAACTTAGGGTATTTAAAGAGGCATTAAGGAAGGTTAGATAAAGAGTTGACAGTTCTCGTTATAATAGTTAAAAACTCCATAACGTAAATAGACGTAAATATTATTGCTCTACTCTGAGCCGAGCAATTAGCTTTAGAATTTTAGACTAGTCTCGATTATCATAACAAACGTCGGTTTAATGAAAAACAAAAGTCTCGATTATCCATTTCGATGGGGTTTTTTTTTCAAAAAATGTATTCCAATTATCTAAATATCGCAGGCTAGCGATGGCATCGAGTGTTGATTATGGTCTGGATAAGTTAATTAATGTCTAATTAAAAATCTATATAATAACTCAGGCCGAGAGAAAGACCTGCAATAGACAGATTTGACTTTTGCATATTGTATGTTTAAATCAGAAACGTTTAATTAATAAATAAATTACAATGACTTCATTTAATTATCGTTAAGACCTCTAAGGGTAAAGGAAATCCTGGTTTAGCCATATGGCAGGCAGCAAATTGAAAAAAAAAATAATGTGTAACGACATCAAAATTCTTAAAAATAAAATATCGAAATCCTTATTAAATGATCCCGAAAAATATTTTTGTCCAAAGTGCGTAGGCCCACTTTTTTATATTACATCCCAGCAAGGTCTGTTTCTTTAGTAACACTAATAATAATATTGTTAGAAATAAATTTGGGATCACATGGCTACGTGGGTTTCTTTAGTAACAATAATAATATTTTTTGAAATAAATTTGGGATCACGTGGATACGTGGGTAAGACGCTGGCTCGCAAGCCTTGAGCACGGGTGTTTGATTCCTGCATTGGTCGAGAAAGTTCGTCCACATTTTCCGGTGTGGGTTTCCCTTGTCAGTGAAGGGAGGCCTGACAACGGCAGCTGTGAGGTCGTTCGGATGGTACGAAAAATAGAGGTCCCGTGCACAGATTGGCGTGCATGTAAAGATCCCTTGGCAGTTGGAATTTGATATAAGAGTAGGCCGTAGCGCAGCTGCCTGGACAAAACTGGCGTTTCGGCAACTGGGAGCAACTGAAAGCAACTGTATGGAACTGAAAAAAGTCGACCTGAGCGCCTCTTACAACTAGTTGCAGTCAGTTGCAATCAGATGCAGTCAGTTGCACATGTTCAACTTTCTGCAACTCGTTGCAACTAGCGGCAACTAGTTGCAGTCGACATGAGCGTTCTTGCAACTGGCGTCAACTCGTTTCCATGGAAATAACATCACGTGATAAGAGACATGTGTTTTGTGACTTTATAAAGAGGCAAATGGAAGCGAACGAAGACACACATTTTTCAAAATGTTGATAATGTCGACAATAATATACTAATAGAATTGTAGTAAGACCGACCATGTCTTTGTGTTGCTTCTTTTAAGTTATTCGCCATTTTGTTGATCACGTGATGAATAAATTAACAGGCACGTGTTAAGTGTGATCGCTATCAGTTCCGAGTCGACATAAGAGCTGTTACAACCCCTATTGTAATATCAACCCCTATTGTAATAAATGTAATAATTGTAATAAAATTTCAATTAACCCCTATTGTAATATCAACCCCTATTGTAATAAATGTAATAATTGTAATAAAATTTCAATCAACCCCTATTGTTATATCAACCCCTATTGTAATTAATGTATTTTACCATACAAAATAATCGACATCTCAAGTCTATGGATTTTGATAACCGTTTGAATATCAATATATAGGAGTAATCGTATGCGTTTATACTGCATATGGTATTTCAAAACAGCACAACCGAAAACATCATTAAAAGCCGTTAACGAGTTTGGAGAAATTATTAAAAAGGAATGTCAATATTGTTACAATAGGGGTTGATATTACAACAGGGGTTACATGGCATAACCCCTATTGTAATAAAATTTCAGTCAACCCCTTTTGTAATAATTGTAATAAATTTGTTTTGCCATACCAATAAAATCGACACCTAACTTTAAAAGTGTATGGATTTGGATCACCATTTCCGTAAGGTTTTCTCTCTGAAATATCTGTCGTCTGATTAAATTATATGATATGCAGACGGAGAAGATGTTCAAAATCCCAAGAAACAGAATTTTCAGGGAACATACTTGGCGTTAAATTAGATATCATTGGTTACAACAGAGGTTGATATTCCATTTTAATAATTCTCCAAATAGCCTTGTTTTGGTGGGGGGGGGGGGGGGGTTGTTTCATAATATTCTATACAGCATAAGGGCATACCTGTACACTTATTTCGGGACTAACATATTATTTTTTTATTTCAATAAAATAACCCTTTAGCAGTGGGAGGAAAATGGAAAAGCCAGAGAAAACCCACAAGTTTGGACGGGCGACCCCACTCCTTGTCATGTACAACCGAAGATTCGAAACCAAGCCAGTTGACCCAATTACAGGCTCTATGATACAGCGCACACGTGCTAACCATTCGGCCATCCATCCCCACCCCGCCCCCCATATCCACTCGTAAATGGTGATCAAAATCAATGGAGATAACTCTTAAATATTGATACGGACATGGTGATCAAAATCCATACACTTTTAAAGATAGGTGTCGATTTTATTGGCCTGGCAAAACACATTTATTACAATAGGGGTTGACAGAAATTTTATTACAATAGGGTTTATAACGCGTAACCCCTATTGTAATATCAACCCCTATTGTAATAAATGAATCTAACTGTAGAGGGGAAATTTAAAAAGGCGATCAGGAGGATTATTTCATCTGACAGGGAAAAAGAAGTTCAAAATCCTTAGACGACAGATATTTCAGAGAACATACTTTACGTCTATTTAAATATCATTAATACCAATTGCCGTTTGACATTCCAGACGGTTTCAAAACATGTTTTCGGTGGTGCTGTTACATTATACGGTATAAAGACATACCATTTTGTTATATATTGATCGAAATCCATACACATTTTAAGTTAGGTGTCCATTTTATTGGCACGGCAAAATACATTTATTACAATTATTACAATAGGGGTTGACAGATATTTTATTACAATAGGGGCTGTATCGTGTAACCCCTATTGTCATATCAACGACTATTGTAATAAATGTTCCTACCTGTAAATGAGAATATTAAAAAATGCAATTAGATGGATTATTTTATTTTATTTGCATACGGAACACATATTCAAAATCCCCAGATGACCGATCTTTCCGGGAACATACTTGGCGTTTAATTAGATATCATTGGTTACATCACAGGTTGATATTCCATTTGAATAATTCTCCAAACGAAATATCTGTCGGCTAAGGATTTTGAACATCTTTTCCGTGTGCAAATCAGATAAAATAATCCCCCATGATAGCATTTTTTAAATTCACCTATACAGTTAGACTCATTTATTACAATAGGGGTTGATATTACAATAGGGGTTACATGGTATAACCCCTATTGTAATAAAATTTCTATCAACCCCTATTGTAATAATTGTAATAAATGTGTTTTGCCATACCCAAAAATAGACACAAAACTTTAAAAGTGTATAGATTTTGATCGCCATGTCCGTATCAATATTTAAGAGTTTAAGGTATGCGCTAATACTGTATAGAATATTATGAAACAAAACCACACAAAACATGTCTCAACGCCGTTTGGAGAAATGAAATATCAACCTGTATTGTAACCAATGATATATAATGAAACGCCAAGTATGTTCCCGGAAGGATCGATAGCCTGGGGATTTTGAATATCTGCTCCGTATGCAAATCAGATAAAATAATCCATACCGTTAGGGACATTTATTACAATAGGGGTTGATATTACAATAGGGGTAACACGATACAACCCCTACTGTAATAAACTTCCTATCAATAATTGTTATAAATGTGTTTTGCCATACCAATAAATTCGACACAAAACTTTAAAAGTGTATGGATTTTGATCGCCATGTCCGTAGCAATATTTAAGAGTTAAGGTATGCGCTAATACTGTATAGAAAATTATGAAAAAATCAACCAAAAACATGTCTCAAGGCCGTTTGGAGAATTATTTAGATGGAATATCAACCTGTATTGTAACCAATGATATATAATGAAACGCCAGGTATGTTCCCGAAAAGATCGATAGCCTGGGGATTTTGAATATCTGTTCCGTATGCAAATCAGATAAAATAATCCATATGATTGCATTTTTAATAGTCTCCTTTACAGTTAGGAAAATTTATTACAATAGGGGTTGATATTACAATAGGGGTTACACGATACAACCCCTATTGTAATAAAATTTCTGTCAACCCCTATTGTAATAAAATTTCTGTCAACCCCTATTGTAATAAATGTATTTTGTCATGCCTATAAAATCGACACCTAACTTAAAATGTGTATGGATTTTGATCACCATTTCCGTATCAATATATAATATAATAGTATGTCTTGATACCGTATATGTAATAACACCATCGAAAACATGTTTTGAAACCATCTGGAATGTCAAACCCTATTGCAATCAATGATATTTAAGTAAACGTAAAAGTGTGTTCTCTGAAAACCCTGTCATCTGAGGATTTTGAACATCTTTTCCGTGTGCGTATCAGATAAAATAATCCTCCTGTTAGCATTTTTAAAATCCTTATCTACACTAAGACAAATTTATTACAATAGGGGTTGATATTACAATAGGGGTTAGGCGTTATAACCCCTATTGCAATATAAATTCTGTCAACCCCTATTGTAATAATTGTAATACATCTGTTTTTCCATACCAATAAAATCGACAACACAACCAAAAACATGTTTTAAAAAACCGTTTGGGGAATAGAATGTCAACCCCTATTGATAAAATAAAATAACCCTCCTGATCGCATTTTAAAATTTCTCCTCTACAATTAGACTCATTTATTACAATAGGGGTTGATATTACAATAGGGGTTACACGTTATAACCCCTATTGTAATAAAATTACTGTCAACCCCTATTGTAATAATTGTAATACATGTGTTTTGCCCCACCAATAAAATCGACACCTAACTTTAAAAGTCTTTGGATTTTGATCACCATGTCCGTATGGATAGGGGTGGGGGGGTGTTGGATGGGCGAATGGTGAGCACGTGCGTGCTGTATCATAGAGCCTGTAATTGGGTCAACTGGCGTGGTTTTGAATCCCCGGTTGTACGTGACAAGGAGTGGGGTCGCCCGTCCAGCCTCGTGGGTTTTCTCTGGCTTTTCCAGTTTCCTCCCACTGCTTAAGACCCCTAGGCGCGAGCGAATTATTGACATAAAATTTAAAAATATGTTAGTCCCGAAATAAAGGTACAGATATGCCCTTATACTGTATAGAATATTATGAAACAAAACCACCAAAACATGTCCCAAGGTTATTTGGAGGATTATTAAATGGAATATCAACCTATGATACCTAATTTAACGCCAAGTATGTTCCCTCAAGATTCTGTCTTCTTGGGATTTTGAACATCTTCTCCGTCTGCATATCAGATAACATAATCAGAGGACATATATTTCAGAGAACAAACCTTACGGAAATGGTGATCCAAATTCATAACGTTAGGTGTCGATTTTATTGGTATGGCATAACAAATTTATTACAATTATTACAATAGGGGTTGACTGGAATTTTATTACAATAGGGGTTATACCATGTAACCCCTGTTGTAATATCAACCCCTATTGTAATCAATGTGTCTAAGGATTTAGAAAAGGCTATCAGGAAGATTATTTTTTATCTGATATGCACACGGAAAAGATGTTCAAAATCCTTAGACGACAGGTTTTTCAGAGAACATACTTTACGTTCATTTAAATATCATTGATAACAATAGTGAGTGACATCCCTTTTCAATAATTTCTCCAAACTCGTTAACGGCTTTTAATGACGTTTTCGGTTGTGCTGTTTTGAAATACCCTATGCAGTATAAAAGCATACGATTACTCCTATATATTGATATTCAAACGGTTATCAAAATCAATAGACTTTAGATGTCGATTTTTTGTATGGTAAAATACATTAATTACATTTATTACAATAGGGGTTGATATTACAATAGGGGTTAATTGAAATTTTATTACAATTATTACATTTATTACAATAGGGGTTGTTATTACAATAGGGGTTGTAACAAAGCGCTCCGAATTCAGTTTCTCCCAGTTGTCCTCAGTTGCTGATATGATCGACATAAGCAATCTTGCAACTCACTGCAACTAGTTGCTTTGGGTTGCAAAGTCGACATAAGCCCCGCTTTATATACCACCGTATTACATTCTTTTTAATCAAGAGCACTACATCTGGAAATCAGTAAGTCCGTTATTAAATGCGTACAAATATGTATTTGACGTGTATATGTGTAGTGGGCAATATAGTTTATATCGTAGATCAACAACGCGAGGTTCAAGGGGTTCGCAGATCTGGGGCTCAAATTGGTTCGCAGTATCTAAATTAATATTTTTCATAAATGTAGTCTTAATATTAATACAAATTATTGAGCACTTTGTCATATTCAATAACACATACTGTAACACTAGTAGCATTCATAACAGAACATAATAAGTTTATTTACTACTTAAACATAGAACAGGAACATAAATTAAACCAGAACATAAACAGGATATAAACTATAACAGGAAACAATAACGTTTTCCCGGAGAATGGCAACATATAGATGTAAAGAATTTCTAACAGGGTTTTCAGTCAAAAAATAGTTTTAAAAATACCATTCAAGGTGTTGTCAAACAGATGATGAAGCGAAATACATACCAACAAAGGTGTTTTATAACTGAGGCGCTGGAGGCGCCAGCCTCCTCGAAAAAGAAAATCAAAGAAGTTTAAAAAATAAAACGGGAGAAAAATGCTAAAACCGATGAGAAAAATGAATATGTAGTTAGGGGGCCCTAAAGGCAGACAAAAGGGCCCAACTTCTGACAAGACAAAAGGGCCCCTCTAGCCAAGTGAAGGGGCGTCCGAGTCAATCGTTTTCTATACACTGTTGCTGTCGAATCCACTACTGAATGAGAATGCAGTCATTGCATTCGCATGAAAATCATCAGTCAAGAAATCACCATTCTCAGGCTTCAGACGAGTATCGAATTAGGCCCTCATATTAAACCGGCCTCGGGGAGGGGGGGATTTGCACTGGAGGATATGTCAGAATGCCTCGTGATAGAGGGCCCTCAAAATAGTATAGCCTCCGCCATGATAAACCTTAAAACGCCCCTGCATACCAATGGTACATTTTACTTCTTTTGCTCGACATAATCTACGCATGTTTATATTTCTTGTTGGTTGTAGGCCGAAGCTATGGTAGGCAGACTGTCGCCAGGTGATGTCCACCGCCAACTTAACTTGTTCTGTTTATAATTCGATAGAATACAAGCAGGGAGGATAATTATTGTGATTTTCTTTTCTAAATTAAATGTTAAATAATCAATTTTAGTACACATTATTAGCGTGGATTAGGCGATGGGAAATTTGATATCTCCAGAAAAATTCAAATCGCGCATTTTTACTTTAAAAGAAATAAATTATGACATATACAGTGTATATTAGCTTTAATCAGTAGAGCATACTGGGGAATAAATCTAAAGTAGCCAAGTCTCTAACTCTATGTCGTCCAAAGTCTTCGGCATTCAAAACACGAATTATTTGTCAATTTAAATCAACACTGTTGTCATTTTACCGGGAAAAGATGGGCTTTTGATATCCGATATTTAAAACAAAATAAACATTTTACCATTGGTACACGAATCGTGTACCATATTGCGTTTCAGCCAGAGTTCTAGCAAAAGACTCGAGGAACGAGGCTAGAAACATTGCACCAAATCAAATGGCGTATGTTGACTGGAATAATTAACCAGACACTCGAAATAGCATTTATCCCAAAATGATATTGCGTGTGGTATTTGCGATTTTTTCATTGACATTAAAGAGTGTGCTGGAGAAAAACACAAAATAAACTTATCTGATGCTTTACAGTTGCTATGGAAACCAAGGAAATAACTATTATAGGCCGTTTGAAAACCGCCCAAGAACTAATTTTATAATGTTCAAAGGCGGATTCAATTTTCGACAGTGCCCTTTTTTACTACTGAAAGTGCCTTTCAACTGGCTTTGCTCGATTTTGAGGCTCTTTTTCAACGATTTGCGAACGTTTAGACGAAAATATCAGCCAAATAGCTCTTGGAATGGCTACAGATGCAAGGAAATGACGGATAATTTTCTTGGGGTCCCCCCCCCTCTCAGCGGCGTGTCCAGTCTCCGCGGTCAGTGCCCTTATTTTGCGGCGCCCCCCCCCCTTTTAAAAATTCCTAGATCCGCCCCTGATGTTGATAAAATTACCTTTTCAACCACACCAAATAACCTTTGTTCTACCATAGGTAGGGGTATCGGAAACAATATGGACTTTTATTTACCGCTAGCCTAATAGTAGATATGGAACAGTTGGACATTCAACCCTGTTTGATATCGTTTTAATTTGTATATGTGTGGACAAGTTAAAATCATTCAACTTTGATGTTGGGATAGGAATCATAGGATACAATGTAATGGTACACCAATTACAATTAAATGGAATATATTTATATCCTGATAATAAGCTTTCATGTATCTTTAATTTCACTCATTTATAAAATATAGAAGATACATTCCTCGTCGTTTTCTAGTTTCTATAACCCTTTCTCGTCACTGGCATATTGAAGCAGATTGAAGGTAAGTTGACTCTCTGTTTATTGTGTTAAAATTCATTAAGGCTTTGATAAAATATGCAAATCATCTACAGAATATTTGACGGCTGCAAACACGTTTTCCTGCTATTTCAACCCGTGAACAAAGCAACTTCAAAGTGGTCTAATAGAGCCGAATTAAGGTGGCTGACTCGAATTTCAATGAATCGTTTACAGTCCACGAAGACGAGAAAATTTTTGAAAATGTAACTGCTGCAAACGCGCCTTCCTGCTATTCCAGCCTGTGAATAAAGCAGCTTCAATTTGGTCCAATTAAGCCTACCTGATGACCCGAATTCCAAACAACCAATCAATCGTCGAGGGGGATGGGAGCCTTACCCTCCCGGAGAAAAGTATACAATGATTTTTTAACCGAAATCCCACTCCGAATTCCAACCATTCAATCAGACTGTTGCAGCTGCATTCACAAATACTAATCGATGCCCGAAAAATATCGCACAAAGTAGAGTGATTACAAACAAAATATTTTAATCCATAGTCAACTCAATACAAATTCGTGGTATTCAATTAAAAAAAGAGTAAAATTAGTGTTTTATTAGGGACGTTAGGGAAGCAAAACTAGAAATGCCCGAAAAAAATTCAGGTTTACAGACAGCGGTGTCCGTTTTTTTTTATAGAGGCGAAGAAGAAGCGGAGCTGACCTTGTATAGCCCCCACCCCCAAGAAAATTTTGGAATATTTGGTGGCCGCAAACGCGTTTTACTGTTATTCAAGCCCGTAAAATTAGTGTTTTATTAGATTTCGAGCACTTTATTTTTCCAAGTAGATGAAAAAATTTGTTTTCTCACTTTACCTGTCTGCCCGAAAAGTCGGCTTGCCCGAAAGTTAGGGGGGCAGCTCCCCCCCCCCGGCTCGTACGCCTATGTCTCTCTCTCCCCCTCTCTCTCTCTCTCTGTCTCTCGGTGGAAATGCTGCTATCTGGACAAATCTCAGTCATAGCACTGCATTTAAAACAAATTATGTTAGTATTGTTGTAGTACATATTTTGATATACATGTATTTACTTATCTTAATTGATTAATTGCTTTAAAGTGGATAAGTTAATCTTTACTCCGAACCCTGATCGTTCTAATCTGGACGCACTGTCTTATCTATTTACCTTTTCTACACAGCAATCTTAAAATAATTTAATATTACTTAACATGCATCTTAGTCATTGATTTAGTATGTACCTATATTTGAGTTACGTCTCAGTAATGTAAATATGTTAATTTATATCACATTTTGTATTATATGTTTAACCCTTATCATGTATATGTTCAAATATTTCTAGTTTAATTATTATTAAGATATTAAAGGAGCTAAGTCTCTAACTCAGTATCATCCAATATCTTTAACATTGAAAACACGAATTATTTGTCAATTTAAATCAACATTGATGCTGTGGTCTTACCTGGAAAAGATGGGCTTATGATATCCAATATTTAAGACAAAATAAACATTTTACCATTGATACACGAATCGTGTACCACAATTCGTTTCAGTCCCAGTTCTGGCAAGAGATTCGTGGAACGAGGCTAGAAACATTGCACCAAATCAAACGGCATATGGATACTGGAATAACCAGACACTCGAAATAGTCACTCGATTGACACTGCTGGCTTATTTCGCTGAACATTACTGATTTGAAATTAGAGTAAAAACGGAAACCATTGAATGTAAATCGGTTAAGATACATTCATATTACAGTATTTAATGCGTTGCAACCCACTTGTGTCAAATTCTATGTCCTAAATGTTAGCGATTTAGCTCCTTTAAGTTGGCGATAACGACTGGGTATAAATATAAGAGACGAAATACGGACTATTATGTTCATTCGTTAATAAACCCAGATCGACGTCAAATAATTAGTACTTATGTTTCTTATAGATTAAAGCTCCTTGAATAACAATTATTGTGTGAGCGCTGTGTGCTTCGAAGTATTAGAGCTACGCACCCCCAGCATAAGAAATCCTAAAATACGTCAAGCTAACACAAAGGAGCACGCTCGCAGTATGTCATAACACTCATACCATAGTCAGTTAATTTATTTTCTATGTGTTGTTGTGGGGTATTGATTCAGGGGAAATCATTTTCCTAAAATTCCAACGTAAAAACCGCCACGGTCATTTTCGTTTCTAATTCTTAAAAAAGATGTCGTCACTTATAACCCGAGTGCAGTTACCAATCAATATTGAAAATAAAAGTAGACCTCATCTATCACTAGCCAGATCAGTCTTCTATTTAAATGTATATAAAAGATTTAATTTCCATGAATATGATAAAATGAAAGTAGACTGAATGTCTTTAAATATGACTATATGTGTTCGAATAATCTAGTTCGACAAGCTGCTATAGACTGGTATGTTATTACACTATTTATTATAACCTTTGTGTCTTCAGCTTACGCTGATAAGCGGTTTACATATAATTTAAATGCGGTACTTTAAGTCAAATGAAATGTGGCGAACCATTCCTTTCTGGGGAAAAAGTCTTACTTCGAATTCCATCCGTCAAGCGTTATGGTTTTGTGTCCCACACTGTTAGAAAATTATGTAAAATTACAGAAGTACAAGTAGTTTTTATACCCTAATTTTCGGTATAATCTCCACAATATAGTAGTTTTTCCAAGTGTGGCGTATTTTTACGGAGTTTCGTGTATGTTAACAAAGTTTCGTGTCTTTCTTTTTTTTTACGATAAACGGTGATGAAATCAAAAACACATTCAGAATCGACAAAAATACATTCGTACGTATGTAATATTTACAAACTGAACCGTAAATAAATAAGCAAGCAAGCATGTAATTTTACAGATCTTGCGTTCAGTCACATTTTTTTTCTTCTATTTTTGTAAATTTACTTTTAGGTTAGAAATATAATAGTTAAAAACTAGATAAGGTAATGTGAATATGCTGAAAATCTGTTAAATTGCTCCACTCTGAATCCAGATATTAGCGATTGAATCGTAGACCTAGCCTCGGCCATCATTATTAAAGTCTGTACAATAGAAAAATTAAACAAAACATGTCTTGATTGTTCAGTTCTTGAATTTAATCACCAATAGGCGTTGATTATGGTCTTTTCATGTTAATAAATCTCTAATTCATAGTTTATATAACATATCAGGTCTAAAGAAAGACCTGCAATGGGCAGATTTACCTTTTGCATAATGTATATTTAACGTGTTTATTGTCCCTTATTAACATGCAATCTTACAGATTTTACGTTTAGTCACATTATTTGTAAACTGTCACGTTAAAAACATGAGTAAAATAACAGTAATTAAAGTATTTGTTTTTACCATAAAATGTTCGAAATACATGTATTTACCAAAATGTTCGGAATATTTACCAAAATGTTCGGAATATTTACCAAGATGTTCGGAATATTTACCAAAATGTTCGGAATATTTACCAAAATGTTCGGAATATTTACCAAAATGTTCGGATTATTTACCAAAATGTTCGGAATATTTTAATGTTCGGAATATTTACTAAAATGATGTATATTTACCAAGTTTCATTCTTCCTTACAATAAACTTTGATGAAAAGGCACATTAAAACCCGGTAAAATACATGCGTACATAATTATGTAGTATTCCAATATTGAACAGAAAATAGCAAAGCGAGAACGTAATTTTACACATTTACGTTTATTCACATTTTTTTTTTTTTTTTTTTTTTGTAAATTTACTTATTGGTAAATGTACTGTCTCTTATTTTATTTTAGTATTCCATAGCAACGAACCATTCCTGATAACTATCTTCTAATAGTATTAATTCTAATTTATCAACCATAATATGGACAATCACATTTTGTGAAATTTGGTATACTGCATGTTATGTATATCTAATTTCCTTTATTTATACGATCTATAACGTGTATTATTTTTATCAGATTGTAAGTATGTTCATAAAAAAGTATTAAAAAAAAATGTTTTGATATTCCGGCCATATGTTGTATTAAGCTTGAAGACGCTTAATTAAACCGATTGGCCAGTGTAAGCTGGACTTGTCTTTAAAGCAGTTCCAATGCGTGGCTTACAGGATAAGTCATAATATGACCTTGGTACGCAACAACAAGCGAAGTTTTAAATGCCATTTATTCAGTTGAGATTTTTACGGGAGAAATTGTTAATAACCTAAAGTGAGGGGGGGGGGCATTGTGTTTTAGTTAACATTTGTTTGTAATTCTTCAGTTATTGCTTTCAGATAAATTTACATTTGAAAGTTAAAAAACAAACTCATATATAGTCATAGTTATTTTCCATTTACCGTTTTCAGGTAATATAAAGTTACACACAAAGTCAAATAACAGAAACTATGTAATTTTACAGCTGAATGTTTATTTACAGTAAGTTTACTGGCAACTATAGCTGTCACTAATTTTCGTGTAAATTTACCAGATATTTTCTAACAGTGCATCAGATACGACGAGGCTGGCAATGGAGATCACGCCGCGCAGTGTCCTATGAAGGAACATTTGCCAGCATGACAATTGAATACCAATTGAATACATTTGCCAGCATGACAATTGAATACCAAGTGCGTCCTGGTACGGCCGGTACCATTGAAAAGGGGCGCTTCAATTCATGGATCTGCCCCCTGACTTCATCATGTAACTGGGTTCATTTCGTAGATATTGTTTCTGTTTTTGTTTCTCCTATACGTTGTTTAAGCTCGAAGTTAGTGTAATGGATTCAACAAATGTTAACATGTTCTTGACCGTATGAAAGCACTTGTGAAGTTGGTTATTTTTTCTATTTATTCTTCTGTTTACTGTGTAATTAAGGTTTGTGTCGGAATATTGATACGGTATCGTGATCATATTATAACCGTTACATACGAATGAACAATATCAACACCTATTTTAATGGAAAGATTACCCTGTGTATCATTGAAGTAGCTGGCTTCAATCAGTCGCCCTGTTGATACAACAATCGTCAATAGTATATGACGTAATGCGCCAAAGTGGCAATATGTCACGCATGTTGTTCTTTAATTTTAACAACAGCTTATAGACATTTCTTTATACATTTGGAGATTACGCCCCCCCCCCTCCATACAAACAATAATCTAGATCCATTACACAAGAAAATAAACAAACATCGCTTCATTTAAAAAAAGAATACGTTATTTTTCTTCCAAATACTCAACAAAGAATGTCATAAAATGGAATAAAAAATAGCAATAGCTTTTTGTAGACACAGACTATTACGTAAAGAAGTTTATTTTGTCATTCTTTTGTTGTAATAGTCAAATTCAAACAGACAATATGGTATTCAATAGGGTATTCAAACAGACAATATCATATTCAAGCAGTCGATGTCGATGTCGGAGATGGCTTAGAAAGTTAGGCCCTACTATTGATTTCTCCGGTCCGGCGTGGTTTGTCAAAGAACAGTGTCTAGTCGTCCGGATGCGACGAAAACCCGGGGTCACGGTGCACACATAGACATGTGTGTAGAATAAGTCTTGTCAGGTGGAATTTAAAACAAGAGTATAGGCCTATATGTCGTAACCCTCATAGCACACAAGATGCATGACTTGCGCCGGTCTTCATATTGACGAAAAAAATTAAAAAAAGTTTGAAGTTAAACCCCATTTCATTGGTTAAGAAATTTATATATTGCTTTTATTGCTTTCTATTTCACGCCCAGCAGCACGAAATTCATATTGGGCTGAATTAGTGTCTGGGGGTTTGCAAAAAGTTGTGTGTGTTGGGAGAGGGTGGGTGGGGTGGGGTATCCTTCACCTCTTAAGGCGCTGGTAGTGGGTCGGTTGTAAGGGCACCCTTTCGCCATTGGGTACCTGGTTCGTTTGCCCTGATCCAATCTTCCTTATATCACTCATGTGGAGTTTATGGGGCGACTCCACAGGTGCGGGTCCAAGGGGGACATCAGTAGTAGCAAATATCACCTCCTAAAAAAAATCTACCGCCCCTGAAATATGGCGCCCCTGAAAATTGACTCTTAGATATCATCAGAGTGGCTTCGGCAGCATTATTTTTCAAAATTTTCGCCGCCCCCCCCCCCACTATAAGCGAAGTGCCCCTCTTATCACCCCTTTCTAGGTACGCGCCTGCGCCACCACGTGCGCAGTAACTTGGGCATTATATTTGCGCCCCGCCACTCTGCTGCACCCCTACTTTTAAAATCCTCATTCGGCCCTGACACAATATGTTTATGTGAATATTACTTTCGGTTTGTTGGAGAATTTGCATTCAAAACAATTCCTGGAATTGAAAGAAACTAACACCCGGATTAGAATTCTTATTGACTCATAATTAATGACAACAACTTAACCGAAATATTAAACCACGCCCTTAATTCTTATAAAGCGCGCTGATTAGCTAATGTATTGATAACATGAAACTATACCGGGAATTTGAGAAAAGCGCGAGCCATAACGGCGTGTGTTGACTGGTGATAAAACAGTTTGGAGAGACAATATTATTTGAGACTGAAAGAAGTCGATCATATCTTCGTTAAAACATAGAGTTATACAACGAGGTAAGTTATTTATAACATGCATGTGCGTCACACATGGGGGGGAGGTCTGGGGGCGGGGGTCGTCCACCCACACACCCCCAATTGTTTTCCTGTGGGGGGAGGGGGGGGGGGGGGTCTGAATATACTTGGACCCCCCAAAAATTTGGCAAAGTAAAGTGCCCAAAATCTCATAAAACACTAATTTTAGGACTGGAATAGCAGTAAAACGCGTTTGCGGCCATCAAATATTCCAAAATTTTCTTGGGAGGTCTATACAAGGTCAGCTCCGCTTCTTCGCCCCGTGAAGAAAACTGGCCGCAGCCCGTAAACCTGCTTTGGGCATTTCTAGTTTTGCTTCTCTAACTGTCATCGAGTCCTAATAAAACACTAATTTCACTTTTCTTTTAATTGAATACCACGAATTTGTACTGAGTTGACTTTTGATTAAAACATTTTGTCTGGGGCCACTCTACTTTGTGAATGCAGCTGCAACATTGTGATTGAATGGAATTCAGAGTAGGATTTCGTTTACAGAACCATTGGATACTTTTGGACTTGCTCACACAGGCTATAGAATAGCAGAAACGCATTTGCGGTGGTTAAATTTTCAAGATTTTCTCCGGAAGGGTGAGGCTCCCAGAGCCCGAGACGATTGATTGGTTGTTTGGAATTCTGGACAGCCATGTAAGCTATATTGGACCAAATTGAAGTTGCTGTGGGTGTAAACGATTGATTGGAATTAGGCTATATTAGACAACTTTGAAATTGCTTTGTTCATGGGCCGAAATAGCAGGAAAAAGTGTTTGCAGCCGTTCAATATTCCAAAGTTTTCTTAGGTGGGGGTAAGCCACGCTTCTTCGCCCCTCGGGGAAGACCGGTGCCGCTGTCTGTAAACATGATAAACGTTGTATTGGTGTGATATTTTAGTTTAACCCCGTAAATTATGTCAAACAATGTTTACAGAATACTGAGACTTTAAACAAAATTTATGGGGGTACCCGCCCCCCTCCCAAGTCGCGCCCCCCCCCCAATATATATTTCACGGCTACGCCCCTGGCATGGGCGTCACACATGGGGGGGGGGGTCTGAATATACTTGGACCCCCTAAAATTTGGCAAAGTAAAGTGCCCGAAATCTAATAAAACACTAATTTTAGGACTGGAATAGCAGTAAAACGCGTTTGCGGCCATCAAATATTCCAAAATTTTCTTGAGGAGTCGAAGAAAACTGGCCGCAGCCCGTAAACCTGCTTCGGGCATTTCTAGTTTTTCTACCCTAACTGTCATCGAGTCCTAATAAAACACTTATTTCACTTTTCTTTTAATTGAATACCACGAATTTGTACATTTTGTCTGGGGCCACTCTACTTTGTGAATGCAACTGCAACAGTGTGATTGGATGGTTGGAATTCAGAGTGGGATTTCGGTTACAGAACCATTGGATACTTTTGGACTTGCTCACACAGGCTAGATTAGCAGAAAACGCATTTGCGGTGGTTAAATTTTCAAGTCTCCCATAGCCCGCGACGATTGATTGGTTCTGGGCAGCCAGGTAGGCTATATTGGAACACATTGAAGTTGTTGTATTCACAGACTACAGGCTGGAATAGCAGGAAAACGCGTATGTGGCAGGTCAATTTTCAAAATTTTCGCCCAACGGTCCCGTCTTCGTGGGTGTAAACGAGTGATTGGAATTCGAGACATCAAGCCACCTTAATTAGGCTATATCAGGCCACTTTGAAATTGCTTTGTTCATGGGCTGAAATAGCAGGAAAAAGTGTTTGCAGCCGTCAAAATTAATATTCCAAAATTTTCTTAGGTGGGGGTAAGCAAGCCTCGCTTCTTCGCCTCTCGGGGAAGACCGGTGCCAATGTCTGTAAACATGATAAACATTGTATTGGTGTGATGTTTTAGTTTAACCCCGTAATATATGCCAAACAATGTTAACAGAAGACTGAGACTTTAAACAAACTTTATGGGGGTACCCCCCCCCCCCTTCCGATTCTAAGGGGCGTGACATGTCCCCCCCATCCCCCTCTAAATCCAAGCCCATGTTGGCCATGTCCGACATCATGTTATTGTTTGTTAAAACTTGTTAATTAAACAAACACGTGGTAGAGAAACAGAAAAATCAGTAGCATTAATTATAATACCCACCATATTTATATATGTTATAAATGATTTATTACTTGATGAAAAAAGATGGAGATATTAATAGACTTAAACAGCGAGTGCAGGAGAACTGCACTACACGTAAAACAAAAATCTACAAGAGTAACCTGTGGACAAGACAGAAAAACAGACATTGCAAAAAACAAATAAACAAATATCAAATCAAGTGAATGGATCCGGGGGTTAGCCGTAAGCATCCACTGCGCTGTACAGTCCCGGGCCTGTTATGGTACACATCCTGTAATTATAGCTTGATCATTGATGAACTGGGTATCATTCAGATTTGATGAAAAAAGGAAAGAAACTGAGCTTACCATCTATAATCTAATACACATATTCAGTTAATAGATTGCCACGCAGAAAGTGTTAAATACCATCAAGATTCATCAAATAACACCCAGTTTGTGCTACCGTTTAGTTTGACATCGCTTGTCTAGTTTATGAAACTAAATGGTCATAAACTGGATGACCAATATCAAAACTAAACTAAATGGCCATAAACTAGATGACCGATGTCAAAACTAAAAAGTGTTTCTTAAAGTAAATGGTAGCACAAACTGGGCGTTATTTAATGAATCTTGATGGTATTAACACTTTCTGCATGGCAATCTATAATTAACTGAATGTATATTAGATTATAGATGGTAAGCTCAGTTTCTTTCCTTTTTTTCATCAAATCTAAATGATACCCGGTCCCTAGTGTAGGCCTATGTGTTTATAAAAAATCAAAACCTATCAACTTGTTATTTATTTCGGAAATGAAAGAAATAGTAGGATGAAATGAAACTAAAAAATTCAATTTTTGCCTTTGGTTTACAAATGAATATATTAACAATATTTGTTAACTGTAGGGCGTAGGCCTATGATTGGCCTGTATAGTGTCTGTGAACATATTTACCAAATAAAATGGGTTTTAACATACTGCAACCTGAATATATGGCCATACACTACCATACAATGTACCTTTACTAGGAGGAAAATTTGCCTGAACAGTGATGTTTCGGTTCAATCCTATTCAGGTACCACAAGGGACTTGGGTTTTATATCTATCTGATCATGACAACCCTGTGTTCTCCTCACCACTGACAAGGTGGTCAATCCTGTAGAACTTTCACATCCACTTAGTTACTCCACTCAGTCACCATAATATGTAAAAGTCGATGTATAATTTTCAATGAAAAGGGCAATTCCACGCTAAAGTATACAATTAGGCGAAAAATTTAATTAGGTGATAAGTGGATAAAAATAGTGTTTTATTCTGAGAAATAATATATATTTTGAAAACAAACTTAAATTTTGGTGGAAATTGTTCCTAATTTTTTTTATTTGGTCTTTTGTCGAGGTGTATGTTGTAAATGTTGAATTTATAATTTTTATGTATTTTCTTACTTTGTGTTTGTTGAATAATTCTGGGTCATAATGAATGATTTGGCATTAATTATCTGACAATGTATATAAACATGATATCATACATTAGAATATGAAAATAATATATTTTCGCGAAAGTAACCAACATTGAAAAATATCGTTATGAGAATGTACGTCCGTTACCAAATATTCACATTTTTTTTTTCTCTCATTCATATTTATGAATTGAATTGTTTAAAATTTCATATCTAAAGCTAAAATAACCCATTCTTATTATAATGACCAAAAAAAGAAAAGTTTGGCAAAAATTCTCAGAACTTGGGTTTTCGTACATGTATGTCCGTTACTTTTTATGGTATTTCATTTTATCAAATATTTATATTTTTATCTCCCTCAGTTATATTTATTTATGGAACTGTTCAAAAACTCATTATATATAAAGCTAACATCACCCATTCTTGATATTATGACTGTAGAAGGAAAACATTTTGACCAAATTTTCTGAATCATTTGAGGTTTCAAAGATGTATGCATGTCCGTTACTAAAATTTTAGGGTAAAAATGTACGTTCGTTACCAAAATTTTTAGGTCGCAATATTTTATGTAAGAAGTAATGGTTTTAGGAAATTAACTGCTCAATTAATTCAAATGAGTTAATAATTAGTATTATCTATCAGTCCTATTACTTGAAAGTTTACATATCTCATTTAATGGGTTAGCAATTTGCACTCGTACGTCCGTTACCAGAAAATAAGTACGTCCGTTACCACAATAATTTCTAATTTACTGGATTACAAGAATCCAAATGTGAGAAGTGATCATACAGTACACATCTAGTATTAGTGCCGTTTCTAACAGGGATAAAAACTGTTGAATTCCATGGACAATAATTCACAGAGTTTTGCAACCATGTTCATGTAGGTAAATCATGGTGTTCATTTTTGTACGTCCGTTACCTATACTTTGAGGAGCCAATATTTATTTCCGGTGTTTAGGAATAAATAAAATCATATGTCAATTAATACTTAAAATATATGTTTTTAATACTATACGAAACCCAAATAGTTAAGTATTCATGGTTAGATAATATTGGAAGTATTCAAAATATAACGCATGCAAAATGTACGTCCGTTACCGTGGAATTGCTCAAAAATGAATTTGAATATTTCAGTGAAATCAAGATCGTAAATAAGAATGGGTGATACAAGTATAACGAAGGAACCATTAATGATGAGTACACCAAATGATTCGGCCGTTGACAAGGCAGCCATGAAGAAGATGAATGGAGGTGATATGACTATTGAAATAGATAACGTGGATTCTGGCTGTAAGTTGATTTGTACCAGTATCAAAATCAGTTAACTGCTAAACGTGAAAACTAAAACATACTTTGTTTAGTTGGTGTTGCAGGTATTTGTTTGTAAACACGCTTGTGTAAGTTAATATTGTGTACATCCGTCGTATGACGTATGAAGTCGTGTTTATGTAAGTTGATATTGTGTACATCAGACTTGATAGTCTGGAAATCTTCAAGGTTTAAGTCTTTAAGAGGAACTAATCTATACCTGTCACATTGACCCTATTGTTATGTACCTGTCACATCATTGACCCAATTGTCTGTACCCCATCTCAAATTATAAATGTGAAACGTCTAATTTGTAAGTAAAATTCTCCTTCTCTGATTGTATAAATACCCCGTTCTCTTACTGTAAAGAATCAGCCTTTCACTGATTGTAAAATAGCTGTTTAATAACTCCTCCTCTCATAGTACTATGTTCTATTTTCTAGTGAAATCCAGTGAAACAGTTTCTAGTGATTCAGGTACAAGTAGTTTTTTATCCAGGATATCCAAACATGGTGCAAAGATGGAGAACTTTATTACCGATAATCAATCTAACGTTCGTAAGGTTAGTTATATATACTTCAATGTACATACTGCCTGTAATAGTTAAATAACATATGTCTTGTCCATATATTTGTTTTTGTGTAAAATTGTGTGTGGTGCAGTCCCCCTGCACTTACTATTTGAAAAGAGTGTATAAATGGACAAGAGGGGAGTGTCATCTTGTGTTAAATTGTTTATATATTTCACCAAATTTTTACAATAGTTCATATATTTCTAAACTAGCATTGCACACTCAAGATTAGTGTGTTGACCAGACATTATAATTAATTTTTCTTGAAGAAAATTTCCCCATCTAACTGGAGAGGAAAATATATACTTTAAGACCATGCACAGTAAAAACTAATTAAAAATCAAAGTGTTCTAATATCATTTTATGAAATTCAATGAAAACCGCAAGTTACTTTTACCTCAATTCCATTTTGATTTCAAGCTTAAATATTATTTACTATTTGCAGGTGATGATTGGACTATTCTGTATCTTGTACCTGACCTATTTTATAACAGCTCTGATATTTGGTGCCACGAAAGATTGCGTGAATACAGTTCCTTTAATCTGTTTGACATGTATTGTATTGGCATTCATCGGTCTTCACTATATCTGGACACATTTCGGTGAAGATGTAAAAGTGAAATGTCTCCGCCCATGCCTTGAAAGTATTGAAAACAAAAAAACAAAAAATGTTCTGAAATGGTGAGTACTGCTATAAAAGTTATAATGTTCAAGGGTTGCTGATATTGGAAAAATTCTGAAATGTGAGGAAAGCCCAGCATTCAGCCGAGTGCAGACCATGTCGTATTCAGAATTATGACTTGGGTTCCTCTAAACTCATTCGAAATCAAAAAGTAGGATGACCAGTCAGTGTCTAGTCTGTACACTTTATGGTGCTTTTCTTCTGGCAATCAAATAAAACCCCAGTAGATTATTCCCATATTGTCATCTGATGTAGCTACGTTGCACCATTTGCAAATTGTAAGTCCGTGTAGCTTTGATCTTAATACTGAAACCTGGCTAACTGAGATTGGTGCTCATCTATACACTGAAATTACATTTCATATTTTTTGTCTTATATTCTAAAAGGGCTGAATATGAACTGATGATGACGTTGAAATGAATAGTTTTGATATTTCTCCAGGTTACCATTTGTATATTATATAAAGAATAAAATCATTTTTAGGTTGTTTATCCTGATTGTGATTGGTTCGTTTTTATCTGTAATAATTTCCACGGTGATAAATCAGCCCAGTAACCTCATCTCAGTTGCTGGATTTGTTTTCTTTGTCATCCTGCTGTTTATCTTCTCCGAACATAGATCTCAGGTAAACACATATTTCACGAAAATTGATACACAGAATTTTCTCAGTCTATTCAATACAAGTTTGTCAATTTCAAATAATACTTCCAATCTTGTGGGTTTTTTCTGGGTCCTCCGGTTTCCTCCCACTGCTAAAGACCCCGACGCGAAAATGAATAATTGAAATAAAATTAAACCATATGTTAGTTAGTCACGAAATCACCTAGTTTGTGTCAAGTGGACGTTAAACCCCATTTCACTCTCTCTCCCAAATAAAACCCAAGGGTGATAACTCTTTTATTCAACTCTGTCTTTGCCAAGGAAGAAGATCCACATTTCATTTTATATGAGAATTATTATCAAACTGCAAGGATGACTTCTGTTGATGTAAATCAAAATATTGATCTAGCTAAGTCTTTTATAGATATATTTTATTATTTTAGATAAAATGGCGACCCATTCTTGGAGGATTCACTCTACAGTTTATGTTCGCTGTTTTTATTCTCAAATGGGATCTTGGGTATAAAATATTTCACTTCCTTGGTCAACAAGTTCAAGTATTCCTTAGTTATACGGATGTTGGATCAAGGATGGTATTTGGTGATAAATTTATGGACCATTTTTTTGCTATGAAGGTAGGTTAATTCTCTAAACATACTTTTCGTAAAAGCATTTTTTGCTACCAAGTGATACCCCACATTATCCTAAATTTAACCTGAAACAATCAAAAAAGCCACCGATTCGTATTTGTAAACAAATAATTAAACATGTTGCCTCTTGGTTAGTTTATTACTGTAATTACTATCAACACCCCTAATTGATTGATAACTGACTCGGCCAAGCGCAAAAATAGACTGTAACAGACTAGAAATCAATCCTTTGTGGCAAAATAACTTATTGACACAACTAAAAAGGAATCGCCATTCAAAATTTCGCCAGATTGAATATTATATCGCAAAAGTTATATTTTTATCGCAATGAGTGGAAATAGCGATTGACTGCCTGAGCGTTGGCCTAATACCTAAGACATCTTCAGTGGTACCAGATTTGCCTTGCTCGCATGTGTGATAGATATATTGTATGATATTTCCAGGTTCTACCAGTGGTAATTTTCTTCAGTTGTTTCATCTCCGTGTTGTACCATCTTGGTATCATGCAGATGATCATCGGTAAAATAGCTTTTGTTATGAGACTCATGTTGGGAACAACAGCTGCCGAATCTCTCTGTGCTGCAGGAAATATCTTCGTAGGACAGGTACAGTTTCAGTATTTTCATATATTTTGTTTTCCAACTTGCCTAAGAAATATCTCTGTAAGACAGGTATAATTGCAGCGTGTTCATATTGCATTAAGAGTATCTCTCTGTATCTGGAAAACATTTAACGGAGGCAGTTTGATCAACAGGTCATTTAAAGGATTTGTTTTCCAAAATTGAAAGTCATGTCTTCATTCATGTTTCCGAAGCAACAATTATGAGTTTTACAACATCTAACTGTTGCTAGTCAGAATTCCCTGAACTTTTTTGCCACGTTATTTACCTTTACAGAAGACAAGTAAAGAGCTGCGTCCAATCAGAATGCGGAAGACTTGGTATTTGCGATTATCAAGGAATTTGATAAAACTCTTGTTGAAGATGGGCTTGTACCCAATTGGAATAAACGATGAAATAATATGCAGAGTATTACCGTAAGATCTTGTTAAAATAAGCGGAGTATCACATTGAGGGCTTAATAAGATGTTAAAAGTGATTGTGCCATTTTGTATTTTATTGTAGACAGAGGCTCCAATACTCATTCGACCTTTTCTAGAGAAAATGACTAAATCTGAATTACATGCTGTAATGACCGGGGGCTTTGCAACCATAGCAGGTGGTGTTTTAGCTGCTTACGTTTCTTTTGGTGTAGGTATTAGCTTAATGATATATGTTTTGTTGCCTGGCAACCTTTCCATAGTTTTGATTTAAATGTGAGATTCTTGATGTATTTTCCGTTGCCTGGCCAAATATCTTTATTTACTTTGGTCACTTGTGCAGTACAAGGTCGGGGTATTTCACTCAGGCAGCACCAGTTCTGATCACTGTCCTTCAGATTCTGCCTATTAATATTCTGATTATGTACTTAAAGTGATTCTCCTTCCTACCATGGGGATTCATAGATCTTGAGTTTGAATTTTATAATATATTTTTCAATCAGTAAACTATAAAATAGATAGAAAGATAGAAAGACTTTTCATTTGATGTCTTGCTAAGACTAAATTTTATATTGCAGGTGCCAGCTGAACATTTATTGTGTGCGTCTGTAATGAATGCTCCCTGTGCTCTGGCTGTATCCAAATTACTTTTCCCAGAAACGGAGAAAAGTAAAATATCAAAGAAAACTCACATCGATAACCAATCATCGTAAGTTGTCTATCTTTTAAATATCAAGCAGTATAGTCCAGTTCAATTACTAAATGCCATTGAAACAATTTAATAATATATAATGTGTATAGTTAGAATTCTAGCTAGTGCGCATGTAGGTATTCACTCAGGTGTAATAATTCACTCAGATGTAGCAATTCACTCAGGTATAGCGATTCACTCAGATGTAGCAATTCACTCAAAGCAGTTACACCGAAGAGCATTATAGGAAGAGATTGCTGTGTCTCTCTTACTAGCCTGATGATCCAGGGCCCTCTCGTGATGTTAGTTTAGAAACTTTTCTAATTACTGATAGAGTGCATTACTAAAAGGTGAATCATGATACATCGAAACACCAATATACATTGTGTCAGCACTTTATAGATCGTCGAGGGATGGGTGGGTAGCCGATTGGTTTAACCTGTCCGCTTTAGATCAGAAGGTTTGTCGTTGAGTCAAGGAGTAGGGTCGTCTGTCCAATTAACCTTGTGGGATTTCTCTCGGTCCTCCACTTTCCCCCCTTAGTGCCAGGAAACAAAATAAATGAGCAATAGAAAACACGAAGCATAGTGTAATACTTTTAGAAGAATTTTTGCTCGAGAAATAAGATGGCATATTATTTCATTAATTAATATCTTTGGTTCACATATATGTAGGTGTGTACTAAAATCAACTTAGTCAATGATTGACATGGTTACATAAAAAAGATTTGTATAGCCATAACAAACTAGTTTTATCTTTCAACAAATTACATGTGCATAGAAGTTTACCTATTGCGTCATTTGGCTTGATTTATCCAATCATATTCTTAAATGCACAGGTTCATGGTCATGAACACGCTTCGGCCTGCATGATATCCGTTAGGCTATAAAACAGCCTATATTTTAACTTTAAGACAGACTTCGATTAGATTCCAGAGGGTTACCATCTAAGAGTCCTAGACACCGCGAGGTGTCTAGGTTGAGAAGAGTTTAGTTAGCACTGACTGTAATTGTAATATGCTTCTATGTATACTTATGCTACATAAAAGGTAAAAACGAACTATTGCATTGTTATAACTGAAGAAGACAAACGTCTTAAGAAACCAGTAAGAAGTAAACACAACGTGAAGGAGAAGAAAAGACGATCTGAGACAAATTCTAGACGATCACAAGGCTAACGGTAATATGTAGCAAAAACAAGATGCATGGGTCATACGTAGGATGTGGCGACCGGACCTGACAACACACGCTCTCCACGTCAGACAGAAGACTCATGGTGCTACAATAGTAGTTACATTTTCCAGTCACATGAGTAATGTTTCATTTCATAAGTGCGACTGAAAATAGTATAATGTAGTATAGAAAGGACATGGGTTTTTTTCAGAGTAACCATGAAACATTGCAAACTGCAATGAAGATCGTCTTATTTTGTTCCCTTCTACATGCCACCAAATTGTTGCAAAAAAATGAATCGTTTGTTAGTCTTAAAATGACTTAGTTCTTGTCAAAAGATGTTATACCCCATTTCTCTCTCTCTGTCTAAAAATACAACTGTTTAAGTGCAAGATTTCTGCTCCCTTTCCCCAAATATTGGCCAGGTTTGAATAATTTATCTCATACTTTGTAAGCAATGTTACTTAATATGAATTATTTAATTTGTTATGTATTTACAGGAATTATCGTAATGTTCTCGAAGCAGCAGCTGCTGGAGCTTCAGCATCTATTGGTCTAGTTGCTAATATTGCAGCCAATCTGATTGCTTTCCTCGCCCTACTGGCGTTTGTTAATGCTGTGTTGTCATGGTTTGGTGGATTTGTTTGTTTCCCCGATTTATCGTTTGAGGTCAGTCTTGATGGTCAATTCATTTATATTTATCAGATAATATCTAATCTTCATAACTGAATCCACACTAAACTCTGTTCAAATTGATTATTTAAAGGGTCTTATGGATGATTAGATAAAAAGCTGTCAGTTCTCACTATAACAGTTAACAACTAGATAGTGTAAAGAGAATATGCTGAAATTTCAATTAAATTGTTCCACTCCAAACTGAGATATTAGCGATTGAATTTTGGCCTAGTTTACGATCATCAGTACTAAAGTCGGTACAATAAAAAAAGTCTTGATTATCCATTTTTGCATTTAATCATCGAACTGCAGATTGGATTCAAATCCAATGAAAATCGGACAAATTAGTCGTTAATTAGATGGCATGAAGAGTTGATTATGGTCTTGTGATTTTAATAGATGTGTAATTAATAGTTTATATAACATTTCTTAAAGGCAGATTTAGCTCTTGCATGTATATAAGAAATCAAAATGTCAAAGGTAGATAATATCCCAGCATGTATTCAAACATATTCACAAGATTTAAGCAGACATGTTTATCTGGTATATAGGATTGCGTAGTGGGGGAGTAGCCAATGAAAAGATCTGTTACAGCAAATTCATGGCCTTTTGATGCATAGATCTGTGGGTAAACCACTAGAAATGTCAACGCTGATTGGTTACTCAAATGTCTGATGTCATAGGGTCGACAGCCGCTCGTTTGACCCTGACGTGAAACTCCCATTATAACTGCTCAGATCTTTACATAGTGTAGGCCATCGAAAGTATACAAAAAACGGAACAAAATATAGATTTGTATTTGAATAGTGATTGAGAAAAACTAGATTGTTGACAGCAGTTTAACAGTGACTGGTTGAACAAGACAACATGTATAATATCAGTGGTTAAGTTGTGGATAGATGTGACTGGTTGATAGTGATTGATCTATCTATTATATATTTTCAGTGGATATGTTCGTATGTTTTCATGCCTGTGGCATATTTAATGGGTGTTGAGTGGAAAGATGCCCGGATTGTTGGAGAACTGATCGGAATTAAAACTTTTCTAAACGAGTTTGTAGCCTACGAACAGTTATCACAGTTTATCAATACCAGAAGGGATTGCGTAGATGGTATTATTTTATCGGTAGGAATATATTTATTATTTAAAATCGACTGTCCTAATAGTTAGTGGAGGGCGGCTGCACCACACACAAAGCAAATCTATGAACAAGACTGAATATACCCCAATCACCAACACACACGCATATCAAATAGAGTGAATAAATCGAGGGGGGGGGGGGGCTAGCCGTAATTTGCTAGTTATCAAATCAATTATAACATCGTAATATTGAGGAAGAAAACATTCATTGAGTTGATTAGAATAGATAATATCCTGTATGAGGATACCAAGTTTCTTAGCTGTTGATATTTTCAAGTATTGTCCAATTTGTCAGATTGGGTTAAGTAAACGAGCTGCACGAGACACATTATTACAAGTATGGTATTGGCAAATAGAATACAATTCATTCATAATAATTTCAAGGTCTTTTTGAAATTTCAATTTTTTTATAGAACGTTTTTTATTTAGAAAATAAGATTCAAACTGCAGGGTTGTAAAATGGGTGTTTGTGTGGTCATTTTTTTATTTAAGATAATTGTAATCATTGGGGTGTCAGAGATCAAATATTTAATATTTCAATTTTCTCTTTCAGCCTAAATCTGAGATTATAGCGACGTATGCTCTGTGTGGGTTTGCTAACCTGAGTTCTATAGGAATACAGTTGGGTGGTTTGACGCCGATGGCACCTAATCGAGCCAGTGATCTTGCTTCGGTTGTATTAAAAGCCTTATTTGGTGGTATTGTTGCCTGTCTAATGACTGCCAGTATAGCAGGTAAATATTGTTATCTATTCTCAACACACTAGCTTTATATATTATATACACTACAAAAATTAATATTCACATCAAATCTATGATGTCTAAACCATTGGCCATCTGATGTGCATGCCCACTCAAGTTTATGTCAATGAATTACTTAAGGAATTTGAATATGCAACTTTCAGGGAGACACAAATTTACAACTTGATGGGTTAATACTCATAATCACATTTTCATGTGTTGTAAATGTTTTCATTACTGACAAAAGTAAAAATATACGACAACACTTGTTGACAGCCTGGACAACATAGCTGCTGTGGGTGTATGTTACATTGTCTGGCAACCAATCTTTCAAATCTAAAAACCTCAACAAAGTTATACATAGTTCCCATATTTTTGGGGTTATGTGACAGAAATGGAGATCATTGCCTTACTTAGTGTTAATATTTATTTTCAGGTCTGCTTATAGTCCATCTACCCGATGACATGTCAAGTTGTATTGATATCAACTCCACTACCATGGTTACAAACAGTTCCTTACTATTTAATACAACACAACCATCTAATATATTATACACTATTTTAACAAATACCACCTTGCCATCATAGATGTCCAAATTCTGTCTGACAGATGTCTGCTATTGAAATAGGTTGTTTTGATGGCGTGCTGCAGGACAAGATCACAAATTGTTAGTTAGAAAACTGACATCTGGTATATCAACGAACATTTGACTTACGAGATCAGCAGCAAAAGGAAGAAAATTGTTTATCCTTTTGTTTTAACAAACTATCGCTCCATCATTGTGCCCAGTTTTGTTGTCAGCAATCAAACTTTTGTAAAAAATTATGGACAAGTCTTAAATGAAATAATGGACAAGCCTTGAATCAAATTATGGACAAAGCGCCTTGTAGATTTGAAAGACCAGATTATGACAAAATATTGAATAAATCGTGATCAAACAATGTTTAAAACTGACTGATATGTAGATTGCCCAGATTTCAGCTCGAATAGCAATCCTTGACTATAATCCTTAGCTTGGAATCCTTGGCTATAGTCCTTAGCTTGGAGTCCTTGGCTCTAATGAATATATGATGTTATGTTTGGCCTTATAGTTATTATACATATAAATATATGATAGTATGTATAATGTATTTATTTTATTGTATTAAATCATGTACTGGTATATTTTACATATATCACTCAATCACATCAAAAGAGAACAAATATTATCGTCATATATGTATTTAACATCATAATGCATATAATATAGATATTTAAATTAAAAACTGTTTCATTCCCAGCCATCATATCAAAATAGAACTCATCAAATTCATCTGAAAATTCCCTAGTCCTTTACAGACCCTAACTTAGCATGTGCATTTCAATGAAATACCTCACATGTGTCCAATATTTCATCTAGTCTAAATAATGTATGTTTGGCATGCCAACATCAAAGGATGACGTCACATCAGTATTTTGATATTGTTTATTGTATGTATACCTATAACTTATGATGTATGTATTTATGTATACCTATAATTTTTAAACTGACTCCTACCAAAATATATATATTATTTCACGAATTTCATCTAAAATGGGGGGGGGGGGGCACGAATGGTTAGCGTGCGCGTACTGTATCATACAGCCTGCCATTGAGTCAACTGGCGTGGGTTTTCCCCTGGTACTCCGGTTTCTTCCCACTGCTAAAGACCCCTACATTATTTAAATAAAAGTAAACTACATGTTAGTCCAGAAATGACCTAGTTTGTGTCGAGTGGACGTTAAACCCCATTTCTCTCTCTAATCTAAAATAATGGACTCATTTCTAGTCATTTCAAGTCTTGCCATCACAGTTGAAAGAATCTCAATCCATCATGAATCAATTTCTATTAGTAAGTGCCAGATGTAAATATATTTTGGAGTATTTCTGAATCCGATGAGAGATAATATGTAGATCATGTGTGTGTATGTATAATAATTTTATAATTATGTTTGTAGAAACATCTACATTAAAATGTTATAATCAGTGGTCTCATGACCTTAAAACACTATTTAAATTTAAAGTCATTTGGACTGACCTCCAGACAGGAGCGAGAACAATATACGACTACATTTTGATGTGGGTGTATAAAAAATAGATATTGTAAAGGAAATGTGCTGAAAATTTCAGTCAGATTGCTCCACTCCGAACCGCGATATTAACAATGAGAATTTTAGGCCTAGCCTTGATCATCATTGCTAAAACTGGTACGATAAAAAACATAGCCTCGAATATCCATTTGTGCATTTAGTCATCAATGAGCCTTGAGCAGCAGAATGTATTCCAATCCAAGGATTAAAGTCTTTTCATGTTGATGATTTAGCTGCTTTGGACGTGGGTTTCGTTGTCTGGCATCCAATCTTTTGATTATGATGTTGTTTAAAATTAAACTTACCTGGACATATCACAATATATCTGCCGACAATAACAAGCTGGCATTTAGCCTATCAAAGCAAGAATTGTAAAATATTTATTGTAAATTTCAATTCTCTAAGAGTTAAACAAGCGGATATTTAACCTATCAAAGCCAGAATTGTTAAATGTTGAGTGCTATTTATGTATAATATAAGTTTGATACATGTAAACAACCTGCAGAATAACCCGAAATATTGCTGTAGAATTCCATCAACTATCCAATAGTTGAAATAACCTATGAATGCAAGAATTTTAAAATGTTGTAAAATGGTGTATGAAGCTAAAGTATTATAAATTCAAGTGCCATGTATATATAATTAGTCATTAGTTTATAACTATGAAGATGTGAATATATGTTTTTTGATATACTAGAATTGCTTTGTTATTAGATATAATATGTACATATCCATTCCCCTGAAAACTTGATAGATTATAAGAATGTATTACACCATTAAAACCATATACAACGCATTCAAATGTCTGACCTTCATGCCGGTGGTCGTCCATGACAACTAATTGCCCTATCCAGTTTCTTTACACTTACCCTTGCTTGCTGTCTATAGTTACTGTCAGAGTTAACACCCCCCCCCACAGCAGACAAGACATTATGTACAACATTTTCTATGAAGATTGTCTTTAGATCAAAACTAAAAAAAAATAAACAAGAAAGTTAAATCTGTGTTTTAATCTGGTTTGTCCATCTTTGAATATTTGTAAATGATATATTTCTCCATTTTGATTATTTTATACGGTTATCATACATGATGTAATAAATATTCTATATGGAATAAAGCTTGTTAAATAAACCAATGTTTGTTTGAAGGTGTGTACGATTATTCGGGTCAAATGCCGGAAGTGATAAGCCAGGGGACCACAGTAGTCAAGTAGTAGATAGAAATAGGGTTTATGTCCTTGTGGGTCTAAAATATGGTTTAATTCAATTGTGCATAGCTTCCTTATAAAAGTGGGAGGTGCAAGAGGAAACCCATGAGGGTGAACAGGTGACAATACTCCTTGCCATGTACAATTTTGTACCAAACCATGCCACTGAAGACTCAATGAATGACCTAATGATCCAACATGCACATGTTAACTATTTGGCCACCCCCCTAAGTGGCAAAGAGAGAGAAATGAGGTTTAACATCCAGTCGACACAAAACAATTCATTTCGGGACTAATATGTGGTCCAGTTAAATTTCAGTAATTTGCTTGCGCATAGGGGGTTTAGCAGGGGTCAAGTGGTAGAGCTCTGGCCTCAAGTCTACAATATCGTGTTGAAATCCTGGTGGGAGCTACAATGATCCACATTGATTTACACTTCAAACAACCCTTGAGATCATTTCGGTTCTAACATATGGTTCAATTTTTATACGCCCACATTTTTATGTGAACATGTATCATTGTCGTCCATGTTTGTGGACACTCTGCAGGTCGCAATTTGGCACCGATTTTGACAAACTTAAAATTAAGGTATATCTCCCCAAGGATCTTGGTTCCTTTCGATATTGGCATTTATCGGATCGTAACTTCATGAATTATGGCCCCTGATTATTCGAAAAATGTTGACCATCCAGAGGTCACAATTTTCCTCAGAGTTTGATGAAACTTTTAATATTCACACATTCAAGACCATTACGTACTGGATAATGACCCCTGATAGTACGGAAATCATGTTTTTTTATAAGGTTGTTCTCAACCCATGTCTTGCAAAATGTACTTGCTGAGTAACTGATTTCAGATGAAATAGAGTTAATCTATAACAGTGTGTAAGTCAAGCATTAATTATCTGATCACATGAAATAGATTGGTGTTCAATGTTGATTGTATTGAGGATTAACATAGGTTTTATTGTTATAATTATTTTTATTGTATATAATAAACAATATTGAAAATAAAGTTAACAGAAGAAAAGACTGCTGACTCCTATCTCTATCTTCATTGTTTTAATTTGGACAAGAGAATCTCGTTCTTTCTAGATTACTGCAATATTATATTTTGCATTCTTGCGCGGGCGAAATAGACATTCAAATCATTCTCTTCGCCAACGATGATCCAAATATACAAATTTTGATCGATAATGAGACGTGTAAAGGTAGAAAATATCGCGAAAGGCGACTTACGTCAGTAGATTACGCTAGAAAAAAGATTTTCTGGGGGAAAAAATAACAAACATTTCTTTATTACCACCTTGCCGTATACGTGGTCCTTTGCTGTATTGCTGGAATGAAGAGTTACAATGTGAATTTCTTTCTGAAGCATATCCAAAGGATATGCGAGCTGTTGCTAAGCAACCAAGAAATATTTATCTCAATCATATGAACTTTTGATTTTATAATCTTCCAATGAAGACTAAGAATAAACTAATAACTAAACATATCGCTTAGCTACTGTGTTTTTGATTTACATTCCCAGTTTTCTTGAAAAGAACCATTATGATTTAATATTTTAAACGAAAACACTAACGAGATACTACTTTAAGCTCAATTATGAACGAAATGACTTCTGTCCACAAAAATACATGTTGTTATGTTGCCCCCCCCCCACGGGATCCTACCCCACACAATGGGAATCTTATAAACATATTAGATCTGTTTCATCAAGCTCTTAGACAATCATCATTTAAATCAACGTGAACTCATTTCCCGTCCATTTTATCCCCACCCCACCCCTCCACACACGCACACTTGCTACCCCCACCCCATAAATCAAACAGTTGTCCAGGGGCATCATAAACACCTATTTAAAGATGGGCAGTCCTAGAAATTTATGTTTTATCAAAATATTATGTCAACATGACACCCCCACCCCCACACACACACGCGCCAATTGTAGACATTTGACCCCCTATATCTCGAAAACGCCTGATCACCATCCGATTCGGCATCTACACAAATAACTGGTCTAGAAAAACTTGGTCTCATAAATTCACAGTTCGGGTGGCGATCCCCCCCCCCCTTTCAGCCGCCGGACTAAATCTAACTAAAATTTTCTTTCATTTATTTATTTATTTGTTGCACAACACTACAACCTAACCTAACCTAACCAACTTTTTAACAGCGTTTGTACGGTGATATCCCAGAGAGAGAGAGAGAGAGAGAGAGAGAGAGAGAGGGAGAGAGAGAGAGAGAGAGAGATAGTATATTTACATGTATGTCAGAAAATCGTCATCTAAAACTGGTTGTAACACCGAATCGTTGCCATAAAACCTTCCCCGTGTCAGCACAATACGCAATATACCAGGGAACTATTTCACGAAACTTTAACTAAGATAAAAGCACTGATTTTAGTGCTTAACGAATCAAAATTGAAATATCTTTTAAAATTTGGATTTTATCTTGAGTTAAGATTTCGAGAAGACAATTTGAATGTCAATAGAAGACACGCGGGCCCCTGTATTTATGTGCGTTGGGAGTGAAGGGCGTATAAGTGTTGGGGCGGGGGCACCAATTCGAATTGACTAGAGTATTATGGCAATGGGGGCACCACAGAGCGTCTGTTTAGTTGGATGCCAAAATTAAAATATTTGATTTAAGAATGAAATTTTTTTTTTTGTCGCCATGTAAAACTGTAAGCACGTGCTTGGTACTTGTTTGTGGTTTATTATTGTTTACATTTTAAATTACATATATATGGGGGCACCAAAATATTTTAAATGCTAAGGGACTCTATTGAGTCTTAATCCGGTACAGCTGAGACGTCACTCAGTTTGACCGTGTATGTACAGTTGTGCTGACATTTACAGGTTAACATAAAAGAAACTAAAAAAAAAAAAAACGCGGAAGAATTAACTGAAAATACCAAACATGGGCGTTTTATTGTTTGTTTATTTGCTTGTAAGTTGAATAGAAATGGGGTTATTGCATAAATCGACACGAACATCCAATAAAACTTCCGGCTTCTTACATAAAATCCTTTCCACCGCATGTACCGGGTTTATAAAACCAAGAAACGAAATACAAATGAAAAGAAATTCCCCAGTATTATTGTTTCGAGGATATTTAGTGGGCGGATGTGTTTTAAAGTAATTTTATAGTGTGTTTCGGTGAACAAGACGTTGGTCGGCTAACCAGAACGTCACAAAGGTCCCCTGTACACGTTGTCGTGCATGTAACAGACAGGTGCTATTGGAAGCAGAGTAAAGCGTCGTTCCGCTGTCCGGGTAAAAAATACCCAGCGTATGCGGAACAGTGGGACGTTAAGCTTCATTTTATTTCGTTTCAATTTGTATATGTGTGGAAAACATCATTTAAACATTCTTTATGGACAAGAAAAGTCACTCAACTTTGATGTTGGGATAGGAATCATTATTTTAGGATACAATTAAATGGAATATATTTATATCCTGGTATTAAGCATTCACGTATCTCTAATTTCACCCATTTATAAGATATAGAAGATACATTCATCGTCGTTTTCTAGTTTCTATAACCCTTTCTCGTCACTGGCATATTGAAGCAGATTGAAGGTAAGTTGACTCTCTATTTATTGTGTTAAAATTCATAAAGGCTTTGTTAAAATATGCAAATCATCTACAGAATAATGAAATTTGGAGTCCTATATTCAATACGTAGTACTTTCATATTATATGTGTACCAATTTGTATTACTGTGAATTCAATCAACTATTTATTTTTCACGTGCAATATTGCTAAAAAAAAATCAAATCAAGCGCAAACGTGGTATCAATTTTATTATAGCTATGTGGACCGTTTAGCCATAACGTAGAGACAGAGTGAGAAAGAGAGAGGTGGTGGGGGTGGGGATGGCACTCAATACTTAAAACACATAGAAACACGTGCAGCAAGTTGTTTAGATAGTAAAGTATGGAGATATGATAATATGGTTTAATACGTTGTTATTGTTGTTGTTTATTACAAATTTAATGTCCAATACAAAAGGCATAGTATTATGGACAGGTTGATTAAATTTGGATTGGGGAACAGGCTATGCCTATGTGTAACCCCTCTTTCTGATTTAGATACATGTACACAGTATAGATATTTACAGACAACTAATTGTTTTATGATTGTGTTGAAGGTTATGGATTGTCTGTTTTCTTGCATCTGAATATAAGCGGAATACGAGTAAATAGTGATCGGTATCTTCAAATTTGCGACCGCAGAGGCAAGCAGGGTTATCATCGACGTGTCTAAGGAATTTATGGCCTTGTAGCCTTGTAGGTTCGAGCAGCATAATCTTAGTTTACAGTGGATTATTTGTAGTTTCCGTATCCCTAGATAGTAATATGATGGCACGATAGTTCCTATTTATTTAGTGAATTTCCAAAGATAGCAAGGGATCGAGAGTTTCTAATTTCAACATTAAGTTTGTTCCATTCTCGTATACTGGAAGGGAGGAAGGACTCGGAGAATACTTTGGTTCTGCATCTAGTTTCCTTTAGTTTATCTTTGTTTCTAAGGGTATAATTGACAGGGGTAGAGGGCAGTTCTAATAGGTCAGAGAGATATGATGGCACGAGATTGTTAATAATTTTATACATTAATTTTAATTTATGACGTCTGCGTCTTTCCGAGAGTGTAACAAACCTCGTCTCTGTATAGAGTAAGGCATGGCTAGTACCTCTTACCTCCCCACATATAGTGCGCAGTGCATCTAATTGTAGGGATTCTAGTTTGTTAGCTAAATAATCATTGCACCCATCCCAGATAATATCGGAATAATCAAAGTGTGGAAGGATAAAAGAACAATATATTTTAGAGATCGAAGGCAATTTACTAGTTTGGATACTTTGCTTACAATGCTACCTATATGATTATTCCATTTACAGTTACTTTGAAAGATTAGACCTAGATGTTTATGTTCACTTACTTCTTTGATTTGTACTTGGTTCATAAATAATGGTGGGTTAGCTATGTTGGGTTTGGTAGTAATAGTTACCAGCCATGTCTCAGCCCAATTTTTGATTCGATTTAAGTCATCGTTAATGGTAGCACCACTTGCCCCTGGATCTTCAATTTTTAAGTATAAAGAAGTATCGTCAGCAAATAATCTAATGTTTGAATTTATATTGTTCACAATGTGATTTATGTATATTAAGAATAAAAGAGGGCCTAGTACAGATCCCTGTGGAACACCAGCAGGGATGCTCCTAGGGTCCGAGGAGGTGCCACTGATAGTTACACATTGTTGTCTATTTTCTAAATAATTTCTAAACCAGAACAGTAGATCTCCTCGAACCCCCGCAGCATCCAGCTTGTAACAGAGTCCGGCATGCCAAACCCTGTCAGATGTATTGCTGATATATATCACAGATGACTATTCTAGTATATTGATATTGGTATATGGTTCGACAGAAGAAGTGTGTTAGCTCGATTAGTTGAAATATGGTAGAATCACCCGGAAGAAAGCCACTCTGGACAGGTGTTAGTATTGAGTTATCTCTAAGGAGGTTAAAGACATGTTTGTGGATAATTTTTTCAAAGATTTTGACTATTATACTTAGGAGAGAAATTGGTATATAATTACTACAAACGTTTGGAGAGCCTTTTTTGAATATAGCGACCACGTTTGCAAATTTCGGAATATTTGGTACAATGTGTAGATCTACTGATAGTTTAAAAAGTTGGCAAAGTGGATGACTGATTTCTTTTGAGATGTATTTTAGAATTCTCGTGTTTATTTTGTCGGGTCCCGAGGCTTTTGTAGTATCTAGGCTGTCTATTATGTCTTTCTCTGGATTTGGTACAATCTTATCGATGCTGTTAGGGTTCATAACAAGCAGTGGTAGAGATTTATTTGTGCTATCTAGTTGTGAATGTTTAATAAAGAATGGGTTTAAGGCATTTGCTTTTTCGGATTGAGTAAACAACGTGTTACCATTGACTGTTAGTAGAGGTGATTCATTTGTAGAAGCAGCGTGTGTTTTAGTATATGAATTAATAAGTTTCCACCAGGTTTTTGTTTTCTGTCACTAATTTGTTTGTCTATTTTATCAAAGTAATCATTTTTGCTTTTTCTAATTAAGTCTATGTTGTCATTTCTAATTTTCCTGAAATTTTACCAATTAGAGTCTGAATTTCTATTTACCGCTTTTTGTGTAATCTATTTTTTTTTTCATTTTCATACGTCTTATTGCGCCATTCATCCAGGGTTTATCTTGTTGCCTAATTGTCACTATTTTGCAAGGTATATTCGCTTTTGCTATATTGAGCTTGTAAATTCGACACACGGTGCGTCTATATTTGAACTATTGATAAGATTGTACCAATTAGTAGCTATAACGTCCCTTTTTATGCCCCCAAGATATGCGTTGGCAGTTGGAATTCGATATAAGAGTAGTCCATAGCGCCGCTGCCCGGGCCAAAGATTCTCTCATAGCACACTGTATAGCGAATGCCCGTCTTCATTAGACAAGTTAATACATGTAACGTGTAGGTCCTTATTCCTTAAGTTATTATTGGTCGCCAATATACTATTATATCACTTCTTACAGTTGAATAGGGGCTTTGTTTTACATTTATACTCGAGGGCCGACTCTGATATTCCTAGTATATATACTCAGGACAGCAACGTATTCAAACACTCTTCGTCCAATAGAAATTGTTAATAGTTCTTTACATTCCAACAACCACTATCACAAGAGGGTCTTGGTTTTTCGTTCCATCCAAACGACTGGACAATACTACGAATGTTTTTCGGTCATTACCGGGATCGAACCTACCATGTCCGAGTTACTAACTTCACACACACTGAACCGCTTTATATCATAAGGTCTGTCATTGAGTACGTGACAGGAGGTAGGGTGGACTGTCCAATTTCGGTGGTTTTCTCTGGGTTTCCCCACATTTCTTCCTGCCGTTAATAACGCCAACACGAAAGTGAAGTATTGAAATGAAAATATAGGCCTAACATATATTACAGTTCCCAAAGTGCTATGCTCCCCTCGCCCCACCCACTCTCTCCTTTTCGGTGTGGAAATGCTGTTGTCTGGACAAATCTCAGTCATAGCACTGCATTTAAAACAAATTGTGTTAGTGTGTCATAATACTCATACCATAGTCAGTTAATTTATTTTCTATGTGTTGTTGGTGCGTTATAATTTTCGTTTCTAATTCTTAAAAAGATGTCGTCACTTATAACCCGAGGGCAGTTACCAACCAATATCGAAAATAAAAGTAGACCTCATCTATCACTAGTCAGATCAGTCTTCTATTTAAATGTGGTTTAATGTCCATGAATATGATAAAATGAAAGTAGACTGAATGTCTATAAATATGACTATATGTGTTAAAATAATCTAGTTCGACAGGCTGCTATAGACTGGTATGTTATTACACTATTTATTATAACCTTTGTGTTTTCAACTTAGTTTATGTCAAACGAGCTAAAATGAAATGTCGCCAAACATTTGAGGGAATAATCTTCTTATTTCGAATTCCATCCGTCAAGTGTAGTTTTGGGTAAAGAACCTATATGTACAGGTTATGCTTTTTTGTCCCATGGGATACGACAGGGCTCACAAAGGAGATCACGCCGCGCAGTTTCCTATGAAGAAACATTTTCCAAGATGACAATTGAATACCAACTGCTAAGTGTCACTGCACTACGACCTGTACCATTGAGAAGGGGGAAAGGCCGGAAAATTTCGATGAACTTTCTGGGCAATTGATTTTGAAAAGAAATAGTTAAATTTCAATTGATTTTTAAAATTGTTTTTAAAAGTTTCAATTGGTTTTTACTTGTTTTGGGTAATATTCAAAATGAATGCCTAAAAGAAAATCCATTTTCTCGTCATTGGATCTGTGGTCAGGCCCGGATCCAGGATTTTGTTGAGGCAGGGGCCGTACATTGGATCAAAGGGTAATAATCAGGTTTGGTGTAGTCCCCAGCAGAGATATTGCGATAATCATGTTTATATCATCTATTAAAGAGCAGATATATGAACTACAACAGTAACAAAGCAAACCAAAACAAAAATCAACTCAGGCGCGGATCCAGAGGGGGGGTTTGGGGGGTCCAAACCCCCCCCCCCCCCCTGCTCAGCTACATAAAAAAAAAATAATGCCTTGCATCAATGAAATTACATCACAAAGTGATCCTACATCAGTATAAAAATTATTTCTCTGTTTAAGAGCTCAATTTGTATGTATGCCTATGTAATTTAGAGACGATGGTGGCAGATTTCCGTAACAGAAACCTGGCAAACCCCCTCCTGCAAAAATTCCTGGATCCGCCCCTGCAACTATGTCACACTGGGGCTGACTGGGGGCGGGGGCGGTCCCTGCCCCTCCCCCCGGATCCGCGCCTGGTGGTCTTATGTTAATAAAACGCAGGGTTGGTCCTCTTCCGTCGCGCAGGACATCTTTACCTAGGTGTACACGTAAAAGGATGCTAAACAATTTGAATTCAAATGCTGCCCAGACAAAATGTTCCTTACAAGGCACTGCGTTACGCATGCCCGTCGTTATTACCCTTTTTAAATTACTATATTTAATTCATTCTTTCCTTCGGGGGTCATGGGGGCTAAGTGGGTAAGATACTGGCTCGCTAGTCTGGAGGTCGGGTGTTCTATCCCCGCTTTGGCCGAGAAAGTTCAGCCAGATATTCCGGCGTGGTGTCCACTTGTCAGTGATGCAGGACGGAAGGCCTGACAAAACCGAGGTCGCGGTTTCTCTTCGCAATCACTCATCACAGCATTTTTATCTGGAATTCGATATAAGAGTAGGCTATTACGCCGCTGGTCGGGCAAAATTCCCGTCATAGCACACTGTATCACGTATGCCCGTCTTCACTAGCCGAGTTTATAGGAGGAGAAGAGTAGGACGTTAAACTCCAATTCATTTCATGTTCTTTCCTTCGGTGTTTTCGTTAGCTGATTACCTCCCCAATCTACACGTGTTCATCCTCTTAAACTAAGCTAGTTTCACTTTCCAGGTGAGAATGTTGTGATGGGTGATTGAGAAGAGAAACCATGAGATGCTTGACAACATGGCAAGGGCTTTATTGGTCAGAGATTTATATGCTTTTCCTGAAAACATAACAAGGGTGGGGGAGGGGCTTTTCTTTTGTGTTGACATCTATCGCGTTCCATTTTCCCATTATTCTGGCGCTTAAATTCCCAGATCATCCCCTCTGGCTTGATCGTGTAACACTGTTTCTATTTTTGTTGATTCGACAAATGTTAACATGTTCTTGACCTTGAAAGCATTTAAGAAGTGGGTTATGTTTTCTATTTATTCTTCTGTTTACTGTGTAATTAAGGTTTGTGTCAGGATGTCGATACGGTATCGTGATCATATTATAACCGTTACTCACGAATGAACACTATCAACACCTATTTTAATTGAAAGATTACCTTGGGTATCATTCAAGTAGCTGGCTTCAATCAGTCGCCCTGTTGATACAACAATCGTCAATAGTATATGACGTAATGCGCCAAAGTGGCAATATGTCACGCATGTTGTTCTTTAATTTTAACAACAGCTTATAGACATTTCTTTATACATTTGGAGATTACGCCCCAACCCCTCCATACAAACAATAATCTAGATCCACTACACAAGAAAATAAACCAAACATCACTTCACTTCATAAAATGGGATAAAATGGGAAAAAAATATAAATAAGATTCTTGTAGACCCAGACTAAAACGTAAAGAATTTTATAAACCATAGCCTTATTTTGTCATGCTTTAGTTGTAATAATCATATCCAATGGGTCAATATAAACCATAGCCTAATTCTGTCATTCTTTTATTGAAACAGTCAAATTCAAATAGTCAATATCAAATTCAAACAGTCAATATCATATTCAAACAGTCAATGTTATATTATCATATTCAAACAGTCAATATCATATTCAAACTGTCAATATCAAATTCAAACAGTCAATATCAAATGGATGTTTTCTAGTCGAGTCTAGATATTTAATTGATTAAGAAACTTACATATCGATTTTTTTTGCTTTCTATTTCACGTCCAGCGGGGGGGGGGGGGGGGGGGTGGGTTGGCCTAGTGGTCTAGAGAGCCGCGCTTCGGCCTCTAGCTGGCCGACCACCTCTGGCTTGCGGCTGTGGTTTCGAGCCCTGTGTGAGCGTATGTGGCATGGAGATAGGGGCGCCTTCTCAACCTCGTGGGTTTCCTCCGGGCACTCCGGTTTCCTCCCACTGCTAAAGACCCCTATACGCAAGCGAATTATTGAAATAAAATGAAACCATATGTTAGTCCCAAAATGACCTAGTTTGTGTCGAGTGGACGTTAAACCCCATTTCTCTCTCTCTCTCTCTCACGCCCAGCAGCACGGAATTCGTATTGGGCTAAATGAGTCTCCCGATTCCGACTGCCCTGAATTTTTGTTGTTATGCTACAGACATTGGGTTTTGGGGGTGGGTTTTTTTTTGTTTTTCGAGGGAGTGGTTTAATGTTGTTGGGGTTTTTATATGTAGGCCACAAATTAGTTCTGCTAAAAATGTGGTTATTATGGAATTGCTGTTTTGACGGGATAAAAAAAAAACAGGACTGTCCCATTAATTTTCATGTCATACAATATACTTCTACTAAATGTTATGTGAATATTACGTTTGGTTTGTTTGGTAATTTGCATTCAAAACAATTCCTGGAATTAACAATAACATTCGGATTAGAAATCTTATTGGCTCATAATTGGTAACGTCAACTTGACCGAAAAATTAAACCACGCCCTATTTCTTATAAAGTGCGCTGATTGGCTAATGTATTGATAACATGAAAATATAGCGGGAATTTAAGAGTGAGAAAAGCGCGAGCCATAACGGTGTGTGTTGACTGGTGTTCAACAGTTTAAATAGACAATATTATTTGAGACTGAAAGAAGTCGATCACATCTTCGTTTAAAACATTTTGTTATACAACGAGGTAAGTCATTCATAACATGTCATAATTATAAAAAAAAAATTAAAAAAAATGACCAGCTAAGTAGCTTAGAATTAGATCTAATTGTTTTTTGTTTTATTAGTCCTCGAGGATTACTCACCAATCGATTTTAACCCTTCCTTTGGCTTTAGTAGGAAGTATAAATACTACATGTAGGCTCTGTTTTGTAAATATTTCGTCTCGTGAGGTCTCTAGCCTACGAGATTAGACCATAGATAGAACTAAAATAGGTAGAACGAATTGGTCTCATTCTCACTCCTCAGTGTGAGTGAGTAATGATAGTTTAGTTAAGATAGGCTATTACTGAAAATATTATAGAAAAGGGAAGCTCTTTGGCTCTTCTTGGTCTAATTTAATTTTAATTCCTCGTAGCATTATATAAACAAGGTTAGGAAGTAAGCATTGGCGAGAAAGGGGGCCACGAGCCACGCTAACACATGATTTACATCAGGATCAATACAATGATGTACATCAGGATCCAGGAACAGGATGTCAATGTAGTTTTTGGCGGCATTTAATGACTTGGGACACTTGGGTGCCAGAATACAACAGTTTTATTTCGTTATTATACGTAACAGTATTAACAAACACCAATCACTGATGGGAATCTAAAATTACCTGCTTATCCAAATAATATTTTTAAATGACGCAACTCCCCTAAATTATGGCTTTGTTTACGGCAGTTCCACGCGCCAGTTAAATTCATGTACACTCGAACAACCAGTGAACAAAATTTCCTCTATAACTGAGCACTGGAAGTTCTGAATGTTAATTGTTCCCACGCACCCACTACGTATGTATCACTTCTGACTTTCATTTCATTCACTGGTTTTACGGTGACCCAATACAGCGACGGTGATAGTATACACATACACGTTTTGTTTATAGTTTAAAAAAAAAATATTTGAGGAAAATACAGAATTGTACAGGTATTTCACACATTATATCATATGATTTTCATTCAAAAAATAGTAAATGTGAGCGAGCAGACATCTTTTTCTAGACAGACCACGTGCGTCGCATGCTTAACGGTGTATAAGCTACTAGTACATGTAACTACGATAGTACGAATGGCTAAACTACAACGCGATGGTACTTCAGACATGCCGTTGTTAATGAATTAATGAATAGATGGCGAATTTTGATATAAGTTTAGACAATAGGTTTGTATTTGTCGAGGCCTGTCTGGTAGAATTTTGTCAAGGTAGTGAAGACAGGATTACATCATCATCATCATGCATGCGTCGAGGCCTGTCTATTGGTAGTAGTATTGAATACATAATAATACAGACTGGGTTGGCCACGTCCGACATCATGTTAAAACCTGTTAATTAAACAAACACTGGTAGTGAAACAGAAAAATCAATAACATTAATAGAAATACCTACCATATTATTGACCATATTCATATTAAAAGATGGAAATTAATATACTAAAAGATTTTAATTGATACACAGACTGTAAAGGCTGTAATTATTTATAGCTAGATAGGCCCACTGATACATTTGTTAATACAAAATAGAAATCTATCAACTTGATATTTATTTCGGAAATGAAAGAAATAGTAGGATGAAACTAAAAAATTCAATTTTCGCCTTTGGCTTACTTTATAAATATATTAACAATATTTGTTAATTGTAGGGTGTAGGCCCATGGTGGACCTGGTTCATGATTTGTAAAATGTCTGTGAAGTGAAGAGTGTGAGTGTGAACATAATTACCAAATGAAATGGGTTTCCACATCTCTCTTTCCTGAATATGCGCATACACTACCATACAATGTACATGTACTATGAGGAAAATTTGCCTGAACAATGATGTCTTGGTTCAATCCTCGTCATGGATTTTTTTCAGGTTCTGTACACGAGACATGGGTTTTGCATCTATCTGATCGTATAGGCGCTGTTCTCTCATGTACCACGGACAAGGTGGTCAATCCGGAGGAGCTTTCTCAGTCATTGAAATCAAACCTTGGGCATCCAGATTAGTTAACCAGTGCGGCCAGTGCCTACTCCACTGAGTCAACAGATGTAAAAGTCAGTGTATAATTTTCAAAATGAATTTGAATATTTCAGTGAAATCAAGATCGTAAATAAGAATGGGTGATACAAATATAACGAAGGAACCATTAATGATGAGTACACCAAATGATTCGGCCGTTGATATGGGATATATGGAAGATAAAACACCAGATGATAGTATTGATGAGATAAAACATTTCAAGGCGGCCATGAAGAAGATGAATGGAGGTGATATGACTATTGAAATAGATAGCGTGGATTCTGGTTGTAAGTTAATTTGATGACATTGTAAATATTTGTTTGTAAACGTGTTTATGTGAGAGAGAAAGAGAAATAGGGTTTAATGTCCACTCAACACAAACTAGGTCATTTCGGGACTAACACATGGTTTAGTTTTATTTCAATAATTTGCTTGCGCGTAGGGGTCTTTAGCAGTTGGAGGAAACCAGAGTACCTGTAGAAAACCCACAAGGTTGGACAGGCGACCCTACTCCTTGCCATGTAAAACCGGCGATTTGAAATCGTGTTTATGTAAGTTGATATTGTGTACATCAGACTTGATAGTCTGGAAATCTTCTTTAAGAGGAACTAATCTATACCTGCCACATTGACCCAATTGTTATGTACCTGTCACATTGACCCAATTGTCTGTACCCCATCTCAAATTATAAATGTGATTTGTAAGTAAAATTCTTGTGCGATAACCTCCTTCTTTGATTGTATAAATACCCTGTTCTCTTACTGTAAAGAATCAGCCTTTCACTGACTGTAAAACAGCTGTTTAATAATTGTATATTAACTCTTCGTCTCATAGTACTATGTTCTATTTTCTAGCGAAATCCAGTGAAACAGTTTCTAGTGATTCAGGTACAAGTAGTTTTTTATCCAATGTATCCAAACATAGTGCAAAGATGGAGAAATTTGTTACCGATAATCAATCTAGCGTTCGTAAGGTAAGGCTAGTTAAATTAATTCTGTGTTTCAGGTTTTAGGGTCTCCAGAATTCAATGGGGGGGGGGGTCAACACAACACACCTCCAAATATTTAGCACATATTTTTTCAACACAACACAAACTCAGAATATAGCTGAATATACCCAAAAGATCCATCTCCAGGATTGTTTTTCAGGAAGATTCTATTATTACTAGATAATCCATCAGGTGTGGATGTCCCATTCTATATTGTAGAACTGTATTTTAAGGCTGCCCTGAAGGCACTCAAACTGGTCTATTGATATTATCATTGCATCCACATCTAATGGATTGTTAATTTAACTATAATAACATAACTACTCTAATGTTTGAATTTATATCAAATACTTTTAATAAACTTGTACATGTATAAAGCTTTCACTTTTATTGGAACACACTTCTTGCTGAAGATTACACAAGTTAACAAAAATTTACAAAACAAATGTCTCACCTGGATTCTGTACCACCCCCCCCCCCCCCACCCCTATCAAAATTTCAAACACACAACAAAACATTTAACACTAAACTGCCTTAGTTTTAACAAGACGAAATAAGTCGCGCTGTACCGGAAATAATAGTAAATAAAATAAAAATTGTCCAGTCCGTTAAACTGTTATTAGAAGTCAGCGCGAGTCAGGACAAACAAGTCTATGTACACATGTAACCAAGGACAAATCTAGTGTTATATTGTTTAGATTACAATAATTAATGTATTTCTAACCTACCATTGCACACACAAGATTATTTTTTTCCGGTTCACTAGAGCGCAGATATATACTTTGCAACCATGCACAGTAAAAGTAATCAAAAATCAAATCAAATATCATCATACTTTTAGCTCAACTCCATTTTGATTTCAAGCTTAAATATTATTTACTAATTGCAGGTGATGATTGGACTATTCTGCATCTTGTACATGGCCTATTTTATAACAGCTCTGATATTTGGTGCCACGAAAGATTGCGTGAATACAGTGCCTTTAATCTGTTTGACATGTATTGTATTGGCATTCATCGTTCTTCACTATATCTGGACACATTTCGGTGAAGATGTAAAAGTGAAATGTCTCCGCCCATGCCTTGAAAGTATTGAAAACGAAAAAACAAAAAATGTTCTGAAATGGTGAGTACTGCTATAAAAGTTATAATGTTCAAGGGTTGCTGATATTGGAATAATTCTGAAATGTGAGGAAAGCCCAGAATTCAGCCGAGTACAGACCATGTCGTAATCAGAATTATGACTTGGGTTCCTCTAAACTCATTGGAAATTAAAAAGTAGGATGACCAGTCAGTGTCTAGTCTGTAAACTTTATGGTGCTTTTCTTCTGGCAATCAAATAAAACCCCTGTAGATTAATCCCATGTTGTCGTCTGAAGTAGCTGCGTTGCGCCATTTGCAAATCGTAGGTACGTGTAGCTTTGATCTTAATACCGAAACTACCAGAACACTTGTTAGCTGTTCTCAAATTGGTTCTCATCTACACTCAAATTACATTTCATATTTTGTCTTATATTCTAAAAGCGCTGAATATGAACTGATGATGACGTTGAAATGAATAGTTTTGATATTTCACCAGGTTACCATTTGTTTATTATATAAAGAATAAAATCATTTTTAGGTTGTTTATCCTGATTGTGATTGGTTCGTTTTTATCTGTAATAATTTCCACGGTGATAAATCAGCCCAGTAACCTCATCTCAGTTGCTGGATTTGTTTTCTTTGTCATCCTGCTGTTTATCTTCTCCGAACATAGATCTCAGGTAAACACATATTTCACATTAATCACAATCACATAGATTTTACCATAACTCATCAAGTAATGCTTGCAAAATTGATACACAGAATTTTCTCACTCTATTCAATACAAGTTTGTCAATTTCAAATAATACTTCCAATCTCATGAGTTTTCTCCGGGTCCTCCAGTTTCCTCCCACTGCTAAAGACCCCGACGCACAAGCAAATTACTGAAATAAGATGAAACCATATGTTAGTCCCGAAATGACTTAGTTTGTGTCAAGTGGACGTTAAACTCCATTTCACTCTTTCTCCCAAATAAAACTCAAGGGTGATAACTCTTTTATTCAATTCTGTCTTCTTTGCTGAGGAAGGAGATCCACATTTCATTTTATATATTATATGAGAATTATTATCAGACTGCAAGGATGACTTCTGTTGATGTAAACCAAAATATTGATCTAGCTAAGTCTTTTATAGATATATTTTATTATTTTAGATAAAATGGCGACCTATTCTTGGAGGATTCACTCTACAGTTTATGTTTGCTGTTTTTATTCTCAAATGGGATCTTGGGTATAAAATATTTCACTTCCTTGGTCAACAAGTTCAAGTATTCCTTAGTTATACAGATGTTGGATCAAGGATGGTATTTGGTGATAAATTTATGGACCATTTTTTTGCTATGAAGGTAGGTTAATTCTCTAAACATACTTTTCATAAAAGCATTTTTTTGCTACCAAGTGCTACCCCACATTATCCTAAATTTAACCTGAAACAATCAAAAAAGCCACCGATTTGTATTTGAAAACAAATAATTAAACATGTTGCCTCTTGATTAGTTTATTACTGTAATTACTATCAACACCCCTAATTGATTGATAACTGACTCGGCCAAGCACAAAAATAGACTGTAACAGACTAGAAATCAATCCGTTGTTGCAAAATAACTTATCGACACAGCTAAAACGGAATCGCCATTCAAAATTTCGCCAGATTGAATATTATATCGCAAAAATTATATTTTTATCGCAATGAGTGGAAATAGCGATTGACTGCCTGAGCGTTGGCCTAATACCTAAGACATCTCAGTGGTACCAGATTTGCCTTGCTCGCATGTGTGATAGATATATTGTATGATATTTCCAGGTTCTACCAGTGGTAATTTTCTTCAGTTGTTTCATCTCCGTGTTGTACCATCTTGGTATCATGCAGATGATCATCGGTAAAATAGCTTTTGTTATGAGACTCATGTTGGGAACAACAGCTGCCGAATCTCTCTGTGCTGCAGGAAATATCTTCGTAGGACAGGTACAGTTTCAGTATTTTTATATTTTGTTTTCCAACTTTCCTAGGAAATATCTTCGTAAGACGGGAATAGTTGCAGTGTTTTCATATTATGTTTGCAAATTGCATTAAAAGTATCTCTCTCTGTAACTGGGAAAACATTTAATGGAGGCAGTTTGATCATCATGTCATTTGTGGGATTATTTTTCCAAAATTGAAAGTTGTGTTTCTGAAGCAACGATCATGAGTTTTATAACAGTCAGATATTCCTGAACTTAAAGCCGAGTTATTTACCTTTACCTGAAGACAAGTGAAGAATAAGTGATAAAATAAGCGGAGTATTACATTAAGGGCTTAATAAGATGTTAAAAGTGATTGTGCTATTTTGTATTTTATTGTAGACAGAGGCTCCAATACTCATTCGACCTTTTCTAGAGAAAATGACTAAATCTGAATTACATGCTGTGATGACCGGAGGCTTTGCAACCATAGCAGGTGGTGTTTTAGCTGCTTACGTTTCTTTTGGTGTAAGTATTAGCTTAACGATATATGTTTTGTTGCCTGGCAACCTTTCCATAGTATTGATTTAAATGTGAGATTCTTGATGTATTTTCCGTTGCCTGGCCAAATATCATTATTTACTTTGGTCACTTGTGCAGTACAAGGAAGGATATTTCGCTCAGGCAGCACCAGTTCTGATTACTGTCCTTCACATTCTGCCTATTAATGTTCTGATTATGTACTTCAGTGATTCTCCTTCCTACCATGGGGAATTATATCCTGAGTTTTAATTTTATAATATATTCTTCAATCGGTAAACTTAAAATAGATATAAAGATAGAAAGACTTGCTAAGACTACATTTTATATTGCAGGTGCCAGCTGAACATTTATTATGTGCGTCTGTAATGAATGCTCCCTGTGCTCTGGCTGTATCCAAATTACTTTTCCCAGAAACGGAGAAAAGTAAAATATCAAAGAAAACTCACATCGATAACCAATCATCGTAAGTTGTCTATCTTTTAAATATCAAGCAGTATAGTCCAGTTCAATTACTAAATGCCATTGAAACAATTTAATAATATATATTATATGTATAGTTAGAATTCTAGAGCGCATGTAGACTCGCTCAGGTGTAATAATTCACTCAGGTATAATGATTCACCTAGATGTAGCAATTCACTGAGAGGTACAGTTACACCGGAGAGAGCATTATAGAAAGAGATCCAGGGCCCTCTCCTGATGTTAGTTTAAAAACTTCCTAATTACTGAAAGAGTGCATTACTAAGAGGTGAATCATGATTGGTTTAACCTGTCTGCTTTCCTAATTACTGATAGAGTGCAACCATGTTCACGTTTTCAGAGTAACCATGAAAGGTTTTCTGATTGTTGAAATTTCAGGTATCGCAACTTTATAGATTCCCAAGTAGAGTTTTGCCAATCAATTTTTCCATTGACTCGCAGTAACATTGGAAATGGTTGCAAATTGCGATGCAGATCTGGTTATTTTGTTCCTTTCTACTTGCAACCGAATTGTGGAAATAAAATTGAATCGTGTTAGACCTAGTTCTTGTCAATAGATGTTATACCCCATTTCTCTCTCTGTCTCCCAATGCAACTGTTTATAACAAGTACAAGATTTCTGCCCTCTCCCCCAAACTTTGGCCAGGTTTAAATGATTTATTTGTTACTTTGTAAGCAATGTTACTTACAATGAATGATTTGTTGTGTATTTACAGGAATTATCGTAATGTTCTCGAAGCAGCAGCTGCTGGAGCTTCAGCATCTATTGGTCTAGTTGCTAATATCGCAGCCAATCTGATTGCTTTCCTCGCCCTACTGGCGTTTGTTAATGCTGTGTTGTCATGGTTTGGTGGATTTGTTTGTTTCCCAGATTTATCGTTTGAGGTAAGTCTTGATGGTCGATTCGTGAAAAATACTCATCATCATTTATATTTTTCAGATAATATCTTTTCTTTATGACTATTTTAAGGGGCATTTTGGATGATTAGATAAAAAGCTGGCATTTCTCACTATAACAGTTTACAACTAGATAGTGTAAAGAGAATATGCTGAAATTTCAGTTAAATCTGCAATAGGTAGATTTACCTCTTGCATTTAAGATAATGTCCCGGGTATATTGGATTACATAGTGATTGAGAAAAACTAGATTAACAGTGACTGGTTGAACAAGACAACATGTATAATATCAATGGTTAAGTAGTGAATCAGTGATAGGTGTGACTGGTTGATAGTGATTGATTTATCTATTGTATATTTTCAGTGGATATGTTCGTATGTTTTCATGCCTGTGGCATATTTAATGGGTGTTGAGTGGAAAGATGCCCGGATTGTTGGAGAACTGATCGGAATGAAAACTTTCCTAAACGAGTTTGTAGCCTACGAACAGTTATCACAGTTTATCAAAACTAGAAGGGATTGCGCAGATGGTATTATTTTATCGGTAAGAATATATTTATTATTTAAAATCGTATTAAAGTGAATGGTAACGTGGGCTAGTCCTAAGCATCCTCTGCACTCTACAATACTGTACATACTTTACCGGTACCCATAATTGAAAACTAACAGTGAGGAGGAATATATCCCAAAACATTGCGTTAAAGTAGTGCAAGTCAAGATCTGCTATATGTTACATGAAATATGAATGTGAGGATATTGAAACAAAAATATCTATAAAAGATACCATATCGGTGAAATGTGTAAAACAGGTCAATGATAACCTATAGCACGGTGGACATTTATAGCTGGCCACTCATTTCATTTCACTTGATAAGTTATACAGTTTAAGTTGTCTGTCTCATTGTCCGTAGAGTTGTATAATGGGTGTTAGTGTGGTCATTTTTATTAAACATGGTTCCAATTATTTTGGTATCAGAGATCAAATGGTTAATATTTCAATTTTCACTTTCAGCCTAAATCTGAGATTATAGCGACGTATGCTCTGTGTGGGTTTGCTAACCTGAGTTCTATAGGAATACAGTTGGGTGGTTTGACTCCAATGGCACCTAATCGAGCCAGTGATCTTGCTTCAGTTGTATTAAAAGCCTTATTTGGTGGTATTATTGCCTGTCTAATGACTGCCAGTATAGCAGGTAAATATTGTTATCTATTCTCAACACACTAGCTTTATATATTATATACACTACAAAAATTAATATTCACATCAAATCTATAATGTCTAAACCATCGCCATCTGATGTGCATGCCCACTCAAGTTCATGCCAATGAATTACTTAAGGAATTTGAATATGCAACTTTCAGGGAGACACAATTTTACAACATTTAAAGCCATACAGATTCTAATGATTCCTGATGGGTTAATACTCATAATCAGATTTTCATGTGTTGTAAATGTTTTCATTACTGACAAAAGTAAAAATATACGACAACAGCCTGGGCAACATAGCTGCTGTGGGTGTATGTTACATTGTCTGGCAACCAATCTTTCAAATTTAGAAACCTCAACAAAGTTATACATAGTTCCCATATTTTTTGGGTTATGTGACAGAAATGGAGATCATTGCCTTACTTAATGTTAATATTTATTTTTCAGGTCTGCTTATAGTCCACCTACCTGATGACATGTCAAGTTGTATTGATATCAACTCCACTACCATGGTTACAAACAGTTCCTTACTATTTAATACAACACAACCATCTAATATATTATACACTATTTTAACAAATACCACCTTGCCATCATAGATGTCCAAATTCTGTCTGACAGATGTCTGCTATTGAAATAGGTTGTTTTGATGGCGTGCTGCAGGACAAGATCACAAATTGTTAGTTAGAAAACTGACATCTAGTATATCAATGAACATTTGACTCACGAGATCAGCAGCAAAAGGAAGAAAATTGTTTATCACCACTCAGATTTATAGAAAAATTTATCCTTTTGTTTTACCAGACTATCTCTCCATCATTGTGTCCAGTTCTGTTGTCAGCCATCAAACTTTTGTAAATTATTTTTCAAGAAAAAAAAGTGATCGGTGAATTCAAAGTGCCTTGTAGATTTGAAAGACCAGATTATGACAAAATATTGAAAATTATTTTTGTGCGTTCTAATGTGGCAGAAAAGTATTTTTATGCGTTCTAGTGTAATTTAAAGCTGTAAGCATTTTCGACCGCATTATTAGATGTGACATGTAAATAGTATTTTACTCATAGTGCTTGTGTTTCTGCCTTCAATGTTGTAATTTTTTAACTTGAGTTTTTTTGTATTCTATATTACTATTGTATCGTCCTCCCCGTTGTAGGGTACTAAGTTTGGTTTAGTGGTCAAGAGCGAGACAGTAAGTAATATATTGAAACAACACTGAGGATGTTAGTCACAGGTTGTTGTTTCAATATATTATGCAATGTATTAACAACTTACAATACAGACACTTGCACATGCTTTACAATGTAATATGTCACACAGGTCCAAAATTTTAACAAGTATAAATAATGTACGCTTGGCATGTTTCCTGTAGTGTTAATTGAAATAATGATATGCCAAGATCAAAGGATAACATCATATCTGTATTTTGATAAATTATACTACCCAGCCAGATAACCGTCATATTACATACATAACATGTACACTGTATCTGTATGCCTGATGACCAATCAATGTATAGAAGATAGTGAATAATCAACATACTTAACATATGCTTCCTGTCTAAATCTGCCCGTGGAGATTATTATTGTATATAGAAATCTTGATGCATGTAATTTTGAATCAAATTATCTACAGAAATTTGAGTTTCTGTGAGAATTCAGGGATATTTTATTTTACCTATCATTATACAAGAATCAAATGTGAAAATAAAAGTTTGAAATCAGTTAACGTTCCAATATGTGTAGGAATTCCCAACTTGAAATGCCATGTCACAGATTCAACTTTGCATTTAAATTGAACCTCTCAATTCATAGACCACTTAAAAATATATTTTTAGATATGAAACTTTTTAGGTTTTATTTAATTAAGGCCTAATTAAATTATTTTGTTTTATTTTTTACAAGTTATGTCCCTTATAGTTTTACACCCAATTCTGTTTATTTGTAAAGATCTCTATATAAGGCCAAACTAACTATAATATTCATATTCTCTTATTAGATTCAACAGTCATATCTATCACTAATTAAATAAATCGTGATCAAACAATTTCTTAAAACTGACATAGAAGTATATGTAGATTGCCAAGATTTCAGCTCGCATAGCAATCCTTGGCTCTAATCCATAGCCTGGATCTTTGGCTATAGTCCTTGGCCCTAATCCTTAGCTCAGAGTCCTTTCCTTGGCTCTAATCCTTAGCTCAGAGCCCTTGGCTGTAAATCCTTTAGCTTGGGAGCCCTTGGCTGTAACCCCTGACAATGTGTAATTATAGAGTGATTCTTCAAGAAATGAGATGAATATGATGTTATGTTTTGGCCTTATAGTTATTATATATATTTACATGTATAGTATATGTATTTTATTGTATTAAATCATGTACCCGTATATTTTACATATCACTCAATCACACCAAAAGAGAACAAATATTATCGCCATAAATGTATTTAACATCATAATGCATATGATATAGATATTTGATTTAAAAACTGTTTCATTCCCAGCCATCATATCAAAACAGAATTGATCAAATTCCCCAGTCCTTTACAGACCCTAACTTAGCATGTGCATTTCACCTCACGCGAGTCCAATATTTCATCTACCCGGTAGTATAAATAATGTATGTTTGGCATGCCAACATCAAAGGATTACGTCACATCTGTATTTTGATATTGTTTATTATATGTTTACCTATAACTCATGATGCATGTATTGTATACCAATAACTCATGATGCATGTATTGTATACCAATAACTTATGATGCATGTAATGTATACCTATAACTTATGATGCATGTAATGTATACCTATAACTTATGATGCATGTAATGTATATGTATACCTGTAACTTATGATGTATGTATTATGTATACCTATCATTTTTAAAGAGACTCCAACCAACATATATATATTGTTTCACGTATTTCATCTAAAATAATGGACTCATTTCTAGTCATTACGAGGAGTTGTGACGAGTCCTGTCATCACTGTTGAAAGAATATCAATCCATCATGAATCAATTTCTATTAGTAAGTGCCAGATCTTGATGTAAATATATTTTGGAGTATTTCTGAATCCGATGAGAGATAATATGTATATCATGTGTGTGTATGTATAATAATTTTATATAATTATGTTTGTAGAAACATCTACATTAATATGTTATAATCAGTGATCTCATGACCTTAAAACACTGGACATTAACGTTAGCCTCTAGAGCGTCCACATGCAATTGTGGATACGGCACTGACATGTGGGTGTATAATGTAAAAGAAATGTGCTGAAAATTACAGTCAGATTGCTCCCCTCCGGACCGAGATACTAGTGATGAGAATTTTAGGCCTAGCCTCGATCATCATTTCTAATGCTGGTATGATAAAAAAAAAACCCATAGTCTTGATTATCCATTTTAGTCATCAATGAGCGTTGAGCAGCAGTATGTATTCAAATCCGGCGACTAAGGTCTTTTCTTGTTGGCTGCTTGGATGATTTAGCTGCTTTGGGCGTATGTTTCGTTGTCTGGCAACCTATCTTTTGTTTATGATGTTGTTTAAAATCAAACTACCTGTAGATATCAGAATCCATCTGCCAACAATAACAAGTGAATATTTAGCTCATAAAAGCAAAAAATATTAAATATTGACTGTCGAGTGCTATTTTTGTATAATACAAGTTTGGTACATGTATGCTGTAGAATTCCATCAACTAGCTAAGAGTTGAAATAACCCATCAATGCAAGAATTTTAAAATGTTTTATATGTTGTAAAATGGTGTATGAAGTTAAAGTATTATAAATTCAAGTGCCATGTATATATAATTAGTTATTAGTTTATAATCTTGATGATGTGAATATGTTTTGTTTTATTTAATTATTTTTTGATATACTAGAATTGTTTTGTTATTAGATATAATAATTACATATCCATCCCCCTGAAAACTTGATAGATTATAAGAATGTATTACACCATTAAAACCATATACAATGCATTCAAATGTCCGACCTTCATGCCGACGGTCGTTTATGACAACTAATCACCGCATACCATATCCAGTCTCTTCACACTTCACCTGCACATGCTCTCTTACTGTCTATAGTAAATCTCAGAGTTAACTCCCCCATCCCCAGCAGACGGACATTATGTATAACATTTTCTATGAAGATTGTCTTTAGATCAAAACTAAAAAAAAATAAACAAGAAAGTTAAATCTATGTTTTAATCTGGTTTGTCCATCTTTGAATATTTGTAAATGATATATTTCTCCATTTTGATTATTTTATACGGTTATCATACATGATGTAATAAATATTCTATATGGAATAAAGCTTGTTAAATAAACTAATGTTTGTTTGAAGGTGTGTATGATTATTCGGGTCAAATGCCGGAAGTGATAAGCCAGGGGACCACAGTAGTCAAGTAGTAGATAGAAATAGGGTTTATGTCCTTGTGGGTCTAATACATGGTTTAATTCAATTGTGCATAGCTTCCTTATAAAAGTGGGAGGTGCCAGAGGAAACCCATGAGGGTGAACAGGTGACAATACTCCTTGCCATGTACAATTTTGTACCAAACCATGCCACTGAAGACTCAATGAATGACCTAATGATTTGCCCCCCCCCACTCAAGTGGTAGAACTCTGACCCCAAGACTACAATATCTGGTGGGAGCTACAATGATCCACACTTAAAACAACCTTTGACACTAGGAAATCAAAATAGACACAAACCAGGTCATTTCCATATGGTTCAAATTTTATTCGCCTGGAAGTCCGTCAATAAATTGTTTATTGACAGTCTGCGGGTCACAATTTTGGACGTCTCGACAAACACTTTGGTCCAATTTTGATGAACTTGAAATATACGTTTATCTCTCCAAGGATCTTGGTTCCTTTCGATATTCATCGGATCGTAACTTAATGAATTATGGCCCCTGATTGTACGAAAAATCACGTTAGCTTGTGGACTGACCATCTGGAGGTGGGGATCACGGTGGGTAAGACGCTGGTTCGCTAGCCTGGAGGTCGGGTGTTTGATCCCTGCATTTGCAAAATTAATTCATCAATATTTTCGGGCGTGGATCACCCTTGTCAGTGATGCAGGATTGGCTAGTTGCTTGGATGGGTCCTGTGCAAACATTGGCTAGCACGTAAAAGATCCTTTGGCAGTTGGAATTTGATATAAAAGAAGGCCGTAGCCCGTAGCGTGTCTTCATTCGTCCAGTTTAGAAGCAGAATGTTAAACTTCATTTCATATCATTTCCATCTAGAGGTCACAATTTTTCTCGGATTTTGATGAAACTTTAAATATATGTTTATATCCCAACGAGCGCAGTTCCTGTCAATATTCACACATTTGAGGCCATTACTTACTGGATAATGGCCCCTGATTGATTTTTTATTAACTTGTTCTCTATCCATCTCTTGCAAAACGTGCTTGTTGATCATCTAATTTCACATGAAATAGATTGGTGTTCAATGTTGATTGTATTGAGGATTAAGATAGGTTTTATTGTAATAATTATTTTTATTGTATATAATAAACAATATTGAAAATAAAGTTAACAGAAGAAAAGACTGCTGACTCCTATCTCTATCTTCATTGTTTTAATTTGGACAAGAGAATCTCGTTCTTTCTACATTCCTGCAATAAAAAAACAAATACATACAGTCTCTCATAATAAAACAAAAACCATATTCTCTCAAAATAAAACGAGAGAGAGAGAAATGGGGTTTAACATCCACTCAACACAAACTAGGTCATTTTGGGACTAACATGGTTTAATTTTATTTCAATAATTTGCTTGCGCGTAGGGGTCTTTAGCAGTGGTAGGAAACCGGAGTGCCCGGAGGAAACGCACGAGGTTGAGAAGGCGCCCCTATCTCCATGCCACATACGCTCACACAAGGGATGGAAACCACAGCTGCAAGCCAGTGGTGACCAGCCAGCTAGAGGTCCAAGAGCGGCACTCTAGACCACTAGGCCATCCCAACCCACCATACTAAAACGAAATTCATAGTCTCTCATAATAAAACAAAATTCATGGTCTCTCATAATATTCTCTCATAATAAAACAAACACCATATGAACATCCCAAAGGGAAAAGACAAATGTCACATATACTTTAAGAGAGAAATGTGGTTTAAAGTCCATTTGACACAAACTAGGTCATTTCGCTACTAATACATGGTTCATTTACACATATTGTAACCAAGTTTATTGAACAGTACTGATATCATATGTTCCAGACTTCCAGATAAAGTAATATTTTTTCTTCATCTGTATCATGCACAAAACACAATACAACTTTTCTATGGTAACACATACATGCTTGCTTGTCTACATACTATTACATTAATTTATTATAATGGACATGGAATTTGTTTGTCCTATATATATCATACACTAGACACCTACTAGGTTAGTTTCGTTAAATCAACGATTCAATTTAACTTACCTCTTTAAAATCTTTAACTGTTTTAAAATAAAGTCGTTGTTTTTCTACCAGGTCTAGATATTGATCGTTAAATTGATCTCGTTTCATCTTCTCATCCTGTTTACGTTTCTCAACCTTGAAATATTCAAAAATTACACCAGACTGATTCACTCGTGCATTGGGAACAAACTTGCTAGGATAGAGAGGGGGAGAGAGAACAGAGAGAGAGAGAGGGGGAGAGAGAAGAGAGAGATAGAGAGACAATGGGGTTTAACAGCCACTCAACACAAACTAGACTATTTCATGAGAAAATGAGACAGAGAAAAACCATAATGTTGTACAGGCAACCTAACCCTACTCAGTAGTCAGTAGTCAGTAGTCAGTAGTGAGTAGTCAGATACAGACTGGGAATCACAACCACATTACTTGTGCTGATGATGCAACAAGTATGCCTTGGACTACAGGCCACCTTCACCTTATCTTGTAATATGTCCACAATAAAAGGAACTGTAACACTGAAACTATACACTAACCTTATTTCTATTTTGTTTGATTCCCTCTACGATTTGTTCAAACTGTTTTAAAAACTGTTCTTTATTAGCCTGTGATGACATCGCTCTGAAAATATTCTACAATTAGTTCTTATTCTAATCATTGATTTTTCAAAAGTTTGTTAGCTACATTCATGTGCACTCCTCAAATGAGAGATGTTACTTGTATTAGACTGTTCCAAAAAGGTGACACAATCTGACGAAAGTTTGTTGTTAATTTAACTATAAACTATCATTATCATTAAAATACAAAAGTAAGTTTAAGGCTCAATAACACTCTTGTTGTAACTAAATAATATGTCCCAATCTTCATTCTGGTCAACAAATTGTATTATTTTACAATATTCCATTAATTGATGATACAAATTTTATCTTAACACACGTAATTTCACAAAATGGAAAAATTCAACTAAATGATTTGAAAAGTCTGACATAAACCTTTTCAAATGTGACTTGGATTTTAAAATATTTTTGAACCCTCTGGACAAGTAAAATAGGATGTAATGGATAATTTACACAACAAGTAGGACACTTAAACATCTATTACTTAAAATAAGGCTATTTTTTTTTGTTTTTTTTGGAGCGGCCAAGCCAGCAAGAGTGTTATTGTCCCTTTAATTATAGACCTTATTCAATACATGTATTATAAGGTCTGTGGTTTAATGTTTATCATAAAAGAAAAAGAATACAGAGAGCTGCCAGTTAGCTTATACGACTGTAATACAGAAACTTGATAGTTTTTATTTTGATGAAGATATAAGTTTGTTAAAACTACTTACTGTGTAAAGTTATCGTGTATAGAGTTTAATAACGTCACCTGAAAATAACATTATTTTAAATACGTTTATTTGCGTTCAACATTCATAGACATCTTCACCAAACAATCACAGAGATTTTTTTATAAGATCAAATTAAACTGAAGTGCGTTAATTAGCAGTATTATGGAAGAAGAAATATAAAAATAGAATAATTATACATGATATAACCACTTGAACTGGCTTCCAGTGATCCAGTCTCTGCCACAGTTGACTTGTTATTTTAAAGAGATATTGTTTTCACTATTGTCTGTTAAAGAAAGCAGTTTGAATGAAATGAAATGAAATGGGGTTTAACGTCCTACTCTTTTGCACCTAACCTGGGCTAATGGAAGACGGGCATACGCCATACAGTGTGCTATGAGGGAAATTTTGCCCGGGCAGCAGCGCTACGGCCTACTCTTATATCGAATTCCAACTGCCAAAGGATCTTTTATGTGCACTCAAATTTATACACGGGACCTCGGTTTTTCGTCCCATCCGAACGACTAGGCAGCTATCCTTGTCAGGCCCTCCTTCTGCATCACTGACAAGGGGAAATCACGTCGGAAAATCGAGATGAACTTTCTCGGTCAATGCAGGGATCGAACACCCGACCTCCAGACTAGCGAACCACCGCCTTATACACTTAGCCACCTGACCCCCGCAGTTTGAATGAATGGCAGAATTGACTTCAAACTGCTTTCTTCAACATACTAAAATATACATATGTCACTTAATACAAATATACACAGCACCAAGAGAGAGAGGGAGAAATGGGGTTTAACATCCACTCGACACAAACTAGGTCATTTTGGGACCAACATATGGTTTCAATTTTATTTCAATAATTTGCTTGCACGTAGGGGTCTTTAGCAGTGGGAGGAAATCAGAGTGCCCAGAGGAAACCCACAAGGCTGAGAAGGCCCCACCTATCTCACATACGCTCACATCCGGGATCGAAACCACAGCCGCTAGCCATAGGTGACCGGCCAGCTAGAGGTCGAAGAGCGGCACTCTAGACCACTAGCTCCCCTCCCCCTTCAGCACCAAGAGACTTAAAATCAAATAATCAAAATAAACTTGAAATTCAAATCTTTCGGTGCTAGATCTTTTTGTACAGCTGCATCTAAAAAAATTCAATTCTCTACCAGACGAACTTGGACTCCATTACGACTAAATATAACTATAATCTGTTGATTATGAACCTTTGTATGTGAGAATGAGTACAGCCCTTTGAGGCCAGACAAAAAAAAAATATTCTGGTTCTTTTGTAATTTTGCCTTTTTAAATCTATAATAGGCTAGCATTATATCATATTTATAACTAATTATTAGTTTCAAATTACAGAGAAATTATATCTTATGCACTCAAATAAATGTGGTTGACACATAAAAAGATTTATAAAACCAAAGGGTAGAAAACACAAAGAGCTCTGGCCATTCGGCAGACGGTCGGTATATTCGGGAGAGACCGTTGAGGTTCAAGAGAAACCATCTGGACTGAGTAGTCAGTTGACCCCATTGATTTATAGAAGAGACATGTAGTGTTGGCATCCCTCAGTAAACTCGAAACCAGCTAGATTTTCGCAAAATAAAAAAAAAAAAAAACAAAAAACACTTTCCTGCATCAATTTTTTTGAAAGGATTGTCTGAGAGCCAGAATATTTTTTCTGTTTTTTGTGTGGCCTTACCTATATTATTTATTCCTTTTATCTCTAACCGCATCACTGAGATCTTAGATATGAAATAAATGGTATACCTACCTCTTTATTTAAATATAATTTGGTATCATCTAGAGTGTTGTACAGAGTATAAAACTGTTTGGTTTCTGTATGTTTCGAGGCAACTGTAATATATATAATAAAGTCAATAAAACCAATCAAACTACGATTACTGGTGTAGTTGATGTCAAGTAGGATTTGAGATACATCATACGACACGGATCAGCAATAAACATTCACTAAGACACTACAATCACAGGTTTCAAATCGGTGGGTTGATTGGAGGATTTTTCAAGGTCTAAAGTCAGTGATTTCAATGAAGTGTTTTTCAAGGTTTCAAGTCAGTGGTTTGATTGAAGGGTTTTTCAAGGTTTCATGTCAGTGGTTTGATTGAAGGGTTTTTAACGATTACAAGTCAGTGGTTTGAGTGAAGGGTATTTCAAGGTCTCAAGTCGATGGCTGAGTGAAGGGTTTTACAATGTTTACAATCCTTTCTATAGTTACTTACTTTGATTGTAGAGTTCGACAAATCTTCGTTGATATTGACTAAGTTCCGCTCTTGATGGTACTTCATCTATCTTCCTCTGTAATCCTGCTATCTCTCGATTTTTACGAGCCTAAGAAAAATAAACATTTTGATTAACATTTTATTTGACACATATATGTCATTTCTTTAATTTAATTAAGTACTAAATTGGGTTCATATGATGTGTTTTTTTCTGCTAGTCAAAAATTTTGGTTTGAAAATTAACCAATTTAGTTTAATTAATTTTATTTGACAGTGTCGACAGTAGAATATAACGAGAGCATCGCTTCCCAAGATAAAACAGTACCAGGCCTTTCCAGACTAACAATGACATGTAACTACATAATCTGATTATAACACAGATCCTACTTCGTGTTTATGGTTCAAAATTTCCTTTTACTTGTCTTTACTACACTAGGATCTGGAAGAGTTATTATCATTGACGAATTCTGAATGGTGTGAGGTATTAGCCAATGAAACGATCTGTTACGGCATGTTTTGCACGGAACTGTGGGTATTCCACTAGTAACATCAATGCTGATTGGTTAATCAAATGCCTGACGTCATAAGGTCAAAAGTCGCTCGTATGACCTATGACGTGACCTATTGCAACAACTGCTCAGATCTCCATGTGGTGTAGGCCATCGAAAGTATAAAAAAACGAAATGAAATATAGATGTCAATGAGATTGGTAACTACATTGATTCTCATGACATTCAAGACATTCTATTCACTACTATCAGTAACTATCAGTATCGGACAATATCTGATATTGGACCAGCACTAGTTTGTTTACGTGGCTACCCTACCGATAGTCAAGAGATAATTGGCTGTTTATCAGGTTTTTATCCCACTGTCTACTCACCAATAAAAGTCGTATTTTATGAAGTTTATCTTTATCAGCCTGATATTGTTTATCAATAATTCCAACTCGTTCCTGATCTTCTGAATCAACATCAGCGCCATCTTCCTTTAGTTTATCTATATTCTCTTTCAGTCGCGCCATTTCCTCCTAAAATAAAATAAATATGAAGTCCATTTCGTCCTAAAATAATATAAATATCAATATGAAGTCCATTTTGTCCTTAGATAATATAAATATTAATATGATGTCCATTTCATCCTAAACTAATATAAACAATCTTTAATACGTCTCAGTCCGGTTAAAACACAATTAAATAATATTTGCATGTACAATACAGACTGAAGTATTACAATATATGAAAGCAGTAAATGGAACTTGTGCCCAGGTCCCGCCCAACTATATTCTTTTGTAGAATTAGCACGGTACCAGATTAGAATCAGCTTCCATTACAATGAGCTGCTAGCATGGTACTGCTAGCATAGGAATCAACTTACCTTACAATGAGCTGTAGAATTAGCCTTACCTTACAATGAGCCTTAAATTCCTGTTCTTGTTTCTTTAGATTTTCATTCATGGCTACCAATGATCTTAATGTCTGTAAAATACTGAAAACAAAGAAAGAATACTTCCGATAAATAATAACACCTCCTTTGTAATTTTTATTATGTGACACTGTAGTTTGAAAATGATACAACTGCCTCGCCTAGTAGTATGTGTAGAAGAGCTATACTACACGTAAAACTAATATACCGTAGTAGTAAGTCCAGGACGACCACACTACAACATGTTCAAAATTCAGCAGCTCGACTCATCACTAAAACTAGAAAACCCTAACACATCTCCCCTGTATTGCAATCTTTACATTGGCTCCCAATTCAGCAAAGAATTAAGTTCAAGTTACTGCTTTTGGTCTTCAAAGCGTTAAACGGCCAAGCTCCATCTTATATAGAAATCTCCACTCTCAGAAAAAACATCTTCTAAAATCTCCATCCATTAACTTACAACTTGGAAAACGAGCCTTTTCTTATGCTGGTCCTTTTCTATGGAATAGACTACCACAGTCAATGAAACAACTACAGTCTGTGGGCCATTTTAAATCTCAACTTAAAACATTCTTATTTCAAAACCCTGATCTGTAAATAATCAGTGAATATAAAAACCAACAGCGCCTTAGAAACTGATTTCTTCAGTATTAATGCGCTTTATAAATGACGATATTATTATTTTTATTATTAAAACAAAACCGACAAAGCAAACCTGTAGACAAGACAAACTACATATATATTGCAAGAAACAAACAAAGACTATCGAATCAAGCAAATATACCACGTTATCAGACCACGAGAAACAAGTGACAACTCAGGTAGTCTACCTTTGGTTTTCTTCAGTCTCCATCTCTTCAAGTTTTTTCATTTCTCCATCAATAATGGCTCCCTTTTCTTGCGCCTTTAAAAACAAAACAATCAATATAGAAATAAAAACTTAAAATTAACCTATTTTTTTTCCTTCAAATAGCAAGGATTGTTAAAAATGCAATCAAACAATTTGAATCTATTCAAACTATCAAGTGATATTGTCTACAGCATTCACTTAATATATCAACAATTGGCCAATGTAGTATGATAAACTTTCATTTATATCGAGTTGATATATTTTATTTTCTCTGAGAATATGTTTCTCACCTCAGCAAGTTTAGCCTGTGTATCAGTGTAGGCTTTCTGTAGCTCGGAATGTTTTGCCATAACCTGAAAATAATAACATATTCTGTAGACTACGGGAATACACATTTAACTTCTGATTATCTTTGACACAGATAGTCGACAACACAAACAACAGTCCTATTGTTCCGCAACAACTGGGCTAAGTCATACAGTGTACTATAAGTGAAGTTTTGCTCGGATAGCTACAGTACGGCCTACTCTTATGTTTTGAATTCCAACTTTTTTACGTGCATGTACAAGTACATGGCATTTCTTTTTTTTAAGCATATCCAAATAACTAGATTCTGTACCTTGACAGGCCCTCTGTGCCGCACTATGGAACAACGTCCGGAAATCCCTGATGAACTTTCTCGGATAACCCTGGGGTCAAACATGTGATGTGCAGGTTAGTGAGCCAACCTCTTACTCACTGAGCCACCGCAGCTCTCATATCTTTCTTTAGGCCATTTTGAGACTAACACATAGTAATTTTATTCCTATGGTCAATCTATTTGTATGTGCCAATTTATAACAAAAAACAAATTTATTTGTCAGCCCGGGAAGTAGCAAGCCACCAAGCAACTGGAGACATTCTGGGGGACTGGTGATTTGCTCGAAAAAAGATTTTAAGTATAGAATTTTTTGCCATTGTGAAGACATTCTATCGCCCAGTAAATATTTCACAGTGAATGCCACCACGAAATTTAGAGAACTGTTGTACTCATTCAACCCAACTTTTCAGAATGCAAGAAATATTTGTATTTTGTACTACAATCATCACGTACCTCTGTTAATCTTGATGTCTGTTGGTCAATCTGTTTACGTAATGCTGTTGTTACACGTTTATGTTGTTGAGCTCCACCCACTCGTTCACTCTTCTCAATCTGTTCAATCTCCGCTTGCTGTTGATAAAAATAAATTCTTACAGTATTGTCAATTTAACTTTGTCTGCTTTCTGACTTGTCACAGCGTAACTTACATCTAGACCAATCTGATTAAAACACAGGTCCTATTTCGTTTGGTTTTTATAGTTCAAAATTATGTTAGGTCATATTTTAGTTAAAATAAGGCGAACAATTTTGAATAAATTCTCAACTTAAGTCTGAGAATGCTTTGTGAATTTGGGGCCAGATTGCATCGGGACATTCATATTTTACAGGTCATTTCTCTAGAACCAGCCTACTTGTACCCAATTACATGTGCTTTAATTGTTATTTCAATAATTCACTTGTGACATAAAAACAGGAAGCCATGCCACTTGATTCAATGACAGCCCATATGCTTTAAAGTGCACACTTCATTACCACAGTTTATGTGTTTTCAGCTGATCTTTATCTCTCACTGATTTAGTGATGATGATATATTATAATATACTATGAGGAATCTTTAACATGCATGTGAATGTGTGTACCCAGGACCTCTGAATGACTATATCTTGTCTCTTGTCAGGTCCTCTGTTTTACAACACTGACAAGGCAATGTGTGTACCGAGGACCTCTGAATGACTATATCTTGTCTCTTGTCATGCCCTCTGTTTACAACACTGACAAGGATGAACCATGCTGGATAATCATGTTGAACTTTCCCTGCTAACGCAATAATCCAATTCTGGACCTGCAGGTTACTCCCTGAGCCACTGTGGCTCCTGTTAATGTAACAACTTGAGGAATTACGTGGTATTAGGTCTATTTAAATATATTTGTTTGAAACCATGTTATTTATGTAGGCTACAGTATTCGCTGTAGTTATGTTTTCTAGGCCTTCATACTAGAAGTTTTAAAAGTTAAACAGATGAAATATTATCTTGGCAGGAAGAAACATTTATATTACAGAATAGTTTACAAATTTTAATAAACTTCTTCCATCCAGTAATTTACAATAATTTCCACATGCCTTACAAATAAGTAGGTTGAGATTAAAACAAACATGCCAATATTTGACAAAACACATTTAAAAAGCAAGAATTAGAAAATAAACCAACTCACTTTTTCTGCATATTCTGAAGCAATCTGTTGTATTTCAGCTGACTGCATGCCTACTATGGAACCTACAGCACTAGCCGATAACTTGCCCTAATATATAGTACCACGTACAATAAACTCACAATAAACATGCATAATAACAGTTAGTCACATATAAACACATTCATTACAGCAAGTAGCTCTATCAAGCAGTTTGAATGAATCCAGGGGCCTATTTCACGAAATTTTAATAAGATAAAATCCAAATTTGAGTAATTTGTTTGGATAATATTAGATTGATTTTAGTGCTTAGCCAATCAAAATTTAAGTATTTACTCAAATTTGGATTTTTTTATCTTTAGTTAAGATTTCGAGAAGCAGGGCCCAGGAATGTGGCATAGGCTCATTTATCAAGTAACCAAGATATAGGGAGGGACTATTTGAGAACGAGAATATTTCTTTTGTGTGGCCTTACTACCAGTGATATTACAGCACAACATTTTACAAAATTTCGATATTGTCTACAAGAACGGCTGTTTATTCTATACAGCCAACAAACAGTTTTGTCTAGCACTTAATAGAAATGGTCGATTCCTACCAGGGTAATGTTAAAATGATTTTAATTCTTATGAACGGTTTCTCTTGCACAAAAAAAGCTTCCTTTGAAGTGTTGATAAGACACAGATAATTTGCTTATATCTAATCAAAATATTCTCGAATTAATTTCTACTATCATCATGTTACGAAACAGGAAATACTATTCGATATGTAGACATGAAATCTATTTCTCCAGAAATGGCATAAAATCTATTTCTCCAGAAATGGCATAAAATCTATTTCTCCAGAAATGGCATAAAATCTATTATTCATAATCTAAAAGAGAATCAAAATTTAAAATATGTTTTGTTGTTATTGTAACTGAGAGAGTGAGTGACTTGAAACTAAAACAAGCTTGCAAAGTGATCTTAGTATTTTTAGTACAAAATACATGCAATTATTTTTCTATTTTGTGTGATGTAATCAAACAACTTTATTTTAAAAATAATGCATTTTCATTTGCCAAGAGCTCAAATCGTGTTGTGATTTTAAGGCTCAGCCAATGAGAAATCTATATTCTTAAAATATTTATGTCTGAGTTTTTATAAATAAGGCTTCCGGGACATTAAACATATCATTTATTTCTTACATGTACATTCTACGTCAGATCATTGCGGAATTTTACAGAATTTTCATGCTACATTTATTTTACTTCTACTTTCCTATCTTATTACATTTGTTTCTTTACTACACTTTTTTCCTAGAAGATTTACTATGTGACAATCAGGACTATGCTAAAATACTAATCAATCTATCTATACTCACTTCCTGTATTCCTGTAGCAGACATTCCACTCATCAACATTTTGATACGTTTCTACAAAATAAAACAACAATTTATCCATTATATCTAGAAACAGTAATCTCATGTTTCCCAACATGTTAACGATACTACGATGTTTGAGGCTTTCTCAAAGTCATGACGTTTATACAACTTAGAATGGGGCTTACCCATACCCTAAGGAACCCTTAGACAAACATAAAACTTGTTAAAACCCCTGAAAAAACAGAAATTAGGGCTCCCCAAGACATTTATAGAACATAGCCAGATGGGGATACATAAGTACAATAAACATTAGTTAACCATGTTAACTGCCCAATGACAAGCTAGTGATATCAAGATGTTAAACACACCTCCTCCTCTGCCTGAAGATCTTCCTCCGTGTCAACTTCTTTCCCACCTAAACTAGCAGCTACAGCTTTCTTCTTAGCAGACGCTTCATTCTCTTTCTCATCTTTTGATGATTTACTAAAACCGTATCTCCTGAAAAATTGCATACATCAAATATTCAACAGAGAGAGAGAGAGAGAGAGAGAGAGAGAGAGAGAGAGAGAGAGAGAGAGGGAGAGAGAGAGAGAGAGAGAGAGAGATAAAAACTATGTCATGGTTTAATTTCTTTTCAATTTTTGCTTGGGCATAGGGGTCTTTAACAGTGGGAGGAAACCAGAGGACCCAGAGAAAATCCACAAGGTTGGACAGGTGACCCTACTCCTTGTCACGTACAACCAGGGATTCAATCCATGCCAGTTGACTTGATGACAGGCTTTATGATACAGCCATCTACTCCCCCCCCCCCCACAATATTCAACGGAATGATAGGAAATCGGATTGAACATCCTAATTTCCTGTACGGACCAAGATAATGAAGAAGGGCATACGTCATACTGGGTGCTTTGAAGAAAATTTTGCCTGGATAGCAGCACTATAGCCGCCTACACTTATTTCAAAATCTAAATGTCACAGATTCTTTTATGTGCATGACAATGTTTACAAGGGACCTCATTGTTTTCATCCCATCCAACCGACAAGACACTGTCCTTGCCAGGCCCTCCGTCCTGCACTACTGATATGGTTAAACCATGCCTAAAAATCATGGGGGAATCTGATTTATAGAAACCTGGACAGTTTAAAGATACTTTCCCACAAAAATATTTATAGGATAGTAATTTCCATAAATATCATGGCAAATATTGAAGAGACATCAATTTTTACTACAGACATACAAAAAAATAGATACCAGTATGTGTGCACTGGGCAATAAACTAACAGGATCACTAACTGGCAGCCTGTTTCTTGCTGTCTGCTTGAATGGCATAAGGAGTGCTTTGTTTGGTTGATTGAATGGCAAGAGTTTAAAAGAACTGTCAGAGACCTAAACATATTGCAGACTTTAGAAATGGACAGTCACTACTGACAAAACGACCCTCCTCCAAATCAAGGCATGTGGCAGACAAGGATGTTCTTATAGACTTTCCCACTGTTAGCCATTAAAATTATTTTCAGTGAGATTTGAAGCAAACCTTTGATAGATAAATTAACTTGAATATGTATTTAGTCATATTTATTCTTTCATCAACAGATGTGCAAGCATGCCAACTTTCATGTTTATCATATTTTTTAAAGAACATTTTTGACGAAGATGGTAGAGGAATTGATGGATCCTCAAGGTTTCTTTTTGGTGATGATCGCCCATGAATTGATTGATGTTCAAAGGTTTTTAAAGAACATGTTTGACGATGATCTCCAGGAATTGATGGATCTTTAAGGGCTTTTAAAGAACAAGTTTGATGATGATGGTACAGGATCAATTGATGGATCCTCAAGGTTTTTTTTTTATAGAATTAGAAGAAGATTGTCGTGGTATGACTAAACAATGGCGGCCATCTAACTTCTTTATTACTAATGAAACATGTGCATTAACATACCTGGCAAATATGAATATAATAACAATTGATATTTTTACACATCGGAACAAAGATTGTAAAATATAATTTAATTGACTTACCTTCCATATTCTAACAAGGTGGAATGCACCTGGGTCTCCTCATCTTCCATTCTTTTTGATACATTTCGTCGAAATCTTCTCTGGGGTTTGTAAGCATTCTATTAAAATATACAAATTTTTTTAATTCATGCACAGAAAATATAGTATCTTCTGTTTTGCAAACCTCAACCCTTTTTCAGGGACATAAAACCCAAACAACTTTAAGCTTTCTCAAAAAACCAATTTGACTAAAATACAGATCTATAATTCGTTTTGTTATATTTTTACTTTCGATGGCCAACATTAATTTTCAAGCTTTTTCACAAAACCAAACCAATATCAAGCCTGTTCAAGAAACCAAACCATTTTCAAGCCTTTAAAAGAACCATGTTTTTAAGCTTTTCCCCAACTCATTTTAATGCCTTTCCAAACAAATCATTTTCAAGCCTTTTCAAGGAACCAGCTGATTTTCAAGCAATGCACAGTTCTGTGTTATCCTGTATTCAGGGCTGGGTAATAGCAATGTCAATGTAATTAATTACATTGTAATTACGGTACCATAACTTTTAAATATAATCATTACAACTATTTCCTCATTTTTACCAATGTAATTAATCATCATTACCCATTACACTGAAAGTAATTAATTACTATTAGGCTACTCATTACTTTATGACTATTTATAAAACCCTTTTTTATAAACACTAAAAAATAGGTTGCCAGGTAACGAAACATACGCCCACACAGCAACTAAATCGTCCGGGCAGTCAACAAGAGTTGTCGCATATTAAGTTATTATCATTAAATTTGACCTTTAACACTGTGTATAAATTTAAAGTCAATCTGATATTAACTTTGGCCTATAAAACGTCCATAAAATTTTTGAAGTGATCAAGGGCCATAACTCTGGAAGTAATTATCAGAAATAGCTAAAACAATTCAGGAAGTTACAATTCGATATGCGCAAATATCGAAAGGAACCAAGATCTTTGAGTTATGAACATGCATTTCAAGTTTCATCACAATCTGTTCAAAATTGTGACCTCTACAGTGTTCACAAGCCAAAAACTTTATTTTTTGTACAATCAGGGGCTAATCCATGAAGTTACAGTCCGATACATGCCAATATTGAAAAAGAACCGAGATCTTAGGGTGATAAACCTATATTTCAAGTTTCAATGAAATCAATCAGATAAAAATTGTAACCTGTAGACTGTTCACAAACAATTATGAAAAGACGGATGTATGGATGGAGAGGAGCGACGACAATATATGTCCACATGAAAATGTGGGCGTATAACAAAAAACAACCCTTTACCTTAGCTGTTGTCACGGCATCAATTGATTTATCTTTAGATTCTATAAACAACTCATCCTGAAATATATAAAAATCATATAAAAATTTATGTATATTGTATTGAGTAAAACTGCCTTTCACACTTAAGTTAACAATTTACTCAAAATTGTTCACCTTATTTAAATTAAAATGTAGCCCTTTATAAAACTTTTGTTTTGATATATCAAATACATTAATAAGAAACTATGTGCAAAGTTTTGTGTTTCTGGAACAAAGACATTTCTCATAAACTTAAAGGAGCTAAATCGCTCACATTTGGGACCTAGAAATTGACACCAAGTGGGTCGCAACGCATATATGAATGTATATGAACTGATTTACATTCAATAGTTCCGTTTTTACGCTAATTTCAAATCAGTTATGTTCGGCGAAATAAGTCAACAGTGTCAATTGAATGCTTTTTTTTCTAGCGTCTAGTTATTCCAGTCTACATGCGCCGTTTGATTTGGTACAATGTTTCTAGCCTCATTCCTCGAGTCTCTTGCTAGAACTGGGGCTGAAACGCACTATGGTACACGATTCGTGTACCAATGGTATTTTGTCTTAAATATTGGATATCAGAAGCCCATCTTTTTCCAGTAAGATCACATCATCAATTTTGATTTAAATTGACAATTAATTTGTGTTTTCAATGTTGAAGATTTTCGATGATATTGGGTTAGAGACTTAGCTACTTTAAGCCTGAGAATGATTCATGACAAAATCTCAGATTTCGATGAAATTCACAATGAAAACCCAGATTTCGATGAAATTCAAAATGAAAACCCTGATTTCGATGAAATTCAAAATGAAAACCCTGATTTCGATGAAATTCACAATGAAAACCCAGATTTCGACAAGATTCACAATGAAAACCCAGATTTCAATGAGATTCACGAAATCCCTGATTCCAACTAGATTTCAATGAAATTCATGATAAAAGCCCAATTCTGTAATATTACTATCTATGTTATGTAATTTGACCTTGATATTATCAGATATAAAATATGTAGACGATCAACGTCATGGGATTCCAGACAGATTTTGAAAACATGTACTTTAAACCTTGACAGGGCGGCTTATCATCTAAAACGTGACATGTATTTCTCATCGTAGACACAATGTAGGTGTAACTAATCAAAACCCATTATACTTCAGCCAATGTTTAATTTTTTATGGCTAATTGCAAACAGAAATTCATTATTTAACCTTTGATTAAGAAAACAAAACAAAAGATCAACAGTAGACAATATCTCAGCTTTGATTCCGGCGCATTAAAAAGAGAGGCTCTGGAAATAATTTTAGCAAATATTTGTAGGTGGCAATAGCTAGTTAAAATAGCATTATGCAAGAGCAAAATCTGTTTATTAGAGGTCTTTCTTTAGGCCTGAAATGTTATCTAAATAATCAATTAGACATTAATTAACATATCCAGACCATAATAAACTCTTGATGTCAAGGCTAGCCTTCGATGTTGGCAGATTAAAATCCTATATGCCACTTAATGGCCATTGATAATTAAATCAATCGAGTGGATAATCGAGACTATGCTGTTTATATTAATGATTTGAGTAATGATGACCGAGGCTATGTGAATATTTCAAACGCTTTTTTCTCGGCTATTAGTGGATCAATTTGACTGAAATTTTCAGCAAATTACCTTAACACTATCTAGTTTTTAACTATTATGGTGAGAACTGCCATCTCTTTATCTATCGCCCATAATGTAACTTTAAGATTGTATTTAATATATCATCTCAAGCAGACGTTGAATGCTGATAATTGTCAATTCATCATACCTTTGTTAATAGCGAACAGAATTGATATTCCTTATTCAACTATTACAATATTATAGTTGCAAAGTCTGTCATTGGGTCAACTGGTTTAGATTCCCCGCTAGAACGTGACAAGGAGCAGGTTTTCTCCAGGTTCTCCGCTTTCCTACAACAGCTAATAAAGATTCACACATGCAAGCGAAATATTGAAATAAAATTGAACACTATGTTAGTCCCGAAATGAAACAAAAAAGGAAAGAGCTTACGGTGCATACACATGATTGTATTAAACCACTAGACAACCCAACTTCCTTAAGTTACAGATTTTTATGGTTTAATGTGCAATGCGAGATGGGAGAATTTTTCCGCGACAGTGGCATAGAAGTATTGCATACAAGAAAAGAAAGTTCATGACCGAGAGAAGATAGTGAATTTTTATACAATGTTATTGTCTATGAGGGTTGTTGTTTTTGAATATTGTTGGATAATATTAGTTATCTAACAAGAACAGTTTGTATAGTGCAGTTATTGTTGACTTAATGCCAGGTATACCCATGTGTCTGGTGTTAGTTGTTTACTTCAGGTAAACTATGTTATCTAATCAACCTATAGTACTCATAGTCTATATAGATAAAACAGTTAGACCCTTTTACATTATACATCAATCATATACACTTTCAACTGAGACAAACAAAACCCTTGACAGCTGGAAGTTTCCTCATAGCAGAGCATATATATGCCCATTTCATTTCAATTTTTAGAGTTATCCCCTCCTTTCTCCACAAACAAGATTTTGATAACGTTCCTTTGTCAGATTTGTTTATTTAAAATGGTCAATTGGAATTGTCCAAAAAGAGAGAGAGAGAGAGAAATGGGGTTTAACGTCCACTCGGCACACTCTAGGTCATTTCGGGACTAACACATGGTTTAATTTTTATTTCAATAATTCGCTTGCGCGTAGGGGTCTTTAGCAGTCAGAGGAAACCGGAGTACCCCGAGAAAACCCACGAGGTTGGGCGGGAGACTCTACTCCTTGCCACATACAACCGGGGATTCAAAACCATGCCAATTGACTCAATGGCAGGCCGTACGATACAGCGTCCGCACTTTACTTTTGAAGTGGAAGCCCTGCTCTATACTGTTATGTTAGAAATAAATTTTCATATTCACACCATGTCAGTGTCTGGATAATTAACCATGTCTTTAGACTTGACAAAAGGATTATCACGATTATCAAGTCACACATACACTTAAACAATTCATATTCTAAGCCAAGACTTTTACTTCAAGACATAACAATATTGGGTCATTTCTTCACATTTTGGAGTCTGATTCAGATTTGCGTAACTTTAACTCATTTTTGTTTTATCAAGAGATAATCTAGGCCTAAGCCTTCAAATCTAAATATTTGACTATCATAGACAAGTTTTACAGACAAAAGAATTTATAAAAATCTGGCATGGTTTAATACTTTATCGTATATATGTGCAGGTTCTACGTGTATGATGACACGCCACTTTGTCATGAAGAAAGAAATCATATTTAGGTAATTATAGAAACAAAGTAAACAATCAAGCGTAGATCAAGGGCTTTAGATGATGATATACGATAAAACATTGATAATTACGATATCAGATAAATATTACTCATTCAGTTCAATATATATATATACACGGTTATCAGAATCTTTTATCAATAGAAATACGTTTATCTTCCATATTTACTATTTTATACATGTAAACAATTTAATCCCATCATGCAACAAATTGATCGAGATGATGGAAAATGTTCTTGAGTACATCTCAGATTTTATGTGAATGATTACACTGTGCGAGATAACCAACTTATTATATATATGAGTCAAGGTCAAGATAGTCACGTGACAGGATTTGTTGATAAAATCATATTGAGAAAATTATTAATTGTATTCCATGTCAGGTTTTAGAATGAATTAAGTTACTAAAGATCATTTAATAAATTCACAAATTGTGTATATTAAACATTCGATTGCCCTCATTATCAATATTAACACAGAAATCCACAACAACCTAACCAAATATGGACAATTCTGTTAACCTTTTGGTTCACACTATTATTGTACTATGATGAGGATATTGTCGAAGAGATATGTGTTATTTTATTCCCAAGAAAAAATGTGTTATTTTTTGCCCAGGAACAAATGGGTTGTTTTTTGAACCAGAATAAAATATGCTATTTTTTGCCCCCCAATTAATGCATTATTGTTCATTCAATTTTTCGTATCGACAAAAAATGTGTTATTCTTCACCCAAAATTTGAAAACTCGTTTATCCAATCACCTGTTGACATTGGTTTTTTAATTTAATATACAATGTAATACGATATAGCTAATTGAGAAAAATGCATTAAATATACCATTAATATTCAGTGCACTGTGTATTTCTAATAGATTGTGATAGAAGCATCTGATTTCTTTCTGGTTTGAGCAATCTGTCAATCTTATAAATAATAGGGATAATTAAATAAATTGTTGTACGACTGCAAATTTATTATCAATCACTTCTTTAAAAACAAAAGATTTACGTCAATCTGGGACTAGACATAAGTTTATTAACAAATCTTTTCACACAACGATGATCGAAGATTAATTTGAATAAATTGTGGATCGAAGATTGATTTGACATATGCGGTTATACATTGCAACAGATAGAGTGGTTTTATTTTACCAAGAAGAATGTAATACACTAACTTCTAGTATTGTAATGCGTTTATTAAACCTAGTAGACTAACCTCAGGTGTTTTGTAATGTTTACTGAACTGTGAGACAGAGAACGCTCGGATGTAATCACCCATTTCTTCCCTGGTTTCTATAGCTCTCTTTACTAACCACTGAAAATACAAACACATAATTTAATTACAAAGTAACGCAACGAGAAATAATGTAATGTGAAATCCTATAAATAAATGAATCAGGATTTAAGGCCATGCTTGTTTTATACCATTCGGATTAAGAAGGACTTGTGTATGCCATGCAAACTGCTATGATAAGAAATTATGTTGACAGCAGCTTATTTCGGTTGTTTGTCCCATCCAAACGACTAGACAGTTCATCTTGCCAGGCCATTCGACCTGCACCACTGACAATGGGAAACCTGGCTCGAAGATCTTGAGGAACTAGTTTAAAACATGACAAATGATTTGTCCAATTCTCCAAATTCACTTAAGACGTCAGTCAAATCATATTCAAAGATTTCACCGATATCTTAATACTAAATGAATAAAAGAGAGAAAATAAATACTCAAAACTGTCCAGAAAAACCCCAATATATCAAAGTTCAAGAAACGATTAAACAGAATATTTTCAAATTAATTATCGAAATTAAATTTGTTACATTTAATTGTACTTGTTGTCTATTTTATATCCTTTGTAAAGCGGCACGGAGCATTCAAAATGACTGAATGTTCAGTGCCCTATAATTATTATTATTATGATTAATTGACTACCTGAACAACTGGGAAGATATGGATGAAATCCAAGCCTTGAATTTGATGAGGTTCAATTCTCTGTGGACATTTCATCTTGGGAAGTACAGCTACAATCTTCTCAGTTAAAGCTCTGTAAAACAAACAGACTATAAATTTCACCATTGCTGTACTGTACATTTCGGGAAGTTATAGAAACACTTGTAATTTGTGGATAATTTACTCCTAATACAGAAGAGATAATTTCACATCTAAAGTGTGCTCACAAAGAAAATGGCTGACTTTCTCCAGTTGGAATGTTTAGAACAGATTTTGAACAAAAGAGCAACATATGTCTGTTGGTTAATTAGACAAAATATACAGACTTCACCTTTGTAAAAATGGGAAATGAGTTTTGTGTCAATAGAATACTTTGGTCATGTATTATTTATTAAAATGGTTACACCATAGTAGACACCACGCCAGGCAAGTAGGAACACCCTGGTAACACTTTAGTTACCAGAATAGTAGATACGAAACCAGGCTGTGGGTACACCTACATTACTAGTCAGGATAGTCCATACCAAACCAGGCAAGTGGGAACAGGGTTTCAAAAATTACTTTCAGCGTGCACTACTATTTGAACTCTGAACATTCTAGTCAAGAATCCACCAGTATTCTTAACACTCTACTATCGCAACGCCAGCCCACCAATATTTCCTAAACACTCTACTATCGCAACCCCAGCCCACCAATATCCTTAACACTCTACTATCGCAACTCCAGCCCACCAATATCCTTATCACTTGACTATTGCAACTCCAGCCCACCAATGGTGTTACCAGTCGACTTTCGCAACCCCAGTCCATGTAAGACATGCAAGTCGTGATTAATTAAAAGACACGAAAGACTCACATTTTCTGACCAATGGTGGAATTTTCTTGAAATAACAAATCGACATCCACATCAAAGTTACATGTTGTTATACACCAACTCATTCCACCAACCACCTGTAAATATAGCAACCCACAAGTTCTCAACATATCAACCCACGAGTTCTCATTTCTCTCAATACAAATTATTTTTCATGTTATAACTAAGTATAAGATTGACATTTAGTAACAATGTGTTTTACCTTGTCAAATGGTGAAAGACCTTTAATTCTAGCTCTGAAATACCCAGCAGCCAACAGCAGATTAATGGTTTCCTGTAGTTTAACGTTCTGTTCTTCATCTTCACGTGTTTCAACCTGAAATTAACAAACATATGGACCCTTTTCACTTTAATACTTTGTTTAGTTTACTTTAGGAATAAATGAAGATGAGGGTTACCAGGGAATGATCATTTCAATAATTTGCATGTGTGTGGGGGTCTGTAGCAGTGAGAGGAAACCGGAGGACCCGGAGAAAACCCACAAGGTTGGACAGACGACACTACTCCTTGTCACATACAACTGGGGATTCAATGCCAGGCTTGACTCAATGCCAGGCTTTATGATACAGAGCGCGAATGTGCTAACCATTCGGTCATCCACCCCCCCCTTGGGGTAAAGGAAGTTCGGGGTCACCAAAACTAGAGTAGAAAAACTTCTATTCAACACTTCATCATATATCTAGACTTGTACCTTGTCAGGGGTTCACAGCAGTCTAGTCTTTGTTATTATTTGTGTGAAACAGTCTAGTACTGTGACACATTTTACATCATACTTCTTGAGTCCTGCAGTTGGGTGTTTAAATGTGTTGTTTATGACGCAGGTTTAAATCATGACGCAGGTTTAAATTGAGTTGGGGAAGTTTTAGGTTTATCAAGTACAAGTAAGCATATGAATAGAAGGGAAATTATGGACATACTTCACATACTTCTGCCAACAAATCTTGGTAAAATTTAATTTTGGACACATTAGTCGAACGATTTGGCTGATTCAATCGGTGCTGAAATGCGGCTAGTGTGACCACTGTCATTCGGCCGAATGATTCTCCCGTGTCTGTTTCACCGAAGCATTTGTGCGATTTTAAAATTCATTAGCCAATCAACACTCATATCAAGAAGTCGTGTGATAGTTAGAAGACATGGTCACCGTCATGTTTAATCAAGCAAAGGATTCGCCTAGTGTGTCCGCCCATTCAGCGGAAAACAATTTTGCGTTGATGGATTAAGATTGGTTCAGCTAAATGTTGTCCACCGCATAAGGATAGCAAAATGATCTGGGTTAAACACTGTGCCTTTGGTGTAAGCTGGCACTACCATTAGCCTAAATCATTAGGCCCCATCATGATGGATATATTATTATAATCTATAATCTATGTAATATAATTATTATCAATTTTGTCAATTTTAAGACGGTCGTGCCCGGTACCGCCGAACATAAACATTGTCAGTACTTAATCTGTAGCTTGATTTCATTGTTTATACCTCGACCTCTCTGCCTTCTGTGTCAACCTGAGTTGGTAATCTTGAAGAAGAAATTCCTGCAAAAACACTCCCTCCTGGATTAGCCATTTTGACAAGTCATGTGATTACCACGTGAGCATGGTTGTGTCTAACCCGGAAGTATATTTTTGTTAGGTTTGACCTTTGAACTAAACCCTGACCGTGAGACCACAGAGTAAAAATAACCAGAGTGGCGACTCGCATTACTCCCTATAGAAACAACCCGACGCGCAATGCATGATGGGATTCGTCTGTAATACACACACAGTACGCTCAACGTTACGATACCTATATCGATGAACTAAATCTCTTTAATTTCGTGGTTTATAGTATTTTCGGTAAAAAGAAATTACTGAGAATTATCACACACAATCATGTTAGGTGTGTGTGTGTTTCGGGAATTTATAAAACATGATTAATATTTTTAAAACATGCATATGAATATGAAATGAAGTAATGAAGTGGAAGACGGCAATTGTGTCAGTTTACGAATTGGTTTATAAGGCCGTAAACTATTGTTGATTTTATTTTTTTTTTTATTAACTTTAAAACTAATCAACCAAATACTTGTTGTTTCGATTCCTAGATTTGAAATATACATTCCCATAAACCTTAAAATGGCCCATTTGAAAATGTCAAAGAACCACGCCCTTTTTAATTTTTGGATAAGGCCTATTTTACTCAACATGATTTTTTTTTTTTTCCCAAAGAAAAATACCCCGGTCTTCTAGAGCGTATTACTTAATTAAGTATGCTTTCATCAAAATATTAAATAATAATTTAAGAATATTAAAATTGAATTTTTTAAATAGCCCTATAACATTTTCCAATAAACAGATTTGAGCCGTTGGTTGTTTTCCATGAAACAAATGCCTTCGGCTCCAATGTTGACTCCCTGTCTTCTTTTATGATTTTTGTTCTTTTAATTAATGTTGGCTTTAATTTTTAAAAAATGAAAAAAAATAATTAGATATTTTATTTTCAATAGTATTACATTTTTCAATAAACATATTTGAGTTGATTAGTTTCTCTTTTTACAAAACCAAAAACAACTTGATATTGAATATTTTGCATATTGCTCTGGGTGCCATGTAATGTTTTGACCGCCTTTATATAGACCCCCTAATACCACGAAATTGTCCATTTTACCCCACTGCATAAGAATATATTAAATTATTATCAATCTGAAGTGTGCTCTAGATATCATGCATTAGGTCTGATCTGTGTTCAGAGTTACTTTTATTTTTGTGATATTTTTGTCAACTGGTTATTTAGAAATATAAAATTTAATTTATACTGTGCACTATAATGGAATTATTTAGAAATAGAAAATTTAATTTATACAGTGTTCTATTATGGAATTTATAGGTGGTCGGATTAAGGCCTACATTAAAACTATTAAAAGGGAAAATGTGATTTTGAATAGCATAACAGTATTAAGGCTTATTGCAACTGATAATTGAGCAAAACAGTATTTTTGTTAGGAAATTTGCAAAGGTGTATTACAGATACAATAAACTTAACACTTTGTTTAACACAAGTAAATGTAGGCCTATATAGAATCGCATATTTCGATACAGAATCTTAGAAAAAATTATGCCAGAATTCAATTCTTCAGAAAATATAGTTAGTTCCCTCACACACGATTCTTTTTCAATTTCTTTAAATGGTAGCATAGGCCTTTTATATTATGGGATGTAAAAAGAACATGTGCAGCTTGTGCAGACTTAATGGGTAAAGCTTACTATTTAAAATTTGATCCTTTAAAAAAAACACAACTAGACATGTAATTCTAAAATTACGAAAATACTAGATAGCAATTAAGCGATGGTAAAGAATGCAAGGAATGGGTTTGTGGTTACATCGGAGCGCAACTACTTCTTGTCCTGCGTACGCGAAAGTATTAAAAAAAGGCCTATAATTAAAATAACAGAATATTGATATTATTAATACTTTTATTAGACCTATGACATGTCATTGAGTCAGGTGGCGCGGTTTCGATTCCCCGCTTGTACGTGACAAGGGGTAGTGTCGTCTGTCGAACATCGTGGGATTTCTCCGGGTCCTCTAGTTTCCCCTCACTGCTAAAAAAGATCCATACATACCTGTATTACTGTAAGTTAATTATTGAAATAAAATTAACCATGTTAATCCCGATATTTCCTAGTTTATCATGAGACTAGGAGCATAGATCATTAGATCGACTTCTCGGGCAGTACTCGGTAGGCTACTGACAGTAGGCCTATAGACTGGTTCAAGTTGCCAATTTAAACTTGGAATAGGCCCCAGGAAAAATGCAATATAATGCCAATTAACCAATCAAATATGAAAACATCTTTCACCAAATATGTAATCTTACAAAATAACATTTTTGATAATATATATATTGCTGTTATTATAACCTATTATGTTATTATGGCTCAGTATATATATTTATAGCACTAGGCCCACATAGTAAAACTCTGTGCTAGGCCTAGCACTCGACGATGACTCGTATTCGTATCGTAGGCTACTGACAGTAGGCCTATAGACTGGTTCAAGTTGCCAATTTAAACTTGGAATAGGCCCCAGGAAAAATGCAATATAATGCCAATTAACCAATCAAATATGAAAACATCTTTCACCAAATATGTAATCTTACAAAATAACATTTTTGATAATATATATATTGCTGTTATTATAACCTATTATGTTATTATGGCTCAGTATATATATTTATAGCACTAGGCCCACATAGTAAAACTCTGTGCTAGGCCTAGCACTCGACGATGACTCGTATTCGTATCGTACTCATAGCAGACGACGCGACATAGACTGAGATGTTTTTCTTCGGGAAATCTAAAGAATTTTAATGCCTTAAAGGGACAATAACACTCTTGCTGGCTTGGCAGCCCCAGAAATTAAATAATAGCTTTATTCTAAGTACTAGATGTTTAAGTGTCCCACCTGTTGTGTAAATTATCCATTACAACCTATTTTACTTGTCCAGAGGGTTCGAAAATATTTTAAATCAAAGTCACATTTGAAAAGGATTACGTTAGACTTTTCAAATCAATTAGTTGGATTTTTCCAATTTTTTAAATTAGGTGTGTTAAGATGAAATTTATATCATCAATTAATTGGAATATTGTAAAATAATACAATTTGTTGACCAGAATGAAGATTGGGACATATTATTTAGTTACAACAAGAGTGTTATTGGGGCTTTAATAGAACCTAAAATTAAAACACCCTGCGTAGGACCTACTCTGGGTACCATATCCACCACTCGGATGTTTACATTTTCTTTTGTTCTACTGCGAAACGTCTTCTTTAGCCGCCATATTTAGTGACATTACAGACGAGACCCAAGATGCAATGCGCGACCGCCTCCGTATGCAAATGAAGAAGTCTCCACTCTGGTTATTTTTACTCTGTGGTGAGACTTTATGGGTTCGTGAACTTTCATGACCGCCTTTTTGTTCTCATTTAACCAGACTTAAATTTCTATTGACAAAAATAGTAGGGATAAGGAAATCAAAACATCACTGGTTGATCAAAAATGTGCCGCGGGAGTTAACGCGTGGTGACGTTAAGAGATTTGATTGGTTGTTGATCATCAGCCGAGTCTGATGTCGTCGTATGACAGAAACAGGCAAGTGTTAACCGGCTGATTAATACATTAAAATTGGTTAGAAAGAATTTGTTATGTTAGAACTAAGTTGTAGGTGATAGGGAAAACTTACTCCAGACATTCCGCTTTGTCATTGTAAGTATACATGTACATTTGTAAATATTTTAGATATGGGTTTAGGTTTACCGTTTACAATCTACATTTTCTAGTTTAGTTTGCTTTCTTCTCTGGGAATGGGATTGCAAAATTTGAGAACCCATGGAGAACAGGTTGATTGTTTGCTGTTATGTTTGAGAGGGTACTTGTTCATGGGCTGATGCTTATTTCATGATTGCATATTTAGAAAGAAACAGATAAAGATTTCAATCTTAGCAGGATGTTTTATTTGATAAAATTATAATTAAAATTAGGCCTATTTAATTGTTTTGGCTGCCCTGTCGTGCGTTGTATCATAAGGTCTCTGGCATGGTTTCGATTCGCTTGTTATATGTGACCCAGTCTGCAGAGTATGTCCAGTACACACTCAAGTAATTTTTTCTCAGAAATCGGTGAACGCGCATTTTCTTTAGATATTATATTTGCATGCCAGTTTGGCACAACATTTTTACCTTGTGTGCAGCGACTTTACTTTAATTTTAATGTAATCGTAATTTTTTACGTACATGTATACGGTAATCTGTTGTCAATCAGCATTCGATAATGACGATGATACCCGACATGCAAGGGAGGCAACTACCATAACTGTAAATTGTGAAATGACTCAGTCAGTGTGCGAGTCAAATTTACCCAATCGAGTTGCCATATATTAATGTGTCTAATGTGCGCATGCAGTGGTTGCTATAATTTTGAATTTCAGGTACTCTTTTGAAATTACATGCCAGACAGAAATAACATAAATTATCATTTGTGGATTTATTTCCTTCCTTTAGCAGACTGGTAATCGACAAGCACTACGGCCGTCTGTTCAATCTTGTGGGGTTTCTCTGGGTCTAAAAACCCCTAGGCACAAACGAATTATTGAAATTTACCACCAAACGTTGCATATTTCTATGACATTGCTACTCTCCTTGTTATTATAAATGTTATGCATTTTAGGGTTGTGTTAGGGTAACCCTATTTAAAAATTCTTCCTAGACCAAGTGATTACAAATCACGACACAAGACCTGTCAAAAAGGCACATACTTTTGAGAGTTGTTTACAGACAAGTAGCAGTAGCATATTTAACAAGGACTCTAGTAGTACTAGTAGGAATATTAACACAAATTTCTTCCTCAAAGTCAAATATGACTGATTTCAAACCTTCAACAAACTGTTATTTGTAATACATAAATGAAGTATAATTTGAATCATCTAATTCTATATTTCAGTATAAAAATGGCCTCTTTACAGTCATTATTAGCAAGAGGAACAGTTTTATTTACAGTAGGTGTCTTCTTTGCTCTAGTTTTAAATCTTCTACAAGTACAACGTCATGTGACAGTGTTTCCACCAGAAGTTCTAGCGAGTATTTTCTCCTCCGCTTGGTGGATTCCGCCCAGTTGTGGCACTGCTGCAGGTAAACACGTCAAAATCAGTACTATTATTTTCCCAAGTAAAACAGTAGCTCTATTCTGGATTTCAAGTCATTAGCATTTGAAAACTAGATGGGTAGGCCAAGTTTTACTACTGCGATCCAGTTATCCCATATTTTCTAGATCTCAAGTTTCTTAACCAATTAACACACTTTTTATGGATTAACAATTATTATGGTTTATTACACTGCGATGTTTCAACAAGATTTCACAAGTCGTATCAAGCATATACATAGACACGCAAATAGATAAAAGTGTGTTATTTGAGGATTTTCCTAACATTTTAAAGTAACTGTTTACATCATTTGATGACTAAATCGTTAATCCAACTGAATATAAACCAAGAGGTTATCTACTATTAATATGATGACAATTGACTTTCTATTTATGATAATTGATGTGTTTATTTTATTTCAGCTATAATTGGTTTATTGTATCCATGTTTAGATACGAAACTTGGTGAAACTCAGTATTATAAACGAGAATGGTCAAGTGTAATGAGATGTGTTGCTGTTTTTGTTGGTATCAATCATGCTAGTGCTGTATCCTTTAATTAACAGTCATACCAAAAACATATCTGAGTATAATACCATATAAAACAGAGGAGGATGTCCAAGTCCAAACTCTTGGTTTTCACATATCTGAAATAAAACAATGTTACCGTTAGTCCCAGATATGTTTAGTGGGAAGTCCGGATTTGGAAGACTACACTCAACCATTCTGATATCTTCTGGCTGCCAAATATGCTTGTAGTCTACTCTTGGTCACACAGAACCTGTCTTTAACGTACGGAGGGTCTGTGATCATTGTCAATATTTGACAAAAAGTTCCATTGTCCAAACCGACATACTTTCCCAAACATTAATATATTAAAATTGGCAGGTGCTTCAAATAAAGCACTTTTAAATGTGTGCATTTCTATCTATTCAGTTGTATTGTTTACATTTCAAGGGACATAACTCTAGCTCTTATGTTTGTACTTACTGTGTATTAATATGATCTAAATATGAAGTCATGTATAGATTTATTACACCTTAATTTAGTGTATAGAAAATAGATTTTGCTAATAATATGCAGTTATCAGTAACATTAGCAGCTATGTCTATAGGATTATGGTGGTTATTTGATAGATCTAGAAGTGGTTTTGGTCTCGGAGTTGGAATCGCTGTATTAGCTACGTTTGTTACACAATTACTCGTTTATCACGGAGTATACAGGTACAGATCTTTCATATTTCAATAACAGAACAATATAACAAAAGTCTGTTAGTGTCTATAGGGGTGGGTTGTTCAATACCCATCTTGTATGTGAGCCTGCTGGGATGGCCTGTCCAACCTCAAGGGTTTTCTCCGGTTTCTTAAAGCAGCTAATAAAGACCCCTACATGCAAGCAAATTAATGGAATAAAACTGAACCATATGTTAGTCTAGTTTGTGGCAGTTGACGTTAGCCACATTTTTCTCTGTGGTTTATTTTCTACTTCAATATAAAAAATAACCTGATTTAATTAATATTAAAATATTAAATGATGATTTCATCTTTGTGGTTTTCATTTTCTACATTTTAATAGAGTGACTGCGTTTATTTATTCCGTTTTGTCGTTAAAGCCCCAATAACACTCTTGTTGTAACTGAAAAATATGTCCCAATCTTCATTCTGGTCAACAAATTGTATTATTTTAGAATATTCCAATTAAATGATGATATAAATTTCATCTTAACACACCTATTTTGAAAAATTGGAAAAATTCAACCAATTGATTTGAAAAGTCTAACGTAAACCTTTTCAAGTGTGACTTGGATTTTAAAATATTTTCGAACCCTCTGGACAAGTAAAATAGGTTGTAATGGATAATTTACACAACAGGTAGGACACTTAAACATCTAGCACTTAGAATAAGGGTATTATTTATTTTCTGGAGCTACCAAGCCAGCAAGAATGTTATTGTCCCTTTAAGGTTATTCATGTCAACAGCCTTGAGTGAGTTAATGTACAATGTGCTGTCATGATGGAATCAGCTATGTTGATGTATTAATATATTTATAGGTATACGGAACCAGACTTCCTGTTCGTGCGATCCTGGTTACCATGTATATTTTTCTCTGGTGGTGTTACTATGGGTAATATTGGTCGACAGTTAGCATTGGTATGTATATTCTTATTTTCTTTTGACTGTAGAGGCTTCAGATTGATCTGTGTTATCAAAATAAAACCTAAAATTGTTTTGATTCGACGTCAGTAATTGAGAGGTGATATCATGTGTACTAGTAATTGAGAGGTGATATCATGTGTACTAGTAATTGAGAGGTGGTATCATGTGTACTAGTAATTGAGAGGTGATATCATGTGGTAATTGAGAGGTGGTATCATGTGTTCTAGAAAGAGTAAGCATACCCTGTCTCATTCACAACACCTGTCATACCATAGCTAATTAAGTTTGGGCTTTTTTTTATTCTGGATTAAAGATACACATACACCTCTTACTCTTATGCAAAAATTCTGAAATGAGATTGAACAATTATTTGAGGGGGAGGGTCAAATTGTCTGCTATTCTGAAAAAAAATTGATCAAAATAAAATCTTGATACATGAAGGACATTGTGGTCAAGAGAATTATGAAGACATAGTATGATACAGGCTTACATGTACATGTAGGTCAAAGTTCAAATTACCAGGGTTAAAGTCATTGTCTGTTGACCTGAATGTACATGTTCAACTTGTTTATGTTCTGTTATTTTTTATAGTATGATGGAGATACAGACAAGGAAAAGAATGAATGAAAGAAGCAGAGATGAATGAAGAGGAGAAATGAATCTTGTTTAAATCATCTCTGGTTTCTGATCTTGTTTTATTTTCCATTTTACCATGGGCGTCTCAAAGACATGGATACCTCACTCCATTAATATCACATGATTGATTCCACCAACTTTCACCTCTGACCTCTGACCCTACACCCACAAGGGTCACCTATAGAGGTTTGTGTGTGTGCTACTGTGTCAGGGTACTTGTAAATGGAATCTTCTCAGTACCCATTGGAATATGTGTGGGTTATTGATCCAGAATGTACAAATACTGCTGCATATTGACTTGTGAATACTCAGACTGACTGAGTTGTTGTGTAAACGGTATAAATGGCTGAATGAAACAAACAATAAGGTGTGTCTGTGAGAAAGTGAGAACAAATAACAACTGCATTATTTATAGTTTTGGGTGTGTGTATATATGTCATCAGGCCTGGAACTGACATTATAAACTTGCTGTCAGACATGTATTAATAATATCAATAAAAAACACACTTCGTTCCAGACAAGATGTTTGACATCAGACGAGTGTGTCTGACAGAATCTCCAGGCTTATATCATTGCTGGACTTTTATTGGTGATGTAATTTCCTAATATTGCGATATTAATATTTTATATACAATTTGTAATTACCCTATATGCTGTGACCCATGACCTCATATTAATCAGGTGTGTGATTTATTATAAAAGACGTTACAAAACCGAAACTAATAGAACTAGATATAGGTGAAACTAATAGTTATATAGAAATCCTGTTGACAAATCATCTTGCACCATTAATGAACCAGGGTGACTCTCTTCATAACATCTTCATCAATTCTGATAAGATCGATATGGATGTTGGCAGGCTTGTTTTTTGACATTTGTGCATTAATTAACTGGTGTTTTGATGTGACTTTATAATTCCAAGACCTTTCGTTCATTACTGGAGTTTAACGTCCACTCTCACCTGGGGTGATATCGTAGACAAGTAATTCCAAGATGGCTGTGAAGACGTATGTAGTGTGGACTATAATGGTTGGTGGTTGATTCATAGTACGTTTGGTCGGACATTTGTCACAGAATATAAATTGTTCATTAAATATTAATTATTAAAGTTTGTTTATTATAATAATATGATTATTCAAAATGATACTGTACTTTTAAAGCTTGGGAGATCCTTTATTTGCTTCAACTATGAAATGATTGTAATCATGTGTTATCTCCCTTGATGGCTAGTTATTTGGATGTAAGTTTATTGGGAGTTGAGATATATTTGTTGTTATGTATGAGAACTCTAGATATAACCTCACCTAGTCAATGTATAATATGTCTATAATGTAAATATTGTCCATAATAAAAACATCGTTTTATAATAACATTGTTCATTTTCTTTCTTCAGACTTAAAGAAAGCCCCAGCATATCGGAATAAAAGTTAAATGTGGGAAATCAAATGGCGCACTTTTTATACACTGACATTGAAATGTGGTCTTATATTGTCATGGTTCCAAAGTGGCCTCTCTAGAGGCTACGGTTAACATCGCTGTTAGAAGTCAGGAGACGAAGAAGCCTATTGAATTTTAACAATTTCCAATAATAACTGCCACAGTTATGGCCCTTGATCACTTGGAAATAAAACATATGGTGTTTAAGGTCAAGAGTCAAAATATTATGTTGTAAATATTTTCATTACTGACAAAAGAAAAATATGCGACAACCCTTGTTGACTGCCCAGACAACCTAGCTGCTGTGGGTGTATGTTTTGTTTCCTGGCAACCTTTCTTTGGATATCCTGTGACATAAAGAGACTATTATTAATAGTGGAATAATATAATCTACAAATTGTGGAATATAAAGAAAATTGCCGATAATTTGTGAGTTTGATCAAGTCTCAGAGAATCTGCATGGTTGATAAATTGACTGACTTTTACTTTCACATTGGTTTGGTTTGACGGTTTTTAGTTCTGTATAATCATGGATATTAATCGCTCGCATACTGTTTGAAAAACATCTAACTGGACATTTATTACATTAAGGAAAACAAACTAGGTCATTTTACGACAAAAGTGTGGTTCAATTTTATGTCAATAATTCGCTCGATTTCGATCGTAGGAATCTTTCTAGCAGCGGGAGGACCTGGAGAAAACCCACGACGTTGCACAGGCGATCCCCTTGTCATGTTCAACCGGGAAATCGAACCACGTCAGATGACTCAATGGTAGACATTATGACAGCACGCGCTAGGCATTCGGCCATCCAATACACCTTAAAAATATTGGAATTCTGAAAAGACTTAATAGGAAAATGCCCTGTATTAAATTGGGTCTTTTAAATGTACAGTCTGTTAGAAATAAAATTGTTTGTATATTTGATTGAAGTTATGAACACGTCATATTTGATATACTATTCACAACTGAAACATGGTTTATCTCGAGTCAGTGATGAGGCTAAATGGTTACACTTGTTTTCACTGGTAGAGGTCGGGGCATAGCTGTTGTTTTCAATGAGAGAGAGAGATAGAGAGAAATGGGGTTTAACGTCCACTCGACACAAACTAGGTAATTTCGGGACTAACATATGGTTTAATTTTATTTCAATAATTCGCTTGCGCGTAGGGGTCTTTAGCAGTGGGAGGAAACTGTTTTCAATGACAAGCTGTAACTACAAACCCTACAATATCGGCATTTGTACACAAACTGACAGTAACTATAAAACACAGACGAAAACACACATATTGTCGGCGATTTTAACCTAAATTTTGACTCTCCGAACAATGTTATCACTAAACGTGTCTCGGATCGTCTAGACATTTACGGCCATAAACAATTAATTACTTTGCCGACACACTTATTACGTTCTATGCTGCAATGCTAATCTTGTACACAACATCCTCATCTCTCTTTAGATGTTAACTTTCCAGAAACTGTGAAGCTTGCAATAACAATGCAATATAGAAATTATAAAGTTTACGGATAATCTTAACAAGACTCCACGTCACTGTAACTTTACAGCTGCTGATGTGAATAGTTTAGAGGTGTAAAATTCTCTCTTCGGATATAACAGACTTCGAATGTTTGTTGAATTCTTTAATATACCGGAACATAAATATACAGATAACGTCATACAGTACTGACAGGCCAGATACTGCACTTAGTAAGGGATCCTATATAAATATACTCTCCCAAAAAAGAAACGCAAAGTTACATTTTGTCGTCAGTACATCCTTGCTCTGCTATCGCATTGTTGCAACAAGAACAACGACACGTTGCTGAACCAAACTGCTCTCCAGTGTTGCTGTGGCCATACCCTCAGTGCCTGAACTCATTAAAGTTGGATTTCATGGTGTCGGCGTATTTCAAAACAGAAGCCCTAACGGGGACGTCTGCCTCGTTATTCGGTTTCACGTAGGCGTTTGCCTACTGTCTGGTACGAGATTATACGCCATCCGGGAATTGCTGCTGCAGTAGAGGTCACTGTTGAAAACCATTTACGCCAATTACGTAACCGGAAGTGACGATCCAGGACAGGTGGGACCACTCTTGTTTGGCCTGGGCTAGGGCGTGCACGTGTTGAACTCCGCTGTCGGTACCTATCCCAAAGGCTAGAAATGGAACTAAGGGAAACATTCAGCAGCCTGGTTACATCTGTCTTGGATTCACCTGCTTGTAATCGACGAATAGCGTTGTTGCGTTGGTCTTCGTCCAGATGTGGCATCACTTGGTTCTTTGAGTGTTTACGTGCCCAAATGATTTGGAAACCGAGAACCCCGGGATTTTAAAGACCTTAGATTTAGGTTCCATGCGAAAAGCTCGCGAAGCTGTTAAATTCATGTTTCTTGGTGCAATCAAGCGATAAAAAATTTCAACAAAAAGGATGACCAGTCACAATTAGTGACCCTACCTTTAAAATCAATAATGAATTTCTTTTATCCTTACATAATGGCATTAAAAACATGTCAGATTTACCGAAACAAAGACCTCGTTCAAATAAAAAAATGATGAAAAATGGGTTGTGCGTTTCTTTTTTTGAAGAGTATATATATATATAGTGACTGCTTTCAATGTACAATTTTTGTGATATTTAAGGAAAATCAGACAATACAAAACTGACATGTCGATAGATGAACAATGCATAAAAGATTAAACAATAATACAAATCAACAAAAACAAATAGATTGGATTAACGTCGTTACCAATGACAGCTTGACAAGTGGTTAATTTAAGAAAAATTAATTATATTAGCCATTGGCAGATTATCACAGCATTATAATAGTATGGTTGATTTATTCAACACAACCATATCTCATCGCGTGGTAAAGCACGTCCTGATTCGCACCAAACCGTTCGTCGTTCACTGAATATTCCATGAATATTCCATGGTACGATGAATCAGTACAAGACATCAAACAAAATCGTCGACGTGCCAAAAAATCGGGTCTGGCAGTGCATAAACAAATTTGTAGCGATTTTCAGAAATGTGTTTAAAATGCTGAATCACATTACTACATCACAAATATATCTAACTGTGTTTCTAATTCAAACGTGTTGTTCCCAACCCTAAATAAACTTCTGGGTACAGAAAAATATGTGATTCTTCCTTGTGGAGAGGGCAGTACAGCGACTCGAGTTCAGCGACTATTGCATAGACAAAATATCCAAAATTTGTGATGACCTTGGTTCTCCAACGATTGAGGTACGGACTCGTGGCTTCAACACAGTTCAATATTTTCCAGAGCAGCTCAAGAAGATAATCCTTCGGTCCAAACCTACATCTTACTCATTAGATACATGAAACCACAAACCTCCTGTTGGGAATGGCACCTTTTGGCTTCAAACCGTCAGTCGTTAAGCCTTTAGTCTTTAGCCTTGACCCACAACTGTTGAAAATTTACCGCCCTGTATCTAATCAAACATCACTTTCAAAGATCCTAGTTGTCAAGCAGCAGCTAATTGACTACATAGATCAGTCCGAATTCTTTTGGCGCGTGTCACTGACGCTTTAAAATCATTCGTCGAAGCAGGAAGAAGACAAATAAAACAAATCCGTCATCTTATACCTGAAAATGCCACTGCTGCACTGCCTCGATCATTCATGCCATCTACAACTACTGACTATACTGAATGCCATACTTTCTGGAGTAACCGAAGAACAAGTTGCAGCCTTGCAGGGGATCCAAAATCGCGCTGCACGCATTGTGACTAAAGTGATATTAAAATCACACATCAGTTCCGTCTTAAATAATCTTCACAGGTCCCGAGTGCGCGAGAGAATTAAATTTCTAACACTGACCACAGGGACTTGAAGGGATTAAAATAAAACTTCTTACTACTGCTTGACTATAATAGTATAGTATAAATAAAACTTCTTACTACTGCTTGACTATAATAGTATAGTATTAGTATATACAGTGTACTCTGTAACTTCCGGCTTTTGATCAATCCGCCACTCGCCTAGATCCGCCCAAAACCTCTGGTCCCGATTTCTTTCCTTCTTGATTGCTTGTAAAACGTTTTGTTCTAACCGCCATTTTGTCACTTCCGCCTTTCGCCATCGACTCGAGGTCCGATGAGTGATTATCCATTGTTATTTAATCCTATAATCCGCCACTGTTAACTCTCCAATCACAAAAACACCACAGTTTATCAGACACTAATAATTAAAGTATAAACAAACAGTACTCGACAAATCTTTTAAGGGTTCGTTGATTGGCAATCATTTTCAATAACTAACGTTAACACGTGACCGTGTCGGTGTCTTTAAACTCCCAAATTGGTCGTGTCGGTTTCTTGAATTCCCGAACAAAGCATTTGAATTTGAGTTTACATGTATTTATACGATAAGTATAAATACAGGTGTTAAATTAAAAATGGGTATCAGTTATTTGATATCTTATTCTTATGCGCTATTCTCTTTTGTGATTTATTTTGTGAATTATTATGTCTGAACATCCTGCTAAACGTGCCCGTACTGACTTAACTCTGGACGTAAAGCGTCAACTTATTTTATTCATGGATAATGCCCCATCACACCAGACCGCTACCTACTCCAATGTGAAAGTGCAGTTTATGCCACCCAATACAACATCGGTTCTACAGCCACTAGACCAGGGAATCATCCGGGCATTTAAAGCTCGTTACAGGCATCACATGATGACTAGACTTATTTCCAGAATAGAAGAATGCCAACAGGCCACCGATCTAACAAAATCCATCACAATTCTCGATGCCATTCGCTGGACGGCTCAAGCATGGCAGGAAACTACGGAAACGACGATACAGAAGTGTTTTTCGAGGTGTGGGTTTCCTGTCAGTGTTGAAGAAGACAAAGAAGATGAAGACGACGTGCCATTAGCGCGCTATGTGACCCAGGTATCTCAAGATATAAGTGTGTCAGAATTCATTGACTGCGACAAAGACATCCCTACAGATGCACCGATTACCAACGATTTAGATGCCGACATTATAGCCGCTCATAAAAGCCATACCGATATTTCTATCGACGACGACGACGAAGCGGAAGATGAAGTTGAAGTTGAATGTGTCAAAAAACCCGTGTACACTGCTGCACAATGTTTAAATCATCTAGACAATATAATAATATATGCACAATTAAATGACTCAATTTTAGTAGACCCCCTCTTGTCTCTTGAGCGCCTGTTCACGAAACGTGCAATGGAAAAGTTCGTAAACGGAAAAACCCAAACCACGTTAGATTCCTTTTTTAAAAAGAAATAATTGTTGTGTTTATATGTATGTAGACCTCTGAATATTGTTATTGTTATTGTTAATAAATATATAAAAAATTAAAACACAAACTGTAGTTACTTTAATTTATTTATTGTACATGTACCCATTCGTGCATATCGGGAAAGTACATGACGTACATGTAATTATATACTAATACTATACTATTATAGTCAAGCAGTAGTAAGAAGTTTTATTTTAATCCCTTCAAGTCCCTGTGCACTGACATACGATCCATTAAATAAAATACCAACAACCAAAAGGGTAACTGCGATCCAAGAGTAGCATATTATTTGGTTCAAGGACTTTTCAGTACAATGCGTTAGTTCTCTGGAATTCGCTGCTACCTTCTATTCGAATATGTGAAAACTTGTCTATATTCAAATCAAATGTGCAAATCTCGCCGTTCAGTCACTTTAATTAACCCACTTGGGCATCCACAAGTTGGGACAATTTATACGAAATATAAATTTCGTTATTATTATTATCGTTAAATATAGACTTTAATAAGTCCCAACATATCAGAATAACGTTTATATTTAGACTTTAAGGTGTATATTCATTATTTTGTAATACTCTTCATATTTGGAGGAGCAATAAAGATATATATCAGAATAATAGATTAAAACCAAACACAACCTAAGGGACTTTAATTATAGTTACAAGAACAGGAGGTGTCCAGATTGTGAACTGAACAATAATTATAACATATTATCTACCTTCCCGTTTCTTGTGATGGAGAATTTGTTATGACGTAAAATCATATCATCCACTCTTTTTATTTGTAATGTGGCCTTTGCAAAATTGTACATACAGAGCCATGTAACAGGGGATTAATCTATCAACAAGACTTAATTAATTTTAACCTTTATACTAGAACTCATCTGAGACGGATCCAGTGGGGGGCCCTAATTTTCGACAGTGCCCTTTTTTACTGCTGAAAGTGCCTAGTTTACTGCTGAAAGTGCCTTTTTCAGACCCACATATATCCTCTCCGAACGAAAATATCAGCCAAATAGCTCTTGGAATGTCTACAGATGCCATATTCCTGAAGCAATGGCCCGAGAAATCCCTCTCTGACCATTGCTGGAATAGCGTCTGTATCTTGAACTTATGCGGGAGTGTGTCTATTCTTTCCGTTCAATGAAAGCTATTACTTAAGTACAGCAACATGACAGTCCTTCTTTAATCTGGGTCTTCCCTAAAACTTTGGAAAGTGATTTAAGGTATTAAAAACGGTGAAAGTATGCTCGTTTCCAAACAGTATTATTGTTTACATTTCATTCGACTTGATAGCCTCGTTTGTCACGCAATTAGTTTTACTGCAGTATTCTGCTATGTACGGGTTAATTAGGCATAATAAAATCGTGAGCCATGACGTAACGTTATATAAACCTATTGGCACTCGTTTTACATGTAAAGCTTTTGTAGGGCAGCTAGTGATTGGTTGGTAGTCGGACTACTGACCAATCAAAATTTAAAACAACAATATCCACTCATAATAGTAGTGTGTAGTGGGATTACCTTTAATCAAACGAAACGCTGCAAGAGTATGACAGATGCAAGAGCCCTCATTTTGCCCCCCCCCCTTTTCAAAATTCCTAGATCCGCCCCTGCTCATCGATTGGTCTATTGACTCGATTGGTCTATTGACTAAATTGAGTTGAGATTAAAATGTTGTGATAGCAATATCCGAACACAGATTAATCTACAAACTAGACTGAGTTAGTCGATTGTTAACTGTTAACCCAGTACTTACTGAATATAGATTAATCTACTAACTAGACTGAGTTGATTTTAAACTGTTATAATAGAACTCACTCGATACTGATTGGTCTATTAACTTGATTACAATAGTACTCATTGAATATGGATTGGTCTGTTAACTAGACTCAGTTGATTTTAAACTGTTATAATACTACTAATCTATGAACTAAACTGAGTTGATTTTAAACTGTTATACCAGTACTCACTGAATACAGATTCGTCTATTAACTAAACTGAGTTGATTTTAAACTGTTATAATAGTACTCATTGAATATGGATTGGTCTGTTAACTAGACTCAGTTGATTTTAAATTGTTATAATACTACTAATCTATGAACTAAACTGAGTTGATTTTAAACTGTTATACCAGTACTCACTGAATACAGATTCGTCTATTAACTAAACTGAGTTGATTTTAAACTGTTATAATAGTACTCAATGAATATAGATTGGTCTATTAACTAGACTGAGTTGATTTTATACTGTTATAATACTACTAATCTATGAACTAAACTGAGTTGATTTTAAACTGTTATAACAGTAGCCTAATCTGTGAACTAAACTGAGTTGATTTTAAACTGTTATAACAGTAGCCTACTCAATGAATACAGATTGGTCTATTAACTAGTGAGTTGATTTTAAACGGTTAACCCAGTACTTACTGAATACAGATTAATCTATTAACTAGACTGAGTTGATTTTAAACTGTTATACTAGTACTCAATGAATATAGATTTGTCTATAAACAAGACTGAGTTGATTTTATACTGTTAAACTATTATTCACTAACATAGATTAATCTACTCACTAAACTGAGTTGATTTTAAACTGTTATAATAGTACTCAATGAATATAGATTGGTCTATTAACTAGTGAGTTGATCTTGAAATCCTATACCAATCCTGCAGGTTGCAATCTACCAATCCGTGACGTGATTTTAAACTGTTAATCTGGTACTCACTTAAAGTGGCAATTTCATATTTTTAAGTTATATTTTTTAAATATATTAAAATAAAGCCTTAAAATAGATGGTATCTATAAACCGTCCTACCTTGTTAAAGAATAATCCTATAATTCACCATTGCCAGTTGCAAAATTGGCAAAAATATCATTTTCAACTTTAAATTCAAACATTTGAAGATAGCTATTGCATGGGGGGAATGGGAAAACAAGGGAGGCAGTTGTGTTATTATTTCCGATGTGAAAGATGTTTAAGTGTAGAAAATAATGCCTATGATTGTATAATAGTGAGTTGACAACCTATTGAGCAAAAGACATAGAAATAAATATGTTTTTACTTTCTTGGAAAATATGAAATTCCCACTTTAATATATATTGTTGCTAACAAAGTTGTTAATCATGCTCCCATGTATTTCTGTGTTCATCCATCTATAACTTTTGGTTCCTTATTACCATTGCTTATGAGTGAAAGGGGGTGACACTGTATTTTTCATTTTAATTAATAACTCCCTGTTTACTAACTGGTCACTTATGACCTTGTGTTGCTCATCGTACGAATTTATATGTTTACATATAAAACCTTTAAACTGTCCTCTTTAGGATGGACTATATTATTATGGTATGGCATTCTTATTCTGTTGATTTCGGCTTCAAGAAATCCCAGCTCATGTGGCTAACGGTCCAGGTTAAGTCTTGTCTATTTCTGGCCCTAACTGCGACAGTCAAGAAGGAAAAAAACATGTGGTAAGGAATGGTTCTCACTGTAGATTTGTATAGCTATTTATATAAATCCACGAGAATGTATCTTTAATACCGTTGCTTGATAATGACTAGGGAAGGCTTGTCGAAACGTCGCTCAGTAATAAGCAGTAATTGTATTCCATAGAATCGTCACATGTATACTCTAGTTCAATTACTAAATGCCATTGAAACAGTGTATTATAAACAAACAAGCCAAATCAACGTGAAATGTGATTATTTATTAAACACATCGATGACGTCAATCCCACAAATTGATACATAGACTAAAAACACATACATAATGCATCAACTATCTATAAAAAAAATTTAATATATTTAAACGCCCACATAATGAAACGGGATTTAACGTCTTACCGGGGTCCCAATGGGATACCTTACACGTCGATTTTTCTCTCCATCCGAACAACTAGTGAATTTTCCTTGCATGACCACATGTAATTAAAATGCTAAATCTAATGAACGATTTTGTCAAAACGGTTGAAAATTGTGGTCGAAAATTGTCTATGAAAATTTATATTTTTTGGTTAAAACAGACAAACAGCCCGGTTTTATTCTGACATTTTAAATTATCTGTGTCTGATGTAGACTTTAGTTCTCTGTATTAACATCAAACGTTGAATCATCCATTGAATTTAGGTCTCTTAGAACTGCATAATGCAAGAGCGAAATCTGTCTATTATAGAGCTTTCTTTTGGCCAAGACACTAATCAATTCTCCGTGCCACCTCGATGTTCAAAATTTTCAACGAATTCAAAACAAAACGATTCGTGGTTAATGATTTAATCTAAAAAAAATGGATAACCCATTCATCTTTTACTATCGTAACAACGGTAGCAATGATAATCGAGGCTTCACTATTCTCCAAACATCCCGGACTTGGCTCTGAATTAAGTAATTTGATTGAAATTTTGGAGATATTCTCTTTCCATTATGTATATTGTAACTGTTATAGCGAGGTCAACTCGTCGTGTAAATCTTACGATTGATTGGTTCTGTTATAACAGTAGCCTTATCTATGAACCCAGTACTTACTGAATACAAATTAATCTATTAACTAGACTGAGTTGATTTTAAACTGTTATACTAGTACTCAATGAATATAGATTGGTCTATTAACAAGACTGAGTTGATTTTATACTGTTAAACTATTATTCACTAACATAGATTAATCTACTCACTAAACTGAGTGGATTTTAAACTGTTATAATAGTACTCAATGAATATAGATTGGTCTATTAACTAGTGAGTTGATCTTGAAATCCTATACCAATCCTACAGGTTGCAATCTACCAATCCGTGACGTGATTTTAAACTGTTAATCTGGTACTCACTTAAAGTGGCAATTTCATATTTTTAAGTTATATTTTTTAAATATATTAAAATAAAGCCTTAAAATAGATGGTATCTATAAACAGTCCTACCTTGTTAAAGAATAATCCTATAATTCACCATTGCCAGTTGCGAAATTGGCAAAAATATCATTTTCAACTTTAAATTCAAACATTTGAAGATAGCTATTGCATGGGGGGGGGGGGGAACAAGGGAGGCAGTTGTGTTATTATTTCCGATGTGAAAGATGTTTAAGTGTGGAAAATAATGCCTATGATTGTATAATAGTGAGTTGACAACCTATTGAGCAAAAGACATAGAAATAAATATGTTTTTACTTTCTTGGAAAATATGAAATTCCCACTTTAATATATATTGTTGCTAACAAAGTTGTTAAACATGCTCCCATGTATTTCTGTGTTCATCCATCTATAACTTTTGGTTACTTACTACCATTGCTTATGAGTGAAAGGGGGCGACACTGTATTGTTCATTTTAATTAATAACTCCCTGTTTACTAACAGGAGGAGAGAAGGGAACTAGTGAGAATAATGGAGAACAACAACATACCGTTCAACACTAAGAACCTACTCTTCCCTAGACCAGATCTGAAACTGCAAATCTTTGAACAAATCCACGCCCTAATGGACACAGTTGGACTAAGTAGAATAGTGAAGTAAGAGGGGGTCATGATTAGACGGGCCCGGCATCTAAACACTAAACTACATAGGGGATTTATACCAAACTGGCAGGATAGTGGAGTAAGGGAGGGTCACGATCAGACGGACTCGGCATCTAAACACTATTCCGCCAAAAAACAGACACTAAACAGAATAGGATAGTGGAGTAAGGGGAGGTCACGATAAGACGGGCCTGGCACCTAAACACAAATCCCACAGATGACATCTACCAAACTACATTTCATTCGACTTGATAGCCTCGTTTGTCACGCAATTAGTTTTACTGCAGTATTCTGCTATGTACGGGTTAATTAGGCATAATAAAATCGTGAGCCATGACGTAACGTTATATAAACCTATTGGCACTCGTTTTACATGTAAAGCTTTTGTAGGGCAGCTAGTGATTGGTTGGTAGTCGGACTACTGACCAATCAAAATTTAAAACAACAATATCCACTCATAATAGTAGTGTGTAGTGGGATTACCTTTAATCAAACGAAACGCTGCAAGAGTATGACAGATGCAAGAGCCCTCATTTTGCCCCCCCCCCCTTTTCAAAATTCCTAGATCCGCCCCTGCTCATCGATTGGTCTATTGACTCGATTGGTCTATTGACTAAATTGAGTTGAGATTAAAATGTTGTGATAGCAATATCCGAACACAGATTAATCTACAAACTAGACTGAGTTAGTCGATTGTTAACTGTTAACCCAGTACTTACTGAATATAGATTAATCTACTAACTAGACTGAGTTGATTTTAAACTGTTATAATAGAACTCACTCGATACTGATTGGTCTATTAACTTGATTACAATAGTACTCATTGAATATGGATTGGTCTGTTAACTAGACTCAGTTGATTTTAAACTGTTATAATACTACTAATCTATGAACTAAACTGAGTTGATTTTAAACTGTTATACCAGTACTCACTGAATACAGATTCGTCTATTAACTAAACTGAGTTGATTTTAAACTGTTATAATAGTACTCATTGAATATGGATTGGTCTGTTAACTAGACTCAGTTGATTTTAAATTGTTATAATACTACTAATCTATGAACTAAACTGAGTTGATTTTAAACTGTTATACCAGTACTCACTGAATACAGATTCGTCTATTAACTAAACTGAGTTGATTTTAAACTGTTATAATAGTACTCAATGAATATAGATTGGTCTATTAACTAGACTGAGTTGATTTTATACTGTTATAATACTACTAATCTATGAACTAAACTGAGTTGATTTTAAACTGTTATAACAGTAGCCTAATCTGTGAACTAAACTGAGTTGATTTTAAACTGTTATAACAGTAGCCTACTCAATGAATACAGATTGGTCTATTAACTAGTGAGTTGATTTTAAACGGTTAACCCAGTACTTACTGAATACAGATTAATCTATTAACTAGACTGAGTTGATTTTAAACTGTTATACTAGTACTCAATGAATATAGATTTGTCTATAAACAAGACTGAGTTGATTTTATACTGTTAAACTATTATTCACTAACATAGATTAATCTACTCACTAAACTGAGTTGATTTTAAACTGTTATAATAGTACTCAATGAATATAGATTGGTCTATTAACTAGTGAGTTGATCTTGAAATCCTATACCAATCCTGCAGGTTGCAATCTACCAATCCGTGACGTGATTTTAAACTGTTAATCTGGTACTCACTTAAAGTGGCAATTTCATATTTTTAAGTTATATTTTTTAAATATATTAAAATAAAGCCTTAAAATAGATGGTATCTATAAACCGTCCTACCTTGTTAAAGAATAATCCTATAATTCACCATTGCCAGTTGCAAAATTGGCAAAAATATCATTTTCAACTTTAAATTCAAACATTTGAAGATAGCTATTGCATGGGATGAATGGGAAAACAAGGGAGGCAGTTGTGTTATTATTTCCGATGTGAAAGATGTTTAAGTGTGGAAAATAATGCCTATGATTGTATAATAGTGAGTTGACAACCTATTGAGCAAAAGACATAGAAATAAATATGTTTTTACTTTCTTGGAAAATATGAAATTCCCACTTTAATATATATTGTTGCTAACAAAGTTGTTAATCATGCTCCCATGTATTTCTGTGTTCATCCATCTATAACTTTTGGTTCCTTATTACCATTGCTTATGAGTGAAAGGGGGTGACACTGTATTTTTCATTTTAATTAATAACTCCCTGTTTACTAACTGGTCACTTATGACCTTGTGTTGCTCATCGTACGAATTTATATGTTTACATATAAAACCTTTAAACTGTCCTCTTTAGGATGGACTATATTATTATGGTATGGCATTCTTATTCTGTTGATTTCGGCTTCAAGAAATCCCAGCTCATGTGGCTAACGGTCCAGGTTAAGTCTTGTCTATTTCTGGCCCTAACTGCGACAGTCAAGAAGGAAAAAAACATGTGGTAAGGAATGGTTCTCACTGTAGATTTGTATAGCTATTTATATAAATCCACGAGAATGTATCTTTAATACCGTTGCTTGATAATGACTAGGGAAGGCTTGTCGAAACGTCGCTCAGTAATAAGCAGTAATTGTATTCCATAGAATCGTCACATGTATACTCTAGTTCAATTACTAAATGCCATTGAAACAGTGTATTATAAACAAACAAGCCAAATCAACGTGAAATGTGATTATTTATTAAACACATCGATGACGTCAATCCCACAAATTGATACATAGACTAAAAACACATACATAATGCATCAACTATCTATAAAAAAAATTTAATATATTTAAACGCCCACATAATGAAACGGGATTTAACGTCTTACCGGGGTCCCAATGGGATACCTTACACGTCGATTTTTCTCTCCATCCGAACAACTAGTGAATTTTCCTTGCATGACCACATGTAATTAAAATGCTAAATCTAATGAACGATTTTGTCAAAACGGTTGAAAATTGTGGTCGAAAATTGTCTATGAAAATTTATATTTTTTGGTTAAAACAGACAAACAGCCCGGTTTTATTCTGACATTTTAAATTATCTGTGTCTGATGTAGACTTTAGTTCTCTGTATTAACATCAAACGTTGAATCATCCATTGAATTTAGGTCTCTTAGAACTGCATAATGCAAGAGCGAAATCTGTCTATTATAGAGCTTTCTTTTGGCCAAGACACTAATCAATTCTCCGTGCCACCTCGATGTTCAAAATTTTCAACGAATTCAAAACAAAACGATTCGTGGTTAATGATTTAATCTAAAAAAAATGGATAACCCATTCATCTTTTACTATCGTAACAACGGTAGCAATGATAATCGAGGCTTCACTATTCTCCAAACATCCCGGACTTGGCTCTGAATTAAGTAATTTGATTGAAATTTTGGAGATATTCTCTTTCCATTATGTATATTGTAACTGTTATAGCGAGGTCAACTCGTCGTGTAAATCTTACGATTGATTGGTTCTGTTATAACAGTAGCCTTATCTATGAACCCAGTACTTACTGAATACAAATTAATCTATTAACTAGACTGAGTTGATTTTAAACTGTTATACTAGTACTCAATGAATATAGATTGGTCTATTAACAAGACTGAGTTGATTTTATACTGTTAAACTATTATTCACTAACATAGATTAATCTACTCACTAAACTGAGTGGATTTTAAACTGTTATAATAGTACTCAATGAATATAGATTGGTCTATTAACTAGTGAGTTGATCTTGAAATCCTATACCAATCCTACAGGTTGCAATCTACCAATCCGTGACGTGATTTTAAACTGTTAATCTGGTACTCACTTAAAGTGGCAATTTCATATTTTTAAGTTATATTTTTTAAATATATTAAAATAAAGCCTTAAAATAGATGGTATCTATAAACAGTCCTACCTTGTTAAAGAATAATCCTATAATTCACCATTGCCAGTTGCGAAATTGGCAAAAATATCATTTTCAACTTTAAATTCAAACATTTGAAGATAGCTATTGCATGGGGGGGGGAACAAGGGAGGCAGTTGTGTTATTATTTCCGATGTGAAAGATGTTTAAGTGTGGAAAATAATGCCTATGATTGTATAATAGTGAGTTGACAACCTATTGAGCAAAAGACATAGAAATAAATATGTTTTTACTTTCTTGGAAAATATGAAATTCCCACTTTAATATATATTGTTGCTAACAAAGTTGTTAAACATGCTCCCATGTATTTCTGTGTTCATCCATCTATAACTTTTGGTTACTTACTACCATTGCTTATGAGTGAAAGGGGGCGACACTGTATTGTTCATTTTAATTAATAACTCCCTGTTTACTAACAGGAGGAGAGAAGGGAACTAGTGAGAATAATGGAGAACAACAACATACCGTTCAACACTAAGAACCTACTCTTCCCTAGACCAGATCTGAAACTGCAAATCTTTGAACAAATCCACGCCCTAATGGACACAGTTGGACTAAGTAGAATAGTGAAGTAAGAGGGGGTCATGATTAGACGGGCCCGGCATCTAAACACTAAACTACATAGGGGATTTATACCAAACTGGCAGGATAGTGGAGTAAGGGAGGGTCACGATCAGACGGACTCGGCATCTAAACACTATTCCGCCAAAAAACAGACACTAAACAGAATAGGATAGTGGAGTAAGGGGAGGTCACGATAAGACGGGCCTGGCACCTAAACACAAATCCCACAGATGACATCTACCAAACTAAGCAGGATAGTGGAGTAAGGGGGAGTTTCAGTCAGACGCACTCGGCACCTAAACACTATTTCGTAAATAAAACTGATACCAAACCCATAGAGTGGGATAGTGGAGTAAGGGGAGGCCACGATAAGACGGGTCTGGCACCTAAACACTAACCCCAAACGATGACACCAACCAACCCAGAAGCAAACGAGATCATCTACCAAATGATATGTTTTTTAATAAATAAAGGGAAGAACTTCCCACTAAACCCAATCCATGGCTTAAAGCCAAATAGAAAGATTGCAAAATCATATTCTAAAAAACAGGGATCAGCTTCGGCTCTCCTAAGTCTTGTCTGCGATATCACTTATGTGGAAGCAGACGTTAAACACTAAGTAGTAGTAGTAGTAGTTTACTAACTGGTCACTTATGACCTTGTGTTGCTCATCGTACGAATTTATATGTTTACATATAAAACCTTTAAACTGTCCTCTTTAGGATGGACTATATTATTATGGTATGGCATTCTTATTCTGTTGATTTCGGCTTCAAGAAATCCCAGCTCATGTGGCTAACGGTCCAGGTTAAGTCTTGTCTATTTCTGGCCCTAACTGCGACAGTCAAGAAGGAAAAAAACATGTGGTAAGGAATGGTTCTCACTGTAGATTTGTATAGCTATTTATATAAATCCACGAGAATGTATCTTTAATACCGTTGCTTGATAATGACTAGGGAAGGCTTGTCGAAACGTCGCTCAGTAATAAGCAGTAATTGTATTCCATAGAATCGTCACATGTATACTCTAGTTCAATTACTAAATGCCATTGAAACAGTGTATTATAAACAAACAAGCCAAATCAACGTGAAATGTGATTATTTATTAAACACATCGATGACGTCAATCCCACAAATTGATACATAGACTAAAAACACATACATAATGCATCAACTATCTATAAAAAAAATTTAATATATTTAAACGCCCACATAATGAAACGGGATTTAACGTCTTACCGGGGTCCCAATGGGATACCTTACACGTCGATTTTTCTCTCCATCCGAACAACTAGTGAATTTTCCTTGCATGACCACATGTAATTAAAATGCTAAATCTAATGAACGATTTTGTCAAAACGGTTGAAAATTGTGGTCGAAAATTGTCTATGAAAATTTATATTTTTTGGTTAAAACAGACAAACAGCCCGGTTTTATTCTGACATTTTAAATTATCTGTGTCTGATGTAGACTTTAGTTCTCTGTATTAACATCAAACGTTGAATCATCCATTGAATTTAGGTCTCTTAGAACTGCATAATGCAAGAGCGAAATCTGTCTATTATAGAGCTTTCTTTTGGCCAAGACACTAATCAATTCTCCGTGCCACCTCGATGTTCAAAATTTTCAACGAATTCAAAACAAAACGATTCGTGGTTAATGATTTAATCTAAAAAAAATGGATAACCCATTCATCTTTTACTATCGTAACAACGGTAGCAATGATAATCGAGGCTTCACTATTCTCCAAACATCCCGGACTTGGCTCTGAATTAAGTAATTTGATTGAAATTTTGGAGATATTCTCTTTCCATTATGTATATTGTAACTGTTATAGCGAGGTCAACTCGTCGTGTAAATCTTACGATTGATTGGTTCTGTTATAACAGTAGCCTTATCTATGAACCCAGTACTTACTGAATACAAATTAATCTATTAACTAGACTGAGTTGATTTTAAACTGTTATACTAGTACTCAATGAATATAGATTGGTCTATTAACAAGACTGAGTTGATTTTATACTGTTAAACTATTATTCACTAACATAGATTAATCTACTCACTAAACTGAGTGGATTTTAAACTGTTATAATAGTACTCAATGAATATAGATTGGTCTATTAACTAGTGAGTTGATCTTGAAATCCTATACCAATCCTACAGGTTGCAATCTACCAATCCGTGACGTGATTTTAAACTGTTAATCTGGTACTCACTTAAAGTGGCAATTTCATATTTTTAAGTTATATTTTTTAAATATATTAAAATAAAGCCTTAAAATAGATGGTATCTATAAACAGTCCTACCTTGTTAAAGAATAATCCTATAATTCACCATTGCCAGTTGCGAAATTGGCAAAAATATCATTTTCAACTTTAAATTCAAACATTTGAAGATAGCTATTGCATGGGGGGGGGAACAAGGGAGGCAGTTGTGTTATTATTTCCGATGTGAAAGATGTTTAAGTGTGGAAAATAATGCCTATGATTGTATAATAGTGAGTTGACAACCTATTGAGCAAAAGACATAGAAATAAATATGTTTTTACTTTCTTGGAAAATATGAAATTCCCACTTTAATATATATTGTTGCTAACAAAGTTGTTAAACATGCTCCCATGTATTTCTGTGTTCATCCATCTATAACTTTTGGTTACTTACTACCATTGCTTATGAGTGAAAGGGGGCGACACTGTATTGTTCATTTTAATTAATAACTCCCTGTTTACTAACAGGAGGAGAGAAGGGAACTAGTGAGAATAATGGAGAACAACAACATACCGTTCAACACTAAGAACCTACTCTTCCCTAGACCAGATCTGAAACTGCAAATCTTTGAACAAATCCACGCCCTAATGGACACAGTTGGACTAAGTAGAATAGTGAAGTAAGAGGGGGTCATGATTAGACGGGCCCGGCATCTAAACACTAAACTACATAGGGGATTTATACCAAACTGGCAGGATAGTGGAGTAAGGGAGGGTCACGATCAGACGGACTCGGCATCTAAACACTATTCCGCCAAAAAACAGACACTAAACAGAATAGGATAGTGGAGTAAGGGGAGGTCACGATAAGACGGGCCTGGCACCTAAACACAAATCCCACAGATGACATCTACCAAACTAAGCAGGATAGTGGAGTAAGGGGGAGTTTCAGTCAGACGCACTCGGCACCTAAACACTATTTCGTAAATAAAACTGATACCAAACCCATAGAGTGGGATAGTGGAGTAAGGGGAGGCCACGATAAGACGGGTCTGGCACCTAAACACTAACCCCAAACGATGACACCAACCAACCCAGAAGCAAACGAGATCATCTACCAAATGATATGTTTTTTAATAAATAAAGGGAAGAACTTCCCACTAAACCCAATCCATGGCTTAAAGCCAAATAGAAAGATTGCAAAATCATATTCTAAAAAACAGGGATCAGCTTCGGCTCTCCTAAGTCTTGTCTGCGATATCACTTATGTGGAAGCAGACGTTAAACACTAAGTAGTAGTAGTAGTAGTTTACTAACTGGTCACTTATGACCTTGTGTTGCTCATCGTACGAATTTATATGTTTACATATAAAACCTTTAAACTGTCCTCTTTAAGATGGACTATATTATTATGGTATGGCATTCTTATTCTGTTGATTTCGGCTTCAAGAAATCCCAGCTTATGTGGCTAACGGTCCAGGTTAAGTCTTGTCTATTTCTGGCCCTAACTGCGACAGTCAAGAAGGAAAAAAACATGTGGTAAGGAATGGTTCTCAATGTAGATTTGTATAGCTATTTATATAAATCCACGAGAATGTATCTTTAATACCATTGCTTGATAATGACTAGAGAAGGCTTGTCGAAACGTACGTCGCTCAGTAATAAGCAGTAATTGTATTCCATAGAATCGTCACATGTATACTCTAGTTCAATTACTAAATGCCATTGAAACAGTGTATTATAAACAAACAAGCCAAATCAAGGTGAAATGTGACTGTTTATTAAACACATCGATGACGTCAATCCCACAAATTGATACATAGACTATTAAATACACATACATAATGCATCAACTATCTATAAAAATTTTCAATATATTTAAACGCCCACATAATGAAATGGGATTTAACGTCTTACCGGGGTCGCAATGGGATACCTTACACGTCGATTTTTCTCTCCATCCGAACAACTAGTGACTTTTCTTTGCATGACCACATGTAATTAAAAAGCTAAATCTAATGAACGATTTTGTTTTGTTTCCTGGCAACCTTTCTTTAGATATCCTGTGACATAAAGAGACTATTATTAATAGTGGAATAATATTATCTACAAGTTGTGGAATATAAAGAAAATTGCCGATAATTTGTGAGTTTGATCAAGTCTCAGAGAATCTGCATGGTTGATAAATTGACTGACTTTTACTTTCACATTGGTTTGGTTTGACGGTTTTTAGTTCAGTATAATCATGGATATTAATCGCGCGCATACTGTTTGAAAAACATCTAGCTGGACATTTATTACATTAAGGAAAACAAACTAGGTCATTTTACGATAAAAGTGTGGTTCAACTTTATTTCAATAATTCGCTCGATCTCGATCGTAGGAATCTCTCTAGCAGCGGGAGGACCTGGAGAAAACCCATGAGGTTGCACAGGCGATCCTATCCCTTGTCATGTTCAACCGGGGAATGAAACAACATCAAATAACTCAATGGTAGACGCTATGACAGCATGCGCTAGGCATTTGGCCATCCAATACACCTTAAAGATATTGGAATTCTGAAAAGACTTAGAGGAAAACGCCCTTGAATCAAAAAATAACCCCAAGTTAAAATTGGCTCAAATTGTCTTAAATCGTTTATATGTACAGTCTGTTAGAAATAAAACTGCTTGTGTATTTGATTGCACAAATGAACACATATTTGATATACTATTCACAACTGAAATATGGTTTATCTCGAGTCAGTGATGAGGCTAAATGTGTCGAATTTACACTACCTGGTTACACTTGTTTTCATTGGTAAAGGTGGGAGGATAGCTGTTGTTTTCAATGACAAACTGCAACTAAAACCCTATAATCGGCATTTGTACACCAACTGACAATAACTATAAAATCAATATTACAGACACTAAAATTCGTTTGCATTTAAAGACCACCCTTTTCACGTAGAAACAATTGTTCCGATACGGGCTTTATTCTATTGATGGCTTCTCTGTGTTATGTAGATCCTTACCAAGACGAAAACACCCATATTGTCGGGGATTTTAACATAAATTTACGACCTTAAACAATTAATTACTTTGCCGACGCACTTATTACGCTCTATGCTGCGCAATGTTAATCTCCTACATAGATTGTTAACTTTCCAGAAACTGTGAAGCTAGCAATAACAATACAATATAGAAATTATAAAAGTTTACGGATAATCTTAACAAGACTTCACGTCACTGTAACTTAACAATTGCTGATGTTGATGGTATGGTTGATTTATTCAAGACAACCATTTCTCATCTCGTGGCAAAGCACGCCCTGATTCGCACCAAACTGTTCGTCGTTCACTGAATATTCCATGGTACGATGAATCAATACAAGACATCAAACAAATCGTCGACGTGCCTGGCAGTACATAAACAAATTTGTAGCGATTTTCAGAAATGTTTTTAAAATGCTAAATCACATTACTTCTAATTCAAACGTGTTGTTCCCAACCCTAAATAAACTACTGGGTACAGAAAAATAGGTGATTCTTCCTGGTGGAGGGGACAGCGACTCAAGAGTTCAGCGACTATTGCATAGACAAAATATCCAAAATTTGTGTTGGCCTTGGTTCTCCAACGATTGAGGTACGGACTCGTGGCTTCAACACAGTTCAATATTTTCCAGAGCAGCCCAAGAAAATAATCCTTCAGTCTAAACCTACATCTTACTCATTAGATACATGAAACCACAAACTTCACTGCTACCTTCTATTAGAAAATGTAAAAACTTGTCTATCTTCAAATCTAATCGTGAAAATCTCGCCGTTCAGTCACTTTAATTAACCCACGTGGGCGTCCACAAGTTGGGAAAATTGATACGAAATATAAATTTCGTTATTTTATATTTCGTTATTATTATTATCGTTAAATAAATTTATTTCAGAATAAAGGTTAAATATAGACTTTAAGATATATCAGAATAATAGATTTAGACCATACACAACCTAGGGGACTTTTATTAAAGTTATAACAACAGAGGATGCCCGGATTGTGTACTGAACAATATAAAAATTATAAGATATCTACCTTCCGGACTCTTGTGATGGAGAATTTGTTATGTAGCAAAATCATTGTTGTTGTTTATTACAGATTTAACGTCCAATACATTTAATATATTATGGACAGGTTGATTAAATTAAATTATTTACACTTCATGTGTTGAAAGTTAGTAAAACATACAATTGGTTAACACGCAAAATAAAAGGTCCTTGTATATTAAAAACTCATGTCATCCACTCTATTTAAAACCATACTATAAAACCATTATCGTTTTAATATATATACGGTATCACACAAGGTACAATTTTATGGATACATAATTACTGAGTTTGATACTAAGCGACGTTTCGACGAGGATACTCTCGTCTTTATCAAGCAAATGATACAAAATGTGAATAGTAGGCAAATATATACAGAATATGCAACAAAGATAAGAATAAAAATGTTGCATAATCTAATGTACTTGCCCTCTGATTTCACAAACGTCGCTAAGTATCAAACTCAGTAATTGTGTATCCATAAAATTGTACCTTGTGTTATATGTTCAATTACTAAATGCCAATCAAAGAAGGAATATATACGGTATGTTATTAAATATAACCGATCATAAAACTATTATTGTTTTAATATATACGGTATGTTATTATATATAACTGATTATAAAACTATTATTGTTTTAATATATAACTGATTATGAAACTGTTTAAGTTTAAATAGATATAATGAGTTATATGTGTTTCATGTAATTATTCTGTAAATACTATGTAGATATCATATGCAAATAAACTATTGAAAAATAAAAATAAAAAATACTGTACTTATTATTTCCTAATGTACCAGTACATATATATAAACATCCTGAATGCAGTCATGAGAGAATTTAAAAAAACTTTATCCTCAAAGCAATACATATCATCCTGACTAACAAAATTTTTACATTTGGCGATGCAAATTACAAACAGATTCTTGGCATAGCGATGGGTACCAAGGCGGCACCACAATTAAGTAATTTAACAATGGGATTTCTTGAAAAATTATACTCGATTGTGGAAATTGAACATGGCGTGGATTACAGATTAAATTTAGAAAATCAGTTGAAACGATTCCTAGACGATGTATTCTGTACATGGAATGAACGATTGGGCAACATTGCAGATTTGCAACACATAATGAATGATTTAGACTTAAATATAAAATTCAAAATTGAAACGAACGATCTGCAAATCACATTCTTGGACGTTCTAGTGAAACGAAGGGGAGAACGCCTTATAACGGATATGTATTCTACAGAAACAGATACCAAAAATTATCTTTCGTATAAATCATGTCACCCACGCCATAACAAAAATAATATACCTTTTTCTTTATCTAGAAAAATATGCAAAATTGTGATGGATGAAGACCTCCAGGTTGTCAGATTAGGTGAGCTAAAAAGAAATTTATTGAAACAGTATTACCATCTCGAGGTAATAGAAGTTGGGATAAAAAGGGCTTTGTCAATTGATATCCAAACACTGAGGGCTACTAAAGTTAAAGACAATTCGGATAATATCATTACCTTTGTCGCTATTCATAACCCCCAACATTCCAACTTTTTAAAAAAAAATGTACGAGAGCAGGTCACTCCTGGCATCAAACGACAACCTCAGAGCGAAATTTGATAATGTTCAACTCATTAAATCACAAAGACAGCCACCTAATCTGAAACGCCTCCTAACCAGAGCAAAATTCAATTCATCTATCACAAGGATCGGTTTTTATGTATCTAAATGCCTGGATCTTCGATGTAAATATTGCGACCATATAACGCCAAATAACCAATATAATTTTCGCAACTTTACGTTTAGCGTCAACGACAATATGAATTGTGACACAAAAAATCTCATATATGTCTTGACGTGTCGGGCTTGTGAATTATTTTACATAGGCGAGACATCTACTCATCTACGGGATAGAGTACGCAACCATCGACGGGATTGTAATATTAAAAATGCTCCCTTATTTGTAAACAGACATATCTTTAAATGTGCGAAACACCTACAAATAAAATTTCAAATTTTCCCTTTTTATAAAATGAAAGTCGATGACACCACGAAAAGGAAATTAATGGAAAATCATTTTATTAAAAAATACGTCCCTCGACTTAATAGCCAATACGTTACAATTGGCGATTAGTTTCATTAATTTTTCTTAAATCAATCCCGTGATTATCTTCCACTCATTGTTCCAAAATGGAACCCATATACTACAAATTAACACACGTGTGTACATGTTTTGTATTAGTTAACGATATGTAACCATGGAGAATGGTAACTATAGCTAATTAAAACCACAGTGTTACTATGTAAATATGTATAAATATACTATACTGTCCATCTTTATACAATAACATTATTTATGAATAGTCCCAAGACGGACGAAAAGTACTTTAAAATGTTATTAAGCCAGTGTTGAAATCAGTTTGTGTCGGCATAGTACAAGTACAAGTACTTCTTTGTTTATATATATATATATATTAAAGTAGATAAAGTACAAGTACTATTTTTGTTTACGGTAGATAAATGCATAAATACATAAAAAATACGTCCAGGTAAAAAATTCTCCACTTTACTTCATTCTGACATACATTAAATATAAGCTAGCTATTTGCCTTCTATGGGCGTCTTCAGACATTAATAATGTACACACAATATAGCAAATGCGATAATGTATATATATATATTCTTAGAATAATAGATTTCCATGGCAATGGATTATAAATAATATTGGATAACATACAACAAAAGGTTTAAAGTATGCAATACATAACATGACATTGATCTACATAGTCTTCCTGGTATAGCTTGACAATGGTCAATTATAGAATATATATATCAAAATCCAAGTAGTGCACATTAACTATTAGTAAAGATTTTTTGATTCTATATCTTTTTATTGTATATATAACACAAAGTAGTGCAGTTTTGCGGTTGAACTAACAATTGTGGATATATACATATAGAAAATCTAATTTTTATTGAAATCACGTGACACATATTTAGGCTACAAAGTGACTATGGTCACATAATAATATCCTTGTTAAAGACAGACAGAAAGCAACATGGCGGAGAAAAACGATCGTCTGAACTGTAGTATTTGTTTAAACGACTTCAAGAAGCCTAAAATCTTGGACTGTTTTCATTCATTTTGCGAGAGCTGTCTTAGTGACTATGTCAGTAAATATGAAGAAAATGGCGAATTTATGTGTCCGATGTGTAGACGTAATATTCCAATCCCCTCTGGTGGGGTGAAGGACTTGGCTTCTAATGTGTACATTGAAGAAAGACAAAGCATCGATCAACCTGAAAGCAACCCACCATGTAACATTTGTGATAAGGATATCCAGTCACAATTCCGCTGTAAAGATTGTGACAAATTCCTGTGTGGTTCGTGTAAAACCACTCATGATCTGTTCGTTAGCGATTTGAACCATTACGTCATATCACTTGACGAAGACGCCCCGGATGACGTCAAGGCTATGCGCCATGTCATTTGTCAACATCACAAGAAGAAATTTGCAGTTTATTGTTCAGACTGTTCCAAAGTAATTTGTTCTAAATGTTCAAAGAAAGAACACGAACATCATACAATAATAAACAATGATGACACTGATCAAGTTATTAAAGCGGCTAAAGACAGTCTCGAGAAACTAAAGAAGGACATAGACCGCCAGATACAAGGATTATGTGATTGCCGAGATGTCGTAAAAACGTCATCTTCTAACCTTCACGAATCAATAACATCAGCTTGTAAGTTGGTGGATCAGCAAGTTACCGCTATTTGTGAAACGGTAAAATATCATGGTGAGAAAATCAAACACGATATCAACAAATCAAAAGTCGATGAATATAAGCTCAACCAGATGCACGAAGAACTCATCACTATAATCGATGAATTGAAAACAGGTAATGGCGAATTATCTGAGGACCTGACAACATGCGATTCTGTGGATTTATTAGATGGGTTTCCTGATCTTAGAAAAAGATTAACGGTTATAGAAAAGAAACCGTTTTATATTCCAGAGTTTAAGCTACCAAGTATAAAGTTGGGTGATGTTGATGAGCAGGTGTTACGTAATACTATAGGACAGGTAGAATATACCCAGAGACAATCAATACAACATAATGTTAGTTTAATATGCAGTGGAGGGAAGACGTCGTTGGTACCGAATATATTAAAGCCCCAAGCTTTCACAAAGCCCGAGTCCTGTTCAAGTAGCCGGCCTGTGTCGCTAGACCCTGGCATGTCGCTGGGTGTCGAGAACGAGACGATAATACCGATTCCAGACGAGTCCACTGATTTCACATTGCCCAAGCCGCGTTCACGTTGCCAGCCCGCGTTGTCAAGCTATGACGACCCGCCGCTTACCCCAAGTAGACAGTTGATTAATACCCGCAGGTCTTCGCAAAGGCAAAGGTCCCTTAATGGGACCATCTCCGAAAGGGAGTTCGCAATTCCTGGCAAACGTGTGAGAGGTATGACCCCATCGCAGCCACCCGAATACTAAGCTCTTTCAAGTCACGGGTGGTCAGGGGTCGAGTCGCAAGTGGGATCATTGATGCGACCTAAGTCGGACGTGTGTCCGAGATTAATTGGTGCTCACGAAATGTTTTCAAGTTCATATTTTATGCATTAAATTAATCCTCTATAAGTATTTCTCTATATATTGACCAGACTTCCACCTTAAAATGATGAAAGATGATTTTAGTTCTCCTATCACTCTTCAAATACTGAATAGGGGGGGGGGCTCTAAACAGATTTCAAAACACCCATAGAAAATGAAAATGTGATAAGCGCATGGTACCCCCAATGAGTGATTATGACTGCATGGTTAGTCCTTGTCCATTTACCCCATCAGCATAGGCGTACGAGTCGGGCGGCAGGGGGATCTGCCCCTATATTTCGGCAGACGGGTAAAGCGAATAACAAATTAATATTTCATCCAGTTGGCAGAATAAATTGACCGAAATCGAATAAAACACTAATTTTACTTTTCTTTTAATTGAATACCACCAATTTGTACTAAGTTGACTATAGATGAAAACATTATGTCTGGAGCCACTCTACTTTGTGCGACATTTTTCGGGCACCGATTATTATTTGTGAATGCAGCTGCAAAATTTTGATTGTATGGTTGAAATTCGGGTCGGCATAGAGTGAGATTTCGGTTGCAAACCGATTGTAAACTTTGAAGTTGCTTAATTCACAGGCTAGAATATGATGAAAACGCATTTCTGGCGGTTAAACTTTCAAATTTTTTTTGTGGAACGCGAGTCCCCCATACCCCGCGACGCTTTATTGGTTGTTTGGGATTTCGGATTCAGTTACGTCATCTAACTAAGGTAGGCTATATTGGACCACATTGAAGTTGCTGTATTCGCGGGTTGGAATAGCAAGGAAACGCGTTTGTGGCAGTTAAATTTTTAAACATTCGTCGAACCCATACGCCTATGCATCAGGGGACCATTTTATGCATTTATTTATCCCAAATGTGAAACACCCTTCATAAAAGTCTTCTGGTTATTAAAAAATTTAAAACACGTCATAATCCAAATGTATATTGAATTACACCAACCATATATTTATCGTTGATGTTATACATACGTATACTATTTCACACACTGTCTTCTTTATATTATAAATTATTATTGGCATACTTATTCACCAAGGACGCTACTCAAATATATATTCTATTTTTACACATGTGATGGCGTTAAGGAGCGTAACGTGTCTGACTATTCATTTTATTCAGACAAACCAGTGAGGTGTTACAACAGTTACATAGAAATTGAAGATGTAAATATATTAAACCGTCTTAACGCCAGGTTCCCACTAATGTGATTATCTCGATTCTTACCATTAAAACGCGTTTGCGGTCTCATGGTCAATCTTGTGTTTTATTTAATTATTGTTTAAAATTCTCCCCAACCAAACCCGACTTTATTTCATTTAAAGGAGCTAAATCGCTAATATTTGGGACCTAGAAATTGACCCAAATGGGACGCAAGCCAAATAATAATGTAATATGAATGTATATAAACTGATTTACGTTCAATCGTTTCCGTTTTTACTCTAATATCAAATCAGTTATGTTTGGCGAAGTACACGAGAAATCTCACTTGAATCACAATATATTTAGCGCCTGCTTATTCCAGTCCACATAGTATTTATTGCGCATGAGATGTAATGAGGGGTATACATACCTAGCCTTGTTCTTTTGGTCCCTAGCTGAAAATGAGTCTTAAACGCCGTATGGTACACGATTCGTGCACCAATGGTAAAACAATTATTTCGTCTTGAATATTGGATATCAGAAGCCCATCTTTTCCCGGTAAGATCACACGATCAATGTTGATTTAAATTGACAAATAATTTGTGTTTTCAACGTCGAAGACTTTCGACGACATTGAGTTAGAGACTTAGCTACTTTAATTTTCAGTGGTGTTTTTTTATACGCCCACATTTTCATGTGGACGTATATTGTCGTCGCCCCTGTTCGTCCGTCCGCCCGCCCGTCCACAATTGTTTGTGAACAGTCTACAGGTCACAATTTTTATCCGATTTCAATGAAACTTAAAATATAGGTTTATCACCCTAAGATCTCGGTTCCTTTCGATATTGGCATGTATTATGGCCCCTGATTGTACGAAAAATCACGTTTTTATACGCCCACATTTTTATGTGGACGTATATTGTCGTCGCCCCTGTCCGTCCGGACGTCCGTCCGTCCACAATTTGTTTGTGGACTCTCTACAGGTCACAATTCTTATCCGATTTTGACGAAACTTGAAATATAGGTTTATCCCCAAAAGATCTCGGCTGCTTTCGATATTGGCATGTATCGGATGAAAACTTCATGGATTATGGCCCCTGATTGTACGAAAAATCACGTTTTTAGCTTGTGGACCCTATAGAGGTCACAATTTTGAACCGATTTTGATGAAACTTGACATGCATGTTTATAACCTAAAGACCTTGGTTCCTTTCGATATTTGCGCCTATCGGAATGTAATTTCCTGAATTATGGCCCCTGATTGTCCGAAAAATCACCCTTTTTAGCTTGTGGTCCTTCTGGAGGTCACAATTATTATCCGATTTAAAAAACCGTTTGATTATATCACCGTTACACCCTAAGGAAGGTTGAGTTCGAATTTCGGGAAAATCGGACGAAAATTGCCATACAAAATGGCCGCCGTTTGTACGCGAATACTGTTAAAAAATGGTATATCAAGGTTGTAGACCCTGTAGAAGTCACATTTTTTATTCGATTTTGATGAAACTTGAAATTCATGGTTATAACCCAAAGATCTTGCTTCCTTTCAATATTTGCGCATATCGGAACGTAACTTCCTGAATTATGGCCCCTGATTATACGCAAAATCGCCTTATTTTAGCTTGTGGTCCCTCTGGTGGTCACAATTATTATCCGATTTAATAAAACGGTTGATTATATTACCGTTACACCGTAAGGAAGGTTGAGTTCGAATTTCGGGAAAATCGGACCAAAATTGCCATACAAAATGGCCGCCGTTTGTACGCGAATACTGTTAAAAAATTGTATATCATGGTTGTGGACCCTGTAGATGTCACAATTTTAATTTGATTTTGATGAAACTTGAAATGCATGGTTATAACCCAAAGATCTTGGTTCCTTTCGTTATTTGCGCATATCGGATCGTAACTTCCTGAATTATGGCCCCTGATTGTCCGAAAAATCGCCTATGGTCCCTCTGGAGGTCACAATTATTATCCGATTTGAAAAAACGTTTGACTCTATCACCGTTACACCCTACGGAAGGTTGAGTTCGAATTTCGAGAAAATTGGACCATAATTGCCAGAAAAAATGGCTGCCGTTTGTACGCGATTTTGACGAAAAGTAACATTTCTAGGTTGTGTACCGTCACACCATAATCATTGTCGGCTTCGAATTTCATGAATATCAGACTGGAACTGACCAACAAAATGGCTGCTCCCAATACAGTATGAAATACAGGACTTATTGATGTAGGAAAAATCACTTTCGGTATTGCTTGTTCTCTATCCATCTCTCAAAAATGTGGGCGTATCCTGCCTGGCAGTGCCAGCCTATCTTTTAGCTTGTGGACCCTGTAGAGGTCACAACATTGAACCGATTTGGATGAAACTTGAAATGCATGTTTATAACCCAAAGATTTTGGTTCCTTTCGATATTTGCGCCAATTGGATGGTAACTTTCTGAATTATGGCCCCTGATTGTCCGAAAAATTGCCCTTTTTAGCTTGGGGTCCCTCTGAAGGTCAAAATTATTATACGATTTAAAAAAAAAAACGTTTGATTATATCACCGTTACATAGTAATGAAGATTGAGTTAAAATTCCGTGAAAATCGGAACAGAATTGACGGACAAAATTGCCGCCGTTTGTACACGAATAGTGTGAAAATATGTTATATCAAGGTTGTGGACCCTATAGAGGTCACAATTTTGAACCGATTTTGATGAAACTTAACATGTATGTTTTTAACCCGAAGATCTTGGTTCCTTTCGATATTTGCACCAATCGGATCGTAACTTCCTGAATTATGTCCCCTGATTGTCCGAAATATCGCTTTTGTTAGCTTGTGGTCCCCCTGGAGGTCAAAATTATTATCCGATTTAAAAAACTGTTTGATTATTTCACCGTTACATGGTAATGAAGAGAGAATTTGAATTTCGTGAAAATCGGACCATAATTGACAAGGTCACAATTTTGAACTGATTTTGATGAAACTTGAAATAAATGTTTATAACCTAAAGATCTTGTTTCCATTGCATATTTGCGCATATCGGATCGTAACTTCCTGAATTATGGCCCCTGATTGTACGAAAAATCACCCTTTTTAGCTTGTGGTCGCTCTGGAGGTCACAATTATTATCTGATTTAAAAAAAACGTTTGATTATATCACAGTTACACCGTTGTTATGGGTGAGTTTGAATTATGATTTTCTGATGATTACTTCAAATGCAACAACTTTTGTTGACTGCTCGGACGATTTAGCTGCTGTGTGGGCGTATTTTTCGTTGCCTGGCAACCTATTTTTTTTATCCCAACTTTGCTTTACGTTCTGCCATTTATATTAGGATAGAATTTATATTGTAAAATTGTAATGTACAGTAAATAATACTTGATTTTGTTCATATGTGGCTACTGAATAAAATGAACTTTCATCAAACAGATCCTGTTTTATCAAATCTTTTACAATGGAAAACTAGCTTGGTGTTATATAACGATACTAGCTGGTTGGTGTTATGAATGTTGCAATCCAGGCAATCATAAAGTGCATTCTAGTTCTAGCGTGTATTTGGTGTACGCTATAAAATTCACCTTTATTCTTTTATGTGAAGATCTGCCAATGGCCTTTCCCTTTCAGAACGGTACCCTATCATTTTTAGTAGTATCCATGCCTTCCATTACGAGAAGGCATCCACTGCAGCACTTTGCATTATAGCAAATTTGCCCATCTGTACTATGTTTAGGAAGGTCGATTTTCATTTGAGTAGCATAACTTGTTTGTGGAAGGTCAATAATTGTTACTGACTTTCTGTGATGGTACCAGTTGAAACGTAAATTATCCATCGTTTCAATGTCATGTTTCCCTCTGTTCATCACTTGTACCAGGAACTTCTCAGCAGTTTGCACACAATCCCATATTCAGAGGACATTCTATGCAACCTACATCCATGTCAATTGTCTGGGAGACTTTTCACCGAACCCAAAAGACTGGGTTTACCACATACTCCGCACAGTGTTTCGTTTGATTAGAGGTAATCCCACTACTCACTGCTGTAATGAGTGGATATTGTTGTTTTAAATTTTGATTGGCCAGTAGTCCGACTAACAACCAATGACTAGCTGCTTTACAAAAGCTTTATATTTAAAGCGCGTGCCAATAATGGACCAAATATGCTTACACAACGTTACGTCATGCCTCACGATTGTATTATGACCAATTAACCCGTGTATAGCAGAATACTGCAGTATAACTAATTGCGTGACAAACGAGGCTATCAAGTCGAATGAAATGTAAACAATACTGTTTGGAAACGAACATACTTTCACCGTTTTTAATACCTTAAATCACTGTCCAAAGCTTTAGGGAAGACCCAGATTAAACGAAGGACTGTCATGTAGCTGTACTTAAGTGATAGCTTTGATTGAACGGGAAGAATAGTTCAAGAATCAGAAGCTAATCCAGCAATGACCAGAGAGGGATTTCTCGGGCCATTGCTTCAGGAATATGGGTTTACCATGGAAAACCGAATGTCTCGTCCAAAAGAAATACCATCGTAATTTGCCAGATGACGTGTCTTTGAAATGTAACAGTGTGAAATGTGCCACTCGCTCCTGTCCTTGTAGAGAAAGTAATGTCCGCTGCTGCATATTCTGTAAATGCCAGACAGACAGTCAAGGCAACCAATGCAAAAACCCTAATGCTGGTATTTTGCGAAATTGACAGAGTAGGTGTGGTTCATAAAAAATGATAGTTAGGAAAGTGATCCTAACTGTACAACTTATTTACGTTACATTTGTAGATTTGTTAAAATACGATAGTTCAGAATACTGCAGTAAAATTAATTGCGTGACAAACGGGGCTATCAAGTCGAATGAAATGTAAACAATACTGTTTGGAAACCAACATACTTTCACCGTTTAAATACCTTAAATCACTGTCAAAAGTTTTAGGGAAGATCCAGATGAAACGAAGGACTGTCATGTTGCTGTACTGAAGTGATAGCTTTCATTGAACGGAAAGAATAGACACACTCCCGCATAAGTTCAAGAAACAGACGCTATTCCAGCAATGGTCAGAGAGGGATTTCTCGGGCCATTGCTTCAGGAATATGGATGTTAATAAAGTATCCAATCTCTGTCACAAAGTCAGGCAAATCCTTCTGACAATTTGGTCGAGTAAAACCAGTATCCTGATCAACTGGCTGCCCTATACTGAAATTAACAAAGATAAATTGTTCTTCCAGCAGCGTGGATGGTCTGTGTGAAATCCCTGACCCCTAAAACCTTAGAAAAGACGCCAAGTTTATTCTCCTCGCTCAATTATGCACCTTGGCAAGCTAGCCGAAAGGGCGTTGCGGCCATTTTAGCGGCCATCTTGGAATTCACCATTATCAGCTATATTTACCCTGAAAATGATTTCAGTGGATTCCTTGACCCCAGGTAGAGGCAACAAATTCATCACTTTAGGACAAATCGAGATGGAGTTATATCGGGTATAAGGGTACGGCAGCAATCTTGGACGCCATCTTGAATTACACCTTTCTGCCCCATATCTGGAATGTCTACCCAAGTTTTTTTTCAATCTCCTATGGGTACCCTACTGGGATCAAGAGTCAAAATTAGGGGACATATGATTGCACACAGGAACCCCCCCCCCCCACTCAGCCCCAGGACTATTATAGGTACGTTAAATTCGTATTCCTTCCTTCAAATGTTTATAATGTTCATGAGGCCTTCCTGTCAGACGTGGAGAGCGAACCTGTACCAAAACCGGTCGCCACATCCTATGTACGGCCCATGCATCTTTTCTTACTACATATTTTCGTAGCCTTTCGTAGGATTTATCTTGGATCGTCGTGTCTCCTCCTTCACGTTGTGTATTTCTTCTTGCTGTTTTCTTAAGACGTTTGTCTTACCAGGAATAACAATGCAACTGTTCGTTTCTACATTTTATATCAAGCTGGATACATTACAAGCATAGTATAGATTACAATACAACAATCATTCTCAACGACTAGCCAGCCAAACTAGCTGAGTGAGTTTTCTGTTCTCTCGGAACTCAGATGGTAATCTCTCTCTGGAATCTAAATGTCGTCAGATTTAAAGACATACAAAATAGTTTCCTTTGTAGCCGCAAGGGTATCACGCACAGTCGTGCATGTTCATAACCATGAACCTGTACAATCGACGAAATGATTGGTTAAATTAAGCCAAATGACGCAATAGGAATATTTCGAATCACATGTATTTTGTTGAAAGATATAACCAGTTTGTTATGGTTCTATACTTCTTTTTATATAACAATATGTCAATCATTGACTAAGTTGATTTTAGTACATACCTACATATATGTGAATCTACTGCCTTGCCAAAGATATTAATTAATGAAATATTAAGCCATCTTATTTCTCAATTCCTTGTCAATAAATTGAAAACAATGTCGCAACGACGATAGTGCTACACCTTCACGAATCAATAACATCAGCCTGTAAGTTGGTGGATCAGCAAGTTACCGCTATTTGTGAAACGGTAAAATATCATGGTGAGAAAATCAAACACGATATCAACAAATCAGAAGTCGATGAATATAAGCTCAACCAGATGCACAACGACCTCATCACGTTAATTGATGAATTAAAAACAGGTAATGGCGAATTTTCTGACGATATGGAAACATGCGATTCTGTGGATTTATTAGATGGGTTCCCTGATCTTAGAAACCGATTAACCGTTATAGAAAATATTCCGTTTTATATTCCAGAGTTTAAGCTACCAAGTGTGAAGTTGGGTAATGGATACTGTCAGGTGTTACGTAATACAATAGGGCAGGTAGAATACTAGTAATATTATACTCAATCAATACAACAAACGTTTAGTTTAATTGATACTGCTTCCTGAGAGATTTTGTCAAGTCCATGTTTTATTGTGAAGGGTACACGACACCGTTGTATATTGATTTAATGTATTACACAGGCGGTTGGTTATTCATCTACCTTAAAATGATGAAAGATGCTTTCAAATCACAGGTTTTGCTCCAAATACTGAACAAACACCTCAAATAAATCTGCAAATCCCACATGACCAAAGTCTATGCGAATGGTAAATAAACCAAGGCGATTTTAATGGAGATAGTGAAACCCTCGATACCGTAACAATTAAAGCAACATTTAGAACCCAAAAGAATCACAAATAGACAATTGCTCACAATTCCACAGAATACAATAACTGCTTATTCCTTAGAATACTGACCTGTATATTCCAGTTCAATTACTAAATGCCATGGAAACAATTCAAACAATCACTATTATTATCAACATAAAATCTATACTTTGTACGTTACTGTTTGTTGTTAAAGTTAAATAAAATATAGATGTGACGTCACTTCTGGGTACAGAAAAAAAGGTGATTCTTCCTGGTGGAGAGGACAGTACAGCGACTCAAGAGTTAGTTGATTGTTAACTGTTAACCCAGTACTCACTGAATATAGACTGAGTTGATTTTAAACTGTTGTAATAGAACTCACTCGATACTGATTGGTCTATTAACTTGATTACAATAGTACTCATTGAATATAGATTGGTCTGTTAACTAGACTCAGTTGATTTTAAACTGTTATAATACTACTAATCTATGAACTAAACTGAGTTGATTTTAAACTGTTATAACAATAGCCTAAACTATGAACTAAACTGAGTTGATTTTAAACTGTTATAACAGTAGCCTACTCAATGAATACAGATTGGTCTATTAACCAGTGAGTTGATTTTGAACGGTTAACCCAGTACTTACTGAATACAGATTAATCTATTAACTAGACTGAGTTGATTTTAAACTGTTATACTAGTACTCAATGAATATAGATTGGTCTATTAACAAGACTGAGTTGATTTTATACTGTTAAACTATTATTCACTAACATAGATTAATCTACTAACTAAACTGAGTTGATTTTAAACTGTTATAATAGTACTCAATGAATATAGATTGGTCTATTAACTAGTGAGTTGATCTTGAAATCCTATACCAATCCTACAGGTTGCAATCTACCAATCCGTGGCGTGATTTTAAACTGTTAATCTGGTACTCACTTAAAGTGGCAATTTCATATTTTTAAGTTATATTTTTTAAATATATTAAAATAAAGCCTTAAAATAGATGGTATCTATAAACAGTCCTACCTTGTTAAAGAATAATCCTATAATTCACCGTTGCCAGTTGCGAAATTGGCAAAAATATCATTTTCAACTTTAAATTCAAACATTTGAAGATAGCTATTGCATGGGGGGAATGGGAAAACAAGGGAGGCAGTTGTGTTATTATTTCCGATGTGAAAGATGTTTAAGTGTGGAAAATAATGCCTATGATTGTATAAAAGTGAGTTGACAACCTATTGAGCAAAAGACATAGAAATAAATATGTTTTTACTTTCTTGGAAAATATGAAATTCCCACTTTAATATATATTGTTGCTAACAAAGTTGTTAATCATGCTCCCATGTATTTCTGTGTGCATCCATCTATAACTTTTGGTTACTTACTACCATTGCTTATGAGTGAAAGGGGGCGACACTGTATTGTTCATTTTAATTAATAACTCTCTGTTTACTAACTGGTCACTTATGACCTTGTGTTGCTCTTCGTACGAATTATATGTTTACATATAAAACCTTTAAACTGTCCTCTTTAGGATGGACTATATTATTATGGTATGGCATTATTATTCTGTTGATTTCGGCTTCTAGAAATCCCAGCTCATGTGGCTAACGGTCCAGGTTAAGTCTTGTCTATTTCTGGCCCTAACTGCGACAGTCAAGAAGGAAAAAAACACGTGGTAAGGAATGGTTCTCACTGTAGATTTGTATAGCTATTTATATAAATCCACGAGAATGTATCTTTAATACCATTGCTTGATAATGACTAGAGAAGGCTTGTCGAAACGTACGTCGCTCAGTAATAAGCAGTAATTGTATTCCATAGAATCGTCACATGTATACTCTAGTTCAATTACTAAATGCCATTGAAACAGTGTATTATAAACAAACAAGCCAAATCAACGTGAAATGTGATTGTTTATTAAACACATCGATGACGTCAATCCCACAAATTGATACATAGACTAAAAACACATACATAATGCATCAACTATCTATAAACAATTTTAATATATTTAAAAGCCCACATAATGAAACGGGATTTAACGTCTTACCGGGGTCCCAATGGGATACCTTACACGTCGATTTTTCTCTCCATCCGAACAACTAGTGACTTTTCCTTGCATGACCGCATGTAATTAAAATGCTAAATCTAATGAACGATTTTGTCAAAACGGTTGAAAATTGTGGTCGAAAATTGTCTATGAAAATTTATATTTTTTGGTTAAAACAGACAAACAGCCCGGTTTTATTCTGACATTTTAAATTATCTGTGTCTGATGTAGACTTTAGTTCTCTGTATTAACATCAAACGTTGGAATCATCCATTGAAATCTGTCTATTATAGAGCTTTCTTTTGGCCAAGACACTAATCAATTCTCCGTGCCACCTCGATGTTCAAGATTTTCAACGAATTCAAAACAAAACGATTCGTGGTTAATGATTTAATCTAAAGAAAAAGGATAACCCATTCATCTTTTACTATCGTAACAACGGTAGCAATGATTATCGAGACTTCACTATTCTCCAAACATCCCGGACTTGGCTCTGAATTAAGTAATTTGATTGAAATTTTGGAGATATTCTCTTTCCATTATGTATATTGTAACTGTTATAGCGAGGTCAACTCGTCATGTCAATCTTACATAATGCATCTTTAATTCACGGAATATACATGAAATAGCCAGAGAGAGAGAGAGAGAGAGAGCGAGAGAGAGAGAGAACTTGGGTTTAACTTCCACTCGACACAAACTAGGTCATTTCGTGACTAAGATATGGTTTATGTATGAGATAGCCAGAGAGAGAGAGAGAGAGAGAGAGCGAGAGAGATGTGGGGTTTAATGTCCACTCGACACAAACTAGGTCATTTCGAGACTAAGATATGGTTTAATTTTATTTCCATAATTCGATGGCGCGTAGGGGTCTTTAGCTGCTGTGAGAAGAAATCGGAGGACCAGGAGAAAACCCACGGGGTTGGACAGGCGAGTATAAAATAGCAAACATACGTTGTAATTGACATGCGTATTAGATGTAACATCGTCTGACATTATTTATGAAGGTTACATACTTGAGCAACATAAACTGACAACACAGAAACAGTATAGTAGGCCTACTCTATCCGTTACCCATCCGTCAGTTATAAAACGCCCTTGTATATACATACAGGTTATTCTTATCGTATTGGTGAAGCTAATTTATAGGTAATTTGATCCGACTTAATGTCGCTAGGGTTATATCGCAGACAAAATGTCAGTTTCAATATTTGATTGACTCCGCACCGGAAGTGCTAAAGAAGATTGAGTTGACGCAAAGTGCATACATCAGCGTGGTTACATCAGTGTGCTATAAGTGAATTTTTGTCCTGAGAGCGAAGTTACGGCTTACACTTATTTCGAATTCCAAATGTCAATGTTTCTTTTACGTGCACGCTAATATATACACTGGAGATCGGGTTTAATCCGATCCGAACAACTAGACACATCAGACCCACCCGTTCTCTGATATTGTCTCGACCAAGACTGGGAGCGAACTGAATCAGCGCGTCTCGCACCCCCCATATACTGGGAGTAGCTGTAGCATTGTAATGCTGTAGTTAGGACCTGCATGTTGACATGGTTATAGGTAACGGACAGAGTTGATCGAACAAGGACGAGCTAATATCTATTTACGTCACGTCACCATGGAGATTAGTTAAGTTGTTTTATGTCGACAGACAAGAACCGGAACTGGTGAATGGTGAATAATGTAATCACTGACACTGCCCATGATCGTTCTTCTGAATTTACCCAATCCTCTTGTTCCCGTGACAACTAGGTCAGCTTTCTCCTGTTTAACAATATCCACAATAACTTCTCCTGGTTTTCCTGATGCCGTTCGAAACTTGCCACTCAGCTGTAAAAAAAATACAGTTACAAATTTAGGATTTATACGTCTAAATCTATTTGTGTTCATATCGAAAAGAGGGTCGCCTACCTTACCGCGTGGGTTCTCTCCTGTTCCCCCGGTTGTATACATACTGAATCGAATCACACTCTACATGTAACCTATTGGCACTTGGAGATAACAAGAGAATCAGAAGCCCTCAGACCACACTGCTCATTTAGGAGTATAGTGGAGTGGGGGCAACATGACGGTAATGTTTCGCTAGGGGCTGGATAAAGTGATTGTCCGTGAAAATGTATTTTTTCAGGCGTCCATGGATGATGGGCCAAAAGAGTATTACATGTGTCATTTTCACTGTCTGTCGTCTGCCAGTTCGTTCTCTTAATTACCGCCATATTATGGAAGAGTTGGTGAGGGGTTGTTCAAATCGATTGGCTAGGCCCCATCTGGCAGATTTCAGGGAGTCTTTATTAGGGAGAAAGTGTCCTTGCCACTGTAACAACACGCTGTAGGGATACGGTTTTAAACTAAGTGCCTTTATAAAGTTGTTCAATCTCTCAGAACTGGCAAATGTTTACTTTATTAAAGATATATTATGGGAGTCGTAATATGGTCGTTCTGGCCGACCATATTACCGTTAAACGCAGAATTTTAAATGGCGGATGTTGTAGAATCCATTCAATATCCAGAGAGAATTATGTCACGTGAATACTCTAAATAATAATTCAATTTGCAATAGGCAAAGTTAACTCTCGGATGATGACTCTTTAATATTGATAGCCTAATATACACCACCGATGAGAGATACAGCCACAGACCGATTCTCTAAAAATATGCTTAAACTCTGACCGAAATCTTTATAACGGACAATGTCTTGTTTTATCCGTCATGGTAGTCGAAAAGATTATTGATCAGTCAACTTGAACACGTGCTAATCCTTGATACCTTTTTAGCTGTCAATAGTTCTTTATATTTCTTTTCCAGGGCTTCAACTTTACCCTCCACTTCTTTTAAAATCTGTTCTACTATAGCCGGACCTAGAGGGATACATCATAACATTAAAATCTGTTCTACTATAGCCGGACCTAGAGGGATACATCATAACATTAAAATCTGTTCTACTATAGCCGGACCTAGAGGGATACATCATAACATTAAAATCTGTTCTACTATAGCCGGACCTAGAGGGATACATCATAACATTAAAATCTGTTCTACTATAGCCGGACCTAGAGGGATACATCATAACATTAAAATCTGTTCTACTATAGCCGGACCCAGAGGGATATATCATAACATTAAAATCTGTTCTACTATAGCCGGACCCAGAGGGATACATCATAACATTTATATATGTTCTACTTTAGCTGGACCCCGGGGGAATATAACACAACATAATATAATATATCTTATTAATATCTATTCCATTGTAGTCGGACTCCGGGGGGTATAACACAACATATAATATATCATATTAAATATCTATTCTATTGTCGTCGGACTCCGGGGGGGGGGGGTATAACACAACATTTATATCTGTATATGTTCTACTATTGCCGGCATGGGAGATATGCTTTAACATACATTTTACTCATGAACACCATGACTTCTTGAGACATCAACTACCCAATGTCAAGTTGGGAAACTTCAATTCGCAAAATTTAAGCCGCTTTACCACGCCACATTCAGCAGTGTGAACAAGCTAGAACGGTGTTTGGTATTAATAATATACAGCAGTGTGAACAAGCTAGAACTGTACAACAGTGTGAACAAACTGTACAACAGTGTGAACAAGCTAGAACTGTACAACAGTGTTTGGTATTATATACAGAAGGCGATTTCATCCGTTGATGTTGGGGCGCCATTATTTCAAATAATGATACGGACAACTGTCAATCACACTTTATTTTATATACACGATGAAACATTAGACTCGGGTTAACGTCCTCAATTATAAATATATTACTTAATGTCTCTCACTGGGTCATTAAATCCCTTAGGCCTTACTGGACGGGTTTAGCACACATCAGCAGAAAGTCGTAATCCATTAATCGTTAATCTATACTTACTGGCTAAGGTTAAGTCATAGGATTCTGGTACATGTATCAACGTTAAATAATCACCATCTTTCCTTATATGGTCACAATAAACTGTAAAAAATAACAATAGGGATGTATTCTCACGATACCCAGTAAAACCTACACTTAAAGATACGTTGTGGGAGATTAGATAAGAGCTGGTAGTTTTCAGTTCTCACTATAATAGGTCAAAACAAGCCAACAGTGAAGCTGATGTTCCCCGCCGAAATCCCAAAATAATTGGATGACACATCAATTAATTGCACATTTTTCAAAAGTACCAAGCAATCAAACAGATTATCAATTATATAGGCTAAACTAAGTTTCGCCACTTTCTATCAGATAGAATCAATGTTATCTTGTCCTAAAGCAGCGACCAATCATTTTGTTTAGCTTTGCTTAGCTTTAATTTGAAATGTTAATCATTAAACTCATTCACTTTATGAACATCAACATCATTTTTCAACATTATACCTCAATTAAAAGCAGAGTTGTTATGTTCCAAAGTCTTGGCCAATCAAATTGCTTAATGGTCGAAAATGCTCATAATCGAACTCAGCCAAGGTGATGATGTAATTAAAATATACAGCAAGTTTCAACACTCTCACTTAATTAGAACTAAAGTTATCGTGTCCCAAATCATCAACCAATCTAATTTCCCATCTCTGCTGTGTCTAAGCAGAAAATGCCCATCTTGAAACTCCACCAATGCATTCATCTAATAAACACCTGCGCCAAGTTTGAAATTCTAAAGTTATTGTGTCCCTAAAGGCGGGGGGGGGGGCAAAAACTAGATAATGTAAATGGAATTTGCTGAATATGTCAGTCAAATTGATCTACTATGAACCGAGAATTTAGAGACTAAAATTCCCGCCAAGCCTCGATCACCATTACTAAAGAACATGTTTTGATTTAATCCTGATTGAGCGTTAAGCAGCAGATCCAGTCCTAACCCAGTAAATGTCGTAGGCTAGCGATGACCTCGAGAGTGGATCATGGTCTGGGCACGGTTGTTAAGGGCGGTTGTTAAGGGCGGGGTGTATTTGAATATGCACACCTCAGTCCCTTGCGTGGTGGAATATAGGCGACACGTATTCCGCGGTCCCATATAATGTCATCATGTCATCATGGGCGCCCCTCCGGGATAAGCCCCCCCCCCCCCCGCTGATCAAGCCGATTCATGCGGCCATCAATCAAGTTGTTGTGTTAATCGTGTAAAGCCAGGCTGACACTTGCACGATTCCGTGGCACGCATTGGCACGACTCGAGTCGGCACGACACCGTCCGATTTGCGCAAACTCGTCGTGCCAATGCGGGAAGTGCGTGAACAATGCGCAAACTATGCGTGAACTCGTCGTGCCAGTTCGTGTCAATGTGGACACTGATGGGCACGACAAAATCGTGGCCAAAAGTCGTGCAAGTGTCAGCCTGGCTTAATTCATTACGGGGCGCCAACCATTATCACTCGGTTTTTTGGGACGCCCATACTGATATTTGCACGTTGGTCGTTGACTTCGTATCCCCCTCCCACTAGCTATAGGTCTGGTGTGACTGGTGTTGTGCATGACACAGGGTATGTATAGTGAATCCGTCCTATAATCTGACAGTGATAAATAGAATCAAAATAAAAACCACAAACAATCCACGTCTTCATATTGATCTGTATCGACTACTATCAGTTGACGGTATAATGTGGAATGACAAGGATGGCGATTTATCCACATAATCAACTTCCTATCGATTTTCATGTGTTGCAGTTGACAATCGGCTTTGTAGGAGGAAATAAATACCCTTCAATCTTCTACAGACGCCATCATGTTTAAAGATCACACACTGATTACAGATATTCCCCCCGAGAACGACAGGAATCTAAACGATATATCAACCACCACAACTCCGGCTTATCTTATTACGCAATATTTACAAGTATATATATTCATATATTCCATTTATTCATATGACGTGTGTAATAATATTCATACATTCTCTAACATCAAGCTAGGACGGCCATTAATTATCAGACTCTTTCTCATAAAAAAACTAATTTGTTCTACCTAATTAGTTAAGTGCAAGAGGGCCGCACTACGCGCAAAACAAAAATTTACATAAACCTGCGGACAAGACAGAAAATGGACTTTGCAAAAAAATAGACATATATCAAATCAAATATGGATCAATTCTGAAATTCTAACTGGAACATGAATATGGTCGACTAATGTCGTGGTGTCGGATGAAACTGTTGTATTGTCGGGTGAAAATGTTATGTTGTGCTGTCGGGTTGTCGAACTCGCCTCCTCTGGCAAGGGGTACATGTTATATAATGAAAACAACTTAATCAGATGAACTAAAAACACCCTTCAAAGCTCTACCCTCATTTAAAAAATGTGTTCGTGACTTGATCAGTTTGTGTTGAAATTAGTCATGTTTCATCCTTAATTGACAGTTTTCTTATTTTATTGTGGCCTTTGAAAGGAATCTTCGAGAAAGGTTTTAAAAGTCTAGCTAGTTACAGGAATAGGATGATTCCAAGTACTGTCATAATAATATCCAACGGTTACTAGGCTACAGAAATAGGCCGAACATTGCATATAAATCACAATTTGTAGCAAATGATATGGGTAAAAAGTTGTCTTTCTATTGGGTATAAGAAGTCGGGGTTTTATCCGCTATACATGTATATACTAGGTTATTAAGTCGATGTGAGGAAGATGCCTTGAAACATAAATAGAGATTATACATAGAGCTGCGTGGATTTAATCATCAACAAACATCTAATGCATGTCAAATACACGCGAAGAGCAGAGAATTTCAAAACAGAGTTTTTAATAAAAATAAAAAGTGGACTGGAAGTCTGCCAAATAGACACTTGGGATGATTACACGTTCTTTCTGGTATGGGATCGGTGTTAATGGCCCCGCAACACTCTTTCCATCGCCCATCGGTCATGCACTTTCAGATTAACTAAGTTGTTCGGATAGGACAAAAAACCGTGGATCAAGTATACACGTTGGCGTGCACGTAAAAGATCCCTTTCCAGTTGGAATTCGAATTATTACTATCCTCTATTGTTTACATTATCACATGTTAATATATTTTCAGGTCTTAAAGCCAACCTCGTGGGCTTCCTCCGGGCACTCCGGTTTCCTCCCACTGCTAAAGACCCATACGCGCAAGCGAATCATTGAAAATAAAATTGAAACCATGTGTTAGTCCCAAAATGACCTAGTTTGTGTCGAGTGGACGTTAAACCCCATTTCTCTCTCTCTGTCACTCAGGGCTTAAAGCCACCATTAAACATTTCGTATATCGATTAAATATAAGAAAATTGTTGGTAAAAAAAATTCAGAACGTATCCCCGAGAGTCACAAAAGGTAACTCAACAAAATTGGTTTCCTATTTGAGATAGAGACATATTATAATGCTTTTTTTTCCATTTCAATTCTAGGCGACACTTTACGTACATGAGACCTCCGCTTTTAAAGGGACAATCCCGATAAGAACAGAGTCTCAAAAATTAAAGTCCGAGTATTTATGAAATTTATGAACCAAAATATAGTGGCATGGTGTATTTACCTTGTCTCAAAATTTCAGCTCAAAATATTGAGTCGTTTGGACGTGAACGTCAACACTGCTTATCCGGACACGTAACACTTTTAAGATTTCGGGTCAATTTTTTTAACATTGGGTAACCTGATAATCGATTAACGTTTCTTGAGAGGTCTATACAGCGAATGACCCATGCACTGTACTTGATAACAAAAGGTAAATTTCACCTACATATTATTTTTATAGAAAAAAGTCTGGTTTATCCAGATACTGTATAATACAACGGTTTCCATTTCCAGATGAAGACTGTCAGGTTTAAGTTATTTACAAGCGTATCACAAATATCGGGTTTGTAGGTGGGCCTTAAGTGATGGATTTTAAGAATTTTAACACAAAATTAAGCAGTTTTATTCCCCAAAAATTTATCGGGATTGGCCCTTTAATAAAAACTAATGACTTGACACATTTCTCTGGAAAACCTCAAAGGGCGTTACAGGCTAAAGTTGGGTTTAAAAGAAACCACAGAAAATTCCTCTTGGCTTACACGAGAATCATAGCCAACCATCAATCTCTTGTCGTCGGTGCCGTGTCTTATTTACACGACCATTACACGACCAGGACAATTAATTAATTGAAATCAGTGCACAGTTAACAATTCATTTATATTATTACGCAGTTTAATTGCAACAATTTCAAACTATTATTTTTTACCCACCTACCGAGGAGCACGAGGGTCTATATAATGTCAGAGTTCGTAGAGTATTTTAAAGTATTTTGTACTCACATTCAAAGGCATGAGAAGAGTGCTCACTCTCGTCTACCGCTATAGCAACCATACGCTTCGCCCCAGCAGCCATTTCGCTGACATCTAATGGTGGAAAATGCGGAAATACTCAAAGACAGGCGATAAACTCCAGCACGCGCATATCGATTTACCCGCCTTGTGCAACAGACTTTATATAATGCTTAAAGGGAACCAACAGTAAATTATTTGATCGTTTGTAGCCTGTCCGAGATTAACATGGCATTGTGGTATATCTTTATTGGAATAGGCTAACTATAAAGCACACATTAGCAGATCACCACCTTTATCAGATCCTAGACAATTAAACTATTGCGGGTTTGGAGGGCGTGAGGGTGTAACCATTTCGTGATAGGTTTCCTTTAAAACCACCAATAATAGAGGGTTGGTACAGTACCCCTTGAAAACCACCACTAATATAGAGGGTTGTAATGGCACCCCTTTAAAAACACCGATAATAGAGGGTTGTAATAGTAACCCTTTAAAACCATCGATAATACAGGATTGTGACAGTATCCCTTTGAAACCACCGATCATACAGGGATGTGATAGTACCCCTTTAAAACCACCGATAGTAGACGGCTGTAACCATCTTCAAAACCACCAATAATAGAGGGCTGTAACAGTATCCCTTTAAAACCATTAATAATATAGGGGTGTGACAGTACCTTTTTAAAACCACCAGACAACAAGCCGACATATTTACAGTAAGTGATACCATTGGCTATATAATATGTATGCAATAAATGCCCCATGAATATTGTTTTGGGAATCCAGTATTTTTCTGGTAAGAAGACTGAATGTCTCTACTTTCCATATATGGACCAGATGTGCTATACTTTTATTGAAAACAACCACCGTATATATAGAATGCATGTTTATCCCACCATAGATGGGCGTGACAGACGTTCCTTTAATTAATATTGAATGCTAATCTATAATCTCATTACATCATCACGTCAGGTCATTGTTAATATATAACCCCGTCGTCTCCCGACGGTCGCTTTAATCAAATAGAGGAAGCTAATGTTAGTATGGATGCCTCGTCATTAACAACTTACATATCACACCAATATAATTAAATACTCGAAACTTTCAAACATTGCTTACATTTCTCAGTGTTGGTGCCACAATCAACGTTTGTCTAGTAACGTTCGGGTGTAACGAAGAACTGAAATTTAACCCTGTATGCAATGACCGGCACAATCAACGTGTGTCTAGTTGTTCCGGTGTTTCTGTCTCAGAATGACCAGAGAATTGTGTTGGTTGATGTTAAACCCGTTTTCATTATTCCAGTCTTTGCCGAACACCCACTTTAATTTGATTTCCAAATTCACTAGTAATACTATAGAGATGTGTGGTTGTATCCCTTTAAGACGATTACAGATAACAGACCTCTCGTAATGTAATTACATGGGGATAATTTGTATTCCTCTAAATAATCATAGTTTCAATTGATATGGAAATGGTATTCTGATAATATCTTTACGGCATTACAGACCGGCATTAGACGAGGTTTCATCTCCTCTAGATTAATGGCATATCAATATTATAGATGGAATGGAATGGGAGATTTAGCCTCTCGTCAACACAACAAGAAACAGGGGATTTTCTCACTTCAACCGCGTTTGAGTCTACTCTTTGTCGAATTCCAACTGCTAAGGGTTCTTTTACATGCACACCAATGGTCAAATATCATTTTTCCAGGAGAGTGGTATTTCCTTCTACTCTTCTCTAAGGTATTCTGCTACATGCATTCCTATATAGGCCTATACACTGGTGGAGCTCGGGGTTTTGTCGTGCCATCCGAACGACTAGACACCTTTTTCCTTGTACCCCTCCTCCGGAAGCGCCATTCTTTACAGTGATGAAGCTTCGATGATGTCAACTTCTCGGGAAGGGTAATTGAAACAAACCAGAACTACAATTTGTTATGATTGAATTTTAAAAAAGACAGGGAACAACGTCTGACCTCCGACTCCTAGAACTACATCGTATAGTTGAATGGGGCCTCAGGTTGACGGGATGAAGTTGTATCTGAGATCATATCATTCTGTTTGTGTTAAGCCTAGATTCTACAGGTTTCAGTGAAGCCTAAAATTATGTGCGCGATAGTTACTCGAGACACAGTACGTTTCATACGTAGATTGGGAGGGGAGCCAAGAGGGGCGCGGAGGGTTTGGACACTTATGGCGATATGCGTATTTCTGTCATACTCATTTTTGAAATGATGTTTAATGGCACGTCAGTAACCAGTTCACAATATAATCCCCACCCCCTCCTCTTTATCGCTGGGACATATTGCGTCATGGTGAGCAATGAACGAATAAAACAAGTTCTACATTGTTTTTATATGCGCCTTTCTTCTCCCTTTTCGTTAGATCAGTAATGTAAAATAATGGACTGGGGCTTGACATTTGAAGTGATCGTGTTACACATGTTAAAACACACCTTAAAATAATTTTATCTTATCTAAGTTGTAACTATAATAAAGGTAAACATTATCTTAACCTTATTACTACGTGTTAATTCTAATACCATGAAGTGTCTTGTTCTTCTTCCAGTTCTACTACTTGCTACTGGTAACCATCATTTTTATTACTCAAAGATTGTCTGTGCTTGGTTTTGTTGACATAGACTGTATACAGTTTTTATATATCTTCTTTGATTGGCATTTACTAATTGAACATATTAACACAAGGTACAATTTTATGGATACACAATTACTGAGTTTGATACTATATGGATACACAATTATTGAGTTTGATACTAATATATTATTAGTTCCCCGTTTTGTTTTTATTTTCGTTTCCATCTTTTTTTTTATGATACGACGCTAAGGACTGTACCATATCTGTAGGCCTAATGTCAGGATTTTTATTGTCCAGATCTTGCCGAAACCATAATGTACGAGAAAACTATTTCTCTTAAAACGATTGGCAATTTTTGTTTAGTTTAGTTTAGTTTCGTGTCATTCCAATGCTATTTTCTAGATATTTGTTGTCATTCAAGAAGTAGCCTATCATAATTCGGTTCCAGTCTCTAATGCTATTTAATAGATAATATTGCTAGTCTACACTTATCGGCTCGTGACGCTATTTACTGATTCTGTATCTGAACATGACTCTACGGAATCTGAATCAGATCATGATTCTATTTGTTGGTTCTGTATCTGAACATGACTTTATGTATTGATTCTGTATCTGAATCTATTTATATTTCAGTAAATGGAGCCGCTATTGGAAATGATCTCCTGAGCTCCGTGAGTGTTGATGATTCTATACATATCGTTTCTGGACAGGAATTAAGCATCACCTTCCACAGCTACATTTTAGGACCTCACATTTAGGGGTTTCGCGGAAATGTGTTATTTATTTGGTTGGGGTGGGCGACTGTTTTCACTTTATGTGTCGATCCAGGTCCTGTTTATTAAAGCAAGGGGCCATCAAGTTTTACAAAGTTTAGGACCCTCAACAATAACCTCCATATAATAAGCCATACAATAACCACAATAAGAATGAGATAACCTCAATTTACATATACATGTAGTTAGTCTCAAATAGTATTTTAATTTTAGAGTATTAAGATATTGCCATGCAGTATAAACTTGAACTGAACGACAAAGATGCATGTATTCCAATAACTGTACCAAAGAGCATTCTAACAACAATAACTCTCTCTCTCCCTTAGTTTTTAATTACTTCCCATTATTGTGTTGTGCGAATACAGTTTTCGTTTATTTTTTTAAAAACTAAACCCAGTTATTTAAAGCTAGATACTCACAGAACAACTTAATCCGAAAGTAAAAGTAAAAATCGCACATTTGGAACGGTAAGGTCATGACAAATTACGGTTTAATTATGTGGGGTGTGCGCTTTAATTTACCAACAATACCTTTAATTTACTTTAAGTCTTTAATCATGAATTTCTGTTGAAGACGGTGTCTTTAATGTTAGATCTTATATTTTCGTGCTCAGAATACGTCCTATTGCGAACTGTGCTTTTAATATACGACGCCTCGAATTTTGTTTAATGACCCTTACGACTTTTATTTCTAGCTAACAATCTGTCCTATTATGCCTTTAATATCATGTGCCTAGACGTGTAATGACCCATACGACTTGTATTTTCCAGCTTAGAATCTGTCTTATTGCGAATTGTGCCATTAATAGGATGTGCCTAGACGCTGGTGTGATGACACATACAACTTGTATTTTTTTAGTTAAGAATCTGTCCTATTGTGGACTGTGCCTTTAATATGATGTGCCTTGACGCTGGTGTAACGACACATACAAGTTATTTTACCATTAATGGCATGAAATGTGCGGGTTGTCCAACCTGTAGTAGACTACCTATTGATGTGATTGCTAAAAGAGAGGCAGTTATTACTAATGATGCACCTATAAAACTCGATCCAGTTGTAAGTATAATACTATAGATGTCATGTATAGGGTAGGGTATGCTGATTCTCTCACACACTTTATATTACTTGTATTTCATAATATCGTTGACACAAACTATCATTTTATCTTCGCGGACATTTCACAAAATGGCATGTGTTATAATAAACGGTATGGTATGTGTTTAAAGGTAATAAATGGTATGTGTTTTAATAAATTGGTATATGTTTAAAGCTGCAATTTCATATTTTTAAGTTATATTTTTAAAATATATTAAAATAAAGCCTTAAAATATGTAGAATTTGCTTTGATTTTCGTTAAGACTATAACGTCTCCCTTGTCATTCATGACGTCAACTGTCACAATAATATCATCATTCGGAAGGCGACCACCATCAAGACCAGCTCCATTACGTCTCTTTCCATTCACTGAGTTAACTGTCACACTATCGCCATTCACTAAGTTAACTGTCACACTATCGCCATTCATAAGACGACCATCGTTAAGATCTCTCTTGTTTATAATTTGAGTAAAGGCTGTATTATTACAGACCGAGGACTGTACAGCGCACTGGACGCTCACGACTGGACCCGTATCAATTCACTTGATTTGTTGACTGTCTTATCGGTCTTGTTTTGTGTGTAGTGCAGTCCTCCTACACTTAATATTATCTAAATACCTTTGATCCTTCAGAAAATCCTGCATCTTAACATTTGTCCAATGACCATGTGTGCTTATCCCGGCTCATGCCAACCATCTGAATATATCCAGAATTATTTTGATTGGAACGGTAAAAGATGCCCTGGATGTGTTAGCTGTCCATCAAATCTGGTAGTGAATCCAGTATAGAAGATGTACTGATGTTTGAAAATAAAATATTCTTATAAACTTGATGTTTTTGTTCATGGAAATAAAGTCTTAATAAACAGATTATGGAGTTGGTTTTTGGTGGGGTAAGGTGTAGTTTTTATGACCAACAGTGCCGGTTTGTCTAAACTTGGGGTTGTATGCAACTGTTTGTGCAAATCTCGAAAATTCTTATCCCGGGTTTCAGTAACAGATGATATTATCATGGAACAATTCGTCGGCTAGTGATGTTGATCTTCCATATCATAAAGCCTGTAATTGAGTCGACTGGCGTGGTTTCAAATCCTCGATTGTACGTGACAAGGAGTAGGGTCGCCTGTCCAACCTCGTGGGTTTTTCCGGGTACTCCCGCTGCTAAAGACCCTTCGCGCAAGCGATTTATTGAAATTAAATGAAACCATATGTTAGTCACGAAATGACCTAGTTTGTGTTGAGTGGACGTTAAACCCCATTTCTCTCTCTCGTTAATCTTCCCATTCACTGATTGTATTCGGTGTGTATTGATAGATTATCGACTTGCATCTCATCACAGCAAGACCGTAATGCGATGAAGAAAGATTCTGGAATAAAAATGGCACATCGTTCTAGATAAGATAACTTCAGTTGTACTCGTATTTCGCATCATCTAGTTCCAATCTTAGAACAAAATACCTAGCTTGACTCGTCGGACTCTGTAAAATAAAGTTCGGAGAGTATATTGCCATTATGATGGGTTAAAAAGTAGTCTACTTCTTTAGAAACACTCGAGCATTCACTGATTTATCATTGTGTTGCGTCCTGGTCTTCGTGACAAAACTATTAGTTTAGTTCAGGGCAAAAACGCCTCCTTCCAACGATTTCTACAAATCCAATACGTCTGTTAGATGTGCTCGTATTATATAACTCTGTTAGGTGCGCTCTACTTGTTAGGTTTGCTCGGCTTATAGCTTTGCATGTTAGGTGTGCTCGAATTGAAGCTCTGTCTGTTAGGTGAGCTCGGATAATAGCTATGTCTGGAAGGTGTGTTCGGATTATAGCTCTGTATGTTAGGTGTGCTTAAATTAAAGCTGTATGCCTGTTAGGTGTGCCCGGATTATAGCTGTCTGTAAGGTGTGCTCAGATTATAGCGCTCTGGCTGTGTTCTGATTATAGCTCCATCTGCTAGGTGTGCTCAAATTAAAGCTCTGCCTGTTAGGTGTGCTCGGATTATAGCTGTCCGTAAGGTGTGCTCAGATGATAGCGCTCTGACTGTTAGATGTGTTCGGATTATAGCTCCATCTGCTAGGTGTACTCGAATTAAAGCTCTGTCTATTAGGTGTGCTCGGATTATAGCTCTATCGGTTTATGTAGTTTCCGGCAAAAAGACTTCAAAGTACGTAGAACCCAACCATACTACCATGCTTAGCGAGGTTTTAGGGACTGACATTTCGTATTTTGGGCTGCTAAAGTTGGAGAAAGGGAGAAACCCGCCGTGAGTAATGAACCCGTATACGTGAAAATAAGATAAATATGAAATCACTTAGCCTATCAAATGATCCCGGAAGAAACCCTGACAAGTGGGAACCGGTTACTAAAAACCAAAATGACTTCTGTGCCCTCACCAGGATCCCAACCCAACAACGCACGATTACAGCGGCCCCGGGAGAGAGAGAGAGAGAGAGAGAGAGAGAGAGAGAGAGAGAGAGAAAGAGAGAGAGAGGTGAGGGGGGAGTAACGTACACTCGACAAAAACATGTCATTTCTGGACTAACATATGGTTCAATTTGATTTCCATAATTCGCTTGCGCGGAGGAACCAGAGAAAACCCACGAGGTTGGACAGGCGACACTACCCCTTGTCACGCACAACCGGTGAATGACAGACCTTATGATACGACGCGCACGCTCTAACAACACGGTTTAGTCCATTTGTATTGTGTGGGTTCATCCCGACTGTATACATGACATGAGAACCGTAGTACACGTCATGTGTGACATTTTAACACTATACAGGTGTGGCTTATCTCTGTCCTACCTTGATTTATAAAAATATCTACAATAATTCAAGATTATATGAACGTTAGCATTGATCATGAAGTGTCTTGTAGTTTTCACAGCCCTCTGTCTAGTTACAGGTAATCTTGGCACAAGTTAAACAATTTAAAAACCGTGATGTTTGTATGTAATTACACATTTTAATTAAAGACAATATTGGTGCCAGTCATTATCACATATGTGATAGAACTGATTAAACACTTTCCAAATATAATATTAACACAGAGATCATCGCTACCATAGAGGAGTAATAAAGGATTCATGAATCGGAAGTGACGAACGCCAAAGGAAAACACGAGTTATTCCTCTATATAACTAACTGAAGTGACTAGTGATAACAGATACATGGGCGAATATCTGCTCACTAATAATTCCCTCGAAGACCTAAAGTTGCTGTGTGACACTGTGAGAGAATATCTTACAATTCATAAAAAGAATTGACTGCCAGTAGATAAGAGAACAGGAAAGAAAAACAGATTAAAAGTCCGTGCATTACCATGTTTTTATAAGGTAGGGGAGACCGGGGCACATTGAACCACCATGGATATATCCTTTATAAATAATACTATACAACCCAACACTATACAGAAGTGAGATAACTTCTTAGACCCATTTCTCCATCAATAAGCCACATGCTGTCAATTATTTTCTTAGGCAGTGGATTTTTCAAAAAAGCGCTTAAAAGAGAAACATTTTCCATACATGTTAACTTCTTAGCCTTGGAAATTCTTGTACTTAAGTTCATACATGTCTAATCTATACAATCCAGATAAACCGGGCTTTGATCCATATAAGAGGGCATATTGAGTTTTTTTTTAAATTTTGATCATGAAATAACGAGATCTTCTAATAAAAACATTTGATATGAAATGAGGACAAACATGTATGTAAAGTGGTTCAATGTGCCCCGGTCTCCCCTATAGAAGGAATAAAAACAAGGGGCTGTACGGAGTATTTCTATTTTTCCCGTGTTCTCTTATCTTATGACACTTAATTACTTTATTGTATAGTCAGATAACCTCCTGCGGTCCCATATAACAACTTTTTGTCTTCGAAGGAATTATTAGTGAGCAGAAATTCGGCCGTTTATCTGTCATCACTCATCACTTCAGTCACTCACATGAGCGATAACTCGTGTTTTCCTTTGGCGTTCGTCACTTCCGATTCATGAATCCGTTATTACTCCTCTATGGTAGCGATGATCTCTGTGTTAATATTATATTTGGAAAGTGTTTAATCAGTTCTATTACATATGTGATAATGACTGGCACCAATATTGTCCTTTAATTCTATAAAAAAGACATATGCCATCGTAAGGGACTTTTCCATTTAGCAAAGGATCTTTTGATCATAGATCCGAAAAGCGCTGAGTTGGTTCGAATAAAATGGTTCCATCGCACAATTTTGTTGAATTTCTATTAAGAATAAAATGCATGCAAACCTCTGCATCGCGTATCATAGATTTTTTTCTAATGAACGAGTAACCAGGATTGTCCCGCACTGTAGCTCCACTATATATATTATAAAGTTATATTTAATATAATGGGAATTTATGTTAATATTTCAGTAAATAGTCTTGCCATTGGAAAAGATATTCTACATACGGTATGTAAATATTTTCTCAAACAAATGGTTCTATGTTGATGGAATAGACTATTGACAGTTAAATCTACTGTCATTACCGTGACACTGTCAACCCGATAAATCTACAGTCAATGCTCTGTCTGTCAACCGTTTAAATTTGCGGTCAGTGGCTGATACAGGATAATGACAATAGATTTAACATCACCACCGTGTTTCGTTTCTCATTCAGAGTATACTCAATGCTGAATCTCTGGGAACCCGTAGTTCTGGTCTCCCAAATAAAAATGCGAATGTCCTTTTTATATTCCGGAGTCATTTATTCTGGTATTTACAAAACTATCCCAATATCTACACACAAAACTATCTTAGTGTTTACAAAACCATCCCAGAATTTACAAAACTATCCTAGAATTTACAAAACTATCCCAATATTTACAAAACTATCTCAATATTTACAACATACTTATTGGTTTTAAGGAAAAACACTAAACAGAACTCTTAAATTATGGTTTAGTCTCTGTATGGTAGAGAACATGGATTGAAAATGTTTGTTTATATATTTTATAGCTGAGAATTTGTCCGATTGTCGACTGTATACAGATCCAATGTCTTGAAACTGGTTTCTCTACAAAACAAACCCATTTTGAATTGAATGGTATGAAATGTCCCGGATGTCCAACTTGCTCCACCTTACCTTTAATAGACATGAAAAGAGATGTCGCTCTTCCTACCAAAAGTCCTTTCTCTGTAAGTTTTTTGATACCGACGGAGTTATTTACCCTGAACTGGAGTATGTCTATTATATGAAGATAAATAATAGCCTCAGTTATTTGTGAAAGAGATTTTCACTTTACAAGCACCCTGGTTTATACTTCAGTTGATTTCAATTCGCGGGAACATGTTTATAATAACAGTTATTGAAACAAATCACAAAACTTTCTACTTTTGCATGGAAACTGGTTATTTGGGAGAAATGAAACAACAGTATATATACTAGAAATGATAAAAACAAGAAATGTTTCGTCGCTGTGTGTCCCCAACCTTCTGAAGGCTGATATTTTTCTCTGAAAGTTTTCTATTCACATTCAGTATTTTGAATATTTTCAGGAATGGCCGATGATGTGTCCAATTCCCATGTGTAAATCGCCGGGTTACTGTAATCCATGGGAACTTATACAACAGTACTTCAACGTAGACGGTATAAAATGTCCTGCTTGCACCAGCTGCCCCTCAGACCTCAAGGTCAATATCGTTTAGATGACAAAATAAAATAACCTGTATAATATTCATTGTTCTGTATTTTTTGATCCAGCACTATCTGGAGCTGCTATTTCTCAGTGAGTAAGATGCTGGCTTTCGGTGGGGGTCGAGAAAGTTTATCAGGGTTGTAGAAGGTGGTTTCCCATTGTCCTCACTGATGCAGGGCGGAGTGGGGGTGTCAAGGAGCAGTGTCTAGTCGTTCGGATATGACGATAAACCGATGTCCCTCATACACACTTGACAGATGGAATTTGAAAGTGCCGCTGTCAGTGCAAATTTCGACTCATTAGTCCTGTCGGTGCAGAGCAATGGGATATTAAACCTCATTTCCCTTTGTTTATAAATTTAATATCGCATTAATTATTATAGATGTACAAAGGAAATCTTATGTTTGAGAGTACTCTATAACATTTACAAGTATATTACTCGAAATGTTACCGGGTAATTGTCGGATATAACTCATTTACCCACCTCGTGATATTACCTGGAAACATTTCACCCCCTCGACCTCCTTGCCATCAGGAAAAATAAGAAAAGTATTGTTAAATAATCAAGAAATTCTAGTTGACGTTAGATTGACAAATATAAACAGGTGTATACGGATCTTTATGAAGGTGGTCGAGACAAACAAGTAGTACTTTAAACCCCATTTCATTTCAAAACGTAGCCACTCCACAAAATAATGTTTATATGCCATGTGATGGGTATGATACCGACGAATATGATAAAACACTCACCGAACTCAATCAACTTCTAGATGAATCACCAACAGATCACATACTAATTGGAGGATACTTCAAGATAGATTTTAATCGTATGACATATAGTCAGACTGAACATCTAACAACCTTTATTTCCTTTAATACCCTAGAACGAGTTGAATTATGCGGTATGGGTAATATCTTATATACTTAATTATATGAGCAAGATTAATTCACATAGGTCTATCATAGATCACTTTCTAATATCACAAAATCTTCACGAAAATATTGTTAAATACGAATCAATTGATGAAGGTGATAACCTTTCTGGTCATAACCCTATTAAAGTGGCTCTTAAAATGCCAGTTGAATATTATGACCGGTCTGCATTAAATGATAAATTCGGTGGTCCTATTCTGAGATGGCATGATGCAACATCGGGTCAATTAAATCAATATAAATCCACACTAGATCTACTATTATCAGAAATTACTAATTCCATATAAGCCTTATACGCTGTAAAGATTTCTCTTGTTCAACCCATGATAAAGCATTAGAACACTATTTTAATGAATTAGTTAATGCAAGTATTGTAGCTGGTCAATCGTGCATACCCTGTTCAAATAATCGCACCAAAACTTCAATTATTCCAGACTGGAATGATGATGTAGAAGAATATCGAAACACCGCTATATTCTGACACAATATCTGGAAAGAAAATAGCTCCAAAATCTGGTCATCTGACTGAGATCAGAAGACGAACGCGGGCAAAATATCACTATGCTTTAAGATATGTCCAAAAAAATAAAGACAAAATATGTGCAAATAAGCTGGCAGAAAACTTACTAAATACTAAAACAAGACATTTCTGGCAATCGATTAAAAAGATTAGTGGTTCAAGTAAGTCAATTCCAAACTATGTTGACGGCCAAATTGGCCCCAAAAACATCAGTAATGTATTTGTCAATAAATATAAAAAGTTATTTAATAGTGTATCCTTCAATATCCACGATATGCACGAATTAAATGTTAATATAGAAAAAGACATTTACGACAAATGTAAATCGGGTTCATGTTGTAATAACCATTCTATCAAAATTGATGAGGTTTTGAAAGCCGTAAAACATCTCAAAATTAATAAAAAGGATGGAAGACTTTGGCCTGTGTCATTCTGTTTGTCAGGCGTCTAATAAACCTGAGACGTTGACTTTGTCATTCGTCTAGTGAACATCTATCACTGGACGAATGGTAGAGGTTGGTCCGGCGAATGACAAAGTCAGTGACAGTGGTTCAGCAGACGATTGACAGTGAATGACCCGCGTTCGCCAGACGAATGGTAGAGGTTGGTCCGGAAAACGAATGACAAAGCTTCACTCCCCGACGAATGACAAAGTGAGCACCAGACGAATGACAGAGAATACAATAGATTTGCAGTGGTAGAGGTTGGTGCGACGAATGACAAAGTAAGTGACAGTGGTTGGGAAGACGATTGACAAAGAGAATGACTCGGGTTTATGGGACGAATGTCACAGCTTCACCAGACGAATGATAGAGAATACAATAGATTTGCTGGACGAATGACAAAGTGAATGACATAATTAACCTGACGGACGAATGACAAAGTGTGTATGTAAGACAAATGGCAGAATGACACAGATTAACAGGACGAATGACAAAATGTTGTTTCTTATTACTAGACTGATTTATGCTAAATAATACTATTCAAAAAAAGTAGGGGATATTTGATTTTGGGGGCATAATACTAAAATATGCAAATGACTACGAAAAAAGTCACTATAGAACCTAACAGAAGAAACATTTCCAGTTACATGTGACGCCCAAACGCACCAATAGCTACCGCATGGAATGTAGGTGATGCTTGGGATCATCATGGGGGTCCAACCCAAGATTTGCAAGACTCTGACTTTGAATGTTACAGTCATTGTGGCATTGAATTCCAGGGTGGAAACATCAGTTTAATTGTTTTAGTGACCAGAAAACAAATTTTGATATGCGTCGGCTTACCCAAAATGAAAGGTTACGTGCCCTTGGCATGCTACAGATCGGCACAACACAGGCGGTTGTGGCGCGGGCGATGAATGTTTCTCAGTCTGTCATAAGCAGGCTATGGTCCAGATACCGTGATACACAATCTGTACAGGACAGACCACGCTCAGGTCGACCAAGGGCGACAACTCAAGCCCAGGATCGATTTATCCGTACCTTGGCCTTAAGAAATCGTGTCATCACAGCAAATCAGATCAGCGCTCGTCTTCAAACAGACACTGGTGTGAGAGTGAGTGGCCAGACGATTCGGAATCGACTGCATAGGGGTCACCTTCGCGCCCGACGTCCTCGCGTGATCCCTTGTTTGAGAGATCATCACATTCAGGCAAGACGTCGTTGGTGTAGGGGTCGTCAACACTGGGATAATCGACGCTGGAGCAATGTGATGTTTTCAGATGAGTCAAGGTTCACTGTTGATTTTTTGGACAGACGTAGGAGGGTGTGGCGTCGTCGAAACGAGCGCTTCCAAGACATTAACGTCATCAGACATGATCGATTTGGGGGTGGTTCTGTTATGGTGTGGGGAGGCATCACTGTTGCTGGAAGAACGGCTTTACATGTTGTTGTAGGGCGTGTTACAGGCCAGTACTAGTACTACCGGCACAACATCTTGGCAGTCCATGTCGTGCCGTTCGCACGACGTCATGGCCGCCGTTTCATCTTCCAGGATGACAACGCAAGATGTCACAGGGCCAGGATCGTTGCAGGTTACCTCCAACAACTGAACATCACCACATTACCTTGGCCAGCACTGAGTCCCGACATGTCCCCCATCGAGCATGCCTGGGACATGCTTGGACAGAGGTTACGTCAACGTCAACAACATCCTGCCAACGTCCAAGAACTTGTTGCTGCGTTGCAACAGGAATGGGACAATCTGGACCAAAATGACCTTAGACGTCTCATTAGGAGTATGCCACGTCGGATCAATGCTTGTTTGGTAAACAGAGGAGGATTTACCCGTTACTGACTTTGTTGTGATGCTGTGGTAACTTTGCTGTTTGACCCCGGGTATCATTTTACCCTTATAATGGTAAGTCTGTGCCTTACTTAGTCTAACGATCATTTGGAATAAATCGATGAATGTGAACTTCATTTCATTTTGTCATTTGTTTCTACGTCAGTTTCATTAGGTGACTTTAATAACACTTAAAAATCAAATATCCCCTACTTTTTTTGAATAGTATATTATATAATTTTTACTGGGAGGCCACGACGTCACCACTAATAAAGAAAAAAAGTCGCTAGTTATTAAACTCGATACTGTAGACGTAGTTGAATTATACTGGCTTAAAGGGAGCGGTTATTGCTTAGAAAATTCCTTGTCATTCGTCATTCGTCATACAGATTAGGGAGTCCCAAATATTCTTGTCAAACTCAAGTCAAGGACTGGAGTAGGGTTGCCTGTCCAACCTCGTAGGTTTTTCTCCAGCTCCTTCGGTTTCATCCCACTGCTAATGACCCCTACGCGCAAGTGAATTATTGAAATAATATTGAACCATATGGTCGAGTGGACGTTAAAACCCATTTCTCGCTAGTAATAGATCATTGGAGTGGTAAACGTTTTTTACCGTCCACCGGAGCCTGGTCTTATGACGTCATATGTGGATTGTGGGTTAGGATAAGGGTTAGGCTTGGCCCAGGGTTAGGGATAGGGCTAGCCCTGTCTACATCTCGAGACTGTGACGAAATCTGCAGGCCACAGCCCTTGTCCTAACCCTTATCCTAACCCACAATCCTCATATGACGTCATAAGACCAGGCTCCGGTGGACGGAAAAAAATGCTTACCAATTGGATCAGTGCTCCTGACAGATCAGTGATCGCGTGTTATCGTTACAAGGGCGATAACTCTATTTAGAGATCAAAGTTCAGTCTCTCCACGCTTGGAAGCACGTTTCAACATCACGCCATTAATTCAGTCTACGAATCGGTTTTGTACTACATTGACTTGTCGACAAGTTTTACTCCCCCCCCAAAGTAATACCAAAATGTCTGAAGAAGTAAGTATTATGGATTTTTAATAGCAGTTGCTAGATTTTAACGGATTTGCATAGTTGAAGTGAAGAGAGTTCGAGTTAGGCCTACTATTACTAAATAATGACCAATGAATGAATCTTGGGTCAGTATGTATGGAATATTGTGATGTGTTAATGTAAATATATGGAGTGGAGGTATGCGGCAGTTGGCGATTCATGATTGACCTTTAATTCCCTTTTTTAGTTGTAAGGGGTCACAGTCCCATCAATAATAAAAAAAAACTGGCCACTCAGTGAAGTGCAGCTCGCTACCTGGAGGTCTCGTTATTGTCCCTGTAAGTCATGACTGTAGTTTCATGTCATGTGCAGTTTCCATGTTAGTGGGACAATTTCTAGTAATTCGGATGGGATGTAAATCATCATAGCATTAACGCACTGTAGTGTGTAACCAAATCTTTATTTGAATACAGTGATATTGTTGTTTGTTTTAGTTTAACAAAGCTGCTGAAGATGTAAAGAAATTAACCAAAAAACCAGAAGACAAAGAAATGTTAGAAATTTATTCTTTATATAAGCAAGCTACTGTTGGTGATGTCAACACAGGTCAGTACCTTTAATAGGGAGGGTTCGACTAGAATAAGGAGCGGTTTCAGAGCTTGGGGCCCTTGTGTTTTTAAAGGGACAATAACATTCTTTCTGGCTTGACAGCTCCAGAAATAAATCGCTAATATTTGAGATCTAGAAATTGCCACAAATGGGTCGAAACGCAACGCATATAATAATGTTATATGAATGTATACAAACTGATTTACATTCAATCGTTTTCGTTTGTACTCTAATTTCTCTTGCTAGAACTGGGGCTGAAACACATTATGGGTCACGATTCGTGTACCAATGGTGAAATATTTATTTTGTTTTAAATATTGGATATCAAAAGCCCCTATTCCCGGTAAAATGACAACATCAGTGTTGATTTAAATTGACAAATAATTCGTGTTTTGAATGCTGAAGACTTTGGACGATATTGAGTTAGAGACTTAGCTACTTTAAATTAGGTGTGTTAAGATGAAATTTGTATCATCAATTAATTGGAATATTGTAAAATAATACAATTTGTTGACCAGAATAAAGATTGGGACATATTATTCAGTTACAACAAGAGTGGTATTGAGCCTTAATAGGTACAGTTAACAAAATATTGATCTATGACGAGGTCTTCCTATTTCTGTAGCCATTGTTGCTCAGTCTCACCAATCTACAGTTTTTTAGCCCTCTATTTTGTCTATTGAATTGGCCGAGAATGTACCTCAGGTGTACAAGCCTAGATATCCATTGTCATTTGTGCATGCATCAAACCTGCTCACCTGAATTAAAGTCTGCTACTTTTTTAAATTTTATGACTTCAATGATTCGTTTGTCCTGCATTTAATCTGCCATCATTGCAATTTTTGATATGAGTCATCTCAGTATGTTATCATTTTTAAACTTTATATCAGCGTCTACAGGTGAGTCACTGTCAGTAAGTAATGAGTCCACTAAGTTCATTATTGTCTGCTGGGTTTTAGTTTAAATGTTGAAGTGACCTTTCTAAGGAACATACCAGATTAGGCCTAGATATGTATTAGTTAAGGCCTAGATATGATACTTGTTTGTTAGATTAGGCGTAATTAGCCTACCTGTTGGAAGGACAGATAATCTGGTAATCTTTATAAATCTGGAACAATTTTAATACTGGTAAATAAGTCACGTTAATTTGTAAACGGCAACGGAAATATTTCATTATCTTTTAGATATAAAAAACCCATTTTGATCCTTAAAGGTAAATAAGTAAAATATCTAAGGTACAAAGTACAATTTTGTAGGGTGATAAGGTGGACATTACGATCAGAAACCGAACATGTCAGATTAACTCGATACCTAGACCCTGAACACCCTGAATTAACAGCATTCTTTACTGTGTGAAGAATGTGTTCATGTCAAAGTGTCCTTGTCGGTTGCACCATGTTAGAAATAATGTTTTACACTTCATATAAATACAGCCCTTTCCTTACATCGCCATCTGATGAACACAATGGAAGCTACTTTTATTATTTAAACATGCTTTAGTACTTTCACAATTTTCAACAATTTTTTCATGCCCTTTTTCCTTTCATAGAATCTTGTGAGTATAAAAATTTATTAACTGATCTAATTTCAGAACGACCTGGTATGTTAGATTTTACTGGTAAAGCGAAATGGGATGCCTGGTCAGCCAGAAAAGGTAAGTACACATATAAAAAAAAATGTTGATTAAAGGGAATGGCAGCCTATTGATCTGTAGCTGTGGATCGACTTCTGGTGATCTAATTCCGGCCTCTATTAACCCCAACAAAAAATGTCTCAACAGGCAAAATCTTGAATCTGCATCGGTGTCCACATAAACAAAACCTTGACAGTTGACGTTGTCACTTCCTTGTAATATTGATTTGTATTGCAGATTTTTATGATATTGGTAGATGACATAATTGAAAGAAAAAAAAAGAAACATTGTAATAGTAAAATTGAGTCTTGTGGTCCGTATGTTACGAATTAAGTACACTTAAGTTTTTATTATTTATCTTTTGTAGGCACAAGTAAAGAAGATGCAGAGAAAGCCTATATAGCTTTAGTAGAAGAATTAAAGACTAAATATAGTAAGATTTACATTATTCTATAATAGACCAAGAGTATTGTCATCCTCTCTTAACCCAGTGGCATCATTCTGGTCCACTACGCTAAGCCCTGGTTCCATTCAAGGGAAAACATATAGTCAAATTATCCGCCCGTGATAATTGTGTGTGGGGGGGGGATGTCCCAATGGTTAGCGTGCACGCTGTATCTTACAACCTGCCATTGAGTCAACTGGTGTGGTTTCAAATCCTCGGTTGTATGTGACAAAGGAGTAGGGTCGCCTGTCTAACCTCGTGGGTTTCCTCCTGGTATTCCGGTTTCCTCCCACTGCTAAAGTGAATTATTGAAATAAAATTAAAAACCATATGTTATTCCCCAAATGACCTCGTTTGTGTCAAGTGGACATTAAACCCCATTTCTCTCTCTGATAATTGTGCTGTTTTTATCGACCAATCAAAAATTCCATAAAGACAAAGCAGCAGCTGTCGTGTGGAACAAGCTACCCCAACATGTGAAAGAAGAAGTAACTATTACAAAATTCAATCACAAACTAAAGACTCATCTCTTTACTTCAATATGACATCATTTCCTGTGACAGACAACTCAGTGAAATTGAACACCCCTTATATAGCTCTTAACACTCGTTATATCTCGCAACATCCAGTTATCTGGTTATCTCTCGACAGGCAGTTCTTTGGTGCACCTAAAATGTACATTGAAAATCAACATATAAAATCTATTTGATATTTTTTTCTTATTTCAGATAATTGATGTGAAGCCAGTATTTATTTGTATCAAAATGGACCAATGAACAATACAAAATCACAATCATGACATTTTTTTATGCTAATTGTTCTTCATATCTGTGTTTCAAGCTTTTCTCTTTGTGTTGTTAGATAGATTCAATTTCTGGTCATTTCTGGATTATTTGTGTATTATCTGCTATTTGCTCGATTGATCATAACTATATTTCTTTAGTGAAAACTTTTAATTTATGCAATTCAGGGTTGAATAAAGTTCAGAATTATTTTTGGTTTAACAAATTACACAATTTAAAGTACAAGTTCCAGTATATTGGTTCAATAATGCAGGGTTAAAATTCTCGAAGTAGTAAAATGAAATATTTTGTTGAAATATATCATCAATTGTTTTTTTGATATGCATTTTGGGCATTACATATGTTTTGGTTTAGAAATTTGACAATGAATTTATTTAGTGAAATGGTTTATTTACATATGTTTTGGTGTAGAAATTGGGTATTTGATAATGAATTTATTTAGTGAAATGCTTTATTTGTATTTTTTAAAAACATTGTTGATGTTAAAGCACAGTTGTTAACAGTATTTTTAAGATTGGTGACTTTTTTTATCTAGTGAAAGCTTGATTTTGTTGGTTGTAACTTGCCTTACTTGAATTAAATTCTTGTAGAGTGAAAATAAATTATTTCCTTTTCTATTTAAGCTTGTTTATGTTTTAACTTTTAAGGGTGTTCGACCCTTGCATTGGCAGAGAAAGTTCATCTAGATTTTCCGGCATGATTATCCCTGTCAGTGGAGCAGGACAAAGGGACTGGTAACGGACAATGTATAGTTGATTGGATGGTATGAAAAATTGAGGTCATGTGTACATATTGGCACTCACGTAAAAGATCCTTCGCCAGATGGAATTCGATATAAGAGTAAGCTGCTGTCCAGGCAAAATTTCCCTCATAGCACACTGTATGGCGTATGCTCGTCATCATTAGTCAAGTAACTAATCGGTTATAAGGTCACCCAACCCCAAAATTGACCTCAATCTTAAGAGTTACGTGTGTGCATAAAAAGTTTTGGCGTTCACGTCCAAACGACTCAATATTTTGAATTGAAATTTTGAGACAAGGTAAATACACCATTCCTCTATATTTTGGCGTTTAATTTTCATACATTCTCCGACTTTTATTTTTGAGCCTCTGTTCAAATAGGGATTGTCCCTTTAAACCCCCTTCCATTTTTATTCACCCACAATTTTATGTGGACAAATATTGTTGTCATCCCTGTCCCTCCACAATTTGTTTGTGGACAGTCTAAAGATCCCAGGCTTATCTCTCAAAGATAGTCACTATTCACTATAAAATGGATAATCAAGTCTCAGTTGTCAATAAATGATGTACTCTACATTCAATAATTTAGGGGGGGTGGGATGGCCTAGAGTGACGCGCTTCGACCTCTAGCTGGCCGGTCACCGCTGCCTTACGGCTGTGGTTTTGAGCCCTGGTGTGAGCGTATGTGGCATGGAGATAGGGGCGCCTTCTCAACCTCGTGGGTTTCCTCCGGCTTCCTCCCACTGCTAAAGATCCCTACGCGCAAGCGAATTATTGAAATAAAATTAAACCATATTTTAGTCCCGAAATGACCTAGTTTGTGTTGATTGGACGTTAAACCCCATTTCTCTCTCTCTCTCTCCAGTAATTTGAATAAAATGGGGTGTGATATCCAGGTCTTGTAAAGCTATCTTAATGGATTTAATTGGTCGACTTGTCTGTACTGGGGAGTCTGTATAGATATGGGGGGGGGGGGGAATGAATCCAACAACCTGTAGATAAACCTTAAGATTAGGTAGGAAACGCTCTCCTAGGGATCAAGCCAGTTAATTACTTTCATAAAACTGTAAAAATGATCAGTCAGTTTACTCGTCCCTCCCTGTGACAAGGTGTAGCCCCCACCCAGCCATTCGTATAATATTCACACATCATTGGGGCCACCAAACAAAACACAATGCTCGGCTATCACCATGACCTGTATCCAGCTGTGACAACTTGTACCCAGCACAGATCCCCACATTAGCAACAGAAGTACTTGCATCACAGTTTGAATCAGATGAACAGAGAACTGTGACAAATTCTAATATGTCATATAATATTTTATTATTTTGAGTATATTAAAATAAGACAAATTGTACAATAATAAAATAATATTGTAGTAATAATAATAGCTAGTAATGTATATAATAATAAGCACTGATCGTATTTACAGGTCTATATACATATTTACTATATAAAACAACAATATATAAGGTAGTATATACACTGTATTGCATGAATATAATATTCAGTATATACTATATTGTACTAGATTCTATTCTTCTGTATACTGAACAATATCACCAATCATTAATATACATTATAACTAAATTTAAAATAAATGTGCACCAGTATTTCAATTCAATATTACCGGTAACAGAAAACTTTCAGAATATTAAATAAAATTGTTCTGAATAGAAATTTATTAAATTATATATAATATATATATTCAAATTAATTCATAATTTGTGAAAAACAGAATATACATGTATATATAGAGCCTACTTGGTTCTTAATACATTATTAATAAATGCATATTTAACATGAAAATATAGAAATGTATAAGGTACATGTATTAAAGCATTTTATTAAATATTCTAAATAATTTGAGTAACATGTTCAATATAGGACAAGTTAGAATGTCGGGCCCACTACTGATAATGTCACACCCACGAATCCTCATAAATGTTCAGAATACCAGTACATTTTTGTTTTTCTGCCAAAGCCCTGAGCACACAAATGATTATTTGTTATTGACAGTTTGATTTCTCGGCCTGACACATCAAGCATCATTTGTCGCTGACAGTCTGAACTTTCATCCTGAGCACACCAATCATTATTGGGTCTCGGACATTCCGATATCTCATTGCTAAAGGCCTGCACACACCAACGATTATTTCTCAGATTTCTTGTTGCATAACATTTTGTGTTGACAGCCAGAATTTCATCATTGACAACAATCTGTCCAGCAAAGCACATTGTAATTTCCTATCCCTGATTTCTGCTCTCCATTTAGACAAATACTCCTGGCCACAAGTTCACAAAGCATTCTCAGACTTAAGTTGAGAATTTACTCAACTGTCAATCACTGTTTATGAGAAATATCTTTGATTCAGAAACACAAAACTTTGCATACAGTTTCTTATTAGGGAATTTGATACATTAAAACAACAAAAGTTTTATAAAGGGCTATGTTTTAGCTACAAAGGCAAACAAATTTGAGAAAATTCTTAACTTAAGTCTGAGAATGCTTTATGAACTTGGGGCCTGGTTGTGTACAGTCCTTTATGCCCGAAATAAATTCATTACTGTTAATATCTTCATATAGACTAACTTAGTTGAAATTTGGGAAAATCAGTCACTAAATACAAGAAAGTATATCATTAAATAATTTATAAAAGCATTGTAAAAAAAAATATAGTAAAAGTAAAAAAACCCTCCACATTACAATGACAAGAGTTGGAAATGTTTTGAATAAAGAAATTTATTAAGTAGCTGATCTTGTTTTCACATATAATTAAGAAATCCAATATGGGGATCATCAATCCAGTATAAGGAGTCTCACTTCAAAAATTTGGACACCAAGTTAATTTGATGTATTATATTTAGCATAGTTCAAATTTTATACTATTTAATGTTTTCTCAGATAAACAGAATAAATTTATTGTTTTTATATTATTTGAGGATTACCTATAATAATCAAAATTGTAATTATATGGAATTTAAATTGAATGACAAGTAAAATTTTTGATAGAGTTATTTTCTCATTCAGTCCGTCATAGTTCACGGCCGAATTGAGGCTCCTGTTTGTTGAATTGAGACTCCTGCTTCATAGTTCATGGCCGATTTGATGCTCCTGCTTCATAGTTCATATTATATATAAAAAAGAAAGCTCCTTCAAGGCACAAATAATCATGGAATAAATAATTCATTATGCTGTTCATTTTAAATAAATCTTATTAGGACCGGTATGTCATTTACACATTGGTATTATAATTACATTACAGAGTTAAGGCCCCTTTTGTTACCATAGTTACAAACAGAGCTTTATTTAACTCAAAGTAGACATTTTTTTTAAAAAAAAGTATGATTTCAAAATGGAGATAGGTTACTGATCCATCATGTAGCAAACTGTTGAAATAATTATTAAAAAAAAAATAGTTTTCACTAAAATTAAAGTAAATAATGTGTAAAATCAAACTGAGCATTAATAATGGAATCAAATTCAAAGGAAGGGACATGTATATTATATGCGAATGGACGTACATATCAACTTTAAGCTAAGTAGCAATGTAAATTGAGCAAACAAGAATATGATATGATTGTGCAAAAAACTGATTTACTTTTAAATAAACTCTCTGGAGTTGTTGTAACTAATAGTTTGACTTGTCCTACATATGGTTTATTAGAAATAAAAATAATGGAGAACAATAAAACTAAAATAAGTTTCTGTTATTTCATTTATTAACTAGTAGAACAACCTTGTTTGTTTTTTAAAATATATTCTAAAACAAAATATATTTTTTGCCAACCTTTATTCGAAATAATTAGTGATTTTGCTGTGCATCATTGAGTAAGATGTATAAAATACAACTGAAGCACAAGATCCTGCTCAAACTCTCCACGTAATTCATAAAATTTTATTTTAATCATGTGTTTTACATTTTAGATCATCAGGAAAGCAATACAGACAAAATGTCTAAAAACTTAAATCATCACAAAAATCACAACTTGATGTGGGATATGACATATTTTTAGTATGAAAGCAAGTCCATATTTTACTCTATGATTTCCTCTGTATAGTTCATGTCTATAACAGGGAGTAGACGACACACTCCTTCAGGAAACAGATTCATGCTTCCCTTGGAAACTTGTTCACTTCTTCCTCAATCACCCAATAAATTCGACACATTATAAAGACTTGAACATTTGTAATGATATCTGAATATAAAGATACTCAAGTATTATTCATTAACTTGCACAGACGTATCAACTTGCACAGACGTATTAACTTGCACAACTTGTACAGACGTATCAACTTGAGGTGTTTTGTAAGATTGCATATTCAACTTGACGGACTAAAAAATTGTGAGATAGAAACCCTTTAGGAATGTTTCTTCTATGCTGCGTTCTTGATGCATGTTATATTGAAGGTATCACAGACTGAGCGAATGTGTCCACTGATTTTGTACCATAGTTGTTTACCTTTTTAACACACAACACATTTGCTGTGATTCACATCTGCTGCTAACATCTGCTGAACAGTAGTCAGACATGATATCCTAGTAATTTACCAGTTTTACGAAACATTTGGCATTCTAACCTGGAAGCGTGAATAGTTTTAATTCTCAATCATCAAGCTTTTGTTGATTGTGAATATTTGAGATAGATTTAAAATTCTCTTATTGTCAAGCTTTTGTTGATCGTGAATATTTGAGAAATATTTTAACACAGTCCGCAGCTAGTAATAAAATCATGTCCAGAATCCTTCTGAGTGACATCATATATAATTGATAGAACTCATAGAACTGACTTATCAGAATTCAGGTGTTCATTTCAAACTTTGGCCGATCCAGGGTCTGGCATTCTTCGTCCGTTATATATTTGGTAATTAGGGTCACGATATGAACGAGATGGTTCATTATAATACGTATGTTTCATTTGACTTGGTGAATCACTACGATATTGAATACGTTTTCCTCCGGACTCATGAGCCGGTTGACGGTAATATTGTTCCGTGTAACCTGTTGGTTGATGAGAAGGATTGTGCTGTTGTTGCTGCCCCCTAGTTGGAATACTGGAATGAGAATATTCACTCTCGTCACTCAAACTGGGATGCGGGCTATAATTAGTAACACTGGGCATAACAGGATTATTGCTGGGTCTGGAAAAAACCAATCAAATTAAATGTTCTGTTAATATTGATGAAGATGGACAGGTTTAAAACATACTCAGTTCGTATTCAACGTGGATGGATTTGGTGAGAGGAGGAAATTGACAAATCTGTGTTTATTTATAAGCAAATAATCATGTGGAATGTCCATATGTGAGAAAAACAAAAATAATTCTTTTAGTAGCCTGTATCACCTCTATCGTCACGATTCATATTTGTTCATAATAATGCATCAATTATGGGAATTATTTCGGGAAGTGGAGTAACTTTTACTTGACTTGGCCAAATATACTGGATAATCATACTGGATAATCAACTTCATAAAAAAAAAAAACTACTCGTTACGCATGGGCGATGGAACGTTTTGTCAAATGTTGACAAGAATCCCAGATTCTCTGTACATTGAGGACTAGGAGTTTATGGATGACCAAGACTACATGTATAATATGCTTACATAATTACATCTTTGTCAGTGTTGAAGAAGAAATGAATGATTTGTTTATGAATAAACTGCTTGTTTAAATACGATTGATTGTTACTCACCGTTCTATAGGTTGACCTCGACTAATAGGTCGCGCGTAAATCGCCTGACTATCACTTCCTGATCTATCTCTATTATATCTCTAAAAACACACAAACAATAAAATATTACATGGGACATAAATGGACAATCTGTTAAACAAACTTGGACTCAATAGAGAGAGAGATAGAGAGACAAACTAGGTCTTTTTGGGACTAACATATAGTTTAATTTTATTTCGATAATTCGCTCGTGTCTAGGGGTCTTTAGCAGTAGGGGAAACCAGGGGACCCAGAGAAAACCCCCGAGGTTGGAAGGCAACCCTACTCCTTGTCACATACAACCGGGGATTCGAAACCACGCCAGTTGCCTAAATGACAGGCTTTATGATACAGCGCGTACTTGCTAAGCATTCAACACCCCTGGACTCAATAGATTGTAGAAATGGTAGAACAAAACGAGGGAATAAGAATAGTTCACTGAGAAGCACAATTGATTTTATACTGATATGCAATTAAAACATCAGTCCATGGAAGCCATAGTAACTTTACATGTACATGTACATTACAACAAATTTCAAGCCCATGGCATGTAGTAGTCTTACATTAGAGTAGTTGGTGCCAATCAGAGCTATCACTGATTAGTTGATATACATGTAGACCCCTCATAGAAGAATCAGTTGGTATCCAGTCATCCTGAATATACAATAAACTAGTGATCCTACGGTTAGTCGGATAACCGTAAACGGTTAGAATTCGACGGTTAAATGGGTCGAATTGAGCGGTACGGTTAATTGGAGATGTCCCCATTAAATCCCATTAAAAACGTCTCCTTGACGACAGAGCACCATTTTGAAAATTGAACAATGTATGTCAACTTGAGATGCCCCCGTTACCCCAGTATTATAACGTGTATGACCTATCAATGAGCAGCTGTTTGTTTTACAGGAATCTAATAAAAAAAAGTTATTCTCGGGTTTTAAATATTATTGTTTAAAAGTTACAGGAAGTTAGTTAGTGAGGTCAGGCGCTTATTTATTCCACAATGTATTTATCTTGAAATCAGAATATTTCGCCGAGCCGTCAAGAGGTACATGTTGCTGTTAAACCGGGGGAAAACAATCCACGTCTTAAAATCTCGATAATTGGGGGAAGGCAAGGCAAGAACAATTACAAAATAGTCATCCTGTATTAATCAATTTAAGAAGCAGGAGAAAATTTGCGTCGGTCACATGTTCGCTCAGTCAGTCAGTGCAGTTTTCATGCCGTGGCCTGTGATACGGTTCGACTGTTATGAGTTTTGAGTTACATTACATCTTGATCACACACAAGCTGTAGATAATTCTAGTTGCCTGATTATAAGTCTTTAATAATTTCAATAACAATAAAGTAGTTTTATCAACAAAGCACCGAGGGTGGAAATTGGAGTTGTGGAACTGGTGAAATAAACTCGATCACCAAATAGTACAACACTTCCGCCATGATAATCTCTGAATTCGATGAACGGCATTTGTTTTCTTTATATTTAGTACTTTCAAACACTTACAAAGAGGAAAAATACAGGATTTAAGAGAGGGGCAAAGCTAACATTTGTAGGTACCGGTAAGCTTATTACTTGATATTGACAGACGTGTACAATGATTAAAAACCACTTGCTTGTTAATCATACAGCGATGTGAGTGATTATTTAATGTTGAAACTTGATACCAAACGGTTAATTGTTACTAACTGGTTAATAGCCACAGTTATTCGAATAACAAAAAGTCCTAACCGTAGGAGCACTACAATAAACTACAACACATACTTATATGGAAAAACAACTACTTATTTATTTGGGCAACATTTCGAAGAGTATTCTCTCAAGCACCCAAACAAATAAGTAACTGTTGTAGTTTATTGCTCTATCCAGTTACTAAATGCCACTCAAAGATTACTGAATATACTATTTTTAACAACCAAAACACATCCTTCTCATAGAAAAAGTAAGCCCTGTGACATTCCTCCTAAATGTTAAGAAATTCAACTATCTGCATGTGATTAAAAACCAACATAATGTACTCCAAATTTATCCATTTAAACCACAACTTGTAAATATAACTTACTCTGTGTTCCTCTTCTAAAAGTTTTCTCTCGTAATATTCCTCCGCCTCCTCCATGGGATAATGCCCATGTCTTTCTTGATGTCGCCGTCGATGTTCGGCACGTAACTGTTGAATTTTTTCTGTTTTTGTAGATGGTCGTGGTAAAGAATTAAACTGTGTCTGCGAATTCACAGCGTTTGGACCATATATATCCCGTTTAGCACCATATAGTTCCTGTTGCTTTGCACCATAAAAGTCTGGTTGCCTAGCACCATATAAGTCTGGTTGTCTAGTACCATACAAGTCCTGTGTATTACCACTGTGCATATTTTGTTTGACACTATATATACTTTGCTTAGTTCCATAGATTCCATCATTTTTATTGCCATATATGTCCTGCTTATTGCTGACGGGATTTTGTCTATTACCATAGGGATCCGATTTGTTTCCATGGATATTCTGTTTGTTACCATAGGGATCTTGTCTGTTACTATATGGATCTTGTTTGTTATCATACGGATCCTGTCGGTTGCTATATGGATCTTGTTTATTACTATAAGGATTCTGTTTGTTGGTATTAGGGTCTTGCTTGTTGCTATAGGGATCTTGCTTGTTGCTATAGGGATCTGACTTATTACCTTGGAGATCCTGCTGTTGTCTCGTCCGATGATTTTCTATCAATATTTGTTGTTGTTGACGCCTCAGCTCTTGTTGTCTACAATAATAACTATCAATTAATAACTAATCCTGCTATTTTCTAGTACATAGTAATGTATGATCTTCCTGCACTTAATTACAAGAAATGTTTCCACTTGTAAGGCACACCGACGTGTCTGACAAGGAAAGCGTGTCATGTGGTAAGCAACTAATGTCAAGAATACAAACTGACAGAAAATGTAAATGATTTTTTCGTCCTTTAGTAGGGTGACCCACCATAAATAAATATCTCCAAATATCTCGACAATTACACCACAATGTTTTGTACTTATAAATTAATAAGCTATGACCATTTAACATCTATAAATAATAGACTGAAAACTGATTCTGAGTGTCGTCCATAACATACAGACACTTTTGAGTAAAAGATAGGTTACATGCCCTTGTTTTGAAATGAGTCTCTCTTAACCAGTCTACCGACTATACTACGTCTGATTGACAGGTCGCCATAATCAAGACTACCTTTTTACGAAACATAACAAAATGCTGGAACAAGAAATTGAATTTAGAAATATGCACGTAAGGCAACTCAACAATTGTTTTAAGAACCTTGTGAAAGTAAAATGAAACTACTGCTAGTATCATGTTCTTGCTGACGAAAGTTTTTCACAGATATTATTTGTCTACTAAACGAAAAGTTGCCACTCCTATTCCTAACGGTACAGCTAATGATAAAGCAATTTAAAAACATAAAACGAACGTAATTTCTAAAGCTGCTATATTAACCAAGAATCTAAATTTTACTACTATTCAAAATCGTTGTGTACCTTTGTTTTTCATTTTGAGCTATCTGCCAAGCTTGTTCTCTTTGAAATTGATGAAGGTCAACTTCTTCAGTTAAAGGTCGTTCTGCTGACCTTGACCTTAACCGTGCTTCTTCATTTGATTTTCTGCCTTTCCCCAATCTACAAAATACAAGCATTCCATAAACAAAAGTTTCCTTCATTGGGCCGCGGTTCAATCTCTTGTCATAACTTTGGTCATTTTGACACTAGCATACCAGAGGTGGATTCAATGAGGAGCACGAGGGGCGCCCGACACCCCGTCAAATTTTCGACAGTGCCCTTTTTTACCTCTGAAAGTGCCTTTTCTCAGACCCAAATATGTTCGTTCTGAACGTTTACTTAGATGAAAATATCAGCTAAATAGCTCTTGGAATGGCTACAGATGCAAGGAAATGACAGATAATTTTCTTGGGGGCACCCCCACCCCTTTTCAGCGTCGTGCCCTGTATCTGCGGTCAGTGCCCTCATATTGCAGCACCCCCCCCCACACACACACACACACATTTTCAAAATTCCTAGATCTGCCCCTGCATACAGTAATTTTCATTTGTACCACTGACAAAGAAAACAATGCCAGAAAATCATCATGAACATTTTTGACCAACACTGGGATCGAACACGAGACGTCCAGGTTAACAAGTCAACCTCTTACGCAGAGAGCCACAATGGCTTCCCTGAAAAAAAAACCCAAAGAGGAAATATTTCTTTTCGTGAAGAATAAACCTCACCTGAGAAAACCTTTAAATATTCCACCTGGTTTTTTATCCTTCACATTTTTCTTCTTCAATCTTAACCCATGTTCATCTGTAGTGTTCTCGCTACTTAATGACGATCTGGCAGAGTTGCCCGAGTGACCATGACTAAAAGCATCACTTTCAAAACTCTCCTCATCCACTAAAAGCAGAACACAAAAATTCTTTGAAAAAGGGTGGAAGGAATGATCTTCGGGTTATTTTGAAATTAAGAGGCAAAATAAAAATCACAAGCAAATTTCTGGAGAGAAAGCATTTACAGGTACCCAGATCCATTAATATTATCAAAATCCTACAATCAAACTGGAACTGATTGATTTTGTTAAAATATGCTCATATTTCATGAAATAAAATTAAATCAGCTTTCATTTCATAAAAACACTTTTCTTCAGTCGAACATCAGGGGATTTAGAAAGAGTATCACTCAGTTTAAATTTTGATCTGAATTTTTTTAGGCATACATTCCAGTTTGATATTCGAGTAACTAAACAAAATTAAATTCCCAATAAAATTAATTGAATTATCATACAGAATTTAAAACAAAACTCAAGTATAACCAAGAAAACTAACAAAAGATGTTACTACATTCTATCATTTCAAGTCTCTAGAGTGACAAACAATTATTATAGAATCTAAATGAAGTGGGTTGATATAATACTTCCTTATTTGTTTGATCATTGTTCATTTTGAAAAATAATATGTGAATTAGTTATATTACATATGTTACACCAAGAATGGCTTAAGAAGATTATAAGATTACCGGTATATACATCATGAACAGGAATAAGACAAAGTGATATTCATATCCATTGATTATACAGCATAAATTAGTTATCTTAACACTGAGATTCTATATGATGAGTTACATGTATACATTTATATTAACCAGATGCAATTATTATATACCACAATGAGTTAAATATTATATACCATGAATGAGGCAAATATTATACACACCATGCATAAGATAAAAATCATATACCATGTAATAAGTTAAATATTATATATCATGAATAAGTTAATTGTATATCATGAATGAGTAAAATATTATATATCATGAATGAGTTAACTGTATACCATTGAATGAGTAAAATATTATATACCATGAATGAGTTAAATATCATATATCATGGATAAGTTAATTGTATACCATGAATGAGTAAAATATTATATACTACAAATGAGTTATATATTATTTACCACAGATGAGTTAAACAGTAAGCGTACCATGAATGAGTTAAATATAATATACCATGAATGAGTTTAAGTGATTATAAGATTATATGGATGATATCTATTCTATTATTAGTCTTACATGTATCCATGGATGGATTCTGTTGATTAAATTGACTGTCATAAGATCTGTCGACCGCCGCTCGGAAACTCTCGTTACAAGCCCGGGGACGGTTGATCATATGACCTACCATCGACCCTGCTCCTGACCCCGACCCCTGGTCATCCATAACGGGGTCAGGTTGTGAGAGATCCTCTAATGACGTCGAACGTTTAAGATTTGACGTGGGAAGGTTACCTGGTGTACTGGATGTGTTACTGATTGATCGAGCGTGTCCTGAAAAATACATAATTCAAACAATTAGAACCAGATATCAGGGAATGTGGTATACAATATATCTGAAAACTAATATTAATGCACATATTTATAACAACGATCAAATAATCTATACTTAGAAGTTGTTGTAGGTTTTCAAGGTGAGTATCACAATGATCTAACATTTTAACATGATTTAACATTTACAGATTTAACATGATTCAACATTTTAACATGATTCAACATTTAAACATGATATAACATGATTTACTTGATCAATTAAAAGTTATCATGACAATACAGAGACACAAAATGCACAAAATAAATTAAAACATTACACTACACCAAAAAATAACACTTAAAACAAAATGAAAAGGACATAAATTTAAAAAATAAAATAAAAACAACTTCGACAGGATAATATGAGTATGGTAAGTAACGGGTTGACAAGCAAAGTTTATTACATCTTTCAAAACAAATGAAAAGGACATAAATTTAAAAAATAAAATAAAAACAACTTCGACAGGATAATATGAGTATGGTAAGTAACGGGTTGACAAGCAAAGTTTATTACATCTTTCAAAACAAATCTTTAATGTGAAAAGTACAACAATGTATTCAACCTTTGTATTAGGAGAACGTATGGCGTTTCCCCTTTTTTCTACCCTTCAAACAACCAGTCTGACACAAACAACGTAATTTCGTGAACAACATATGTTTCAGTTTTAATTCAATAATTCGCATTTCGTAGACTCAATGATAGATCGTATGAGCTAAGGGCATGTATTAGACCATAAAGTCCCTCTCCCCCACCCAGGATTCGAATTTGCCAAATATAAGTCCCCTCCCCCATCAAGAATTTGGCCGAATATAGATTACACGCAGTAAAGGCTGTGAATGTTGTAGTACTTTTCATTCTTAATGACTTGAAGATGAATTAATTATAAACAGGGACTCACAAAACTAAACAGAGGATATCCAATTCTATTCCTTCTATAAAATCATCATAATATAAAATAAAAGAAATCAACAAAAATTCTACAAACTAAAAAAAACCCAACCCAATCCCTTGAGCTATTGATTCCCTTATAAACAAGAAATCTCTCTTATGTTATTGTTTTGTGTCATCCAATCATAACTGTTGATATAACATACAATAGGAATATCAACCAATCAGAAGAGACGACATTGATTCTAATGATAGTATCAATCCACCAAAAGCTGAAATGGGAGAAATGTTTAACAGTTGTGAAGAAATGTAGTCACGACTCGATTATCATATTGGGTTAACTCCCCTTTATGGTTGTATCAATACCATTGATATAATGAAACTAGTTTCATCAATCTTATTTGATTATCTCCACTTATCTAAAGCAGTAGAACATGCTCATCAGTGAAAACGTTTATCTGAAAACATCTGCACAAAGTTTGAATATTCAAATACCATAATTTGAAGCCAAGTTATCGTGTACCAAAGTCTCAAGTAAAAAAAAAGAAGGGAGACAAGAAAAAACAACTTTGTTAGCACTACATTTCTTCATGTAACTAAAAGTTTAGAGGGGAAGAAGTTTAATACCGTGACCATTTAGAATAAACAACATTAAACTATAATAAACATACTATTATCATCACTCCACCGATAAAAATTATTTCTATCATACGCTTCGTAATCTATATATAAATCTAAAATGGAGTCGGCAGATCCACCGTGACGTAATAATTTAGTTTTTGGTTTATTCCAGTCTTCTCGTCCAGCTGCTTAGCAGGGGGATAAATAATTAATAATTATAAAAAATAAGGTATATAATGAAGTTAAAAAAGAGGGTACAAAGTTTAATGAAAATACAGAATTTTTAAGATGTAAAAAAACAAGTTTCATGCTAAAATTCATGCCATACACTCAAATTGGGAAAAGATCATTCAATTCATTACAATCACTCAATTAAATTTCAAATTCTTTAAAACTCATCACTATTCTTTACACTAATCTGTACAATATAGGTGATCAATATGTGGAGAAAAACCAAATTCTTACTAAAGAAATGTTCTAAAATCTTTACAAGAAATGTTCTAAAATCTTTATAATAAATGTTCTAAAATCTTTATAAGAAATGTTCTAAATTTTTTACAAGAAATGTTCTAAAATCTTGGTAAGAATTGTTCTAAAATCTTGGTAAGAATTGTTCTAAAATCTTGGTAAGAATTGTTCTAAAATCTTGGTAAGAATTGTTCTAAAATCTTGGTAAGAATTGTTCTAAAATCTTGGTAAGAATTGTTCTAAAATCTTGGTAAGAATCATTCTAAAATCTTTAAAAGAAATATTCAAAAATCTTTATATTCTGCACGGACCAGTTTGTATTAGTCCGTTCAATATAAACAACGTAAGTGTTATGAATACCATATGAAGTGATGTCACACATAGAACTATACTGGGCATGACCATAAAGATGTGAAAGAGATCGGGTTATCAAAGCAACTTGTCAGTCAATGTCTTACATAATGAAAATGCAGGTAATTTTCCCAAGACAGCAGTGCTAGGACCTACTTTTATATTGAATTCCAAATTTCAAGGACTTTTTTACATGTACATGTACACCAATGTGTACACAGGCCCTCGGTTTTTGCTCTTATCCAAATGACAATACATTGACCCGTGTCAGGCCTCAGAAAATCCAATTGAAATTTCTCGACTAACACCACGAGGTTAACAAGCAATTATCTTAACCTCAGAGCCACCGTCGCATGCATTACATGATTGTGGTGACCTTAAAATTTACAGATTGTTAAATAAGTTCCCTTGAAGTATCACAAAATCGATGTTTTTTCTTGGTAGTATTTTGAAAAATATATTTATCACCACGTACATTCTTCAAACAAGAATTAGTTATGATTTTTAAGAAATTTGAAATATCATACAAAAGGATTGTCTAATTTTCACGATATTCAGCATTCATGTAAATCCAGCCTGTAAGTATATTGTGTACCTGTTGTATGAAAAGAAAAGAATCGCCTCAAGGTTCCCGTTACTGAAATAAAAACATTACAAGACTAAACCTGAGTACCATTAATAGCACATGATTAACATCATTAAACATCAGTCATCCAGACACTTTCATTCAAGTTTTAGAGTAATATCCACAATCATCCAGAAGAAATTAAATGACTACCCCATACAATTGTAATAATACTTTTTGTAAAGAGTATTTGTTTACATTTTTGTAAGAATTTTACTTAAAGGGCCAATCCTGATAATATTTTGGAGGACAAAACTGTCTAATTTTGTTTTAAAATCCCCTAAAATCCTCTACCTTAGGGCCAAGCAACTAACTCAATATTTGTGATACGTTTTCAAAAAGTTTTAACCCGTCAGTCTTCACCTGGAAATTGAAACTGCTGTCCAACACTGTATTATGCAGTGTCTGGAGAAAACAAGACTTTTATTTTATAAAAATAATGTGAAGGTGCAATTTACCCTTCATTATCAAGTACTGCACATGGATCATTCACTGTATGAACCCCAAAGAAACGAGAATCGATTATCAGGTCAATCAAAGATAAAATTGACTTGAAATCTTACAAGGGTTACGTGTCCAGATAAGCATTTTTACCGTTCACGTCCAAACGACTCAACATTTTGTGCTAGAATTTTGAGACAGGGTAAATACACCATTCTTCTATGTTTTGGCGCTTAAATTTCATACATACTCGGACTTTCATTTTTGAGAATCTGTTCAAATCGTGATAGTCCCTTTAATTATTTTTCACTGAACAAAATATAATCAAACCAAATCATATGGTGATCTCTATTCATTTCTCTTAAATATAAGATAGACACAGAATAGTTTCCCACTCCATCAGCTACAACAAATTTCTGATTTAAAGAGTAAAAAAAAGAGAAGAAGTGCAGAAACTAGTGGTTGCCAGCAAATCATATCAAATTGTGGTCATCAACAGCTGGATCCCAGTTACAAAACAGCTGATCCCAGTTGCAAAACAGCTGATCCCAGTTACAAAACTGAAAACAGCTGATCCCAGTTACAAAAGAACTGATCCCAGTTACAAAACAGCTGATCCCAGTTACAAAACAGCTGATCCCAGTTACAAAACAACTGATCCCAGTTACAATTAACAATATACCTGTTGAGTTAATATGAGTAATACCTAATGTACGTAGATCACCTCCAGCTAACACATGTACATGGATGTATCTGGCTTCATCTTACCATGTAATTAATTAAATCATTATCTATTTGTCTCATTCAACTAATTAACTAATTAATTCCAATGTAAATGTGATAATGATACGATTAGATGAAGAAACTCAATACTCCATGTAATTTACATCAAGAGCTAGTGAATATCTATAAACCTATAACATCTAACAAACAGTTCATAAAACTCATTATAAAAACTGTCTGATTCTTATTTTGATGTCATTTAGTAAAATGAAGTTTGGAATATAGAGGACACATTCTATACAATTACTGAACAGTGTTTCAATAGTTTCATAAAAACAAGATAATAAATAGTAACTCGGTAATAAATAGTAACTCGGTATAAATAAAAACTCAATAATAAAAAATAACTCAGTAATGAATAGTAACTCAGTAATAAATTGCCACTTCAGTATGTGTCCTCTATATTTTCAGTCTACATCAGATTTTAAATCCAAGTAGTTACGAAAGTGAGCTAAAACCAAAATTAAAAATGCTTCACTAAGGCATACTCGTGTCTCCATGGGTGTCTGGATTCAGATAGCTATTGTATATATACACCTAACAATATTGTGTTCAATTGTGTTATGTATTTTACTATCGGTCTGTGACCTTCTCTACTGAATAAAGATTATTATGAAAATGGATGTTCAAGGAACATGAAGGACAGGGGTGTGGTTCCTGTTTCTTATCAAGACAGCTCTTATCTGGGCAGATAAAATACTAATTTTTCATCAAAAAAAAACTTGAATGAAGTAGAAGAAGGTATGATAAGCACTCACCAGTTCTTTGTTCCCGTCCAGATCGAACTCGCCAGAATTGTTCTGTATTTCTAGGATCATTATGTCCTTTACGTTTCTCCGACATACTCTGGCGTCCGAAACCCTCACGACTAAATCCTGCTGGATCACCTTCCGGACTTCTAGAAAATAGAAATATTCAATAGAATGGGAATCAAGATCCTTAATCAATGTGATCTTTCATTGGTTAATATATGGAAATGGTCTACAGCCATCTGGAAGTCTGCATGAGAGATTTAAATTCACTCAGCACAAATTCTGTTATTTTGGGACTAACATATGGTATGTTAATATACCAATAATTTCGTTTGTGCATTGCGGTTTACAGAAAGCAAAATGGGGGAAATCCAGGAAATGCCACTATCAATAGTTACAGGTTATTTTACACGCAAATGAAAGAGAGAGAAATATGGTTTAACGTCCACTCAACACAAACTAGATCATTTCAATACTCAATTTTAATTTGGATGTGAGTAAACGTCTTTAATAGTATGAGTAAGCACACTTTCCTTGTAAGCACCATCCTAGACAAGTAGCAATTAGGCTTTCTAAATCCTGATTGATATTCTTTACCCAAGTCTGGAACAATACTGGGACATTTTCTTCCAAGTAGAGTGCTCTAACCTGACACCCACTGCATCCCCCTAGAACACCCTAATCTCACACCCACTGCATCTCCTCGGAACACATTAATCCCACACCTACTGCATCCCCTCGGAACACCCTAACCTCACACCCACCACATCCCTCTGTTTTAAGATGAAATAACTTACAGATCAGAATCGTGTTGATTTCCAGCATCAAGAGAACTTGACTGACGATGTTTTGATCCAGACTGGTGAAGGTCTTCTGTACTAGACATAGAATCGTTATGTGATGATTTTATCGGCATTCCTATCGTGGAATGAGGACGGGGACGAACTTGATTTTTCTGTAAAATAACGACAGCTGTGTTATACATGTATAATTAGAAAAACTAGAAATTTGATATTTTTTTATGAAGAACTCTCTACTTTGTAACTTTATGAACTGTCAATTGTGTTGGGAAATTGTGGATGACAAAAATCATATTACGCTATGACTAGGTACATGTATATATCATAAGAAAGAGTATATTTGTAATGCATTTGATCCAGACCAAGGGATGTTTACGCTCAATTGACGGTAGATTAAAAATACATTATTGAAGATTAGATAAAGAGCTGAGAGTTCTCACTATAATAGTTGCCAGGCAACAAAACATACGCCCACAGCAGCTAAGTCGTCCGGGCAGTCAACACATTACAAGTAATAACCCATGAAGTAATTATCAGAAAACATTAGAATTTGTTTCGATTGTTTGTCACGATAATTAACAAAAGTCTCGATTATCCATTTTGCGATTAATCATCAACGGATGTTGAGCAGCAGATCGAATTCAAATTTGATGTAAATCAGACAGATAAGATGGCAGGCCTATCAAGAGTTGATTATGATCTTGTCTTCTTAATAAATGTCTATTTAATAGTTTATATAACATTCAAGGGCTAAAGAAAGACCTATGAAACAATATTCCCATTTAGATTCAAATAACTTTAATAAATAATAAAACTCACCCTTGGTAGTGAATAAGCATCATTTTCAATGATAACTTCCTCACGATTTGTCGGGTTCAGTGTTGGAGATTTAAAAGCCTTTACTTTACCGAACGGGGAAGACGGTGGCATAATATTATCCATGGAATTATTACTGTCATTATAAAAACTATCCTGAGTAGCACGTGTATACGATTCATTGCGTAGTCCTGGCGCTCCTGGGCTTCCATTCCCAACATTGGCCATCAGTCTATTCAGCAGGGGATTATTGGGTTTTATAGTCCGGTCACTTGGTAATTGGGAGTGATCTCCCTTAGTCACTGGACTGCCTTGCATCACATATTCAGCTGAGTCTGTAACATCTGATGTTTCACTAAGAGTAAAAGGAGAAGGAGCACCGATTTTACGCGCCACAGTTAAAAACGTGTGTCCTGGAATGGGTCCATCTTGCTGCATGGCATTGCGTAACTTCTCCATAGCTTTCATGTTTGTTAAGCCTACTAATTTTTCACCATTTATTTCCAGAAGTTGATCATTGATAGCCAGACGTCCATCCTGAATAATCCCAAAATATTACAAATATTAGAATAAATGACAGAATGAAATATAATTATAATGGTTAGTTTATGTACAGAAATGTCTGTCATGGTTAGTTCATATACAGAACTGTTAGCAGCTCTACAGATGCAATGCTTTATATGTCGTTGAATTGTTTCGTGCTATCCCCTGTACACTATAATCTTCAGTTCATGTTTCTTTACTCCAGATAATCAAGACAAGGGGAAGCATATTACAACACAATCAAACTGGAACAATGACAAGATATCTTGTTGTTTTACTGTTATCATACAAGTACATGTTATTTTACGATTACATGGATACAATGTGAGTAAATACTGTTTACAGATAGAAACTAGGTAGACTATGCTAAAGGACGGTGTCATCATGACTAAGGTATCTAAAGGGGTGATTGATATATGGAATATATTATTACCAGAAAAAACTTGTTCCAATAAACTAGGTCATTTCGGGACCATCATTAATCCTTATGTGCTTTGTGTTTTTAGCAGTGTGGGTGTGTGTGGGGTGTGTAGAACTGGAGAAATCCCACAAGCCACATAACTCAATGACAGACATTAAGATCTAAAGCGCATGCATTAATCCTTCAACAACCCCCCCCCGTCCCCGCCAAACAATCTTCCAAGTAAACTAACTATTACCTTATGGGCGGCACCACCTGGCATCACAGATTTGATGAATATACCCAGATCTTTGGACCCTTGTGGCAGTGAGATAGATTTCCCCTTCACACTGACCCCGAGCCCTGTAGACCCAGAATCACACAGTGGAATGTCCAGTAATATAACCTCTTTATTCTGTAGGTTCGAAACAACGCCTTCATCTTCTATTTTTTTCACAGCCTGTAGAACACTGACTTTATCATCAGGAGTCTGAAATAAAATGATCTGTGAAAATATCTCAAAAGATTTCTTCAAGTTTCTGATCATCATTTAACGGATTTGGAATCCATTGCAAACTACAATATCGTGAAGGTTGAATCTATAAAAGGGATATCAGACTAAAAATAGTTTGCTTCCATTCAGAACCTGATCCACAAACTTGTGCAAAACACTGCAGTATACAGATCAGACAGAAACTGCCATATTACACCGGTTTTAAAGGAACTACATTAGCTACCAAAACAGCCCCAGAATATCTTAGTTATCTTGGCTCAATGCCATATGAATATATCCCCAAACACACTTTGATGTCACAAAATGATCGCCTTCTAGCAGTACCAAGTTATAGGCTTAAATCCTTTGGATTTCAAAGATTCTCTCACATTGTGCCAAAACTATGGAACACTTTACCTGTGCATCTGAAAACTTCACAACGTTTGGAAACTTTCAAATTAAAACCAAAATGTCACCTGTTTGAAACCTATTACAAATAATGAACTATAAAACTGTAGAGCTAAATAAACCTGCTTCATGAGCATCTTGTTTGGATGGAATGCACGTAATATTAATGTTCATTTATTATTATTTACATTTGGCACCCCGTGCAGACGATGTAAATCAATCAGTTGAATCAAAGCGGAGTATACCAGAATCTAGGCAACGTGTATACCAGAATCTAGGCAACGTGTATACCAGGCAACGTGTATACCAGAATCTTGGCAACATGTAGGCTATACCTGAATCTAGGCCAATGTAAAATTTGGGGAATAAGAAATATTTACCACTTCTGTTGTAGCATTAGGTTGAAGTTTTTCATAAGCTTCCTCGTCTTCTGGTGTATCTACAGCCTCTTGTCGAGAAACAACTAACTTGGCTATCGTATTTTTAGGGATTTTACGTAAATATGCAACAGCCTCTGGTTGAGATTTACCCGTCATTTCCTCATTGTTCACCTGTAAAATACCAATTTTAAAATACAAAATAATATAATTCAACAACATCATATAGTTTAGCACAAAGCATTTCTATCCACTATAGCACTTGATTGGCTGAACAGATATAAAGTGGTTTTTGAAAATGACATATGTTAGAATAGATTTGATAAAGTTTTTGATATAACATTACTGTCTTGCATTTTATCAAGATTAAACTTCAAACTGAAACTTTATAATATAATTAATTTTCCTCCCAATCGTGTAGAATTCTGTCTCATTTGAAAAGCAGAAACAAATTTTTCTGCTCAAACTTGACTAATGAAGACGGGTCAAGGGTTGTTTTACATGTATGCCAACGTGTAAACAGAACTCCTATGGACATGCTGTCCTTGCCTGGCCCTCTGTCTCATACCATGGTGGATAGTCCCTGGGAAAACTGCCAAAACTGATATTGAACCATGTTCCTCCTGGTAAGAGAGCCAGTGCCTTTCCACTGAGCCCCTGCAGTTCTCAAGGATTCTGGGATAATCAAAGATTCAGGACATAGCTTGTTTCTGTGATTTTTAGTTGACTTCTGCTAACTTAGTTCTGTTAAAATAGGGGTACAGGGTATAAACAGAATGGATGTGGTTGGAGAGGGAATCATTTATCACTGTAGCTATATTATAATGTTAAACTCTCCTGTAACAACCACCCCTCCCGCTATAAACAGGCCCTTAGTTAAATCATTAATGTTACCTGTAACAGGCCCTTAGTTAAATTATTAATGTTACCTGTAACAGGCTATTAGTTAAATTATTGATGTTACCTGTAACAGTCTATCACCAGGTTTTAAACGACCGTCTGTTATTGCAGCACCCTGGGGTAGAATATTTTTAATGTATATTGGTATTTCTCCTCCCGTCATATTATCTCTGGATGTTATGCTGAACCCTAATCCTAGTTCACCTGAAAACAATGAAATATTGAAATCCTAGTTCCCCTGAAAACATTCAATATTGTGGTGTAAAGCCTCATACAATTAACTTATGTTAGGTTTTTTATTCACTCAATTGCAAGTATATCGACTTGTTTAAAGATAGGTTGCCAGGCAACGAAACATACGCCCACAGCAGCTAAATCGTCCGGGCAGTCAACAAGGGTTGTCGCATATTTTTACTTTTTTTGGTAATGAAACAACTCAATATGTAATTATCTGAAAATCATTAGAATTTGTTTGCTTTTTATAAAGTTTTGCCCCACGCTATCAATTAGTATAGGAAACATTTAACATCATGGATTTAGCTGTTCAGTTATCAAAATTCATTGAAAATCAAAATACTTGTTCGTTTCAACACCTTAAACTCAATCAATCTGAAGTCAATCGGATGATAAGTTTGGCATCTGTAGTGTCACAAGGTTTTTTGAAGTGATCAAGGGAGATAACTCTGGAAGTAATTATTTGAACTTTGGCCTCTAGAGCATCCACAAGATTTTTTGAAGTGATCAAAGGCCATAACTCTGGCACTAATTATCGGAAATCGCTGAAAATCAATAGGCTTCTTCGTCTTATGAACTTAAACACTGTGTATGAATTTTAAGTCAATCGGATATTAACTTTGGCCTCTAGATCGTTCACAAAATTTTTTGAAGTGATCAAGGGCCATAACTCTGGCACTAATTATCGGAAATCGCTGAAAATCAATAGGCTTCTTCGTCTTATGACCTTAAACACTGTGTATAAATTTAAAGTCAATCGGATATTAACTTTGGCTTTTAGAGCGTCCACAAGATTTTTTGATGTGATCAAGGGCCATAACTCTGGCACTAATTATCGGAAATCGCTGAAAATCAATAGGCTTCTTCGTCTTATGACCTTAAACACTGTGTATAAATTTAAAGACAATCGGATATTAACTTTGGCTTTTAGAGCGTCCACAAGATTTTTTGAAGAGATCAAGGGCCATAACTCTAGCACTAATTATCGGAAATCGCTGAAAATCAATAGGCTTCTTCGTCTTATGACCTTAAACACTGTGTATAAATTTAAGGTCAATCGGATATTAACTTTGGCTTTTAGAGCGTCCACAAGATTTTTTGAAGTGATCAAGGGCCATAACTCTGGCACTAATTATCGGAAATCGCTGAAAATCGATAAGCTTCTTCGTCTTATGACCTTAAACACTGTGTATAAATTTAAAGCCAATCGAATATTAACTTTGGCTTTTAGAGCGTCCACAAGATTTTTTGAAGAGATCAAGGGCCATAACTCTAGCACTAATTATCGGAAATCGCTGAAAATCAATAGGCTTCTTCGTCTTATGACCTTAAACACTGTGTATAAATTTAAGGTCAATCGGATATTAACTTTGGCTTTTAGAGCGTCCACAAGATTTTTTGAAGTGATCAAGGGCCATAACTCTGGCACTAATTATCGGAAATCGCTGAAAATCGATAGGCTTCTTCGTCTTATGACCTTAAACACTGTGTATAAATTTAAAGCCAATCGAATATTAACTTTGGCCTCTAGAGTGTCCACAAGATTTTTTGAAATGATCAAGGGCCATAACTCTGGTAGTTATTATCGGAAATCGCTGAAAAACAATAGGCTTCTTCGTCTCATGACCTCAAACACTGTGTATAAATTTAAAGTCAATCGGATATTAACTTCAGCCTCTAGAGCGTCCACAAGCAATTGTGGACGCCGGACCGCCGGACGGACGGACGGACGGACGGGGGCGACGACAATATACGACCACATTTCAATGTGGGCGTATAAAAACTGGAAGCCTCCCTACTCGAAAGTCTCCCAAGAAAATTGACAAAATTACACCAGCGACTAAGCCACGATCCAGTCCAAAATACCCACATTCCCCCTTTCACAGTGCCCACATTCTCCCTCACACAGTGACCACATTCTCCCTCTCACAGTGCCCACATTCTCCCTCTCACAGTGCCTGCATTCTCCCTCTCACAGTGCCCACATTCTTGTCATGAACGTGAATGATTAATAAGACGAATGATGATGGCTTTATAAGCTTTAATCAACTTGAAGGAAGCATGGCAAAATCATAATTGGAAGACGGCGGAAGGTCAAGGACGCCTATAGCGCCACCTGAAGTACTTCCTTCAATAACAAGACGAAAGTAGAAATAGTAAAACAACGATCAATAATTATCACATTTTCCCTCTCTAAAATTAAATCATATACAGTCCCAATTTAACAGTCCTGATTATTCACTTTAGCCCACTTCTGAGATTATAAGGTGAGGTCCTAATAAAACCTCTAGTGTTGGAATGATTATCAGATTGGTCTTGAGTTGTTGGTGTCTGATCGGGAGTAGATATTTCAGTTTCAGGAGTGGAAGTTGTAGCTGGTGGGTGATGTTCATTGGTTTCAGCTTCTGGTAATGTTCCATCTGTAGTATTGTTTTCTAGAGAATCTTCAGTTGAATCATTTGATTGAACTTCACCAACAGGAGCTAATTGACGCAAAGAGACTGTAGATTCCCGTCCATCTGCATGGCGAATATGAGCATACATTGGATTAGCGTCTAGAAGTTCTACTTCATCCACAAGCGGTTCATATTTAGATCGTCTGACATTTCTCTTCAAGTAGACTGGACCAGGCGATAGAAGCCATGTTGGTAATGATGACCCATTAGTAGAACGTCTCTGATATATAAACATGCGTTCATGGGGGGTACAACCGGTCTCGGTGCAGAGTAATGATCGAATAGAGTGCAGGGCATCTAACAGTACCTGTTCCCACTGATTAACATTGAGATCTCTCGATTTCTGAGCAAGATTAATGGCTTTCCACAGTGTTCCATTCAGGCGTTCCACTTGTCCGTTGCATTGTGGGTTATAGGGTGTTGTTCGGCTAGTAGCCACACCCTTAGTATTCAGGAAAGACTTCAACTCAGCTGACATAAAAGATGCTCCTCTATCACTATGAATGAATTGGGGTATACCAAAAATAGCAAATATTTGAGTTAGGCACTTGATAACTGAAGTTGTACTCATATCTGCACATGGGAAGGCAAATGGAAAACGTGAGAACTCGTCTATGACTGTTAAGAGATACTTGTTGCTAGTCGATGAGGGTAATGGTCCTTTGAAATCCATACTTAATCGTTCCATTGGTTGAGTAGCCTTAATCAGAGTACCTTGCTTTGATTTATAGAACTGAGGTTTGAGCTCAGAGCAGATACTACATTTTGAAATCATAGTCTTAACTTCCTCTGTAGAATATGGCAAATGCTTAGAACGTACAAAATGAAGCATTCTGGTGATTCCCGGATGGCATAAGTTTGCATGTAGTTTCTTTAACTCATCGATAGACCCTGTACCAATTGCTGCACATCTGGAAAGGGTATCAGCAGGTAGATTCTCAACCCCTGGACGGTATACCATCTGGTAAGTATAAGGAGATAGCTCGATTCTCCACCTCTGAATCTTATCATTTTTAATCTTCCCTTTATAAGATTTATCGTAAATGAATGATACGGATTTCTGATCAGTAATCAGTTGAAAGGGAGTATTTATTAGATAATGCCTCCATTTTCGTATTGATTCAACTATAGCATAGGCTTCTTTTTCTACTGAAGAGTGATTTCTTTCACTCGGAGACAAGGTTCTGGAGAAGAAGGCAACAGGACGTCCCTTTTGGTTTAGTGCAGCAGAAATTGCCACATCTGAAGCATCTGTCTCCACAATTAATGGATAATGAGGGTCAACGGTCACCAGAACTGCTTGAATTAGCTCATCTTTCAATGCTTCAAATGCTGCCTGTGCTTCTGGTGGAAGTGGAAAAACCTCATTCTGATTCAATGGTCTAATTTTATCAGAAAAATGAGAAATCCATTGGGAATAATAGGCGAACATACCAACTAAGCGTTGCTGACTTTTAGCTGACGTTGGTGGATTCATTTTAGTTAAAGGTTCAAGTCTCTCAGGGTCAGGTTTTATCAAACCCTTGGATACTCGATACCCAAGCATATCAATTTCCTTTACGCCTATGACGCTCTTTGAGTGATTAAAAGTTATGCCACATGATTCAGCTGCATTAAGGATGTCTTGTAGATTTCTATCATGAGCATCTTTGGATTCACCACAGACTGTTACATTATCAATGTAGGCGAAGGTACATTTTAACTTCTTAGAAGAGATAATGTTGTCTATGACTCTTTGGAATGCAGAAACACCATTGGTGACTCCAAATGGAATTCGGGTGAACTGATAGAGGTTTCCTCCAGCTTCGAAGGCTGTATAGGCTTTTTCTTCTTCACGAAGAGGTACTTGATGATAAGCACTTTTAAGATCTAGTGCACTGAAATATTCATATTTCGATACTTCCTCTATCATTTGATCCAGCTTTTTCTGGGGGTAGGCATCTAAATACGTGAACTGGTTGATAGTTTGGCTATAATCAACCACCATGCGTTTCTTGTGGTTTTCATTTGATGTTATTAAGACTTGTGCTCTCCATGGCGAATTTGATGGTTCGATGATTCCATCCTTAAGTAGCTTTTGTACCTCCATGTTTATAAACTGCTGATCTGGAGGAGAATGTCGACGTGATTTTGTAGCAATAGGAGTACACTTCACATCTAGGTTCTTGAATAGAGTTGGTGGTTCAACTTTGGCAGCAGCTACCCCACATACCACTAATGGAGGTTGTTTCCCTTTGAATATGATTCTTAATTCAGAATGCTTGCTGATAAAGTCATGTCCCAAAATTGCCTCAGCGCAGGCATTAGGCAGTAGTGATAGTTGAACATCCCGGTATTCCTTCTTATCATAAACAAGATTGACCAAACAATGACCCTTTGTATGGTTGGTGAGATTTGTTGTAGCCATACTAATGGTACTCGATGATGGCAGTATTGACCAGTTATTTATACAAGGAATATCAGCCCTTATATAACTCTCTGTACTGCCAGAATCGACTAGTGCCATGATTGGCACATTATTAATTAGAATCTTGATCATTGAATCTTTCAATCCACTCATTCCAGTCGATGCTGTAATTGATGATAGCTGGGGAGTCATTGCTGACGTCTGTTTTGATTGGGATTCTGCTGGGGACTGACAGATACTTTGAAAATGACCCTTTTTACCACATGATCTGCATATTGCATCTCGAGCCGGACATCTTGACCGGGCGTGCCTTTTGTACCCACAGAAATAACACTTCGATGCAGTTTGCATAGCAGCAATAGCCGAGTCTGTTTCACCTGTTGAATTTGATGACCCTTCTGTATTTCGCTTGATATCAGACTGAGCTGCAGCCGTAATGGCTTGTGTTGGCTGATAACTTTGACTGTGTTTTTCTGCCAACTCTAGGGATCGGGCATTATCAAAGGCTGTCTGCAGATCGAGTTCACTCTTTTCCAATAATCTTTGTCGAATTGTATTAGACTGAATACCACTGATAAATGCGTCTCTGATGGATTCTTGCTTATATTGTTCTTTTGTCGCATTCTTGTAATTGCAGTCTTTAGCTAATACTTTTAATTTTTGAAGAAACTGATCTAATGTTTGACCCATTTCTTGCTTGCTAGTTGCGAGTAGATGTCTTGCAAAAATCTCGTTTTTGGGTTTGTCATAGGCTGCCTCAAGTGTTTCCATTGCAGTATCAAAGCTATTTATGTCGGCAATTATTTCGAATACGTTCGGTGCTACAAAATTTATTAAGGTTGACAGCCTATTTGGTTGTCGATCTTCGGCTTCTAACGTATCCAAAAAGTTCTCGAAAGTCCGTTTCCAATGACGCCATGACTTCGCTGCGTCGGGAGAGTTTTGGTCCGTATCAATACGGTCCGGTCTAAGATGTCGGTCCATTTCTAATAGAATACTTCAAGTTGATTAAATTGTCATGAACGTGAATGATTAATAAGACGAATGATGATGGCTTTATAAGCTTTAATCAACTTGAAGGAAGCATGGCAAAATCATAATTGGAAGACGGCGGAAGGTCAAGGACGCCTATAGCGCCACCTGAAGTACTTCCTTCAATAACAAGACGAAAGTAGAAATAGTAAAACAACGATCAATAATTATCACAATTCTTCCTCACACAGTGCCTGCATTCTTCCTCACATCCCCCTCTCACAGTGCTCTTGGTCACAAACTGACGGGATACGTCTGCTTCCATTGTCTTATTTTAATTTTTATTATCTTACTGCACCTGCATGGGTTTACTCCTGTACCCAGAGGAAACCCATGAGGTTGAGAAAGCGTCCCTATCTCCAAGTTACATAAATGTCTTAGCCGCGACAGCAAGGCAGAGGTGACCGTGACACTCTAGACCAGTTGGGCGTTCCAATCTGATATTTAAATCCATTTACTCAGGAATAAATTTCTTACCTTTCTTCAATTCTATGTTGATCTTTTTACCGATTTTACGTGTGTTAGTTGGAGCAATGAATGCTGGTTCCTTGTTTTCTTTGTTTTCTTTGTTTTCATTGGTTAGTGATGTTGACGGATGTCTGACTGGCACTGCGGGTGGAGTTCGTTTGGTGGGTGATGCTGGTTTTAGAGGAGAACCAGCTTTAATGGGCATGGAATCACGTTTTAGTGGCAGTGTAGTTGGTTTTATATTTTTATTATTTACAGTTTTATCATTATCTTTCACAGTTGCATCACTAGCATCCTGGTCCTCGGTTATATTAGAGGTCAACACCTTGGAGGTCAAGGTTAAAGGGGAAGGCTTAATAGGGGAATGACCTTTGGGTTTGGTAAAAAGAGGAGGGGGTTGTGTCGGTAATGGGGGATTTGTCTTCTTCACCTTTAGACGAAGTTCCTTATTTTTCATGGCCAAACGAAATATTTCTTGAGCTCTGGAAAAGACACAAAATAATAAAAAAACAGAAAAGAAGTTTAATTCTTGTTTTATTTAAGAGGTGGGCAGGTGGGTTGGGTCTTGTTTTATTCAAGCTGTGGGCAGGTGGTTGGGGGATATATTTTCATACAAGAATTGAATATGATAAAGGGCAGAGTTGTCTGCCCCACTCGGTTTCCTCCTTAGTGCAAGGAAATTATTGAATTAAAGGCAACGAAACACAGCAGCTAAGGGTTGTCGCGTATTCAATCTTATAAGGGTAATGGGAGGAATTTACAAGATAATTTCATACAGCTCAGATCAGCTATATAAACTACAACAGATATTTCTAGCTATGGGAACTACAAGTACAACAGATATTTCTAGCTACATGGGAACTACAACAGATATCATTCGCGATATAAACTACAACAGATATTACTAGCTATGTAAACTACAACAGATATTTCTAGTTATGGGTACTGCAACAGATATTTCTTGCTATGGGAACTACAACAGATATTATTCACGATATGAACTACAACAGATATTACTAGCTACGTGAACTACAACAGATGTATTGTGTGAAGTAAGAGGTCGCAGATGGTGTGTTTACTTGTTCTATAACATATACTAATCACAGAATATCCAACATGTCTTACCGTTTGAACGTTTCCTGTAATAAACTCTGTCCATTTATTTCTATAATTTTATCTTCTTCTTTCAATCTTCCATCCCGGAAGACCTTACCGCCCTTTTCAATACCTTGTATCATCAAACCCATATCCCTACAAATAATAGTAATCGTCGTGGTGAATTAAATAACTTGAATAAACAATGTAATAAGATGTAATTTGATAATTCCTAAGTTACAGATCATTTAAACACCCGTTTTCTTACACAAGACACACTTTTTGAAAACATTACTCAGCTGATTAAAGGGGGGTACGTGCACCCCAGGCACCCCCCCCCCCACACTGACGGGAACCCTGATGCCCTGAATATATTATGTGTAAAGACTCTGTCAGATTGCATCAACTGCTGACAGTCAGGTGGGGCTGGTCCCCCGATTATCTTGGGGATACTCAATTATGAGTTTTTTTTCAAACATTCGAAATTTTCCAATTTGTCAATTTTGGGAAGTTTGTATAACAAGGCTTATACCCCAAACGGAATAAGGAACTATAAATCACCATAGATGGAATGTTTGATTACATCAGCATTAGCAGAACTGTGCTAAGACTCAATTCTATGACACTTGATGTTAATTCGGAATATTCCAAACTAACAATCCAATGATCCCGTAGCAATGCAGAGCATGGAACATCAGAATGTGGTCAAGCTGAGAAAATTAATATCCAAACAAAATAAAATATTTACCTTCCACCTTCGTCGTAATCAGGAATAACATGTATACCTAATGGACCACCATCGTTAATTAATACTATAACATCATCATCATCATCATCTTTACTATTAACAAATAATAATTAATACTTTATGGTTACATTATACAAATAATATAAATTAACAACAAGATCGTTATTGAAACAATACCTCTCGTGCCAGGAGTGTTGGAACAACAGTTGTCCCTTATCCCCCAAACATTCCAAACTATGTGGTATTTTCCCCACTGACAGCTATGTTTAATAGCTGTAATGGTTTAACTGCTGACCGTTATGCAATTCTACAAGAGACTTGTTTTTTTTAGATACATGTAGAATTTGGATTCATAACTTTTTGTTTGGTACATATGTCAAAGTACACCAAATTTGTTCTTACATTTAGAAATAGTTAGATGTCAGAAGACATCAGCTTTCATCAATTCTGCACCAGAATTTCAAACATTCTTCATGAAAGACCTTCCGACCCTCTTGTTTCCTCCCCCTCTTGATGTTCCGGCAACACTGCCTTGTGGAACTAAAAGTCTATCAGTGCTTAAAGGATCTGAACCACTGAGATTTGAAAAACGGTGTGACAATGAAAATAAACAAATTACCTGTTAATGTTTCTTTCATGTTTTTCTTCTTCTGCTCCAGTACTTCCCACAGGACCTTTACGTTCCTAAATAAATACCAACAACTTTACTACCAAGTCAACTAATCTACAATAATTCATGCAATATTCGAGTAATGTATAAGTGTAACTTCCAGCCATTTATGACTGAATGTATTTTATTTACCTGGTAAATCAAACTATCTCATCCCAATTTTAATTTTGTTGAATGCTATGATTACAATATAGGAGAGGCACAGGCAGGAAAAAAAGAAAAAGAAATTTTTGTTTGTATGTAGATTTTTCGGGCCTCATTATTTATACATCTTTCAGGCCTGCGTGTGTACACACATTTCGGACCTGGACTCATCTTACTGGTATACTAATAAACTAATCCTTATTGCCTAAAAATGTAAAGATTACGAAGAAACATACATATTTTGGCATATTTGTGGATCTTTACAAGTTAAGAACAGATTGTTTTGGCCTACACGTATTTATAGATGGATCAGACGTATTTAAGACTTTTTATAAAATTGTTTAAGAGCTGTCAGACATCTACAACTTACATTGGCATATTTTTCTCCCTGTCGTTCCTGAGCTTCCAGCCAACGAAACATGTCAGGTTGATTACTGAGTGATTGACGTCCAGAATTGCGACTAAATCTATTAAACTTATTTTTCTTCCTCTCCAGGGTGTTAGGATTGGATTGTGAACGTTTCTCTTCTTCGGATTCATATTCTGAATGAGGCTCATCGCTTTCCTGCAATATACAGTAAAAGGACGTCCATCTAATTTGTATAAATAACATACCCATGATATGTTTGTATGTTTCTGTCTTTCATCGGAATCTCTAATCTTTTAACTTTGAATACTACCAGAACCGGCCAGTTATTCAAAACTTTATGCAGTATTTGAAATTATTTTAAATGTTTTGTACATATTTATTTTGTACTTTCTATTCTATTAGAAGAGTCTTGTTTTGATTGAAACAACTGTCAGTGTACTGGTCTGATTGTTAAAGTGATGATCAAGTTATGATGATGAATTCAACAATGACAACAACTTATTAATGATGATGATGATGGTGACATGAATGAAGATGTGAATGATGATGATGTTGACATGAATGAAGATGTGAATGATGACGATGGTGACATGAATGAAGATGATGATGATGGTGACATAAATGAAGATGTGAATGATGATGATGGTGACATGAATGAAGATGTGAATGATGATGATGGTGACATGAATGAAGATGTGAATGATGATGATGGTGACGTGAATTGAGATGTGAATGATGACGATGGTGACATGCATGAAAATGTGAATGATGATGATGGTGACATGAATAAAGATGTGAATGATGAATGATGATGATGTGTAAAGAAGAAAAGATAAGAAAAATGTTTGGTTGTAATAAAAATCTCAATTTACCCGTGATTCTTCTTTAGATTTGATGGTGAGTTTTGAGATTCCATTTTGAACTGGTATTTTACCGATAGTATTTAAAGCTGGTTCGCTTCCCCTCCGCACTGTTAACGATGATCCTGTAATAAAATTCAACAAGGGTCATAACACTAGAAGTAATTAACTGAAATTCAATAGGATTCTTTCTTTCAATACTTAAAATAATGCATAAAAATTTCACAAAGATCAAATGATAACTTGGTTCAACAATGTGACGTGGATCTGCTCAAAGAAAAGAATACTTATATTTTCTCAACTTCATACTTTAATAGCATCAACTAAATGACTTACCTGACTACAGTTATAATATTATATGTTTAAGAGTCTTAACAATCCTATTTCTTTCAAAATTGTGACCATGTTTATGACATCTCACAACTTACCTAGAATTAAATCTTTTGAAGTGACAACTACATCGGTTTTACCATTGGACTGAGATGATTGTGAGTTGGTGACGGAACCAGACTGAGTGCTCTCCCCTGATTGAAATATATCCGGGCTAGCAGTACCCGTAGAACTAGCACTGGCCCCATCTCCACCATTATGATGTCCTGGTATTCGACCCTGCTCCTCAAATATTGCAATCAGCTGATGAAAATAAATAATAAGTAATTTATCATGTTTTATAGAGAATGGCTAACAACAAACAACAACCATATTAAAAAGATAGGTTGCCAGGCAACGAAACGAAACATACATATATATACACACCATCTAAGTTGTTCAGGCAGCGAACAAGAATTGTCGCATATTTTTACTTTTGTTGGTAATGAAACATTTATAATACCGTACACTAAAACAACTCATTAAGTAATTATCAGAAAATTATTAGAATTTGTTTGGCCCATGCTAACGTTTAGCATACAGAATAGTTAATATCATGGATTTAGCTGTTCAAGTAATCAAAAAATCATTGAAAATCAATATACTTGTTCGTCTCAAGACCTTTCACTCTGTGTATCAATCTAATGTCAACAGAAAGCATCAAATACATGTAGAGGCATTAACATGGTGTGTAAATATAAAATCAATCAGATCATAACTAAAGCATCCTCAAGTGATCAAGGGCCATAAATCTGGCAGTAATTATCAGAAATCATATACTCCTGCAAGAACCTTAAGATCTGTAGATAAGAAACTCCTTGTTGTGCCTAAACCGAAAACAGTCCGTTTTGGACAAAGGACTTTTTCCTACTCAGCCCCAACAGAGTGGAATGATCTGCCACTGGAAATAAAGAACTCTCCAGATACTGCGGTGTTTAGATCCAGACTTAAAACCTTTTTGTTTAAGAAAGCATTCAATTTATGACAGTTGTGATCATTTTTGGACTGCGCTTTGAGCATGCTCATGCATGGATATTGCGCAATATAAATAGACTATTATTATTATCATTAAATCATTGAAAATCGATAGGCTTCTTCATTTCATAACCTTAAACACTGTGTATAAATTTAAAGTCAATCGGATATTAACTTTGGCCTCTAGAGCGTCCACAAGATTTTTTGAAGTGATCAAGGGCCATAACTCTGGCAATAATTATCAGAAATTGCTGAAAATCAATAGGCTTCTTCGTCTCATGACCTTAAACACTGTGTATAAATTTAAAGCCAATCGGATATTAACTTTGGCCTCTAGAGTGTCCACAAGATTTTTTGAAGTGATCAAGGGCCATAACTCTGGCACTAAATATCGGAAATCGCTGAAAATCAATAGGATTCTTCGTGTCATGACCTTAAACACTGTGTATAAATTTAAAGCCTATCGGATATTAACTTTGGCCTCTAGAGCGTCCACAAGATTTTTTGAAGTGATCAAGGGCAATAACTCTGGTAGTTATTATTGGAAATCACTGAAAAACAATAGGCTTCTTCGTCTCATGACCTTAAACACTGTGTATAAATTTAAAGTCAATCGGATATTAACTTTAGCCTCTAGAGCATCCACAAGCAATTGTGGACGCCGGACCGATGGACGGGGGCGACAACAATATACGACCACATTTCAATGTGGGCTTATAAAAATAATCTTTTTTATGTGGTCCTAGTCTACACAGAAGTAACATGATAAACAAGGGACATAATGGCCACCAACAGAGCCACTACCAGTAGCTAGTTTAAATACTCACCTGTTCACGATCATCAACTACATCACTCAACTGATCATCGGGATCTAATATACCTCCACCACTAATAGTCTTTACATTATTCACATGGACCCAATGATTACTAGACTGAAATATACAAAAAATACACAATATTACCATACACATGGTACCAACCATTCCTTCATCTGCAAAACTTTTATAATGTACAAATCCTTGCAAATAAAATTCATTATCAAAAGATACGATGAATTTCTGTCTTCATGTATATCCCTTTAAGACTACTGGGTTCAAATACAAGGTTCCCCTCCACACCGAATAGCACCTGAGCGATGGCCGGATATACAATATATCTGTCAGCACAGATCCTAGATCTCTAAGTGTAAATAGGTACAATTTCTAATTATTGGTACACATATCGGGGCAGATTAGGATGGGTTAATTTATCGAGGCCTACTGTAAATGAAGTTATTGTCATAAGTTGATTGACAGTTCTTATTAAATCCCCCCCAAGTTGACTGTATACAACAGAAAACTGGTCAAAGAAAGAATATTTCCAGAGAGTGTTAGTCATCATAGACAGACCTCCTGAAGACAGTAATTCATAGAATAAAACCTGGACTACATCTGGTGAACACACCAGACCCGTGTAATAAAACACATTTCTTTTCTCCAGATTACTTTTCCCCTCATCTCACTTAACCTTTAACTTCTTGTCTTATTTAATGTTTCTGGGATCCTTTACCATTGTCGGTACTTAACTATTCCATCCCCAAGACAACACTTTAATCATTTTTCACCAGTGATTCTCAAAGTCGGTTCCCTTAGGTTCCACAAGAAAGAATTTGATATACATTAACATTTAATGTAGAAAAATAGTTTGGAAAGTTAGATTATTAATTCGATAAACAATCTGATTTTACTCTTAAATTACGGAATTCAGTTTAATTCATGTAAATTAAGAAATATCCTTGAAAAAGTATTCAAATTACATGTAGACAAATATCTATGACAAACACAAATTACGGAGTGGGTTGAAGGTATCCCATGTACAGGAAGTGGTGGTTTCCCAGGTACAGTGTGTTGGTGGAGGTATCCCTGGTTCAGGGAGTGGGTGGAGGTATCCCTGGTATAGAGAGTGGGTGAAGGTATCCCATGTACAGGAAGTTGGGGTTTCCCAGGTACAGTGTGTTGGTGGAGGTATTCCTGGTATAGGGAGTGGGTGGAGGTATCCCTGGTATAGAAAGTGGGTGAAGGTATCCCAGGTACAGGAAGTTGGGGTTTCCCAGGTACAGTGTGTTGGTGGAGGTATCCCTGGTATAGGGAGTGGGTGGAGGAATCCCTGGTATAGAGAGTGGGTGAAGGTATCCCAGGTACAGCGAGTTGGGTGGAGGTATCCCAGATGCCCAAAACAGTGAGATGGTAGTATCCTGAGTACAGGGAGTGAGTGGACGTATCACAGATCCCAAGTACAGTGAGTGGGTGGTATCCCAGGTACATTGAGTTGAATGGTGGTATCCCAGGTACATGTACAGCAAGCTGGGGGATTGAATCCCAGGTAAAGCGATTCCAAGGTACAGTGAATCGGGTGGATGAATCCCAGTTAAAATGAGTTGCATTGGGTTGAGGTACATGTATCCCAGGTACAGTGTGTAATCATATGTACAGGGAGTTGGGTGGTGGTATCCCAGGTAAAGTGATTGGATGGAGAACACCCACATGGTTGGACAGGTGACCCTACTATTAAACAATCAATTGTTGACAAAATTGTGTTTTAAAGTGACTTTTAGATATACAAGAACCTTTTATTTTTTAGTGTTTTTACCAATCTTCTATATACATTGTATTACACATTCAAGTGTAAATAAATTAATTAAATCAACCTGTAGATAATATAATGCCTATTGTATGTATTGGACGTTAAATTTGTAATGAACAACAACAACAATAAATATATTATATTATTATCCTTTGAATTAAAAAAATAAACCACTCCATTCCACCTATATTTGTACATGTGTTATCAAAAATACAAGTCAACAACCAATTGAAACTTCACAGAAAATGAAGAGGTCTTGAACTTTTTAAAAGTACCTCCATACCTATAAATTATATTTCACAAGGTTTTAAATTACTGCAAGGTTAAGATAAGCGCCATGTTTATTTATCTTGTTGGTGTTATCGTTATTCGACCTCCGTCACCTTACAACTTACATATCACTACATCATGATAACACAACCAATTAAACAGTTGACACTTTCCAAATTAAAAATATAAAATCCTATGTTTATTAGCCTAGTCCCGACTAGGGTTACCAGATTAATCATTGGACAAACCGGGACATTTATTATTCTGAGCAGACTAAAGACAAATTTAGCACAGAGCGCCCGCAGCATGTGACAAAATAAGCGGCCAAATTTCCCCCAGAAATTTTTTCATATCTAGACGGCGGGAGTTGCTTTTTCAGCCATTTTGTGAATGTAGTTACACTTATTTTGATTGTCACATGTTAGTAATATTTGTAGGAACCCGTCCAATTTTTGGCCTGTATTACATGTATGCACATTCGGAAAACCTTGGTAAAATCTACGAATCTAGATGTAAGGTAATGGAGCCTGCCGAGGATTGTCGAATGTATTGTGCACGGAACAATTTAGATCAAAAGTGGTGTGCTGAAGTAAGAGTGTTTGTAACAAACGGTGTTTTTTATATATACATTAATATTAATCACTAGTTTATGTGTTCGGTGTTATTATTTACAATTGAAAAACACCTGATTTAAAAACCAGGACATTTAGGCATGTGAGAGGCATCGGGACGGGACGACGAAAAGGACCACCAAAACCGGGACTGTCCCAGTATAACCGGGACGTATGGTAACCCTAGTCCCGACAGAACAGTAGGATGAGTTTAATGACAATTTATTCTAATTTGCATAAGGCTAAGATACCCCAGTAGACCAGATATTTTACAATTAAATGGCTGCAATTTTCAACAAATCTTTTTAATGGCTTTTACAAATTCTAATTTGGTAGTCAATTTCACCATTAAGAAGGGTATTTTCATACACATCAAACCATGATCTATTAAACAGAACACTAAAACACCTTTATCTATTCCATAACCATCCCAAGATTGTTACGTAACTGTAATGAGCCTACGAGATAAGCTGGCTTCAAATAACAATGGAGTTAGAGATCATATAAACTGGTTTGAAGAAATATAGGGGCTATAATATCTGCTGTTGACACCATACCATAAATAAACAGGCCCCTTGTTGACATCAGATTAAAACAGGAAAAGATTATCTGTTATTTAAATTAACAAGTCAAATATCAAACATGTATTATGCAAGAGCTAAATCTACCTATTGTAGGTCTTTCTTTAGGCCTGAATTGTTACATAAATTATCAATTAGACATTTACTAACAAAACAAGACCTTAATCAACTATGGCATTGGATACTCGAGATTAGATTAGAATGGTTTGCCATATAAAATATTATTTGAGAATGGGAGGGTGCGGTTAAGTCTTGAATGCCCTTTTATCACAATGCACACTAAACAGTATATAGTAACTTGGCACGAATGTTCATCTCTTTGACTAAATCTTACATAATGTATGTTTAAATCTACCTGATTATCATCTGGCTCTCTCATTATAAAATATTCTCTTTGTCTTCATCAAGTTATCTGTTACAATTAATATTATTGTCAGTCAAGTATTTTTTTCCGGTATATATAACGACCCCCCCTGCTTATTTTCTACTTGTAGAACATGAACCGTGATATAAACCTGTCTCCTTCATGACAGAAATAAATCTGCCATCAATATTTCACTGAGTACATGTCAAAACAAATTAAATTACTGATTTGGTAATTCTTGGATCAATTGCATTCTGTAATATTGTCTGTGGTGTCCATGGGTTGCGTTTACTATCAGAGCACTAGAAATAATTCTACTACACAAACTTGTTAGTTTTATACGTTCATATAATTACTTTCTTTAAAACTTTGAACAGAAGCAGCCCGATGATTAATTACATGTTCAAATATTCTGTGATTCCTATAATATGAGCACCCAGCACCAACCATCATTTATTACATGTATGTCAGGATGTAAAGACAACACCAACTGTTGGTAGAACCACAAGCTGGAGATAAACCATGAAAGCAATGGTGCTGTGCCCACAATACAAGCACCTAGGTCTCTGATCACAATTAATATTCACTTATAAACATCCTAGTTTAGTTCCATGACAGCAGCAGTGTAGAATGTGTGAAGAATTCATGAACTTGGCTGACAAAAGGGTTTAGTAATTTAATTCAAAATCTTTACCAGTTTCTTATGTTTATTACAAATATATCTAACACAATACATGTTATATAATAATAAATCAGGTAAAAATTTCACTTGATAGAAAACACTTCACTCAAATTAATCAAGCAAACCAACGAAAATAATTCAACAATTCTAAAACACATTCAGAATTAAACACAAAAAAAGGAACATCACTACAACTGAATCAGTGTACAGCCATTAGTGAAGAAATCGGGTTAAAAATGGGGTGTCACTGTTAATCAAGTTATCTAAAGTTTCGTTTAGTAATCGTTTTACCTGGTTATCTGACAAACATAGGTACTGTACATGTATATAAATAGTTTCACCTGTAACTCGTTATTGTCTACCTATACAATACTATCATATAACTGTTTATCCAGGAGGCATCTCATAACATCCTATATTCTATCTAATGTAAGAGTTTAAAATCATCAATCAACATCCATTAAAAATATCAATTTGACCAACATTTGAACTTTCTGTAGATAATAATAAGCTGTCAATACCTGTATGATATATTGATATTTACCTGGGGGTGTCTCATTATAACCATTTACCTTGGTTAACAATTTCTACTCACAATGACCAAACCTGGCCCTTTTGGAAGGTTAGGGGTACGTGGCGGTGGAAGGTTAAGGGTACGAGTGGAGAAAGGTTAGGTTTTACCCTAGTTAGCCTTTAAGTTAATAATTGTGTGGAAGATTTCTAAGAGTGGGAAATAATGCCTATGATCGTATAATAGTGAGTTGACAAGCTATTGAACAAAAGACATAGAAATAATTATGTTTGACTTTCTTAGAAAATATGAAATTCTCACTTTAAAACCACAAGTAAGACACACGTTTTATTAAAAATATATATATCTCAGCAATAAGGTCATTTGTAAAATTGGTTGGTGTATACAAAAATAAAATTTTTAAAATGCTTCGAGACGTGTTTTAAAAGTAGACAAGTAAGATGAATTAACCATACAAGTATAATGGACCCTGGTAGGCAAAATGTCGTTCACCATATAATACATGTAGCTCACAAGTCAAACAAGTCTTTTAATTAAGAGGATGACTATGATTAGATGTATAAAGTTCTAATAAGTTGCTCAAATAAGAAGTTGCCATGTAATTAAGACAATTAAAAGTTAATAAAAATGTTTTAAAACAGATTCTAAATGGTATAAAACCGGAGTAATGGGATCTGTAGTTCTACTTATAAGCCTGGCAGCATTATTCCTCTATCGTAGCAATGTTCAGTTCTATCACATATATGATAATGACTGACACCAATATTGTCCTTTAAATGACGTAATGTTGTATATTAGTGGTATTTCATGTTATCCAGTCAGAATTACGATATATATGATATTTTATGTAATGTGGTATATGATTGTATTCCATGTTGATCATCAATCAACTATGAGTTATGACAAATATTTCACACTTGTAATCATATTGATCATTGATTATAACTATTTATAGACAAAGCAATATTTCACTATTTCACTATTTCAGTGTCTCTCACTTCTTCTACAGTACATTTTAAATTGATAGATGATTATAAATATGTAGCTATTTTGACAGGTCAGTCTTTCATCAACTGTGGAAGTGGTGTTATAATGTATCACATGCAGGACAATAATAATAATAATCGTATTGTAGTATTTGGAGAATCATAATTTGAAACTGGATTTTAGAAGAAGAAAGCATGTCCTGCCTCAATATATGATACTGTCACTACTTGTAGTTAATGATGATTAGACGTACAATAAACCAGGGCAATACATCAGGTTCATCCATGTGTTTAAAGATACAAGAACTTGTTTATGTGAGAAGTGGTATAAGGTGTTTTAGAATATATAAACAGAGAGAGAGAGAGAGAGGGAGGGAAAAATGGGGATTAACGCCCATTTGACACAAACTAGGTCATTTTGGGACTAACATATGATTCAATTTTATTTGCATAATTCGCTTGTGCATAGGGGTCTTTAGCAGTGGGAGTAAACCGGAGGGCACGGCAAAGACCCACGATGTTGGACAGGCGACCCTACTCCTTGTCACGTACAACTGAGGAATCGAAACCATGCCAGTTGACTCAATGACATCCAATCCCCTCAAATATATAAATATATCTTGGACTGGTATTGTACATAAATATATGTCTCTATAGTTTATACAACTAAAGACTGACAGGAGTGAGATGATTAGACTTCCCTATTCATCAATTATTCATAAAAACCTTTGAACATATCATTACATGAATCATTGTACTCATTTTGTTTCCTGTTAACAAATAAAATAAAAGATAAACATGCTACATGTACTCTTCTACTCTAACTGAATTATTAAACAAGGAACACAATGTGCTATGAGGAAAATTTTGCCCCACAGCAACACCAATGGCCTACTTTTATTTTAAATTCCAACTGTCAACAGTTCTTTCAGTGCACACATGCCCTCAGTCCTATCTGCAGACTAAATGTTGTGCATTGCCAGGCCCTCTACTACTGACTTGGAGGAACATGATGCACTTTGTAGGCCAGCACTTGGATTGATGACAGGACGTCCCGGTTAGCATGCTCACTGAACTATCATATCTATGGATACATGTAGGTTTAGGGCTTGGTTTCAAATCCCTGGTTGCACGTGGCAAGGAGTAGGGTCGCCTGTCCAACCTCGTGGGTTTTCTCTGGGTACTCAGGTTTCCTCCCACTGCTAAAGACCCCTACCTGCAGACGAATTATTGAAATAAAAATAAATCATATGTTAGTTCCGAAATGACCTAGTTTGTGTCGAGAGGACTTTAAACCTCATTTCATTCCTTTCATGCGTGTTTAGAGCTATGACATATTTAGAGCTATGACATATTTAGTTGGATGTACATGTATACAAATGTAGGTTTAGTTGTAATAACCTTTCTACCTCTCCTTATCCTTCATCACATTTCAAACAAACAAAAATAGAAAATGTCATCAATCAATCAGTGAAAATAATTGGAATAATGTTGGCCAACTTTACAATAAAACACAGACAGAAACAAAACAATCCACAATAAAGGTGTTGTGATGTACATGTAGTAAGTGTGGGTGGGGATGTGGGGGGTGGAGGGGGTGGAACAGCTAGCTATATGTACATGTATAAAAATACAGACAAAACCAGAACAAAATTTTTACAACCACATACAACACTGATATACAACCGAAGAAGATTACATGTATACTTCCTTGATTGAGTATTCAGTCATTCTGTGTAATCTGGCATATTTTAACAATCGCAGACAATGGCGGATGTAACAGATTCAACTGTACATTGTAGGCCTGTTTAAAATAAAAAAAAATTGTGACAAAAAAAAAATTCAGATTTTACTATAATTTGACTTCAAGCCTTCCTTTACAGTACATTCCCTTATGTAATGCATGATTTACTGCTACAAGAAACCCTTGCAAACTACCTATCATGAATATCAGTGGAGGTCTGACTCTGTTCAGTATTTACATAGTTATTATCAAATAAAATACCATCAATCTATATGCTGCTTCAGTGTTTTTTATATAGTAGCGGAGAAAACTGAAGGGTCTAGTTAACATCCAATTGAATTCAAGCCAGGTAATTGGTATTTTGATTTTGTTTCCTTAAACATATATTACGCGAGAGCAAAATCTGCATATTGTATACATGTAGGTCTTTCTTTAGAGAGAAATGTTATCTAAATTATTAATTAGACATTTATTAACAAAACAAGACCATAATCAACTCTTGATGACATTGCTAGTCTGCAATATTTACTGGATTAGGATCTGATTTGCTGCTCAACTTTCATTCATGGTTTAATAATGAAATGGATAATCGAGACTATGTTTTTTATCGTACAGACTACATGTAAATGATGATCGAGGCTAGGCCAAAATTTCAATCGCTCGTTTCTCGGTTCAGTGTGGGTCAATTTGAAATTCCCGTTACATTATCTAATTTTTAACAATTATAGTGAGAACTGCCAACTCTTTATCTAATCTCCCTTCTTTAAACAACATGTTAGGTAGTCAATACAAGCTTGCCATAGATGGTGAGAAATTGATTTGTCAGTGAAAATGCAAATGACACATACATTAAGCCTTTAAATAACTTGGAGTTGTGACTGGCATGTTAACATTACTGAAAAGCCATCACATGGTCACATGACACATCAACACATAACAATTATCCAGTCAAATTTATTAACTGAGAGGACATCTTAAAATAGGTGATAAAAGAAACTAGCACTTTAAATTCTCTCCTGTTTTAATACCATTTATGTACCTGGTTCAAATTCAACACAAAAATTCAATTCATGTGACCTTTGTTGCCTTACTCATCCAATGACCTTTAACCCGTTAATAATGTGACCTTCAAGCGGTGTTATCAATAATGTAAGAGGTTTGATGCTGTATAAACAGGGGTGTATAATTACGCTTTGATCTTTGACCCCTGTCTATTTACCCTCTAATTAAAGGATCAAACAAAGAGAAGAGGATCAATACCTTCCATGGTTTGTTTGAGTGAACACTCCATGATAACAGCTTCTCAGTGTATAAACAGCTAACAGCATGACAATAATACTTCTTCTCCCTCTTAAATTACACTTTACTTTCATCCGACCACAAACTTGACCAACAAAGTTTTGTCAAATTTGATTTTACATTTGAAGTTGGGCATTTTGGGAGGCAAAACGGAGATCCTCCAGGGTGCAAATTTGATAATTCTGAGATTTTACGTTTGAAGTTTGCCATTTTGGTCTTTTCATGGACAAAAAGTGGGGTCGACCAGTGTGTAAATTTACATGCATGGCGGATGTAATGGAACACTTGAGGGATGGAATTATAAGAAGACTACATGTAGGTGGAAACAGCACTATCATGTTAATAGACAACTGACCAAAGTGAAAAGGTACTAAGGACTGGAGGCAGACCACTTTTGATATCCTCATTGTTAAGTCTGGTCTCAAACTCTTCCCCAAATTTTAGTTCCTCTTAATGCCAATAAATGGTCATGTCTTTGCTCCAAATTTCATTATGAGGTTGACCAAAGAAATTTTGAGATACACAAACTTTAAGTTGCATTTTAAAAATGTATGAATTTACATTTAACTTTATGTCTCTAATACAGGAAGATTTACCAACATCTGGCAGAAAACATTTATTCAAACCCTCTTCTTTTAATCTACACCGACAAATCAACAAAAATGGTCAAGCAAACGGCAAGAAAACTGAGACAGAATTGTTGTAAATACACAAACTAACAATCAGAGGTTTCTCAATGGTGGAATTTAATTGTGGTATTCCTCTCAGGTTGGTAATATACCAAGTTGAATCCATCCCCATGTACATGTAGAGTAAATAATGATACAAGTTTACCTGGTATTAAAATACTCTAACAATGTAAACAAACAAAATAAGCACTGATAAACAAATACTTGTTTGTCTCTACCTGTAATTAACACACCTGTATGTACCTGTAGCTGAACTACAGATGTACATCAAGTATACAGAACAGGACTACACTGGATCACAGTAATCCTTCATGGATTACTACATTTCATCATTATAATTTAGTCTACAGGTATCAAAATCTTTGTAATCTCGTTGAAAATTGTGAAGAAAGCCACGTTATCTCATTGTTTACATTGACCTACATGTACATGTACATTACATACATGTACTACTGTAGGATTGGAATTTTTAATTTCCAGTTTCTGATTACTTGCTATCTTTAATATTTACATGTACAAATAGTTTTTTTCTACAACATATAAGCTATTATTTAGACATTTATTGACATGACACGCCTATAATCAACTCTCAAGATCATCCGATAGTCAGAATTTTCAGTGTTGGGAATTTTCGGGAATTTTCAAATCTATTTTTAGAACTGAAAAATATTAAAATTACAATTATTTACTGGAATTTTCTTTTTCTCTTTTACTTTCATCTATATAAACTATTAAAACTTATTTAACCATGTTAGTTGTGTTCCAAATGGTAAAACTAAAGAGATAATTTTATGTAAATTCTGCTCTCAAATAAGGCATACAAAAAAATATAAGATCTAGTTTGAAACTCTTCAAAGCTGACAACGATCCTTTCAGCACAGAAATTTCAGATATTAATGAGGATTCATTTGAACCTGAAATCTCCCTTTTATCCACAAATGATGATGTAGATAATGATTTTGAAGATGATGAAATGGCAGAGTTACCTAACTTTGAGCATTAATTATAGAGTGTGTAACCTGGGTATGAACAATTTAACAGAACTGTCTCATTATTAGTTAAATGTATTAGATTTTAGCATACATGTATAAGACATATCAGATAATACGTTTTGTATCTTTTATTTATTAAAATATTACTGTCACTTGCAACTCATTAATAGCGACACGGGTTTCAATTTATGACACCAAATTGAAAATTCCCAACTTACCGGAAAATTCCCAGGAAATTTACCCTGTTTGAAAATTCCCGGGAATTTTGCAACCCTAGTCAGAACTTCAGCAAAATTTAATAAAATTAAAAAAGGTAATCGAGACTACATTGTATGTTTATTAGCATAAAAATGGTACATGCCAATAAAGACCATTTAACCTATCTTGTCAAAATTTCAAACAATTACATGTATAATTTCGCTCAGAATAAAGTAATTAGACTGAAATTTTTAATAAAAATATCCATTGTTCACTATTAATATTTAGACTTTTATAACAAGAATGGCCATCGCATCATCTAATTCTTATGTACATTTAAAGCATCTTTCACATACATGTACATACCAGGACTCCTTGTATTTAATAGCCCTACCATCATTAAGCCAACGAGTTTAAATCTCGAATTTAAGCCAATGGACTTGAATTTAAAATATATTTTACAGTGGTCTCCCTTTTAAATTTTCAAAGCAGCGTGGACAGCGATGGAGTCCTGTCAAATTGGTGTACATTATACTGTTAGTGACGTGAGAGGGTTTCACATCTTTGAAACTCATTGGACTCCAATTGCAGGTGACATCTTAGACACTAAATGTGAAAATTATAAAAAGAACTCGAATGTTTATCGTATTTTTCTATTTTTCGAATTTAAGCCCTGGGCTTAATTTCAGAAGAAATGTTTCATCACTGACAAGGTCAAATTTGAAATTATGCCCTGGGCTTATGAACTGGTTTGAAAATAAGCATCTGGGGTTTTTAAGACAGCATCGTGTTGCGTTCACACTTACTATAAGCCAAACCAGTTTAACTATTCTGACCTCTTTGGTCGGAGGTTACAGTTAACTGAGCATGGGTAGCTTCATATTCTTTATTCGGCCCTCGCACACTTTCGATAACATTGGCACTGTATTCCGGGATTCCCTATTGCCTACATTTACATGTATCGTAAGGTCCAATTCTGCTACAGGTACATGTAATTCCCTCTTGCCTGCACATATTTCCCCTTGCCTTTTTTCCCTCAAAAATGCAGATGAACATGAAACATGGTGTAATTGAATAGTACAGACTACAGATTGTTGTGGGTTGAATTTTATAAGACATGAATCATGACAAGTGACTGTAACCTACATGTATAAACCTATTTATATGGACATCATTTTAATTTCCTTGTCTAACAATCAATAGATTCACCTACAGTGTAGTACATGTATATCATCTAATTTCACTTGGCTTGTCAACTCTAATCACATTCTAAATGGGGATTTTTTATATGTAAACACCTTTAGTCAGACACGTTGTACACAAGGGCGTGGATTTGCCATAATTTTTGGGGGGGAACGGACAAACCCGGGAACCTTTCATTACCAAACAAAAATAATAATTACGAACAGTTTACTGTATCAGTGTTATTTCGATGAAAGCTGTAACTATCGTGAAGATCAGTAACTGCCGAGACTCAAGGCAGTGGTTAGAAAGCCTTCAGAACGTGAATTTTGTGAATATATACCTGAAAATCTATCCTGGCCATCAAAATCATGGGGGGGACAGAGACCTATTCGTCCCCCACCCTTCCGATTCTAAGCGGGGGGACACTCCCCTCCCCCTAAATCCACGCCCATTGTTGTACATGCTGGATCAAGTACTACTATTAATCCTATGTGTATCATTAAGTGTAATTCATATATCACCATTAATCCTGAATCATATCATAAATTAACGCTTAAATATAATCTATTATCTTTAATGTTGGTAATTGTTGATGAGACCAGCTCAGTATTCCATGTTGGCATCTTATATTTTATATTATTTGTCTGACCAGGCTCATTTTCCTTTGGCAGTCCTACACGCATCACCCCGACCAAGTGAAAGTCAGGTTTGAAACGGTTCTTATTGGTCCAAGGGATAAATGACATGTACATGTGCATCCAATTTGTACGTGTGACCTCAGTTTTTTGTTCTATCCACGCTCTCTGTCCTACACCACTGACAATTGGAAAATAGGCTGGATAATGCGGAGCAACTTTCCCGGGGAAACACTTGGATTGAATCAGGGAACTCCTACTTATTAAGCGAGCTTCATGACCACTGCGTCATCATAGGACCCTTGTAATGATTGTTAAAAGAAAAATAAATTTTCCAATAACCAAAGCACCATTTTTAAAATGCACTAGGATATATCAAGATTTAATGACATTATATATATATGTAATGTGACATGTAAATAATATCATAATGAGAGTTATAATTATCTGATCTACATGTATATACATCAATTATACATACATATTAAACATAATCACACAGTTATTAGATTTACCACAATGTGTACATATACTTGTTTTAATTAAATATACACCAGTATCATACAATGTATAAAGAATGATGTACATGTATAATATATAATGTATGTATGTGTGCAATATACATGCACATGTGATGGTGTGTAATATGCATGTACATGTGTATATGGTACATGTGTGTGATATACATGTACATATATAACGTGTGTACAATATAATATATAATGTACATGTATACTGACTCAGCTTGAATTGATTGTCTGCGATATCACCTCAATAGAAACAGACGTAAAAATACATGTATAACTAACTTAAATTAAATTGTTGTTTGCTAAATTACTAAGTTTTTCACCTCTGCACTAGAATTTTTTAAACTAAAAATAACATCAATGGTAAAATTTATATGAATTATTTCTAAACATACATATATCAGAGTTTAATACGCCAATAAGATATGTTTCTGTGAGAAGCTCTAGAGAATATATTAACAGTTTATTTATGTAATTTCTTTGTGTTATTTTAGAGATTGAATGACCAGATGTTTTACCATGTTTCCAAGAGAACCAGATGTGGTTTAACTTATATTACATGTGTATGTTTGTAGTAGTCAGTGCACATACATAACATATAACATACACCAGGTGATTCAACAATATAAACACCAATCATATCAAATTCTATTCATTCACACATGCATATTCATTATCAACTTCTCAAGGACACACCCAGGGAATTCCCCATAAAGAAAGAAAAATCCAAGAGTTTCATTTTATGTACCTACACGTTGATAACAGTACGTAACTTTACGGCAAAACGCATCAACAGATTCTTGCATGTACATGTAAATCTTCTGCATTTCATTGACGGATTGGGTTGCATAGATCGGTTTCAAATTTTACATTGGAATTGAAGGAGTGTTCGCTAATGTTTGACTCCTACAATCCTTCCTTGACCCTTAATTAAGGCAGCCTATTAAAAGGAGTTATAAATATATTAATCATACTAATGGTTAAACATGCATATAATCATTTTAAATTCTAGCAACAGTTCAAGCTCAGGTACTTATCACCGTAAGAGATCGAACATACATAGGTTTGTTTTTATTAAAAAAAAAGTATTTCAACTGTAGGACATGCAGTTCGTTCGTTATGTTTAACACCTCCCAGCATTCAAAAGATTTATAAAATTAAATGTCTTCCACTACAGAATTATTCAATTAAAGAAAGGTAAACACTTCCTTTCCCTAATTATCTTAAAGTATTCGAATAATTTAACCCCTGAGACTACATCTAAACGTTAAAACTGACCAATCACTCTGAAAAAATTCTTAGAAATATTCCACTTTTATAGAGTGAAAACTGGATCTATATTTCTGGAATGTTTATAATCAATTTTAAGTAAATAACCAACTCTCAATGACATTTATTTATAATCAGGTCACTGACAAATATGGCGGCGGATGTCAGACGACAGCCATGTTTTGTCAAGTTATTAACGACGTCCAATCTACCTTTCCTCGCCACAGGTGAACATCAAAGAAATTTGTATTATTTACCGACAACAATAGGTAATAGGATTACAGACGACTCACCTTTCCCGTGGCTTTCTTATACCGTATAATAGCCTTGTTGATGAGCTCACGAACTAAAATTTCTCCAGCTCCACACGGAACAATCACACGCACATTGTCAAAACACACCGTTACTTTCATCGGCATAGTTTATAAATATCCACAAATAATGAACACAAAACGTCTTCATGGGAACGATTAATCCACGCTTCCAACATTTAATTCAATTCTTAAAATAATCCACACATGAATAGTTGTTTGAACGAACGCTGCTTCATTGAAAAACGTAAAAACTTTTTCACCGTGTGGCCAATGTTTAGCAGGTTACACTGCTCTAAGATAGAAGATACCGACCGACTCAATCCTCGAGTCCCTCTCTCACTCTGTGGCCCAGTTAGACGCTTGCCTATCAAATTACACAAAGTCGTGGGCCGTTCAAATTAAATCTGCTACAGTAATTAGGTTAAAATGTCCCTGCTCAGCTCGTGCAGATTTATACACTGCACAAGTTTAAATCCAAACTTTCATTCATTCAGTACGAATCCTCAAAAAAAAAACAGTCAAGAATTGGTCAAGTTTTGAAGTATCATATGACACACAAGTTCCGATCACCGCTCCTTTCGGTGTGTAAACCATTAATCCAACTAATTCCCATAAATGTTACGCAGTTCACAAGAGTATGGTGTAAATATTCCAATATTTATATGGGTTAAGTTCCTATACACTGTACAGAAGTGATGTGTCGCACTTAGTTCATCAGCCTTCATAAACAAATTTTTACCTGTAAAAGGTAAATGAACTTCCTGTGTTGATCAGGAAGGACAGCTACGTGAGTTATTTCCCCTTTTGATGACACTAACCGCATTCTAGTTTATTAATTCCCCGTAGGAATAATGTTAATCTTTAAATACGCCACAAGCCGCTTACATGACACACGGGTTGAAAGATTACCCGAATTTCATGTAATTTATAGTATCCTACGTCTCATGTAGATTCTAGACGCCGTTGTGCAGGACCAACTTAAGGAGTCCTGGGCCCGTAGCCAGCTCCTAAAATTTGGTGGGGCTACGGGTTTTTTTTTAGGGGCTGAGGATGTGGCTGGCTAAGAACGCTCCTAATAGTAAGTGCAGGAGGACCGCACTACAAGAAACACAAAAACCTATAAGATTAACCTGCGGAAAATATCAAATCAAGTGAATGGATCCGGGGGCCAGCCGTAAGCGTCCATTATTGTTGGCGAAATATTTGTGGGGGTATCTGATTTTTGGAAATGAAATGGCGTTTACCGTCATTTACACTAAAGCCGACAAGACGTTTAGAGAGGTATTGTTTTGGTTGAAAGTTATAGACATGGGGAGTAATTAAATTGGGATATATTAATATGGCATCAACTAATCCCACATCTCCTTTAGGCAACTATTATATTATTATCATCTTATTTTTGCACGTTTTTCTCATTTTACACCATTTCGCATTTGCTTGCTAAATAAAGCTTGCTATATTTAGTATATTCCGATATTTGGTTTATCTTAGATTTTTAATTATTTTAACGTATATTGCAAATTTCTCCCGAGAGTCCAGTAAGATAATCTTGTATAACGTGTTTCTATGATAAATTTAGATACAGGTGAGTTATGCATCGCCATTCGTAGACTTTAATTTTTTGGGCAAGAGAAAGTAAAACATGCTGTCTTTTTTATGAATCCATAAACAGATTGTATGAACAGATTTCTAATATGGAACAAATCTATTTTACAGGATTACTATTGTAGGTTTGATAAAGTAAAGAAAAAATAAAAGGTGTAGCCAGATATAAATAAACATAAATATATTTTTCTTCTTTAAAAATAGTGACATCGTTGGTTGAAGTATATAAACTGTGATTAGACGCAGTCTGGAAATTTAGAATGTACGGAACTTGAAACTGAATAATCCTCCTCATATCAACATGATCGTGGGGATGTGTTTGTAAAGGATTTAGATGCAGTTTGGAAATTTATAATGGTCGTGGAGATATGTTTGTAATCAGGGGCCGATTGGGCCGTCGGGCGATCGCCCGAAGGGCCAGTACGACGATCGCTCGAAGGGTCGGTCGGACAAAACGTGAAAAAAAACAATTTTTTGTCCAATTCCTCTAAAAAAAACTTTTTCTGCTGAACATTATATGGGAGGGGGCGTGGACCAACGATGGAGCCATGATGACCATATTGTATGTGGCCGGTGGCTTTAACGGGCCGCCACGCCATCACTGGAGTCTGTAATGGGCTGGTATAATAGACTTTCTGGACCGGGTGTGCTGGGTGTGGGTCAGAATTCGGAATCCTGCAATGGGGATACGAATTTCAACCGAAAATTTCATCGGATTCACCCGACACTGTCTCCCGCAAATTTACTAAGTATTAAATCACCTGCACCCTGTTTGTGGGGATACGCCAGAATCCAAAATTAAAAAGCAGCTTTTATGATTTTCATTTTCGTCACTCTGTACCAATGTGTTTCGTGGCCTTCCATCACAGGAGGAATCAACTAGCGCTCCCGGCAACAAAAATGGGACATTTTTCAATGAAAATATTCCTGCAGATTCAATATTTCGAACTGGTTTTCAAATAGTCAAAATTTTCTCAACTAGTCCCATTTTTCAACCAGTTAAATTCTCTTCACTCTTGACGATACAATGATAATACGTTAATTAATATGACGATATGATAATTTCACAGGTTGATGGTTGTAAATGTAAATTACTTGCAGGTCGTGGTTTTGGCCTAAGTTAATCGATTTATGAAATATATCATTTGACAGAGATTATAATCAGATATTGCACCAAATCGCATATTTGGGGTTCATTTTTCAACCGGGCTCCTCGATCAGTAAACGGGACCGCTTCGACACGGGAACCCGGGCCCAATCCGCGCCTGTTTGTAATGGAGATTTGAAGACAGCGATAGTCATGAATGTACAACAGGAGATACAGCATTATACATGGACGTTATTGTACAGGCAAAACAAAATCGGAAGTGTTATTACTGTAATACAAAATTTCAAACATTATTTATAAAACATAAAATGGCGTATATTGTGCAACATGACGAACTGAAATAGTAGTGTTATTCATAGAAATTTCACGAATTAATGAGGGTAGCTGATTGTGTTACAACATTTTTTTTTTTTATAAGCAGTATTTTATTCAGATTTGTATCTGAATAGGGATTGGGGAACAGGCATAGCCTATATTAAACCCCTCTCCCTGTCAGATATAGATACATGTATTTACATTTTAGACATTAATTATTATCAATGTACATATATATGCATTTATGATTATTCAGTACGAATCCTCAAAAAAAAAAACAGTCAAGAATTGGTCAAGTTTTGAAGTATCATATGACACACAAGTTCCGATCACCGCTCCTTTCGGTGTGTAAACCATTAATCCAACTAATTCCCATAAATGTTACGCAGTTCACAAGAGTATGGTGTAAATATTCCAATATTTATATGGGTTAAGTTCCTATACACTGTACAGAAGTGATGTGTCGCACTTAGTTCATCAGCCTTCATAAACAAATTTTTACCTGTAAAAGGTAAATGAACTTCCTGTGTTGATCAGGAAGGACAGCTACGTGAGTTATTTCCCCTTTTGATGACACTAACCGCATTCTAGTTTATTAATTCCCCGTAGGAATAATGTTAATCTTTAAATACGCCACAAGCCGCTTACATGACACACGGGTTGAAAGATTACCCGAATTTCATGTAATTTATAGTATCCTACGTCTCATGTAGATTCTAGACGCCGTTGTGCAGGACCAACTTAAGGAGTCCTGGGCCCGTAGCCAGCTCCTAAAATTTGGTGGGGCTACGGGTTTTTTTTTAGGGGCTGAGGATGTGGCTGGCTAAGAACGCTCCTAATAGTAAGTGCAGGAGGACCGCACTACAAGAAACACAAAAACCTATAAGATTAACCTGCGGAAAATATCAAATCAAGTGAATGGATCCGGGGGCCAGCCGTAAGCGTCCATTATTGTTGGCGAAATATTTGTGGGGGTATCTGATTTTTGGAAATGAAATGGCGTTTACCGTCATTTACACTAAAGCCGACAAGACGTTTAGAGAGGTATTGTTTTGGTTGAAAGTTATAGACATGGGGAGTAATTAAATTGGGATATATTAATATGGCATCAACTAATCCCACATCTCCTTTAGGCAACTATTATATTATTATCATCTTATTTTTGCACGTTTTTCTCATTTTACACCATTTCGCATTTGCTTGCTAAATAAAGCTTGCTATATTTAGTATATTCCGATATTTGGTTTATCTTAGATTTTTAATTATTTTAACGTATATTGCAAATTTCTCCCGAGAGTCCAGTAAGATAATCTTGTATAACGTGTTTCTATGATAAATTTAGATACAGATGAGTTATGCATCGCCATTCGTAGACTTTAATTTTTTGGGCAAGAGAAAGTAAAACATGCTGTCTTTTTTATGAATCCATAAACAGATTGTATGAACAGATTTCTAATATGGAACAAATCTATTTTACAGGATTACTATTGTAGGTTTGATAAAGTAACGAAAAAATAAAAGGTGCAGTAGCCAGATATAACTAAACATAAATATATTTTTCTTCTTTAAAAATAGTGACATCGTTGGTTGAAGTATATAAACTGTGATTAGACGCAGTCTGGAAATTTAGAATGTACGGAACTTGAAACTGAATAATCCTCCTCATATCAACATGATCGTGGGGATGTGTTTGTAAAGGATTTAGATGCAGTTTGGAAATTTATAATGGTCGTGGAGATATGCTTGTAATCAGGGACCGATTGGGCCGTCGGGCGATCGCCCGAAGGGCCAGTACGACGATCGCTCGAAGGGTCGGTCGGACAAAACGTGAAAAAAAACAATTTTTTGTCCAATTCCTCTAAAAAAAACTTTTTCTGCTGAACATTATATGGGAGGGGGCGTGGACCAACGATGGAGCCATGATGACCATATTGTATGTGGCCGGTGGCTTTAACGGACCGCCACGCCATCACTGGAGTCTGTAATGGGCTGGTATAATAGACTTTCTGGACCGGGTGTGCTGGGTGTGGGTCAGAATTCGGAATCCTGCAATGAGGATACGAATTTCATCGGATTCACCCGACACTGTCTCCCGCAAATTTACTAAGTATTAAATCACCTGCACCCTGTTTGTGGGGATACGCCAGAATCCAAAATTAAAAAGCAGCTTTTATGATTTTCATTTTCGTCACTCTGTACCAATGTGTTTCGTGGCCTTCCATCACAGGAGGAATCAACTAGCGCTCCCGGCAACAAAAATGGGACATTTTTCAATGAAAATATTCCTGCAGATTCAATATTTCGAACTGGTTTTCAAATAGTCAAAATTTTCTCAACTAGTCCCATTTTTCAACCAGTTAAATTCTCTTCACTCTTGACGATACAATGATAATACGTTAATTAATATGACGATATGATAATTTCACAGGTTGATGGTTGTAAATGTAAATTACTTGCAGGTCGTGGTTTTGGCCTAAGTTAATCGATTTATGAAATATATCATTTGACAGAGATTATAATCAGATATTGCACCAAATCGCATATTTGGGGTTCATTTTTCAACCGGGCTCCTCGATCAGTAAACGGGACCGCTTCGACACGGGAACCCGGGCCCAATCCGCGCCTGTTTGTAATGGAGATTTGAAGACAGCGATAGTCATGAATGTACAACAGGAGATACAGCATTATACATGGACGTTATTGTACAGGCAAAACAAAATCGGAAGTGTTATTACTGTAATACAAAATTTCAAACATTATTTATAAAACATAAAATGGCGTATATTGTGCAACATGACGAACTGAAATAGTAGTGTTATTCATAGAAATTTCACGAATTAATGAGGGTAGCAGTTTGTGTTACAACATTTTTTTTTTTTTATAAGCAGTATTTTATTCAGATTTGTATCTGAATAGGGATTGGGGAACAGGCATAGCCTATATTAAACCCCTCTCCCTGTCATATATAGATACATGTATTTACATTTTAGACATTAATTATTATCAATGTACATATATATATGCATTTATGATTATAGTGAAAATATATGTACAATGTGTGGTTATAGTTGTCCCTGGAACCGTCTGGTGATTTCGAAGAACGAGTGGACAATTTTGAAAATATTAAGCGAGTTTTCCACGTCGTCAGTTCCGTGCAATAAAACGGTAGTGTTTTGGTAAATAGTCGCTAAATTATTTATTGTATTTTTTCGGGCATCTGAATATAAGGAGCAATTCAATAAAAAGTGTTCAGTATCTTCAAAGTGATGACCACATTTACAGCATGGATTATCAGAAATGTGACGTAAAAATTTGTGCCCGTTTAGATTCCATTTCACTTCTTATCTGAAGCTCATAATATATATTACTTATTGATGTCTGTAATAATTCGTGTCGCGCTTCGACCTCTAGCTGACCGGTCACCTCTGGCTCGCGGCTGTGGTTTCGAGCCCTGGTGTGAGCGTATGTGGCATGGAGATAGGTCCTTTCGGTACTAACATATGGTTTAAGGGGTCTTTAGCAGTGGGAGGAAACCGGGGTGCCCAGAGGAAACCCATGAGGTTGAGAAGGCGCCCCTATCTCCATGCCAGGGATCGAAACCACAGGCGCAAGTCAGAGGTGACCGGCCAGCTAGAGGTCGAAGCGCGGCACTCTAGACCACTAAGCCATCCTAACCCCCCGTTTACCACGGGTATAGGACACATACATGGTAGGCATTAATACCAAACTTTAGTTATTTCTAAATTATCCCTAAAATTTATAAATAACTTTATAAATAACTTTAAATTAAATTCCATGTGATATTACATAGTATGGTGGTCTTAGAATCAAACTATACATTCGTGGAAATAAGAAATTGCGCCTTCAAAACTGTGACATCGTTTCGTTTTGTTTTTTGGGGGGTTTTTTTTTTTGGGGGGGGGGGGGGTACTTTCTATGACCTACACTACGTGACGATATGACCAGTTGTATAGGGAGATCGCGTCAGGGGTCATACTTTTGGCCCTATGACGTTCATACTCGCTGTAACAGACGGCTATTTCCTGACATCTAACACCTCTTCCAGATCTTAGTGTAGTAAGGACAAGTAAAATGAAATTTTGATCTATGAAAAACGAAAGAAAACAGGATCTGTTTTTATAATCAGATTGTTGGTCACCATAGATGTTCAATAGTGGTTCTTAAATGAATTTACTGTATCGTTTTACATCCAACAAATCATACGTCAGCTGCAAACTGAGATTTTCTCGTCGCAAAACAATACAGCACGAAGCTAGGAAACGGTCCGTTCATATTTTTGCCTGGTCGACTAAATTAACAACAGTGTTTCAAATTGGAACCAAGTCAGTGTTAAACACTTTATTGCCAATTTTAATTACTGTTAAATTTAAGCCCCCCCCCCCACACACACACACAAAAACCCGGCAAACAATAGGCAGATTTAGCTCAAACGTTAAAGGGTGTCATGTATTGGTCTGACCAAGGGGACCCACACTCTTTGATATCATATATCAGATCTGACCCGTAGACGTGCGTGTTTTAACTCATAATTCTTCAGATAGTCGGTTATTTCAGATCACAGCGGTCTAATCCCTTCTGTTAAAATGAATTATCGCCCTTTAACGTTTACGTTTCTACTGTCTACACAGTCGGGCCTAAAACAGCAATCTTTACTGCTTATCAGTTTGCAATCTGTTTTACAGAGTATTACTTACGAATTATCTCTGTAACAAATGACTGTCCAGAACACGTGCGTTGACTGCACGCGCCGTAGTCATTTGCTCAACAGCTCGTGCAATGTTTACTTAACACCTAACTGCTTCGGGCAAAATGATGCATTTTACTCATTTTAATACCCATTTACACTAAATAGGAAATATTTTTTAACTACAAATACTTCAAACGTCTTTATTTATTTTTCTTTTACCCCCAGAAAATGTTTGAGAATTTAATTTGTCGGACTAAAAAAGTTAATATGCCGTACTCATTAAGCCTCGTCGATGTCATGCTTATCAGTGATTGTAACGGCCAAGCGAATATTCACTGCGGGATCAGTTTGATCAGTTTGATGCTAGTGAATATTTTCTTCGAGAGGCTTAATGTCGTTCTTAAGCTGCTGTTCCACACTGCAATTTTCGCTTGTCTGATTTGGATGCAAGTTGGTTAAGTTAATAAGGCGCCGAATATCAACGTTTTATTCGATGTCGATAAAACTTTGAAACTATTTGTGAAAGTATTTAAAATATAAATGAATAAATTCAAATTAAATTTGATATTTATCCCAAATTAGTGCGCTATGGCCTACTCTTATTTCGGGTTTTTCGCCCAATCCGAATGCCCCAGTTCTGACCATGGTGGAACCAAGTAACCTACTTGAACCAAAGACGTGCTCACTGATCATGCGTTGCCACCATTGCTCAAACCAGAGAAGTGCTGCTCACTGATTATGCGTGACCCCCATTACTCAAACCGGAGGCGTGCTGCTCCCTGATCCGCGGTGTCCGGCGATAATTGTATTTGATTATATTTGCTTTCTATTAAACATACATTATGCAAGAGCAAAATCTGCCTATTGTATGTTATAAATTTAAATTTTAAATTTAAAATGTATTTTTATAGTATTTATCTTGATGTAAAACCAGCGCCACTGAGCAGCTATACTAGCTGGAACGTGTGCGCTTTATAAATGTATTAAATTATATTATATATTATATTATAAAAACTATTAATTTGACATTAATTAACTTATCCAGACCATAATCAGCTCGCGATGTCAAGGCTATAGACCGCGATATTTTTCGGATTATAGTCCGATTTGCTGCATAACTTTCCTTTGTGATTCGATTAAATGAATAATCGAGACTATTAGTTTTGTCTTACCGCTAAGTTCTCGGTTCATAGTGGATCAATTTGACCGAAATTTTCAGCAAATTGCCTTCACATTATGTAGTTTTTAACTATTATAGTGAGCACGGCCAACTCGTTATCTAATCTCCCATAATGTACCTGTAACATACCCGTATCATTTGTTTGATAAAGACGAGAGTATCCTCGTCGTTTAGTATTAAACTCAGTAATTGTTGTGTATCCATAAAAATTGTACCTTGTGTTAATAATCCACTTTAACTTATTAGAAAGGGTGTCATTAAATATGGAGTGACAATTCTGTCTAAATTATTGCGTGGTAAAGTTAGTATCATAGAATTTCTGAATTCGAAGTTGAGTTTTCATATTCAAAGTTTATATTACGACTACGCGGGAAAACATGACTGTAATCCCGTTTAAATTCCTGAACAGGGCGTACATGCGCTCACATAAAACCAGTTACCCTGGCAACGAAGTGTACGAAATTGTTAATTGTATTTTGAATGGGAAATGCATGTTGCATTGTTGTGCTAGGCTGTGCTGCAAAGGGGGTGTAAAGTTTAAGTCAATACGTCTACCAACAAAATATGCACTGACACGTATGTAATTAAAGCGACTAATATCTGTTTTAACGTATATTCACGACAAAAATACAAACGCTTGAAAATGAAAGTTGGGAGCAATCGGTGTGAGGTTCATATTATTATAATTCAGATGTGTGTACGTAATTGAGTCTCCATTCTTTAAACGATGTTATTAAAAACACCTAAAGCCACGGCACAATCATGATTTAATAAATACCAAATTAAAAGTCAAATAACTCACCTAGAAATGTGATCTTTCTTAACTTTATGTCTATGTTGTTAACTTTACGTCCAAATTATTCTGTTATATAAACATAATAAAAGACATTTAGATAAGTTTACACTCCAGTTTTATCTAACTAAATCGGTAAATAAGAAATACATACGTGAAATAACAAGAATAAGACTTTCCAGTAACATCACAGAATTAGGGAATTAAGGTTGGTTTCTATTTCAAGTCAATAAGAGATGATCTGAACTTCTCATTAAAATATAATCAGCTCTTTAACTCTTTTTGTACATCTTATAAACATATTCTCCTTGTACATTTTGTATATATTTTCATAGTATGTTCGTTTTGTATGTATTGTACATTCTGTATATAATTTCATTGTACGTTCGTTTTGTACACTCTGTTTATATTTTCATTGTATGTTCTTTGTATGTATTGTTGTAAAATGTTTTACCTGATGGGCCTTTGACCATAGCCACAATGTTATTTACCATAAATACAACGTAACTAACTAGGACATAATATTAATTACCATATTACCATAAACAACAGTGGCCGATGGTTCAAAGTTTCGTTAACTTTTAAAGACTCGTTGACATGGTATTAATGGATCGTTATCTTTATATTAACGGAGAGAGGGGCTGTTGCAGAAGCCCCGTTTACTTTAACATGTCGTAAACTTGCCTTTATATTTAACGGAGGTCTTGGGCTCCGTTACGGTTTAAAGATGGCATTATTCTGCTGTCAGTCGAAGTATAAATTGCCTTAGCGAAAGTCAACTTTTGTGAATGGACTACACAATTGTTCCTAGGAGGTGCCGGAACCCGGGTAACCAGGGTATACAAATGGTACCCTGCCCTTTTCTAGGGTATAAATGTATACCCATGTCCTAACGATGAAAGTTTTCAACCTTTGTACTAGTCTATTCATTTTTAAATGATAGATATGTAATTGTTCTGTGGTCTTTCGGGTTAGAGTTAGCCAACCCCGGCTCTCATTATCAACTTTCAACGCATGCCTTGGTACGCGTTTTCAGAATCGACAAATTTCAAAATTTTCCAGAGGCCGGGCTCCCCCTATCTTTTGGTGCCCTGGCCCTGGCGCCGTTTCGTCCCCCCTGGTTGTTCAACTTTATTCAGTTTGTTGTTCATAACTACCCTATAGGCAGTGTTAGAAGAAATAGGACTCATAAAATTTTTGACGACTTTTTTAAATATGATTTTTTACATTATTCAATTCTCTTGACTACGCTTCCGACGAACCTCGCTAGGGAAGAAGGCCCGCACACGGTCAGTGACACCATAGTGCTTGATGAGATGAGCTTTAGTGTGATCGATCACTCGGAACTGTGAGACTGGTCACTCGCTCGTCTCGCATTAGCTTTGTATCCGGTTTCGCTTTCATTTAAAAAAAAAGTTTTTGCTATTTTCTCGTGGAATTTGCCTTTCTTTCATTACGTGAAGGCCGGTTTGCTGTTGATGTGGCCCAAAAGCAAAGGTATGGGTGGGAGAATAGAGAACCCTACGCCCCAAATCACGATGTTTTTCGATGGCCTGGGACAGGGTCACTGATCAGTCGATGAAAACACGAATGCTATCATCGAAAATAATGGTCGGCGACCTACCAGGTGGGTGTGATTTCTGAAAGTGATGGCTGACTCCGATTTTCTTTTATCCAGCAATTGGCTGTTGCTGCACCCATCTGAGCATCAATTGATTGTCACTGGCCGACTGGCATGGTAATGTTTGACTAAGTTGTAGTGCGGGATATTATTCCATCCGTATATCCTCGGAAATTTCGTTTCTCTTACAGTGGTCTTAGTTTTACTACGGCAAACCAGTTCCCATGGGCGTTTTGAGCTATACTATTTGGAGGGCCCTCTTTCGCGGGGGTCCGGGGGTGGGGGTGGCTTGATTGATGATTTTCATACCAGTGCAATGACTGCATTCTCATTCAGTAGTGAGTTCGACAGTAACAGTGTAAAGAAAACGATTGACTCGGACTCGGAGGCCCTTTCCCTTTGCCAGAGGGGCCCTTTTGTCAGACGAGGGGCCCTCCCTAACTAGGTTACATTTCATTTTTCTCATCGGATTTAGCATTTTCCCCCGTTTTATTTGTTCAACTTCTTTGACTTTTTTCGCGAGGAGGCTGGCGCCTCCAGCGCCTCAGCTATAAAACACCTTTGCCAGTTCCGCACAAGGCCCAGCTGGTCCAGCTGCCTAGGACCCATCAAAGCTTTGATAAGCCTCTGAGTTGCTATACATGTATAGCCTACATTGTATTTAAAATTAGCCAATGACCTGTCTTCTCTTGGATGAACTTTGATAATAGTCCGTTAGGATGAAATTGACTTTCTAGCAACATAAATTTAACGGACCGTTAACGAACGACACATTAACAAGGTAGCGATACGTTCGAGTGTAACGGATCATTAAAATAACTGAGTTTTCAGCAACTGGCCCAAGAATGTAAAGTACTGACCATAAACACGACTTAATTGAAGGTAACATTTCGTGATCCAACCGCGATGACATGACGAAATTAACCAGAACATGCATAATAACAATAAGGCTTTATAGAAAAAATTATTTCTATATTATTCAGTAATAAGCTGAAATATGATTTTGGACATTATTAGTCTAGCAATGTGCAAGAATCCAATTCAGCGAATCACGTAACAGGTCATGACATAACGGAAAATATTTGAATAAAATATAATTAGATAGCCAACAATAACCTATGTGGCCCTATATACCATAGTCACACAATATACCAGGTAAAACTTATATATACAATACATGTATATAGGCGGGAATATAATGTCTATAGACCACGTGCTATAAGTCGTATATCTTGTGGTATTTATAGAGCTGTCGAGGTGTGTAACCCCCAGTATACCACATTCAGTTATACATACAGTTAGTCGAGGAGCACCATATTATACTGTATAGGTATATATGTAAGAGTTGTACATCTGTAGTAAGAACTCTTGTTATACATAAATATCTAATACATCAACTGCATTTTAGCTTTTCGAAACTTTTACACAAAGTAGTTCAGGAGACACGGATTAACTAGGGCGGATTAAAGTAAGGGATTGATATTTTGAAGGTATGTATTAGTTTGTTTTTAATTGATTTTTGAGTTTGTCACATAGTTTGGGTTTCTGTAAACTGTATCATCACCCACATACGTATACCATGTCGTGTATGTAATATGTGAAAATACCGTACACCGATACACGATATTAAAGCCCCAATAACACTCTTGTTGTAACTGAAAAATATGTCCCAATCTTCATTCTGGTCAACAAATCGTATTATTTTAGAATATTCCAATTAAATGATGATATAAATTTCATCTTAACACACCTAATTTAAAAAATTTGAAAAATTCAACCAATTGATTTGAAAAGTCTAACGTAAACCTTTTCAAATGTAACTTGGATTTTAAAATATTTTCGAACCCTCTGGACAAATAAAATAGGTTGTAATGGATAATTTACACAACAGGTAGGACATTTAAACATCTAGTACTTAGAATAAGGGTATTATTTATTTTCTGGAGCTACCAAGCCAGCAAGAATGTTATTGTCCCTTTAAGGAAATAATGTCATATTGTACAACATGACGAGGAAAATATTAGAAGCCATAACAGGATTAGTTGTAAGACTGTAGTCCAAGTCGTAATATAAGTGGCATAATTGCAAATAACACAATACATGGGTCATTTAGGGACTATCATATTCTATTATGTCTGTGGCCCCGTGAGTCAGCGGAGGGAAATATCGATGTTTCCGTCTACACTTTACTGAGTTCCAGTTCAAAAGGGGTGTACATTGGACGTATATAGGGCTGAAGGCAAGGAAGACCCCGTCTTACTCGCTGGGATGGGACAACTATCTATCGAGGTCCCGTAAACAGTTTGGCGGGCACGTAAAAGAACACTAGCCAGTTGGAATTCGAAAAAGAGTAAGTGGAAACCGAAAGTGTGAAAGCAAACTGCATGACAACTGCATTAGCCCGGATGGTACACAACAGGGGCGGATCCAGGAATTTTTGCAGGAGGGTTTTTTTTTATACTGATTTAGGATCACTTTGTGATGTAATTTCATTGATGCAAGGCATTATTTTTTTTTAATGTAGCTGAGCAGGGGGGGGGGGGGGTCTGGATCCGCGCCTGCCTATATTTCATTTTATTCAACTTCAAGAGATTATCGTTGTGCACGACAGAATAATGAGGTTAAATTAATTGTGATTAGTCATACACGAGTGAAGATAATTATATAATATTATCCTTGATAGACAAAACACATTTTCAAATGTCATTCAACCTGCTAATTTGAAAATGAACTAATTTATCGGTATATTTATTTTGTATATAAGCATCAGTGAGTTAAAATTCTATAACAGCTGACGGGAACATCTGACATCACTTCTTGGAACTAATGTTCATACTTGCGTTTAGTGGTGTGTACCATGCACAAGGCAGGGTATAGTATTTTATAAATGGTTAAAAGAGTAAATATTTAGAGGTATATCACAGTGTGTACGATTTGTAACTGCTCAGTGATTTTCAAAAAATACAAGTCGATGTATTTTCAATGAAAACCAGTATATCGATTTGATTATTCGTGTGTAATATTGTACTGTACGTTAAAGATTCACACTTATCTGGAATCCACTTGCTGCAGTGTCAATATTCACACTGCTGGGTGGAAAATATCCCAACTCTAACAATTATCTGGTCATATTGTGTTGGGACTTTAAATCGCCTTCTTTTATCAATGGGACTCGCCTTTTATAGAGAATTTAATGGACTTGGTTTCGTCTATTCATTGAAGTGCACTTGTTAGCCTTTTGTTAGGCCCGTGTTAAGACACCATATTAGACCATATACTAGCACACCTGTATGGAAATTGTTGGCCGTGACGATTGGTGTTGTTAACAGAAGATACACGACCCTGGAAAACTGTACCAGAACGCACAGACCGAACACACCATCGCGTTAATAATATAACAGTGTTGGTTAATGTTCTCTAGAACACGCTTCCTTGGTAATGTCCCCCAGAATGCACTTTACATCACTGGAGGAAGCCACGGTGGCTCAGTGAGCAGGACCTTGTCTTTCTTAACTGAAGGTCCCTGTTTGATCCCTTTGTTGGTCGAGGAAGTTCTTCATGATTTCCGACGTGGTTCCCCTTGCTAGTGGTGTAGGACTGAGGATATAGGTAGAGACCGCGTATAGTCGTTCAGATGTGACGTAAACCCGAGACCCCGTGTACATATTGGCGTGCACGTGAAAGAAACCCCGACAGGTTGAATTAGATATAAGAGTAAGATATAGCGCTGCTGTCCGGGCAAAATTTCGCTCATAGCAAAATTTCGCTGGCGTGCGATACGCGGAACTGTGTGTAAAACCTCTAGAAACGTCAACACTGACTGTTTAATCAATCAATGTCTGATGTGATAGGGTCAAAAGCTGCTCGTACCTTTCAGCACAACTGGGCAGTTCTTCGTGTAGTACAGTCAATCAAAGATATAAAGAAGCGAAATGAAATATGGTGGTGTATTTGTGGAATTGATTGGTATTTAATTGAAGTATAAAATAAGTTCGGCGAGTAGACGACAAACTTTCTGATTGTTATTGAGAAATCAGGAAATGTCTTGGCAATAGTGGGAATGGAATGGAGATGGGTTTATTATATCACGCAGTGCGTTATGATTATACACCACGCAGTGTTTTATGGCTATACACTAAGCAGTGTGTTATGATTATACACCACGCAGTGTTTTATGGCTATACATTAAGCAGTGTGTTATGATTATACACCACGCAGTGTGTTATGAGGGAATATTTTCCGGGACAGCGACATTTCTGTCTACTCTTCAACGAATTCAAAAAGTTCTTCCACCTGCAGACAAAGATGTAGGCTCCACCCCTCCGTTACCAGGTAGTGAACAACTGACAAGGGAAAGACACATATCTAGAAAGTTTATAGGTCAACTGCTGGTTAGTGAGTTATTCAATACGCCACAGTTAAAACGCTGAACCGATGTATATCGCATGTTTCACCGATTTTACTCTATTCAAATAACGTATTGTTATATATATACACATAATGACGTACACTTGTGTCATATCCCGTTGTAATTATTCAGGAGTGAGTAATGGTTAGTTTCAGTATTCAGGAGGTATAAATCTATACTCTATATAGTAGGAGTTTATACACATTTTATTTCAGTGAGTTATGCACGGAGTGTGACCTTCTTCCCCCAGTCGCAGCGGAGCAGGAGGACGTTAATACACATTTCTTTACAATTCACGACTTCTTGTGACCTTATTGGGTTGATATATTATGTCAAACACCGAGGATTGGGGTCAGCATACAGTGATTGTACCACGGTTTATACACACAAATAAACCATGAAGATTATGAAGGAGACAGATAAATTATCATGTCGTCTGTCAACATATTGTTAAAACATACTGACGTCGATTTATGTCATGGCTATATCTCATTTCTTTTACAATACCAGGATGTTGTTTTTGATGACATGCTTTGATAAATATGATAAAAGTTTTATGGGGGAAAAATTCTTACGTTTATGGCTGGCGGATGTGGACAAAAAGATGATTTAATACACATATTAATTCGACATTTAATATACATATTAAATCGATTTAATATTTATATTAAGTCAACCAATGAGAGCATCGTATTTAATACACATATTTCATTATGGGGAGGGTACGTTGCTATGGTGAAGGATAGTTGTTGTGACGAAAGGGAGTTGCTATGGTAAAAGGGTAGTTGTTATGATGGCGGAAAGTTGCAATGAGGAAGGATAATTGCTTTACTGATTGGTAGTTGCTATGGTGAAAGGTGGTTGCTATGAGGAAATTGCTATGGTGAAAGTTGGTTGCTATGATGAAGTTGCTATGAGTAAGGATGGATACTACGGTGAATGGAAGTGGCTTTGGTGGGAGATATTTGCTATGACGACGGAAGTTGCTATGGTCACCGATAGTTGTTATGGTCACGGAAAGTTGCTATGGTAGCCGATAGATGTTATGGCCATGAAGGTTGCTATGGTGAACGAGTTTTCTGTGGCGAATGGACTTTGTAGCTAGTTACTATGGTACAGGAAAGTTACCAAGGCGAAGGAAAGGTGCTATGGTGAAGCGAAGTTTCTATAGTGGAAGGACGTTGCTATGGTGACGGGAAATTGTACTATTAACAAGACGTTTCTGTGGTGAAAACTGATTGCTAATGCTAATGCCAACGATAGTTGTTATATAGAAAGTTGTTCTGATATAAATGGCAAGCCCGATACATGTATTGGTTCACGTCTAAACATCCCCCACCCCACCCCCAGCGCAACAACTCCTGGCCTTCTGACCGAGTTGGTGTTATTGTAATGGCTTGCTACATGCAATAATTAACCTATAGTATTAAATAGAAACACCGTCTTCATTGGCCCAGTCAGTACAGAACAGTAGGACGTTAAACTCCATTTCATTGGATTGTAATAGAACAGTACAAATATTATAACCAATAGAAAATGAATATACATGTACCATTATTCATTGATTTATATTCAAACTTACACACCTGTTTTTCACTAAGTCAATATTACACAATGTTATACAAGTAGAAAAATATTGATATACAATGTAGGCTTGTACCTGTCTATATAAAAATATTGATATACAATGTAGGCTTGTACCTGTGTATATAATAATAATGGTTAGAAATATGGGAGGAAACGGTCACTCGCCATTAGAGTTATTTAGAGACTAACATATTATGGATGTTTAAATCTGGTTGAGAATCGATGAACTCGGAGAAAACCCACGAGATTAGGTATGGGATCCCATTCCTTGCTATGTATACGCAAGTCTGGAATCGAACCTATTATGATCACATAAGTGGAATCTGCAAAGTTTCATGGCGCGTTTGTATAATAATGACTATTATTTACTCTGTTTTATCGACATGCGTCAAATGGTCTAGTAATGTGTCACATCCGGTTATAAGTCTGTCTTAATATAGGCATGTCTATTACTGTCAGGTGATACTCCCTCATAAACTATTATGATGTATTTCACTGGTCGCTAAAACTTGGCCGAAAATCATTAGAAATTAATGTCAACTTCAAATGCCCTTAACTCTCGTTTAAATTGATTGGTTTGATTCCCAATATGTTTTGATTAACCAGTACCTTTATTGTGCGAAACTGTATATATTTGAATTGTATTCTGGTCTCTGGCAATATGAAAAATAATTAAATGTATTTGAAATATATCTGGATAAAAAGTATTCCATATTTAGCATAAATAGGTACAGAAATAGTACGCGGAGGCATAAAATGGTTAAAAAAAATATTATTCTGCCCGTACCAGTTCATATTACATGTTTAAAAATCGAGAAACTGTCAATTGAAAAGAGGGCCTGGTGAGGACGGGAGATTTTATCACTGTTTAAATAATGTAGAACTATATCCTGTCATAAAGTACAATTTTTTTTAGGAGATTAAAATATTAGGTGCGGATTAAAGAAGGTTATTCATTACGTATGAAAGGCGTTCAGTATTTGTATGATATACACATCGTATTTATAGCTTTAACACGGAAAACAATTTCCTGCAGGGATATCAAATATTGTTTCTATTGTTACAGTTTCGGCTGATTGTAAGAATGTAACTGAGAAACCGGGTCTTAAAGAGTTATTATTGTCACCTTAAATCAACTCCAAATAAACCTTCAACTGACCTATTGATGGAAAATCTAAGCACTGTCTCGAGAACACGTTAAATCTGTCCATGTTTCATCTGTGAAGGGACTCATGGCGGGAGTCGGCGTAAAAAGTGCAGACGATTTAAGCAGGCGGTCCTGGGTTTGATTACGGTCCAGTCTGATCCCCCCTGGCAGTGACTTATAATATGTCCGGATGGTTAGCACATGCGCGCTGTATCATAATCTGGCGTGGTTTAGATTCCCTGGTTGTACATACTGACAAGGGGTAGAGTCGCCTGTCAAACCTCGTGGGTTTTCGCCGGGTCCTCAGGTTTCCTCCCACTGATAAAGACCCCTACGCGCACGCAAATTATTGAAACGAAATTGAATCATATGTTAGTCTCGAAATGATCTAGTGTGTGACACCAGTTTCGCCAAAGTCTCTTAGTTCGCTAACCAAGTGGTCCCGTGTTCGATCCCTGCGTTGGCCGAGAAAATCCTTTAAGATTTTTCCGGTGTAGTTCCCCCTTGTCAGTTGGGCAGGGGAAAACGTATGGTCCTTCGGATGGAACGAAAAACCGGGGTCTCGTGTACACATTTTCTTGTACGTAAAAGATCCATTGACAGTGATAATTCAACACGAGCGTAAGCCGCGGCGCCACTGTTCCCTCATAGCACATCTTCATTAGCCCAGTAGTAACCCAGTTTGACGTTAACTCCTATAGTTAATTTTATTTCTCTTTAATAATTCACCGTGACTTTCTAGAGGGGTGGATGTATGAGAGGACAGATGATTCATGAAATGAGTCTACCCGTATTAAACACGACCCACCCTACCAGTCTCTTCCTATGCTTTGTTTATATTAAACTTAAAACTACGTCATTTGATCTAATAGAACGCGACCTAGTTTCCTCCTTTCATTCACATATTTCAAACAGATTAACGTAAAGGGCAAGTTGCCTCGTATGATAATTTACTTGTTTGAGTTACTTAGTATTCTCAAATTCGATTTATCACTTCATTTTCTGTCTGGTTTTCGCTGGTTTAATGGAATAACCTGGAATAACCTAAAACAAGGTCAGTGTAACAGTTATTCAAAATGCATATTTGATCCGTTTTATGAAAAAGCGCCTTTTATCGCTACCACAACAATCTGTTTCACAGAGAATTACTTACGAAATATCTCTGTAACAGACGACAGTTCACAACAGGTGCGTTGACTGCACGCGCCGTTAGTCATTGGCTCAACGGCTCGTGCAATGTTTACTTAACACCTAACTGCTTCGGGCAAAATGATGCATTTTACTCGTTTTAATACCCATTTACACTAAATAGGAAATATTTTTTAACTCCAAATACTTCAAACGTCTTTATTTATTTTTCTTTTACCTCAAAAAAATGTTTGAGAATTTAATTTGTCGGAGTTAAAAAGTTAATATGCCGTACTCATTAAGCCTCGTCGATGTCATGCTTATCAGTGATTGTAGCGGCCAAGCGAATATTCACTGCGGGATCAGTTTGCTACCACAACTGTACGGGACAAGGAATAGGGGTCGCTTGTCCAGCAGGCTACACGCAACCGAATAGAGTTACAATTGAACGATATGTTAACCCCGAAATGACCTAGTTTGTGCATTCGAGTGGACGATAGACCCCATTCTCCATCTGTATATTATCAGGTCTGGACATAAAATGAAATGGGGTTCAACATGCGACTGGGTTCATGAAGACGGGTTGGGTGTGGAACTTGCTTATTTACGGTTCAGTAATACAGTAAATTCTTTCTTCTTTTAACGAATAGTTATTAGTGTCGAAAATACCACATATTTTACCAGAGGAGGGAGCCACAGTGAATTGGACGTTAGATCGTCAACCTGAAGGTCCCGTGTTCGACCCTTAAGTTGGCCCAGAACGTTCATCCGAATTGTCTAGCGCGGGCCCCCCTTCGGCTGATATTACCAAGGGATGGTGCGAAAAACCGAGTCTGACTTAATTTGTCTTTATAGACTCGAAAGGGTGGAGAATTTTTTGTTTCGAGAAATGTGTAAACGTTAATATTATTTTAATAAACACGTGTTATCGATGATACTTGTTTTATTGGAGGGTCTACCTAAGACCCTAATGATGTAAAGGTGGTTTGGATTTTGTCTGGAGATTATTAGATCGGAACATTACCACATATTTTGGGTGGGTGGTGCTTTTGACCGGGGGGGGGGGGGTATGTAGCCCCTGAGGTGGAGTGGTGAGTATCCCCTTGGTTAATGTGTTGAGTTTGGATGTACATTGTGGGTTGGGGGTGAGATGTAGCCCCTGGGCTGGGTTGTGGGTTGGGGTGTAGATGAGGAGGTCGGATGATGTTTTTTTGGGTGTAGCCTCTGGGTTAGGTTTGGTGGATGCGGATTTAGCCCCTGAGATGGGATGGTGAGTTTGCAGTCGACTCATAGGATGGTTGGTTTGGATGCAGACCACGGTGTGTGGTGAGTTTGGCAGTAGCCCCTGATATGGGTTTGGGTAGAGCCTCTGGGGTGGGAGTGGTATTAAAAATGAGTGATAAGCAACAGCCTTGCGTTAAAACCAGAGACAAATCTGGCAATCCATTGTTCATATTAACACTTTTTCACCGAGACGAACGTGACGTATAGTAAAATATATAACGCATAGGCAGATTGAATGATGTTAACCATCACCCCTCGAGCCACCCCTTCCTTCAACACCCCTCGACCCACCCCGCCCACCAACACCCCTCAACCCACCCCGCCCACCAACACTCCTCGATCCACCCCGCCCACCAACACCCCTCAAGGAACCCCTTTAACTCATCCACCTATACCCACCTAAATAGATTAGTTGACTTGGTAGGTGTTCGATCCCTGCATTGGCCGAGAAAGTCGTTCGGATGGGACGAAAAACCGAAGTCCCGTGTACACATTGGAGTGCACGTAAAAGATCCCTTGGCAGTTGGAATTCGATATAAGAGTAGGCCCTAGCGCCGCTGCCCTGGCAAAATTTCCCCCATAACACAGTGTATGGTGTATTGCCGTCTTCCATTAGCCCAGTTTAGGAGTAGAAGAGTAGGACGTTAAACCCCATGACTTGGTATATTGAACGTTATTTAAAAGCAGTCTTGGTATTTTAGGTAATTAAATAATACACGGTGAACATATAGTAATGTTTTATGTCTGCGTTCTGCTTGAAATGTTTATAAAAGGGAAGAAGTCGATGAATTGGTATCTATTATATGATAGACGAACCTAGAGACCGTTAAATTGTTGAAATTATGTCCATGTATAACATCATAAACCCACTGCAGGCTACCGGGCCATTTTGAATTGTTTGTTTAGTATAGTGAATAAATTCTATCTATTTTATAATCTACTTTATTAAAAACAATTTTCTTTATTATTTTTAATTTAAAGATGCATAATAGTTCAAATATGAATAATAAAATATAAATTAAACATTTTTATACGCCCATATTTTCATGTGGACGTATTATGTCGTCGCCACTGTCCGTCCGGACGTCCGTCCATAATTTGTTTGTGGATTCTCTACACAATTCTTATCCGATTTTGATGAAACTTGAAATGTGTTTTTAGCTTGTGGACCATATAGAGGTCACAATTATGATCCGATTTTGATGAAATTTGAAATGTAAGTTTATAACACAAAGACCCAGGTTCCTTGCGATATTCGGGCACATTGGACCATAACTTCCTGGATTATGTTTTTACCTTTTGGACCCTATGGATGTCACAATTTTATTCCGAATTAAAAAACCGTTTGACAATATCCCCGTTACACATTAATGATGGTTGAGTTTGAATTTCTTGAAACACGATAATTGAACAGCTAAATCCATAATATTAAATGTTTCATATACTAAACGTTAGCATGGGGCAGAACTTTATAAAAACCGAACAAAGTCTAATGATTTTCTGATAATTACTTAATATGCGACAACTCTTGTGGACTGCCCGGACGATTTAGCTACCGTTGGCGTATGTTTCGTTGCCTGGCAACCTAATTTTAAATCTCGTGGATGGTCAAATCCATTTCAACCCTGCCATACGATGGTCTGGGGAGGTGATTAAAACCTTGGCATGTTTATAAATATTTGAATAATAGTTAATATAACACTTGAAGCCAACAAAAAGACGTGCAATAGACCGATTTAACTCTTGCATAATGCCTCTTTAATCCTAATTTTTAACTTTTTATTATAATTTATAGATTAAGTTCCGTCTTGTACCTGGTCTAGATAGGGTATAAATCCTAGAGACAGACTTATATCCTTGTGTAATTTATCACCATTTATATTTTACATTAAATCAACAAACGATTTGTCTAGAAACCATTACCTTATCTCTTGTTGAAAGTAGCTTAACATATTCTTATCACACAAACCGTTACCCCACCAACGCGTATCTGCTCGGGTAAAAATTGAAAATTAATAGGAAATAACAGGAGGTGGAGATAATAAATCTAAATTTACCAATTAGCTTTGTTGAATTATGCAAAGGATTTGTTTGTCTTCGAGATATATACGACTGGTTATCGAGTTTGCTAAGGTCGAGACGAGGTGAAATCATATAATATACCATTTCATTTTCTACGTCACGGCGCGTCGCCCTTGTGGTTCCAGTCAAAACAGAAGTGACGTAGGGGCGAGTGTGAAGTTAGCGAGATTTCTATGTGGATACTCGATTGAATGTTCTGGAATTGAATTCTCTCAATCCCCAAAACAGTGACGATCAAGTGAAGAGGGGTTTATTTCGGGTAAAGGCATGCGTGGACTGAATAAGAAAATATCTCGACCAACCATGGAGCCGAAACATATTCACACAACCCCAGAACACCACCCCGTCATTTCCTTGCTTCTGTAGCCATTCCAAGAGCTATTTGGCTGATATTTTCGTCTAAGTAAACGTTCGGAACGGGCATATTTTGGTCTGACCCCCCCCCCCCCCCCCCTTGAATCCGCCTCTGGTATGTAACTCCATTACTTTAAAACTATAGAGTTTGAATTTAAACCATCAGAATGGTGTTATCTACAACACCTCTTTCCTCATAAAACTTTAATATAATATATGGCTATCAATTACTACTACCTCATATTTAGCATTACATAGTGTCATTTACTCATTGCTTCTAACACTCATAGATACAGGCATCATTTACTAACATTCTTAATAATTCACTCTATTTCTACTCCAAGATAATATAAATAAAGTTTTACTCAGAAATCACTTAGTGTTTTCACAGAAACAAAATGTCAGTGTGCATGCATCTAAAACTCTGTTATCGTTTCAGTATTTCTAAATTTATAAAAAAATATACTCGACTGAAAGCTCGAAATAGCTTCCATGTTGTTTTGGCCTATTAGTCGAATTCCTGGTAGACACTATAGAGAGTGAGGGAGTAGTTTGCATACGTACAGACATGTTAGACAATTTTTGAAAGTACCTGAGAACATTTGTTGAGTCGAGTTAAGGGGATCAGATCACGGTGGCTAAGGGGGTAAGACGCTGGCTCGCTAGCCTGGAGATCGGGTTTTCGATCCCTGCATCCAGATTGATTTCCCTTTGTCATTGGACAACAGCAGCTGTCGAGTTGTTCGGATGGGACGAAAATCGAGATTCCATGTACACGTATTGGCGTACACGTAAAAGATATAAGAGTAGGCTATGGCGCCGCTGCCCGGGTAAAATTTCCCTCATAGCACACTGTATGGCGTATACGCGTCTTCATTAGCCCAGTTTAGGAACAGAACATGAGAACGTAAAACCCCATTTCATTTCATTTTGTCGAGTTAAGGCCACTCTGACCGACTATACACCTGCTTGTCGACCCCGTTGATCACCGTTTAAACACAGCTTGAGTTTTGTAATTTAATATGTTTGATACAGTCGACATGATTACACGTACTTACAAACAGAACATCTATTAACTTCTTCAAGTAATGAATCAAATGTCAGGGAAAATATTTTAGCATTTTAAAGTGTTTTGTGGAGAGATTTCTCAAACATGTGAAAAGCTCATTAACTGACTTTATCAACGCCTTACGCTAGTATACAAACAGTATTAACCCGACACTTTATAGAGTAGGGGACAATGGTGGCTCTATGGGTACAGCCATGACTTGAAATAAACCAGGAGATTTCCGGTTCGATCCTGAGAAAGACCGAGAAAGTTCATTGTGATGTTTCAGCCCCGTTTACTCCTTTCAGTGGTGCAAGGCGAAAGTTCTAAACCCAAGGTTATGTGTAAACTTTTTACGCTCATTAACGATCCGTGACGAATGGAAGTGATCTTTTCCAACAAGACGTTATATTATTAACGTACATGACGACGTTATTAACAGGAATCAATGTTGATTATGACGTGTGTGACGTCGTTAATACCAGAAATTTTTATAATATAAACGTATACGATGACGTTCCAGTCAGATACCCTGTCAGCCTTCATAGGGTATATTCATTAGGTACCCCTGAATGCTAACCCTGGCGGCTGGCCACTTAAAGTTGTTACTATATTAATAATATAATGAAATATTGCAACTGCAGTATAAAGAGAGAGAGAGAGAGAGAGAGAGAGAGAGAGATAGATCGGGGGTTTAGGTCATTTTGGTTTAATTTTATTTCGATAAGTCTCTTGCGCGTATAGGGGTATTTAGCAGAGGAAACCGGAGTAACCGAAGGAAACCCAAGAAGTTGGACAGGCGACTCTACTCCTTGCCACGTACAACCGGGAATTCGAAGCAACAGTATAAAACTTATGCTTGATATGTTTTAAGTCGCGTGCTATGTGTATTTAATGATAACCAGAATAAACAAACTTTACCTACAGATTATCCGCACAATGTGAAACCTTTAACCCCCATCTTCACATTTTACCTTTTAACCTAATTTCTGTGACAGAGCGAACCTAAAACTCTGGATGGTTCAAGTGGGCAGGTAGATAGATAAACTGGTGTTCAATATTTCAAATTATCACAATTAAAGGCCCAATCCCGATAACTTTTTTGGGAATAAAACTGCTTAATTTTGTGTTAAAATCCCTTAAAACCCATTACCTTAGGCCGACCAATTAACCCGATATTTGTGATATGCTTGTAAATAACTTAAACCTGACAGTCTTCATCTGGAAATGGAGACCGTTGTATTATACAGTATAGGGATAAAACCAGACTTTTTTCTATAAAAATAATATGTAGGTGAAATTTACCTTTTGTTATCAAGTACAGTACATGGGTCATTCACTGTATAGACCTCTCAAGAAACGAGAATCGATTAGCAGGTCACCCAATGAAAAAATTGACCCGAAATCTTAAAAGGGTTACGTGTCCGGATAAGCAGTGTTGACGTTAACGTCAAAACGACTCAATATTTTAAGCTGAAATTTTGAGACAAGGTAAATACACCATGCCTCTATGTTTTGGTCCATAAATTTCATAAATGCTCGGACTTCAATTTTTGAGACTCTGTTCTTATCGGGATTGTCCCTTTAAACTCATTTTCATTTCAGCTGGTTTCATCATGTCTTGTTTCAATTGGTCTTGTTTTCAAATTGTCCGGCTTTCTACTAGTTTTGTTTTTAACTGATCCTGTTTTCAACTAGCCGTGTTTTCATCTAATCTTCTAGACTTGTTTTCAACTGGTCCTGTTTTCAACCAGTCTTCTTTTCAAATGGTCCTGTTTTTAACTGGTCCTGTTTTCAACCAATCTTCTTTTCAAATGGTCCTGTTTTAACTGATCCTGTTTTCAACCTTTCTTGATTTCTACTGATGTTGATTTTAAATGATCTTGTCCTAAACTAACCTGTTCTACACTGGCCTTGTTTTAAACTGTAAATTACCCCCCCCCCCGGTCTGTGTTCTTGGTGTAGTCTTATCAAGGAAATGTTTTGAAGTGTTATAAATCATGTCTTTGTGTATATAAGATATAAATATTCATGATATCGACAAACACCATATTTAGTTAACGACACGTCATGTTGACTGTGAATCCATTCATTTACCTATAAATCACACTAATAGTCTTGGCATCTATAAACAACTCTCTTAAAATCCACTTCCTAACATATTTAAATAAAGTCTTTAAAATAAAACAGCTTTTGCCGGCTCGGTGACGTTTGAATTTGAAGCTGAAAATGCCAATTTCTCAACAGACAATAGTGAATTATAGGATTAATAGCATTATTCTTTAACTAAGTGGGACTGTTTATAGATACCACCTATTTTAAAACTTTATTTTAATAAATTTGGAAATATAACTTAAAAATATGAAAGTGTAGCTTTAACATCTTTTATACACATAAAGAGTAATTAAACCGTTTCAATTTTATTACATGTAAGCAGAATATTTCAATTTAAATATACACGAAGACTTAAAATGTCTGTCAACTAGCTTGGTGTCTGTTCTCAAGCGGAGCTAACTGTACACAGACAGCGTAAAGTTAGTATGAAAATTGTCTAGTCGGTGGGAAGTAAGCGTAAAAGTCGCTGTCTAGACAAAATTCTCATATCACACATTGCACACGGAAGTCTAGGCTAAAACAGCCACATATTAGTCTAAGAAACTGATGAATGTGTCGTGGTGACGAGGCATTTTACCCCATTCCATTTCCTTTGAAACATAAAACACCATTTCGGCGTAAGTCGGTAACTCGTAATTGCTGTAAATACGGTATGATCGGAAGACCGTGTTCGTGTTGGGTATTATTGTGTACGATATCAGTCCCGATGTGAGCCGATGGTAAGACCTACTCATGTACTGGGTATTTGTAGTATATAAATAAGGTCAGAAGAGTATATATTAGGTGGTATACATCACACAGGGTATGACATATATAATTATCTTTGATCTCCCTCAGCCATGTGTAAACCTCAACTATACCCAATGCTTCCCGCCTCGATAGTCAGTCATCACTCGTTTGAAGATATGTTTCGAGTTTAAAATCGGTTCTCGCTTTGGCTTCGTTCTGTTGGTCCAAACAAGTAGGGAGTTAAACCCTATTTCACAGGGAACCCTGATTTCCACGGGGAACCCTGATTATGTTAATGATAGATTTTTATCACTCAACAAGTCTGCGCATCTTCAAATTGCCCGTCATCGTTAATAGGAGCAGCGCATGCTCAGTGAGTAAGACGTTGTCTCGCTAACCTAGAAGTTCTGGGCTCTCTCTCTCTCTCGGTGTTAGCCAAGAAAGTTCTTCGTGAATTTTAGGCGTGGTTTCCCCTTGTCAGTGAGGCAACAAGAACGGGGGCCTGGCAAGGGACAACGTGTAGTAGTTCGGCCCTTGACCAGGGGCGTAGCCGTGAAATATATATTGGGGGGGGGGGGCGCAACGGTGGGGGGGGGGGGGTACCCCCATAAATTTTGTTTAAAGTCTCAGTCTTCTGTAAAAATTGTTTGGCATATTTTACGGGGTTAAACTAAAACATCACACCAATACAACGTTTATCATGTTTACAAACAGCGGCACCGGTCTTCTCCGAGAGTCGAAGAAGCGTGGTTTACCCCCACCTAAGAAAATTTCGGAATATTTGACGGCTGCAAACACCTTTTCCTGCTATTTTAGCCCATGAACAAAGCAATTTCAAAGTGGTGCAATATTACCTAATTAAGGTGGCTTGCTGACATGAATTCCAATCAATCGTTTACGCCCATGAAGACGAGATCGTTGGGAGAAAATTTTGAGAATTTAACTGCCACAAACGCGTTTTCGTGCTATTCCAGTCTGTAGCCTGTGAATAAAGCAACTTTAATTTGTTTCAATATAGCCTACCTGACTGCCCAGAATTCCAAACAACCAATCAATCGTCGCGGGCTATGGGAGCCTCACCCTCCCGGAGAAAATTTTGAAAATTTAACCACCGCAAATGCGTTTTCTGCTATTCTAGCCTGTGTGAGCAACTTCAAAAGTATCCAATGGTTTTGTAACCGAAATCCCACTCTGAATTCCAACCATCCAATCACACTGTTGCTGTTGCATTCACAAGTAATAATCCATGCCCGAAAAATGTCGCACAAAGTAGAGTGTCCCCAGACAAAATGTTTTAATCAATAGTCAACTCAGTACAAATTCGTGGTATTCAATTAAAATAAAAGTGAAATTAGTGTTTTATTAGGAAGTTAGGGAAGCAAAACTAGAAATGCCCGAAGCAGGTTTACAGGCTGCGGCCAGTTTGTTTTCTTCGCAGGGCGAAGAAGCGGAGCTGACCTTGTAGACCCCCCAAGAAAATTTTAGAAAATTTGATGGCCGCAAACGCGTTTTACTGCTATTCCAGTCCTAAAATTAGTGTTTTATTAGATTTCGGGCACTTTATTTTGCCAAATTTTGGGAGGTCCAAGTATATTCAGGGAAATAATTGGGGGAGGGTCCGAACCATGTGTGACGCCCATGCCCTTGGCATGCAAGAGATAACCCTTAGTTGGAATTATAAATTTTCCCCCAAAGCGCACTCACTACCTGGTGCGTGGCCGACTTCATTCGTTCAATCGGTGCAGTAAAGTAGCACGTTAAACCCAATTTCATTTCATTTCGCACTGCATGGCGCATGTCCGTCGTCGTTAATAGCCCAGGTGGTAAGTAGGTTGGTTGTTAAACACGGTGGTAGAACTGTTGGTTGTTAAACAAGGTGGTGTAGGTTGGTTGTTAAAAAAGGTGGTGAGTAGGTTGGTTGTTAAACTGGTGTTATAGGTCAGTTGTGTGATACAAAGACTATTAAAATGACGTTCAAAGGAAATTATCATAAAAAATACACCCGCGTAAACTTGGTCATACATACGACATTACCTCAATAATAAAGTCATCCAAGCCATCGGTGAGATAAAGTCTACATAATACATTCCGTGTCTATTATAGACAACTGGAAACTAGGTTAATATTATATTTTCTATAGGTATTGTGTAGATATTTTATCTACAAATCATAAAACTTTACTTACTACGGAGTTTTATTATTGATAAGTTCGTCAGGATTTTCAGACGCAGTTCCCCCGTGTAGGGCGGATGGCCTGGCAAGTTAAAACGAAGTGTGACGAAACACATAAGAGTACACGTAAAAGAATCCTCGACAGTTAGAATTCAAAATAACAATAGACGGTAGAGCCGCTTTCAGGACAAAATTGTCCTCATAACACACTGTGGTGCAGGGGCGGATATAGGAATTTTGAAAAGGGGGGGGGGCGCCGCAAAATGAGGGCACTTACTGAAGAGACTGCGAGACGGGTTGGGGGGGGGGGTCAAGACAATTATCATTTCCTTGCATATGTAGACATTCCAAGAGCTATTTGGCTGATATTTTCGTCCAATTAAACGTTCGGAGAGGACATATTTGGGTCTGAAAAAAGGCACTTTCAGCAGTAAAAAAGGTCACTGTCGATTATTAGGGGTGGGGGGCGCCCGTCGCGCCACCAACTGGATCCGCCTTTGTGGTGTATGCGCGTCTCAATTAGCCCAAGCAGGGCAGAAGAGTAGGGCCAGTAGGACGTTAAACCCTATTTCATTTCTTCAAGCTTATGCTTGTTGTTGTTGCCTTTAATGTAATCGATTGTTGACACTTGAGACTCCTTCAGGGGCTGTGGTTGTTCAACTCAGGTAACTGACCTCTCAACAAGGACACACAGGAATCCTATCTCGGCGTAGACATTTCCATGTACTGTTCGATGTTCTGGTGAAAATGTCTGTACTGTGTTCATGAATATTGTCTGTACTGTTATAGGTTATGTTGACAATCATTGGTTCTGCTGTATTTGTTCTATGTTGTGTAGAGAGATCAGGCTTTTCTAACGATTATCACGCAAAAAGCAGGTTATTTTAGAAATGATAAATATAATTAATAATCCGCTATCATAAATACAACCAAATATCATCGCATTATCACAAAATATGTTTTCATTATTGACACTAAATAAACCATTGAAAAGTTAATCGGGTTAGCATTTAATCCAACATTCAATCTTGATGAATGTTAAGAAAATTGTTGATGCATTGAGCGACATGGGGATAAACTCAACACAATACCACAAAACAAAAAACATAGTTCAGGGTCGACCCCACTAAAACTATTTAAAGATATGTCTCTCCGACTCATTTCAAGTGTAAAGGTTTCGCTTCCGTCACATGTTTGGTAAACGTATTTGTTATATTCTACAGATAATATCATAAATCCAATCCAAAAAAAAATAAAAAAATAATTTTTAAAAACGAGTGACTACTGCGAATTTTATGACGTTTTCGTTGAAGTTTTTTGGTCGCACACTTATTTAAAATTAAAATTTCAAATCAGAATTGACAAAAGTGGGAAATTCCCTGTAAAATTACCCCCACCCCCCACCCACATTCATCTCCCACTTTGTGTCACCGTAAGGTGTGTTTACACGTGACATGCCCTTACAACCAGGATTTTGTTTTAGGGGTATTTGATCCTTCCGGAACCTCATGTTGCTGTTTTGTTCTGTTGTTGGATCACGAGTTACTCCCATTGTTTTGTTTTGTTCTGTTGATGGATCAGAGTTACTCCCATTGTTTTGTTTTGTTCTGTTGTTGGATCACGAGTTACTCCCATTGTTTTGTTTTGTTCTGTTGTTGGGTCACGAGTTATTCCCATTGTTTTGTTTTATTCAGTTGTTGGATCACGAGTTACTCCCATTGTTTTGTTTTATTCTGTTGTTGGATCACGAGTTACTCCCATTGTTTTGTTTTGTTCTGTTGTTGGATCACGAGAAGAGTTACTCCCATTGTTTTTGTTTTATTCTGTTGTCGGACCAGGAGTAACTCCCATTGTTTTGTACGATACGAGAAACGGGTGTAAACTATTCATATCATAATGAACAGTGATCCGCCCTTATCGAGTACTGGGATGACACCAACTTTTCTCAAAAATACCCACTTGAACGATTATTTTTATTAGCCATTAATGGAAGGTTGGGTGAAGAAATAAGACATTTTTATTAATATAGTGTGAGTTTTATTAGACTTTATCAACACTGTGTATTTATTATAAACTATCATAATGTACTTGATAATGAAATAACATGATCACTAGGCCTGGTCACTAGGTCTCAACCTTTCATCTAATCAAATATATTCCCAAATAATACAGATCAACCGATCAGGTTATTCTGCAGAAAACGTTGGTAAGTGACTGACACACCCGGACCCTGTTTCGATAACAAATGAAATGTGATTTAACGTCCCAATTTTCTTCCCCTCCTCCGTCACCATCCCGGTCTAATGAAGAGGCACATACGCAATGCAGCGGACTATAATTTGGTTTTACATTCCATCCGAACAACTAGACGATGTTCATTGCGTTGTATGGAATCTGACCTTAAACCTACGACTAGTCAACGCTTACTCATCGGGTACCACTAAACGCAACAGAGATAATGTTTCGCTAATCAGTGGTGCAAGGAACAGAGGTCTCGTGTGCATGCAAGAGTGCTCGTAAAAGAACCATTGACATTTGGCATTAAATTTTTGTCGAAGACAAATTTCACCAATGTCACACTGTATACCCGGCTTAACTAACCAGGTTGGTGCAGTAAAATAGTCCATTAAACCCCATTTCTTGCATCCATTCATTCAGCCCCAATAAACTCGGAACCAAAACTTATACTCCTCATGACATCTTTCCATTTTATAATTTCAGGTTTATTAACGTCTGCTGTTTGTCTAGTCAGCCGCCATCATGGATCAGAAGAGTGAGAACAATCATTTAGAACATATGAGTACGGCCATGTATAAAGGCCGTGATTATGTGCTATATCTCATGTCCTTCTTGCTGTATCGCTTCACCAGATCAATCATAGTCACCTTCCAGAAATTCACCTGGGCTATTACAGGAGTGGAGAACATACGTCGTGATGCACGACGGGGATTACAGTTCCGACAGAGTGCTCACGTTTTGGACATATTCTGGAAACGGAAGTTCCTTCCCCACACGATTGCGGATCCGAAAGATTTTATAGCACTTCATAGTTGTTTTAAACATCCCAACTATGTTTTAAAACCCAACGTTTCCTTGTACTGCATGACTAAAACCGACGCCATATTTGTTGAAACTCCCGAAGGAACGAATATTTACAAAAGTCAACAGCATAATTCGTATCTTTACGAAGCGCAGTTCATGAATGCCAAAAAGATAGTGATGATGCCATTAGCGTCTTTTCATAAGATAGCTTCTGATGTTGGTAACCCGAAGGTTCCGACTATATGGATCTCCAGTACTGGACGGTGTGGTTCAACTCTTTTAGGACAAGTGTTTTATCGTATTCCGGGAATGCTTCTATTATCGGAACCGGATGCTATAACGAATTTAGGATATTTGCACAAAAACCTGTCGCTACAACAAGGTGAATACGAGCAGCTGTTGGCCAGTGCTGTTCGTCTTTTGTGTAAACCCGACGACAGATATAGCATGATCTGTGTCAAGGCTCGTCCAAACGCAACAGCTCTTTCTGAAGACATAGCTCACATGTTTCCCCAGATTCGTCAAATCTTTATGTACAGGAACAGCTTAAAAACAGTCTGGTCGTACCTAGCTCTTTTACAGACCGATCCGGCATCCCAAGCCTTGAGGTTCATCATGGACAATAAAGTCATCTCAACTATCCTGCCGTTCTTCAGAACCGGTGTCTATAACTATTATGTGAAAGTGAACGCTAAAGAAATAGAGGCAATCAAACCGTCCAAATTATCCACAGTGGGTATCTTTACCGCTGCCTGGGCTGCGGGAGTATCTCGGTGTGTCGAGGCTCGGGAGAAAGGTATCCCTATTCTCCCTATTTTGTACGAAGATCTGATGAAAAATCCTCTCCAAAGTTGTATAGTTTTGTTTAATCGTTTAGACATACGTAAAGAATATTTATCGCTAGCCGCAGAAGCTTTCAAAGTGGACTATCAGAAATCGTCTGTGCTAGGACAAGGTTTATTAACGTCTGACACGAGACGCGCCATTCCCACGGAATGCCGAGTGGAAGCAGATACAATCCTTAAGAAATATAGTTTGCCCAAATTAGGAGAACGAGTTGAAGTACCCGGATTATTACGTTTTGAATAAAAGGTGCTTTATATGTAACGCTTACAAGGAATAAGTTAACCTGACTCTTCCGCCTTCCAATTGACAATCTAGCCTTGTTCTTCCGACTTCCAATTGACAATTATACCGCATGTGTAGATATTCTGTATATGCGACTCAATTACAGACTTAAGTCCGCATCCATCTGTATAACTATGTGGCGCTGTGGAATCATATTGTGTTGTGTTTATGTACTGACGAGTAACCATGGTTAAAGCAGTAATTGTTATTCCATGTATACTGTGTATCATTGTAATATAAATAATAACATTCACTGGAGGTCTTCTGGTTTCCATCCGGGAACTGTTGTCGTTCGCTCCATTTTTTTATACGGCGACATGCCGTTATACGGCCTTACCAGTCCGTCGTTCGATCGTTGTGGCTTAACATTTATATATATGATGTAAAGAGGAAGAAGTCTTGCTTTTCAAGAAACCAGATAACTTTGTTGACACTCTAGCAGTTAAAACAGTGGCCCAATTGACATTATACAGACTGTTTATTTCCGTGCCTTTTGGTATTTCCTGTGTTGAGCGACGTATGCTGGCAACCTATTTTTGTAAACATGTCAGAAAAGAAAAGATTATAAATCTAGATTAAGTTTTTTGTATATTTTGAACAGATATTTTATACCCGCTTTATAGAAAAAATGTATAAATTTATTCACAGTAAAAATCAGATTCAGTTATAATTCTACCATTAACCCATCACACCTGACAAGGAAAAGTGTATATTCGTTCGGATGGGATAAAAAAAAACAAGCTCTCTTGTAATAATAATAAATAATAATAAGTCCATTTATATCGAGCTAATTCCACATATAGTCGTGTTCATAGCGCTACAAAACACACAACCACTTGCAAATATTTCTAAAAAAAAATATGTTTTCAATCTGGATTTAAAGGAGTCAATCAAAGACGCCTGGCAGTTGGAATTCTGTCTAGGTAACAGTTTTTTAACTGCATCCATCTTCATTGGCCCAGTCGGATCAGAAAGTTGGGAGGTTAAACCCCATTTCATTTCATATCGATAGGGCGTTAAACCCCAGTAGATAAGGGAGTAAACTCCATTTAAACAGGTATTACAAATCAAACACGAAGATTAATTGGTGAATAGGAAATACTTCAGGATTTATTTTCTGTACAAATACCGCAAGTTTTATGAACAGCCGGACCACTTATCTGCTATGTTCGTGCGTATCGTTGTGTTGTGTTTATATAAATATCTAAACAAACGAAACTATTTGGGTAATTATGAACAAGCCTTTAAATGCCGCCCCGTGTTGTGTTGAAGGTCTTCAGGTCACAAATATCATCCGATACTTAAAATAGCATTATGCAAGAGCAAAATCTGCTTGTTACAGGTCTAAATAATCAATTAGACATTAATTAACATATCCAGATCATAAAAAACACTTAAAGTCAACGCTAGCCTTCGATGTTGGCGGATTGAATTCCTATACTTAATGGCCGTTGATTAAATCAATCAAGTGGATAATCGAGACTATGCTGTTTATATTAATGATTTGAGTAATGATGACCGAGGCTATGTGAATATTTCAAACCCTTTTTTCTCGGCTAATAGTGGACCAATTGGACTGAAATTTTCAGCAAATTACCTTTACACTATCTAGTTTTTAACTATTATAGTGAGAACTGCCGTCTCTTTATCTTATCTCCCATAATGTAACTTTAACTATTTTCAGCTTGGTTTCCCCAAATCGGTAGCTTAGTACAGGGCGAAGTCAAAAAACAGTGTCTTGTCGTTCGGATGGAACAAAAACCGTGGTTCCGTGTTCAGATTATTATGCACGTAAAAGAACCGTTGATAAGCAGAAATTGAAATAAGAGTGGGCCACAGCGCCGCAGTCTGGTCATAATGGCGTCTAGTCTTTCGGATGGGGCCAAAAAAACGAGGTCTCGTGCATACGTTGGTGAACATGTAAAAAGAAATGAAATGAAATGGAGTTGAACGTCCTACGGTTCTGCTCCGAACAGTGTGCTATGAGGGAAGATTTGCCCGGATAGGGTCACTACGGCCAACTGTCAATGGATCTTTTACATGCACGCCAATGTGTACACGGGACCTCGGTTTTTCGTCCCATCCGTCCTGCATTACTGATAAGGGGGAATCACGCCGGAAAAACTGGGTGAACTTTATCGGCCAATGCAGGGATCGAATACCCAACCTCCAGACTAGTGAGTCAGTATCTACACTTAGCCAACGTGACCCCCTGGTGCACATGTAAAATAAACATAGATAGTTGGAATTCTGTTGCTGTCTGGGTAAATTCCCTCTCATAGCACACTGTATGACGTATGTCCGCGTCTCCATTTAATCAAAATATGATATTGTATGAGGTGTACAGATAATAGGTACCCTTGATAACGTCATCGGTAATACGGCATGGGCATGGTGAATTAATGAGGTTAAACGTCCTGCTTCTGTGCCCCAACCGGGCTAATGAAGACAGACATACAGATGCTATGAGAGAAATCTTGTTATTGGTGCCCCCAGGGTTATATAGCACGATACTAGGGTGAAGTTTAGCGAGTTTTATGTCGAAACATGTTAATCGCAATATAACAGTGATATCTCTATTACCGGAACTAATCATGTTTAACAGTCGGGCAACTGACACATGCTGGACATCTTCTACCATTCCAATCAAAATAATTCTGGATATATTCCGATGGTTTGCAGGGTATGGTATTATTAACATAGGCACACATCACACTAGGGCACGGGGCGACAAGAATTGGTTGTAGTGTCTGAAAGATTAAATTGTTTAAATTGTTTCAATGGCATTTAGTAATTGAACTAGAGTATACAGGTCACAGTTCTATGGAATATACAGATTATAATTCTATGGAATACAATTACTGCTTATTACTAAGCGCCTATTACTAGGCAATGATAATAACTAGAGAAATGAAATGAAATGGGGTTTAACGTCCTACTGTTTTGCTCTTAAACTGGGCCAATCAAGACGGGCATACACAATACAGTGTGCTACGAGGGAAATTTTGCCCGGGCAGTGGCGTTACAGCCTACTCTTATATCGAATTCCATCTGTCAAGGGATCTTTTACGTACACGCCAATCTGTACACGGGACCTCGGTTCTTCGTCCCATCCAAACGACTAGACAGTTGTCCCTGTCAGTCCCTCCGTCCTTCATCACTGACAAGGGAAAACTAGAGAAGCTCAGTGGAAATGCTGTTCATTAATAAGCAATGATTGTATTCTATAGAATTGCGAGCTGTATATAATCGTTTAAATGTATTTTTCTACACAAGTGAAGACGGGCATATAAATGAAATGAACTGGGATCTAACGTTTTATCGTCCTATCCGAACGACTATGACTTCCATTATCATGCCCTCTGCCCTGCACCGCAGGCAAGGAAGACCAATGCCGTAAAATCCCGATTAATTTTTTCGACCAACGCAGGGATCGAACATAGGATCTCCAGGCCCCAAGTTCACAAAGCATTCTCAGACTTCAGTTGAGAATTTACTCAAATTTGTTCGCCTTATTTTAACTAAAGCATAGCCCTTTATGATACTTTTTTTGTTTTAATGTATTAAATACACCAATAAGAAACTATGTGCAAAGTTTTGTTTTAAAGTTGAGCAAATTCTCGGGGCCAGGTCTTACTCACTAAGTCACTGTGGCCCCTACTCTTATGACATTTACAAACTATCGGGGGATCTTTAACATACTACCAATGACATACATAGGACCTCAGACTTTTCCGCGTACCCGGCACCAGCTGACCAGCTGGTTAGTGAACTACCGCCATACAGTAAAAATAAGGTATTGATATTACAAAAAGAATCAGCATACCCTACCCTATACATGACATCTGTAGTATTATACTTACAACTGGATCGAGTTTTATAGGTGCATCAGTAGTAATAACTGCCTCTCTTTTAGCAATCACATCAATAGGTAGTCTACTACAGGTTGGACAACCCGCACATTTCATGCCATTAATGGTAAAATAACTTGTATGTGTCGTCACACCAGTGTCAAGGCACATCCTATGAAAGGCACAGTCCACAATAGGACAGATTCTTAACTAAAAAAATACAAGTTGTATGTGTCATCACACCAGCGTCTAGGCACATCATATTAATGGCACAGTCCACAATAGGACAGATTCTTAACTAGAAAAATACAAATTGTATGTGTCATTACACCAGCGTCTAGGCACACCCTATTAATGGCACAATTCGCAATAGGTCAGTTTCTTAGCTGGAAAATAAAAAGGTCAGCTTATAGCCCTGTCAGTCAATTACTACACGGCCACAAGCAGCATTTTGAACGGAGCCCCCCCCCCCCCCCAAAAAAAAAACAAAACAAAACTGAACAAAATATTCTAAATAAAATCAAAAGATACCGAAAATATGACATCCGTAAAGCCTTCAAACGATTTCTGTGACGAGTACAACCGTTGCTCTTTTCCGAATTTCAAAACTATTCGCCCTTTCGAATAAAAACAACCCAGAAGATTTTGAAAATTATCATCGATTTCCTCGCATCTGAGCCATAACGAACAATGATTTTTGTTCGTCGACAATGTTTCATTTCGTTGACGATTTTCAAAATTTAAAGAATAAATTTCGAAATTTATATATGTTGATTATTATGTCCCGGTGGAAGCTTGTAGGACCCGGGATTCCTATACACCGGTGGGGAGGGGGGTGAATAGTCACCCTAGTACCCCCCCACCCCTGGATCCGCCCCTGAGACAAGGAAACATATGTTACACATTCACTAACTATATACAGCATATTATCACAAATTTGAATGATTTAAAAAAGAATTGACCAAATAAAATGATTGCAGATGGACTAATGATGAAAATGGTTTTGGCACCAGTGGGGATATGTGACGTATAAAGGTTACTCACAGAATTAAGCAGATCAGTTCCTATAAGCGCACCATTCACTGAAATGTGTAATGAGACTAAATAAATTCAAGTTTTAACCTTAAATATGCATTATGTAGGAACAAAATCTGCATATTGTCGGTAATTTATCTTGCTTCCATGTTATCTACCTAGACACTAAACGGGTGAAACAAAACGTTTTCTGGGCGTATAGTGTACGAGACGTCCGCCCCCTATCTAAAACAAAACAAAACTTGGTGGCATGGCAGTCTTATAAAGAAATTCTTACCAGTGAAAAGGACGAGGGTAATAAAAGCATTGAAATACTTCATGATGTTAGCACTAACTTGTAGATAATAAAATATAATCTATATCGATAATCTCGGTAAAACTAAGATAAGATAATCAAAATGTGGGATCAAATTCCACACAATTCTTGTATACGTCATATCCAAATAACTTTCTAAATCTAGGTAAATTCACGAATGGTCGAAAGGTGGTCAATCTCAATGCCCCCACCCCCACCCATGACTGTACTCGTTAATCTGTTAATCTTGTGGATTAGCTAAATAATGTTTTGAGCAGTAAAAATGGATTGAACGTCCTACTGATCTGCACCAACTGGACTAATGGAGACGAACATACGCCTGCATACAGTGTATCACTGCAGTCGGAACGACTAGACGTTTTCCTTATCAGGACCCTCATCCTGCACCAAAGACTAAAAGCGGAGTGGTGGTATGAAAATCAATTGAACCAAATACCCCGATAGTTAGGACGTTCCATACTAACTGACCAACCGTGCTTGAACATATATATATTTTGTGACGGACTATTATTTCATAGGCTATCGTTAATGCGGAATATTTATCCGTATTTTCATTCCCTAATCTTTCGTCATATTTGACTTTTAATATTTGTATATATTATCCGCTCATATTCATTTGTCCATCCATACGCTAAATGCACTTCATTTATTATAAATGCATGTATACGTAAGTCTAGTCTCGGTCCCAATTGTTAGCGATTCATCCCCTTTAAACAATAAGACTGTTAAAATACAAATAGTCTGCATCACCAAATTCACTTCCATTAAGTTTTTGGTAATAAATTAATCATTTTGGTACAAATCTACAATACATGAAGTCGGTCAAATCGGTTTGAAGACTGGAACGTATTTTTTTACCAGTGTGTTGTATCGCTAATACTGGGTGTATGGCGAGGTAAGCAAGGTCTTATTTTCTCACTAAGGTGTTCAGTTATATTGGTCAGGGACTGGCTCGCGACCGTTTAGCAGTAAAAAGTTGCCTAGTACAGGTCGAATGTAATGAGACCTGCGTTCAGAGGTCTAGGCAAGAATTAACTTCAGATAGAGAAAATGAATGAACCAAAGCAAGTTTTAAAATCGGTATAATCTATTTGGGGTTCATGAAGCGCAAAAGTTGTAATTATTTTAACAAAAAAAGAAAACAATGATTACATTTCTACAATATTTCTACCGGGTAACTCAGATAAAAAAAATCTTTCATATAGAACGATTCTTAATCTGTTAAACCTAAACAAAAATATTGACTATATTCATTTTAAAATGGGCAGATATTTAATTGTGATGAATTAAAATTGACCATAAAGAGGTATATTACTGTGTACTCGGTGCCTTGACTTGCCAACAATTTCTTAAATTCTTGTGGAAAAGTTCTTAGATTATGTATTTGGGCACCCAAATTTACAAAACCTTTGAAACCACATGTGACTTAAAATGGTCATGGATCTTCTTATAGAGATGATTTGTTTCTGCAGGGAGACGATGTAACGATTGGCCACAATCTAGTGCGGAAATGTCTTTACAATTCTCTGGACAGATTTTATATTCTATGCATTTCCGCCTGTCAGCATCATTCTAAATTGTTTACAGAAGGTGCAAAAAGACCAAGCTACCATTTTCTTGTTGTACCTTACAGGAAAACACAAACACAGTTTCCAAGGTCAAATGTGAATTTTATTATACAACAATAAATCGATAATAAAAACCCCAGAATGGCTTTAATTGTATTAGATATGCAGTGAATAAGGCGACAGATTGTAAATTATTGTAAAGTAAACTTCCATGGTACTTAAATTGGCAAAGTCTTAGGCTTGCTTTGAAGAACATGGCTTCCAAGAACTACAAGATGATGAGTAACGGTTGAACCAAGTTCCTTGAACATTACCCATGAAACAGTCATTAATCCTAGGAAACATTAACATAAAATTCAACACATATATTAAAGATAAATATTTGAGAAGAACATGCGAGTCAGTCTGTTTAATAGCTACAAGATTTTATTTAAGAAGAAAGTGTGAGCCAGTCTAACCCGGGTTTCACACACCATTCTCAAATTTAAGTTAAGAATTTACTCAACTCTCCCGTAATCTGGAAAAACCTAGTAACACTGTTGAATGTAGTTTTGAGTAAACAAAGGAAAAGTGTTTTGTGAAGCTACTGAATAACCAATTTTTTTTGTCTTTTTAGATATGGGTCTAACTCAATTTTCAGCAAAATGTGACTTGCTAGTTTTTTTTTTCAGATTACAGGAGAACTTGCAATCACTGTTTATGAGAAATATCTTTGCACATAGTTTCTTATTTATGCATTTGACACATTAAAACAACAACAGTTTTATAAAGGGCTACATGAATAATTTTGAAAAAGGGGCATCTATTTAACTGAGGGTAGTGCTTGAACAGGGCGCATCTATTGAACAGGACGCATCTAGAATTTTTCTAAAATTTGATCCTATGAACTGTCATTGTTAGAGAGAGCAACAGGGTTTAAACCAAGCTAACAAACATATCCAAGGTTGACCCATGATATTGGCCAGATACAAGTTAGGAATCAAAGCAACACCATTAGGCCAAATCACAGACCTTATCATCAGATGTGTTAGACCAATCCAACTATCTGCAGAAAACCCATGTGGTTGTCGGATGAACCTATCCCTTGTACAAGCTTGCGATTGAAGCCCTACTAATTTGGGGGGAGGGGGGATCACAGTGGCTTAGTGAGTAAGATCCTGGCTCATCAGTCTCGAGGTTGGGTGTTCGAACCCTGCATTTGCCAGAAAGTTCATCCAGAATGTCCGGCGGGGGTTTCCCGTTGTCAGTGATACATGATGGAGGGCCTGACAAGGACAGGTCTCCGATGACCTTACTCCTTGTCATGTTAAAACGTGGGATCGTAGCCCAACTAATTGGCTGAATGACACACCCTTTTATCTATAAAGCGCAACCAGTCCCGCTCTCCATCACAGACCTTATGATCTGTAAAGTGCAACCTGAACACAGAACATAAAATAACAACATTCAATCTCAACCCACACAATGTCAAATTTTATACAGTAGAATTATTGCATACATTTTAAAAGCCAATGTCCTATCTACACAGTTTTTGTTGTAGTACAGTATAGAATTACAGTATAGATTTATACCATGGTGAAAACCTGTTGTCATAAACAGGAGTGAACAACAACAAACTATTAACAGTAGGAAATGAATCCATCCACTTTATCAAAGTTAATAATCCCACGGTCTTCACACAATCCATTTCTCTACACACTCCAGGCTGTTTCCATGTAATACACGGTATTGTTTTGTCATCCAGTCTTTTTCCACGTAATACACAGTATTGTTTTTTCATCCAGTCTTTTTCCATGTAATACACAGTATTGTTTTATAAATCACTAGATAAATATACCATGTTTTTTTAATCCCATCGACTCTTTTTTCTTCGTTTAGAATCTGATGAATTTGGTGCCTGGGGATTCAATGGTTCGTGAAATGTAGCCTTTTGTCCAAGTCCTCCGCCCATCAAAGATGGAACTCCATCAGTCGTCGACGTCACGAAGTTAGATTTAAACTGAGCCTAAAAAGATAAATTTTTGTTTAAAATGAATCAATTTTAACTCTTTACCACCTGGACTGTGTTTTGCCAAAGTCATCTAGATGTGTGAATTATTTAGAGTCAACTATTTAAATCTGTTGTTCAGTGTTTTACCATAGTCATGTAGATATGTGAATTATGTAAGGATGGTATATACTAGTTCTTTGACACAGACAGTTTGAGTGTGACCAAGGGAGAAGTTGTTTGAGGCAGTTTCAAATATTACCAATAAAACTCAATTTTAAAAAAATAACTTTCTACTTGTGGTTTGTATTATTGATTTGTATTTTGTTTAAGACAGGATCGTCAGGTTCATCAGGTTTACTTACAGTTAAAGCAGCTTTCATGGCCGTTAATCTGTCACTTCTTCCCATAGAAGCAGATGGTCGATATGTTGTAAGACTGGATGAATCTTGACTACTTGTGCTCTGGTACATAGAAATACAATAACAAAAGACTAGTAAAACATGACTATAATTAATCAAGCGGAAACTGTGCTGGATAAGTTCTGAATACATTTTGTAGCGTTTTATTAATTTAAGTACATTCACCAGGCTTTAGCCTTGGTGTTGAGCAGGAAAATTTAGCATGCTTTCTCCCTTGTCAAAGGTGCAGGGAAAGGCATCTAGACATTTGAGGAAAACAAGGGGTGTTCACAATTGAATTGGGTTTAATTCCCCACTTGTAAGTGACCTGTCCTCCGGCTTCCCCACAATTAAGAGAATTACTCATATAAAACTGAACAATTTGTTAGTCCTCATATCACCTAGTTTGTGTTAAGTGGACGTTAAATCTCCTCTTGCTCTCTCTCTCTCTCTCCCTCTCTCTCTCTCTCTCCCTCTCTCTCTCTCTCTCTCTCTGTCCACCATTTAATTTGTGACGTATTATTTACATAGACTCAACATTACAAGGTAAAATAGAAACAAGGTAAAGCAACTTACACTTTCAGAACCTAATCCTGGTCGTTCTTTAAAACCGAGACCTTTACCTCCTCCTCTTATTACAGATTTACCTCTTTCTTTCTTATACCGATTCTTATTAAACCATGGACACTGTAATAAATAAAATAAATAATCATCTTTATTCTTATAAAACATTGAAATAATAAACACTATGATTACTCAACATTTACTTCCTATCACACTTTCAAGTATTTTCTCGTTGGTTACATCAGGTATGTTTTGATAGGTTTGGATTGTCTAATTTTAATTGATAATTGATTCCAGCGATATATGGTACGTCATATGCAAAATTTTTTTTTACTGAGATCGAACTGTATTGATGTGTGACAAGAAGGCCTTTTGAAGAAGAAGAATGCAGTCCTCTGGCGGATCATTTCTTTCCTAATTTAACATTGTGTCATATACCAGTGCAGTATAGTGGTTTTGGGAGTCACCTGTAATACTCTAATAATGTCTTACCTGTACAGCTAGATCTAATAATGAAGGGGGAACAAACTGATTGGCTCCTTCTAAATTACGAACTAACAGGGGAGCAAACTCTTTATCTTTATTGGTTATTAATGTATATGCTGTTCCTTTCTCACCTGTAAAACACATATATTATCAGTATACTACCTCTTATTTCTTACTTTCTTCAAATTCACATTCATCTTTATATGAGTTTTGCCCATAGTGTATGTTAAAATTATTGACAACCAATTCATTGAGAGCATTTTTAATAATGACTATAGTTACCATTATTTGTTAGTTTTTCCATTCATGTGTCAATCAACAGCACACTTACTAGCATATCACATGTTTGTATAGCGTGAGTGGAAGAGAATCACGATTTGGATTTCTGCAATTCAGAGAATGTGCATGTGGGGGAGGAACTACATAGTCACTGAACTATTTATATTTGTGAACAGTTTGACAAGCAGGAAATAATCTCCCCTCCACATATTTCATCCAACTATTGAAATAATGGCAAATGTTCACCTTTATAGAGACACCAGATGTTCCAAAAGGAGAAAATGAAATGAAATGGAGTTTAACGTCCTACTGTTCTGCTCTGAATTGAGCTAATGAAGACGGACATAACGCTATTCAGTGTGCTATGAGGTAAATTGTGCCAGGACAACGGCACTACAGCTAACTCTTATATCGAATTCCAACTGACAAGGCATCTTTTACGTGAGAATCATGCCTGAAAATCTGGATGAACTTTCTCTGCCGATGCAGTGATGGAACATACGACCTCCAGACTAGCTAGCCAGCATCTTACCCACTTAACCACCCAAAAGGAGAAAGCAGAAGCATGTCCTGCCTTGTCTTTGGTAACCATAGTTACCAGCTTGTCTATATAAACCTACCAGCTCGTCCAGTACGACCGATTCTATGTGTATGAGTATCAATATCTCTTGCTACATCGTAATTAACAACTGTTTTTATATGTGGAATATCTAAACCTCGAGCTGGAAAACAAATTGATAAATAATATTCATATACTGGTACATGTCTTTAATAATATATACACAGAATCTACACTTTTATTACAATAAGCTGCATTTTCTTAGTGCAAAAATAAAACAGTCTCAAAAATTATAAATTATTAAACTCGTCAAACTGTTCATATAAACTGTTTATATACGTGAAATATACAGACTAGAGAAAGAACATAATAACCTGCTACATCTGTTGCAACTAAAATAGGAAATTCTTTCTTTTTAAACGATGAGATGATTTCATTTCTCTCCGACTGACTGATATCACCATGTAATAGCCCCACTAAAATAAAAATACAATAAAATAAAAAGGGATGCCAGCCAACTTATCTCTCTTACAGAGATGTAATAACTCCACTAGGATCTCAGATGTTTCCGTTCGATATGCTTCAGTATAAACATATCTATTAAGTTTCATCAAGATTGTTTAAATATTGTGACCGCTAGAAGTTCCAAAAGCTAAACAATGGATTTTGTTTTCGCAGGGTCATAATCAAGGAAGTTAAGGTTTGGTATCTAAAAGAACCAATAAATTTGGGTTATGAATAACATTTTTAAGTTTCATCTAAATCTTATAAAAATTTTGACCTCTAGAAAACTCACACGTTACAACGTAACATATAGTTGCCATAGTTGCAAGATATAAAATGAGATTAATTGAAGTTGTCATAGTTACATGATAAATCTCTGGCTCTAAGATTCGCAGCTAATTCTTCACTGTTTGATTTCCTTGTTACAAATATTAAAACACTTCCATCTGAAATGATAAAAACGTGTATTTACAATAATCTCTGTATAAACAAATAAATCAAAATGTGGATTAATATCCTGCTGTTCTGCACCTGGGCTAATGAGGACCGGTATATGTACATCATGCAGAGTTCTAGGAGAGAGTGCTACGTACGTTTCTTCTCTTGCCAGGCCTGCCGTCATGCAACAGTGATATGGCGAAATCAGCATGCAGATGAATATTACATATCGTAACCTGTAATACTACTAACCTGTGGTAAAACCTACAATACGTTTAACTAACCACGACCATTTAGCAGGTCCTGGTGGAAGAACTTCAATATACTGTGTCACATCTTCATTTGCCTACAAATCATACAAAAATATTCATCATCAATCCATCAAATCAAAAATTCAACTTAATATTTTAGTCAAACCAATTTAAGTTTTTTTTCGGGACATGATTAAATTTTTATTATTATTACACACTTATACAGTGTATTAAAAGACATATTACAGGGAGGAAATCAATATTTCATTGACATAATAAAATTAGAGGGTTATTATGTTCCAAAAAGTGTGACGGACAGACAAACAGACAAACCCATTTATATTTGTTATTTACATGTAATTAGAAATTAAAACAGGCCTGGATAATCTATATAAAGCCAGATATTCTGTACTTTGTTAAAACTGACAAATTTCGAACTAAAAGCTTTTAAGGTGATTGAATAAGTACATTTTGCTAATAAATTAGTTTCCTTCCTGTGGCCAAAACAACAAAAATTCAAAACGATTTGGCCGAACGAATAATTTATATTTTTTACTCTAAAATTACGCCCAGATCACACAGTCGCTTTTCTCATTTTTAAATATGAATCTAAACAGGACCCGGTTTAAAGACAAGTGGAAGTATAGCCTTAAAGCTATTGGAAATCCCCCCTCCCCATCCACTACATGGTCAAAACACCTTAAAATATTGAGATCCCACAAATCCAATATAAATCATACCTCTCCTATTTCTCCCTGTACAATTCTAACAGGATCCCCTAATATATCTCGAGCTAATTTCTCTATTCTCTTTCTAAATGTAGCACTGAATAATAACGCTGAAATTTATAAATAGACAAACATACATCATTATCTATGAAACAAGACTATAACAATATTCCATATTGAATGAACCTTAACAATTTTCATTGTCTTATATGAACAATGTAGATGGGAGAATTTGGTCAAGGTAGTGGCATTTCCACTTATTTCTTTAAATTCTTTCTTGAAGTCTTTTTTGGTTCATTGGGATTGAAAAAAATTCACAATGTCTCCTTGACCTACATGTATAGTGGACCTAATTAAACTGTAATTCGAATTTCGACAATTTTACATAAAGATTGTGATGAGAAGTAAAAGTTATTTTTACTTACTTTGTCTAGTAGGTCGAACATGATTAGCTATAGATCGAACTTGAGGTTCTGTAATCAAAATAATTTAAAATAAACTTTCACCTAGTTCTGTCCAATTAAATCTATAAAAATAGCATCTATATTTTGTCAGTAACAAGAGGATCTAAATACGCTTACATCCGACATTAACTGCCACCCATATAATTATAATCCTACCCAAACAAAGATGTAATCAGCTGTTTTTCTAAGTAACAGTAAATTGTTCAGACGGCAGGTCAAATGGCCAAGGACATTTTACAGATATTATTAGACTTCAATACAGTATTAATATTTAAAATGTTCAATACAGTATTAATATTTAAAATGTTCTAGAAAAATTTCCCCCTTTTTTCTTTTCCTTGGATTGTTTCCCTTATTATTTTGAGTGTATCAGTACAGGCTGGGACTGGCCCCAGATCCATGCACTTGATCTCATCAATACGTTTGTTGATGGAAATGTCTGTCTATGTTTTATCGTGTCTGCGGGTTTGTCTTATGGCTATTGTTTGTGTGTAGTGTGGTCCTCCTGTACTTACTATTGTTTGTGTGTAGTGTGGTCCTCCTGTACTTACTATTGTTTGTGTGTAGTGTGGTCCTACTGTACTTACTACTGTTTGTGTGTAGTGTGGTCCTACTGTACTTACTATTGTTTGTGTGTAGTGTGGTCCTACTGTACTTACTACTGTTTGTGTGTAGTGTGGTCCTCCTGTACTTACTATTGTTTGTATGTAGTGTGGTCCTACTGTACTTACTATTGTCTGTGTGTAGTGTGGTCCTACTGTACTTACTATTGTTTGTATGTAGTGTGGTCCTACTGTACTTACTATTGTTTGTGTGTAGTGTGGTCCTACTGTACTTACTATTGTTTGTGTGTAGTGTGGTCCTCCTGTACTTACTATTGTTTGTGTGTAGTGTGGTCCTACTGTACTTACTACTGTTTGTGTGTAGTGTGGTCCTCCTGTACTTACTATTGTCTGTGTGTAGTGTGGTCCTCCTGTATTTACTATTGTCTGTGTGTAGTGTGGTCCTACTGTACTTACTATTGTTTGTGTGTAGTGTTGACCTACTGTACTTACTATTAAGCTAGAGAAAAACCTTGAATTTGTCAGATTTGAAATAGTAAACAACATCGTGTCTATTAAACAAGGTATACGATACGGTGGATCTTGTAAAACAAAACAGAAATAAAACCTACCAAAACCCATATCAAACATACGATCTGCTTCATCAAATACAAGATAGGTAACTCTCTCTAAATTAGTTGATTTCTTCTTAATTAGATCAATCAATCGACCCTAAATAAACACATTTCAATCTTAATTAGATCTATCAATTGGCCTTAAATAAATACATTTCAATCTTATGGTTAATAATAGTTTGGGTTACCAGGCAACCCCTAAAATCAATATTACAGTTCATTAAAGAATCGGTTACTAGGCAACCCCTCATGTTTAAAAAACAATTTATATCTTATAAACTTACTGGAGTGGCTACAATTATTTCTGCTCCTTCCTGACATGCCTTTGTCTGCTCCCACATGCTTCCACCTCCATACGCACAGACAACATTTATATTATAGATTTTACCAAATTTCTTCGCTTCTTGATATATCTATAAAATATAACATAGTCTAGATCTATGATACAGTCTAAATACTCTCGATATCATCAGTATTATTGTTGATGGAGATATATTCACTAAATACATGCCTAGAATTAAGCCAACAAACTTTTTCAGACTAAAGTTTACATTATAACCAATATAACCTGTTTCAATGACATTTAGTAATTATACTGGAAATACACAGATCAACATTCTATACAATTACTGTCTATTATTGACTGGTTAATAAAGGCTAGAGAAATACACAGGTCATCATTGTATACAATTACAGTCTATTATTAACTGGTTGATAAAGGCTAGAGAAATCTAATCATATCTTGACTCGGTAATAAAAGTTATATTCTATAGAAAAGTCTTGCGAAAAAGAGGGAAATAGGCTTTAACGTCCATTTGACACAAACTAGGTCATTTCGGGACCAACATGGTTCAATTCTAATTCGTCCGGGAGTAGGGTTCTTTAGTGGTAGGAAACAGGAAGACCTGGAGAAAAGCCACGCGATTGGACAGCCGACCCTACACCTATACAGCATGAGACTACCATGTGGGGTTTTGATAAATAAACATCAACTTGAATCACATGAAAGAGATGTTTTGCTTAAAATTTAAAAACATTTAAAACACCCCAAAACTTGGATATATCTGTTCAATTTTTTATAAGATTTTTTTCAAGAAGAAAAGGAGGAAAATTTTTACAGGAGTTCTGGACAAGAAAATTAAACTGACCTGATGATTTGTTTATGAACAGTCTTTACAACTAAGCTTTGAAATAACCCAATATTTTGTTATTTACCTGTTGGGAAAGTTCTCTTGTTGGAGCCAGTATTAACCCAATTGGACCTTCCCCTGGTTCCAGTTCTTTCTGGTCCATAATATGAATCAACATTGGCCACAAGAATGCGGCAGTTTTACCACTTCCTGTTTTAGCGATACCAATTATATCTCTGCCACTTAATGCTACAGGAATCGCCTGAGCTTGTATAGGCGTGGGTTTTGTATATTCAGATTTACGTATGGCAGCCAGTAACACTTCATCAAATCCAAAATGTCCGAAACTGCAGACAGGTTTTGATGGTTCTAATCCTGACACCTGAAATAATGCATGTTGAAATCATTGTCATGGCAACAGTACAGGTAATTCTTCCTACTCTTTCAGCTTTACTCTTTTTAACTCAGATATAACTTGGTTGAACATTCTGGAACTGAATAATATATGATCTTGACCTACAGCTGTAGTAATTGATTGATTACATCATGACCTCTGTTCTCAAGACCAACAGAACTATGCTGGCGCAGAATTCCATCTGAATGCTCGAGACTCGAAATTGAGCATGTCCAGTGGTGCAACTGGTGTAAAGAAGATGTGTATACACCATGCAGTCTGCTGTAAGAGAAATTGCCTTCGAACAGCAGTATTTCCACAAACTCTTCATCAAATTTCAAAAGGATACGAGCACAGCATCCTAAACTGAACATGTGGCACACTTCTATGATCTGTTCTCTATCCTGTTGATCGAATGGGCTCTATAAAAACACACGTTCTCACCCGCATGTAATTGTAATGAATTGTAACTTAATTAGCTTTTTTCAGATCCTAGCAACCGGTAATCAGTTCTCACACTACAGAAAATTTCTGTGACCAAGTTGTAAGGTATCTCCAGTCCAGCATCCTAGTACATCAAAAACACAACAGAAACTTTCTGTGACTGACTGACTGAGTTGGAAGGTAGAGATGAGCAGTATAGATGGTCAATAAAATAAAAGATTTACCTTGATTGAGAGTTTGTTACGTAATTCATTGACCTGTTCACTGGTTAAAGCCTTTATCTCCTCATGTTCATTGTAGAAATTTCTTTCAAACGGTTGGTAACAATAATCAGAATGGTCTATCGGAGGTAATGGATCAATTATCTGTAAATACAAACATTATTATAACAATAGTAACAGATAGCTCATTTTAAGCAGGGAGAGAATGAGGATTAATATCCATTCAACAACAACTAGGTTATTTTGGAACAAACACATGGTACAAATGTATTTCAACATTTCGTTAAACCCCATTTTTCTCCCTCTCTCTTTGAAGAGATTATCTCGAGACTGACCTAATATAATTGTAAACTATTGTACCTTGGATCGTTCTCGTGGAATAACATTTCCATCACTATCATAATCATAGTCATCATCTTCATCTTGAATAACTCCAACATTCGGATTCTCTTCCATAAAACGAAAGTAGGCTTCCTGGACGTCCTCATCATCAATATCATTCCGTACCCCTCTAATAAACATCATACAGGTATAAGATACAAACAAGTCATAGATAAAACACAATTGTTTGCCAATTTCCACACTAATAAGGACAGCTGTCTAGTCATTCGGATGGGACAAAAAGCAGAGTTACTGTGTAAATATTGCTGTGCACTTAAAAGATCCCTTGGCATGTGGAATTCGATATAAGAGCAGGCAGTTGCACCGCCGCCCAGTCAAAATTTCCCTTTTATAGCACACTGTATGGCATATGACCGTATTCATTAGCCCAATTTAGGAGCAGAAAAGTAGGACGTTAAACTCCATTTCATGTTAATTCATTTCACACTAATAAGGTTATTTTTTATGATCAAGTATGCAATGCTTAGAAAGATTACCAGTGGCTTTCCAACCCAAATTGTAGCCAATTGAAACTGGGGTGGACATCAGTTTATCACCCCATCTGAATGACTAGGAAACACTTCACAGCCAGGTTTGGAAAATGGTCTTATCAAGTGCCCAAAATTCTTGAAGAAACTGACTTTTTCAGCAATGTATTTGAGAAAGGGGGCAGAGAATATGCTGTACATATACCTAAGGTATATAAAGTGAGTTGTAGTATACAGTATGCAGTACGTCCCAGTTATGAAACACAGAGGGTGCTTGGTGCGCAGAATTAACCATGAGATTAGGAGATTATGGAAAACATGGCATGGATGATGACTGATAAAATAACTTACTTTTCTTTTTCTTCTTTTATATCATCTTCAAAAGCCTGTCTTTCAGCTTCTGTTAATTCTTTCTGTAAAAACAAAAGTAAAAGATGTAATACCCTGGAAATATTTTAACAGATAATAAAGATAGGTTGCCAGGCAACGAAACATACGCCCACAGCAGCTAAAATATCTGGGCAATCAACAAGAGTTGTCGCATATTTTTACTTTTTTCAGTAATGAAACATTTATAATACACTAAAATCTGATTAAGAGTAACAACTCATTATGAAGTTTTGCCCCACACTAACAATTAGGATAGGAAACATTTAATATGATGAATTTATCTGTTCAGTTATCAAAATTCATTGAAAATCAAAATATTTGTTTGTTTCAATACCTTAAACTCTATCAATCTGAAGTCAATCGCATATTAAGTTTGGCCTCTTGAGCATCCACAAGATTTTTTGAAGTGATGAAGGACTACAACTCTGGCACTAATTATCAGAAATCGCTGAAAATCAATAGGTTTCTTTGTCTCATGACCTTAAAAACTGTGTATAAATTTGAAGTCAATAGAATATTAACTTTGGCCTCTTGAGTATCCACATCTACTTATAGCCTGGTCAGGAAAAAACATTTTATAGCCTGGTCTGAGTTTTTTTTAACAGATATTTTAACAGAAATTATATTTAACTCTTGACTCACCTCAACTCCTTCCATAAAGGCATCTAATGGATCATCACTATCACTGTCATCGTTTTTAGTTGCGTCCATTCCTGCTGGTGTAAATTCTTCCCCTGAATCATCATCATGAGCAACTGGTGGACCATCTTCATCCTCATCATCAAAATAACTAGAATAAATGAAATAAAATGGGGTTTAACATCCTAGTCTTCAACTCCGAACTGTACTCATGAAGATGGGCATATGCCATGTGCTATGAGGGAAATTTTGCCGAAACTTTCTCAGCCATTGCAGGGATCGAAAACCCAACCTCCAGACTAGCGCGCCAGCATCTTACCCACTCCTCCCCTTAACTAGGTTACATAGGTCTCCCAGATATCCCATACATGTACTTATAGAAAACACCCACTAACGTTTCACTTAATTCTTCCTCAAAGTTATCAAGCTAATACAGTAACACAAAATGTGAGGGAAAAATAAATAGAAAAGTTATAATATCAATGAGGATAACAAGATCAAAGGACTGGGAATCATTGGGTGATAATAACAAGATCAAAGGACTGGGAATCATTGGGTGATAATAACAAGTTCAAAGGTATTTTAGTAGGATACATACTCATCTTCACATTTCACTCGTTTCTTTCCAATATTTAGAGAATAACTGAGACTTCGACCTGGATTCAGTCTGTTGGCCTTAGATCCTCCCATTCCAGAGAGAGAACTGAAATTAGTGGATGGTGCCAATTGTTGTGGTTCTTCTTTCTTTTTAATAGCAAATCCACCAAAACCGATTCCACGTTTCTTACTGTCAGCCTTACTGTTCATGTTGTCTGTTCAATGATAATGAAATGTTAAAATAAATATTAAACTAGAGCAATAGATGCTGGACATGTCCCACACAAGTTAGCAAACATCCGTCACAAAACATGCCAAGTGGACCATCATTGGTTAATCATATTCGCCTGATAATATAAATCTTTCATTCAGTCAGTTAAATGAAATAGGGGTTAATCATCCTACTGTTCTGCTCCAACTGGGCTAATGAAGAAAGGCCTACATCATACAGGGTGGTATGAGGGAAAGTTTGCTCTCACATTCATGCTGCTTCCTAATCTTATTGATTTTTCATCCCATCCAAATGACTACACGCTATATGTTGTCCCTTGTTTTCATCCCATCCAAATGACTACACAGTATTGTTGTCCCTTGCCATTTTCTAAAACCTGTACCACTAACAAGGGGTAACCACACCGGAAAATCTTTAGGAACTTTCTTCACAAACACTGGGACCAAACACAAGACATCCAAGTTAGCGAGCTAAAGTCTTACTCACGCAACCACCTCTTACACACAGTTAACTTGACCAACACATTAAATCTATTCATAGTCAACATTCAATATTCCTATACCGGTATGCCTACAATTAGCCCAGCTTCATCATCATTTTAATTCCAATATCAATGATCTTAGTCGAAAACACTTATTATGCTTCACAGGTATTGAGAAACATTTACTTTACCTCCATTTTCATATTTAACAAGCCAACAGTGAGGCACAAGCTAGGTTATTTCAGGACTAACCTACATGTATGGTACAATATCATTTAAATAATCATTGGGGTCTTTAGCAGTATGAAGACTGGGAGGAAACCAGAGGGACCAGACAAAACCAACAAGGCTGTCACATACAGTATATGTATGTAAGTTTATGACAGACCTTATGAGCTAAAGTCCCTACCAAATTCTAAATCAAATTTTTGAAGAAATTATTAGATGATCCGAATAACGAGACAGAGAGAGAGAGAGAGAGAGAGAGAGAGAGAGAAATGGGGTTTCACGTCCACTCAACACAAACTTGGTCACTTCGGGACTAACACATGGTTTTAATTTTATTTCAACAATTTGCTTGCGCGTAGGGGTCTTTAGCAGTAGGAGGAAACCGGGGTAGAGAAGGAGCCCCTATCTCCATGCCACATACGCTCACACCAGGGATCGAAACCACAGCCGCAAGCCAGATGTGACCGGCCAGCTAGAGGTCGAAGCGCTCCATTCTAGACCACTAGGCCATCCCAACCCCCCTTGATCAGAATAACACATACTAACTACTATAGTTTATCCATTCTATAAACTACAGTAGTTAGTACATCATAATATAAATCGCTCTGTGTTTTCTATGTATTTCTTTGCTTGCTTAAAGATAGATTATGGGAGATAAGAGTTGGCAGTTCTCACTATAATAGTTTAAAACTAGATAGTGTAGATAGTGTAAAGGTAATTTGCTGAAAATTTCAGTCAAATTGATCCACAATGAGCCGAGAACGAAGTGGGTGAAGTTTTCGCCTAGACTCGGTCATCAATCATAACTAAAATCGTTTCAATTGATCAAATAATATACTCCTTTGCTCATTATACAAGTCACATCATAAGATATCTAAATCTCCTCTTTAAATCTAACAATTAAGTTTGAGGTGTAGTTTTTTTATATAATTACTCAATACCTAGACATAGCACAATACAATTACAATGACACAGGTAATAAACAAAGATTAAATTTGTGACATGTATGCGCACAACAATGAAATATGAATGTCTAAAAATGTATTATTGAAATAAAATTCAACCATATGTTAGTCCCAAGACCTACTAATTAATGTCGAGTGGAAGTTATTAAACCCCATTTGTCACTATTTTCAAGACTAGCCGAACTATGACTAAGTTCCATTAATTCGGAACGTTGTGGCTGCCAATTGAACTCCTGGTTCCGTCTTGGCTTGGCTATATTTAGTTCCTTTAGAAACTGTCCTTGAGTGGACATCTTCCTTGACAGTTCCTATCGAGCCCTATGTAGCTGCAATATGAAAATACGGTGAAATACCGCTCTTTCCCATCTCTGTTACCAGGTTATTTTGGAACCCATACCTTCAATTTTTCACCGTGAATGTTTATTTTTCGCAAAAAGAATCATTTCTCATTATATCTGGCGCAAATTTATAATAATTCAACACTGCAGTTCAAGTAGAATTTGGCAATCAAATAAACATGTGACCTTCTCATGTTCGGGTCTCGTAATGGTTGTTCAGTTCAAATGTATTTTGTGTATGTTTTCAATCGCAGAATTCTAATTGAAAATAGTGTTGAATTAATATGACTGTGTAGTGTGTGTCAGTTGTGGCAAGAAATGATTCCCTTGGCAAACAAAGAAGAATTTGGGGCAATATATAGTAGCCTATATACTATAGTCGGTAAGGATTCAAAAATAGCCTTAGACCAAATTGCGGCTATATAGGGCTCGATAGGAACTGTCAGCGGAGATGTCCGCTCAAAGCCAGTTCCAAAAGGAACTAGCTAGGCTATCTTGAATAATTATATTTTAATAATTAATTATATTGGCATATGACTATACTATGCAGTCGCAGGTCAGTGTGAGTGACTTGCTTGAACTGCGTCGAACATACATATTATTTCAATATAGGACGTTTTTCAATATATTAAATAGCTTGATATTACGTCTCCGTAAAATCACTGTAATTAATTACCTAGTTTAACATAAAATTTTAGAAAAACAAAGTTTACTCAGAATTTCCTTAATTTTTCCACCATCTTTGTTTTTGAAGAACCAAATGTACCTATTTTGACAAGAGAGTAATACTGTAAGAGTGGCTTCCCCTTATCTGACTTTCCAAAAGAAATGCCAATGGAGTTTAACGTCCTTCAGTTCTCCTAAACTCATAGGCGTACGAGGCGGGGGGGCCGGGGGAGCACCGGCCCCCCCAAATATTTTCATGAAAAAAAATAGAAATCTGAAAAGAGCCCAGAATTGTTAGATCGGTCATTAGCCGAGGAGTTTTTGAAAATGGGGTGGCCTTGTCGGGGAAGGCTACCCTGATAACATTCATTGATGGGTACCATATGGGTACCATGTGTCATGTAATATGGGGCCATGATGGGGAGCCCATAACGGACCCCGACATTTTTGCACCCAACATCCATATGGGATCCATATGGGCTCAACCATATGGGTACTAAATGGGGTTTGTGTGGGGCCTATATGGGTAACTCATTTAAAATAATATGGGTGCTATATGGGGCCTGTGTGGGACCTACATGGCCATGTTAAGAAATATAATATGGGTACTATATGGGACTCATATGGGGTACAAATAAATGATATATGGGCATAATATGGGATCCACATGGGTACTAGATGGGGTTTGTGTGGGTTCTATATGGGTAAATCATCTAAAATAATATGTGTGTAATATGGGACCTATATGGTCTTGATAAGACATGTAATATGGGTACTATATGGGACTCATGTGGGAGTACAAATCAATGTAATATGGGCATCATATGGGATCTGTGTGGATATGCCAGAATATTAATTTAGGCACTAAATGGATTTCCTGTGGGATTCTAAGAAATACTGTACTGAGCTTATTTGTGGTGACAACACATATATGGACAGTAAACTATTTATACCAGACATTATAGCCGAACTAAGACTAATTTAATACAAGTATGAAATTATCTTCTAATGTATGATCATTTGATATTACATGCTAAACACTATTTTAATGATAATATCAAGCGTGCTACACAGCTCCGTGTAACTTTGATGAATTCTCTAGTTCTAAGCATGGTAAACAACAAGTACCAAATCAGTCGAATAAAATAACAAAACTGTTTATTTGGTTTCATGTTTTATTATAGTGCTTTTTCGGTAAGACAGTTGAAATTCGTTGGGATCTCCCACCATCCCTGTCCCTTGAATTAATCAGGAAGCAACTAACAGCTGTTTTGATTTCTTCGTTTGTAGTGTTCACAAACATTGGATTTCTTCTGACCGACTCTGCAATTCAAAAGAAAAGCACATTGATTAGGTCTGTTGATGTGCAGCCTGACAAAGTAAGACAACTCTACCCATATTTTGCGCCGATATCAAATTCAATCAACATCTTTGGTATACAAACACATATTTTAATTTTCATCAAAATTGGATATAAATTCTGACCTGTAGTCTCCACAAACAGTAATTAATACAAACAGAAACTCACCATTTTCTTTAGGTCAGGAACATGTGAAATAGTTGACCAGTGCTTATGTTGTCATTTTAATTCTTTAATCTGTTGTTCCAATTTGGAGAGTATTTGAATTACCCTCGTTTCAAATGGATTAAGCTGTAAAAAGACCAGATTTAGCATTTATTATATCTTTTGTTTTAAAGTGCGTTTATTTCATCGTTACCAAATTCAGTTATATAATGTCATTTGTATTTCGTTGTATATCTGATAAAACTTTCAAACGTTTAGTCCTCAGCGAGAGCAAGAAACATATTTTGCCATGACACACAATAATACAACATATGTTATAAGATGAAAATGGAAATAGTCACCTTTCTGGAAATGACAGCTTTCTTGTTTTAGAGTTTACCAATATTCTGTCAAATCAAAATAACTAAGAAAAAAAGAAACATCTATTCAAATCCATTCTTATATTATTACAAAACTTTTGTATAAGTACTTTGATGCACTTGTATATTTCCACAGAAAATGATCAACTCATTTGTATCAGTTATTTTCCAAAAGACATTTTTTCGAAATATAGAAACTTTAAAACCTTTCATTTAATTTGTTTTACCCAAAAGCCGTTAAGCATATTATAGTAGGAAAGGATGGGAAAAATTTACCTTTGATTAAGTTTTGTGAACTGATTTCAGAGATGTGTACCACTTTCATCAGTTTCTTCTTGTTAGTACTAATTATATACATATTTCTACATTGTAGAATCTAAATTTCAGCCAGTGACCAAACAGACTTCAAGAGACTAAATTGGTTGTTAATGATGACTCGCTGACAGGTTTTCATGGGTGACTTGGTGACCTCCACAGTAAAGTTAGATATTATATAATTTGTGTACAGAATCTGCTATAGTCATTAAAATTGTACTAGCAAGATGCTACCAGCCATGCGGTATTCATAATAAATTTGAGTAATAACGGGTCCTATTTGGCTTTTTTTTAAAAGAATAAGTATTAGCGACTCTTTTTGCTTTAAAGCTCCACAAAGATGGGCATTTGATTCGAAAGGCGGGGTGGAGTATTTCCTAAAGTGAAAACATGTATCACAATTTCATTCATAAATAAACTCTATTTTTTTTATTCATGGTAAACATATTATTATAGTCTGTCATTTGGTATACCAGCCAGTTAGGAGAATTTTACTGTAATCTGTATAATCTCTGCAAAGTCCATATCAGTGCATCACTAAATTTTTAGTGTTTTGACTGTTATTTCATCTAAGATATAAAAACAATTTCTGTACGACAGTAGACTAAATCGTCTACCTATGGAGTAACTATTTATATTACACGTAAATCTTCAGGGCAATTCCACTGCAAAGTATACAATTAGGTGACAAATTGAATTAGTTGAAAAGTTGATCAATGTTTACATTCTTAATGTCGAATTTATAAATTTTTTGTATTTTCTTACTTTGTGTTTGTTTGATTATTCTGAATCACAATGAATGATTTGGCATTCATTATCTGACAATGTATATAAACGTGATATTTATACATTAATATATAAAAATAATATTGTTTTGCAAAAGTAACTAACAATGAAAAATATTACTATGAGAACCTGCACCTGTTACCAGATATTTACATTTTTTCTCTCTCATTCATATGATCTATGTATGGAATTGTTTAAAACTTCATTATCTAAAGCAAGAATAACCCATTCTTATAATAATGTCCATAAAAAGAAAAGATTTGAAAAAATTCTCAGTAAAACTTTGGTTTTCTTAGATGCACGTCCAGTCCATTACTTTTCACAGTATTTCATGTAATCAAATATTTACAGTTTATCTCTCATTCATATTTATTTATGGAACTGTTCAAAAACTCATATTCAAAGCTAACATCACCCATTCCTGATATTACGACCGTAAAAAGAAAACATTTGACAAAATTCTCTGATTCACTTACGGGATTTCAAAGATGTACCAAAATTTTAGGGTCACAATATTTTATTCAAGGAGTAATGTTTTTTGGAAAGTAACTGCTCCATTAATTCAAATGAGTTAATAATTATTATTATGTATCAGTCCGATTATTTGAAAGTTTACATATCTCATGTAATGGGTTTGCAATTTGCACTCATACATCTGTTACAAGAAAATATGTACGTCCGTTACCACAATAATTTCTAATTTACTGGATTACAAGAATCCAAATGTGACCATACAGTAGACATTTAGTATTAGTGTCCTTTTTTACAAGGAGAAAAACTTTTCAATTCCACCGGACAATTCAGAGTTTTGCAACCAAATATTCATGCAGGCAAATCATGGTGCTCATTTCTGTACGTCTATTACCTATACTTTGAGGAGCCAATATTTATTTCCGGTGTTCATGAACAAATAAAATCATATGTCAATTGATATTTTTTAATCATACGTTTTTAATACTAAATAAAACCAAAACGGTTAATTATTCATGGTTAGATAATATTGAATGTAATAAAAATATGACGAGTTCAAAATGTACGTTTGTTACGGTGGAATTGCCCTTCAGCAGATTTAACTGTAGAAACTACATCAAAGAGAAATTTGAAAGATATTTAGACAGCCTCTTTTTCATTTGGAAAACTACCTGTAATCTTGGCCATATAGCAGATTTACACAAAAGTTTAAATGATATTAAATTCATATTGAAACAGATACAGGTGTGAGTAACCCCATATGGATACCATATTGTAATTAGATATATATTATATGTTGTAAATGCCATATAGATATATTGGCCCCTGATACACGCGTGGGTAATCCCATGTGGATACCATATTGAACCCACATACATAATACACATGAATGTGGTCATATCATATACATACCACTCCAGGTGCACATGTTGGTAATCACATCTGCGCATATTGGTTCAAGGTACATACAACTAAAAGTGTGGGTTCAATAATGAGCTAACATATGCAAATAAGTAATCCCGTATGGATACCATGTTGGCCCCAGATATACAAAATTTATTATGTAATCCCATACAAATACCATATTATCCCCAGATACACAAATGGGTAATCCCATATGGACAACATATGGGATCCATGTTTACATAACAGAGTTTTAATGTGGGTAATACCATATAAATCCCATATTGGCCCTAGATATGATATGCACACTATAAGGTCAGATTATCAATGTAAGAAAGAATTTGGCGTATTTCTGTGATATTATTATATATGAAAATAAAGGGTATTTGCCTACATTTGTATGTGGGAAGATAATATGGGTTCAGTATGGAAACCATGTGGTATGATCTGGGCCCACAGCCCATTTTCTCCCCATAATGGTCCCCATATTGCAATGTTTATGGGGCCCATATGGATACCATATTGGACCCAGACCTATATAATTATTTTATATGTGGTAAATAAACCATATATATTATTCTGGACCCAGAAACACAAATGTAGGTAACTCCATATGGATACCATATTAGAATTAGATATATTATATGTGAAATGCCATATAGATAAATTGACCCCAGATACACATGTGGGTATTTCCATATGGATACCATATTGGGCCCATGTACATAATATACAGGAATGTGGTTATATCATATCCATACCACACAGACTCTGGGTGCACATTTTGGTTCAAGGTACAAACAAATAAAAGTGTGGGTTCAATAATGAGCTAACATAACAAATAAGTAATCCCATATGGATACCATGTTGGTCCCAGATACAAAAGTTAATATGTAATCCCATACAGATACCATATTATCCCAGATACAAACATGGGTAATCCCATGTGGACACCATATTGGCCCCTTGTTTACAAAAACAGAGTTGTTAATGTGGGTAATCCCATATTGGTCCCAGATACACAAATGGGTAATCCTATATGGACACCATATTGGCCCCATGTATACAAAAACAGAGTTGTTAATGCGGGAAAATCCCATATAGATCCCATATTGGCCCCAGATACACACACTATAAGCGCAGATTATCATTGTAAGAAAGAAGTAAGCATTATATCATTTGGCTTGTCTCTTTAATATTAATATATATGAAAATAAAGTGTATTTGCCTACATTTGTATGTGGGAAGATAATATGGGTCCAGTATGGGAACCTTTGTGGTATGATCTGGGCCCACAGCCCCTTTTTTCCCCATATGGTCCCCATGTTGCAATGTTTATGGGGTATGGTCTTGTCGGGAATGAATGCTCAGTTTGTCGGGAAGCGTCGCGCCGTCTGTCGGGTTTGGAATATTTTTAATAATATGGAAGCGGAAAGAAAGCAGTCCAGTCAATGATGAACACGTTAACCTAGAACTAGCACGTACACATGGCCTTTCTCAGTTCTTGAGTACGGTACTGTGTTAGTAATAATCGTTTGACTTGTTCTTCTTTTGGTTTAATATAGTGCACTAGATGTAAATAAACTAAAATGGCCATTCATTAAAAGTAAATAAATTTTACAAATTCAAAAAGTCTTTTAGATGTATCTATCTTAGATATGGATAAAAAATGTGAACTGTCATATAATGAAAAACGTGGCAAAAGTAAATCGTAATACGGAATATAATATAGATTGTAAATTTGAACTTTTATAAAATGCTCATTCATATATTAAAATTAGATAAAGTATATACAAGTCTTCTATACATCTGAGATCTGGATAAAAAAATGTAAAGTCTCATAAAATGAAAAATGTGGCAAAATTAAATCGTTCGACTTGTTCTTGTTTTCGTTGTAATAGAGCTTATTTTAAAGATGACTTTTTACCAGTTTTTATGTTGCAACTGACATAATTTACTACCCACTCCAAAATACTAGAAAGTATTCGAAATGCCTGGAAATCGCGTCTACGGCCGTTTGGTTTTCAAAATTTTCTGGGGGAGGCCCCCCATACCCCCCGTCGGGGAGTCTCATGTGAAGTCTCATAAAATGAAAAATGTGGCAAAAGTAAATCGTTCGACTTGTTCTTGTTTTCGTAGTAATAGAGCTTATTTTAAAGATGACTTTTTACCAGTTTTTATGCTGCAACTGACATAATTTACTACCCACTCCAAATTACTAGAAAGTATTCGAAATGCCTGGAAATCGCGTCTACGGCCGTTTGGTTTTCAAAATTTTCTGGGGGAGGCCCCCCATACCCCCCGTCGAGGAGCAAATGCTATTCAAATTTTGAATTGATTAGCCAAAATGTGAATCTGTCACTTTGCTACTCATTGGTTTTAGACTAAATTGAACCCTGGTCTCATGTGAAGTCTCATAAAATGAAAAATGTGGCAAAAGTAAATCGTTCGACTTGTTCTTGTTTTCGTAGTAATAGAGCTTATTTTAAAGATGACTTTTTACCAGTTTTTATGCTGCAACTGACATAATTTACTACCCACTCCAAATTACTAGAAAGTATTCGAAATGCCTGGAAATCGCGTCTACGGCCGTTTGGTTTTCAAATTTTTCTGGGGGAGGCCCCCCATAACCCCCGTCGGACGCTTCTTCTAAAGAAATATATTTGTCGGGAAAATATGCTGGCCCCCCCAAACAAGTTCGGCCTCGTACGCCTATGCCTAAACTCGGCTAATGAAGACGGGCATAGCCTACGCCATACCGTGTACCATGAGGGAAATTTTGCCCGTGCAGCGGCGGCACTACGACTTACTCTTACATTTCATTCCAATTACCAAGGGATCTTTTACGTGCACACCAATGTGTACACGGAACCTCGGTTTTCGTCCCATCCGAACGGCTAGACAGCTGTCCCTGTTAGATCTTCCATCCATAATCACTGACAAGGAGAAACCACGCAGGAAAATCTGGATGAACTTTCTCGGCCAATGCAGAGATCGAACACCAGACCTCCAGGCTAGCGAGCTAGCGACTTATCCACTATACGGTGATCCTCCATTTTCCAAAAGCAGTTGGACCCAGATTAATAAATCTGAAGTAGCGAATAACTCTCAATCACATTTTTGAATACGCTAAAGTCTGAATAGCACCCTTTCGATCATCATATCGGGTGGCCCACAAAAAGTACCCCCTTCGCCCCCCCCCCAAAAAAAAATAAATGAAAAGGAGTAATGGAAAAAAAAAGTTTGTTTTTTTTTTAACTAGGGTGGGCGTGATCGATGGACATCTAATTTGGAGTGAAGTTGTCAATCATTGATTAATGTTGTACTGAATGTGAAATGTTATGATTTATTATCAACTTTAAAATATCCATGTAACTTCTTACATGTTGAATTATCTAGTTACAAGTGTAAAACATGGTATTTGTTATAAATTATTTCTTAAATATTGCAGCCAGGATTTACTTTTTGTTCTATTTTAAATTATGCGATTGGTGATTAATGATTCAATCTAAAAGATGGATACTGCAGACTTTGTTTACTATCGTAACCACGGTAACAATGACAAGCGAGACCCCGTCATTCTCCAAACAGAGGCACTGGTGGATGGCCGTGCGTGCTGTATCATAAAGCCTGTCATTGAGTAAACTGGCGCGGTTTCGAATTCTCGGTTGTACGTGACAAGGAGTAGGGTCTTCTGTCCAACCTCGTGGGTTTTCTACAGGTCCTCTGGTTTCCTCCCACTGCTAAAAGACCCCTACGCGCAAGCGAATTATTGAAATAAAATTAAACCATATGTTAGTCCCGAATTGACCTAGGTTGTGTCGAGTGAACGTTAACCCCCCCCCCTTCTCTCTCTCTCTCTGGTGACCGGCCAGCTAGAGGTCGAAGCGCGGCACTCTAGACCACTAGACCATCCCAACCCCCCTGAAGATCAGAATCTTCTAGATCAACCAATCATTACAGAACGTCGATAGCCAGAGCGTGTTAGATGTGTTTCAGATCGTTATCAATAAACATTTCTTAGATGATAGTAATTAACGCTATTTTCAAATTTTCTTAAAAGAGGGACACCTGGGGACACCGGGTACTGTAGACGCAATTTTGTTTGGGAGAAAACCCATTTGCTGGTCACTCTGCGAAATATAACAAGTGGCGGATCCAGGATTTTTTTGAGGGAGGTGACAAACCCATGTTTTGTCTCACCGACCGCAGAGCGATGAGTGCCACAGGCACGCATCCGAGTGCCGTAGTCGCGAACAGTAGAGGGGGTATGGGGGGAGACACCCCCCCCCCAGAAATTTTTTAAAAATTATCATCGATTTCCTCGCATCTGAGCCATAACGAACAATGCTTTCTGTTCGTCGAAAATGTTTCATTACGTTGACGATTTTCAAAATTTGAAAAATAAATTTCGAAATTTATATATGTTGATTATTGTGAAATTTTGCATACATCAAAGATATTGCGGACTGTACGTACAAAAGTTGTCAACGCCTCTTATAGTAAACAGCAAGTTATATATCCAGATTATGAACCTAATAATGAACAAACTGATTGAATGTTATCGAATATTTGCAAATGTACAGCTTGTAGGACGCGGAATTCCTGTACACCGGTGAGAAGGGGGAGGGGGGGGGTGACTAGTCACCTCAATCATCCTCCCTGGATCCGACCCTGATAACTGCGAGTTTTATTCACTTGTCGTAGTCTACGACCATACCACGTTGCAAAACACCATAGTTAGAGAGCTAGGTTCAGGTTGTTTCGAAAATCGCGTACAAAATTTCTTCTTTGCCAGATGAGTGGACACGGTGTCTGAACCTTGATTCTGACGTTGCGGGTCCCTTTCCTATGGGGATGGGGGATGGCGTGATTCCGACGAAAACGTAGAATTTTCGTGATGTCGTCAAAATCACTGCTTAAGAAGACCCCCGACCCTCCCTCCTCCCTTAAGAACTACCCCTTTACCCCGTACGAGTAAAAATCAATTGGTCAGATCGGGCACTGCTGGGGCGTATAGCCTAGCTGCAGCAGCACCTTAAAGTAGCCCACAGGGGCCTAAAATTAGGCCATAATTTACATGGCTGAAACATTCTAAGGACAATGGCATCCATAGTCGGAATAAATATCTCACAAATCTAACCAAAACTTCCGGGGCTTTCCCCAAGCCAGACCACGCCGAATATCGTCTCACGGGGCTAATAATACGGTCATCAGTTACATAGCTGAAACTTACCAGAAACAAAGATCCACACTTGTTAAATACAATGTTCAAAAATCTAACCAAAAATGTTGGGGCTCCGAAGTCAGATCGTTCTAAAGCCCACCTGACCACGCCCTAAAATGGGACTTTTTATAACATGGTCATCAGTTATATGACTGGAACTTACCACAAATATTGTTCCATGCATGAAAAATGTATTTTGCGAAAATCTAACCATAAATGGGAGGGCTTTCCCCAAGTCAGGCATTCTTTAGAATTGCAGCCCCACCCACCCTTTCTATATAGATCATCTAAACATATTGAAATAAAATAGAAATATTGTGGTATATATATGTGTTTAATAACTTGGGTGTGGCAGTTGCCATGGTGATCATTAGAACAGATTATCTCTGTGCCACCAACAATCAACTGTTTTATCTCATGTTAGTCAATGATGAATATTGAAATTATGAAATCGATTTATAGTTTTAATACATATAACTTAAGTTATCCCTCCATTTCATTAATAAGTACTTGTCTATATAACATTTTTATGATTTAAAATAGTTCAACTGTCATACATGTATGTGTTTATATTCCAAAAGATCTGTGTAGCAATAGAGTCGTGCTGACATGGTTTTAAAGATTATAGACAAGGAATGGGGAGATAAGATATAGTTTGATGTTTCTAAACATATTCACATATATGCAGGTGTGTACGATTTCAACTAACATTTGATTGACATATTGTTAGATAAAAAGGGTAGGGAACCATAACATACTGGTGATATCTTTCAACAAAATCCATGTGGGTCGGAATATTCCTATTGCATCATCTGGCTTAATTTAACCAATCATTACGTCGATTGCACAGGTTCATGGTCATGAACACGCATGGGTCTGCGTGATACACTTGCGGCTATAAAGGAACTATAGTATGTCTTTAAATGAGACTTCGATTAGATTCCAGAGGGTTACCATCTAAGAGTCCTAGACACCGCGAGGTGTCTAGGTTGAGAAGAGTTTAGTTAGCACTGACTGTAATTGTAATAGGGTTCTATGTATACTTATGCTACATAAAAGGTAAAAACGAACTGTTGCATTGTTATAACTGAAGAAGACAAACGTCTTAAGAAACCAGTAAGAAGTAAACACAACGTGAAGGAGAAGAAAAGGCGATCAGAGATAAATCCTAGACGATCACAAGGCTAACGGTAATATGTAGCAAAAACAAGATGCATGGGTCATACGTAGGATGTGGCGACCGGACCGGTTAACACACGCTCTCCACGTCAGACAAAAAGACCCATGGTGCTACATCTGCTGGGCGCGGTGGGGGGGGGGGGGTCAGTAGCGCGTACGCGCTGTGTCATAAGGTCTTCATTGAGTCTAGCGTGGTTTCGATTTTCCGGTTGTATGTGACAGGAAGTAGGATCGCTTATCCAGCCTCGTGGGTTTCCTCCGAAAGACCCGTACGCGCAAGCGAATTGTTGAAATAAAATATAACTGTATGTTAGTCTAGAAATGACATAGTATGTATCGAGTGGACGTTTAACCACACGTCTCTCTCTTTCTCCGAAAGATCTCGTTTTCGTATTCGGGCATAGCGGGTCGTAATATATCTGTATATCCCTTTAGGAAAACTTTTTTTTCCTTTTGACCATAATTAAAGGGACTATCTCGATTTGAACACAGTCTCAAAAAAAAGTCTGAGTACGTATGGAATTTAAGCATAAAAATATAGAGGAATGGTGTATTTACCGTGTCTTAAAATTTCAGTTCAAAACTGCTCACCCTGACGCGTAACCTTTTTAAGATTTAGGGGTTTTTTTTCCTTCGGTGATCTGATAATCGATTCCCGTTCCGTTAGAGGTTTATACAATGAATGACCCATGTGCTGTACTCGATAACGAAAGATAAACTTCACCTACGCATTATCTTAATACATTAAAGTCTGGTTTTATCCAGACACAACACAGTATACAGCTTGGGACACCGATTTCCATTTCCAGATGCAGACTGGCGGGTTTAAGTTGTCTGAAAACGTATCACATATTGAGTTACTTGATGGGCCCTAAGGTAGGGGATTTTAAGGGATTTTAACACAAAATTAAACAGTTTTATTCTCTAAAATATTATCGTGATTGGCCCTTAAAGTGGTCTCAGTAGTTATCCCACATGTGATAGAACTGGTTAAACACATTTGAAATATGATTTCAACACTAGCGGATGACCCGGCGCGGCACGGATTGAAAGCGGTATAGCTCCAAAACATGAATTGGTAGGCCCCATCCCAGATACTTCTTTACACCAAATTTCAGCTACGGAACAACGTTAGTGTAGCTGCCAACCCTAAACAGAACAGACAAGACGAGACGAGACGAGACGAGACGACATGACACGAGACGAGATAGACAGACACATATATTATTATCAGTTTATCTATATTATGTTCACCATCTGTTTGACTCAATATATTTAAATTAATATGGATTTTACTTCCTGTACTCTACCTAAAACAATCAATATATGTACGCTAGAAACATGTAGCAACACGGAAGTATAATATCAAATAAACATTAAAATACGTCAATACATTCCATTTAAAACAAGGAAGAAGGTATTTTAAAATACAAGAAAAAACATTGAACTATTTTTATATTAGATTTAGATTATCGGTATCGTTCGGATGGGACGAAAACCCGAGGTCCCGTGTACACATTGGCGTGCACGTAAAAGATCCTTTAACAGATCGAATTCGATATAAGGGTAGGCCGTAGTGCCGCTGCCCGGGCAAAAATTTCCCTTGTAGCATATTGTATGGCGGATGCCCGTCTTCATTAGCCCAGTAGGGACATAGACGTACGAGCCCGGGGGACTTTCGGGCAAGCTGACTTTTCGGGCAGACGGGTAAAGTGAATAAAAAAAATTATTTCATCAAAAAAATAAAGTGCCAGAAATCTAATAAAAGTGCCCGAAATCTTCCAAAATTTTCTTGGGGGTTCCTACAAGCTCAGTTCCGCTTTTTCGCCTCTCGAAAAAAAACAGGCGCCGCTGTCGGTAAACTGGAAATTTTTTCGAACATTTCTAGTTTTGCTTCCCTAACTGTCATCAACACTGATTTTACGTGCATGTTCATATTACAATTATAGGATTTTCTTCTACTGTAACACCATAGACTTAGTGTTCTGTTTAATATAGAATTCTTTACCTACATGATGTATGACGAAAACTAGGGTAATGAAGTAGCTTGCATTATTCTACTACTATCTTAGACTAACTCGCAGACAGATAAGTCAGTATCCATTTCTGGAAAGTAGGGTATTATCGTCCAGCCATCACGTGCACATATTAGTAAAATTAACTAGAACAGCGTTGACGTAAAACGGTGCCTCTACGAAACACTTACCCATAAATGGTAATTGTCCTGCCCTAATAGCTGGCGCAGTATACATTCTATATAGGAGAGAGTTTGTTTGATTTACGCTCAGACATCATTCGAAAGCTCCAAGGGGAAGTACATACCGGCCTTCCAGGCTGGACGCAGACAACATTCGAGAGAGCCAAGGGAAAGTTCACCCCGGGAGCTGGCCCGGCTTACTGGCCGGACGCAGCCGTCATGATGAAACCGTAGACAAGACATTATAGAAGTTCAGAGGGAGACTGCTGGGCGAAATAACGTTTATATACCTAAAGAACAATAGTTGTATCTGTGCTGTAGAATATATTATTGTAACATATAAAGAATATCTCAAGAGTACAGAAAAGAGTTGAATTCTTATTGATCACAACATCAAGTCCTACCTAGACAAACGACAGTGTGACACAGAAGATTTGGCCGTACAGGCACAGAGTGTCACAGTCGTCGATTTGGTACCGCGACACAGGATAGTGTCACAGCCCCACAACGTGAAGTCCGAAGAAAAGCCCCAGACGCCATTGTCCCATCTGTGACACCGTAGTGTCACAGGCTGGTATTTGGGAGTCCGTGACCAGGATAGTCACGACATTATCCTACCCGTAGTGTCACACTACATTGATTTGACAAATGCCGGCCATCTTGGATTTTACTTATTTTACTGCTTTAAGGGACTAATGAGCTCTACTGGCTATATCTTTAAATGAAAAGATCTCCCCAAAAGCATTCATTTATATGTTCATAAAACATTTATAGGGTCTTACACCAACAATTTAGGGTTTTCTTGAACATTAATTAGGCAAATGTCAGCCATCTTGGATTTTACCACTTTCCGGCGCGCAAGATTTGGTAAACTTTTGGGATTTGATAAAGTACACCTAAACAAACGCAAAATTGCATAAAAACCTTTTCTGCAATTTGTTGGGGTAAAATCATAAATTGACTGGACTATTTCATTTCAGATTATCGACAACACAAGGAAGCAGAGTATCACCAAAATGTTTTTATAGATTATATCATCTTGAAGGATATTTACACAATCTGTATATCACACCCGACTATTCTGCCACGTATTCTGTTGCGTTTGTGTATGTGGTCATCTCTGGTGGGGAGTTGGTCTAATATGGTTAACGCGTGTAGTGTCATTGAGTCAAGTGATGTGGTTTCGATGACAAGGCGGTGGAGGGTCGCGTGCCCAGCCTCGTGGCTTTTCTCCGGGTCCTTTGATTTCCTCCCACTGCTAAACACCCCTAAGCACAAGCGAATTAAATAAAATTGAACAATATCTGAAATGACCAGTTCACCCCCCCCCTCTCTCTCTCTCTCTCTCCCAGATGTTGAGAGATTCTGTCGACGTGACCTAGTTCAAACCCCTCCTCTCTCTCTTTCCCTCTACAGGTAACGTGACCATACACCTGATGATGGCCACAAGTTTTGGTTGTGACTGCTGATTGCATATTACTTGTTACTCAACACAAACTAGGTCATTTCGGGACTAACACATGGTTTAATTTTATTTCAATAATTCGATCGCGCGTAGGGCTCTTTAGCAGTGGGAGGAAACCGGAGTGCCCGGGGTAAACCCACGAGGTTGAGAAGGTGCCCCTATCTCAATGCCACATAGGCTACGCTCACACCAGGGATCGAAACCACAGCCGCAAGCCCGAGGTGACCGGCCAGCGAGAGGTCGAAGACGAACAATATAACAGTGAACTTACCTTGACTTTGAAACAGTGTTACAACGTGAATCAGTGTATTTATGTTATTGTATCATGCATATCAGGGATTTCTCGCGCCATTGCTTCAGGAATATGGCATATCAGTGGAATGATATTATATTAGAAGTAGGAAATATGTAATGGACAACTAGAAGTTTTTAGAAATGTTATTGAAGAATAGATTTTGGAGAAATGTTTTGCAAGATTTGTAATTGGAGATTTGTATTTCGAAATTTGTTGTTCCAGATTTGTCTGTCTTTGAATGTACATGATGGAGGGTAAACGTAGGCTACTTTTTGATTTTCCAAAATGAATTTATCTTTATATTGACACACAATTAAAATACAGTTTACAAATCGGATATTACAAATGTCTGATTTATAAAACAAATTAATTTAATATTGATTTTAGGATACAAATGTTAATTTTAGCATACAAATGTCAAAACACGATAACAAATTCTGAAATAAGAATTAAGGACTATGATTTAAGAAATAAGAACTAAAAACACTGAATTAAGAGCTGTTTGGAGACAGAGATTTAAAAAATCAAATTCTGAAATAATAATTGAAATTATGTATGGAAAATTCCACCAGTATGATTCAACTTGGACGTGAACAGAATGAAACCTACATGAGTTGTTAACATATTGTTGTGTTCATTTATCAAATCATATGTAAAATTTCATGTTAAATTCAGTTTGATATTTTTAACTAATCAATAAGTCTATGAAGACACTTTCAACTAATCAATAAGTCTATGAAGCATTATTTTTTTCATCTGTTTAACATTTGAAATATCTTCCTTTCTCACATTTCTGAACTGAGTATAATGTCCTATACTTGAGTCTTGTTGGTATAGGACCACTCAGCTAATCTCGACAGATTCCGTAAACTACATCTAGTCTCGGATGTATGACAGTAAGTGATATGTACCTACGCCCATACATTTGCGATGCGGCTACCGGTTTACTTTAACAGGAAAACTTGACGCTATTACACAAATTGGGAACCTATTCGGCTAGCGAGCTATTCAACCGATCGAGCTGCAACCTGTTCGTTGGAAACCTATTTAGAGTAAAGACAACAGTCTGTATTTATCAACCAATAACATCCAACGTTATGTCTATCAAATGAAAGTAGAATATATTATTTTTTTATCCATTCCTTCAGCTCAGAATAGAAGTGTAATTTCGTCATTATCTTACAGCTGGATCGGTCGAATAGGTCGCTAGCCAAATAGGTCGCCAACTTGTGTTTGGAATGGGCGCAGCCATGTTTCATCCGGGACCTTTAAAGTAGTTCCAATATGGCGGAATACAGCTGAGGTTTGCCGAGTGGGTATAGGACTATTCCATATATACCAGAACACACCGAAAAACACCATGTTATTCTTAAACCTACCCCCCCCCCCGGGACCCAGTTTTTTTCAGCGGACTAGGTCGTCTAACCCTAACCCCCCGCACACAGAGGACCAGACTCCCGGTTACCCACATTCAGGGCGTTTCCTAGTATTTAGTGTGTTTTCCGGTATTTAGTGTTTTTCCGGTATTCAGTAGTTTCCCGGTATACACTAATGGACGAGGAGAGGCTCTAGATTTAGACACGGGGTGGGGGGGACAGGTGTAACAAGTTTACTTCAAACCCGATCAACGAAGTTACTAGTGACGAAATAAATGGCAATAGAGCTCGTGGTATACGATGAGCTTATTGGTCTTGAGTAACCCTTAAAACGTTTCCATGGCAATTTCCGAATTTTATTTTCATTTTCCTTAATTCATTTCATTTATGGAGTAGTAGGAGGGCTTGTATGGCAACGCACGTGCGCGCATGCGCGTGCGTGCATGTGCGTGCATGCACGTGCACGTGACCTTGCACTGGATGACCTTTAGCACGTGCGTGACCCCTTGCACGTGTGATTGCACGTGCGTGACCCCCTGGCACGTGCGTGACCCCTTGCATGACCTTGCACGTGCGTGACCTTGCACGTACGGAGAGAGGGGCGCGCGCGCGGGAAAAGAGAGAGAGAGAAGAAGGGGAAGAGGAGAAGCAGGGAAGAGAGGGAGGGAAGGGGAAACAACTCTTTTACATTGATTAAGTTGGCCCTGAAAAGGGCCGTTGTCCTCACTCGAATGCGAGCACTAGAATGTGAGGGTACGACGCACTTTATGTCGGTTGCGTCTAATGGCCTCCACTAATTCAGGAGGAGGTCTTTTCCTGGGAGGTGTTTTTAATACCTCGTCAGGTAAGACAAAGATATCGTCAGGGGTAATCACGGCAAGCGTGTGACCCCTGAGATACATGAGAGTATCCGTGCTGTGGTTGTCTTCGATGCGTAACACCGGAGCATCCATTCTGATACTGATAGAAAGACTGGTGTTGTACCGTTTTATGAACGTAAGGACGAATCCATTTGATATGACGTCACGGACGAGTCCATTCATGGGTGACGTCACGGACGAATCCATTTGAAGGGTATGACGTCATGGACGAGTCCATTCATGGTGACAGGAATAAAAGGAAGGGAGGCGACAGCTTCAGTCATTGATAAGCGATCAGCGAGCAAAGCAAGATGAGTTTTACATTACGACCCGTGGATAGACGCTACAGTAGATTATTTCGAACCGAATCACTGTGTGTGGAGATAGACTTTTCGGAAGATTGGTCCCACGTTCCAGCCAACGATGTACCACAACAACTACACGACACCTTTGAGGCCATCATCGAGGAAATTCGTCGAACCTTGGACGCCAGAGAAAGTGACTATGTTAGAATCGCCATCAGTCACCCGGGACTCAAAACACCTATTTGGTTACCCTTCCGTGAACATCGTTTGTTAAAGGCCGAAGACGTGTTGCAGAAAGTGGCTGCCGTATTACAGAGTAACGAAGAATTCAGATTAGATCAACGCATGTCCATGAGTATATGTCACGTGTCCCCTCCCGATGGTCGAGGTAGCGGTGGAACAAACATGAAGAAAAGACACAGTGCTAATTTCGAAGAATATTTGAAGAAAAAGAGATGCCTCGTCACCATAAAGAATGCCGACGACCTGTGTTTTCAGCGAGCCATTGTCGTCTCTCGTCACTTTGCCAACAAACAAGACACACCTGAATGGATAAGGGAGAAGAAGAGATTGACCAACAACACAGGACCCCACTCGTGGCAGACGAAGAAAACGGAAGCCCTTATCGATGCCGTCGGTGGAGCCAGACAAGCCTGCACGGGGATGGAAACCTGGGAACTGTACGCCAAGTATTTAGGAGAGCAAGGTTATCAGCTCAACGTTTTCTCTCGGGCCATCTTTGGGAAGGCGATTTATCGGGGAACAAAACACGTCACAGCCACACCAAAACATCTCAACCTGTATTTACACGACAGGCATTACGACGTCATTACCTCCATGCCCGCCTTTGTAGAAAGGTCGTATTTTTGCGAGACCTGTCAAGTAGGATACAATGCTGCAGAGAATCATTCGTGTCACGTGATGTGCCATGGATGTAAGGCAATGGGTCCACCCTGTCCCCCCGATCCCAATACAAAGACGTGTTACCGATGTCATCGTGTGTTTATGAGCCGCCAGTGTTTCGACAATCACCTTGCCACCCGTTCCAGAGCCAAGTGCAGTATATGTTATCGATGGAAGAAATGCGAGAAATGTCAAAAAGAGTGGGACGTCATCAAGGCCAAGCGAAATTTGGAAGAACACCGATGCGGAGAATACGAGTGTTCCATCTGCCGAGAGTGGCACACGGCCGAGAAACAGTTTTGTTACATCCAACCACTGAAATCACCCATCGACATGAATAAAGACCGGAAGATACAAATCGACAAACTACAGAAATCAACATTAACCCGTTTCGTCTTTTTTGACTTTGAATGCCAGCAAGATACCGGTGAGCACATTCCCAACCTATGTGTCCTGCAAACCTGCTGTCACCTTTGCATCGACAATCAAGATCCCTGCGAGCACTGCGACATGTACTGGAATCACCAACGAGAAATTGTGTTTAAAGGCCCAGACACGCTGGACAATGTGGGAAAATGGTTTCTACAACTCGCTGCTCACGGTACGGTGGTAGATGGTCGGAAACATGACAGTCACGAATCGAGTCCCGTGATTGCCGTGGCTCACAACTTTAAAGGTTACGACGGACTGCTGATTTTACAGACGCTGCACAAACATTCCGTGGCGCAACCCGAAGTGATTATGAATGGTGGTAAAGCGATGACGATCACTGTCGGTACGGTAAAATTCATCGATTCCCTCAACTTTCTACCGATGGCTTTACGGGACATGCCCAAGACCTTTGGCCTGCAAGAACTCAAGAAAGGTTATTTCCCTCACCACTTTAACAGACCGGAGAACGAAGATTACGTGGGCGCCTATCCTCCCGACACCGATTACGATCCGGATGGCATGAGTGTGACTGAACGAGAAAAATTTCACGAGTGGTACCAACAACACAGTCACGACGTCTTTGATTTTCGCCAGGAAATTCTCGCCTACTGTAAGAGTGACGTCGATGTCCTCCGCCGATGCTGTGGTGTGTTTCGCGAGATATTTCTCATGGACACGGGAATCGATCCCTTCGAAAAAAGCTTGACCCTGGCCTCTGCCTGCAGTCGCGTGTTACGCACGCACTACCTCAAGAAAGACACCCTTGTCGTCATTCCTCGAGCCCTGATGCAAGAGCCGAAACCTGGTAAGGACTGGCATCGCTTCCAGCCTCGACAACAGTCCAACAAAGCCCTTCGATGGTTGGAATGGGAACAACATCGACAGACCATGGCAGCTTTCCGAAACCAGACCCCACTACCCAACATTCGACACGCCCGTAACGGTAGTGAATGCCGAGTTGGCCCTTACAGTTTAGATGGCATGGACACGACCACAGGTACGGTGTACGAATTTCACGGGTGTGCCTTTCACGGTTGTCCCAAATGTTACCCGGGTCCCGTCCAAGACCTTCAGCATAAACATCCCTACGATCCATCTCGCAGTATGAGGGACTTGTACCAGAAGACCCAAGAACGTCACCGTCGACTCCAGGAGCAGTACGGTATGAAGACCATCCGCGTCATGTGGGAGTGTGAGATGGAGGAAGAACGACGCCATGATCCCGAGATGGACGAATTTTTACAAGGCTTGGAAGATCAGCAATGGCCCGCTCCCGAACCTCTGATGCCCCGCAACGCTTTCTTCGGCGGAAGAACCAATGCCATTCAACTGTTGGTGAACGAGTCGGTGGAAGACATGCGCTACATCGACGTGGTGTCCTTGTACCCGTACATCTGCAAGTACGGTACCTTTCCCATCAAGGAACCCACGATCGTCACACAGCCCGATCAAGACCAGTGGCAGCAGTACGAAGGATTGATCCAGTGTTCCGTCTTGCCGCCCCGTGGCCTGTTTCACCCGGTGCTCCCGTTTCGACGCAAACAGAAATTGGTGTTTGCCCTGTGTCGAAGCTGCGTCGACGAACACATGCAACAAGGGGAGATTGCCGAATACCAACCGTGTGAGCACACCGACGAACAGCGAGCCTGGGTGGGTACGTTTGTCACCCTGGAACTCAAGAAAGCGGTGACCCGAAGGTATTCGTCTGGATCCCGCGTCGATAAAACCCAACAAAGGGATGCGGGCGTTTAGCAAGTTACAATTGAACACAGCATGGGGTAAATTCGGACAGAGAGACAACTTTCCCAAAACAGAATACATCACGGAGCCCAGCGTCTATTTTGAAAAAATGTTGGACGTGACCCAGACCGTACGAGATGTGCAGTTAGTGAACGATAACATGGTATTGATGGAAACGCTGAAAAAGGAAGAACACGTGGCACCCTGTCCCATCACCAACGTGGTTATCGCCGCCTTTGTCACGGCTCAGGCTCGTTTGAAACTCTATTCCGTCTTGGAAAAGTTGGGAGAGCGCGTATGCTATTTTGACACCGATAGCGTCATCTACCAATACCACGCCACGTCATGGAATCCCCCGGAAGGTTCGAGTTTGGGTCAGTGGAAGAACGAGTTGCCCGAAGATGTCACCATTCGAGAATTTGTTAGCGGAGGGCCAAAGAATTACGCGTACCGCCAGAGCGATGGTAAAACTGTATGTAAAGTCCGGGGATTCACCTTGAATTACCGTGCCTCCCAGCAGCTGAATTACGCCATCATGAAGGAGAATGTACGGCATGTCAATCAAAACGAACCTCTGGTCATAGCCAATCCGTTCAAGATTACCAGATCACGTGACCGCCGTCTTTGGACACGCCCCGAGAACAAACGATATAAAATCGTGTATGACAAGCGGTTTGTTCAATTCAATGACGATGGCCAACCGAGCAACATTTACCCCTATGGATACTGACTTGCGGGTCTCAGGACGATGGCGAACAAACAAAGAAGATGACGAACCGGCAGAAAATTTGATCGAGAAACTTAGACAACGATGGCTCAACTTTCGAGTGTTGAAATGTTTCCTGCCCATTATAGAAGAAAGGCAACACGAAGAGTGTATCGGCTGCAAGTACGAACATCCCAGTCAGAGATACCACTCTTGTCTGGGACTAGGCGTTTCTTCCATAACGGGACAACCCTCGCATCCCGTGGACGATTACAATCACTACCTTTGGGTGGACGAGCCGAAACTGCAAGACATCGATAACGTGCTAGGCAGTATGATGGACGATCCACGAGATCAAGTCAAGACGTGGGAGGACGAACAACGATGGCGAGAAGACGTCGAGAAAGCCTTGAAAAAGTTCTGGACGGTGGTACCGGGCTTTAAGACGGTGTTGATCAAACGCAAAGACGAGTTTGTCGAACAGAAAGAAGACCCCATACGCCAGTGGATGGACGGCTTGCCGAAGAAAAAGAAACGATGGTCTCTGGATCAAATGGATATCAATGTCATGTCCGGCAACATGGGAGAAGGCTGGGATTGTATTGGCAGACATCTGGGGATCAGAGAAGCGCGAATCAGTCAAGCCAAGATGAGTCATCCCAACAACGCGCGCATGCAAATCTTCACCGTGTTCAACCATTGGCGACAAAAACACGGTAATCGAGCCGACCTGATGACGTTGTTGGAAGCCTGTCACGTGAGTGAAGCCTTGATTGATTGGGACGAAGTGAAAAAGTACGTGGAAAGCCTGGAAATCATAGACTAAACAACGAACCAATCAAAACGAAGGAAAAGAAAGAACCAATCAAAAGCGAGTGACGTCACGACCAAGACTATAAGAAGCGAAGTGTCAGACTGAAATTTCATTCTGCTCTCGATGGCTAGTCAAGCTTGTTTCTCCTGTAACAATGTCGGACACTGGTATAGAGACTGCCCTACTCGTTCCCAACAGCAGCAATGAAAACCAAGACAAGACAGACCAGCCTATGGTTCCTATGGAAGTTGTTACCTCTGCGGAGAACCAGGACACTGGGCACCCCAGTGTGGAAAACGAACAGAAGCCCAAAAAGCGAAGAGTGATGAAGAAAGAAAAGAAACTGTCAAAAGAAAGTGTTACGGAATCAAGAGACCCACCGACGAAAATCACAAGTGCCTCAACTGTGGACAGCTCGGACACGGCCTGCTCGAGTGCCAAGAAGAAATCCAAACAGAAAACAACTTTGAAGCCGTTGCCAGTCGCATGTTCGACAACAACATCGACATGCCCAGAGACAACACCCGCAGTCAGCGATACTGGTACTGGTGCGGAGAAGCGTTCGAGCTCTACAGACGATACAAAGAAAAAAAGAAAACAGCCGACGAAGCTTTCTATTCCACCCACTATTCTCCCGACTACCAGTGAAAACGGTGAAACTTCGAACGGTGAAATCCCGAAGCCGGCTGTCCTCTTGTTGGCAGAGAAGGAAGCAGAAAGTTTTTCCCGAGCACTCATCCAATATGCGGGTCCGAGGGATATGACCGAAGTCTTGTCGTATCCCCCTTGTTTCGATATGAGTGAATGGATACCCGTCGTCGTCACGTTTGCTGAAGTGGAAGACTGGCACCCACACGACACGATGCAGAAGCTTTTGGGACATGTGTATTGGATTCCTCGCGTCCTGAGAAATGTACCCTGGGTGAGACAAGAGATCCTGAAGAGAGAACGCGATAACTAACAGTTTTTTCTTTTCCTTTGTATGATATGTTCTATTGAATGTTCTTTTCCTTTGTATGATATGTTTGTTGCATTGAATGTTCTTTTTGTATTTTTAGTAAAATAAATTGTGTTCTAATTTCACTCCATGTCTGTTGTTCTGGCGCGAAGGTATAAAAGGCAGGGGAAAAGGGAATGGGGGAAAACAGTGCAAGATGGATGTGACGTTCAAACATCCCTTTACCATGTTAGTCAGTGGTCCAACGGGTGTTGGGAAAACGGTCTTTGTGCAGAAGTTTCTTCAAGCGTCCCTGTTCGACGTCCCTCCTCAACGTATCGTGTGGGCTTATGGCGAATGGCAAGAGAGTTACGATCGCTTTCCCTATACTTATGTCAAAGGTTTGACGGATATTGACGACGTGATGGGTCAAGTCAAAGGTCCACAAGTCTTAGTCGTGGACGATTTGATGGGAGAAGACACGGAGATATTGCAAAAGTGGTTCACGAAAAAGAGTCATCACCACGACACGAGTGTCATTTACATTGTGCAAAACTTGTTTGACAAGCAACAGCGTACCATCAGTCTGAATGCCCATTACCTGGTCTTGTTCAAAAATCCCCGTGACGCCTCGCAAATTGGTGTGTTGGCCCGTCAGATGTACCCTTCCCGTTCCAAGTATATGCAAGAAGCTTATGAAGATGCGACGAGTACCCCTCGCAGTTACTTACTCGTTGATTTGAAGCCCGACACACCCGAAGCTTTGCGACTGAGATCCAACATTTTACCCCAAGAGGAACCACCCGTCGTCTACGTCCAAAAAGTATAAAAGGGGGACCTGTACCTCGAACTGACTCTTGTTTGTCACGATGGCTCGTACGAAGAATACGCAGAGGAAACACCCACCTCCCACCCTTCCCAGGGCGACGTTCCCGACGTTGGCACCGGACCTTCGTGATCCCACGGTACGAAGTCAGACTCGCCCGAGAATGAGGGCCCCCAGAACACAATGGTCACCACCGTCGTTGACACCACCCACGAGTCCCATGTCTCCTTTACCGGCCACACCACCACGTCTCACCTTACCGGTCACACCTCCACGTCCCACGTCACCACCTTCCCCTGCTCGGTCTCTCTCCCCGATCTTTCGCAGACCACGAAGAGAAAAGAAGAGTTCTATGAAAGGACTCAAGTCCTTCATTCGCAAGTTACAACATCTAACTCCCGATATGGCTTATGGGCAGTTGGTCAAGAATACGGGCCGGGTACGTATTGGATTGTTGCAGTGGTTCAAGTTGGCGGCCAACCATTTGCTGAAGGGTAACATTCAGCCACTGCACGCTCAGCACAAGAAATGGGTGGAACGAAATCGACAAGTGTTGACCCAACTGACGGAGAGAAACATGCCGACGACCGAAAAACTCTCCCTGATCATGAAACCTGGGGGACGTGGATTTTTTGGGGGTGTGTTGATTCGTATCTTGCTGCGATGGAAGGAAAGACTGCAAGAGGAAAGAAACAAGAAACGAAATCAATTCGTTCGACGGACCGCACAGCGCGGAAGGGGACTGAGTACCGAAGAATTGAACAAACATCGAACGTTGCTTCGCAAACTGAGTAATGTTCCACCTGACGTCAAACGACGACTTGTCGATCAACAGGGTGGTGCCATCGGGGCATTGTTGGCCATGGCCCTCCCGGCTTTGGCCCCCTTGGTATCTAATCTATTGGGTGGACAAAAGGGTGGTAAACATCCCTTCTCTAGAAGGCGCGATAGAGCGAACGCTATGGCTGCCGAGCTATCTAAACTATTTGGTGGATAACCCCAGGGAACAGAAAGGTATAAAAAGGGGACCGGAGAACGACCCCGAGCTCAGTCATGGAGACACTGCGGTATCTCTTGAACACTGCACCGAAAGACCGTCCCCTTTTACTCGAGACCCAACCCATTGTCGACGGTGTGTGTGAGTGTATTGGAAACCTGATTCGCGGCAACGTTCCTGTGACCGACAAAGAAGTCAAGCGCTTGAAAAAGGACGCCCCCTTGCTACGACGTTTGGGCACGTCTAAAACACCTTGGAAGACCCGTCGGCGACTTCTGAAGCAACAGAAAGGGGGTTTCTTCACCCGATTGTTTCGGTCCTTTCCCAAAGATGAAATTCGCCAAGAAAATGAAACTGGTACCCTTCGACGGACTCCCCGACGTCAAACCCGTCGAAGTCAGGCCAGTCGAACTCGTGTACGATCGAGATCCACTGCAGCAGGCCGTCGAGAATGTCCACCAAGACATGCAACACGTGCTAAACGATCCCACCCTAACCGACGAAAATAAAATGCAACGGTACGGACAGTTGTTACATCGTTATCAAACGATGCAAAGGAAAAGAAAACAGGTTGTTCCCTTGTTGGATGAAAACATACCCGAGCCAAAAGAAGAAACTTCGGAGGCACCCATCCTGGAGTCGGTCCCTCGACCTTATCAACATCGAGCTCGCCTTTTGTTGAAACACATGAAAGAAAAGACACCTTGGTCGTGGAACGAGAACTTGGAATTGGTTCGGAATGGGGTACCCGTACCCAACACCAATGCCATTGACATTGTGAACGATTTGGTTCGTCGGCGAAAGAATACCCAGGCTCCCGTGGGATGGTTTGGCGTGATGCAAAGTTTGAAGGCCACGAACGTACCGCGCGAAGCCATCGGGAATCAAGAACGATGGAACGTATTGTCCACGCCACCGACACGGACTCCGCCGCGACGCCCGAGAAAGAAGAAAATCTCCAGTTCGGATACGCCTAGTACATCTACCAGAAGATGGCTCTCCTTGCAAAAACTATAAATAGCCTGTTCATAGGGACACCTGCTGAAACATGGAACGAAAGCTGAAGAAAGTGTATTACGACCCGAACCACCCGGCCGCTTTCGGTGGCGCTCTGGGTCTTCACAAAGCTACCGGTGTGTCCTTGGACAAAGTCAAGGCATGGTTGAAACAACAAAGGGCGTACACCTTGCACAAACCATTGAAAAGGAAATTCTTGCGGTCTCCCACGGTGGTGGCCGGCATAGATCATCAGTGGCAAGCCGATTTGAGCGACATGTCGGCCTTGGCCAAACAGAATGAGGGATACCGGTATTTGCTGTGCGTCATCGACGTGTTTTCCAAGTACGCTTGGGTGTTGCCCCTCAAAAACAAGACGGGGAACAGTTTGGTGGATGCCTTTCGTCAAATCTTTCAAAGTCGACAACCCTTGCGACTTCAAACGGACAAAGGTACCGAATTCCTCAATCGAAAAATGCAAGCGTACCTGAAGAAGAAAAAAATTCATTTTTTCGTGACACACAACGTCGAAACCAAAGCCAGTGTGGTCGAACGATTTCAACGGACCCTGAAAGAACGCATGTGGCGATACTTTACTCATCGACAAACACAACGGTACATTGACGTACTAGACGACCTGGTTCGAGCTTACAATGCTAGACGACATCGGACCATCGGAATGGCGCCCAAAGACGTTCGCCCCGAACACGAGTGGATGTTGACAACGCCTCCTCCACGTCCCCCGAAAAAGAAAAAATCAATGGACATTGGTACGACCGTACGTTTGGCTTTGCCGAAACATGGTGCCTTCGACAAAGGTTACTGGCCCAACTGGACTTTGGAAACGTTCAACGTCGCACCCAACGTCGGTCCCGGTTACAAACTGTTGGACGAAAGAGGCGAACCCATACAGGGCACCTTCTATCCCGAAGAATTGCAAGCGGTCCAAGTCAACGACGATGAGATCTTTCCCATCGAAAGAGTACTCGAAAGAAAAAAAGACAAAGTATTGGTGAAATGGTTGGGCTATCCGGCGAGTTTTAATTCGTGGATCGACAGGACCAGTCTCCAAAACGTATAAATAGGAGCGACAGACGCCGACATCAGTCAACATGCAAGACGAAACCACGTCTACGTCCGTGAGTGCCCACAATTGGTCACTCTTGGGAAAACGTGTGCCACAAGCGGAAATCGTCTTTTTCTGTCAAGTGATTTTAGTGTACGTCGTGGCGGGAGTTTCTTTGTCCCAACTGGCTTTCAAACCCGACGGTTCACAGACCACGTTGTGGACGGCCTTGCTCTCCAGTACCTTGGGTTACCTGTTACCTTCTCCAACCTTGAAAACCAAACATAATGAACAACGACCGGCCCTTTTACCTCACGCTCCCTAGTGACAGTTCCATGTCGTGGTATCCCGACAACAAAGTCTCCACGTATCATACACATCTGGACCCGCCACTTCTCGTCGATCACCGGGAATGGGAAGTGGGTCTGTCCATGATCACGTTACCTGACCATTGGCAAAACATCGATCACCGAGACAACACGATCGGCTTACGCATTCATCCTTGGTCGCCGTCGAGCGACGAACCCGAAGTAAAGATATGCCAGGACTTCTACAGTGCCCACAAGATCGACCCGTCGCATTGTTTCAAAGGTGTAAAGGGTGATGAGATCAAGGGATCCATCGAAATGGAAACGCACATCAAGAGTGGCGACTACGACTCGCTGAGGCATATCCTGGATGTCCTAAACAAACACTTGAAGGTGCTGTGGTACCTGCCACCCATCTACAACCATTTGGCCCATAAACCCGTTCGTTTGGATCCCAATAACAAGGAAATGACCGACCACGAGAAGAAAGAGCAGGACGAGTACGAAACTCGAGAGGCGATGCGCCAAGGGGCCGCACAAAAAGGTTCCTTCGTGTCTTTCAAGAAAGACGGCACCAACGACAAAGTGTACCTGAAGATCAATAACGTGCAAGCGCTTTTGTATTTTGACGTGTTGCCAAAAATCGAACTTCGTCTGTGTGGACCCATCGTATCCATGTTGGGATGGCCTGGAAACGAACTATTGGTTTCCCTGCAGTCAATCGATATGACCGGCGCCGATGGCCAAAGTCTACGGTATTTCTACGCCCACCACACCCCAAATGTTCAAATCCAGTACGATCTGTTTTACATCTACACGGACATTATCGAACCCCAGACCGTGGGCGACGTGAAGGCTACCTTGTTGGACGTGATTCCCAGTCGACGATTGTATCACCGCCCCGCCAGGATTCACTACTTACCTCTGAAGTACAGTCGACTAAGCTCCATTGGTCTCTATATAAGGAACGGAATGGGGAAAGCCGTGCCATTTCTCGACGGTAAGGTGGTGACCCAACTTCATTTTCGCCGCCGATGATGATTCGAGTGTACAAAGGTGGAGTGCTCAGACAGCGAGGGGCTGGCAATGGTCTGGTGGTGTACAGGGGAGGAATTCTGAGACAACAGGGTGCCGGTCGATGGTCGGGGTTATTGAATGCCGTCAAATCGGTCGGGAAGACCTTGTGGTCGGCCGGTAAAGCTGCCGTGAAAAAGAATGTGGCCCAAGTGTTACCCAAAGTGGGGCAAAGCGTGCTCGACGCCGTCAGTGGTCGTGAAAAATGGAACTGGAAGAAAGTCGCCCAGGACACGCTTCGCCCCGCGGTGTCAAACACGATGTCCGACACACTCAAGAACGTGGTCGCCCACCTGGAACCTATAAAAGACCCCTCACGAACCCCGTCCACTTCACATCGTCTGAAGAGGAAGAAGAAGACACAGGTCACCTCTCACAAGCGACGTAAACTAGATATCTTCGACCATGGCTACGCAGGTAATGCGCAATGATTCCTGTCCCTGCGCGCGAGACGAATTGCAGGATTTGTTCAGTGTACCCGACACGCAGACGGCCATAAACAAGGTGACGAAAATCAGAAAGTATCCACTGACGCCCGACTTGAACCACGACGGACCCATCGAATTTTATATTTCCAATGCCACCACCGATTTCATCGATCTGGCCAACATGACACTGCACGTGGCCCTGAAGGTGACCAAGAACAACGGGGATGACCTGGATGCGGATAGTCAAGTCGCACCCATTAACAACTTGTTTCATTCGTTGTTTAAAGACGTCAAATTACGCCTGGGAAAGGATGCCGAAACTTTGGTCACCACCTCTCTGCCCACCTATCCCTACCGGGCTTACTTGGAGAATTTGCTGAGTTTCGGTAAGGGAGCCAAGAACGACCATCTGTCGAAACAAGTCCTGTGGGAAAAAGATACCGCCGGGCAGTTCAATTCCACGAAATCCGTCGCCACCGCCGGAGACGGTGGACGACAGGCTCCGAATAACAAAGGATTGGAACAACGCCAGAAAACCATCGCTGCCAGTCGCACCTTTGAATTGCAGTCGCGTCTACACTTGGACATGTGTTTACAAGATCGGTATCTGCTGGACGGTGTGGACTTGCGGTTGAAATTGGAAAAGCAATCCCCGAAATTTTTTCTGATGTACGGCGAAGGCAACGATGCCGAAGACTACAAAGTCGAGTTCACCAAAGCCTACCTGGATATCCCGTTCGTCACTCTAGCTCCCAGTACCTACACACGGGTGGCCGCGCAACTTCAATCGTCCAACGCCAAGTATCCCCTGAAACGCGTGGTGGTCCGCGACTTGGTCATTCCCGACAATCGTACCAGTCACGTCCTAGACAATCTGTTTGTCAACGAAAGCCTTCCCAAGAGATTAATCGTGGGTATGGTACGTAACACGGCCTACGACGGAAGAAAAAACAGAAATCCCTTCCAATTCGAACACAATCAATTGCAGAACATCAAATTGACCAAGAACGGGGAAATTGTGGACGAATACGACGTCGATTTTCCCCAGCGACAAGCCATCGCACCATACCTGGATTTGATGAAAAGAGTGGCCGTCTTAAACACCCGAGAAGACCTGGACCTCCCTTTCAACGACTATATCAATTGGTACACTTTGTATTGTTTCGATTTGACCAACGACCACGGAGCCGACGGTAACTACTTTCATCCCAAAGCAGCGGGTAACCTGTCTTTGGAACTCAAGTTCGGTGCGGCCCCGACCAATCACCTCAGTCTTGTTCTGTTTGCCGAATACGACAATGTCTTGGAAATCGACGCCAACCGACAAGTCATCACAGATTGGTGAGGCTCTCTCCAATCGACAACTGACACGGGCTTTAGAAAAACACCTCCCCTCTAACGTGTTCGGGGGTGTGTGGGCTCGTAATCATTTGGATATAATGCGCCCGACCTCGTACCCCAAAGCCTACGTCATCAACACGGACGACGAAGACCAACCCGGTAGACACTGGACCGTGTTTGTGTGCGAAGGACCAGATCACATTACCTTCTTCGATTCCTACGGGTGTCCCCCTGATGTTTACGGAGAAGCCTTTCGACGTTTCGTCCAAGATCTACAACTCCACTACCAACCCCGATGGATTCAGGGACTCGAGAGTGTCGTCTGCGGCCATTATTGTTTGTATTATTTGTGTCATCGGTTTCACGTTCCCTCCCCGCACGCCCTTTCGGTGTTCGGGCACGTGTATCGTGTGAACGATAAACTCGTCGAACAATGGGCTAGGGATCATTTTCCCGACTTGCAAAAAGACCAGAAGAAGGGACAACGATGTCGATGCTTTTTTGCTCTGTAAATATGTTCAAGTTCAATTAAATTTGTGTTCTATGCCTTTGTGTTCAATTTTGTGTTGAATAAAATGCTTTGTAAATATGTTCAATAAAATGTCGACAACATATCACGTGTCTGTTGTTTGTGACGTCATATGACGTCATGTGACGTCATGCTATTCTGATTGGTGGAAAATGGTATCGTCCCAACACCTTAGACTCGTCCCGTCTCGAGCTATAAATAGGAGTGTCAAAGCCCAAAGAAGTCACAAGCAAAATGGATCGAAACGATAAAAGATTTTGCGCTACTTGTCGGGGGTATTACCCCATGTTTAGGGGGAATCGGCCCGATGCCGATTATCTAGTCTGTTTTTGGTGCGGGACCGAAATTGGCAACACCTGTCATAGGCGGAGCAAGCATTCGGTGAAATGCACCAAGAAGCCGAATCGGTGGGAGCAGCCGAAGTGCTCCTGCTAACCCACACATTGTGTGGACCAACGGCCCTTTTCAGGGCCAACTTAATCAATGTAAAAGAGTTGTTTCCCCTTCCCTCCCTCTCTTCCCCCTTCCCTTCTTCTTCTTTGTCGTCTTCTTCTTCTTCTCTCTCTCTCTCTCTTTTCCCGCGCGCGCGCCCCTCTCTCCGTACGTGCAAGGTCACGCACGTGCAAGGTCATGCAAGGGGTCACGCACGTGCCAGGGGGTCACGCACGTGCAATCACACGTGCAAGGGGTCACGCACGTGCTAAAGGTCACCCAGTGCAAGGTCACGTGCACGTGCATGCAGGCACATGCACGCACGCGCATGCGCGCACGTGCGTTGCCATACAAGCCCTCCTACTACTTATGGCAAGGTTTGGGTGCATTTGTGGGGAACTTTAACTTGTCAATAAAGAGTTACATAAAATACTGTACTTGTGAAAATAAATACATTTTTCAACTTAGACCCAACTTAGTCCAGTGCAATTATTAATTAACTTACCAAGACCATAATCCATTCTCGATGCCATCGTCTACATTTTCAGTGGATTTAAATAATATGTTTTGCGGTTGATGATGTACCGTAAAAATGGATAATCGAGACTATGTTTATTATCGTACGAACAGTAGAAATGACAACCAAGACTACCATGTTCTTCTAACGATCATATCTCGGCTCCGAGTGAAGTAATTGGACTGATAATTTCAACATATTCCCCGTTCATCATCTGTTTTTTACTTATTATAGCGAGAATTGTTAGTTCTTTATCTAGTGTTACATAATGTATCTTTAATGACTTTCAGTACACCAGTGATTGGTGCGCACGTAAAAGAAATGGGGTTTAACGTCCACTCGAGACAAACTAGGTCATTTTGAGACTAACACATGGTTAGTCCCCATTCACCAACAAATACATAATCAAAACCTAAAACCACAGGGAAAATGGGGACCCCTTTACTTTTTATTTACTTTTCACGCTCAGTAGAAAAAATCCGCGTAATAGGCATAAATATGAACAATACACGCAGGGGGCGTACATAACGATTTCGTTTGCGGGGGTGTTTAGCCAAAATGCGACCGACTTCAGATATGTAACAGAGCTTTTAAATTTTTGGTACTGGGGTTGATAAGAAATGGGACAAATTCTTGAACCTTATCTGTCAATTTCGCCTGTTTTGTGATTGTGTGTTTATCTCATTAATTCATTTAGTCGGAGACCGACTGCGGGTGAGTAATTTTTTTGAGACCGACGATTTTTTGCCATGGTAGAAAACATTTCATAGAACAACATATTCACAACAGAATAAGAGTGACAAGCATACAGGGTTATTTTATACTTTAGTTTTGTGTGACGTATGTAATTTAGGCACACGGATTCACGCAAATACATAGTATTTGGGATCTATTCTGGCATTGTTTTGGGGACCGACTGGAGTGACTGCACTTAATTTGTGACCGACTATTTTTCTCCCTTGGTGAAATTTTGTTGTTAGACCAACATATACTCACAACAGAATAAGAGTGACGTATGCAATTTAGGCTCACGCATTCACGCAAATATATAGTATTTGGGATCTATTCTGGCATTGTGTTTGAGACCGACTGCAGTGACTGCACTTATTTTGAGACCGACTATTTTTCTCCCTTGTTGTTAGACCAACTACTCACACATTTACGCCCCTGAATACACGTAATGGACGAATCATGATTACCGTGCGTCATAATAATTTTGCCGGGAGGAGCCAGATCTTATTATTATGGACGAATAATGATGTGCGTCGTAATTAATAGTCATCAATATAAGATATTCCTCTCAACCAATAATAATACTTGCCTCCTCCCAATGGGTGTGGAGGCCAGGTATCCTTCTCTTTAAAAGGACAGGTAAACAGAAGAACACTCACTAGTGGCGTTTAACTCAACTTCAAGTTGCAATATGTATACTTATTTACTTCTGGTGTATCTTGTGGTAGCTCTTACATTTTCAAGTTGTACGGCACACAGAAAAAGATGGTGGAAGTCGCCGAGACACGGAATTAACCCGAGAAGTTTACACCGTAATAAAGTTGACCAATTTAATCTCTGTCGCTGTTGTCCCAGTAAGTATTTCTATTTTCCACATTTATCATTAACAATATACTGTATATTACTCGAATTCAACTGATATGTAACAGAGTTTTTAAATTTTTGGGGGGTGGGCTTGAAAATTTGAATCAATGTCATGAAAATGGAACCAAATTCTCGTTTTCGGGAGGATAAGAAATGGACAGAATCTTGAGGCTAATCTTTCAATTTCGCCTGTTTTGTTATTGTTTGTTTACCTCATTAATTCATTTAGTCTGCAGAGACCGACTATATTTTGCCACGTAGAAAACATTTCATAGAACAACATACTCAAGATGTGTTTTGCAAGAGTTGGCATAACATCTGTACAATGTGACGCCCCCGCCCCACACACCAGTGGAACTACAAACTGGGCAGTTCACTATAATCGTGAATATGATAGTGCGGAGACAGTATAATACAAATGAGGAGTATAAGAATGATTTTAAAATGAAATCAAGCGCCGCAGGCGCGAAAAAATTTCAGATATGTTACCGAATAGAATAATGATGTTATAACGGAATCGCGCCGCAGGCGCGAAAAAATTTCAGAGCTTGTAACAGAGCTTTTAAATTTTTGGGACTGGGGTTGATAAGAAATGGGACAGAATCTTGAGGCTTATCTGTCAATTTCGCCCGTTTTGTGATTGTATGTTTATCTCATTAATTCATTTAGTCGGTGAGTACTTTTTTTGAGACCGACTATTTTTCGCCATGGTAGGAAACATTTCATAGAATATACTCACAACAGAGTGACAAGCAGACAGGGTTATTTTATACTATAGTTTTGTGTGACGTATGCAATTTAGGCACAAGGATTCACGCAAAAATAAAGTATTTGGGATGATCTTTTCAAACATGATAAGTTGACAAGGTTATTTTATACTAAAGACTGCTCCTATTTTGCGACCGACTATTTTTATACTAAAGTTTTGCGTGAGTAGCGTGACGTATACAGTGAGTACTTATTTTGATACCGACTACCCTATTTTGTGACCGACTGCACTAATTTTGCGACCGACTATTTTTGGGGCTGGGGGGGGGGGGGGGGGGTACCACCCCCCTCCCCACATTTACGCCCCTGAAAACAGTATCAAAGTGTGTTTTAAAAGTAATAATAACGATAATATGAAAGCATATGTATAATATATGACTACTCTAAATGAACACAGCTATACTCGTAAATGTATGAAATATACTAATTACTACAGCTTAATATAATAATACCGGTAATACTAATTAATACTAATAATAAAACTTATATAGCTTACCCTGAAGAGGGGTTTCTAATTACGACCAATGGTTTTAAAGGTGAAAGACCTTTAAAAGTAGGTGCACTGTAAATGAAATACAGATGTGATGTAAATGAATGTATGAGTATTTAAAGTGGAATACTTTAAATAATGTTTTAACTATATACTGATGTAATGATGTAATCTTATCCCTTTTCAAATCACCAACTTATACTTTAAAGAAATTCAACATGGCTGCCGCCTTAAAACAAAGACCAATTACCTAAATATTATACTAAACATACCTGATAAATATAAACTGTCAACTGTCACAACACACCAAACCACTATTGAAGAAGCTTCAATACTATCATCTATTAATACTTAAACTTATTAACTAATAAATACAAAATACCAGATATGCCATAAACTTTATATCACCAAGGAGAGGGAAAAAGGTCTACCTTTTCATACAAAATCTATAGAGAGAGAGAGAGAAATGGGATTTAACGTCCACTCAACACAAACTAGGTCATTTCGGGACTAACATATGGTTTAATTTTATTTCAATAATTCGCTTGCGCGTAGGGGTCTTTAGCAGTGGGAAGAAACCGGAGTGCCCGGGGGAAACCCACGAGGTTGAGAAGGCGCCCCTATCTCCATGCCACATACGCTCACACCAGGGCTCGAAACCACAGCCACAAGCCAGAGGTGACCGGCCAGCTAGATGTCGAAGGGCGGCACTCTAGACCCCTTCCCCCCAAAATCTATAGCATGAATGACTGTCTCCAAGTGTAGCAATAGAGTCGTGCTGACATGGTTTTAAAGATTATAGACAAGGAATGGGGAGATAAGATATAGTTTGATGTTTCTAAACATATTCACATATATGCAGGTGTGTACGATTTCAACTAACATTTGATTGACATATTGTTAGATAAAAAAGGGTAGGGAACCATAACATACTGGTGATATCTTTCAACAAAATCCATGTGGGTCGGAATATTCCTATTGCATCGTTTGGCTTAATTTAACCAATCATTACGTCGATTGCACAGGTTCATGGTCATGAACACGCATGGGTCTGCGTGATACACTTGCGGCTATAAAGGAACTATAGTATGTCTTTAAATCAGACTTCGATTAGATTCCAGAGGGTTACCATCTAAGAGTCCTAGACACCGCGAGGTGTCTAGGTTGAGAAGAGTTTAGGTAGCATTGACTGTAATTGTAATATGCTTGTATGTATACTTATGCTACATAAAAGGTAAAAACGAACTATTGCATTGTTATAACTGAAGAAGACAAACGTCTTAAGAAACCAGTAAGAAGTAAACACAACGTGAAGGAGAAGAAAAGACGATCAGAGATAAATCCTAGACGATCACAAGGCTAACGGTAATATGTAGCAAAAACAAGATGCATGGGTCATACGTAGGATGTGGCGACCGGACCGGTTAACACACGCTCTCCACGTCAGACAAAAAGGTCCAGGGTGTTACATATGGGAACTTTCATAAAACAACTCACCAGACAGATAAGACAGGTTAAAGTTGTTCACTCACTACAGACAGGTACAGAGTGGACAGTACAACCGCTATTAGTTTATATTAAGTGCAGATTAAAATTACTAAAACCAACTGACTATTTATATTAAAAATATCACTCTGCCACAATAATTAAAGCGTCTTGTGAGGTTGTCCTTCCATCATAATTAATGCGTCTTGTCTATGCCGTGGGTTACGTTGTGATATATAATGATATAGCATTACTGTAATATGTAAATATTACTGTATTTTGCAGTAAAAGTAAATCCGTGTGAAAATGTAGAATGCATGAATGGTGGACGATGTGTAGGTGAAGGTGTTTGCGAATGTGTATCTGGTTACAGTGGACCTATGTGCAACAGTAAGTATTGTGATTTTTGTCTTTCGAGCCAACACTTTATCTGCTGGCGAATCACTTGATAAATGTGTAAATGTTACTGTGCTTTTCAGTAAGTCCATGTGATGGTGTTACGTGCATGAACGGGGGACAATGTGTGGGTGAAGGTGTTTGTAATTGTACCTTTGGTTTTGGTGGAGCTACTTGTAACAGTAAGTATTGTTGTGATTTTGGTCTTTATAATAAACACTTTACCTAATATCACTTTATCTAATACATTACAAATATTAGGGGTTTTTTTCAGTGAGAGTATGTAACGTAACCAATATTACAATTATTTTATAGCTAGAGTATGTAACGTCACCAATATTATAATTATTTTATAGCGAGAGTATGTAACGTAACCAATATTATAATTATTTTATTGCGAGAGTATGTAACGTAACCAATATTATTTTATAGCGAGAGTATGTAATGTGACTGAGTGTGCAGAAAGAAGTGGGGAGTGTTTCGAAGCAAGATGTGCGGCCAATGGTAAAATATCTAGTCTTCTATCAGCTACATTTACAATCAATCTGCCATAAATCCTTAGCCAGTGGTGCTGCTAATTTTTCACGTGTTCCAAGATGTGCCGTTGCAAAAAAAAAAATAGGTTGCCAGGCAACGAAACATACGCCGACACAGCAGCCAAATCGTCCGGGCAGTCAACAAGAGTTGTCGCATATTAAGGAATTATCAGAAAATCATTAGAATTTGTTTGGTTTTTATAATCAAACGTTTTTTTTTAAAATCATATAATAATTGTGACCTCCAGGGGCACAACAAGCTAAAAAGGGTGATTTTTCGTACAATCAGGGGACATAATTCAGGAAGTAATGACCCGATGGGCGCAAATATCGAAAGGAACCAAGATCTTTGGGTTATAAACATACATGTCAAGTTTCATCAAAATCGATTCAAAATTGTGACCTCTATAGGGTCCACAACCTTGATATAACATATTTTCACACTATTCGTGTACAAACGGCGTCCATTTTGTCCGTCAATTCTAGTCCGATTTTCACGTAATTCAAACTCTCTTTTCATTACCATGTAACAGTGATATAGTCAAACGTTTTTTTTAAATCGGATAATAATTTTGTCCTCCAGAGGGATCACAAGCTAAAAGATAGGCTGGCACTGCCAGGCAGGATACGCCCACATTTTCGAGAGATGGATAGAGAACAAACAATACGGAAAGTGATTTTTCCTACATCATTAAGTCCTGTATTTCATACTGTATTGGGAGCAGCCATTTTGGTCAGTTCCAGTCTGATATTCATGAAATTCGAAGTCGACAATGATTATGGTGTGACGGTACACAACCTAGAAATGTGACTTTTCGTCAAAATCGGATAAGAATTGTGACCTGTACAGAGTCAACAACCATGATATACCATATCTTTACACTATTCGCGTACAAACGGCGACCATTTCTTCCGGCAATTTTGGTACCATTTTCACGAAATTCGAATAATTCAGGAAGTTACGATCCGATATGCGCAAATACCGAAAGGAACCAAGATCTTTGGGTTATAACCATGCATTTCAAGTTTCATCAAAATCAAATTAAAATTGTGACCTTTACAGGGTCCACAACCTTGATATACCATTTTTTAACAGTATTCACGTACAAACGGTGGCCATTTTGTATGGCAATTTTGGTCTGATTTTCCCGAAATTCGAACTCAACCTTCCTTACGGTGTAACGGTAATATAATCAAACGTTTTTTTAAATCGGATAATAATTGTGACCTCCAAGCTAAAAAAAAAGGCGATTTTGCGTATAATCAGGGGCCATAATTCAGGAAGTTACGATCCGATATGCGCAAATATCGAAAAGAAGCAAGATCTTTGGGTTATAACCTTGAATTTCAAGTTTCATCACAATCGAATCAAAATTGTGACCTCCACAGGGTCCACAACCTTGATATACCATTTTTTAACAGTATTCGCGTACAAACGGCGGCCATTTTGTATGGCAATTTTCGTCCGATTTTCCCGAAATTCGAACTCAACCTTCCTTAGGGTGTAACGGTGATATAATCAAACGTTTTTTTAAATCGAATAATAATTGTGACCTCCAAGCTAAAAAAAAGGCGATTTTGCGTATAATCAGGGGCCATAATTCAGGAAGTTACGATCCGATATGCGCAAATATCGAAAGGAAGCAAGATCTTTGGGTTATAACCATGAATTTCAAGTTTCATCAAAATCGAATCAAAATTGTGACCTCCACAGGGTCCACAACCTTGATATACCATTTTTTAACAGTATTCGCGTACTAACGGCGGCCATTTTGTATGGCAATTTTCGTCCGATTTTCCCGAAATTCGAACTCAACCTTCCTTAGGGTGTAACGGTGATATAATCAAACGGTTTTTTAAATCGAATAATAATTGTGACCTCCAGAGGGACCACAAGCTAAAAAGGGTGATTTTTCGGACAATCAGGGGCCATAATTCAGGAAATTACATTCCGATAGCCGCAAATATCGAAAGGAACCAAGATCTTTGGGTTACAAACATGCATGTCAAGTTTCATCAAAATCGGTTCAAAATTGTGACCTCTATAGGGTCCACAAGCTAAAAACGTGATTTTTCGTACAATCAGGGGCCATAATCCATGAAGTTTTGATCCGATACATGCCAATATCGAAAGGAACCGATATAATTTGAGGATAAACCTATATTTCAAGTTTCGTCAAAATCGGATAAGAATTGTGACCTGTAGAGAGTCCACAAACAAATTGTGGACGGACGGACGTCCGGACGGACGTCCGGACGGACGGACGGACGGACGGACGGACGTCCGGACGGACAGGGGCGACGACATAATACGTCCACATGAAAATGTGGGCGTATAAAAAGGGCAATTTTTCGGACAATCAGGGGCCATAATTCAGGAAGTTACGATCCGATGGGCGCAAATATCGAAAGGAACCAAGATCTTTGGGATATAAACATACATGTTAAGTTTCATCAAAATCGATTCAAAATTGTGACCTCCATAGGGTCCACAACCTTGATATATCACATATTTTCACACTATTCGTGTACAAACGGCGGCCATTTTGTCCGTCAATTCTAGTCCGATTTTCACGTAATTCAAACTCTCTCTTCATTACCATGTAACGGTGATATAGTCAAACGTTTTTTTAAATCGGATAATAATTTTGACCTCCAGAGGGACCACAAGCTAAAAAGGGCAATTTTTCGGACAATCAGGGGCCATAATTCAGGAAGTTACGATCCGATGGGCGCAAATATCGAAAGGAACCACGATCTTTCGGTTATAAACATACATGTCAAGTTTCATCCAAATCGGTTCAAAATTGTGACCTCTATAAGGTCCACAACCTTGATATAACATATTTTCACACTATTCGCGTACAAATGGCGGCCATTTTGTCCGTCAATTCTAGTCCGATTTTCACGTAATTCAAACTCTCTCTTCATTACCATGTAACGGTGATATAGTCAAACGTTTTTTTAAATCGGATAATAATTTTGACCTCCAGAGGGACCACAAGCTAAAAAGGGCAATTTTTCGGACAATCAGGGGCCATAATTCAGGAAGTTACGATCCGATGGGCGCAAATATCGAAAGGAACCACGATCTTTCGGTTATAAACATACATGTCAAGTTTCATCCAAATCGGTTCAAAATTGTGACCTCTATAAGGTCCACAACCTTGATATAACATATTTTCACACTATTCGCGTACAAATGGCGGCCATTTTGTCCGTCAATTTTGGTCCGATTTTGACGAAATTTGAACTCAACCTTCATAACCATGGAACGCTGATATAATCAAACGGTTTTTTAAATCGGATAACAATTTTGACCTCCAGAGGGACCACAAGCTAAAAAGGGCGATTTTACGGACACTCAGGGGCCATAATTCAGGAAGTTAGGATCCAATTGGCGCAAATATCGAAAGGAACCAAGATCTTTGGTTTATAAACATGCATTTCAAGTTTCATCCAAATCGGTTCAAAATTGTGACCTCTACACTGTTCACAAGCTAAAAGATAGGTTGCCAGGCAACGAAACATACGCCCACAGCAGCTAAATCGTCCGGGCAGTCAACAAGGGTTGTCGCATATTTTTTACTTTTTTCGGTAATGAAACATTTGTAATACACTAAAAACTGATTAAGAGTAACAACTCATTATGTAATTATCAGAAAATCATTAGAATTTGATTCATGTATATACTAATTGTTAGCTTGGGGTAAAACTTTATAAAAAGCAAACATTTAATATCATGGATTTAGCTGTTCAGTTATCTAAATTCATTGAAAATCAAAATACTTGTTCGTTTCAACACCTTAAACTTTATGTATCAATCTGAAGTCAATCGGATGGTAACTTTGGCCTCTACAGCGTCACAAGAATTTTTGAAGTTATCGAGGGAGATAACTCTGGCAGTAATTATTTGAAATCGCTGAAAATCAATAGGCTTCTTCGTCTCATGATCTTAAACACTGTGTATAAATCTAAAGTCAATCGGATATTAACTTTGGCCTTCAGAGCGTCCACAAGATTTTATGAAGTGATCAAGGGCCATAACTCTGGCACTAATTATCGGAAATCGCTGAAAATTGATAGACGTCTTAGTCTTATGACCTTAAACACTGTGTATAAATTTAAAGTCAATCGGATATTAACTTTGACCTTTAGAGCGTCCACAAGATTTTTTAAAGAGATCAAGGGCCATAACTCTGGCACTAATTATCGGAAATCAATAGGCGTCTTCGTCTTATAACCTTAAACTTTGTGTATAAATTTAAAGTCAATCGGATATTAACTTTGGCCTCTAGAGCGTCCACAAGATTTTTTGAAGTGATCAAGGGCCATAACTCTGGCACTAATTATCGGAAATCGCTGAAAATTGATAGACGTCTTAGTCTTATGACCTTAAACACTGTGTATAAATTTAAAGTCAATCGGATATTAACTTTGACCTTTAGAGCGTCCACAAGATTTTTTAAAGAGATCAAGGGCCATAACTCTGGCACTAATTATCGGAAATCGCCGAAAATCAATAGGCTTCATTGTCTTATGACCTTAAACGCTGTGTATAAATTTAAAGTCAATCGGATATTAACTTTGGCCTCTAGAGCGTCCACAAGATTTTTTGAAGTGATCAAGGGCCATAACTCTGGTAGTTATTATCGGAAATCGCTGAAAAACAATAGGCTTCTTCGTCTCATGACCTTAAACACTGTGTATAAATTGAAAGTCAATCGGATATTAACTTTAGCCGGTAGAGCGCCCACAAGCAATTGTGGACGCCGGACCGACGGACGGACCGATGGACCGACGGACGGACGGACGGACGGACGGGGGCGACGACAATATACGATCACATTTCAATGTGGGCGTATAAAAACGTGATTTTTTTTGTACAATTAGGGGCCATAACCCATGAAGTTACGGTCCGATACATGCCAATATCGAAAGGAACCGAGATCTTAGGGTGATTAACCTATATTTTAAGTTTCATTGAAATCGGATAAAAATTGTGACCTGTAGACTGTTCACAAACAATTGTGGACGGACGGACGGACGAACAGGGGCGACGACAATATACGTCCACATGAAAATGTGGGCGTATAAAAAAGGTTGAGAACCACTAGTTATGTTATATTACACTAATTTAGCGTTCAATTAATATTATACACATGTTTTGTATTACAGATACAGATTGTTTTGGCATAAGAGCATTATGTTTTGGTATTGGTATGTTATTTGTTTTAAAATATTATATAATTTGATAATATTTATTAAGCTACATTCATATAATCTGTTCATTTTGGCATGTTAGAAATTATATGACCAAATGAACAACGATATACACGGATTACTTAATAGCAATCCACTTTTAATATATATCATCAATGCAACAACACAAAGAAAGCTTTATTCATCTTTAAGCCTGGGTGAGAGAAACTGTAAATAAATCAGAAGTACAAATTGTAGTAGCGTCCAGCACTCTAATACTTCAATTGTTTCAGGTGATCCTTGTGGGGAAGAAGGTACATTCTGTTTTGGTGGCATTACTTTTCCTTCTAAATGTGTAAATGGCACGTGCAGGCGTAAGTATGATATAGATACTGTACTAATATAGCTATAATTATTCATAGCGCGTATTTTTCATTATTAATACCAGGGACGGATCCAGGAACGTTTGCTGGAGGGGGTTTGCCAGGTTTCTTTTACGGAAATCTAAATTACATAGGCATACATACAAACTGAGCTTTTTAAACAGAGAAATCACTTTTATACTGATGTAGGATCATTTTATAGTGTAATTTCATTGATGCAAGGCTTTGTGTACCGGAGCAGGGGGGGGGGCACCCCCATTCCCCTCTGGATCCGCCCCTGAATACTGCTCTACTTAATCAATCAAACGCGCTTAGCAGGATCTACATAATGTCTTCACAGGAGGAACATCTGGTAACACTATCCTATGTTGAATGATTTGTCAGATTTTATATTTTGTCTACCTTAAACACAATATTCTATATTGTAAATTATCATTATTATAGCGAGAAGTACTTGTACTGAGTCTAATGATGACAGCACCTGCAAGGCCAGTGGCAGTTGTTCAGGCGGTGCTTGTTTCGGTAAATATGATTTATATTATAGACAGTGTGTCATTTACATACACCCGGTGTATTTATATATTTATTTTAAAGATATTATTACAAGAAATCTGTAAATCGAACTGATTTTTATTGGCTTGTGATGAATACAACTGTCAGGATATGATCATCGTGATATACCTGATAGACACTGAACACTTTCTATAGCTGGAGACTGTTTCATATAATATATCAAACATTATCATAATAGTGTACAATCAACGGGGGGTTGGGGAATGTTTGTGTCTAACGCAATGCTTTTCATTATAAGGCCTGCTATCAATAGTTATTGATCATACCTGCTTGGTGGAAATAAAACCTATTATCTGGACTATACCTAGGTATATATAGTTTATTCTCGCGTAATGATATATTACCTATATTTATAGAACCATGTGATGAAGACAGGGATTGTGCTGGTTTACCATGTATTGGTGGATTCTGTGCAAGTAAATATTCATTATTCTATATGTGACGCAATAACATGTGATGTGGTCTGTGAGTAAACTCGTATACAAACTCGGGTGAGGGGTGAATGGTTCGTGCGCGCTGTATCATAAAGCCTGTCATTGTTCGTGACAAGGAGTAGGGTCGCCTGTCAAGCCTCGTGGTTTTTCCCCGGGTCCTCTGGTTTCCTACCACTGCTAAAGACCCCTACGCGCAAGCGAATTATTGAAATAAAATTAAAACCTGTTTCAATCCATTTTCTGACTAGGCTTATGGCGGTTTGTGTAATGATAATATATAAAGAATTTGTTGCATTTTTCAGTGGTTGCATGTGAAGAACCAGTTTGCATATTGAAATGATAAACCCAGAGTAGATTAGTCAACCAATGATAATATATTCATCTAAACCAACTGGTATAATATATTCATCTAAACCAGCTGGTATAATAATATATTCATCTGTATTCCTCCAAAACAACCTGGTATATAATAATGTAACCCAGATTGAAAAATAAACAGTATGTCCATCGCTTGTTATTTGTTTTGTTTAACCAATGTATCCGTGTTTGTCAGTCATCCATATCTTCTTTGTTCACTGTAATTCTGTGATGTGTAGACGGAAAGAAACGTCCCTTCACGACCAAACTACTCTCATAAGAACTGTTGTGTATAAGATTTTAGCATTAAATCATCATCCCAATAAACTGTGGGAGAGTAAAATACATATTATTATCTCATGATTGTACGATTCACAACACTTTTGAAAACGAACTTCATTGGGGTCTATTATATTTTTAAGCCCCCCCCCCCCCCCAACTGCCTTGGAAAAACGATTATACAAATCGCTTATTAAGATTTTGTTGTCTTGCCATGTGGAACTATGGGATCCCAATTTCGTACAGGTTTAACGATACAATGAATATTATCCTTCACCTCTTAACCTGGCCGTAAATGTCAATTAAACCAGTTTCTTCCATTTAACATATATGAGAGAGAGACTAGGGGTCTTTAGCAGTGGGAGGAAACTCGAGTGCCCGGAGGAAACACACGAGGTTGAGACACATACGCTCACACCAGGGATCGAAACCACAGTCGCAAGCCAGAGGTGACCGGCCAGCTAGAGGTCGAAGCGCGGCACTCTAGACCACTAGGCCTCCCATCCCCACCACCCATATATAAGAGAGGGACAGATAGACAGATTCGCTGTATACTTGCCTTATCCCGGAACCCTTCTATTTACATCAATGTGCTCTTGCTCTCCACCCAATGATATAGACAAATGAATGCAAGGAATCAATCTTGAAGTCAATAAGGAAACAATTACTAGCCAGGGCCCCGTTTCATGAAATTTTAACTAAGATAAAATCCAAATTTTAGCAGATATTTCAATTTTGATTGGCTAAGAACTAAAATCAATCTAATATTGTCAAATCAAATAACTAATATTCAGATCTTATCTTAGTTAAAATTTTGTGAAATAGGCCCCTGGATCATGTTCCTCGAAATCTTAATTGGCTAATTTCGTGAAACAGGCCCTGGATTTTAAATTAGTAATAAGCTACAGTTTTAACATATACTTTATTTTTTCAAATTTTATATTTAGCCAAACCCCATCGATTATGCAATCGGTTTCGCATTAGTGCCCCCTTAAAACAAATTGTGAACTGGAGAAGAGCAGTTTTAAGGAGGACGATCTATTTGTCACGACTTAATCACAGATTAGTCATTTAACATTTAATTCAGAAAAAAACAAGCGATTGCCATGCAAGACACAACCACATTATGCAAGAGATCGATAGAAAACTAGCTAAAAAACATCAGGGGCCATTATGCATTAAGTAATGGTCTGAAATGTGCGGAATATCAACAGAAACAGCAAAATTGACCTATGCTAGTGTGGATGTGATAAAGAGTTGACAGTTCTGACAATAATAGTTTAAAAAAAAGATAAACAATATACTGAATATTTCAGTGAAACTGCTCCACTCTGAATCGAGATATTAGATTTGAATTTTAGGCCTAGCCTCCATGGATAAACCCACAAGGTCTTGATTATCCATTTTTACCTTTAATTATTTGTCCTAAAATGTATTTATTTATAGGTGATCATTCTGAAAGTTTTATTAAAAAAAAACAATCTGATAATTCCTGCTCTCAGCACCAAGGTTTGATCAAATTCAAGGGTTTTGTGGTAAAAAAAACCAAACCACCACAGACCCAAGAATTCTACAAGATATTTTGCAAAATTTTATCGTGGGGTTTTCCACCACACCAGTTCCACAAGTCTAATGACTTTCGTAAATTTCTTCTCAGACAACTTATATTCATGTGTGGTACCATATTCCACAAGATTTTGGGTCTGTGGTGTTTTTACCACAAGAGTTCCTCAAGATATTAATAAGACTCAGAAAAAAAAAAAAAAAATCCAAAATTTCTTCTCAGACCCCCTATATGATACCACATTTTTATAAATCGGATAAAAATTCTGACCTCTAGGCGAGAGAGAGAGAGAGAGAGATAAATGTGGTTTAACGTCCACTGGACATAACCTGGTAATTTCGGGACTTACATAGTGGTTTAATTATATTTCAAGGGGTACCACAAGCTGAAAGCCTGAATTTTCGTACAATCACGGGACATAATTCAGTAAGTTACGATCTGATATGCACTATTATCGAACGGAACCAAGAATGCCAACTTTCATCAAAATCGGATAAAAATTGTGACCTCTAGATAAACCACAAGTTAAAAACGCGATTTTTTCGTACACTCAGGGTCCACAATTCAGGAAGTTACCATCAGATTTGCGGGAATATCGAAAGCAAACAAGATATATGGGTTATAAACATGCATTTCAAGTTTCATCATAATCGGACCTCTTGAAAATGTGGGCGCATGCAAATTAATTGAATGCCAAATTAACGGAAATAAATGGAATTGAACTGGATTGTGCAGCTGGTCTCTTCCCCACTCAGCTGCCTCTTTCAATTGTGTCCACCATTCTGCATCCACCAACCTGGGCACTGTTTCACAAAAACTTAAATCTCCTTAAAATCATCTTCAACTAAAATTTCATCATGACTTAAAATCCTTCTCTGACCATTGCTGGAATACCGTCTGTTTCTTGAACTTATGCGGGAGTGTGTCTATTCTTTCCGTTCAATGAAAGCTATCAATTAAGTACAGCAACATGACAGTCCTTCGTTTAATCTGGCTCTTCCCTAAAACTTTGGACAGTGATTTAAGGTATTCAAAACGGTGAAAGTATGTTCGTTTCCAAACAGTATTGTTTACATTTCATTTGACTTGATAGCTTCGTTTGTCACGCAATTAGTTTTACTGCAGTATTCTGCTATGCACGGGTTAATTAGGCATAATAAAATTGTGAGTCATGACGAAACGTTATGTAAACATATTTGGTCCAATATTGGCAGCTAGTGATTGGTTGGTAGACGGACTACTGACAAATCAAAATTTAAACCAACAATATCCACTCATAATAGCAGTGTGTAGTTGGATTACCTCTAATCAAACGCAACACTGCGCGGAATATACGGGATCAGTTAATCAATGTCTAATTAATACTTTAGAAAACAATTCAGGCCTAAAGTAAGGCCTGCAATAGGCAGATTTAGTTTTTGCATAATATATGTTTAAAATACTGGTGTTTCACAAACCTATTTTAAAGTAGCCAAGTCTCTTACTCAATATTATCCTAAATCTTCAACATTGAAAACACAAATTATTTGTCAATTTAAAACAACATTGATGCTGTGATCTTACCGGCAAAAGGCTTATGATATCCAATATTTACGACAAAATAAACATTTTACCATAATGCGTTTCAACCCCAGTTCTAGCAAGAGACTCGGGGAACAAGGTTAGACACATTGCACCAAATTAAACGGCGTATGTAGACTGGAATAACCACCATTCTTCAATTCTCAGGCGGAGCTACATGTAGCTGCAGACAGGAAGCCTTAGTTTGGAATGATCCAAACTATCACATCATGTTGGTTGGTAGAAAACTTCAAAATAATTTTGACGCCATTCAAATTCCCATAACGGATATGTTCCAAGTTTAGGGGAAAAAAAAGAAAATTTAGAATTTTGCTGTGTAACATCACATATGGTGACAAAATCTGATTGTTTAATACGGACCTTTTCAAAAAACATGTGTAACAATTTTGTCATTGCGACATTGTTTTCAAATTCATAGACAAGGAATGGAGAAATATGATGGCTGACACAATATTGTTACACATGTTTTTTGAAAAGGTCCGTATTAAACAATCAGATTTTGTCACCATATGTGATGTTACACAGCAAAATTCTAAATTTTCTTTTTTTTTCCCTAAACTTGGAACATATCCGTTATGGGAATTTGAATAGACAAGGAATGGAGAAATATGATGGCTGACACAATATTGTTATATTTACAAATTATTGACTCCAATTAAATAACCGAAAATATTATGGCCTTGTTTAAAACAAGGGAATAGAAACCACAGCAGTTGACTCAATGACATACTCTATGATACAGCGTGCATGTGCTAACTATTCGGCCATCCCCCCCCCCCCATGTTGGTATGATACAGCGTGCATGTGCTAACTATTCGGCCATCCCCCCCCCCCCCCATGTTGGTATGATACAGCGTGCATGTGCTAACTATTCGGCCACCCCCCCCCCCCATGTTGGTATGATACAGCGTGCATGTGCTAACTATTCGGCCACCCCCCCCCCCCCCATGTTGGTATGCAAGGTATGGGGACGTCTATAGTCTAAAAACATGTGGTGGGCTTTTTAACCAATCATTATGATTAATTACGTAATATTTGGCCAATTGAATAATTAGAATCAGAAATCTAGGCATACACTGTACAAGGAACTGGATTTGGGCACCGTGTAATTCTTAAAGAAGATGTAGCAATTTCCATCACCATACTCACCACCGAGTCTGCATGGGAGCAGGTAAGAGAGAATGACTTTATTATAATCTATGCTTGTAACTATGTGACTTATATGTTGTTCCTGTGTGTGAAACTATAAACTGAATGAGTGGCAGAATAAATAAAAAAATGGAAACTTCAGAAAAGAATAAGAACCAAATATCATCCGAAACAAATACTAGGCGATCAAGGACTGTTCCAAACTATGTAGTAAGAAACGATGCATGGGTTATACGCTGGATGTGGTAACCCGTTTTAGTGCGACATCCGCTTTCCACGTCTGACAAGCGACCCATGGTGCTACACGTGTACAATAATTGATCTATACAATACATTGTATCAACTATTTTGACGTTGGTCCACATTAAAGCTCCAATAGCATTTTTTTAAGTTATATTTTTAAAATGTATTAAAATAAAGCCCAAAAATAGATTGAACCTATAAACAGTCCTACCTTGTTAAAGAATAATCCTATTAATCCTATAATTCAGTACTGCCAGTTGAGAAATTGGCAAAAATATCATTTTCAACTTCAAATTCATGGAGAGGAATGGGAAAACAAGGGAGGTAATTGAGTAACTATTTCCTCAATCACCCTGTGTCTCCCTTTATAATGCCCCAAAAATTTTGCCCAGGACCGTATAATAGTGAGTTGACAACCTTTTGAGCAAAAGACATAGAAATAATTATGTTTTGACTTTCTTAGAAAATGTGAAATTGGAACTTTAAAACAATAATTAAAAATATAAGGGTATAGATACTAAAATAAAAAAAGTTTCACATGGATGCGTGCAAAAATCTTGTGGGGTGGTGGTGGAGGTCGAGCAGATTTTTATTTTTGTATATGTCGAAACTTTCAAAATGATTTTGGCCCCATTATTAAATCACCCTAGACAGGTATGTTAAGAAAAAGGGAAAATTTAGATATTTGACCTGTAGAATGATGAATCAACAGGCATAATTATTAAAAAATACAGAATCATGATTTAATATAAATGCCGTTGCGTGAATTTTTTTTTTATAAAATCTCGACCCCACCACCTCCCCCTTATATTATTTGTATGTCGAAAATTTCGATCTGACTTGGTCCCATTCAAATTACCTTTAACTAACATGTTAAAAGTTATGGAAAATTTCAAATTTTAGTCTGTAACATAGAGAGAGAATGGGGTTTAACATCCAATCGACACAAACTAGGTCATTTTGGGACTAACATATGGTTTTTCAATTTTATTTCAATAATTTGCTTGCGCATAGGGGTCTTTAGCAGTGGGAGGAAACCGGAGTGCACAGAGGAAACCCACAAGGTTGAGAAGGCGCCCCTATCTCTATGCCACATACGCTCACACCAGGTATCGAAACCACAGCCGCAAGCCAGAGGTGACCAGCCAGCTAGAGGTTGAAGCGCCACACTCTACTAGACCACTAGGCCATCCCAACCCCCCATTCTGTAACATGAAATATGTACTGTGGCCTGTTAGTGATATACACTGATTTATACCCTTTTCTTGAAATTTACCTCATATGAGAAATCGTAGTGAAAACGGTGATAAATAAAAAAACCATGAAAAGCCTTTCCACTAGGATGTAAATATTTTCTCCGTAGTGGAAACATTTTCTCCACATTGTAAACATCTTCTCTGCGGGGTAACTATTTTCTCCGCAGTGTAAACATTTTCTCCATGGTTTAAACATTTTTCTACGGTGGAAAAATGTCTTCCGCAGTGTAAATAATTTCTCCATGGTGTGAAAATTTTCTCCGAGGTGGAAATATTTTCTCCACGGTGTAATCATTTTCTCCATGGTGTAAATATGTTCTCCATGGTAAAAATATGTTCTCCGCGGCGTAAATATTTTCTCCACGGTGTAAACATTTTCTCCACAGTGTAAATATGTTTCTTTAAATTTACCTCACATCACAAATCGCAGCAAAAAACTGTGATCACAAATACATGAAAAACCTTTCCACAGCAGTGTAAATATTTTCTCCGCGGTGTAAATATTTTCTCCATGTATTTTCTCTGTGGTGTTAATATTTTCTCCATGGTGTAAATATTTTCTCAGCGGTGTAAATATTTTCTGTTGGGTGGAAATATTTTTCTTGAAATTTACCTCTTATCACAAATCGCTGCAAAAACTGATAAGAAATACATGAAAAATATTTCCACAGCAGTGTAAATATTTTCTCCACATATTTTCTCTGTGGTGTAAATATTTTCTCTGCGGTGAAAATATTTTCTCCACGTATTTTCTCTACGGTGGAAATATTTTCCTTGAAATTTACCTCATATCACAAATCGCAGCAAAAACTGTGATAAAAAATACATGAAAAATCTTTCCACAACAGTGAAAATATTTTCTCTGCAGTGTAAATATTTTCTCCACATATTTTCTCTGTGGTGTAAATATTTTCTCTGCAGTGTAAATATTTTCTCCGCGGTGTAAATATTTTCTCCGCGGTGTAAATATTTACACTGCTGTGGAAAGATTTTTCATGTATTTATATTGGTAAATATTTTCTTCCCACTGAAAATATTAATAAATATTTTCTCCGATGTGTAAATATTTTATACACCGGTCTAAATATTTTCTCTGCAGTGTAAATATTTTCTCCGTGGTGTAAATATTTTCTCTGCAGTAAATATTTTCTCTGTGGTGTAAATATTTTCTCTGGGGTGGAAATAGTTTTCTCCGCAGTGAAAACCTTTCTCTTGAAAATTACCTCCTATGAGAAATTGCAGAGAAAAACCTTTCAACAGTGGTGTAAACATTTTCTCCGCAGTTGAAAGATTTTCTCCTTTCCACCACCGAAGAAATATTTTCTCCGCGGGGTAACTATTTTCTCTGCGGTATAAATATTTTCTCTGTGGTGAAAATATTTTCTCCCTTTTCTCCGCAGTGTAAACATTTTCTCTGAGGTGCAAATATTTTCTCCTTTCCACCTCCATGTAAATATTTTCTCCTTTTCTTCTCAGTAAAAATATTTTCTCCACGGTGTAATTATTTTCTCCGGGGTAAAAATATTTTCTCTGTGGAGAAATAATGTCCAATAATTCATCTGTCCGATATACTAAACAGCAAAAAAAAAAACCTGTCAGTATGATTTCAAAATCAGAGAGGCACTTTAATCAAATCTAGAAAAGGACTTACTAAATGGATTAAAGCAATTTTTTGTGAACACTATGTTGACACATTAGTGATTAATTCATCACAATTCCAAGACATTACAAGAGGGTTTAGAGTCTGTATACAGTATATGCATGAGTGTCTGGTGTGTGTCTGTACATGGAGTGGACCAGACAATTGAAGAACGCCATTGTCTCCCGCAATCCATCTGCTGTGTTTGGTCTTGGGGCGACGTTATTAGGTCTCCTTTGAATTTCATCCCAAAGATGTTCAATAAGTTTGGACTATGGGCTTGCCAGTGCATTAATGTTGACATCGTTCTGCTGTAGAAAGTCCCAAGTAACTCTGGCGGTGTTGGCACAGGAGTTGTCATGCTGGAAAATGTTGTTTCAATGACGTGTGAAATGTCGTATGACGTGATCTTGATCGATGTAGCTGCTGCTGTGACACAGTCTCCTCTCCTTGTACAAAGATTTTCGGAACACAGTACAGGGCCCACTCACTGGTTCAGGCCGATTCCACCCCAAAACATTGTGCTTGGATCTCTGCATGAGTCTCGTTCCATAATATGGCTGGCCACATCGACACCATATTTTGGTCCTGCAATCTTCAGTAGATACGCAATACTGAACAGAAATGTTCTCAATTGACTGTGTTGCCAGTTCTGGTGTTGATGGGCAAACAGTCGACGTTCACCTCGATGACAAAAGCTGAGTATCGGTCCACGGTAAGGTCTATGGCAATGGATGCTCTATCTCTGGATAGGTACTGATGGGTCTTCTGTGTGTTCCAGCTGTCTTACGTGCTGTCTCAGATGTCTACGGCAATGGATGCTCTATCTCTGGATCAGAACTGATGGGTCTTCTGTGTGTTTCAACTGTCTTACGCGCTGTCTCAGATGCCTGTGTTAAGGGATTCTCTCTCAGATGCCTGTGTGAAGAGATTCTGATGTACTGTCGCACAACAGGGCGGTCTTGTTGCCTTGTGGTAACCACTGGTCTACCAGTCCGGGAGTGATTATATGGTGTGTTGGTGTTTGGTAAGGAATCTTATTGCTCAGGTAATGTTGGAGATGTGGCCACAAATACACAATAAAACATTTGGTAAGTTTTATGAAATGCGTCTCTTTGGAGTAACATACCAACCTAAAGTTTGTTTTGCTGCTAAGTATATCATTTATATTTCGACTGATGAATTATGAGTTGGCCCACATTAAACAATAATCTAAAACATAAGGTTATAGATAAAAAGAAATATTTAATGTGGTTTTGTGTAAAAATCTTATAAAAAATTTCCTTTACATAGTGTAAATTTTTTCTCCACGGTGTAAATATTTTCTCCACTGTGTAAATATTTTCTCCGCGATGTTAATATTTTCTCTGCAGTGTAAATATTTTCTCTGCGTTTTTTTCAACGGTGTAAATATTTTCTCTGCAGTGTAAATATTCTCTCTGTGGTTGTCTCCCAGGTGCAAATATTTTCTCTGCGGTATACATATTTTCTCTGCCGTTTTCTCTAAATGTAAATATTTTCTCCAAGGTGTAAATATTTTCTCCGTGGTATACATATTTTCTCTGCGGTTTTCTAAACGGAGAAAATATTTACACCACGGTTTTCATCACGGTGGAAATATTGTCTCTGCGGTTTTCTCCACAGTGTAAATATTTTGTCCGCGGTATAAGTATTATCTACGCGGTTTTGTCCACGGTGTAAATATTTTCTCCCCGTAAACAATTACTTCACGGTTAATTATTTTCTCTGTGGAGTAAATATTTACACCGCAGAGAACGTATGTATGTGATTTCTCACATTTTCATGAAAAGGGTATAAATCAGTGTATGGCACTAACAGACCAAGTAAATATGAGCATTATTGTGTAATATAAGCTTATAAAAAAACCACTAAATAATGTATTATGATTAGGAAAATACAAATCATAATTTCTTATCTATAAGAGAATAATTGATTTAGGTAGGCTTTTCTGGCACTTTCTAGCGACTATTATGGTATTTACTTATTTGAAGGGGGTTGGGATGGCCTAGTGGTCTAGAGTGCCGCGTTTCGACCTCTATCTGGCCGTCACCTCTGGCTTGGGGCTGTGGTTTCGATCCCTGCTGTGAGCGTATGTGGCGTGGAGATAGGGGCGCCTTCTCAACCTTGTGGGTTTCCTCCCACTGCTGTAGACCCCTACGCGCAAGCGAATTATTGAAATAAAATCAAAAACCATGTTAGTCCCGAAATGACCTAGTTTTTGTCAAGTGGACGTTAAACCCCATTTCTCTCTCTCTTACTTATTTGAATTAAAAATGTAGATATGAGTTGTCAGTATTAAGAGACAGCAAACTAAACCTAAGTTTCATCTATGAAGGGGGGGGCGTAGAATTTTCGCATTGTGCTCTAATCAACTGAAATTGTTTACTCACTATTGACCTTGCAATGTAAAATACATAACCAGGCATATAATATAAATGAGCAAGGTATTCGTGTACAATCAGTGTACTACTTGCATTCATTGAGTGGCCATTTTATCTGGCAGTTTCAGTGTGAGTGTTTTAAAATTTAAACCCAATCATTTAAACATTAATAAATGAGGAGAAAAACAATGCCCTCTAGAGGGTCCACAATCAGAGGCTAAAAGAGTGTAACACTAACAGTGATACATGTAAATGATTTTTACAATTGGATAGAAAATGTGACTTCTGCATTGTCCACAAGTTAAAATTTCATTTTTTTTGTAGAATCAGGGTCCATTAATCCAGGAAGTTACAGTCGAAACGAACCAAGATCTGTGGGATATAAATATATATTTTAGGTTTCATCAAAATCAGATCACAATTTAGCACTATTTGCATACCTTAGGCTGTTAGAAATGGAAATTGGGCATCATTACTTAAAGGCCAGGGAGTGCTGAAAATGATAAGGTTTATGTAACACTATGCCTAGTGCTATGCAGTGGCTGGTTAGATGTGGACAATAAGACGCGAGAACTCCCCACATCCAACGTGTGCCGCATACTCTCTCACCCCTGCTACATATTTAAGAACAACCCTTGATCGTCTTGTGAACGCCTGTAGTTGTATTTGTAATTCTTTAACTAGGTAGGACGTATCTGTAAATGCCACTCTGACATCCCACATTGTCAGCCCCAAAATATTGTATGTTTAACAAACACGATGCCAGATACGATTTCTACAGTTTTATATCATATTATAGTGGGATACATACTGGTAGATACAAGCATAGTATAGATTTCAATACTAAAGTTAATTCCCAAACCCTAGCCAGCCAAACTGTCTGGGCGTGTCTGCTGATAGAAACTGCTACATCTTTCTCCTTCTGGAACCAAGCTGCTGTCTAACGAATTCTCACAAGTATGATAGTTTTGTGGCTGTGGGTGTTGGACACTCAATTATCTTATTGATCAAATATGATGTAAATAGTCAGAGCTATTGGTTAATTTAGTCACATGACGTCGGAACACACCCTTATATGGTTAAATGGAAATTTACTGGACAAACTTCCCATGAGATCAGATATCTGTTATCATGTTGTTGACATAGAACCAGCTATGTTTTGGTTCTATAACTCTTTTTTATAACAATATGTCAATTATATTTTAGTGATATTTAGTACACATATGTGAACCCACTAACTTGCCAAAGATATTAATTAATACAATATAATGCCATCTTATTTCTCTATTCCTTGACTATAAATCGCAGACAATATCGCAATGACGATATTGCTACATTTTTCCTCCCATGACCCAAATGTTTCATACCAATTTTGAAGTAAATCTGATCAAAACTGTAGCGGCTAAATTATCTTATAAGATGTTCTGCTAAGGGGAGTTAGCTCCAGAACCAAAGGATGCAGAGCAGAGAAAATCAATATACATGTAGTTCAACCTTTTTATGACCCAATATATCATAACAAATTTGAGAAGCTTGTATTGTGTTCACAGATCAAAAGATGCATCAACCGTTTATTATTTTTTCTAAGCGGTTATTTATTCACTCTGAGTGCATAGGTTATGCACGTGCATTTCCCAGTTGCATAGTGTATAAAGGAGTGTATAAGGACGGTCAGATTCAGTCGTAGTCGGAACGTTAGGGGGTGGGAACCTCACAGGAATAACCAATTAATCCGTTTGGGGTTATATTCAAAGGTTTAGTTTCGTCTTTTAGTAATGTGCAAGTCCTACAGGAGTAATTAATTACGCCGCTTCAAGCATGGACTAAGACAGGCATTTCAAAATAAATGGGCGTTTGCTTGATTTGGGTTAAGTTTCTAATTAATTTGAGGGTACCGTTCGGTTGATGTAACATTTGGTGCATGTAGGCAGTCACAACGCTCCCCTTTGTACGAATATTGATAGTTGGGGCCGAGGCAAGCGTAAACTATGATCTTTATATTCTATTGCAAAGTTATGAGTTTCTAATTACTTTGAGGGTTTCATTCGGGTGTTATCAGACTTGGTGTAAGCGGACCAGGAAATCTTTCGCATGTTTTTGAGCTGGCGTGACAGCACGTAATCGTTCACGTGAAATTTTGTGACCTGATTACATTAGAAGGTGATTTTGCTTCTTTAATAGCTTTCACTTTGGATTCAGTAGGATGAATACCATCATCCGTCACTTTAAATCCTAAATATTCTACTTCACTCAACAAAAACTTACATTTTTCTTTTCTAAGTTTAGCACAGAGATTTTCTAAATGGTCCTCGTCATTATAACCAGTTACTATAATATCATCAATATAAGTACTTTGTCCAACTTATCTCTTTAAAACAGTTTCAACAGCTCTCTGAAACAAACTCACCGTAGAGCTAACACCAAAAGGTAAGCGTAAGTACTCATAAAGACCACAGTGGGTATTTATTGTTGTTAAGCCTCTCAACACATCATCCAACGCTATTTGGTGATATGCCTGTGACAAATCCAACTTTGTGAAATAATTTCCACCAGCTAAATTAGAAAAAATATTGTTTATTAAAGGGAAGTTTTTTTTTTAATGAACTAACCAGAGACTCTGGGAAAAGGCGAAGTGTGTTATGCTCTGTCAGTAATAAAATAGGGTAATGTATGAAATGTATTTTTAAATGGAAATACTTTAAATAGTTGAATTATGTACATAATGTAAAGCATAGAATAATTTAAATTAACTTGACTTTAAATTATAAATTTCTTAGAAACTAACATGGTAGCCACATTAAACTAAAACCATTTAGACAACATAATATATTTAAAACTAATAGTAACACATACCTTTAAATATCAAATTTTAAATCTTTGGCTGATACAATTCATATACACCTATAAATCCGGATTGACAGGCAGACATCGACCTTTCCAATGCAAAAAAAAACAGATTAAATATACAGAAGAAGGGCGACTGAAATAATAAAAGAACGAAATTATACATCCATAAGAGGCAAATAAGGTTTACACATTTAACATCTAATGACTAGTAACTAACTGTACATAGATATATATACATGTATTGCCTATTACTGGTAATAATAACAGATTTAGGATTATTATTAAAGTATATGTATTATATATAATAATGAAATAGACTATAACTCCTAAGGAGTACTGACATGTTTCGGAATGTCACGTCAACATTCAAGTTGCATCCAATACCTATTATAGTGAAAAAATCTGTCATGTTGAACTCTTGAAACACCCGATCGCTACGTTTACGTAATTATGAAAATTATCACCCTACAGATAAGAAGAGCCTAGTTGGTGCAAAAGCTCATTTCATTTTTACACAGGTGTGTATCCATGGGGGCGGAAGTGGGGTCCAGATGCAAGGAAATCGACATTAAACTTTCTAAATTTTCGGGAGAGTGGGGGAGACCCCACCCCCTAAAGGCTATGCAGTCAGTCACGCCGCATCAGAACTGACCCTCAGCTTATATTTTTCCACACGCCCCCTCACAACTCTATAAATGATTTAGGTGTGTGGTTGGTGTTTAATAAACCTGGAAGCTATACTTCATGACCAAACTTTTTGATATTAATTGTTAGCAGACATCAGGCTCATCATACATACAAAGGTTAAGGGTCATTCGAAGGTAAGGTCAAAATCTAGAAGGTGAAAAGTCAAAGAAAATTGAAACCGGAAGTAAAAAAAAATCGAAATTCAAAAATCCGCTCCCTAAAAACTGTTGCCATTTGGATGACTTGCGGGTCAATACATAAAAAAGTTTTCGAAAATTGGCTGAATATCGATTTGAATGTTTATGTAAAATCCAAATGGTTGAAAATGTTAGCAAGGAGGCTGTAAATGAAAGATAATAATATCTAATCTGGGGCTAACACCACCACATGTCATTTTTAACACCCCCCTCCAAACGATCATATCATGTTTGTATGTCGAAAATTTCAAAATCATTTTGACACCATTTTAATTCCCGTAATGGTTGTCACTTGTGATACAAATTTATTAAAGTGGAAAATTTTGAATTTTGATGTGTAATATGAAATATGGTTACAAAATCTGATTACTGTTTAAAATGGGCTAGAAAAAAAAAATAGATAATGTACGATATTTAATCTGTCCTATACATATAATATAATCTATTTCAACTGATGAATTAACAGTTGGCCTACATTTAAACAATATTTTAAAATATGTGGATAAAACAAAATATCTAATGTGGTTGCCTGCAAAAATCTTCTTTACCCCACCCCACCCCACCCCACAAGAGTCCACCAACCGGGGTCCTGAAAAACAAACGTATTCAATTTCTATGTGCTCTCATCAACTTAAAGTGTTTACTCAATAATGACCTTACATCAGAAAATGCAGAATCATGCATTTAGTATAAATGAACAAAAATAATAAATGCAGTGGCGTGAAAAAATCTTATAAAATCTCGAACAGACTACCTCCGCCGTATGTTATTTGTATGATGAAAATTTCAAAATGAATTGGTCCCATTCAAATTACCAAAAACTAGTATGTGTTCCAAGTTTAGGAAAATTTTGTTCTGTAACTTGAATATGTACGGTGTAAATATTTTGTCTGCAGTGTATGTATTTTCTCTGCAGTGTATATATTTCCTCCGCAGTGTAAATATTATCTCCCCAGAACAAATATTTTCTATGCATTGGAAACCTTTTTCTTGAAATTAAACCTCATATGAGAAATCAAGAGAGAAAACTATAATAAAACTTTTTCTTCAGGTAAAAACTGATAAATAATAAAAAAAAACTTTCTCTGCTGTGTAACTATTTTCTCTGCGGTGTAAATATTTTCTCCGCTGTGTAACTATTTTCTTCATGGTGTAAATGTTTTCTCTGTGGTGTAAATATTTCTCCGTGGTGGAAACCTTTTTTCTTGCAATTTACCTCATATGAAAAATTGCAGTGAAAACTGATCAATAAAAAATTCCTTTCCAAAGCAGTGTAAATATTTTCTCCACAGTGTAACTATCTTATTGGCGGAGTTAACTATTTCTTAACCACTTAGCCACATGACCCCTCTCTCCGCAATGTAAATATTTCTCTGCAGTTTTCTCCCTGTAAATATTTTTTCTGCAGCGGTGTAAATATTTCCTCTGCAGTTTTCTCCACGGTGTATGTAAATATCTTCTCCAGTGGTGTAAATATTTTCTCTGCAGTTTAAACATTTTCTCTGCGGTGTAAATATTTTCTCCGGCGTTGGAAGCCTTTTCTCTGCAGTATAAATATTTTCACTGCAATGTTTTTCTCCGCAAATATTTTTTCTGTGGTGTAAACATTTTCTCTGTGGTGTAAACATTTTCACTGTGGTGTAAACATTTTCACTGCAGTGTAAACATATTTTCTTTGCAGAGTTATTATTTTCTATTTTCTTATAATTAACCTCGGAAGTGAAAATATTTTCACCGCGCTGGAAAGGTTTTTCATGTTTTTGTTTAAATAAAGTCTTCATTGTGATTTCTCATGAAAAACCTTTCCACTGCTGAGAAAATATTTACACCGCGGTGTAAGCCTTTTATCCGCAGTGTAAATATTTTCTACGCAGCGTAAATATTGAGGTGTAAATATATGCTCTGCAGTGTAAATATATTCTCTGCAGTGTAAATATTTTCTCCTGCAATGTAAATACTTTCTCTGCAGTGTAAATATATGACCGCTGTGTATATATTTTCTCCTGCGCTGTAAATATTTTCTCCGCATGGTAAATATTTTCTCCGTGTTAAAAGCCTTTCCTCTGTGGTCTAAATATTTTCTAGAAAGTGAAAATATTTTCTCAGCAACGGCAATCTTTTTCTTGAAATTTACCTCATATTTTCTCTGCATGGTAAATATTTTCTCCGTATTAAAAGCCTTTCCTCTGTGGTCTTAATATTTTCTAGAAAGTGAAAATATTTTCTTGGTGACAGCAATCTTTTTCTTTAAATTTACCTCATATGATAAATCGCAGTGAAAACTTTGCAAATATTTTCTCCGTAGCACAAATATTTTCTATGCGATGGAAACCTTTTTCTTATAATTAACCTCATACGAAATATCACACTGAAAACATGAAAAACCTTTCCACCGCAAGGTTAATATTTTCTCCGCGGTATAACTTTTTCTCCACATTAGAAGCCATGTTCTCTGCGATATATTACTATTTTCTCCACAGTGTAATGTTTATTCCGAGGTGTAAATTTTTTCTGTGTGGAATAAATGTTTTCTCCGCAGTTGAAAATTTTTCTCCACAGGGTGTAAATATTTTCCCCACAGTGTAAATATTTTCTACGCACTGTAAATATTTTTCTACGCAACGTAAATATTTTCTCTGCTTTTCTACGGTGTAAATGTTTTCTCCACAGAGTAAGTATTTTCTCTTTGGTATTAATATTTTCTCCGCAGTGTAAGTATTTTCTCTGTGGTGTAAATATTTTCTCTGTGGTGTAAATATTTTATCTGCGGTGGAAACCTATTTTATTCGTGATGTAAGTATATATTTTCTCCGGTAGTGTAAATATTTTCTCTGCTGTGTAAATATTTTCTACTCAGTGGAAATATTTTCTCCTTAGTAGAAATATTTTCTCCACGGTGGAAATATTTTTCCGCGGTGTCAAAATTTCCTCAACATAGAAAATATTTACAACGTAGAAAATATTGATGTGATTTCTAATGAGGTAAGTTTCATGAAAAGGGTACAAATCAGTGTATGGCGAGAGAGAGATAAATTTAAATTTTTTTTTCCGCGGTGTGAATAATATTTTCTCCGAAGTGTAAAAGTTTTTTCCGCGGTGTAGATATTTTCTGTGTGGAGTAAATGTTTTCTCCTCGTTGGAAACCCTTTCATCCCGGTATAAATATTTTCCCTGCAGTGTAAATATTTTCCCTGCTGTGTAAATATTTTCTCAGCTTTGGAAAGGTTTTTCATGGGTTTTTTTTTTTTTTATCAAAGTTTTCATTGCGATTTCTCATTTGAAATTTATCGCAGTGAAAACTTTGATAAAAAAAACAACATGAAAGTTTTCATTGCGATTTCTCATTTGAAATTTATCGCAGTGAAAACTTTGATAAAAAAAAAAAACATGAAAGATATTTACACCGCAGTATAAGCCTTTTATCTGCAGTGTGAAGATTTTCTACGAAGCGTAAATATTGAAAATATTTTATCTGAGATGTAAATATATTCTCTGCAGTGTAAATATTTGATAGCTGTGTATAAATTTTCTCCTGCGATGTAAATATTTTCTCCGCAATGAAAATATTTTCTCGGTGACGGTAATCTTTTTCTTGAAATTTACCTCATATGAGAAATCGCAGTGAAAACTTTGCAAATATTTTCTCCGTAGCACAAATATTTTCTATGCGATGGAAACCTTTTTATAATTAACCTCATACGAAATATCACACTGAAAACATGAAAAACCTTTCCACCGCAAGGTTAATATTTTCTCCGCGGTATAACTTTTTCTCTACATTAGAAGCCATGTTCTCTGCGATATATTAATATTTTCTCCACAGTGTAAATGTTTACTCCGCGGTGTAAAAATTTTCTGCGGTGGAAACCCTTTTTTCCCGGTATAAATATTTTCCCTGCTGTGTAAATATTTTCTCAGCGTTGGAAAGGTTTTTCATGGTTTTTTTTTTATCAAAGTTTTCATTGCGATTTCTCATTTGAAATTTATCGCAGTGAAAACTTTGATAAAAAAAAAAACATGAAAGATATTTACACCGCAGTATAAGCCTTTTATCTGCAGTGTAAATATTTTCTACGCAGCATAAATATTGAAAATATTTTATCTGAGATGTAAATATATTCTCTGCAGTGTAAATATTTGATCGCTGTGTATATATTTTCTCCTGCGATGTAAATATTTTCTCCGCAGTGCAAATATTTTCTCTGCATGGTAAATATTTTCTCCTTGTTAAAAGCCTTTCCTCTGTGGTCTAAATATTTTCTAGAAAGTGAAAATATTTTCTCGGTGACGGCAATCTTTTTCTTGAAATTTACCTCATATGAGAAATCGCAGTGAAAACTTTGTAAATATTTTCTCTGATGTACAAATATTTTCTATGCGATGGAAACCTTTTTCCTATAATTAACCTCATACGAAATATCACACTGAAAACGTGAAAAACCTTTCCACCGCAAGGTAAATATTTTCTCCGCGGTATAACTTTTTCTCTACATTAGAAGCCATGCCCTCTGCGATATATTAATATTTTCTCCACAGTGTAAATGTTTACTCTGCGGTGTAATTATTTTCTGCGGTGGAAACCCTTTTTTCCCGGTATAAATATTTTCCCTGCTGTGTAAATATTTTCTCAGCGTTGGAAAGGTTTTTCATGTTTTTTTTTTTTTATCAAAGTTTTCATTGCGATTTCTCATTTGAAATTTATCACAGTGAAAACTTTGATAAAAAAAACAAAACATGAAAGATATTTACACCGCAGTATAAGCCTTTTATCTGCAGTGTAAATATTTTCTCCGCAGCGTAAATATTGAAAATATTTTATCCGAGATGTAAATATATTCTCTGCAGTGTAAATATTTGATCGCTGTGTATATATTTTCTCCGCAGTGCAAATATTTTCTCTGCATGGTAAATATTTTCTCCGTATTAAAAGCCTTTCCTCTGTGGTCTTAATATTTTCTAGAAAGTGAAAATATTTTTTCGGTGACGGCAATCTTTTTCTTGAAATTTACCTCATATGAGAAATCGCAGTGAAAACTTGGTAAATATTTTCTACGCAGCACAAATATTTTCTATGCGATGGAAACCTTTTTCTTATAATTAACCTCATACGAAATATCACACTGAAAACATGAGAAAACTTTCCACCGCAAGCAGAGGTCGCAGTCACGCAAAAATCCGCGTATTTCACGCATTTTTTCCAAAATAAACGCAAATATTGACGGACGCTGCGTAATTTACACGCAGAAAATTTCCCGACGTGAGAATAAAACTAGATTATTCTACGTCGTAGTTTGTACAATTTATGTGCTTCACGCTTCTTTTACAAACCTCTACTGCACGTAGTCTCCGTAGATTTTTATATTTCCGCTTATTTCATTCACAAATTCATGGCAGTCGAAGCCTTTCCTGGGACACCCCTATTTTGCGGCATTGGAAGCAATAAAGCGCATGTCATACAAGACTTTGGATTGGCTAGGACACAGTATCCTGTTTACATTCAGCCAATCAAATGTTTGCTTTCATAGCGATAGTCTTCTCTTTACTTCCTGTCGAAGTGAAAGATGGAAATCGTTGCGTCGTCAACCATAAATCTAATGCCGATGCCGTTAACCTCCAGTCGTCATTAGATTAAATGCAGTAGGCCTATCAAGGAAATAAGGACGCTTTATAATAGGTTTGTTCACAAAACGACTTGACTCGATTCTATTGAGTATTTTGAGATGCTCGAAGTCACGCAGATGTAGACGGCAAAAACGCGAAATTTTGGAATGTCTGCGTATTTTTACGCAACTTGAAATTGATCCACTGCGACCTCTGACCGCAAGGTAACTATTTTCTCCGCGGTATAACCTTTTCTCCACATTGGAAGCCATGTTCTCTGCGTTATATTAATATTTTCTCCACCGTGTAAATGTTTATTCCGCGGTGTAAATATTTTCTGTATGGAGTAAATGTTTTCGCCGCGGTGGAAACCTTATTCCCGCAGTGTTAATATTTTCCCTGCAGTGTAAATATTTTTCTACACAGCGTAAATATTTTCTCTCCTTTGGAAACATTTTCAACGCGTAAATATTTTCTCCGGTGTAAATATTTTTTCCGCGGTGTAAATATTTTCTTCACAGTGGAAATCTTTTTCTTGAAATTTACCTCATATGAGAAATTGCAGTGAAAACTATGATAAACATAAAGACATGAAAAACCTTTCCACGTGGTGTAAATATTTTTTCCACAGTGTAAATATTTTTTCCACAGTGTAAATATTTTTTCCACAGTGTATGTATTTTCTCTGTGGTATTAATATTTTCTCCGGCGGTGTAAATTATTTTCTGTGGTTTTCACAACTGTGTAAATATTTTCTCCAAGGTGGAAATATTTTCTCCACAGTGGAAATATTTTCTCCTCTATAGAAATATTTTCTCCATGGTGGAAATATTTTTTCGCGGTGTCAACATTTTCTCCACAGAGAAAATATTTACATCGTAGAAAATATTGATGTGATTTCTAATATAAGGTAAGTTTCATGAAAAGGGTATAAATCAGTGTATGGCGAGAGAGAGATAAATGTAAATTTTTTTCTGCCGTGTAAATAATATTTTCTCCGCAGTGTAAATGTTTTTTCCGTGGTGTAAATATTTTCTGTGTGGAGTAAATGTTTTCTCCGCGGTGGAAACCCTTTCTTCCCGGTATAAATATTTTCCCTGCAGTGTAAATATTTTCCCTGCTGTGTAAATATTTTCTCAGCGTTGGAAAAGTTTTTCATGTTTTTGTTTTTTTTATCAAAGTTTTCACTGCGATTTCTCATTTGAAATTTATCGCAGTGAAAACTTTGATAAAAAAAAACATGAAAGATCTTTACACCGCGGTGTAAGCCTTTTATCCGCAGTGTTAATATTTTCTACGCAGAGTAAATATTGAAAATATTTTATCTGAGGTGTAAATATATTCTCTGCAGTGTAAATATTTGATCGCTGTGTATATATTTTCTCCTGCGATGTAAATATTTTCTCTGCAGTGCAAATATTTTCTCTGCATGGTAAATATTTTCTCTGCATGGTTAATATTTTCTCCGTGTTAAAAGCTTTTCCTCTGTGGTCTAAAAATTTTCTATAAAGTGAAAATATTTTCTCGGTGACGGCAATCTTTTTCTTGAAATTTACCTCATATGAGAAATCGCAGTGAAAACAGTGTAAATGTTTACTCTGCGGTGTAAATTTTTTCTGCGGTGGAAACCCTTTTTTCCCGATATAAATATTTTCCCTGCTGTGTAAATATTTTCTCAGCATTGGAAAGGTTTTTCATGTTTTTTTTGTTTTTTTTTATCAAAGTTTTCATTGCGATTTCTCATATGAAATTTATCGCAGTGAAAACTTTGATAAAAAAAAAACATGAAAGATATTTACACCGCAGTATAAGCCTTTTATCTGCAGTGTAAATATTTTCTACGCAGAGTAAATATTGAAAATATTTTATCTGAGGTGTAAATATATTCTCTGCAGTGTAAATATTTGATCGCTGTGTATATATTTTCGCTGCGATGTAAATATTTTCTCCGCAGTGCAAATATTTTCTCTGCATGGTAAATATTTTCTCCGTGTTAAAAGCCTTTCCTCTGCGGGCTAAATATTTTCTAGAAAGTGAAAATATTTTCTCGGTGACGGCAATCTTTTTCTTGAAATTTACCTCGCGGTGTAGATATTTTCTGTGTGGAGTAAACCCGTTGGAAACCCTTTCATCCCGGTGTAAATATTTTCTCAGCGTTGGAAAGGTTTTTCATGTTTTTTTGTTTTTTTAATCAAAGTTTTCATTGCGATTTCTCATTTGAAATTTATCGCAGTGAAAACTTTGATAAAAAAAAAACATGAAAGATATTTACACCGCGGTGTAAGCCTTTTATCCGCAGTGTGAAGATTTTCTACGCAGTGTAAATATTGAAAATATTTTATCTGAGATGTAAATATATTCTCTGCAGTGTAAATATTTGATCGCTGTGTATAATTTTCTCCTGCGATGTAAATATTTTCTCTGCAGTGCAAATATTTTCTCTGCATGGTAAATATTTTCTCCGTGTTAAAAGCCTTTTCTCTGCGGTCTAAATATTTTCTAGAAAGTGAAAATATTTTCTCGGTGACGGCAATCTTTTTCTTGAAATTTACCTCGCGGTGTAGATATTTTCTGTGTGGAGTAAACCCGTTGGAAACCCTTTCATCCCGGTGTAAATATTTTCTCAGCGTTGGAAAGGTTTTTCATGTTTTTTTTTTTTTTTATCAAAGTTTTCATTGCGATTTCTCATTTGAAATTTATCGCAGTGAAAACTTTGATAAAAAAAAAACATGAAAGATATTTACACCGCGGTGTAAGCCTTTTATCCGCAGTGTGAAGATTTTCTATGCAGCGTAAATATTGAAAATATTTTATCTGAGATGTAAATATATTCTCTGCAGTGTAAATATTTGATCGCTGTGTATAAATTTTCTCCTGCGATGTAAATATTTTCTCCGCAATGAAAATATTTTCTCGGTGACGGCAATCTTTTTCTTGAAATTTACCTCATATGAGAAATCGCAGTGAAAACTTTGCAAATATTTTCTCCGCAGCACAAATATTTTATATGCGATGGAAACCTTTTTCTTATAATTAACCTCATACGAAATATCACACTGAAAACATGAAAAACCTTTCCACCGCAAGGTTAATATTTTCTCCGCGGTATAACTTTTTCTCTACATTAGAAGCCATGTTCTCTGCGATATATTAATATTTTCTCCACAGTGTAAATGTTTACTCTGCGGTGTAAATATTTTCTGCGGTGGAAACCCTTTTTTCCCGGTATAAATATTTTCCCTGCTGTGTAAATATTTTCTCAGCGTTGGAAAGGTTTTTCATGTTTTTTTGTTTTTTTTTATCAAAGTTTTCATTGCGATTTCTCATTTGAAATTTATCGCAGTGAAAACTTTGATAAAAAAAAACCATGAAAGATATTTACACCGCGGTGTAAGCCTTTTATCTGCAGTGTAAATATTTTCTACGCAGAGTAAATATTGAGAATATTTTATCTGAGGTGAAAATATTTTATCTGAGGTGTAAATATATTCTCTGCAGTGTAAATATTTGATTGCTGTGTATATATTTTCTCCTGCGATGTAAATATTTTCTCTGCAGTGCAAATATTTTCTCTGCATGGTAAATATTTTCTCCGTGTTAAAAGCCTTTCCTCTGCGGTCTAATTATTTTCTAGAAAGGGAAAATATTTTCTCGGTGAAGGCAATCTTTTTCTTGAAATTTACCTCGCGGTGTAGATATTTTCTGTGTGGAGTAAATGTTCTCCGCGTTGGAAACCCTTTCATCCCGGTATAAATATTTTCCCTGCAGTGTAAATATTTTCTGTGTAAATATTTTCTCAGCGTTGGAAAGGTTTTTCATGGTTTTTTTTTTTTTTTATCAAAGTTTTCATTTCGATTTCTCATTTGAAATTTATCGCAGTGAAAACTTTGATAAAAAAAAAACATGAAAGATATTTACACTGCGGTGTAAGCCTTTTATCCGCAGTGTGAAGATTTTCTACGCAGCGTAAATATTGAAAATATTTTATCTGAGATGTAAATATATTCTCTGCAGTGTAAATATTTGATCGCTGTGTATAAATTTTCTCCTGCAATGTAAATATTTTCTCCGCAGTGCAAATATTTTCTCTGTATGGTAAATATTTTCTCCGTGTTAAAAGCCTTTTCTCTGTGGTCTTAATATTTTCTAGAAAGTGATGAAAATATTTTCTTGGTGACGGCAATCTTTTTCTTGAAATTTACCTCATATGATAAATCGCAGTGAAAACTTTGTAAATATTTTCCCCGCAGCACAAATATTTTATATGCGATGGAAACCTTTTGCTTATAATTAACCTCATACGAAATATCACACTGAAAACATGAAAAACCTTTCCACCGCAAGGTTAATATTTTCTCCGCGGTATAACTTTTTCTCTACATTAGAAGCCATGTCCTCTGCGATATATTAATATTTTCTCCACAGTGTAAATGTTTACTCCGCGGTGTAATTATTTTCTGCGGTGGAAACCCTTTTTTCCCGGTATAAATATTTTCCCTGCTGTGTAAATATTTTCTCAGCGTTGGAAAGGTTTTTCATGTTTTTTTGTTTTTTTTATCAAAGTTTTCATTGCGATTTCTCATTTGGAATTTATCGCAGTGAAAACTTTGATAAAAAAAAAACATGAAAGATATTTAAACCGCAGTATAAGCCTTTTATCTGCAGTGTAAATATTTTCTACGCAGCGTAAATATTGAAAATATTTTATCTGAGATGTAAATATATTCTCTGCAGTGTAAATATTTGATCGCTGTGTATATATTTTCTCCTGCGATGTAAATATTTTCTCTGCAGTGCAAATATTTTCTCTGCATGGTAAATATTTTCTCTGCATAGTTAATATTTTCTCCGTGTTAAAAGCTTTTCCTCTGTGGTCTAAAAATTTTCTATAAAGTGAAAATATTTTCTCGGTGACGGCAATCTTTTTCTTGAAATTTACCTCGCGGTGTAGAAATCGCAGTGAAAACAGTGTAAATGTTTACTCTGCGGTGTAAATATTTTCTGCAGTGGAAACCCTTTTTTCCCGATATAAATATTTTCCCTGCTGTGTAAATATTTTCTCAGCATTGGAAAGGTTTTTCATGTTTTTTTTGTTTTTTTTTATCAAAGTTTTCATTGCGATTTCTCATATGAAATTTATCGCAGTGAAAACTTTGATAAAAAAAAAACATGAAAGATATTTACACCGCAGTATAAGCCTTTTATCTGCAGTGTAAATATTTTCTACGCAGAGTAAATATTGAAAATATTTTATCTGAGGTGTAAATAAATTCTCTGCAGTGTAAATATTTGATCGCTGTGTATATATTTTCTCCTGCGATGTAAATATTTTCTCTGCAGTGCAAATATTTTCTCTGCATGGTAAATATTTTCTCCGTGTTAAAAGCCTTTCATCTGCGGTCTAAATATTTTCTAGAAAGTGAAAATATTTTCTCGGTGACGGCAATCTTTTTCTTGAAATTTACCTCGCGGTGTAGATATTTTCTGTGTGGAGTAAACCCGTTGGAAACCCTTTCATCCCGGTGTAAATATTTTCTCAGCGTTGGAAAGGTTTTTCATGGTTTTTTTTTTTTTTTATCAAAGTTTTCATTGCGATTTCTCATTTGAAATTGATCGCAGTGAAAACTTTGATAAAAAAAAACATGAAAGATATTTACACCGCGGTGTAAGCCTTTTATCCGCAGTGTGAAGATTTTCTACGCAGCGTAAATATTGAAAATATTTTATCTGAAATGTAAATATATTACCTGCAGTGTAAATATTTGATCGCTGTGTATAAATTTTCTCCTGCAATGTAAATATTTTCTCCGCAATGAAAATATTTTCTCGGTGACGGCAATCTTTTTCTTGAAATTTACCTCATATGATAAATCGCAGTGAAAACTTTGCAAATATTTTCTCCGCAGCACAAATATTTTATATGCGATGGAAACCTTTTTCTTATAATTAACCTCATACGAAATATCACACTGAAAACATGAAAAACCTTTCCACCGCAAGGTTAATATTTTCTCTGCGGTATAACTTTTTCTCTACATTAGAAGCCATGTTCTCTGCGATATATTAATATTTTCTCCACAGTGTAAATGTTTACTCCGCGGTGTAAATATTTTCTGCAGTGGAAACCCTTTTTTCCCGGTATAAATATTTTCCCTGCTGTGTAAATATTTTCTCAGCGTTGGAAAGGTTTTTCATGGGGGTTTTTTTTATCAAAGTTTTCATTGCAATTTCTCATTTGAAATTTATCGCAGTGAAAACTTTGATAAAAAAAAAACATGAAAGATATTTACACCGCAGTATAAGCCTTTTATCTGCAGTGCAAATATTTTCTACGCAGCGTAAATATTGAAAATATTTGATCTGAGATGTAAATATTTTCTCTGCAGTGTAAATATTTGATCGCTGTGTATATATTTTCTCCTGCAATGTAAATATTTTCTCCGCAGTGCAAATATTTTCTCTGTATGGTAAATATTTTCTCCGTGTTAAAAGCCTTTTCTCTGTGGTCTAAATATTTTCTAGAAAGTGAAAATATTTTCTCGGTGACGGCAATCTTTTTCTTGAAATTTACCTCGCGGTGTAGATATTTTCTGTGTGGAGTAAATGTTTTCTCCGCGTTGGAAACCCTTTCATCCCGGTATAAATATTTTCCCTGCAGTGTAAATATTTTCCCTGCAGTGTAAATATTTTCCCTGCTGTGTAAATATTTTCTCAGCGTTGGAAAGGTTTTTCATGTCCTCTGCAATATATTAATATTGTCTCCACAGTGTAAATGTTTACTCCGCGGTGTAATTATTTTCTGTGTGGAGTAAATGTTTTCTCCGCGGTGGAAACCTTTTCTCCACAGGGTGTAAATATTTTCCCCGCAGTGTAAATATTTTCTATGCAGTATAAATATTTTTCTATGCAGCGTAAATATTTTCTCTCCTTTTGAAACATTTTCTACGGTGTAAATATTTTCTCCACGGTGTAAATATTTTCTCCACAGTGGAAATCTTTATCTCGAAATTTACCTCCACAGTGGAAATATTTTCTCCACAGTGGAAATATTTTTTTCCACAGTGGAAATATTTTTTCGCGGTGTCAACATTTTCTCCACAGGGAAAATATTTACACCGTAGAAAATATTGATGTGATTTCTAATATGAGGTAAGTTTCATGAAAAGGGTATAAATCAGTGTATGACGAGAGAGAGATAAATGGAGTTAACGTCCACTCCACACAAACTAGGTCATTTCGGGACTAACATATGGTATAATTTTATTTCAATAACTCCTTTGCACGTAGGGGTCTTTAGCAGTGGGAGGAAAGCGGAGGAGCCGGAGAAAACCCACAAGGATGGACAGGTGACCCAACAACTGACAAGAAGAAACTAATTATGTTTAAAGCCCCAATAACACTCTTGTTGTAACTGAATGATATGTCCCAATCTTTATTCTGGTCAACAAATTGTATTATTTTAGAATATTCCAATTAAATGATGATATAAATTTCATCTTAACATACCTACATGTATTTTTAAAAAATTGGAAAAATTCAACCAATTGATTTGAAAAGTCTAACGTAAACCTTTTCAAATGTGACTTGGATTTTAAAATATTTTCAAACCCTCTGGACAAGTAAAATAGGTTGTAATGGATAATTTACACAACAGGTAGGACACTTAAACATGTAGTATTTAGAATAAGGGTATTATTTATTTTCTGGAGCTACCAAGCCAGCAAGAATGTTATTGTCCCTTTAAACGACTAACCTGATCATTGTTTTCACACTTAACGGAACATTATTTGATACTGATTGAATAAACTGAAAGTACTGACTAAAAGCCGCTATATTGTTAAATAGACGTTTTTAGCGCCCCCTATAATATTACATACAGAGTTACGCCCCTGTGAATCAATAGCAAAATTAGGGCTGGGTATCGATAGTGATTTTTACTATCGATAATCGGCAATGAAATGTCGGTCGATAATCGATAGTATCGAAAACAATCTTATTTTCATGCCCACGGTCGTTATCAAGACTGGATACAGTTAAGTTCAAAGTTCAAAACCATACGAAGTTGTGAAAGATCGTTTGCTCCTGTCTAAAACCCAAAGTGCTTCCACACAGCACTTTTAGCTTTGCCGGGAAAATCAACAAGCGTTTCGTCGTCCACGTGTGCTATTTATTGTACCGGGTACTCTATTAATGAGGTACACGTACAGAGATAGTGAATTGTACAGACGAATTCTGAAGCTTGCAAAGGGAAATAACTCTAACTTTATTACACACCCGGGTATCGCCAATTTAGCGATATTCAACAATAATTTCTTCAAAAATAAAGTAACGTTTCAATGAGAGTCAGTTTATGGAAACGGCTGTTCTATAAGCAGTCAAAATTTTGTTATGTGTTACATTGATACTTGATAGTAATTAAAGTGAGCGGTGTATTAGGATTAACTGAAAGAAAACATTGACATTTCAGACGCAAGAAAAATAGACGAAGAGCGATAATCGATAGTAACCCACCGCTATCGATAGTGCTTTTCTGGGCCGTCCACCTGCCGTCCAATCGATACTATCGATTTATATCGATATTTTACCCAGCCCTAAGCAAAATCAGTGATGTTTTTGGTTCATGTGCTTATTTTTGATAACATAAAATTAATTCATCAATTTTCTTCACAAAAATGGATAAAGATTATCGAATGCATCACAATGATAGACAGTAGTATTGAAGGTTGGGTCGAAATGACAAGTTTACGGAAGTTATGTCCAAGATTCAGCGACGGCCAAATTTACCGATGCAAGTGTACCCAAGCGTAATACTAATTGATGTCAGCACAAAAAAAACCACGAGATTTTATTAAGAGGCCACTCCCGTTAAGCGGCCAATCGTAAAAATTCCCATGGGTGGCTGCTTAATGCAGATTCTACTGTATTTCAGGTTTCGTCAAAATCGTAAAATAAATATGACTTGTTTGTAGAGTGTCCTCAATCAAAATGTGAAGGGACACACGGAAACATAGGCACGGCACGCAGACGGACGAACAAAGGCGATGGCAATATACGGCATACGCCCACATGAAAGTGTGGGCACATGAATTTTTTTTCATGAATTGAAAGCAAAATTAACATAATCCCTACTGTAGTATTGAACTAAATGGAACTGAACTAGATTGTTCTGTTAGCTTTATCCCCAGAAATGAGATCCGCTCAGTGTGCACACTACCACCACCGTCAAGAAAATCAATCAGAAAAACTGTAAGACAAATCCTCCAAACAGATCACCATACTGTCTTGCCTGCATCCTCTTTCATCTGTATCCACCATTCTACACACCCATCAACCGGGGTCCTGAAAAACAAACATAAATGACCGATAGCAATTAGTACATGGACAATAACAAACAAACACGAATTGAAAGTCAAAATAACTTAATGACTACTGAACTAATTGGAACTGATCTGGACTGGACTGTTCAGCTGGTCTTATCCCAAGAATTGACCATAAGAAACATACTGAATCAATCATTTAGAATGGAAAGAGGCATATTATATTAACTGTCCTTGAGGGAGGGGACCGACACTTGATGCAAGTGTGTACGGCCACATAAGTATGAACCTATAGACCGAGGACTTACACCAACTTCTAATACATGTAGTAGATTGTATTTTGGAAAAGGGGGTCTTGACGTGCGTGATTCAAAATTTTTGCTCTTGAGAGAAGACAAGCTAAAAACGTGATTTTTCATACAATCCAGGAAGTTACTGTTAACTGTTGTCTGATACCTTATGTAGTTTATATTAGTGAGGCTCTCCGGTTTAGATGTGTAAAACTCAAGGTCAAGTTGAGGAGAACATTGTTTTTGACTTTGAGTACCGGTACTTCACTAATGAAGATGACACAATGAATTGCATTGATATTAATGTCTAACAAGCCAACAGTGAGGCTGATATCCCCCGCAGAAATCCCAAAATAAATAGATGACACATATTAATTAATTGCACATTTATTTTTTTCAAACGTATCGACCAATCAAACTGAACATGAAGTGTCATCCAAAAATTGCTTATCTCTGCCTACCGTAAGAAGAAAATGCTCATCTTCGAACTCCATCAAGGCATTGACCTAATAAGCATACACACCAATTTTGAACATTTTAACTCAATTAGAAGGAGAGTTATTGTGTTCCAAAGTCTCGACCAATCAAATTGCATATCGTTCTGCTTACCCTGAGCAGAAAATGCTCATTATCGAACTTAGTCAAGGTATTACTGTAATGAAACTATACACCAAGTTTCATCACTCTCACTTAATTAGAACTAAAGTTATCGTGTCCCAAAGCATCAACCAATCAAATTGCTTATCTCTGCTTACCCTAAGCGGAAAATGCTCATCTTCGAACTCCATCAAGGCATTGACCTAATAAGCATATACACCAAGTTTGAACATTTTAACTAAATTAGAAGGAGAGTTATTGTGTTCCAAAGTCTCGACCAATCAAATTGCTTATCTCTGCTTAACCTAAGCGGAAAATGCTCATCTTCGAACTCCATCAAGGCATTGACCTAATAAGCATATACACCAAGTTTGAAAATTTTAACTAAATTAGAAGGAGAGTTATTGTGTTCCAAAGTCTCGACCAATCAAATTGCGTATCGCTCTGCTTACCCTGAGCAGAAAATGCTCATTATCGAACTTAGTCAAGGTATTACTATAATGAAACTATACACCAAGTTTCATCACTCTCACTTAATTAGAACTAAAGTTATTGTGTCCCAAAGCATCAACCAATCAAATTGCTTATCTCTGCTTACCCTAAGCGGAAAATGTTCATCTTCGAACTCAATCAAGGCATTCACCTAATAAGCATATACACCAAGTTTGAAAATTTTAACTCAATTAGAAGGAGAGTTATTGTGTTCCAAAGTCTCGACCAATCAAATTGCGTATAGCTCTGCTTACCCTGAGCAGAAAATGCTCATTATCGAACTTAGTCAAGGTATTACTATAATGAAACTATACACCAAGTTTCATCAATCTCACTTAATTAGAACTAAAGTTATCGTGTCCCAAAGCATCAAACAATCAAATTGCTTATCTCTGCTTACCCTAAGCGGAAAATGCTCATCTTCGAACTCCATCAAGGCATTGACCTAATAAACACATACACCAAGTTTGAACATTCTAGCTCAATTAGGAAGAGAGTTATTGTGTCCCAAAAAGTGTGACGGACAGACAGACGGACAGACAGACAGACAGACAGACAGACAGACGGACGGACGAACGAACGAACCCATTATAATAGTCCCCCAACTTTCTTCGAAAGGCGGGGAACAATGGTATCAGGAGCTGGTTTATAACTGCGTAGAGTAGAACTCTGTAAGAGTAGGAGTACCGGTACTGAAGGCTTTCAAAACACCTGGACGTCACAGTAAGAAGCTCTAGCATTTGTGACAGCAAAATGTAGACAAGATTAAAGTAGCTTAGTCTCTACGCAATATCATCCAAAATCTTCGACAATGAAAACACAAATTATTTGTCAATTTAATTCAACATTGATGTTGTGTTCTTACCGGGGAAAGATGGGCTCATGATATATAATATTTAAGACAAAATAAAAAATTACACGTACCATCATCCGTTTCCGACCCACTTTTAACAAGGGGCTTGGCGAACGAGGCTCGAGGGTGGTGCATGGAGAGCATACGCAATAATGTAGACTGGAATAACCAGATGCTAGAGATCGGCATGCTATTGAGACTTCAGGCGTATTTCGCCGAGAAGTGATTTGAAATTAGAGTAAAGACGGAAATGAATGAATGTAAATCAGTTTATATACATACATAAAAGATTATTTTATGCGGTGCGACCCATTTGGGTAAATTAATAATAGCGATTTAGCTCCTTTAAGCTTGAGATCGAAGATTTATTAGAGTTAAAGCAAGTTCTCTAAGGTAAGATACCGTATCTACTTAATTTCGTTTCGGTAAGTTAATTATTATAGTTATATAAGTTATAGGCTAATACGCCACTGTTTCGGTTGGATTCGGTTGATGATGGTTGGGTCACATTACATCTTTCTTTGACAACAAAATATGCCGTTTTCCATTCTCATCACTTTTTCCAATTTTCACCAAAAACAAAAAAAAGATAACGACAATGTTTCTAAATTTGATTGACAGTTTTGAACTGCTGGAGGTTCAGTGTTCAGCGATGAATGTCCCCGGCACTATAAAATGGAGTTACCTCTCTTGCGTTAATTTATTTTACCGGGTTTTGCTTCAAATATTACTCAAAGTAAATGCCAAATATTCAAAATATTGCTTAAATCTACCAGTAAAACATTTTACGACAACTAAATTCTATAAATATAAATTTATATACACCAAGAAGAGTGTTCACTAGTATACGTCCGTACCGAACTTTCAATGATTAAAGGGCCAATCCCGATAACTTTTTGGGGAATAAAACTGCTTAATTTTGTGTTAAAATCCTTTAAAATCCATAACCTAAGGCCCACCTACTAACCTGATATTTGTGATATGCTTGTAAATAACTTAAACCTGGCAGTCTTCATCTGGAAATTGAGACAGTTGTATTATACAGTATCTGGATACAACCAGACTTTTTTCTATAAAAATAATATGTAGGTGAAATTTACCTTTTGTTATCAAGTACAGTGCATGGGTCATTCACTGTATAGACCTCTCAAGAAACGTTAATCGATTATCAGGTCACCCAATGAAAAAATTGACCCAAAATCTTAAAGGGTTACGTGTCCGGATAAGCAGTGTTGACGTTCACGTCCAAACGACTCAATATTTTGAGGTGAAATTTTGAGACAAGGTAAATACACCATGCCACTATATTTTGGTCCAGAAATTTCATAAATACTCAGACTTTAATTTTTGAGACTCTGTTCTTATCGGGATTGTCCCTTTAAAAGAGTCTGAATAGAATATTAGAATGACTTCAACATCAAAATTTACACCATGTCGTACACTCTGCATTTACCACTAAAAGTAAACATTAAATGGACATAAATATAATAAATTAAATACCTGAAGAGTTTAAAGTTAAAGACAAAAAAGTTTCAGTTTTACACATTGCAAAAATGGCGCACTTCAGAAAAAAACAAAATGACGTAATCTCAATAAAGAAAAGATAACTCTGCCCCAAATTCTAAATAAGCAAAATGTGAAAACTAATTATAAAAATGAAATGGGGTTTAGCGTGGTACAGTTCTGCTCCGAACTGGACTTATGAAGACGAAAATACGCCATAGGAAATTTTGCTCGCAAAGCGGCTCGCTACGCCTACTCTTGTATCGAATTCCAACTATCAACTTATCAAAGATCAAAGTGTACACTGGGCCTTTGTTGTTGTCCTATTTGAACGACTAGGCAGCTGTCCCTCCGTCCTGAGGCACTTACAAGGAGGAACCAATGCATGGATCAAACATCCGACCTCCAGGAGCCAGCGTCTTTTTTTTTCTTAGTAGGAGGTTGTTGTTTATTCACAGAAAGACATTTTAAATGTCCATTGCGAATCGTAATTAAACATTAAACATGCGTTATGCAAGAGCAAAATCTGCCTATTTGTATGTCTTTCTTTGGGCACGGAATGTTTTAAAAACTATTAATTAGACATTAAGTAACTCATCCAGACCATAATCAGCTCTCGATGTCAAGGCTTATCTGCGATATTTGTTGGATTATAGTCCAATTTGCCACAAAACTTTCCTTCGTGATTAAAGAGACTCTACAGGGTCCACAACCTTGATATAGGCCTACCATATTTTTACACTATTCGCGTACAAACGACGGCCATTTCGTTTGTCAATTTTGGTCCGATTTTCACGAAATTCGAACTCAACCTAGATTACTCTGTAAAAGTGATATAACTAAACGTTTGTTTTTAAAAATCAGGTCATAATTGTGACCGCCAGAGGGACCATAAGCTAATAAAGGCGATTTTTCGTACGATCAAGGGCCATAATTCAAGAAGTTACGATCTGATTTGCCTGAATATCGAAAGGAACCAAGATCTTTGGTTTAAAAACATACATTTCAAGTTTCATTAAAATCGAATCATAATTGTGGCCTCTATAGGATTCACAACCTTGATATAACATATTTTCACACTATTCGCGTACAAACGGCGGCTATTTTGTCTGTCAATTTTGGTCCGATTTTCACGAAATTCGAACTCAACCTTAAATCGGATAATAATTTTGACCTCCAGGTGGGAGCACAAGCTAAAAGGGCGATTTTTCGGACCAGTTACGATCCGATGGGCAGAAATATCGAAAGCAACTAAGATCTTTGGTTTATAAACATACATTTCAAGTTTCATCAAAATCGAATCAAAATTGTGACCTCTATAGGGTTCAAAACCATGAAATAACATATTTTCACACTATTCGAGTACAAACGACGAAAGTCGAACTCAACCTTCATTATCGAGCAAAAAAGCTAGTTAAAGGCAATTTCAGTAGTAAAAAAGGGCACTGTTGAAAATTACGCCCCCCCCCCCCAACCCCCTTGAATCCGCCTCTGATTTGGTCCACCCCCAACCCCCTTGAATCCGCCTCTGATTTGGTCTCTCAATTTTGGTCCGAATTCCACGAAATACGAACTCAACCTTCATTGCCATGTAACGGTGATATAATCAAACGGGTTTTTTTTAAAATCAGATAATAATTTTGACCTCCAGAGAGGAAGAACAAGCTAAAAAGGACGATATTTCGGACAATCAGGGGCCATAATTCGGGAAGTTACGATCCGATAGGGGCAAATAACAGCGTGTTGTGTGGGTCATACTGGTTCTAGCGAGGTAGGCAAGGTCTTATTTTCTCACTAAGATGTTCATTTACATTGATAGGCGTACACATAGACTGACACGCGGCCGTTTAGCAGTAAAAAGATGCCCAGTAAAATTGACGGGGGCAGATTCCAGTTTCGACATGTATTGAATGGCACGGGACCTGAACGTAATAGTGTCGAGTGAATTGGGACCTTGCGCCCCCCCCCCCCTTCACTGAATCCGCCTCTGATTTGGTCTGTCAATTTTGGTCCGATTTTCACGAAATTCGAACTCAACCTTCATTACCATGTAACGGTGATATAATCAGACGTTTTTTTTAAAATCGGATAATAATTTTGACCTCCAGAGGGGGCACAAGTTAAAAAGGGCGATTTTTCGGACAATCAGCAGTCATAATTCGGGAAGTTACGATCCGATGGGCGCAAATATCGAAAGGAACCATGATCTTTGGGTTATAACCATACATGTTAAGCTTAATCAAAATCAGTTCAAAATTGTGACCTCTATGGGCCCACAAGCTAAAAACATGATTTTTCGTACAATAATGGGCCATAATCCATGAAGTATGACCGACACAAGCTGTTACCCTATCCATGGCATCGGCCAAGTCGTCTTGAAGACGGAGACGTATTTTTAACAGCGTGTTGTGTCGGTCATACTGGTTCTAGCGAGGTAAGCAAGGTCTTATCTTCTCACCAAGATGTTCATTTGCATTGTTCAGGCGTTCACATAGACTGACACGCGGCCGTTTTGCAGTAAAAAGATGCGCAGTAAAATTGACGGGGGTAGATTCCAGTTTCGACATGTATTGAATGGCACGGGACCTGAACGTAGTACTGGCGAGTGTAATGAGACCAGCTGAATTAATTGTGGACGGACGGACAGGGGCGACGACAATAAACGTCCACATGAAAATGTGGGCCTACAAAAAGGTAAAAGATAGGTTGCCAGGCAACGAAACATACGCCCAAAGCAGCTAAATCGTCCGGGAAGTCAACAAGGATTGTCGCATATTTTTACTTTTTTCGCTAATGAAACATTTGTAATACACTAAAAACTGATTAAGAATAACAACTCATTATGTAATTATCAGAAAATCATTAGAATTTGATTGCTTTTTATAAAGTGTTACCCCACGCTAACAAATAGTATATTCATGAAACATCATGGATTTAGCTATTCAGTTATCAAAATTCATTGAAAATCAAAATACTTGTTCGTTTCAACACCTTAAACTCTGTGTATCAATCTAAAGTCAATCGGGTGATAAGTTTGGCCTCTATAGCGTCACAAGATTTTTTGATGTTATCAAGAGAGATAACTCTGGCAGTCATTATTTGAAATCTCTGAAAATCAATAGGCTTCTTCGTCTCATGACCTTAAACACTGTGTGTTAATTTAAAGTCGGTCGGATATTAACCTTGGCCTCTAGAGCTTCCACAGGATTTTTTCGAAGTGATCAAGGGCCATAACTCTGGCAGCAATTATTGAAAATCACTGAAAATCGATAGACGTCTTAGTCTCATGACTGTAAACACTATGTATAAATTAGAAGTCAATCGGATATTAACTTTGGCCTCTAGAGCGTCCGCAGGATTTTTTGAAGTGATCAAATCAATAGGATTCTTCGTCTCATGACCTTAAACACTGTGTATAAATTTAAAGTAAATCGGATATTAACTTTGGCCTCTAGAGCGTCCACAAGATTTTTTGAAGTGATCAAGGGCCATAACTCTAGCACTAATTATCAGAAATCGCTGAAAATCAATAGGATTCTTCGTCTCATGACCTTAAACACTTTGTATAAATTTAAAGTCAATTGGATATTAACTTCGGCCTCTAGGGCGTCCACAAGATTAGTTTAAGTGATCAAGGGCCATAACTCTGGCACTAATTATCGGTAGTTATTATCGGAAATCGCTGAAAAACAATAGGCTTCTTCGTCTCATGACCTTAAACACTGTGTATAAATTTAAAGTCAATCGGATATTAACTTTAGCCTGTAGAGCGTCCACAAGCAATTGTGGACGCCGGATACCGACGGACGGACGGACCGACGGACGGGGGCGACGACAATATACGACCACATTTCAATGTGGGCGTATAAAAATGGGTAACAGAGTTCAGGAAAGTCATCCAAAATCGAAGGATATTTGTTTAGAAAGATTCCTCTATTGCTATTTCTTGTGAAGGTATACAAAAGATCTTAGGCCTATCACTACTGGCGAAAACGGAATGTAGCCAAGAGATTCTCATAGAAATAAATCTCGACGCCACTTTGTTATTAACTTGAAATGTGGCTATACGTTTATCTCTATGCATGTACATAATTTAATATATGAATCTTCAATAGTAATATAAGGTTGTGAGAGTACATGTATAGCGTTTTCAAATCAGTCATCTTTTAATTTCAAATATATAATTCTGATGTTTTTTCAAACAATCTCTTAAATAATAATTTAATAGTATCTATCTTTTTATTATTTAATAGTATCTTTCTTTTTATTATGGTTAATAGGCGTATACATACATCTTCTTTTAATAATTGCTAAGCATATAAAGGAGAAACACATATTTAGAAAAGTGTACGTTTGATTTACTGGGATTCTAAATACAGTCCACTTAAGCAATTGTTCCTGTGATGTATAAATCCATACGGGTTGAAATCTATCAGCAACAGGCGGAACTGTTCGTGGAATTCTGGCAGTTCTGGACATCCTAGAAGCATGCAATTGATGCATGGTTTCTACAATATTCTTGTTACAAATTGTGCAAAACGGTTCTTGAATCATACGAATTCAACAAAGCTTTTTGTTAGCAAATATAATGTTATGGCATATTTTACAATCATTTAGAATACATTTAGCACTTTTATAATGGTTAAAGGGAGATCACGTGACTAAGTGGAGGTCAGGTGTTCGATGCCTGCATTGGCCGAAAAAAATGATTCGGGTTTTCCACGTGATTTCCCATTTTCAGTGATGCAGGACGGGGGTTCCTGACAAGGACAGCTGTCTAGTCGTTTAGCTGGGAAGAAAAACCGAGGTCCCATGTACACATAGGCGTGAACGTATATAACATCCCTTAGCAGTTGGAATTCGATATAAGAGTAAGCCGTATTGTCGCTGCCTGGGCAAAATTTCCTTCATAGCACACTGTATGGCGTATGCCCGTCTTCATTAGCCCAGTTTAAGAGCAAAACAGTCGGACGTTAATTCCCATTTCATTTCATTTTATAACGGTTAAAGACATTTTGCCACACCAGTGGCCATTTAACGTGAAAATTAAAGTTTCTCCAGAAGTAGGCTCTTTAAATATGATATTATTTAGAGATCTGTCGAAAAATCTGGATGAACAGTTAGATATTAACAATGGTTTGCCGCTATGAAACAAATATAAATCATTTTCATTGTTGGTAAAACCCGATTGGCTGTTTAAATTCTTTATCATCGTAGATTTCACTTGTATCTTCGAAGTCGTACTAGCAGTGAAAGGGTGTAGCACCATGGGCCTTTTTGTCCTGATGTGGAGAGCGGGTGCTGGCCGGTCCGGTCGCCACATCCTACGTATGACCCATGCATCCTGTTTTTGCTACATATTACCGTTAGCCTTGTGATCGTCTAGGATTTATCTCTGATCGTCTTTTCTTCTCCTTCACGTTGTGTGTTTCTTCTTACTGGTTTCTTAAGACGTTTGTCTCCTTCAGTTATAACAATGCAACAGTTCGTTTTTACCTTTTATGTAGCATAGGTATACATACAAGCATATTACAATTACAGTCAATGCTAACTAAACTCTTCTCAACCTAGACACCTCGCGGTGTCTAGGACTCTTAGATGGTAACCCTCTGGAATCTAATCGAAGTCTGCTTTAATAACATAATATAGTTTCCTTTATAGCCGCAAGGGTATCACGCAGACCCATGCGTGTTCATGACCATGAACCTGTGCAATCGACGTAATGATTGGTTAAATTAAGCCAAATGATGCAATAGGAATATCCCGGCCCACATGTATTTTGTTAAAAGATATACCCAGTTTGTTATGGCCCTATAGCTCTTTTTATCTAACAATATGTCAATCAAATGTTAGTTGATATCAGTACACACCTGCATATATGTGAATATGTTAGAAACATAAAACTATATCTTATCTCCCCATTCCTTGTTTATAATCTTTAAAACAATGTCACCACGACTATATTGCTACAAGGGGTCTAGAATACGCCTAGTCGGGAGTATACCAGAATTTGCACAGTGTAGGTTATCACAGACTTTAGAAATATTATGATGTATAAACAATTCATATGATAAAACCTTATTATTATATACAATGAGTGGGTCATTAAAGAATAAAGGCTGGATAATTACTGGGAATCTTTGCATTTAAGCCCTGTTGTTATTACTGCCAGAGTTATGGTCCTTGATTATTTTGACAAATCTTGTGGCCACTCTAGAGGCAAAAGTTAATATCCGGTTGAGGTTAAATTTATACACAGTGTTTAAAGTCATGAGAGGAAGAATCCTATTGATTTTCAGGGATTTTCGATAATTGCTGCCAGAGTTATCTCCCTTGGTCACTTCGAAAAATCTTGTGAACCGCCGGACGGGGACAATATACAACCACATTTCAATGTGGGCGTAGAAAAAGGTAAGCTTCTGTTATCAAATATTTAAGGCAAAATACCATTGTTACACGAATTGTGTTCCATAATGCGTTTCAGCTTCAAGTGACCAGAAAGAACGAGGCTAGACATATTCCACAACTCCTGTCAAATGTCAGGCCATATCTTATCTGGAGAGCATGCGCAATAGACTGGTATACTTATAACAAATAAGAAAATAATTAATTTTAGCTTCAATATTTGATATTTATTTTTCTTCAGATCTCTATTTTTAATGACGACTTTAATGAATTAAATTTTATGATAAATGTTAACACTTATGTCACCCAATAATTTTACACATTTTGATGGCATCACAACATAAAACAGTTGCTTTCTACAAGATAAACCAAATAAAGTTACAAAAATATAATATAGTCAATTCATGTCAGCTAAATCACTTCATAAAATAGGGGGAATATTGCACCACAGAATAAATCAGACAAAAATATGGAATATCATCGAATATTTTGAAATGAAATCATAGATATCCTACAGAAAATTTGGTAACCTGGATAATTCATTGTGAATGCCAACTGGTGTACATATATCTTTTCTTATTTTGGAATTATTTGGTTTACATGTTAGATATGAAGATAGGTTGCCAGGCAACGAAACATACGCCCACAGCAGCTAAATCGTCCGGGCAGTCAACAAGGGTTGTCGCATATTTTTACTTTTTTCGGTAATGAAACATTTGTAATACACTAAAAACTGATTAAGAGTAACAACTCATTATGTAATTATTAGAAAATCATTAGAATTTGATTGCTTTTTATAAAGTTTTACCCCACGCTAACAATTAGTATATACATGAAACATTTAATATCATGGATTTAGCTGTTCAGTTATCTAAATTCATTGAAAATCAAAATACTTGTTTGTTTCAACACCTTAAACTCTATGTATCAATCTGAAGTCAATCGGATGGTAACTTTGGCCTCTATAGCGTCACAAGAATTTTTGAAGTTATCAAGGGAGATAACTCTGGCAGTAATTATTTGAAATCGCAGAAAATCAATAGGATTCTTCGTCTCATGAACTTAAACACTGTGTGTAAATCTAAAGTCAATCGGATATTAACTTTGGCCTCCAGAGCGTCCACAAGATTTTTTGAGGTGATCAAGGGCCATAACTCTGGCACTAATTAATGGAAATCGCTGAAAATCAATAGCCGTCTTTGTTTTATGACCTTAAACACTGTGTATAAATTTGAAGTCAATCGGATATTAACTTTGGCCTCTAGAGCGTCCACAAGATTTTTTGAAGTGATCAAGGGCCATAACTCTGGCATTAATTATCGGAAATCGCTGAAAATCAATAGGCTTCTTCGTCTTATGACCTTAAACACTGTGTATAAATTTAAAGTCAATCGGATATTAACTTTGACCTTTAGAGCGTCTACATGATTTTTTAAAGAGATCAAGGGCAATAACTCTGGCATTAATTATCGGAAATCGCCGAAAATCGATAGGCTTCTTCGTCTCATGACCTTAAACACTGTGTATAAATCTAAAGTCAATCGGATATTAACTTTGGCCTCTAGAGCGTCCACAAGATTTTTTGAGGTGATCAAGGGCCATAACTCTGGCACTAATTATCGGAAATCGCTGAAAATCAATAGGCGTCTTCGTCTTATGACCTTAAACACTGTGTATAAATTTAAAGTCAATCGGATATTAACTTTGGCCTCTAGAGCGTCCACAAGATTTTTTGAAGTGATCAAGGGCCATAACTCTGGCACTAATTATCGGAAATCGCTGAAAATCAATAGGCTTCTTCGTCTTATGACCTTAAACACTGTGTATAAATTTAAAGTCAATCGGATATTAACTTTGGCCTCTAGAGCGTCCACAAGATTTTTTTAAGTGATCAAGGGCCATAACTCTGGTAGTTATTATCGGAAATCGCTGAAAAACAATAGGCTTCTTCGTCTCATGACCTTAAACACTGTGTATAAATTTAAAGTCAATCGAATATTAACTTTAGCCTGTAGAGCGTCCACAAGCAATTGTGGACGCCGGACCGACGGACGGACGGACGGACGGACGGACCGACGGACGGACGGGGGCGACGACAATATACGACCACATTTCAATGTGGGCGTATAAAAAATCACATAAATAGAAAGAATTCTGGATACATGTATTCTTGATTTAACAGTTTAGAACTGAACATCATATTACCAAAGCTTCTTTCTATAAGCACATTGTAAGATTTAGATAAAGAACATGTAGAAATTTCAGTGAAATTACTTCATTGTAAGAGAAGTTATGTTATAGAGGGTTAAGCACTTAATACACATTTCCTTGTAATTCATGTTTTATTACTTAAAATAAGTTGAAGTTCGAGAGAAGAACTCCTGTCAAAAAAAAGCAATGACTTGAACATGATAACCATTTAATGGACATAGATTCAACGTAAAGTTTATACAAAATACAATAACATTTATTATCCATAAAATTAATGATATAAAAAGACACTTTGCTGGTTAAAAAAAAAAATTTCAAATAAAAGGTTTGATGTATCATTTGTGTTTTTATTAAAATATCTTTAATACACACTATTTACATGTAGGTGTACTCAGAGTGATTACTTAACATTTAATTAGGAAAACAAAATCTAACAGTGATCTCCAGGCGTGGATTGAATCCAAAGTAGGTAGCATCTTGTTAATCTCGAGCAGCGTAAATCAATGAAATTTCATTAATCATATCTACATGTAAATACTGAATGGAACTGAACCATATTTGGACTGATATTGAGATGCAACTTTGAAACTTTCACTATATATATATAATAGTTTGAAAAGGATTGGTTCATATAGCAGTAAATAACACAACAAGACTTTAACTATGCTCAACTTACTCAATTCACTCTCTAAATGAAATTTGTGGAAATCTAAAAAAATCAAAACAACCCCAAAACAAGGCTGAGACAATTCATGCACACAAATTAATTATATTGTACATATCTTTTGGTCCTTTATAGTCAGTTTCAGATTAATATGCATGGGAGCCTTGCCAAAACAAGTTAAGTCTATATTGAATTATATAAAACATATTTTCATTACCAGGTTTTTTTTAAAATCTAAATGTAGTATATAGAAATTGTTGTTCAGTAAACTTCAATCAAATTGTTCATACATGTATATACCTTTATTGCATTAATCTTTCTAAGGGACCCCAAACCCCCTGCGATCCCGGACGCACTTGGGCTACCTGTGGCATGGGTAATCTAACAAAAGCCCAAGAATAATATTTGAATTTTCAATAATCTAAGGTTATTATTAAAAATTATGTACATTTAACAACAAAATATCATACATGTATAGCAAATTAAATAGATTTAAGAATATTTCATGTACAACTTTATATTCAAATATCATTTTGAAATAAATATAAATAATAGTACACTGTAAACATGTACCGTACCTTAAAAAAAAGCTCTTAACACAGAATTTCCTGTATCAAGTGTTTTAATTGGTAGATTTAAGGTCACTCAACTCAATCAATCGCAATATTAAATATTCAGACTGTTTAATCTAATGAATTTTGTAGGAAGACCACTAGAACAGTCTCATGATTGTAATACATACAACCACAGCTAAATCTTTCTGTACTGGTTAACACACCAGGAAGTCAGTTACCCTGGTTACTACAGTTTTAACTCATGATCTTGTAATCTTTCAGTTTTGGTTACCCTGCCACCCATGTACGACCCTGCCCCCTACTGCTTACCACAAGACCTAAGTATCACAACGCCAGAGAATGACCAACTGTAGTCAAGAGGTGTCATACATGTGAATATCCATGCCACAATACAAGTTACATGTATTACTCAGTCCCAAATGAATAGGGTTTATTAATTGTTTCAGAAAAGCACTAACTGAATTCTAAATCACAGAACATCTTACAACATTTAGTAACAAATGGAATGAAATAACATATAATTAATATTTTACTTCATGTTAAACCATGAATAATTATCTCCCCTTACGATAAACACATATCAGACAATGTCTGATCTAAACAAAACCAAAATATCAACCATAAGTAATCTGCCGTCATCGCTGTGGATAAAAGAGAGGCTCATCAAAAGATTGTACCCAATAGGTTGTTTACATCATCTGTAGAGTTTGCTGAATATTGCATCTTTGTAAATACTAAATGGAATTAAACCATTTGACAATATCTTAGCTTGAAAAGGATTCAAAATTCCTCACATGACGCTCACCAGATTCAAATTCAAACTTGGAAAGAATCTCCTGTAACTGGAGCCAACTGTCTACAGCAATATTGTGTACATACTAAAAGCTTCACCCCTAAACATCCAAGTCTAAAATAACTCGTATTTGAACAGCAGAGTAAATTAACATGTGTCAGAAGATTGGAGTCTAAAATATTTCATTAAGACACAACATCCAAGTCTCAAAAAACTCGCATTCGAACATACAAGTCTAAAATATTTCAAAACACAACAACCTGGTCACATAAAAGTCTCGTTCAAACATCTGAGCCTAACACATTTCAAGACACAATTCTGAATTTCAAATAACTCACGTTAGAACGTTCAAGTCTCAAATAACTTGAATCTGAACACCCGAGTCTCAAATTACTTGTGTATGAACATCCCAGTCTCAAATATTTCGAGGCACAACATCTGAATATCAAACAACTTCAGACATCAACAATTGATGAGTCTTAGATGTTTTGTAGAACAAATCATGATCTAATGTCTAGAAAAAGAGCGCAAAGCAAGGATTTGTCACAATATGTAATATACGACTAATCCTGGGAAGAAAACATCTGAAATCAAGTCTATTTATAGAAACTTGTAAGATAGTGATCCTAGTTTCAGATCATTCAGATCAAAATAAGCATCCGTCAATACATGTATCTTGCCGTAGATATATTTCGATGTTTGCCCATATGTGAAGACCTGTTTTTCTCTAATAGCGTCTTGTCTGACACAGATTGACAAGTAACACTATGTTGGTTCTTGTAACTGCTGCGTCATGGCTTCCAGTGATATTTTGACTGGTGTCCCATGTAACTCTGATGTTTCTGCGTTTTCACTGTCGGCCAGTGTGACCATCACCATAGCATCATCACCATCGCCGTCACCATCATTGTCTTCACCCTCTTCGCCGTCTGCTATAGCTGTAAAATAAAATGAACATGTAAATAAAGACACATTATTTCCTTATGTCACACGTTGAAGGTTTAGACCTTATGTCACACGTTGAAGGTTTAGACCTCATGTCACTTGTTGAAGGTTTAGACCTCATGCCACTTGTTGATGGTTTAAACCCTGTGTCATTTTTTGAAGGTTTAGACCCTGTGTCACTTGTTGAAGGTTTAAATAAATACTTGAGGCGCACGCCCCCTCTATTTTTGTGGTGGCGAACAATTTTTAGCTCCATATATTCTCGCGGGAAAGGACAACAAAAATAGTTAAGGTTGGAAATTCTAATTTTGTGACTTGGTTGATTGCCCGTCAGTCTGCCCACCGAGGGCCAGGCTTCGCACTCCCTAGTGGGACAGCACGCCCCCTCTTTCTTAAAATCCTGGATCCGCCCCTGAATTGGATAAGAGGTAGAGGTTAGTGTATAAAGCACAATAATTAGGTAGGACTAACATCAGCTACATGTGTCATACACTCAAGGTAATCTGTCAATATGAGTATGTTCTTTGGACAATTGCTCAGATTGACGGACTATGATTTTTTTTATATGACCTCATAATTCCAAGATGGCTGTGATGACCTTATGGTGAATTTGTGGTTAATACTGTATGATACACCTGTACTCGTTACTTCAACAGTGAGAGAAAACCCAAGGATCGGGAAAAACCAATAAGGTTAGGCAGGCAAACCTATTCATTATCTCATGTAAACCCTGAAACTAATTGATTCATCCAACATACGTAGAACCCTCAGCCACTCAACCCCCTTGTTTTTAATCTGAAAGCACCTGGGGCCTGTTTCACGAAATTTTAACTAAGATACAATCCAAATTTTAGTAATTTGATTGGATAATATTTGATTGATTTTAGTGCTTAGCCAATCAAAATTGAAGAATCTACTAAAATTTGGATTTTATCTTTTAGTTAAAATTTCGTGAAACTGGCCCCTGTTCTGTATATACACTAAAATAATAAATTAGCTTTGATTATAGTTTTAACCAATCTAAGAACCTGTTCCATCTGTGCTACAATACAGTACTTACTCTCAGATTCTGGTTGTGAAACTCGTTTATTTTGATGTGTTTTAATATGTTTAGAAAGATGATCACTTCTCATAAACTTCTTACTACACTCACTACATTCAAATCTTTTCTCTCCTGAAATAATCAAACATATTTAATAAGAGAGTGTTTCTTCATGTCTTCTCTTCCTTACTAATTTACAGTAATCTCCCTTAATGGATGTCAAGACCGCTACAATATATGCTACATGTATGCAGTGTACTATATAAGAAATTTGTCCTTTACAGCGACGCTACAATCTTCTGTTATTTCAATACTCAACTGTCATGGGATCATTAACGTGTGGCTAATAGATGGTTTTCCTGGCCACGCCCTCTGTCCTTGCGCCTTTGACAATATGGTTACAGGTCTGATACAACACATATTGATGATCAGCAAACCGATACCAAGTATACTATACATATTACCATACAGTGACGACGTCAAATTAAACTCTGTTTTGTAACAAAATCTATTAAAACCCAATCTAATTGAAATTCAGATCTATATTTCATTTCGTTTTTATAATTTCGATGGCCTACACTTCATGTAGATCTAACAAGTTATAGCGGGAGGTCACGTTCAATCAGTTCACATGTCAAGCACGCGACATTTAACCCTATAACCTAAGTCATTCGAATAACCAACCAGAATCGTTGTTGCTTTGTTTTGATTTCCATTGCTGATAATGCCTACCCATAATTCCGCACAAAAAGGGTCAAACCCTTGATTCGACAGACAATTTGATTGGCTGGCCCCTCATTTCAAGCAGAACACAAGTTAAATGACAAGTCTTTCAGATCCTAATGTAGTAAAGACAAGTAAAACAAAATTTTGAACTATAAAACAAAACGAAATAGGATCTGTGTTTGAATCCGAATGATTAAAACGCCTTTTACATGAATAAATGAACACTATAATAATGAAAATAATTATTTCATTTAGTTTTGTTGTCAAGTACGGTTCTTTGCGAGTATCTCTCAAAAAATCGTTCACCCAAATGACAGAGACAACGAAGCAAAAACATTAAGAGCAGAATATCTTTTTTTCAACATTATGATGAAATTCGTTGGAACGTATTGATACATATTGACTACAATTTGTAATTCTGACACAACTCTTCAAGCTACAAATTCTACCAATGATATTTGTATTTACTTCTCATATTGTCATTCTCTTGTTGATTCTATTTTTAGGTTGGATTTATGCCATTTTTTTTTGGCTCAATTTTTTCTGGAAGATACTGGTAAGCTTTTAGGTGGGTTACTAGTTTTTTTGAGTATGAATGATTGTGATTTGTAGTGAGTTGACTCTGAAGTTATGACAAAGGTTTCTGAAATATTTTCTGGAAACAAAACTGAGATGAAAGGACAAGGAGTCTATTTCCATATGAGTTTTGTAACCTCATTCTGCGGATAATATAAATACTGTTGTAACTGACCTGTGTGTGTACGTTTGTGTCTCTGTAGTTCATCAGATCGTGTAAATCGTTTACCACAAAACAACCAATTACAAACAAATGGCCTTTCACCTGTATGCCATCTACAAATAAATTGGTACATTTGAAACTTGGTAGTAATTTAAAGATAGGTTGCCAGGCAACGAAACATACGCCCACAGCAGCTAAATCGTCCGGGCAGTCAACAAGGGTTGTCGCATATTTTTACTTTTTTGGGTAATGAAACATTTGTAATTCACTAAAATCTGATTAAGAGTAACAACTCATTATGTAATTAGCAGAAAATCATTAGAATTTGTTTGCTTTTTATAAAGTTTTACCCCACGTTAACAATTAGTATATTAAACATTTAGCTGTTCAGTTATCAAAATTCATTGAAAATCAAAATACTTGTTCGTTTCAACGCCTTAAACTCTGTGTATCAATCTGAAGTCAATCGGATGATAAGTTTGGCATCTATAGCGTCACAAGGTTTTTTGAAGTGATCAAGGGAGATAACTCTGGAAGAAATTATTTGAAATCACTGAAAATCAGTAGGCTTCTTCGTCTCATGACCTTAAACAGTGTGTGTAAATTTAAAGTCAATCAGATATTAACTTTGGCCTCTAGAGCATCCACAGGATTTTTTGATGTGATCAAGGGCCATAACTCTGGCAATAATTATCAGAGATCGCTGAAAATCAATAAGCTTGTTTGTCTCATGACCTTAAACACTGAGTATAAATTTAAAGTCAATCGGCTATTAACTTTAGCCTCTAGAGCGTCCACAAGCAATTGTGGATGGACGGACGGACGGGGGCGACAACAATATACGACCACATTTCAATGTGGGCGTATAATAATTATTAATCTAATTTAATTTTGGGAACTTATTGTGTAGCCTAATCTCCCTTAGTATATAGAACATGACCAAGATCAGTCAACAAGTCGAGTGTAGTGTACAGCCACAATTAACGAGTGATCACATAACTTGAGTAAGAACGTAACCATCAACTCTCTACGATATGTTACAAGTCAATGACTGGTGTATAGACATGTTACAAATCAATGACTGGTGTATAAACATGTTACAAGTCAATGACTGGTGTATAGCCATGTTACAAGTCAATGACTGGTGTATAGACATGTTACAAGATAAGGACTGGTGTATAGACATGTTACAAGACAATGACTGGTGTATAAACATGTTACAAGTCAATGGCTGGTGTATAGACATGTTACAAGTCAATGACTGGTGTATAGCCATGTTACAAGTCAATGCCTGGTGTATAGCCATGTTACAAGTCAATGACTGGTGATAGACACGTTACAAGTTAAGGACTGGTGTATAGACATGTTACAAGTCAATGACTGGTGTATAAACATGTTACAAGTCAATGACTGGTGTATAAACATGTTACAAATCAATTACTGGTGTATAAACATGTTACAAGTCAATGTCTGGTGTATAGACATGTTACAAGTCAATGGCTGGTGTATAAACATGTTACAAGTTAAGGACTGGTGTATAACCATGTTACAAGTCAATGACTGGTGTATAAACATGTTACAAGTCAATGACAAGTGTATCAGCTGCAGAGATAATATGCATTTAAAAGTATTATTAACAATAGTTGCTGAATGTTTTCAAGTTCTTACCGAAGATGAGCACGTAAATGTGATGTTTTACCATAAACCTTGCCACAACCAGTTATATGACAAATATGCTGTTTTCTTTTATACTCTCCTGTTTGACCACTTGAACCTCTGAAAAACATAGACAGCACTATTAAATGTCACTATTAGATACAGATATCACTATTAACCATAGATGTCACTAGTCACTATTAACCATAGATGTCGCTCTTAACCATTATAGATAGCACTTACATGAACTGACTGGTACAACACTACCCACAGGATGGAATATTCAAAAACCAAGGAAGCAACATACAAACTTGTTCAATCCTCAGTCTTCTGGGCATCAGGAACCCAGTGAATAGGGAATAAAAGATAAATACATGTACTTTGAATAATCACAGCTCTTAATCATGAATATTCTTAAACTTACCTAGTGTCGTTTACACAGTTAGGACAGGTACAAGCTACACGGCGAAGACGTCGACCAGGTGTAACAGGTTCACCCGTTGTCTGTGTGGGACTGAGAGCACCGGGAGTAGAGGCTGTCGACTGTGTTGTGACAACTTGCCATTTATTGGGATCATTTGGATCTTGTTGTAAAGTCTGTAATGCGCCACCACTTACTGCAAAATATACATTTCACTGTCGGGGTCAATAATATCATTCATGTCCTTAGAATTAATGTGCATGTCTGTATAGATGACCGAAACTTAACTATCTTACTTTATTTACATGTACATTGTATTCTATGTAGTGCTGATATCAAGTATCGATGCATCGATTTGGACGACGCCGATGCAATTCTCGGCCTTTTTTCGTAGTATTGATGCATTGGCAAAAATACCAATAATTACCTTAATAAGTGTCTGAGTATGGCGGTATATTAGTGCCAAAATTCTAACATGCTATCGTCTAATTTCTAACCTCCATTCATGTAACTTCTAACCTCCATTCATGTAACTTCTAACTTCCATTCACGTAATTTCTAATTTAAGACAATGTATAATTCAACTTCTTTATTTGTTCAGTGTAAATATCAATTCTATTTCATCTTATTTCTATTATTGAGGCGAAAAATGTCTACTTCATTGTGGTATTACATGTTAAGCATGAACGGCAAACAAATTTAGAATTTTGATACTTCTACCTAGCAACCATCATTATGACATCGTTTGGTGTCGCCACTGTGTGCTCAATTGGATGATTGCGCACCTGATCGGGACCAGGCCTATCCATAACATTTATACGCTGTGTTAATATAGACCAACTGCATATAGATATTAATTATTGGCTCAAAATTCCCCAAATCCTGTTAAGCTTATATTTGAAATAGAAAATGAAATGAAATGAAAGAGGGTTTAACGCCCAACTGTTTTGTTCCGAACCGGGCTAATGGAGACGGACATACGCCATACAGTGTGCTTTAGGGAAATATTGCCCGGAGAGCGGATCTACGACGTGGACTTGTATCGAAGTCTAACGGTCACAGGATCTTTTACGTGCACGCCAACATGTACATGGAACCTCGGGTTTTCATCCCACTAATGAACTTTTTTCGACCAATGCAGGGATCGAACTCCCGACCCAAAGCCTAGCGAGCCTGCGTCTTACCCACGGTATTCGAAATAATATTTGCAAACCATACATTTATATCACGTTCAATGTTGTTTAGAGAGTAGGATGGCCGAATGGTTAGCACGTGCACGCTGTAACATAAGGTCTGTCATTGAATAAGCTGGTGTGGTTTCGATTTCCCGTGACATGGAGCAGAGCCACCTTTCCAACGTCGTGGGTTTTCTCCGGGTCCTCCGGTTTCCTCCCACTGCTAAACACTCCTACGCGCAAGCGAATTATTGAAATACAATTGAACGGTGTTAATACCGAAATGACCTGGTTGGTGTCGAGTTGATGTTAAACCCCATGTCCCCATCTCTCTCTCCCGATGTTGTTTTCAATTTTAACACTCAGGCAAGCCACTCAATCTGACGAAGAGGGAGTCGTTTGTATCAATAGAATGGTCCCGATCAGGTGCTCAATTCCCAAACTGAGCACACGGTGGCGACACCAAACGATGTCATAATGATGGTTGCTAGGTAGATGTATCAAAATTCTAAATTTGTTTGCCGTTCATGCTTAACATGTAACACCACAATGAAGTAGACATTTTTCGCCCCAATATTAGAAATAAGATGAAATAGAATTGATATTTACACTGAACAAATAAAGAAGTTGAATTATACATTGTCTTAATTTAGAAATTACATGAATAGAAGTTAGAAGTTACATGAATGGAGGTTAGAAATTACATGAATAGAAGTAAGAAATTAGACGAAAGCATGTTAGAATTTTGGCACTAATATACCGCCATATCTGAGGAGTTCATAATTCGTTCACTAGAATAAATAACCGAACACATTTTCCATACGTTTTTTTTTTAGTTGAAAATAAAACAACATTGTAACGGAATAATTCATTGAATCCCGCACGTAGTATTATTAGGCTAGCCCAGCTTCACCTATTTACGTTACGCTTCCGTTATGTCTGTCTTGATTTCCCAGAGACCACTAAAACTGTCTTTGTTGGTTACTTCCGCTGACTATCATGCCCTTCGACCCCGAGGTCAAATCCACTACATCTGTCAATAGCCAAACGAATTTAGAACTGTGTCACAAGGATAATATTTCCCGGTCGGTTTTTAATGCTAGTGTTAAAACGATTTAGCATATTTTTTGTAACGGGCAATAAAAAACGTATTTCATAAATCCCTATAGAGTATAGACAGGCTTTGATAGTATCTGCAAACCGCCTCGGCTCTTGTTATCGCCTTACTTACAGTTACACACGCCCTCACGTCGACAGTCACCACAATGGCTAACGAGTGTCAAGTGAATCGAACGATATTTGAACAATATTGTCGAAATAAATTATTCAAATAATCAACATTTCTGTAATAATGATGAGGAAATCTATGTTTCTATCATATGCTAATGTTATTTGTGAAATTTTTGAAAAAAGATAGGCTGGCACTGCCAGGCAGGATACGCCCACATTTTCGAGAGATGGATAGAGAACAAACAATACGGAAAGTGATTTTTCCTACATCATTAAGTCCTGTATTTCATACTGTATTGGGAGCAGCCATTTTGTTGGTCAGTTCCAGTCTGATATTCATGAAATTCGAAGTCGACAATGATTATGGTGTGACGGTACACAACCTAGAAATGTGACTTTTCGTCAAAATCGGATAAGAATTGTGACCTGTACAGAGTCAACAACCATGATATACCATATCTTTACACTATTCGCGTACAAACGGCGACCATTTCGTCCGGCAATTTTGGTACCATTTTCACGAAATTCGAATAATTCAGGAAGTTACGATCCGATATGCGCAAATACCGAAAGGAACCAAGATCTTTGGGTTATAACCATGCATTTCAAGTTTCATCACAATCGAATCAAAATTGTGACCTCCACAGGGTCCACAACCTTGATATACCATTTTTTAACAGTATTCGCGTACAAACGGCGGCCATTTTGTATGGCAATTTTCGTCCGATTTTCCCGAAATTCGAACTCAACCTTCCTTAGGGTGTAACGGTGATATAATCAAACGTTTTTTTAAATCGAATAATAATTGTGACCTCCAAGCTAAAAAAAAGGCGATTTTGCGTATAATCAGGGGCCATAATTCAGGAAGTTACGATCCGATATGCGCAAATATCGAAAGGAAGCGAGATCTTTGGGTTATAACCATGAATTTCAAGTTTCATCAAAATCGAATCAAAATTGTGACCTCCACAGGGTCCACAACCTTGATATACCATTTTTTAACAGTATTCGCGTACTAACGGCGGCCATTTTGTATGGCAATTTTCGTCCGATTTTCCCGAAATTCGAACTCAACCTTCCTTAGGGTGTAACGGTGATATAATCAAACGGTTTTTTAAATCGAATAATAATTGTGACCTCCAGAGGGACCACAAGCTAAAAAGGGTGATTTTTCGGACAATCAGGGGCCATAATTCAGGAAATTACATTCCGATAGCCGCAAATATCGAAAGGAACCAAGATCTTTGAGTTACAAACATGCATGTCAAGTTTCATCAAAATCGGTTCAAAATTGTGACCTCTATAGGGTCCACAAGCTAAAAACGTGATTTTTCGTACAATCAGGGGCCATAATCCATGAAGTTTTGATCCGATACATGCCAATATCGAAAGGAACCGAGATCTTTTGGGGATAAACCTATATTTCAAGTTTCGTCAAAATCGGATAAGAATTGTGACCTGTAGAGAGTCCACAAACAAATTGTGGGCGGACGGACGTCCGGACGGACGGACAGGGGCGACGACATAATACGTCCACATGAAAATGTGGGCGTATAACAAAATGGCGGCAAAAAAATTCCCAATGCATCGATGCGAGTATCGATGTTTGCGTCCGATGCATAAAATTTTACTTGATATTGATCAACACTAATTCTATGTTTCCTATTTTACTTTACTGGGTCATAAGAAATATCATATTTTTAGTTAAATTACCCCTTGTTTACATCCTGCCTACTTTTCTACATCTGGGATAATGAAGATGGGTGTGCACCATGCTGCAGTGTCCAATGAGGGGCATTTTAACTAGTCAGCTGCGCTAAGGAAGTCTACTTCTGTTCCGAATTCCAACTGTTAAGTTTCAGGGTACGCTTAGTCCTATAGGCATGCCAATGTGTACACAGGACCTTGGTTTTTCGTGCCATCCAAAAGACTAGACAATGCGAGGGTAATAAATTGACCTACATGAAATTAAGCACAAGAGAATATATTTTAAAAAGTTGATGAACTAACCATTAATGATCTGGGGAGTACTGGTAGCAATCTGTTGTCCACCAATTGTCTGAATGTTCTGGACTTGTTGTGGAAGTATCTGCTGTTGTATTCCTCCACTGGTATTAATACTGCCAAGAGATAATGTTCCACTGTTTCCAGAGTTTGGAATCGTAGCATTAATTATATTCTGACCTTGTGATGCCACTGCCTGAATTGTCTGTAAATTCTGAATGTTTTGAACAGGTTGAAAACCTTGTAAGTTTTGCACACCTTGCAAATTTGAAACTTGAATTGTCTGAAGATTCTGTTGTCGTAAATTAGGAATGTTTAATGGAGTGGCTTGAAGCCAGTTGGGAGAAATCATTTGTCCTTGTCCAGCTACTCCCAGCTGTAAGTTGGCAATATTTTGAGCACTGAATCCTGCCTGCATTAATTGTTGTGGAGTAACAATATTTGTAAGGACATTCGATCCAGTCTGGTTACTTTGGGTTGACTGAACAGCTGATGCTGATACTTGTGGAGACGAAGATGATGCTGTGCTTGTAGTTACAGTCTGTGGATATGATGGCACGGTTATTGTATTTTGACTACTAGATGTCGAGAACTGGGAAGATGGAAGAAAAACCTGATTGTTACCAGAATTAAACATGGAAACTGGCACCAATGCAGGCAGGGTACCACCATTAGGCAGAGTGATATTCTGTAATGTTGCAAAATTGTTGTTTCCTTGTGCATTTGGGAAAAAAACTTGATTTTGATTATTATTGTTGTTGTTAGTGGTTTGATTCATTGTTGGTGTTACAGATGGCGAACTATTTGCAGCACTAATCTGGAGTTGGGGTGTGGAACATTTAGTTGGTTCCGGTTTCACGTCCACAATTTCAGATGGTTGTGTTTGTTGCGTCTGCTGGCTGTGTTGGATGGCTGTGTTCAGGACTGTGTTGGGATTGTACTGTGTTGCCACACCTTGTGTAAGAGGTACTGTCATGGTTTGTGTTGGTGTAGTACCTGATGTTGCTCCAGCTACCGTTGTCATGCTGTTGTTGCCCATACTGGTCATGTTTGTAGACCCTTGAATCTGCTGAGGCTGGATTGTCTGTTGAAAAGTTTGGATGGGCAACTGGATGGTCTGCATTGCTGTCTGGCCATTTCCAAGTGATACTGGAATCTGAATCATGGTTGGCACCTGCTGTTGGACTTGATTCATTGGAAGCTGTACCTGCATCAAGCCACCTCCAGCAGTTCTCACTGTCTGCATGCCACCAAGATTAACCATAGTTCCACCAAGGTTCATAACATTTCCACCAAGGTAGCCACCCATATTTTGGATGACATTGGTTCCTGGCATTCCTCCAGTTCGGATGATCTGTCCAGATGGTGTGATCATGGACATGGCTTGACCAACATTTCCTGCAGCTTGGATAAATGGCTGACCTGCTGTGGTGTTGTTTCCAGCAGGAATTACTATGGCTTCCTGTCCATCAATAGTAATAGTCTGGTACTGGGGTGCTGGTATAACATTGTACGTTATGTTACCATTGGGTCCAGCTGAAGCCACGATCTGATTCTGTTGTAGAAACTGTTGTCCTTGTTGACCTGAGATGACTGTCCCAGACGTTTTTCCTGAATTGCCAGTGGCATCAATGATGGCGCTTTGCTGGGGAAGCTGTACCCAAGAGGGGGTTACGATCTCCCCACCAGCTCCTGATTGTCCCGCCCCTACAACCCGCACAGGCGTTCCACCATTCTGGCTGAAGGCGTCGTCGGGAGGGGCTCCAATCTTGCTGCAGGTAGCTGCCAAAAGTGCGAGGGGGGATGGCTGCACGTCCTGAAAGGCGGAGTCAAAAAAGAGGGTGTTAGTAAATATGGCCGCTGAATCGATCGTCGTGAGACGGAAACAAAACAGACAGAAAATGAGTCCGAAAACTTACCTGTGACGAACTTGCTGGTACGACATAGTCTCGGCCGTTTTTCTGACGAGTCGTCATTATAATTTCATAAACATTAAAATTTAATTATGAACAATAATCAACACATAACGGGATGTCGAATTGAACATGAAAGTGGGCCGTGAAAACACAATGAAACGTCTACTCCTCTCTAAATCCGCCAAATAGTGCGCGCGGGGGCGTAACCATATTGTTTTTACAGTAGAGACATATTTCGCCCACTTCGTATAGTGCTGATTTATAGTACCATGATATAGGTATAGACATTACCATTTACTTCTCCTTCAAAATGGTAAAACAAAATTTCTTTAAAGTAAACTATGGACTATATTTTCGGCGCATTTGTATTCGAATCGCAGTCTTCCGTTCAGCAGTGAACACGCTTGATTGACAGCTAAACCTCAGCTGTGCAATTTGAGAAAGAAGGCACGCGCGCTCAACTGTAATTTATAAGTATTAAATACACGCTTCGATGAATTAGCGACTTTGACCAAGCTTAATTATCACGATTTAAAATCGACATTTATTTGAAAGATGGCTACTATAATTATTATTGAAAAAGAAAGTTGCAATATTGATATGTGGAATTAAGTGCCCCTGAAATCCGTTCTTAATTCTGCAACAACCAAGAATTTCTTTTATTTAAACACGCTGAAGAACTGACCTTAAAAAGGTCAGTCTCAATTTTGACATTCAAATCGATTGAGTAAAAGGTTTCCTAAGTTTGTATGCATTAATCGTGAAGGCCAAGGTATAACACTATTCTTTTGAACTGTATATATCGCCAGTGTTCATTGTGAGGTGTTCTTAAAACATAAGGGAGGGGTCGCAAATCTAAAAATAACCGCAAGCTCTCAACCATATCATAGTCTTGATTGTCACGACAGCTCTGTGGTGATCTAATTTACGAACGTACTGGATAATCAAAACATCAAACCGTTTATCGAGGTAGGCCGGCGCACGAAGACGGGCGTAAATATACGTCATTTGACCGGGGAATAGTTCATTTAATGGGCGAGGCCATTTGATGCTTTGAATACATAGGGGCGTTGGCAATATTTAAAGGCTTTCCTTGATGTCATCAAGAAACTGCGTGCTCTACATAGCCCTATTGAATTTAGAAAACATTCAACAACAGTAAAACGGTTTGTCTTTTCTGACTAAAACAACAAAAAATTAAAGCAGAAAAAATTGGTAGCTTTGAAAGGTGTTAGGTTTATTTAATCGGTCCAAGATTTATTGCTACGGGTCTTATTGTTAAATTTCTTTAATTCAATTTTCATGACTATTTTTTTTTAACGGTTAGAAAATGAATAAAATCATCCGAAAAAAGAAAAGACGAAATTAAATGTATATTCCTAACTAAACTTCTTTTGTTTTTAGATTATACACGGGAACTCAGGGGTTCGTCTATCCAATATCCGTGTGTGTAGTCGTTCGGATCACACGAAAACAATTGGTACTGGACGTAAAAGATCCATTGAGAGGAATTCAAAGAAACGTAGGTGGTTACACCACTGTCCCGATGGACACATGTAACCACAGAAATAAAAATTACCACATATTTGTCTCAAAATGACCAAAGCATATTGTTGTCCTTGAACGTGAAACCCGGGTCATTTCCTTGTATATTACAATATTTCCCTGTTCGATAATGTACGAAATCGACGGTAAAATGATTACCATATTTATCTTAGACGCTTAAAGATGGCGGTACGTAATCAAAAGAAAGTTAGGTTTTAATGACTATAACTTAAGTTCAAATTTGAATAATTTATGGGTCAAAATCTTTTTAAAGAAAATTATTGTTGATGGTGCATGGTCTGTACATTGGGATTGGGACCTTAATTTTAATTTCGACCACTGCACAAAAAATCCCAAACCTGATAGACATAGAATAAATCATATTAAGCTGTTGGGTCTCCCGTAAGCTCGGTTCGTAGGGCGCTGACTCGTTAACCGGGGGGTACAGGGTTCGTTCTTCAGGATTTTACAGTGGTGTTTCCCCTTGTCAATGGCACCGGGCAGGGGAGGGGTGGTCTGCAGGGTGACACGGGTTTATGGTCGTTTTTGATATCCCGAAAAACGAGTCCCTTAACCCTTGAGAGTTGAAATTATGTATAATTTTAAAGTATTTCGATTAAATTAGAGTGTTGTGGAACTTAGGTCGTGTCGAAGTTTGACCAAGTACTATACAATGGTTAACTTATCTGTTTTTATTCACAAACTGGCGACCTGAAATATATTCGCCATTAAAATAGTACGCCCACGTAATACTAAATGTTTGCAGTTAATTTAATAGCAGGACTGTCTGCCAGGTGTGGCTATTTTCGGGTATTGATGTCTACAAGAACAATAAAATATGAATAAATAGAAATCTGGGTAAAGGTATTCATACCCTGCAATACATTCATGTCCTCTCAAATTTTCTACAACCTGCCATGCTGACATATGAAAAAGAGCTGCGATCGACCTTTCTTGAACAGCACTGAAAACGCCCCCCGACCTAGCTTAAGCAGCATACACCAAACCATTCTGACTCTAGTAAAGCATATAAACATATTTATTACACACCATCCATACTGCTTTTGTTTGATCGCCACTCGTGTTCTCTTATATTCATCGGAATAAACCATTCATGACCGAATCTTACGGAAGCACGCACGTCATCGGAATCAACCGTTCATGACAGCAACTTTTAATGAAGCTAGTCATCGGAATCAACGGTTCATGACTGCAACTTGACGGTACTCGTTATAGAAACTACATATATGATTGTTTTAGACGTATAGTTAATTAAAATTGGTATTTTATTATATTCTACAAAATGGCCAAGATGCTAGTGAATCTGTTCGGACCCGTAGCCAACCCATAAGAAATCTTTATTATTGGCGAAATATGTTTTTTTTTTTTTGGGGGGGGGGGCTACGGCCCGAATCTGTTTCAGGAGCGACGATGGCTTAGCGGGTGAGACATTGGCTAACCTGGAGGTCCCGTACGTGTTCGATCTATGTGTTGGCCTAGAACGTTCATCGGGATTTTCCGGCGTGGCTCATCCTTGTCACTTGTGGCAAGGGACAACGTATAGTCTTTCGGATGGGACGTTAAAAATCCCTTGTCAGTTGGAATTTGATATTGTTTTATTCCAGTTTAAAATAAAATATTATGTGTAGGGAATAAATAATAATAGGTAGGCTACATGGAATTTTATTTTTTTACTGGAGAAACTCGTTCACCTTTTAAAGTAAATGAAGGCGCGACACAGTTAATGCGACTCTAATGTGGGTATTCCATTTGTACTTTTTCAGCGTGATTTCAATATAAATTGCAATTCTCAATTTTTTCATACATTATTATAAAACATATAACAGGAATATTCAAGTTAAAGGGTGTTTGTATCACGTAAATTACAGGTTAGATAATGGCGCAGCATTCAATAGATTTATGATGCATAAGTATAAGTATTTATAAATAACGAGAAGACTTAGTATAGATATTAACAAGAAAATATGATATGAATGCTAGAATAATTATGATATGAAGTCCGGACACTTTCGTTGTGGAGATAATGGGGAGTAACTCGTCGCGTTCTGAAGTTATCTCCCTTCAAGCACTGACTCATATTTTACCCAAGTCACACTGACACAAACACCCTTTAATTGCTTTGTGAATATTCCTGTTGGTAGTTTTAGAATATGATTATTAATGTACGAAGCTTGCTATTTATGTTGAAATCCCGCTGGTGAATACTGATTAATCATTTATATTTTTGTAGTTTGGGTCAAAAACACTGCGGAAGATTTATCCGTACCTGCGAGACTGTGATTACTTCCCATATCGGCCATTTTCTTTCCGGGACGTGACCGACCGGTATGATAAATTGAATAAAGTTAAGTTTGACAGAGTTCCACTACCAAAGCAATTTTAGTACCAGACGACAGCCAAAGAAACAAAAATGGCGAATCGCCTACCAGCCTGTGTTATTGACACGGGTACCGGGTAAGTTTTTGAGGTGTAATTGTTATGAAAATCGCGCAGTGAAGTGTAACGGTATTCGGAAAGAGAGGGGTGTGTACCTAAAATCTGCCGAACATCATCATCATGTAAATGCATTGATTGATTTTGTGTAAAGACTACTTCCTGTCACATTGCCTGATATGTTACTTACAGTAATTTTTTTTAAAATAAAGATAAAAATGAGTGACTACATATTTCAAGTAAAATAAAGAAATCATTTATTCATTCACTCATTGAACTCATTCATTCAGATCAGTCAGTGGCATCACCATGATGAACATCAGGACCACATATTTTACTCATCATGCAACAACTTCATGAGCTGGAACAAGCTACATGTATCTTACTGTTTGAGAATAAAAGTGGTTAATTATGTGTGATGTACTCGGTCAAACTTACCTTGACCATACATACTCATCGATACTGCTGCTAAACTGACCTCATTTCACTTTGTCTCTGGAGGTTGTCCTCGTGTATATTAATATTGTCCACATACTTTGAGAATAGATCTCTGTCTTTTATGGCCACCATAACTTATCATTAACAAAATGTAGTACACTTTATTTCATACATGTATGTCTTACACATAAAAACTAAATAAACTGTTTCAAATTTGTTACAAGGAAGTGGAATTATAAATAGATTCTTGTGAAGCAAGTATGTGTTTTCGACTAAAATTGTCAATTTAGTAATGGTAATGAAAATGTTGGTCAACTAGATGTAGCTTAGTGTCTTTTTTCAAGCTAGGCTAATGTAGACAGACAGCATAAATTTTGTATGTACTTGTAATGTATTGTCCAGAGCTTCATTGTTAGAAATTTCCAAACAGACATCACTCATTCTTGGCGGCCGGGTGTTAACCATGTTTCATTTACTTTGATCAATAAATAGCTCTGTACCAATTTTAATCACGATCACACATACTTTAATCAGGGGTTGAAAGAAATAAAATCATGGAGAGCTCTAAAAGCTGCACCTTAAATTACATATTCAGAAAATCGCTCTCCTAAAAACCTGCACCTCAGATATTCTAGGAGAGTGTTTTTCAAAAGCAGATTTTGCTTATATTAAGTGCCCAAATATGTAATATTATGTTATAAATCTGTTTATTTTACATCTTTTTTCTCAGTCAAACGGTTGTTATTGGCCTGACTATCACAACCCGTTCAATATATTTATTACTTTTACAAAAATAATGCATTCGCATTCTTCGTGCGTGCTTAGAGGAGTCAACTCAATGTTTTCTGTGACTTAATCCTTCGTATAATGATACAATAGCCGACATCGGTCACTTTATATTTACTTCAAAGTCTCAATCTCAATGTAGCTTTTTTTCCCCCAAAAAATGTTGAAATAAATTCGCCCTCATTTAAACAATACTTTCATTAGAAGCAATAATCGCCATATTATGGAATTTGCTAAATTGGATATACCCGGATGTGTAAATTACCCGAAGTTTTTCCCCCTAATCTTTCAGAATTCGTCTGCTCATTATAAATGACTGAGTGATATATGACAAAAACGTTTGTATTTCTTTATTCGGAATCAAGGCTACATTATTTTGATAATAATAAACAATTTACGATTTCGTGATAACAAATTATTTAGTCTATTAAATTTTCTTTAATTTTTTCACGCGAATTGACAACGAATAGTCCACCATGTTGGTATTAGTCACTCTCACGTATGCAATGTTTTTAATCGGCTCGTGCTCATTTTATTTTGGTTCCGCCACATACATCGGCCTATCAACGGTATTTTGTCATTCAGAACCAAGGCTACATTTTTTAAAAATTAAGTACAATTTATACGTAATATGAGACTTTTTATTATTAATTAGACAAACAAAAAACATCTATCGCATTCGCAACATCGTATGGGTTTGACTTTTAAATACCAGTACATAACCCATTCTTGGTTACGACTGTGAAAATAAGATTGTTTCGATACTATCAATCGACATTTCAATGCCGATTATCGATAATAAAAATAGATTATTTTTATGAGAATTTTATTAAAAGCGTGCACGTTAATTCATTTAAAAGGACGGGGGTTATTTTAAAAAGAGAACGCTGAGTTAGCCTTCGGTACGAGGAGCGTGTTTATAAAATTCGGGTGCGTCTAAAAATATGTACCTGGGTTTCACTTTAGCAGTCGTTGTTTTTTGTATTTAAGAGGAGAGCTGAAAAAAGCTCCCCTTAATGAAGAAATTGAAAAAATCGCTCTCCTAAAAAAGCTCTCTCAGTTTCGATAAGAAGAGTGATTTAGACGTTAAGGAGAGTGATCTGATATTAAGAAGAGTGATTAGTTTTCTGTATATGGAAAATGTCTCTGAAGATCAATAACTTGGTGCAAGGGGTCATTCCTGGTTACATAATTGATAATATACATCGTCTGCTAAATAATAGCATTCTTTCTTAGTCGTACGGTCAAGTAAAACTTCTGCTATCGTTTATATAACTACTTACGGTATTCCAATAGAAATACTTGTCGAAATTTCTAAATATATTTAGCTTGTATAATTATTTTTAAAAAACATAACCCCCCCATTCAAAATATAATCATAAACGCTTGAAAATTCCATCAAAATATAATCTATTTCTTCCGAAATTACTCGCATTGGAAATTTTTACGTGCCATCTCTCGTAATTTCTCACGTCTCGCGAGCGTTCTACTTTTCATTTCAGTTAAATTAACCAATGGCGCATTGGCACCATCTATTTTTAGCAACATATTCATCGGAATTTTATTACCATGTGCGATCACATACTAATCGAATAGACCAGATAATTTAATTTCACAATGACAGCATTGCGGAGATCGAATACATGTCCATGATTTACAAATATGGAGAGCGATTTTCAATTTTAAGGCGAGGGAGAAAAACCTCCCCTCGGCCGACATTCAGGTGCGCGGCAGGCGCTCGAGAGCGATCGCGCGCCTCAAAAAACAATGACTGCTTTAGGTGCGTGGTAGGTGCGCGAAAGCGCTAGCTTTTCGTGTTGAGCCTTGATTAATTTAATCCGTTATCATTTTGCTTTGTAAGAATACAAATGTAGGTCAAAAACATGGTCGTCGTCAACCTATTTTAATTTTTATACTCTGATTGACAAGTCATGTAGGCATGGTCAAGTCATATCACTTGATGAAATTTTCTACAGTGTGAGCATTGTGTAATGATACCATTTGGTTAAATTGTCTCTAATATAAATCTCATAACTTGTTCAGCTGGTATGAGTGACTCACTGCTATCTTGAGATTTCCTGAAGGAAATACTACTAGAATTGTACATTCTACAATATACTCAAAGTTAGATTTCAAACTTAGTGATAGCGTTGATTAAGTGAAGGCTTTGAGGGAGGTAGGCAGGAATACATGTAAGCAACTTGATTGGTTGGTGCTTTTGGACACAAAAACTTTTGTTCTAATCAATAGCTTGACTGAGTTGGATTATTAGACCAGTAGCAGCTCAGGGTTAGCAAAGATACTGACCATTTTCTGCTTAGGCAAAGTAGAGACTACAATCAGATTGAGATAGAATATCTAAAGTTAGTGTAGGTGTCTATTACGTGTATGTCGTGAAATAGTTCGTTCATGCACATATTCCACTAAGGCTATGCAGGAATAATCAATTTGATTGGCTGAGACTTTGGAACATGATAACTTTGGTTCTAACAGGGTGAGAGCGATGAAACTCTGAGTATACATGTAGATTCATTATATCATGTATCATGGCATTGATTAAGTTCGATGATGAGAATTTTCTGCTTAGTCTAAGTTCATTAGGTGAATATCTTGACTGAGTTCATTAATCAATATTTCCTGCTTAAGCTAAGCATAGATAAGCAAATTCATTGGTTGATGCTTTAGAATGAGATAACTTTGTTTCTAACCGAGGGAGGGTGATGAAACTTAGTTTATAGTTTCGCTATCATGTACTTGAAACCCTGAGTTTGATAGTGAACATTTTATGCTTAGACACACCATAGATAATCAGTTTGATTACTCGTCTCCATACTTTTGAAAATATGCAATTAATTAATAATGTATGTTTATTTTGGGATTTTGGCTGGGGACATCAGCCTCACAGTATTGAGTAGCTGCAGTGGTTCATTGAATATAGCTCCAGCTCACTAACTGGACGGTCCCCGAGGTTCGATTATGTTAGGAGAAAAAGAAATAGTTCCTTGATATTTGTAGGTGAAGTTTCCCTATACTTGTATATTATCAGTTATTTTATGTCCTAATATGGACAAATACCTGGAGCTTACCTGGATAAATAAAGACATACAAATCTTTGGACACTTGTCATAATTTCTTGTAGGCAAACAATAAAGTTTTGGAAATGAATCAAGTTTTAGAGTATGTGTACATACATGAAATAGGCCTAGTGTACTATGCAGGAAACTTTTATTTCATAAGTTTGTATACGGCTAAAGTCAACTTCCTGGTATTGATCATTGCTCATTTATTCTGACAGATATCTGATTGATTTTATTGAGGTCAAATGGCTTTATGTTAAACAGGTCATTATAAATCAACAATATACATGTATATTATCTACTAGTACCTGTGACATGTATTGATAACTTTATAGACAAATCTTACACTTGTACGTGACATCAATTATGGTTGCCTGTCTAACCCTTTGATTCATCTTTGATTCTGGTTTGCTCTCTTAGCTTAGAGCCCTAGGCACAAGCAAATTATTGAAATAAAATAATACCAAATATTACATGTAGTCCCCAAAAATGTAGTTAGCATTGAGTGGAGATTACTAATATATAGTTTTATCACCCCAAGTACACTGCTAGCTTTAAAATTGCATTTTAGCAACACCCATAATTGAAGAATATATTAACAAATCCTGGCTAAATTAGATACTGGTACAATGTAAGTACACTTTCTATGTGAAAGAGGTGAAAGTTACATGTAGATTTGATTTCTGTATAATTGCCATATGGTAACACTTATTATAAACTGTATATAGGATGCATCTTTTAACTCTATTTAAACAGATGAAACTGTTAATAACATTCACCCACACCCCAAAAAAAACACATTCCTATATTCTGTCAGATTAAAGCAGAAAAATCTGAAGATGAATTTTTGGGTTGAAATGAAATAGACCTAATAAAATAGACATAATAAAATAGACATAATAAAAGATGACAAACACAAAATCCCTAAATTTAATCCCTAAACTGTTTATGACTTAACCATTCATTTCCTGCAATCTGGCGAATTCTGTAAAGTTAAACCAATTTAACCACTTTCTTCTAAGTAAACAAAAATAATCAACAATTTAGGCTTATCACCGATTTAGGCTACAAAAATAGGGGTTGAATAAGCTCAAGTTTTGATATGATTGTTGTGGAAGTGTTAACACATGTATAATACTATATTGGTAACATACATGTATGAATGTTATAACAAGTTACATATAAACTTTTAATGCGTATACTTCCTTATTGACTGTTGTATTGAATATATCCTAGTAATCAAGTTTAACACCTCAGGCATCTATAAACATTTTTATATTAACACTACATTACACTAGGTGTTGCCCTGATTTTGATGGACATGGCATATACATGTATATATTCTGTAAAATAATAAACTAGGGAATATTCACATCTGAAACTCCAATACACAAAGTGAGGGAATGTGCACCTTATATTTGAAAATCTGTATTAAGGGTGGGGGTCCCTCATAATCATAATAAGTATGGCCTAAATTAATGTACCTTGAATTTTCTTCTCGAGTGTACCTCCATAAATTGTATGAAATCTGTCCTGATTATGTGTATTATTCAGTATGAAATCTGTCCTGATTATGTGTATTATTGGTACGAAATCTGTCCTGATTAAGAATATTTATTGGTACGAAATCTGTCCTGATTATGCACATTTGTACACTGAAACCTGGCAATCATTAAATCTTGTGTATTTAGCACTATTTTCTTTCACATTCATATCAAATAATTGTTTGAAAATTCGTAAAATCAATTAAAATCACCAAACATCATGTAATTTGTGCTTGTGTCCTGTTTAAAGCGTTCAATTTCTCGATCACTGTTAATGTGTTTTAACTGTATGAAATCTGTCCTGGTAATGTAAATTGTCTTTATGAAATAGGTCCTGATTATATATATTGGCTGTATGAAATAGGTCCTGATTATATGTGCTGTATGAAATAGGTCCTGATTATATGTGCTGTATGAAATAGGTCCTGACTATATGGGCTGGATGAAATCTGTCCTGATTATTTATATTTGCTGGATGAAATCTGTCCTGATTATATATGGGCTGGATGAAATAGGTCCTGATTATTTACATTAACTGTATGAAATAGGTCCTGATTATTTACATTAGCTGTATGAAATAGGTCCTGATTATATGTGCTGTATGAAATAGGTCCTGATTATATGTGCTGTATGAAATAGGTCCTGATTATTTTAAATTTATATGATCTGTATAATTTCAGGTATACAAAGATGGGTTATGCAGGTAATTCCGAACCACAGTTTATTATACCGTCTGCGATTGGTATAAAAGAAACAGCTAGTGTGGGAGATAAAGCCATTAAGCGACTCGGAAAGGGTGTAGAAGATTTAGATTTTTATATCGGAGATGAAGCTTTAAACGCCACATCATACGCTGTTAAGGTGAGACATGATTGTATCACATAAAACAAGGACAGGTGAACCATGGCATTGGGTGGGGGGGTTGTGGTCTACAAGAGTGTCGCACCTCTGCCTTTAGCTTGCGGTTCTGGTCTCAATCCCTGCTGTGAGCTTAGGTGGTGACTTGGAGATAGGGGCGCCTTCTCAACCTCATGGGTTTACTCCGTGTACTCTGATTTCCTCCAACAGGAAAGATCCTTGAGCATGCGCCAAGATAATAAAAATGAAAAACAGGACAACTTGTCTGATATCGCCTTCGAGGGAAGCTGACATTAAACACTAAGAACAACAACAGCCAAGGCTCGACACTGCCGTCGGTCCCGGCGGCAATGTCCTCCGAATTTTAGAATTTGGCCATAGATTCATGGCCCGATTTTTAACTATCCACGGCCATGTATGGTCGCCGATTTGTGTTGGGTTGTGGGTATCGATAGTTATTCTTACTATCGATAATCGGCATTGAAATGTCGATTTATCGAAACAATCTTATTTTCATGGTCGTAATCAAGACTGGATTAAAAAATATGAAAGTCAAAACCGTACGATGTTGCACCTAGACGTCTCATATTACGTATAAGTTGTACTTAATTTTTGAATAATGTAGGCTTGGTTCTGAATGATAAAATGATGTTGATAGGCCGATGTATGTGGAGGTTGGATGAACCAAAATAAAATGAGCACGAGTCGATTCAAAACATTGCATAAGTGAGCGCGACCAATACCAACATGGCGGACGATTTGTTGTCGATTCGCGTGCAAAAATTAAAGAAAATTTAATGGTCTAAATAACTTATCACAAATTCAGCAGACAAATTCTGAAAGGGGAAAAACTCCGGGTTATGTAATTACACATCCGGGTATATATCCAATTTAGCAAATTCCATGATATGGAGATTATTGTTTCTAATGGAAGTATTGTTTAAATGAGGACGAATTTATTTCAACATATTTTTGGGGAAAAAAGCTACATTGAAATTGAGACTTTGAAGTAAATATAAAGTGACGGATGTAGGCTATATTATATATATACCAAGTCACAGAAAACATTGAGTCGACTCAGCTCTACGCACGCCCGAATGACGCATTATTTTTGTAAAGGTAGGGCCTAATAAATAAATTGAACGGGAGGTATTAGTCAGGCCTATAACAACAGTTTGACTTAGAAAAAAGATCTTAAGTAAACAGATTTATAACATAATATTACATATTAAAAACGAATTTCGAGTCCTGACAACAGCCATGACATTGACTAGGTACAACATGTGTACCAAGCATGACATCATCACAGCCATCTTGGAATTGTGTCATATTTAATATTGAAGCCTGCCAATCGATACACCTTTGGTTCAAGGAACAAGACTGCCAAGTTTCGTGTGGATCACACTTGATGGCCAATATATGTCATGGTTTTATAGAGGGTAGGGATTTAATGTTTGTTTTATATTTTCAGTGGCCAATACGTCACGGTATTATAGAAGATTGGGATTTAATGGAGAGATTTTATGAACAATGTATATTTAAGTATTTGAGATCAGAACCTGAGGATCATTATTTTTTACTGGTAAGTTAATGGTTGAACTCTATTTTATATTGGAGTCTCAGAAGCTCAGTGAGTAAAGCCTGGCAAAGGCCTTGGAAGCAACATCATTTAGTGGACGCTTAGGGCTAGCCCCCCGGATCTATTCACTTTGTTTGAATTGTTTGTTTGTTTGTGGTCTCTCTCGGAGTATGAAGTCTTGTCCTGTCCATATATTTGTTCTTGTGTAAATTATGTGTGGTGCATTCCCCCTGCAATTACTATTAGGAAAGGATGAAGTAGCAGGACAATTGGAATTCCAATAAGTGTAGGCCATAGCACATTGTCTGGTGCATGCCTGTGTTTAGTGTCCTGGATAGATTTTACTGTATGATGACATCTCCTTCAAAGAGTAAACTTGGTGTATACATGTAGCTTATCTTGATAATACTGTTAGTCTTCAACTTATAATTAACCTTGTGGGTTTCCTCCGGGCACTCCGGTTTCCTCCCACTGCTAAAGACCCCTACACACAAGCGAATTATTGAAATAAAATGAAACCATATGTTAGTCCCAAAATGACCTAGTTTGTGTTGAGTGGACGCTAAACCCCATTTCTCTCTCTCTCTTAACTTATAATTAGTACTCAAGGTTTTAAACAGAATGCAGGAATTGAGAAACTTCGAAGGCCTGGTACGGTCAACATGTGTGGACATTGGCGTACACATAAAAGAACCCTTGACATTTGCAAAACAAAGAAGATGTGCAAGAAAACACTGCTGTGAGGCAAAATTGAAAAAAAGCAATTGAAACTAACTATATATGTTTGTCTCAAAATGACCAAATTATTAAATTGAGTTAAGAGACCCTGGGGTCAGACATAAACTTCCACTATTATTTGATATCGATGAACTATTATTTGATATCGATGAACCGTAATGTTGACATACATGTACCTAGCCAATCCAATACCAAGAACGGAAACGCATCTTCTGACAATATCAAGTGCTGTTGTATTAATGTTATTTTGGTACAGATCATGTTGTTACATGTATATTGGACTTGTTGTGTATAATGTTATTATATAATTACAGACTGAACCTCCGTTAAATACCCCTGAGAATCGTGAATATACAGCAGAAATAATGTTTGAATCATTTAACGTACCTGGTTTATATATAGCTGTACAGGTAAGTCACACACGCAATAAATTTATCATCATCAATATCAAAATAATCTACATGGAGCGGTAAAAAAAATATCAAGTTTTGATTATTTGTTTTTGTCAAGATACATGTAGTGATGATGTCAATGTGGGCTGTACTCACTGGGCGCTCACATTTTTGTCATCATGCAAAATGCGAGATTGATACTGTACTGCAGTTTCCTCCCTGTCATTCATGTAGAAGTAAAGTGGCGTCATTGACAAATCTAACCTTATCTGTTTTGAAATAAAATTGAACATCTGTTAGTCGAGAAATGAACTAGTTTGTGTTGAGCAGGACAATAAACCCCATTTGATTTCCTGTTTCCTGAGATCTGTGTCGGTATGGTATATATGTTAGTCCCAGAATGGATTGTTTGTGTTGCGTTACATCCTGTACCTTACTGTAGTAACCATGGTAACTTGTGTTATATTTTAAGGCTGTGTTAGCGTTAGCTGCGTCGTGGACAGCGAAACAAGTAGGTGAGAGAACGTTGACAGGAACGGTGATAGATTCAGGTGATGGTGTTACTCATGTCATACCAGTTGTAAGTATAAAACCTGTTAACCTGTTATATTTCAGGCAACAACAATACTTCTTATGTTTATGGCCTAAAAATAGGGTCGGTGGAAATTGCCGTCGCCCCTGTCTGTCCGCCCGCAGCAATTTCCATTTAATTACTTCAAGACTTATGGCTCTTGTTTTACTTTGTGAACCTTGTATGAAATTTATGTGCATTAATTGAATTAGTAAAACAACAAAGCCTGTCAAATTTCAACTATTGATGTAAATTTCCAGAGTTAAGGCCCTTGTTTCAGTTTCTAAAACCATGTGAACCATCAAACGACGAAAATTATAATCTGATCTGTATGAAAATGTCTTGTAGATGCCCCCAATTACCTAGAAAAGAATAGATATGTGACAACCCTTCTTGACAATTCAGACGATTTAGCTGCTGTGGGCATATGTTTTGTGTGTGTGTTTGAGGGGGGGGGGGGCCGAATGGTTAGCGTGCGCTGTATCATACCATTGAGTCAACTGGTGTGGTTTCAAATCCCTGGTTGTATCTGGCAAGGAGTAGGGTTGCCTGTCCAACTTTGTGGGTTTTCTGCGGATACTCCAGTTTCCTCCCAATGCTAAAGACCCCTAAGCGCAAGCAAATTATTGAAATAAAATTAGAACCATATGTTAGTCCAGAAATGACCTAGTTTGTGTCAAGTTGAATTTAAACCCTATTTCTCTCTGTCTCTCTCATATGTTTTGTTGGCTGCCAGCCTATCTTTTTCTGTTTTTTCAATGTTGGATAAGATTAGATAGAGCTTAACACAAGGTACAATTTTATGGATACACAATTACTGAGTTTGATACTAAGCGACGTTTCGACGAGGATGCTCTCGTCTTTATTAAGCAATGATGAAGAGAGAGCTTCCTCGTCGAAACGTCGCTTAGTATCAAACTCAGTAATTGTGTATCCATAAAATTGTACCTTGTGTTAATATGTTCAATTACTAAATGCCAATCAAAGAAGATAGATAGAGCTTTATTAAGAATTTGTTATGTTAGTTACAATACTGTAAAGTGTTTATTATTTTTTTCCTAGCATTTCTAGCTGAATTACTGATTAAGGTTCTGGAAAATAATTCAATGATTGACTTTGAGGGATTATAAGATCAAATTTTATAGGCCAAGAGTTATTGTTATCAAGTCAATGTAATTATATTTTGTAGGCTGAAGGTTATGTTATCGGAAGTTGTATTAAACACATTCCAATTGCTGGACGAGATATCACATATTTTATACAACAATTATTGAGAGAACGAGAAGTTGGTATTCCACCAGAACAATCATTAGAAACAGCTAAAGCTATTAAGGTAAACACCTGATTGGGAAGTTATTGTATATATTGCACGAGGAATCAAATTAGACCACCGTTTGACAAGTGATAATACATAGTCGTTCAGATTGGATGAAAAACCGAGGTACTGTGTACACGTAAAAGAATCCATGGCAATATGAATTTCGCAGTAAGAGTAGGCCATAGTGCGGGTATCTTACAAAATTTTCTACAGCATACAGTATTGCTTATACCCGCCTTCATTAGACCGGTAGGACGTTAAACTATATGTGGGGGGTTGGGATGGCCTAGTGGTCTAGAGTGCCGCACTTCGACCTCTAGCTGGCCGGTCACCTCTGGCTTGCAGCTGTGGTTTCGATCCCTGGTGTGAGCGTATGTGGCATGGAGATAGGGGCGCCTTCTCGACCTCGTGGGTTTCCTCCGGGCACTCCGGTTTCCTCCCACTGCTAAAGACCCCTACGCACAAGCAAATTATTGAAATAAAGTTAAACCATATGTTAGTCCCGAAATGACCTAGTTTGTGTTGAGTGGACGTTAAACCCCATTTCTCTCTCTCTCTCTATTTTCATCTTCCATGTAACATGAGAAGGTGTATTTAATTGTTTATGTCATTTTTTCAGGAACATTTTTGTTATGTTTGTCCTGATATTTATAAAGAATTCACAAAATATGACCAGGATCCTGGTAAATGGATCAAAAAATATGAAAGCAAAAATGCTGTCACTAAACAAAGTTATTCAGTAGATGTTGGCTACGAAAGATTTTTGGGACCTGAAATTTTCTTCCACCCTGAGGTATGTTTTCTTCGACCCTTAGATACGTTTTAAATAATTGATAGTTGTCTACTAGCTTTTGTTCTATGAACTTTGGACATGAACAGTTAGTTGTGGCACGGCTGTGATACTACAGTGCATGATGTATGTCTGTCCTCATTAGTCAGGTTGGTCCTGTTCCTTCCATACAGTTACAGAATCCATTTAATAGCCCGTTCAGACGCTTATTTTTAAACCAGTTCATAATTGCCGGGTTTTTAAGACAGCACCGTGCTGCGTTCACACGTACTATAAGCCAAACCAGGGGTAAGAGTTAACTGAGCATGGGTAGCTTCATGTTCTTTATTCGGCTCACGCATGCTTTCGATAACAAGAGCACTGTCTGCCCCCGATATTTTCACAGGAATGTAACTTACTGCATACTACACATGCTCAAAGCAAGCTGGAGCCAGGGTTTTTTAAGCCAACCCGTTTAGACGGCTAAGATGAACCAGTTAAACTGGTTTATTTCCCCCAGATGTGCATACAGACGAGAAAGTTAAACTGGTTTAACGATTCCTGTTTTTTTTTTAACCCAGTCCAACGTATGCATCTGAATGGGCTATTAGACACTTGAATATCCAGGGATCCACTGTTCTCTCTCGTAATCCTTGATATAACAAACTTCACCAATGTGGAATTTAAAACTATTTGGCTACAGCTCGTTTTCCATGAGCATCCCTCACGCAATGGAAGGAGTTGTATATAAATGTGAATATTATTATCATCTAGCAACTCAAAGCATGCGATGGACGAGTGTTATTAAAATCAATCAATATTTATTTTCAGTTTTCAAATCCTGATTTTACAACGCCAATATCTGAAGTGGTAGATGATGTTATTCAGAATTGTCCAATAGATGTTAGACGAGGTTTATATAAGGTGAGTTTATAACTGTTAAATGAACCCTAACCCTTAACTGAATACAACGCGGACTCACTAACCTGGACACCTGTTGTCAGGGCACAACTTCCCCTACAGCACCCTAGCACGTCTTCATTAGCCAGGAGGAGGTTAAATCCTTCATTTCCATAAAAAAAATTTACTTTGAATGTCTACTTCAAAATGTCATTCAAGAATATTATTAATTGTTTATATTGTTGTTGAAAGTATTAAATGTTTATATCTTTGTTAAAAGTATTAAACGTTTATATTTTTTGTAGAATGTAGTGTTATCAGGTGGTTCAACAATGTTTAAAGATTTTGGTAGAAAGATGCAGAGAGATATTAAACGTATAGTTGATAATAGACTGAAGATATCGGAGGACATTAGTGGTGGTAGAATCAAGGTAAGTTCATTTACATGTGCCACCTGAACAACAGCTGCAGTCAAGCTACCAGAAAGACAGTGATATGTTTAAAGAATTTTTAAAATTATTTATTAACCGATCCCACGTGGTTTGTAATAATATATTTACTACAGTATATTAATTGAACCTTTTTATACATTGATTTACAAACAAAGAAAGTTTCTCTTGTGTTATCTAGCTCCTAAAGCGTGAATTCCTTTATCCAGCCCTTGCTTGTGGTAAAATTCAAATGTGTCAAAAATTGGAAGCAGTGCTTCTTCAGCGTTCATGTTTAAATGTACATCCTAAGCAATTTTGTTATGGTTGTAAAAGCTCCGTATTCTTTAAGAATTATAGAATTGAAATTATTTTTATTTCCAGCCGAAACCAATAGATTGTAATGTTATATCCCATTCGATGCAGAGATATGCTGTCTGGTTTGGAGGCAGTATGTTAGCTTCAACGGTATGTTATATATTATACCTCATAGCCTAACACTTGCTAGTCTAGGTTTGGCATTGTGTCAAGTGGCGTGGTTCCAATTACCCGCTTGTACGTGACAAGGAGTAGGGTCGCCTGTCCAATCTTGTGGATTTTTTTTTCAGGGTTCACCAGTTTACTCCCACACCTTTAGACACCCCCTATGCAAAATAAATAATATTTTTAAAATAGGGGGTTTAGGATGGCCAAATGGTTAATCAACCCTCTAGAACCTATGATAGTTTTGATTTTCAACAGATTTAAATATGATTGGCAGTTAATGGATAATCAAGACTAGTAGCAATGACAATTGTGACTATGCTTTTCTGTAAATGACAACAACTCTGCTCAGAATTTCAATAATTTTACAGAAATGTTCAACATATTCCCTTTTCATTATCTATCTTTTAACTATTATTGAGAGAACTGTCGTGCACGTAAAAGATCCTTGGCAGTTGCAATTCGATATAAGAGTAGACCGTAGCGCTGCTGCGTGGGCATATGCCCGTCTTCTATTAGCCCAGGTTAGGTGCAGAAGAGTAGAACGTTAAATTTCATTTCATTTCTGTATCTAAATCTTACATAATGCATCTTTAAATGGTTGTATTTTTGTGATTTCAGCCGGAGTTTTACCAAGTGTGCCATACCAAGGCTGATTACGATGAACATGGACCCAGTATATGTAGACACAATCCTGTATTTGGTGCTATGACATAAATATATACATTCATATATATAAATATATAATATAAATACTTTGATGATTTTATTATCAACTTTAAAGACAAGATATGCCATCAAACCACGGTAAACAATCCCCTTATCTACTTTATAATCTGTAGCTCCCGGGGGTGTCGAAGTGAGTTTGTCTGGTCTAATTAGATTATGGAATCAATGTTCGATCTGGATTAGTATTTCTGTTCACCTTCTGATTAAGGTTTGAACCAGGATTAGTGTTTGACCTGGGATCTGATCTGGAATTACTGGTTCATTTTGGATTAGGGTGGGACCTGGAATTAGGGGTTGAATTAGGAAAGGGTTTAAATCAATTATTAAATTTCTACTAGAGTGGAGTATCATATTATTATAAAACAGAGTAAGGAATTGTTTACTGTGGTTTGTGAAGTCCGATGATTTAAATTTAGATATATTCTCCTCCTTGTTGCATCTTCTACAGATGTTTTCAACACTGGTTAACAAAAGAAAGAATCGTATGGAGTCTGTAGTAGGTCGATGATGGGCACATTAGTGATTGCTAAGGACCCTGCGGTAGATCCTATGCATTTTGAAATAACTGTGATTTGTAAAAGATCAAAGTTTAAAATTGTTTCTTGAAAAGTAATTTCTCCTGAAATTAATATTATTAAAATCTAAAACACATTGCTGATTTAACGTGAAATGTGTCATTAGTTCCGCCATTGATTAACAAATTAACTATGTAACATTCTGTCAAATGAATTGCCATGAGTCTTTCTTCTCAGATACTAGAAACTACTTAAAATAAGTGTAATGTTAGTTAAAATAAGTCGTGGGGAAAAGCGCGTGGTTCATTAATTGTTTGGCAAAGTCAAATTCCTACTGTACCGGGAACCCTTCATACACAATTGTTGATATAACTGTAAATTGTACATTATGGAAATTTTAAGGATTCTTCATTTTTATACGCGACCTGTTTTGTTATAATGTACTTGTTAAATATGCGTTTATTTGTATGGCATATTCCTGTGTTGTTTTTTATTAGCAATATTTAACTATCATGACAGTTAGTTACTTGGAATATAGTCCTATTTATTATTTTAGATTAATTAGCTTGCTTGCTTCATGGCCCACATGTAGTTTAGTTCAAAGTTGAATTATGAATTAGCTTCTAAATGAATAGTTTTTAAATCAAACAGATCAAAGTTACTGAAAGGAATATGGTGGTGGCTTGTAAGCTAGAAATAGCTATTAAAATCATATTTGAATGATATGATAGCGGAATGGTTAGATTAGGGTGGGGGCTTGGTAGAGTAATAATTATTTAATTCATTCATTTATATTGAATTACGAAGTATTCGGCATGTGTAATGGGCAAGTAGGGTTAACTCCTCTTATCAAGATTTAGAAACATGAGAGTTTCTTCCCCTTGATGAGGATCATATATAGACTAAACAATGTGGCCAGTTGACTAACAATGTTGATGGAATAAAACCCTTCACAAACGATGGAGAATTAGTTATAGTATATCAATGGTCAAATAACAATTCCAACTTCCTCAAATTATGGTTCTTATGTGATCAGTTGGACTGGAAAAAAGACCAGATTAAATGTTTATAATCAGTTAGGATTAATTATAATGAATATATATTTTGGTTGACTGCTATTTATGATGTATATTACCATTTAAAACATATATTTATCAGCACTTTACACCATGTCTTGGTTTGTTGTAGTCCGGTTATCTTGCCAGCATCCAAGATGTTTGATATGGGAGACAACTCTGGTGTATCTAAGAGTTAAAAATCTCAATTTGTAAAAAAAAAAAATACTTTGTTAATGTTAATAAATAAAAGAATAATATCACTGTACAATGCCAAAAATTCTGTAAAGGTATTAGGGTAGGAGCCTAACCATGGTTTAGGTGATATGCGCTTGAGAAAAGCCAAACACTTTACTGGAAATTCTGTTCTTGGATCACCAAGTTTCAATATAGAAAGGTGGAAGTAATATTTGTGGACCAGTCACAATCCTCGATGCACTCGCTAATAGTAGCTGTGGAGAAGAAACTGAGTGTCAAATGTTTTAGAAAGAGTAAAGCATGCCCAACCCCACGCACTGTGAATTACAATAATCCTTCTAATGGTAAAGTGGGTTGTAGTCCCAATTAGATATTATACAACAACTAGAACGTGTCCCGTGTTGCTCAGTTTGTGTGTAAATTGAATCTACCCAATCCAGCTTTCGGATTAAAACACAGGTCCTAGTTTGTTTCGTTTGTTTATAGTTAGATAATTTGTTTTACTTGTCTTCACTACGGCTAGATCTGTTGGTTAAGGCCAACCTAATTTTCGTCAATGTTGCTGAGATGTAAATTAGATTAGAGCACCTGATTGTTGGCTAGATTGTAGGTTAGGCTAAGTTTGGTGCTAGGGCTGGGATTAGCGCTAGCCCAGCTTACATCTCACGCCCTTTGAACAAACTCAAAGTTGGCGTTAACAAATAGAACTAACCTTGCACTACCTAATGGAGGCCATCGAAAGTATAAATAAAACAAAATATAGATCTATATTATAATCAGACTGCCCTATCCCATTTTATCTCTAATTATAGTTTGGTTGAGCCTACTGAAGTTACACTGGTATTGACGTATACATAGAGCTGAAGCCGGGTTTAATACATTTATATATAATTCAGAAAAAAATTCTAAATAACTTGTCAAATTGTGCATACACCATATTATAATTAATATTATTTAGTTCCAAAATCTTGTATATAACCATACTGCTTATATGATATAAAATTTTGTATTAAAAATGTTTGTGTTGTGACTTTTGTTGAAATCATGTTCCTTCCTTTTATTCGCACGAGATCTCAAGACAAATTAAAGGTCTCGATAAACAAAACTTTTCAATGATTTCGATTAGTAGGTCAATCTGGGGTTGACCAATAATAATCTGTGTGTTAGTCCGACATCACCAGCATGGAAGCAGTCGTTAAATCAGCAGCTATTTGTACTAAACACAGATGAAGTAGAGAAACCACCATAGTGCGCCGAAGTTGTAACTCTATTATGATAGCATAAGGCAACATCATTTTATCCAAATCGCATTAAATGTGTGGACGGACGGACAAGCGTGACGACAATATGCACCCACATGCAAATGTGAAGACAAAATAGGCGCCATGTTAATACCCATAGGTATAACTGGTTTTCCAACATACAGGCCGTGTAAAACTGTGAATGTCATGCGTATGAACCCAGGTTTACGTATCGAGTACTGGCTGTTGCCCTCCCAACATCATGGATATTCTCCTGAAATGAATGTAGCAAAGAGTAGGGTCGCCCCTTTAACATCGTGGATATTCTCCTGGTATTAATTAAATAAAATATTACTACAAATGTGATTGATAGGGCTATTTTGGGTATACTATTCCGGAATTTGTTATATTATTTACGTTCACACGCTCATTCGGTTGCAATCAAAAGTTACAGATATGAAATGCAACAAACGACCCTTTGTTTATCTACTTTTTACACATCTTACTGAAAATGAAACTAGTTCACCATCTTTGATTACGACAGGACCGCTACCATTATTTCCTTATTACCGGATGAAAATAATTCTAGAATACCAGATGAGGTCCGTGACATTTGGATACAAAATAAAAATCATTCCAAAATATGGTTCAAATGTTACTCAAATCTCTGGATTCAATTTAACAAGAAAAATATAATTATATTAAAGTAGGGAAATCATCCGTTAGTTGAAGTCTTTTTACAGCGGGAGAAGATCAAACACAGGAAACGTTCATTCAAGTCAGCCTCGTGGATAATTGACACGGAAATCGTTTAGCTGACTGGAGCTGATGGAACGATGATGTGCTTGTGTTCGGCGCGTGCGGAAGATGATGATGATTTTGATGGATGGGTTGGTGGATAATAAGCGGTGATCAGAGACAATCAAAGTCGATATTCCCCGATTTGCCTTAATGAAATCACCGTAAATAAACCGCTAAATGCTCACTGTTTCGTTCTTCTTGCTAGTAAAGATGACTAACTATCCCGGCTTCACTGCCAGTACCATGTAGTTATCTCCCTTAACGTATAATTAGAGTTAAAACAAGCAGCAACATCAAGACTAATTTATCTGCCTCGGTGAGGTTTTAATGAAGTTAGAAGACGTAATTTAGAGAGCGGGTATCGGTTATTACCAATTTAATCACGTCTAGTTTCAGTTCATCCAATATAATCATTTCTACAAGATAAACTTTCTTATTTCGCTGTCATGTCTGACAACCCGACTATCATATCATTATATAATTCTGTGGTCTAATTTCAGACGCACTCCTCCATCCTACAGTAAACATGCATTATGAATAATATTCAGAGAACTTACTTATGGCGATTTGTTTTCTTCAAGTAAGTAAATAAATCAATTACCACATGCATTTGACTCCCCCCACCCCCGCATTCGGATTAAAGAGTAATTTTGAGGTCTTCACCGATTGGTAGGTACCGTAAAAATAAATTTTATGTTGACGTGATTTGACTTATAGGTAGGCTAGATCGGAATTTTTCAAATTAGATTATTTGCATTTTCACTAAAATATCAATTATTTACGTATTTGTATTAAGAAAACAAAATTAAGATACCAACGCGTGATAACCCTCCGACTTGGATTCAATCGGATTTCGACTGGGCGATATCTTGTTACCATCGAGCAGCATAAATCAATGAAATTTCAATTTATCATAACTATGTAAATACTGTATAGAATTGTACCATATTAGAAATGGGTGGGGGCCGAATGGTTAGCACTTGCGCGCTGTATCATAAAGTCTGTCATTGAGTCAACTGGCGTGGTTTCGAATCCCTGTCTGTACGAGACAAGAAGTAGGGTCGCATGTCTAACCTCGTGGGTTTTCTCCGGAACCTCCGGTTCCCCCCTCATTTCGCCCTCTATCTCCTATTATAAGAGATGAAACTTTACAATACAGTAGTATGCAAGGGAGTCCTATGGAGGCTAAACGACGCACCAAGCCCTTAACTCTCGACTTACGGGTCGCTCGTATACCTTTTTTGGTGGTGAATGGGATGGTAGTAGAGGGTCTTTTCAAGGAGATTTAAAGCGAGGCTTATACCTTCGACTAACTAATTGTCAGTTATTAGATATCTATAAGATTATTTTGATTGTGATTTTACGTTCATGCACTCGATGGGAGTTTATATGTCATTATTATTTCCACATGCGCACGTTATATGGAATAAAGATACACAGTTTGCCATATAATTCCACATTCTTTATAAAACCAATAAATAGGCCTGTTTAAAGATTCATATTCGTGGTTTTTCGAGAATTCTGCGTGGAATTTTCTTTCTTTTATGTGCTAAAACCACATAAAAAATGATTTCCATCCAAAATGATACATTTTAGAAAGCAACATTAAAGTTGACCGTCACAATATTAGAGCGGGATACAGCTAAGCGTCAAGTGTGTGTAAAATATATCGTCTAGTCTAGTTGAAAAGCTTTAGGCTACGTTCGCTCCATTGAATACAGCGAGTATTGGTTTACTTAATGACATAACAAAATGAAGCCTCCTGTCTAACCCGGTTTAATAACGGGACGCGAAAAGCTAAAAAACGAACTTGTATATAGTCGTGTTCGTCTGCCATCTCTTATTAACGCCAGTATTGTTATTGTGTGTAGAATAATCGACCGGGGGGACACGATCCCTAATAACACGTTAGCCCGCCATTGTTAACCCGTGTAACAATAGTATTAAAGTTAATAAACCCCATAAACCACCATATTAAAACTTTACACTGATAGTTTGATGGACCAATTAGAGAGAAACTTTCTCCCGGGAATCAGCAGGTGAAACCCATGACAACGGGTCACATGACGTCGACTTTCATCTGGTTTATAACAGGTGTGCAATAGTTTATACTTTTAGATAAAAAGGAATGAATGAAATGAAAAATGACGTCACATAGCTTTTCTGAGACTAATATTATATAGAGTTTATTTTTTCCGGTTATGTGTGCCGTGCGCGACGGGGAAATTTTGTCCAGACCTAGGCATTTCCACTTACACGCATTTCTTTGCATTCGTACATCTATTTCTGTATGCATTCAGATGACACGATGACAGACAACTACATGACATCTCCCGAGAGAACCAAGATAAGGCGCATGCAGTGTATCCTCACATCAAGCCGATGGTTAACAGGCCCGGATCCAGGATTTTGTCGAGGGGGGAGGGGGTATACATTGGAGCAAAGGGTAATACGTTGCAACGTTACAACCTTATCTATTAAAGGGCAGATGAACTGAGACAGTAACAAAGCCAACGAAAATGAAAATAAACTATGTCACTGGGGCTGACGGGGGGGGGGGGGGGGCGCCTGATTAATCTATTCTCCGGATCCCTAAAATAGATGAAAATGGGTCTAAAAGCAAATATTAATGTAATATGAATGTATATAAAGTTCTTCACAATTTGTAATCATTGTGTGAACAAATCAAATTGAACGACAGACGTGGACGCCTGCGCAGTTCATTCTACACGTTTTGTAAAATTATTATTTTGTACTTTGTGAACCGCCTATTACTAAATAATTTTGCAGTGTCTTAAAATTGTAAGATGATATATTGTTCTTTGTTTATTATAAATGGCACCCGAAATCATAGAAATACACGACTCGTGATACACAAAATGTTCATTGTGTCTTAAAATAGTTGATATTTAGATCTCATATTGTCATGGGAAGATAACAAAATAAATATTGATTGAAATGGGCCAAAATAGAATTACAATTCGTGTTTTTAATTTCAAATATTATGGAAAATATAAAATTGGGGATTTTATTTAGCCCATTCAATGATTTTGTTAAGTTGAATTTTCAATTAGTCATCTACCGCTATTTTCTCCCTTTTTCCTATTGGAAGAATGGTTGTGTGTTGTTTCCTCAATGTTTTACAGGAAACATCGCATTTGGATTCTATGTCCTGTACTTAATTTCACAACAAAAATGAAAGAACGTACGTGAAATCGGTTAAACACCTTACGTTTCTACAAATATAAATCTTTCAAGACATCCGAAAATTCCCAAGCAAAACAGAAATGGTTGAAGCCACCAATAGACTAATATTGGATGTATACCAAATAAGGACATTTCGCAAACTATCAAAAATTTACCTCGCAAGCATTTATCTCTCCAAGGAAGTTTATTTAAATGCTATTGAATTTTGTAAAAAAAAACCAAAAAAAAACCCACACGAATAAACGCATTGGTAAATTATAAATTTATGAAAAAACAACAAAATGCTATTGACTGGTTGTTTGAAGGTCTTGATATAAAGTTATATTATATTTCACAGTAAATTTCTTTGGTTATGAAATAGGAACAAAATAAGAGAAATATGAATGTATAAGAGTTTCCTATTTAAATAAAGTGTAATGAATAAATAAGTTGAAGGAGTACAGCATTTACTTCACACCTGTAATATTAGTATTTATTCATAAACCGCGAGAAAGGTGATACCTATAATAATTGTCTTAAAGGATTACTCTAATTATAGCCGTCATACTTTTAATAGTTACGTCTTATGTTTCGCACCATTGTGTTACAGTGTTGTTCTCACGGGGGATAACTGTGGTAGCGACGCGAGCAGCGATTGCGCTAAATCAACGACTGTGCATTCTGTCTGAAGAGACATTGCATCGAGCGTATCTTCTTCTTGTGATTGAACGAACATGCATCAACCGGGCTATTGAAGACGGTTTTCTCTCTAATAGTAAAAGATGGCATTCACCATAATAGTAAAATAAAAATAGTTATACGCCTAACTTTGAAAGTGTATGCGTCGCCCGCCCCGCCCCCACCCAATAGACCCACCAGTCATACATTTCATACACAATTCCTCTATACAAATCACTACATTAAAGTTTTTAACGGAATCTAATTCGCCGTTTTGACGTATTTTTACATACTAAAAAGTTCACAATTAAGTGTATTAATTTAGGAATTTATGGTTTCATTTCCCTGATTTCGGAAAATCCCAAACTTATATCGGATTGCAATTTATGTTTATAATCAATCGAAAATAATGATTTAATTTGTAAGATTTCTAATGATTGCGTCATCGCAATTGCTCTGGATGTCGTTTGTAGACTTCGCTGCTTAAAGTAGCCAAGTCTCTAACTCAATATCATCCAACATCTTCGACAACGAAAACACGAATTATTTGTCAATTATAAATCAACATTGATGTTTTGATCTTACCGAGAAAAGATGGGCTTCTAATATCCAATATTTAAGACAAAATAAAAATAATTACCATTGGTACTCGAATCGTGTACCACAACGTGTTTCATGTCCAGTGACGCATATATTCTTATGTGGGGCGATACGCAATATAAAGTAGACTGGAATAACTAGACGCTCGTGATTGACATGCGATTTAGACGTATTTCGCCGAACATAATTGATTTGAAATTAGAGTAAAGACGGAAACGATTGAATGTAAATCAGTTTATATACATTCATATTACATTAAAATATGCGTTGTGACCCATTTGTGTCAATTTCTAGGTCTCAAATATTAGCGAATTAGCTCCTGTAAGTTTTGTTTTAAAATGTTTCTATCAAATTAGATTTATCACAGAGAGCTGTATTATTAAATCATGGTTGATGAATGTTGGAAAGAGTAAGAAAGATTAATTTACACCATAATCAGATATAGGATACAACTAATTTACTTACATCGATTTGTCCAATACTTTTTCAAAATTTACAGATTTATAGACATATCATTTATTTGTATTATGTAAAAGTCACCGAGTCTGTGACTAGGAAAACAAATGAAATGGGGTTTAACGTCCAACCGCCCAGCTTGAGCCATACATTGTGATATGAGGGACATTTTGCCCGGGCAGCGGCGCTACGGCCCACTCTTATATCGAATTCCAGCTGCCAAGGAATCTTTACTATGCACGCCAATGTGAACACAGGGCCTCGATTCTCGTGCGATATGAACGACTAGCCACAATCCTCGCCAGATCCTCTGTCCCGCACCACTGACATGTGGGAATCACTCCAGTAAACCCAGATGAACTTTCTCAGTCAACACAGGGACCGAACCCGCGACGTTCAGGCTCTCGAGCTAACGTCTTACTCGCTAAGCCACCGTGGCTCCAAATCAGCGACTATGGATTCTGGAATTTTGATGGATTATTCTTTGAATTGGAAACGGGTGTCATAAGCAACGTTCTACACAAATAAAATAAAACTGAAATTGAAAAAAAAAAAAAAAAAATCCAATTAACTCGCATTGATTTCAATTTGAGATTTTAAAAGACGGATAACTATTTAAAACTGTTGTTATGGTAATTCGTTGTTTTATTCAGGTGAAGAAATTATTGATGAATTGTCTCATGAATATCTATAACCATCGCCTATCCAGAGATTTATTTTGTTTAAACCAGCAGAAAAGCGCTATATTGTTTAACAAGATTAACTCAAGATGCTGTGGATTATTCGAATTTACTCTAAATAAAAAAAACTGTCAGTTTTTTCCATAATTTATTTGCAATTGTATGTTTTGTGTGAGAGACTGTCGATCGGTTGAGTTCGGGTGAATTGCCGCCGTGGCGGTACAGAAGACGAAGAACTAAGTGAACTCACTCGCGTCTTATCGAAAAGATCTGCCGTATATTATTGCCACGGCGAGTAATGTAACATCCGAACAATGAACAGAGATTAAGATAATTTTTCACGTGTTGTGTTTTTAAATAATGTAATATTTTTTTTTTATCTTGCGAACTAATGAACCCCGACAAGGAGTTATCCGAAAATAAACTGACTTTATTTTCTATAGTACAAAGTGAGCCGACAGTTCGGGTTGTTCAGACAATATCAGCTAAAACTACCTACATTGTTGAGGATAAGTCGGACAGTTTTAATCTACAACAAATCTGGACCATGGAGGTAAGAAAATTAAAATATAATTCAAGTCACATATATAAAAGATGAGACCAATTAAAATTTATTTGAAACAGTAAATATTTATGTAATTAAAAAATGTGAGGTTTATAAAATAGATTATAAATAATAAATATACAATATCATTTATTGATATACGATGTGATAAAATATCAATACTCAAAATAAACTTTTAAAGGGGGAAAAATAATAATAAAACAGCTACATATTAATCAAAAATTCACGGATAACAATTTCCATGTTTTATTAAACTGGGGCGCGTTTAATTTATTGGTGTTTCTATAATTGGGTTATTAGCATTGTTGAAAACTGGCTGAAACGTTGCATTCTAATCCGACTGCTGTATGTGATTATATCCCAATTAATAAATCACATTCAAAGAATGTACCTAATTAATTAATTAATATAGATGCATTTAGTCAAATATATATTTTTAAATAAAACGATTAATTTTGAAGAACTATTGGAATTTTTTAAAACAGTGAATTATTGAAACATTGTTTCTAGAATTTATACACTCTTTAGTAAAACTTTTGATGACAATAAAATATTATTATTTGTAAAATTTATAATATTTAGTACCAAATATTTGTACAAAATGATATTTATATCATTTTATTAATATAATATATTCTACAAAACATCTTTAACATAGAACACAGCCCATGCAGCGCATTTAATCATCTGGCAAAACATAAATATAACACAATAAAAATAAAAACATCCCCCACCCGCCACCATTGGAAAGTAAACGTGGATGTACATAAGTCCCGTTTGACATGCATGCATTGTAAAATACTTTCAATAATGCTTAGGTCCCACTAGGTAAAAATCATCAGCCTGATGGCTCCCGATGTTCCCAATTATTTTGACCTCCGCCCCCCACCCCCCAAGAAAACAAAAACAAAGCAAGCCCGGAGTAGTCCCAATAGAAATGTCTTGCGACATGGCACCGTGGATGCACCGGTTAACATTCATAAATCGTCTGGGAATGGCTCCCTTATAATTACCGTGAATCATCGGGGATGGTTTCCGATAAACGACCCCCCCCCCCTCCCCAACAGTTACCTTGAATCATCGGGGATGGTTTCCGAAGCCCGGGAAAGGTCCGTGTACCTTCGCTGATAATGATCAGATTCCCCCTTCCCTTTCAATATTTCGCTTAAGCTTCAGGGGGCATCCCCGAATCTGCCCCGTGAATCTGGAAATCTCCGGGCATACTCGCCAGATCTGTTTTCCTGACAAAACGTCAGGAACACATCTGTTGCATTGAAATTTTTTGCAGTTCTCCCGAGCCCCGAGGCCTCCCAATTGTTCCACTTACCTCGAGGCTTCCCTGGGATACCGGGTAGTCTGTTCCCTACGCCACTCGAGGGCACTCGAGGCTCATTAATTTCCATCGGTAGTATATCGCCGAGACCCAGTCTCATGAATGTGTGTAACCATTTAAGATGTAGAAACATCGTTTAATTTATATCATTGAAGTTATTGTGATTGTGCGACATATATTATAAAACAGGAAATACACACCAACCAGTTCATTAACAGTAGACGATGTATATATAACAGTAAATAGAATATATCACGGGCATCAGGAATATCTCTCCCCCCCCCCCCCATTAGCATCGTTAATACACCATGTACATTGTTTTAATAAGTTCTACACTCGTCATGTTATGTTATATCCCATCGTTAACAAAATAAATATATTTATTTGATCTGATTATTCAAATATTATGTAAAAACACATGTTCGGCACGGCACACAAAAATGTGACTAGGGCCCTATTTCACGAAATTTTAACTTAAGATAAAATCCAATTTTAGTAGATACTTCAATTTTGATTGGCTAAGCACTAAAATCAATCTAATATTATCTAATCAAGTTACTAAAATTGGGATCTTATCTTAGTTAAAATTTCGTGAAATAGGCCCCAGAGCTGCAGGAAGTGTGTAAGGCACAGTAATAAAGCAAACGAAAATGAAAATCGACTATGTCCCTGGGACTGAACGGCCCCCTGACCCCCCACCCCCAACCTGGCTAACATGGAATTAGTTCCTAAATACTTGATATATTTTACCCGAGCTTAATCAACTTTATTTTAGCCTAAATATATATGGACGAATCTTAATCGGTAATAAATGGTGTTAACTGATCTCAAGGTATCATTAAGCACACCAGCAGTAGAATAATAAATTATTTAAAAATTTCACCACTAATTATTTATCTATAAACGTTACGTATTGTCAGTATTTGATTTATTTTCTTTGAGTGGCATTTAGCATTTGGCATTCGTAATAAACACAAAGACATAATACGGAACGCGCATAATATTCACTATTTTAATGAAAACGACGTCTTTTTGAGGGTTATAGTAATTATATTCCAAAGTATGATTTTGTGTTTGCCATCTTTTATTGTTTAAAATTTGTTATTGCGTATGTTATGTAATTATTCAGCAATTAATTTCATCGTTTTCTCGAGATTATTATTAAGTTGAATATCATCTATAATTAATATTGAATAATTATTTATGATTACGCAATAAAAATCAAATATAAAATCAGTTTAGTTTTATACCATCACCGAACAAATTTTAAAATACATTCTAAGATGTCCTTTTAAAAATATCACTTCTCTTTCAAGGGGTTCGCACCTCGAATAGATATTCATTTTTCTTTGGTATGTACATCTCAAAATCTTTTTTAAAATGATTTTCTAGTATTTGTATTTTATAATAAAGTCATAAAGCTGATGACAATTGATGTTAATTACAAGGATAAATGACGATTATCATTGTAATAAAGGACACCTGCCGAGAGCATTTCACCAACGTTTTGTTCCCCAATCCTCTTAAAGAAATAAATCGCTTTAATAAGCGGCAATATTTTGCTTTCTGCGATGTAAATTATAAGGCGACGTATCAATTAAGGTTTCACTTTCCAGACCAGTTGATTATAAAATGAACATTAATCGTGTAGCTGATCATACACCCAGCATTTAACCCGGCCAGTTAACAACCCTCTCCGACGTCCGCGACTAAATTAAGAGCAGTTTGGAGATGGAATGGCATAATAAAAACGGAAATGAGGCGGGACATGTCGCATGCTCGTAATTTAAAAATGAAATAAGGTTACTTTGATGAACAGTAGTTAGTTTTATTTAGTTTACCGACTCTTACTCAAGAATATTAGTTGAGACTCTAACATGTATGATACTACATAATAACACATATTTATTAATCACGTGGACGCCTTAAATGGGAAGTGGTATCACGTGTTTTACAAAGGATAAGCATATCATATATTATACCACATGCACGACACACGACACGTGCTAAAATCATGAACGCGGAACAGAATAGGGATGCACAGAGAAATGGTGTTAAACGCCCTAGCGTTCTACTCTGAGCGGAGGAATGCATATAAAATAATTCAGTGAAAATCAAGCCAATTAAAAATAAACTACACAAGTGCACGAAAGCACAACCGACAAACATCTCCCAAAATTAATAAATACAAATAATTGGGGTCCGTGTTTTTAATTCTTAATTCTTAATCCATAGTCCTTAATTCTTATACAAGTCGCAATTTTATGGAATACAAGTGATGTTTATTGCTAGTTATTATCAAGCAATGACAAAATATAAAATACAAGGCAATATATTATACATGTACACAATAAAACTTTGAAGATTTGTCTTTGGAAATTTGTAGTCAAAGATTTATTTATCGTCTGCATGTTTCTGATGAAATGTAAATTTGATTTTTTGATTTTCTAAAATGAATATTATCTTTAGATAACTAAAACATAATTAAACACAGGGGACAATTTACAGATCAGATTTGACACATCTCTGATTTGTAAAACAAATATTGATTTTAAAATACAAATGTTAATATCAGTGTACAAATGTCGAAATGAAGAAATAAGAAGTAAGAACACCGAATAAAGAGCTAATAGATAATGTGAAGGAAATTCGCTGACAATTTCTGTAAAATTGATTCACTCTGAACCGCGAATTTAGCGAATGAATATTGGGCGTAGCCTCGATCATCATTACTATTGATGGTCTGGATAAGTTAACGTCTAATTAATAATTTAGATGACATTTCAGGCCTAAAGCTCTTACATAAAATATATTTGCCTATAAAAATCTTGGCCGCGAATATTTGGTTGAGACAGACGTGTGGTTGACCAGGTATAAGAGGTGGGAGGTGGGATATATTGTTGTGGTGGTTGATGATATTGAATCCGTTGTATAAAGGAATATAAATGGAGTAAATGAACTAGTGTAGAGTTACATGTCGAGCACCTTGTTATTATTTTGTCAGATATTGTAATATAAATATGGAATAGGAATATTGGTTTGTATTCCTTGTGTCAGTTGTGATGTATCACCATAACTAGATTCGTATATCAACATATAAATATATACAGTTCCTTTCACTTTCATATTCCACCAGCGTTTAAAGCGACTGTTACACTTTAACATAAAAGATTAACTATTTATATTTATTAGACTGCTGTTAAACTTATACTGTTACACTTTAACTTATTACATTGTAACTTATAAGATTTAACTTATTCAATTTAACCGTTACACTTATTAGATTAACTGTAATACTTTAACTTATTCAATTGACCATTACATTGTAACTTATTAGATGTGTCGTTGCATTGTAACTTATTAGACGTGCCGTAGCTTTGTAACTTATCAGATTGGACCGTTACATTGTAACTTATTAGATGGGCCGTTGACATTTAATTTCCTACACTGTAAAAAATTTCCATTTTTTATGTCGCCGAATTCCGTAGTTTAACACCTTTTTTCTGTTAACTGATGGATTTTTTTGAGACATTGTGTTAAAAGAGTGAATTATTTCTTCAAATTACGAGTTTTATGTAATTCTGTGGAATATTCAGTATTAAACAGGAAATTTCCGTGAAATTTAGGGATATAATATTTTATTCCTTACTATAACGGACTTCATTCTGTTATTTTACGGAATAAACTGTGGAATGGCAGGAAAGTTACGTAAAATTTAGGGATAAAATGTTTTATTCCATTATATAACGGACTATTTCTGTTTTCAAATGCAACGATAAGAAAGCGTATACATATGTAATCATTCCTAATAATTATCATTTTATAGTATTCATTTCAATTTATCAACCATAATATGAAGGATTATATTGTGTAAAGTTTGGTATATTAAAAGTCACGTATTGCTAATTTCCATTATTTATAAGATCTATAAAGTGTACTCCCATTCATCATACGGTAATCTGATTGTAAGTATTTTCATAAATGTGTAAAAACAATTTTCAAAACCAGTGAGTACAGGTTATATTGTCTTGTACCCAAGCACGCTTCAATCTGGCCAGTGTAAGCCGCAAACTTACATCTGAAAGCCTCTAAACGGTCCTAACACTGACCATTAATATGTGGCTGGTGCCAGCAAAATCAGTCACTTGGATCACTTCACCAAAATTGAGTTCTATACATATTCTGAAAGCCACAACTGTGGGCTTTCAAATGCAACAAAAATTATGTTGATATCTCAAAAATTGACTGAGTTGTGAAATTTTGAAGCTTCAAGGTCAACATAAGTACATTCTGAGAAAACGCAGATTAAAGTCTGGGTACTAAAAATTTTCAAACCATTATAGCAACCAGTATCTTAGGATGGGGATATTGCCTCCAAATTTTTACCGGTTGAAAATTTATTTGACATGTTAAGTGACGACTAATTTCGATTGTTTTAGGGAGAATTTTGATTACGTAACATTCTACATGTTTTATTAAAATCAATTTTTGAGGCATTTAGAGTTCGAATAATTAAAAATGGTTTAGAATTCCGAAAGACAATATTTCAAACTATTGTTTGGTGATGAAAACTGAAAATCAATAATTTCACCACTGACTGCCGTATCTTGCCTATAACGCAAAATGAATGATTCCGACTTCCGACTGAAAACGATAATTCCGGTCTCATATAGTTGTTCGACACGCCCTTTTCTCGATGAAGGTATTCTTATAGTAGCGGAAAGAGGTAAATTTCGTCAGCGACAGCACTTCGGCGGAAACAGACGTTAAATAAAGCTATTTCGCACACGCATACAAAGTCAATGGTTAATTCAAAGAAATTCTTATCATTTTCGAGTCTAGGTAATAAAAAATACCAGGATTTATTTTTCTGTATTTGAAAATGGAATTTATGTTAATTAAGGGAATTTCTGTAAATTACAGGAAAAACAAATAAGGATAAAATTTTCCTGGTAATTTTTGTTTCCGGAACTTTTCCCGTTTTTTCACGGATATTTTTGTTACAGTGTAGACTGGTCCGTTACATTTGACTTTATTTGATGGGTCGTTGCATTGTAATATATTAGACTGGTCGTTACATGGTAATTTATTAGATTGACTGTTACAATTGAACAAATTAACAGTTACACTTGCGTGTGACCGTTACACTTGCGTGTGACCGTTACACTTGCGTGTGACTGTTAGACTTGCGTGTGACTGTTAGACTTGCGTGTGTGGAGTCTTTAGAAGTATGGGAAAGCCGGATCTAGACGTGCGACTAACTTCCTTGTCTCGTGCAAGCCCAAGGTCGAGTCCATGATTTTAGGTCATGCACAACGCATCCTGGTCCATTGAAGACGTGTCTGTTTCTCTTTAAAACATAAATAGTGACCATGTGAAAAATGGTCAACAAATATGGACTGAGATATTGTAACAATATCTGCTTACAAATATGATGGATAACTTGCGAACAATGGAACCATATTTATCGGGAGGTCGACAATATATATCTTTAACGATGATCTCCAAGGTTGAAACTAGACAGAAGTTAAAAGATAAACATCGGAGCTATAAATTATCTCTCTTTTATTTACCTGTTATTTACCTGTACGTTATAAACAATATAAACTATTTATAAACATGTGTATAGGAATATTGACGACGGCTTATTATAGTCTTTTGTATGGAATATAAATAGCGGGAAATACCGTAGGTTAACTCTAATAAACAATAAACATTGGAAGAAACTTGCTGTTAAATTAACCAATGCTCCACAGAAGTAAACTAAGAGAGAGAGAGAGAGAGAGAGAGAAATGGGGTTTAACGTCCACAGCATATGGTTTAATTTGAGAGATAAAGAAATGGGGTTTAACGTCCACATGACTAGCATATGGTTTAATTTTTTATTCCAATAATTCGCTTGCGCCTATCTTTGGCAGTGGCAGGAAACCGGAGGACCCGGAGAAAACCCACGAGGCTGGACAGGCGATCCTACTCCTTGCCACATACAACCGGGGATTCGAAACCACGCCAGTTGACTCGATGACAGGCTTTATGATACAGCACGCGCGTGCTAACCACTCAGCCATCCAGCCAAACAACAAAATAAAACAAAAAAAACTACAATAAAACAAACACACAGAAAAACATTTAAACCCAATCAACACAAACATAAACCGACATTGATTTGTAGTAGAAAACTGGGGAATCAAACAGTGAACAACAACCAAACACAAATTAAAACATACAAAACCTATCAGAAAAGCTACCACAAAACCTTTCAGAACAGCTACCACAAAACCTATCAGAACAACTTACACACAAAACCTACCAGAACAGCTTACATACAAAACCTTTCATTCAGAACAGCTTACACACAAAAACTTTCAGAACAGCTTACATACAAAACCTTTCAGAACAGCTATACCACAAAACTCATCAGAACAACTACTACAAAACGTAGACGGGTTGATATAAGCTTCATATAGCTTGTTTCCGAATCCAAATAAATTATTATGTCATTATATGTTAAATAAATACTTTTAAAATCAAAGAGTAGTGTAAAAGCTACTCGGACCAAAACAATCCAAGTAATTTCAAAATATTTCCACAATTTAAAATTACACAACCTTAGATTAAATGACTTCTAAACATATAGATCTTTTAATGTTTTTAATCTTTTCTTTTTAAGAAGTTGTCTGTCTCCTAAAACGAGATTCTGGCAAAGGGCTTATTAGATTGATTCGTGACCTTTGTGACTTTTGGCATGAATTAAAAGTCCTTTATGGGCATATTGTTTGTACTGGCTTGTAAATTGTTGAATTATCGCAAAGAGGTTTCGTTTCTCTTTCACATGGTTGAGCACTTTACAAACCCTTAAAGCCACTCAATATTTTCTTTAATTTGATTCCATTAAGAGCGCAATTATATCGACAAGGAGCAGACGATATCTGGGCGGCCATCTTTGATCCTGTGAGAGCGTAGCGAATTAAGAAATCAAGGAATTGTGAAGGGGAAATAGATTTTCCTCTTATTAACGCTAGTTAGTTAGTTTAGAAGCAGCTGAGTCTCGAATCTCTCCATATACAAAACCTTCTCTTGTATTTAAAACAATTAGAAAATATTCACCCAATAGCTGTCTAGGTTTGTTATTCACTGCGGGATCATTATTCCTGTCATCGCGCGTAGTCTGGAATCGAATATGTCCGCAAATGGGATCATTAAGAAAACAAAATTACAGAAAATTACAGAAAATTGCTTTGATGTGCGCCGATTACGGTTACGAGTAAAAGCGGTGATAATTATAATTACTGCTGAAATAGAGCTGATTATTGAGTGCTCTCCCGTTGTTAGTAATTCAAATCGAAGAAGACAAGCATTTTAATTTGATCTTTCTGCCTTTCAACGACTACATGCTATAATTTCACGTCTTGTTTTGGGATGTAAATTACGACCTAGGAATAAACTAACTATGATAACAAATCCAGCTCCACGCTCGTTTTTCAATTTCAGCTTTTCTTGTCGATTCATCCTTCAGTTGCAAAATCAAACAAACGTGTGTAAATTTCATCCTTTCTCTCGCGTTTATTCGTCTTGAAGCAAGTCGGGCAGACACAAGCCGATAATTGTCTGAACTTAGACTTGTTAGTTCCCTCCCGTGCCGAGAAACCTCTTTAACTCTTAGTATTATTCCTATTCAGGTTATTCAATGTAATGTTTGTTCACTGTGCTGTTAAAACGTATTGAGCAAAATAGCTTCGGGCATTTCCGACATAACGAGCTCGGCAATTTCCGTAACTAGCCATTGATGTAAACAATGGGGCCAATCAGGTTGCAGTATGTTAAGAAATTGTAAATAATTTTGTCATTTTACATAATGGCGTGTAAATATGTTTATAAGGTTGGAAGGTTTCCTGACCATCATACTCAACCCCAAGATCGCCATTTTTAACTCTGTGTAAATTGGATCAAGAGAACATTAATATTAATATTGACAAACTCGGGAACTTTTGTTAAAACTTCTGGAATAAAATTGAAATGACGTGTAGCTCTTGTTTGCTTATGTTGACGAACAGTAAAATTAAAATTGACATTATCTAATTTTTTTCTATTTGAAATCAATTGTTCCATATTTAACGGAATATGGGCAAATTATTGTCCCAATACATAATGGAACATGTGCACATGTAGCCCCAATATTAAATTAATATTTTAAAACTAGACTTCAACAATATTAACATAATAATACTTTCAAACGTTTTTACAATTACTCTTACCATGGCGGCAAGTGGTTGTAGCTGATTTGGGTAAAATGTTCAGGAAAAAAACTGCATAGATAATCGTACAAGATTTAATCATTTATGTGCTTGCACGAAAAGAAATTTGACAAAGGTTTTTTACTTACGGCCGGAGACGGTGAATGTTGATGGTTGAGCCAATATTTTACCATCGGACAGAATAACTATTTAAGACCAGAAGTCTGTTTCTGTTCTAGGTCAGAGAAAAACAATAATTAATGGTTTAAATATGTTAAATAGGCAGAGTAAATTGTAATTAATTTCAATGAAGTAGCATCGCAAACAGTTGATGATCTTCTCGGCAAAACCAATGGCATCGACGACCAACTTAATACAGTTATGAAATGAAATTGAGTACAACCGTCCCCGGTATCTGCACGAACTCCACGTGAACTGAGCTGATGAAGATGGGATATACAGTGTGCTATGAGGGAAACTTGGCCCTGGCAGTGGCGCTTTCCTACACTTATTACGGGTTGATCTCGTTTTTCCGTCCCATCCGTACGACAAGACACTATCCTTGTCAGGATTCACAAACCCAGCATCCACGGACAAGGGGAAATCGCACCGGGAGCGAACCCGAGACATCCTGGTTAGCGAGCCAGCGTCTTACTGGGATCCCTAAAGGGTACTTGGCTTATACATAAATTGGTTTGTAATTGTTTTATGTTAAGTGGGTATTAAGGACCTAGATAAGTACAGTTATTTTGTTAGCCTATTGTTTATCGGTGTTAATGTTTGTAAGGGCTCTTATCATCATTTAGACTATTATTAGTTGACGTGTAATTCAATTGGCCTTTAAGTTGTGTTTTTATCCCTATAGGTGTGGATAATGGCGGTAATATGTTTAGTAATTAATAGAGTCGGTTAAAATCACGTGTTAATGATGTCACAGGTAATAATTACCACACAAATAGATCAAACTGATTGTATAACATTACACTGGACATCATGAGGTAATATCCGCTCCCATCATCCATCAGTAGTGAATACAACAAATCAGCATAATGGCATGTTTGCGGGTGTGTGTGGGGGATTTGGTTTTGTTTTTGGGAGCATATTACACTGAGAGTTCAATATATCTTTAGTTATTAATCCATTTGTTGCAATGGAAACAAATTTGACTATTTTTTAATCAACTCAGATCACACATTGTTTTTTTACGGGAGCGGGGGGATCCAGTATTCCAGTATTTACTGTTTGTAGAGTTGACTCATCATCATGTGAAATAACACCATTAATCACGTGTTTCACACAACTGACAAGCTGTTTTTACATTTTATATGTTATGTATAGCCATTGATTTGTGAATGTGTTTTACTGAGTTTTTTTTTACATTCAGGCCACCAATCCATCAATCCAGAAAAAAGGATTAATTTTCAATTTAACTGAAGCCTTTTACAAGAGTAGCTCAGATTTTTAAAGTTAATTTTAAAGTTTATTTTAAATGATCCTCAAAACGTTACAGACAGATGGAATTGGGATTAATTGTAAAATGGACGATGTGTTGATATTTATGAAGAGATTTGGGACACTTAAGAAGAAGCTTTAACCCCCTCCCTCACCATTCTAGACACGCCCATTTAATATCTAGAGTGCAGTCTTGTCATGTGAGCAACGCACCACAAAGACAGACTTACATCCACGAGTGAGTGAACTCAAAAGTTTTACAATAACAGCACCAGCCGTTCTCTATTCAAATCAGTTAACATTTTAACAAACATTCCGTATAATAGAAAACTCTCAGCGCCATTATAGCCTCGGTTTTCCTGCCAATTATCTCAGTATGGGGTTAAGAAGTAAACTAGCTTATTAACCCAGTAGGTGTTAGTCTTTATTAACAGGTCACTTGTAAAGAGGACGAGTTGTGATTGCTATAATGGTGATGATTATTAAAAGGGGTGTGTGTAGTGATTGTTATTGTGAAGGGGGGGAATGTATGATATCATATGGATGAAAGAAACATTTACCTGAATACATCTCTCAACACCTGATCGCACTCTAGTTAAAGGAACAATGCTACACAATATAATTATTTTTGTTAATCAGTTTTATCATATAGTTTCCCTATACCTTATAGGACAAAATGTGCAAATTCGAAATGCCTGGTGCATGTCCGTCGTCCTTAGCTTCCCTTACAGCACACTGCCTGGCGTATACCTGTTATCCTTAGCCCCCCTTACAGCACATTGCCTGGTGTATACCTGCCATCCTTAGCCCCCCTTACAGCACACTGCCTGGCGTAACCTGTCATCCTTAGCCCCCCTTACAGCACACTGCCTGGCGTATACCTGCCATCCTTAGCCCCCTTACAGCACACTGCCTGGCGTATACCTGCCATCCTTAGCCCCCCTTACAGCACATTGCCTGGAGTATACCTGTCATCCTTAGCTCCCACTTACAGCACATTGCCTGGTGTATACCTGTCATCCTTAGCCCCCTTACAGCACATTGCCTGGTATACCTGTCATCCTTAGCCCCCTTACAGCACATTGCCTGGTCTATACCTGTCATCCTTAGCCCCCTTACAGCACATTGCCTGGTGTATACCTGTCATCCTTAGCTACCCCTTACAGCACATTGCCTGGTGTATACCTGTCATCCTTAGCCCCCTTACAGCACATTGCCTGGTGTATACCTGTCATCCTTAGCTCCCCCTTACAGCACACTGCCTGGAGTATACCTGTCATCCTTAGCCCCCTTACAGCACATTGCCTGGTGTATACCTGTCATCCTTAGCCCCCTTACAGCACATTGCCTGGTATACCTGTCATCCTTAGCTCCCCCTTACAGCACATTGCCTGGTATACCTGTCATTCTTAGCTCCCCCTTACAGCACATTGCCTGGTGTATACCTGTCATCCTTAGCTCCCCCTTACAGCACACTGCCTGGTGTATACCTGTCATCCTTAGCCTCCCCTTACAGCACACTGCCTGGTGTATACCTGTCATCCTTAGCTCCCCCTTACAGCACTTTGCCTGGTGTATGCCCGTTTCCCTGGGCTCGCATAGTGCAGGAAACTAGGACGTTAGCCCCCATTTCATTTTATTTCTGTAAACAAAATAAGAACATCTTGCTTGTCAAATATCGAACCAGCATGTCTGCGTATATAAAAACCATTTTATAAGGAACACACAAATCCACTTTCATTGCAATACAGAAATCGATGTGGTCTCAATCCATGTTGGTATTTGGAAAATAATGTTTTTTCAATGTTGGCGGAGTAAGACCCAATAAGTGTTGCTTATCTATGGTTTAGAATCAGCTAGAGTTAGGGTTGGGATTAGCTAAATCTCGGATACGACTTTAACTATTAAAATTAACCAACACTTCATATGCTTAAAGCTTTCTTCGTTTGTTATATTTTAAGTCAACCTCCAATTCCATCAGAATATGATGCAGTATATACTGGACCATACAATATAAACTTTCTGTATGAAACTAGACTATTACATACACAGTTTAGGTTCGGAATAAGCTTTCATGAGGCCCTGGCACAAACAGTGAAAAACAGGCATATTCTGGTCACTGCCCGTCACATTCACACGAAACCAAATGCCGTTTGATTGCCATACCTTAGCTGCGACAAAATTTTGTACCCCCTATACTGTACAATATGACTACTTTCGAGACCCCTTTAATTTTTGGGGCCCCGTTTTCAGTCTAGTCACACCAATCTTAACGGGTCAGAATTATATGAAGTACTGTTTATTACTGAGCGACGGTTCTACTGAGATTCTCTAGCAGGCGAAACATCGTTTCCACTACGAATCGTTTAGTAATATAGTGATTGTAATAGAGAGTTTGTATATATAACATGTATTAACAAATATACTATATGCACATGCGTATAATATGCAGATACGCAGAATGCATAGCATTTGAAATGGGGGGGGGGGGGTAAGATGTGATATTTGAAGTAGATTTAAGGTAAGGAAAAAATATTTTCCTGAAAAGATTCAAATTATTTAATATTTTTGAAGAGACTGACAATAAATACTGTTTTTAACTGCATTAATATTTGGCTTGAGAGTATTAAGTTTATTGTTAAGTTTGATAATAATGTAAGAGGTCAAATAAGTAACCACAAAGCATTCTTTTAACAGAATTTTATAAATGAAAATACTTTGATTAGAGATATGTCGATTTACTATTGTAACTTCGAGGGTAAACGTCGGCGGTATGTTTTACATCTAAAATTAATTTTTCAGCCATTGTTTGCTGTCGAAAGACGGTCAAGAGATTTGTCGTCACAACAGTCCCATATTGAGGAACAATAATCTATTTGTGGTTGAAAGTGGGCATTATAGAAAAGGATTCGGAATGGAGCTGGAAGATGTTTTACTTTGACGGAGTTGAAATAGTTTCTGGCTTAATTTTTCTTTTAGAAATATACTCAATATGATTGAGAAAAACACCCAATATTTTTACCGAGCAGACGACTTCTAATGGTTCATTTCGTAATTATATAATATTCGAAGTAGCAGGGAGGATATTTATATTTTGTTGCGCCGTGATTAGCATAGTTTTTGTTTTTGATATATTTAATCTCATATGGTATTTATCACACCAGGCTAATACTATATTGGCATCGAGTTAAAGTTTTTTTCTAATTCTTTGACAGTAAACCCAGCAGTGTAGACTGTTGTGTCATCCACAAAGATGTCTGGCGGATTGGTATAGAGGTAAATTATTTATAAGAATATTAAATAATATGGGTCCAAATATTCATCCTTGGGGTACACCGTGATAAATTAGTTTATTAAAAGATAATATGTCATTAACAGATGCGCACTGTCTTTTGTTTTCAAATTTGATTCAGGAAAGAGAATTGATGTTCTGGAAAATATAAAATGTTTACATTTGTCAATAACAATATCATGATTTACTACGTCAAAAGCTTTTTTAAAGTCAAAGAATATTGCTCCACAAAGGAGACTGTTGTTAATATAATGGATTTATTGAATCAGGACCGGCTGCCATGGAAACATCTAATATTTGCAGGGAATTAACTACCCCGGTTGTTTTAAAACACGGAATTTGGAAAGATAGGTTATCGGGTACTTTATAGTCCTTATTTTTACTTTTATGGAAATCACGCTGTCGCATTAAAATAGCATTATGCAAGAGCAAAATCTGCTTATTACAGGTCTTTCTTTAGGCCTGAAATGTTATCTAAATAATCAATTAGACATTAATTAACATATCCAGACCATAATAAACTCTCTATGTGAAGGCTAGCCTTCGATGTTGGCGGATTAAATTCCTATATACCGCTCAATGGCCGTTGATATTTAAATCAATCAAGTGGATAATCGAGACTATGCTGTTTATATTAATGATTTGAGTAATGATGACCGAGGCTATGTGAATATTTCAAACGCTTTTTTCTCGGCTAATAGTGGATCAATTTGACTGAAATTTTCAGCAAATTACCTTTACACTATCTAGTTTTTAACTATTATAGTGAGAACTGCCATCTCTTTATCTTATCTCCCATAATGTAACTTTAAATTAAAAATGTCTCCATTGAGCCTTTTAGGTTTGATATCAGATTTAACACGTCTAGTTCTGATAGGAGCATGCTGATTCATTATTGGAGTTACTAATTCAAACCAAATTTAAACAACATCTGTAGGGTTAATTTATCAGATAAAAATTTTCAACAAAAATTTCGAAAACATCTATATGAAACATAATATTTTTTTTGGTTTTGTTTTGGGGATCTGTACTCCTCTTTTGGACCATTTGAAACAAGCCCGTCTGATATAGAAGAACACTGAACTTTAGTTTCAATAAAAAGGTTGGGGACGGATGGTACACATGCAGTCACATGATCAATTAACGTAGACATTGAATTTGTAACACGAGCTGGAGGAGAAATAATTTGAGTTACGATACATCGGGCCATATTGGGACTAACATATTGGAGAACAATCCCTTCATGCGACAATCGCATAGTTAACCTTATTACCGCCAGTGTATTAAATCACGATATTAATTGCAACATTAAGAATAGAAATATTTTCTTTACATACTACGTATATTATTATGTCTGTAAATAATTTCTTACAGGCGATGAATTTATATAAACTCCTTTTGGTTATTAGATCGTTAAATTATAGGTTGAACAAGATGGGTATATGCCGATACGTCAAATTGAATTACGTCATTGTCTGACTTTATTTCATATTTTACTATAGTTTTAAAACTCCTATCACAAAACTTTTGGTTAAAACCAGGTATTAATTGGTAAAACAACCAAGTACTCGTTCGCCTAGTCAAATTATTTTTAAACCCGCCAAGTTCTCGCGGTTCAGTTGAAATAAACAAGCACATACATATTATGCAAAACCATCAATATATAATCGATTCTATATCTGGCCATGTGATCAGGTCTAAGGTGTGGTTAAAGCGAGCCCCAGGGGAATGGACAAGTTACTTTTATTAAATTAAACACGACCACACAACCGTATAACAATCACAAAAAATACACACAAAAAATAAACCAACACATTTGTTTTCTTGTGTTTAAATGAGTTTGTTATAGAATGGACCATCTTGTGTGTTGTTATCAATTTGTCAAGACGAGATGTCAGGATATCTTGGGGCGTCCTGTCTTAATCACTCTAATCTATTACCTTCATTTCCTACAGGTGACTAACTTATCGAGGGAAAAAATCAAAACCTAAACAAACTTCCACACCCGATGTTCACAACAGATGTAGGCAGAACAATATGAGACAACGTTGACTCTTTAATCACGGTCGCCAGATTATGATCTCGGCGAACAACGCGGCCATATTGTCCGCCATTCTTTCCTATTGACTCTAATCAGCTCTAGAGGCGTTAAGACCAAGATAATTCTTTTCTTTTCTTTCAATTCGACATCCAGAAATCCAAGCGGCTTGTAAACAAGAGAAAAGAAAATATTTCCACTGCTTGTTAGAGTTGATCTGTTTCTCTTTCGTCACATCGGTAACAAGAGATTCGTTCATTTGGAACAATCGTTTTTCATCTCCCTCGCTTCGTTGCCCAATCTTATAAACGTGAACTAATCGCTGCCCCCATCTCGTGTTTTTTCCTTCAAGTTTCACGTGTTATAAGTTAGAATAGGAAAGTAATTTATATCATTATAACTTATATACAGTGAAAAGGATAAAAGCTTTTGACAGCTTTAGATTTAGATCTAAACGTGTACGTATCTCGTATGTAAGTAAATAATATCAGACGATAAGGTGTTTACTCACAGGTCCGCACCATGTATATAGAAAAAAACGAAACCCAATACTATAAAGTTTGACAGTCTTCATTGAAAGGTCTGCTGTGTAAAAAGTGTTCCGGGAATAACTTGCCATTGATTATTCGGTGGACTGGAAGGAAGCAGTGCTAACTTTAGAAACATTAAAACTTTAGAAACGAGTATTTCAGAAGTGGATAATCTTGGAGGAGTTTTTCAAATCTTTAGCGGGATTATATTTGTGTACAGACAAAACAACTTAAAAGTTTAAAATTATTTCAGATCCGTCGATATTCGAATTTGGAAAAAATATAGAAACACTTGCGATTAAATTCTGATTGTGAATGTAACAATAGTGTATTCTGTGATATTTTACGAATATTGAAATATTAAATTTGAAATATTTGCGTGCAGAAATATCCGAGTATTTATTATATTATCAGAGACTGTACTGACTGAATCTGTATTGTAATTGTTGAACATGAAAGAAGTATTTTAAACAACGCAACGAATAGGAATGCCAGTGTTAAAAATATAGACTGATTTTTTTTGCATGGATTTCCGTCTCTGCCCCGGGAACAATATTGGATTTTTAATTATATAAATCAAAGTTTCAGTGTATATGGTTTTATTTTCATTTAAAGAATTGACTAGACCGGTGAAGTGTTTTTTTTTTAAAAAAAATCTTTGGATGTGACGATATATATAACATCTATATTCGTTCAGTTTGTGGAACCGTGTCGTTATTCTAGACTAGATTGGTTGGTTTTTGTTATAATAGACTGGGATCATTTTATCAAGTAGTTTCTATAATTATCTCAGCTTGATGATATCCCCAGAAATATATTTAAATATGTTGGAAACCAAATTCTCAGTGGCTATAAAGGTAATCTTTGTTTACGTTATATCGTTTTAGACACTGTATTAGTTAGTCATTGTATAAAGATGTTATATTATTATATATACTCGTTACTGTATATTATATCTTTACGTATTTTACATTATTACAATATTAGTCACAGAAAACTGGTTTCGACATTCTGCTGTATAAAAATAAGACTAAGAGTTTGCTTATCGAAACGTCGTGCGTATGTTAAAACTGGTGATTCTTTCCCCTTATTATTTGTGTATACTGTTAAATACCTCGGTAACAGAATGATACTTAACGATTATAGAAAATTCGAATTAATATATGAAAAATATAAAAAACTAAAACTGACGATTTAGTCAAATTTATGTAAAATAGAAGATATTTGTTCTCAAATCACAATTTTTATTGTTGCTGTTTTAGAGTCTGAAAATTAAATTGAATAAAAGGGGTGGGGTGGGGTTACGAAATTTGTCACAATGTAAAGTAATGTACTGTTTTTTAATTTTTTTTTTTCAATATGGTCTCCTAAGTATTTGGTTCGGTATACTATTATCAATATATATTGAGATATTTTTAAAATTTGAAACCATGTATTTCACCTGTGTGGATTAAATAATAGAAGACCTCCCTTTTCAACCAGGTGTATTAAATGGCCGTTAAGGTAGAACTTTAAAATAAAATAATCCAGAGATATGTAACAGTTTGCATTTACAATTTCTATTTCTAGTTTTATTCTTAGAATATGATTGGAATTAATGTTGTTTGTTTAAATCATGGCCAGAACGCGATTCAATATCATCTTCTGTATCTTCTGTATGTTTGGTTTTCAATACAAATGTGAAATGCAGTCACCAATTGTGATGTTAAAAGCCTAGACACGAAATTTATCTCTAAAGAAATAATTTGGACTTGTAAGTAAATGATCCAAATCCGGACAGTGGTCAATGAAACAGGCTCGTGATTTTCTAATAAATGAGAATATTTTTGTAAAATATAGCACCGTAGCAGCATGTTTGAATATGTTGCGCTGGCCCAACCCCATCACTCCACCAAACCGTCCACCTTAAAAATGAAAGTGTACATGTGCAAGTCAACTTGTTTTTATCGCGAATCTGGAAACAGCCCACCAACGCCATTTCATTACATTTATTACGTAGTTTTTATAATAAACAAGGATCTACTAGAAACCACAAGAAGCAAATGAATAACTTTACAAATTACATCAGTTTATTACAATCTTCTGAAATTAAAATCTTTCATCAAATTATTTAAATATCACCATCGTCCACGTGTGATAATTATATTATTCCATTAATACGAGAATTTATAGAAATCTCTTGACTCTCTGCCGCCTTCTCTCGCTTTCAATTATAAACTCTGTTATTGATATGAATTATAAGTGTATCGGTTAATAATATTATCTCCCCCTGGGTAATAAATATCAATAAAATCGCATCAATAACTTCAATCATCAAATTTTTCTGCATTATCCGATTGTTATGAATGACTTAATTCCTGAATGTTAACATTGAATGTTGACGGGGAGGCGTTCTGTTCGGGCGAACAACTGAGGAAAAAAAAATTAGAATCGTTATTAATAAGATAAACTTGTATTGACGTTCATATTTCTGTTGCTAGCGAGGATAATAGCCTTGTTTTCACTCACAAGAACAATTATACGTCATTAAACTCGACCAAATTACATCCGAGCACCGTTCAATCTCCTCAACCGGAAGTCATTGATTCATAACGAGGCTTGACGAACTCTTTACTGTCAAGAGGTATAATTATGCGGATCGTAAATTCTGTGAGTCTCGCAGAATCAAAAAGTTTCGCAAATCTGCAATTATACGGCACTAAACAAAACCCGTCTCACGACATGTATTCAAATCAGATATCGGCCGCATTGATTGGTTTAAGCGAAGTATTCCACGTGCTGTCGGTCAAAAGTGGGCGTATTAGGATTAAGGGGCGTGACGCAGGCTATAATTTTCTATCCGCTAGTCGGGTAAAAACTAGGTTCGTGTTAAAGAATTGAAAATAACAATTTGGATGTCAGGAATGGCGACTAGCATACTAACAGTGAGTAGAAACTAGTGAATTTATCTCGGCTTAGCTACAATTACTTTACACTTATTATGAGAATTAGCAACTTCAACCTTTAAATGATTTCTTATTTCCATGACACTTCAACACAAATTGAAGAATTAGTTCCCCGGTACTCTACGGTGCGGCGGCGATTTTTTATTTTGGCTTTTTTTTTGTTTGTTTTTTTATTTACGTCGATCGCGCATTGGATGTAACATGGGATCAGTCTTTGTCGAGTGTTTTGAAAGGGTTTTTAATTAATAGTTAGCAGTGTTCAGGAAAACCAAGTAGCCTATATTTTAAATGTATAATTATTGAAATTTATAATAATAGTAGGTATCAATCTGAGAAAGCCAAGTTATTTCTGTTCTGAAGAGTCAAAGGGATAGTGTTTTAAATCCGTCTTCCGCCGCTGTTAAACCACAAAACAATAAGAACGGACTCATGAAGTAGCTTTTAAAATCTCTTCCGAAACTTAAAATTTTTGTCGATGATTATAGGGGCTATGCGATATTAAAAACCAACTGAGTGATTTCCCAGGTTACGTCTATTAGCATGCAAAAGTTCAACCCATACATGGAGTTAAACATACTATATTTATTAATTCTAGAAACCTTCTCAATCTTACAAACCTCAATATTTCTCAAATACAACGTTATTGAATCAATTTGCAACCAAATTAATATTTGTTAACCGTAAATGATGTTATAGAGAGATTGAAGAATCTTTCTGGAGATCAAATTCTTATAATTTGAAAGATAATATAAATTCTACATGTAATCTGATTAAATGATGACGACAAAGTCTTTCTGACATGAATTGAAACATTTTTTGGTGAAATGATTTTTAAGACAATAATATGACGACAATCTAGCCTCGGACCGAATTTTATTATAAATCATAACTCTAATGATAGAAATTGTGATTCATTCTTAAAGACTTTTGGGTTCAGATATCTTCTGAATTTGGACTTCGATAATGTTAGTATAAGTTAAGTCTAGGTTCCATATTTGATTTAAAAAGTAGTTATTCAGAATTCTTATATACAATCATTATTTCAATCTCCTTTCTTTATTAATCCGCCCTATTTCACCTTTCGCCAAAAATCGTCTTTAATTCTGCCGAACCCTTGAATTGAAGCCCGTAACATGGAATCAATGATTAAATAGATAATGAATTTTACATTGCGTTTATATTACAGTTTATTAGATGTACAATATAAATTACCAAGACAAAACCAACCTGTACTTTCAGAATATTTAAGCGGTTTAAACCTCTGTTTTCATATACCATAACAGGAAATTAAAATGGACCTGAAAAGTTCTGAAACGAACATTCACTCTGGTTTTTATAATCGAACACTTAAAATTTCCAGCATTTTTTTTCATATTTACATCATAGTAAAATTAATCTGAAAGCGCCCTTCTTGAGAGAGGAGTTACTACTGGGTCAAAAAAATCCGTAAAAAAGTAACGTTCCATTCTTGTTATTTAAAAAAAAAAAACAATTGGTAATTGTAATTTCCAGTCGCCTCTTGAATTTATTTTAGATAAAATGTCTACATCAAAAGTACCAAATCCATTTTCTCGCTGGTTCTGTATGACGCTCGTTGGTCCGGTTGTCTTAAGCTTCCGTGTCGGTACAAAACTTAATATTGAAATAAAATTATTTATTTGTATGGACAAAGAAAACAAAAATGCGAGTTTGTGGAATTTTTAAAACTTAGTGTGAAAGCGATTGCGTGTCTTCGACCATCCCGCAATGTTCGTTAAGGATAAATAATTTTACGGAAACTGATTGAAAGCAAAGTTGTCTTGAGAGGTCATTTTAAGTGTTCTGAAAGAAAGTTATAAAACCGTTTGGATCACTGACAAACTACAATTGTTGAGAACGTTGAAACTATAAAAGTAATATTTTATTTGTTGATATTTTCGTTCAGTATTTACAGATATATGTTGCGAACATTCGACTTCCTAATATATTGATTTTAGTTTATTAATCAAATGTTTAACAATCTGTCTGAATATATTTAAGCGTGGATTAAGTTAAGAAATTTTTTGTTTTCCGAAAAAAAGCAAATTCCGATGACAAGATGTTTATCTGTGAAATGATAACTCGTTACAACTTGATATTGTTTTTATTTGTATTTAAAGACGAGACCAGTGTAAAAAAAGGGTGTAAATAACCCTAGTAAAAGTCAGGTTCAGGCATCTTTAAACCCTTTCTCGGGATCGTTTGCCCCTGTTAACGGTGTCGATCATCTTAAATACCCTAGTTATTTAGTCTGGGTTGACAATAACCGCAACACCTATTGTAGAGATACGCATCTTTATAGGAGCACTAACTAGACTGTAGAAAAGGTTTTATTAGGGCCTCATCATCGACAATAAGGGTGGTCAACATGGCTTAAATTATTCAACCACTTGTACACAGCAAGACCCCTCTTTAGATCTTATAAAAAAACCTTATCAAGTATTTGAGTGGACGAAATAACATGTCAAATGGCGTGAGTTATTGGGCCTGATCACATCAATCAAACCAGGCCCCTTTAAAAAAAAGAATAATGAATTTTATTAGTGTTTGTTATTCCGATACACAAGTCAGGCATCTATTTAAAGATGATATTATAATGTATCCGACTAGCAAATAAATATCATTGTAATACACATGTTGGTATTTACACCTTACACATGTTGGTAGTGCCGCGCTTCGACCTCTAGCTGGCCGGTCACCTCTGGCTTGCGGCTGTGGTTTCGAGCCCTGGTGTGAGCGTATGTGGCATGGAGATAGGGGCGCCTTCTCAACCTCGTGGGTTTCCTCCGGGCACTCCGGTTTCCTCCCACTGCTAAAGACCCCTACGCGCAAGCGAATTATTGAAATAAAATGAAACCATATGTTAGTCCCAAAATGACCTAGTTTGTGTCGAGTGGACGTTAAACCCCATTTCTCTCTCTCTCATGTACACTTTACACATGTTGGTATGTATATATATACACATGTTTGCATATACACTTTACACACGTTGGTATTTTCACCGTACACATGATCGCGTTAACAAGCGTCTCATTCACACAATAACGTACAAAATTAGAGCAGAAGATAACAGAATTTACTGCCTTTCACCAATGAAATGATTTATAATACAAGTTTTGACAAATTTATTATATTTATTATACACCTGACACATCTCATTCATAAACAAACTTCTTTATTAAAATCTTACAAATCTCTTACATCTTACAATTTTTTATCTCCAAAAATAATATGAATCTAAGGATATACAATTAAGGACCACTATTTCGTATCACCCGACGATTTCAAGAAGATTGTGTATTTATGAATAAACAAGCCCCTACTATCTAGTAGAATAAATGTACTCTGATTCTAAAATATATAAAAAAAAATCATTGACATACAAATTGCATAATATACATAGCAAATAGTAAAATTCATTTTGGAAACAGAAAATCAAATATGAAACAATTTAGTATAATTCCACAAGAAAGCAAATTTAAAATAAGATTTAAAATATTAAATCAAGTATAAATTAAAAAGAAAGAAAATCTGATAAATAGATTAACGTCGTTTATTATTCTTGTTAAATTTTACAAAATATTAGACATATTTACAGTAACTGCTATTGCTTTTATGTGGAGTCAAGTTGGCTTGGTGAGTGTGACGTTGGTTCAGTAACCAGGACTTGGGTGTATAGTCGTTCGGACGGGGCGAAAAAACCCAGAGGTCCCATGTGTTGTCAACACGTTAAATATACCTTGGAAGAAAACGAAGCTTAAGGCCCGCTCAATGAGCAAAATGAAACTCCAAGCAGAAACGTAAGACGTTAATTCCCATTATTTTAATTCATTTCTTGTATCTATTTTTCAGGAACCGCATCCATTAGGTGGAACACCACTAGCTATGTTGACAGCCCAGTATAATAAAATCAACAACAAAAGTCCGCAGCCTTTAACAGATCCAAGTTTACCGAAAGGTTTCCATCCCTGGAAGAAAGAACCGGGATCATCGCCTGGAGCCAACAATCTGTCGAACCAAAAAACCTCCTCGGGTCTGACAACTACATCGGTAGCTAGTAATTATTTAAGTTATGGCCGCTCCACTAATTCATCTGTGGCTTCCAACAACACCTTAAATAATGATCTCTTCTATTCTAACAGTTCGACAAATTACAGTCCTTCGGAGGGCTCCCCGACAGGTTTACCTCAGAAGATACCGCCAACAGCTGATGGGAACATTGGCAGTTCGGGTTTAGGCACCGTTTACACGAGGATGCACAGTCTGGCCGGACACCCGTATGATACATGGCCCTTCAGTGGAAGTCATCCTACTGGCATAAAGAGTGAGGTTAATCCGGTAAATGGGAGCGCCGCCTGGTGGGATGTTCACACCAATGCTTCCAATTGGTTGACGGATGTTTCAGGAACTGCTGCTACAGCTGCTCTTAGAAACCAAATTACAACTAACTATCCCTCCACGGAATACTCCCTAACCCATGCTCTAGGCTCCAGTAACAACAACATTTACTCCTCGGGTCAACATCTCCTGCAAGACACGTACAACACGTACAAGTCCATGCTGACCAACCAAACCGAGCTCTCCCCCAATACCGTCAGTCCTTTCCTCACCAGACCTGGCATACCAACTATAGCCGGCACCAGAACCCAGAGACGATATCCCGGAAGATCAAACTGCAACTGTCCAAACTGTCATGAAGCTGATCGACTGGGCCCAGCAGGAGAACATCTCAGGAAGCGCAACATCCACAGCTGCCACATACCTGGCTGTGGGAAGGTCTACAATAAATCATCACATCTTAAAGCTCATCTCCGCTGGCATACCGGAGAACGCCCGTTTGTCTGTAACTGGTTATTCTGCGGAAAACGGTTCACTCGATCGGACGAACTACAGAGACACTTGCGAACACACACGGGAGAGAAACGTTTTGCTTGCCCGATCTGCAACAAAAAGTTTATGAGAAGTGACCATTTAGCTAAGCATACAAAAACACACTCTGAAGGTAAAGAAGGAGAGGGAAGCGCAAGTGATACAGAAAATGGACATTTATCTGGCGATGAAGGAATAGTTAAAAGCTCGTCCCACATTGTTCAGGAGTCGAGGAAATCCTTGTGAAACCAAATCCAAAATCAACCAGGACTTATATTTTAAAGTGTTTTAGTGCTCTATGAACTTGTTACATCGCCAGTATGTGCTCCCGGATATCGTATTCCTTACAAGAAAAACGCCATGAATACAAGCATCAGTTCTAGGATGCCGCTTCCTTGGTGTTTATATTGTGCAACAAATGAACATTTCACAACGGTATATTTCGTTTCAGTGCAGAGGAACTATATTTAACATTTTAGTAAAACTTTTCTTTAAGACAGACGAAATATAGATGTACAAACTGTCAGGAATGGAATGTTATGCGTTTTCTGTAAGTAGCAGGAGCGCGGGGAGAGGGAGAGATCGTCATTAATCATTGAATGTATTTGGACAGGTATTTGAAGGTCTTGTGTTAAGATTGTCATGAGTTCAATAAAACTTTTATTTAGAAAAAAATATACAGAACTGTCTCATTTGCTGTAAATATTAAACCAAAAATAGCCATGTGTGTCTGTGGGCAGTATTTTGTTTGTGTGCATGACAAGAGGATAAATGTGAACAAGTCAGTATTGAGACTTCTTTATTTGCTAAATATAGGATGACGATGGTTCTTGTTTCCTTGATGGGATGGGAATCATACTTTCTATTAAGTTTTATTTCATTTATGTTAAGCATTCCTGTCATAAATTACATTTAAACCAACATGGTCCATACTTTATCAGCATATTGCAGAATACACATTATGCGATTTCTTATTAGCGATTATTTTTCTAAACAAAATGTATCATCCTGTATCGACAAAATTGGTAATTAATCGTTAGTGTACGTGCGTGTGTAGCGGGGACGCTAAGATTGTCCTCACATTTTTGTTCGATTAAGATTTTCATCAATGATTGTGGTTATGATGTCTAGATTTATATTATCGTCGGCAAAATATTGTACAAAAACCTGTGTAATCGAATAGCTAACTTGTTTTTATTTCGGCGTTCGCATTGTTCAATAGCAAAATATATTATTTAGATTAAATATAAAACTTCTAGATGCCGGTTCTATAAATTGTTGTATTTCAACTCTACATCAGAGCGGACCTTTTGTTTGTGGAAAGTTGAGACAAAAATATTTCATGCATATTTCTGATAAAATTCCGCGTACAAGATTTCTGAACTTCAATTATGTATGTCTTATTTAAAACTTGAAAATCCGGCAGATTAAATTGTTTAGTGGAATAAAAAGAACCTATCATCTACAATTAAAATATTTGCGCACTAACAGTAAGCTAACTTACATTTAATGCGATTTTATAAATCCCGCCAAGACAATAGTCGACATGGGTAACTATGGGTTGGTGAAATGATATCAAATTCCAACTGCCAAGGTCTCCTTTACGAGCACGCCAATGTATTCAAGGCACTTTGGTTTTTCATCCCATCTGAAGGAATATACGCTATTTCTTGCCACTACATTACTAACAAAGTGTGTGAATCTGTGTGTGTGTGTGTGGGGGGGGGGGGTGAGTGGGGACGCGGGAAAATCCCAATGAGATTATTCGGCTAACAACGGATCGAACACGGTTCCTCCAGATTGCCGAGCCAAGGTCTTACTCAATGAGCCGTCTCGCCTCCCCCATAATTCTACTAATCGTAATACCATGCATCGACCCGCTCAGTACTGGATTGATACGTAAAATATACCAAATAGAAACCAAATACCGTAGATAAATTTACGTTAAAAAAAACTATAATGACACGAATGATATATAGTCTCTGTTTTTCATATATATACATATTTTTATCTTAGTTTTTAACAACCTGATTCAAATTGTGTTATTTTGTTATGTATGTATCTGATTCTACTCGTATTATTTTTATGTTGTACTCCATAAACCTGACCTATTTATTTTTTTTAAAACCAGTGTTCAGTTGGCGTGTTTAAAATTTCTCCAAAATACATTTTACAAGAGCTAAATCTACCTATTGTAGATCTTTCTTTGGGACATTAATGTTATCTAAATTATTATTTAGACATTAATTTACTTATCAAAACACGATCAACATTCGCTGCGATATTTAGTAGATTTGAATACGTTCAGTGATCGGTGATTTAACGCAAAAATGGATAATGGAGACTTTGTTTAATATCGTAACAACAGTAGTAATGACGATCGAGGCTAGTGTAAAACTGAATTGCTAATATCTTGATTCAGAATTTGACAGAAAATGTCGGAATATTCTGTTTTATTATCTAACTGTCAGCTCTTATCTAATCTTACCTAAAACACTTTTAACATTAGGGTTTATTTGCCGTTTAAACTTTTTAATACTGGAGTTTGTTTGAGGTCTAAATGTCCTTATATTTGAGATTGTTGGAACCTAAACGTCCTCATGTTCGCGATTGGTTTGGGCCTAAACGTCCTTATGTTGGGGTTTGTTTGGGAGTCTAATAAATTGTTTGTATTATTCTGAGAATATTTGTAAGATATTTGTAGATGTATTATGATGTAAATATGTAAATAATATTTGTGTTTTATTGTTACTGTAAATTATTGAAGTAAAATTAAAGTTATTATATCAACAAAACTCATCTCTTTTAATTACAGCGCCAATTCGAGTAGCAAGATTGTTATTTATGTATGATAGACAAACATTGTTATTACTTTATAACAGCTAAACACGTCCAGTCATAAAGTTGGAAACAATGTAATTAATTTAAAATAGTCAAACAGGTCCCGGTTATATTAAAACAAGATAGAATTAAACTTTATGACATGTAAGGAGGAAAAATACACAAATATTAAATACAATAAGAAATCAAATATCAATACAAATAGAGTTGGACGCCATGGTGGCTCAATGAGTAAGACGCTTGGTTTCGCTAACCAGGACTTGTTCATCTTTGAACGTAGGTCTCATTACATTCGCCCTGTACGTTCAGGAACCACTCTATGGAATTATTGTCGAAAAAGTATGGGCCCAAGTCAATTTTACTGTGCAACCTTTTACTGCTAAACGACCGTATGTCGGTCTCTGTGAACGCCTGAACAATGTAAAAGAACATTTTAGTGAGACAATAAGACCTTGCTTACCTCGCTAGAGTCAGTATGTATCTTCTGCTAAACGGCTTGACAGAATCCATTGCAATTTAAATCAGGGGCGGATCCAGGTAAACGACATTTAGGTAAACTAGTTGACAAAAATTTGAATATTTGAAAAGTTAAGAATCTACAGTTATTTATGCTTTGCCTAGCCCAATTACAGTCGAAATATTTTCAACAATTCCAATTTGGTTTCACCTGCTTACCTAAATTTCATTTCGTCTTTTATGACCGAGTTACGTCAGTAGCCCCGTCGGTGCAAAACAGTAGGACGTTAAACCCCGTATGAATTCATTTCATTTGATGGACGGAATAAATTTTTTCAGCTTTTGGTCGAAAATAGAATTTTAGTACACGATTATTCAAGTAATAGATTGAAAAGATTTTAAGCACAAACCTATTCAATAGAATACTTCATTAATTGCACAATATAATTGGAGTTTTAGAGAGCTTGTTCAAATTTATATTGAAAATAGAACTTCAGCACAGCATTGTTGATATTTTTAGTAGGTTAATTTTCAATCTCAAACTGGAATAAGTAAAATTATTTCATGTTTAGATGGAAAAGTTTCCAGTTTTAATGTGGAAAATGAAATTATTCCAGTTTTAGAGTGAACATAGAAATTAAGCAGAGACGTTAAAGATTGAAAAAATAACTTATTAATTAGATTGAATTTTATAAGTAAGAAAGATGACAATGTTTCTCTAGAAATCAGATTTTATAAGAAATCCATGAACACCTGTATTCATACGACTGATTTCTATAATTCATTCATAAAAAATACGTTTCACGTTTCAGCATCACGTGGTTTGCTCCATTAGACCATTGCTAACCAATGAGATAACAGGTAGACCAACTAATTAGGGGCTGTGTTCGGTGGAAGGATGTCATTATTCGGGGATTAAAGGGGTTGAATTTTGGCGACATAACCCCGTGGCACGATAAGCTCGTGTTTAGACGACAGACTGGTTAGTCAGATCTATAGATTTGACAAATAGATTATAGTTTTGAACGTCAAGTATATAATTAGTAATTATTATTATGGGATGTATTTGTATTGTTGTCTATTTGAATGAAAGACAGGTGATATCTTGGTCCTGTTTATAAAACCACATATTTTTTTATCTTTATTTCCATCTTTTCTCGAGTTTCTTAAATCTCTTTATTCTACAGCTTTATTTTATTTCCCTGTTGTATTACACCATTAACATAAAATGGGGTTTCACGTCCTACCTCCTGCACCGATTGCGATAAGGAAGACGGGCTGCAGGGTTTTTTTTAGCTAATCTTTGCCGGGACAGCCGTACTACGGTTTACTCTTATTTTGAATTCCAACTGCTAAAGGTTCGTTTCGTGTACGGGACCTCGGTTTGTAGTACTACCCAAACGACTATACACCGGAGAACCGCGCCTGAAAATCCCGACGAACATTACAGGCAAACAGCGGGATCGAACACGGGACTTCCAGGTAAACTAGCCAACGCCTGACTCACTTACATGAATAGAATTTAGTAATTAGGGCCTACATGAGTAGAAGTTAGAAGTTTGAATCGAATATAACGTCAAATATTTTATCACTAATTTCAACATCATTCTCAACACTATAATAGATCTCCCTCATCACCGAATTAAGAGTTAAGAAATAGCGAAAATAAATCCTATCGATAGTGTATGGCGTAAAAATAGATCTTATATCCTTAGAACGAGGTCTACACTAACATTTTCATCAAAAATTGTTAAAAATTTCAAACATTTTCTCAACGATTTGATGGTGTTTGTGATTGTGGTGTTTGTGATTGTGGTGTTGACGATGAATTAAACTGCATACTAAAATCAATATTTCTTTTCAAAAGGAATTTAAAGGAGCTAAACCGCTAACATTTGGGACCTAGAAATTGACAGAAGTGGGTCGCAACGCATATAACACTGTAATATGAATGTATATAAACTGATTTACATTCAATGGGGTCCGTTTTTACTCTAATCAGTTATGTTCGACGAAATTAGCCAACAGTCTCAATCGAATGCAAATTTCTAGCACCTGGTTATTCTAGTCTACATACGTCGTTTGATTTGGTGCAATATGTGTAGCCTCGTCCCTCGAGTCCCTTCTTACAACTTGCTGAAATGCATTATGGTACACGATTCGTGTACCAATGGTAAAATATTTATTTTGTCTTAAATATTGGATATCAGAAGCCCATCTTTTTCCGGTAAGATCACAGCATCAATGTTGATTTAAATTGACAAATAATTCGTGTTTTCATTGTTGAAGATTTTGGATGATATTGAGACTTAGCTACTTTAAAGGCTGTTGATGATTAAGCGCAGTATCATTTATAACTACTGTCGTTAGCCGTTTCTATGACGAAAGCTGGCAGTAATCACCATTAGGTCATAGTCTAGCAGTGATTCATACTCAACTAGTGTGCCGCGGCACACATGTGTGCCGCAAGATCTTTCTAAGTGTGCCGCGACATTTTGAACGGCACACTAAGAAAATTTCTAACTATAGAAGCCAGCTATTTATTGACTGATAAAAATCGAAACATTGCAATAAAGTGAGTTCATATTTAGCCAAGTGTGCCGCTATTTTTTTATGTGTTTAAAAGTGTGCCGTTGGCAAAAAAGGGTTGAGAACCACCGGGCTAGAACATTAAAACACCAAAAACAAATATATTGACGGTGTTCATCAATATTTTAGGGACAATACACATTTGTATTTTTCACCAGCTATTTAATAGTTGATAAACAAAATGACGAATTATAAATTTATGGACATATCACTTTATAAACACAAAAACATATTATGGAACACAAGTTACTATTTTAATTAAAGCCACGTTTCGTTGATGATTCTCTCATCGTTTTCAAGCGAATGCCAATGAAAATAATGCTCAGAAGGTTTATATTCAAAATCAAGTGACGACTAATTAATCATAATCAACAGAAAAGTCATGTTCTTATCGCGACACCGTAACAGAAAAGTCAGATTGTTACTTGCTTTGATATATTTACCTTCTAATATACCAATTAAATTCACTGATTTCACTGCCTCATCTTCAAAGGCAAATAACTTCGCTTGCAATAGAATAATTTGAATGCAATTTTCAAATTAATAATAATCTATTTTCGAACTATTGTAGTTCTTTATCTAAATCTTACATAAAGTATCTTTAATCTGTTGTATACGGGTTCAATAAATTTAGGAACAATTTAGGAAGCTAATAAAGGGATGGATTAAGAAAATTAATGAATGAAATTCATGGTCAATTAATTGTTACTTATTGACTATTAAGTCGAGGAACGTATTTTTTTAATAACATGGTTCCATTAAATTTGAAATTTGACTTGCAGGTGTTAGGGTTCTCAAGATATGTCCATTTACAAATAAGCGCCCATATTCAATATCAAAATCCCGTCCATGGCTGCGTACTCTATCTCAAAATATCCGTCTTTTACTTTATTTTTCTATCATTTATTGTTTATCGGGACGAACCGCTGGCAGCAATCTAACAGATTATTTGTTTATTTAATTGTCTTTGGTTGAAGGTAAAGGGAAGTAACTAACGTTTTGACGTTTTATTTTATGTGTCGTAATGGGTGTACCATCAACATTTCAAGCAACATGGAAAATACCCCCTCAACCCCTCCAACTGATTCGGGCAGGGTTTAGTGTACTTTATAACATACTAAAAGTTTACCAAAGTTGGACCCCCTGCAAAGTGTTTTTTCAAGCTAGCGTCAACAATGGCCACCCAAACGTCTTAAGATGATCATAACTATGTAACTATTAACTCAAATTTGATGATCTTGGTGTCTTTTCCTAGGTTTGTTTTCGGAGCAGGGAACACATTAAGATCATTGAAAATGATGTGTGCATATCATGTCAAACATGGCCACCAGCTCCTCCAGGTGACCGAAAGTCCATAACTATCGACTCAAATTTGATTATCTTGATGTCTATCCCCAGGTTTTGGGGGACAAGGAACAGATTAAGAGAACTTTGGATATCACTGAGCTGTTTAATCATTATGAAATTGAATTCCTGACCTTCAGCTGTCCACTGTCATAGAATAAGTTTCGGAGCGTTCAGTTTTGAGTGTCGTCCTCCTCCTCAGTATCGACCTCTTGAGTGTTGTTTGAATTGCCACAGATTTGCTCCTTCATTACTCCCGAACAGGCAATGAGATCATCCACTTCCGTTCAAACAAGCAGTCAAAAGAAAACAAAGTGTATAACATATACCTGTCGGATGAAACTTTGGAGACGATGCGTGCTCTTTGTACATGTTTACCCAGGCTGTGATTCAATTTCAAGGATTGTAGGCATCGGAAAAAAAGTCCGCCTACCGGAAATTAGTGAAATCCGATCCTGTCATGAAGTCCTGTGCTAGTGCATTCACCCTTCAAAACAAATCTCAAGAAGACACACCAGATCTTGGCAAAGACCTGATGGTTGATCTATTTAATGGCAAATCGAATGATACGCTATCATCACTGTGCCATATCATTTTCACCAAGAAAGTTGCAACTGCTGAAGCATCTGTCATTCCTTAACGGTTTCCCCCAATATCACCTGCAACAAGATTTAATAGCCAACGTGTGTACTTTCAAATTATGGTATGGACGGGGATGTCAAATGAAATGGATCTAACTAGGAGTCAGCCGATGGCATTGCGAGTTGATTATGGTCTTCTTATGTTAATGTCTGATAAATAAAATATATCACATTATGACCCCCCAAAATGCTGTGCCTGGCGAACTTTTGAAAATTATCTATTGTAACGTTTCGATAGGATGCAAGGCCTTTCGATGCAGCTGCAGACGCTATGGACTCCTCTACACTGCTGTATGTGACCCTTGTCAAACTGGAAATTGTGACAATTCAAACAACAATCAATAGGTCGATACTGAGGTGGAGGATGACACTCAAAACTGAACGCCCTGAAACTTATCTATGGACAGGAGTGTTTGTGCTTTAGATGAAAGTGGACAGCTGAAAGTCATGAATTCGAATTCGTAATGATTGAACAGCTCATTATGACATCCAATGTTCCCTTACTGTGTTCCTCAAAATAATCAAATTTGAGTCAATAGTTATGGACTTTCGTTCATTTGGAGGTGTTGGCGGCCATTTTTAACATATTATGCCAACATCATTTTTAATGATCTTAATGTGTTCCCTGCTCCGAAAAAACCCTAGGAAAAGACACCAAGATCATCAAATTTGAGTTGATAGTTACATAGTTATGATCGTTTTAAGACGTTTCGGTGGTCATTTTTGACAGTTGAGAAACCTTTTGTTGCAATTTTGTTTTTTTTTGGGGGGGGGGGGGTAAACTATATATTGACCTGACTAACTTAAAGAGATCTACCCATTTATTGCTATCAATATAAAAGCGATTATACGACAATGTTGACCCAGTAAAGACAAGGGAAACAGCGGCTTATTATTAACTACAGGTGAAGGGAGGCAACTGGCTTATTTCATTTGGAAGCAGACCACCATTAATTTCACCATTAACTTCAATGTTATTCTGGACTCTTTGCCAACTTCCAACTTTCTCCGAATTTTCGATGGGCTGAATGCTTTTCACTACAGACAAATGACCATGTCTTTGCACTAAATTTTTATGAGGTTGACTACCAAAATTTTGAGATACACAAACTTGAAGAAGCATATTAAAAACATGAAACTTGTTATGATGCATATTAACGTAGCCAACCTGATAACCCTGTTATCATTCCGCCTCAAAATCATGAATATTTACAAAAAAACCTGGCACAGAAAATATTAAATTAAACCCTCTTCGTCGATTCTAGACCTCTTATTAACACATATTTATTATAATAATTCGACTGTGTGTACGAGAATTTAGCAGTTGGGGGAAAACGGAAGACTCGGAGAAAATCTAGGAGATTAGAACCTGCTCCCTGTTTATACAATCGACGAATCGCAACCTAGTCATTGGTCTAATGATAAGCTAGATGATCTGAAGTGCATGCGTTAATCCATTCGGCCACCCAACCGGCCATACTAGCTGGCCATTGTCGACACGTTGATAAATTAACAACTTGACAATGACTCAACCCAACCCAACAACAACAATGGATATCATACTCAAAGAACTGTTAAACATTTTCATGTGAAATATAAAAGATAGGTTGCCAGGCAACGAAACATACGCCCACAGCAGCTAAATCATCCGGGCAGTCAACAAGAGTTGTCGCATATTTTTACTTTTTTCGGTAATGAAACATTTGTAATACTCTAAAAACTGATTAAGAGCAACAACTCATTATGTAATTATCAGAAAATCATTAGAATTTGATTGCTTTTTACAAAGTTTTACCCCACGCTAACAATTGAATTAGTATATATACATGAAACATTTAAAATCATGGATTTAGCTGTTCAGTTATCAAAATTCATTGAAAATCAATATACTTGTTCGTTTTAACACCTTAAACTCTGTGTATCAATCTGAAGTCAATCAGATGATAAGTTTGGCCTTTAAAGCGTCCACAAGATTTTTTGAAGTGATCAAGGGCCATAACTCTGGCACTAATTATCGGAAATCGCTGAAAATCAATAGGCATCTCCTTCTCATGACCTTAAACACTGTGTATAAATTTAAAGCCAATCGGATATTAACTTTGGCCTCTATAGCGTCCACAAGATTTTTTGAAGTGATCAAGGGCGATAACTCTGGCACTAATTATCGGAAATGGCTGAAAATCAATAGGCTTCTTCGTCTCATGACCTTAAACACTGTGTATAAATTTAAAGCCTATCGGATATTAACTTTGGCGTCTATAGCGTCCACAAGATTTTTTGAAGTGATCAAGGACCATAACTCTGGCACTAATTATCGGAAATCGCTGAAAATCAATAGGCTTCTTCGTCTCATGACCTTAAACACTGTGTATAAATTTAAAGCCAATCGGATATTAACTTTGGCCTCTATAGCGTCCACAAGATTTTTTGAAGTGATCAAGGGCCATAACTCTGGCACTAATTATCGGAAATCGATGAAAATCAATAGGCCTCTTCGTCTCATGACCTTAAACACTGTGTATAAATTTAAAGCCAATCGGATATTAACTTTGGCCTCTAGAGCGTCCACAAGATTTTTTGAAGTGATCAAGGGCCATAACTCTGGTAGTTATTATTGAAAATCGCTGAAAAACAATAGGCTTCTTCGTCTCATGACCTTAAACAATGTGTATAAATTTAAAGTCAATCGGATATTAACTTTAGCCTCTATAGCGTCCACAAGCAATTGTGGACGCCGGACCGACGGACGGACGGACGGACCGACGGACGGACGGACGGACGGACGGACGGGGGCGACGACAATATACGACCACATTTCAATGTGGGCGTATAAAAAGAGAAAACAAACTGATAAATCCCACGCAAAATTTAGAACTTTGAAGATGTCTCCCTTAGCGTGTTTTCGATTTGTACACATCTCTAGTAGGTTTTGTTCATTTTGTTAAAATGTTTCCAGGGGATAATTCTCGAAACGAAATAAAACCGCGAAGAACTTCCGAGAACTAATTATCCATTTATCTTTATTCTAATAATTCGCCTGTGTGTATGATGGGGCTTAGCAGTGGGGGAGGGGGGGGGGGGGTAATCCCAGATCACAGACAGGTAATTAATGTAGGTATGTTACATTACTGGACACCGTGAAATGATTCACCGTCTTTAAGAGTTTCATTAGAAAGACATTTAATGTACAGATGAATTGCACAGAGTGCATCTTAAATTCCACCCATTGCAATGAAATTATCTCCCACTCATCACAACTATATATATATGTAAACCCTTTCATACTTTATCACCCTCTGGGGGTCACGGTGGCTAAGTGGATAAGGCGCTGGTTTGCTAACCTGGAGGTCAGGTGTTCGATCCCTGCATTGGCCGAGAAAGTTCATCTCGATTTTCCGATTTTCCGGCGTGATCCCCCCTTGTCAGTGATGCAGAAGGAGGGTCTGACAAGGACAGCTGCCTAGTCGTTCGGATGGTACGAAAAACCGAGGTCCCGTGTAGACATTGGAATGCACGTAAAAGATCCCTTGGCAGTTGGAATTCGATATAAGAGTAGGCCGTAGCGCTGCTGCCCGGGCAAAATTTCCCTCATAGCACACTGCGTGGCGTATGCCCGTCTCCCATTAGCCCAGGTTAGGTGCAAAAGAGTAGGACGTAAAACCCCATTTCATTTCATTTCATTTATCACCCTCTCGCCCTATAATTTTGCCCGGCCCAATGCGTTCACGTCAACTAGTCATCGAATGCAAACTATCAAGGTATCGTTCACGTGCTATCCACGTTTTCGTTCCGTTCTGCACAGTTACCACGTCAGTATGCCAGCATCACCATCTTTGACCCGCCTTGGTCCCAATCAATGGTCCTTTTAAATATACGATTTAAACAAACACTGTTAATATTTTTTTAAAATATGAATTTTGTAATAATAAAAAGAATTTCATGTTTTACATCAGCACTTAAAAATACATCAAAAATGCATAGTTTATATACGTATATATATATTATTATTATTATTGTAAAGAATTTGGGATTTCGATTTTGAGATTTCCCTAATGAGGTTATATTTCTTGGTATCCAACGTTACTAGATTAGCAAATTAACATAATTCCAATATCTAAATTTCTCAAGACATAATTCCTTAAAATTTTTCAAGACATTATTCCTTAAAATTTTTCAAGACATTATTCCTTAAAAAATTTCAAGACATAATTCCTTAAAATTTTTCAAGGCATAAATCCTAAGAAATAATTCAAGACATAATTCTTTAAAACATAATATTTTTAATTGTATCAAATTGTATGCGTTATAGGGGAACACCTGCATTGTACATGTTTCTCCTTATTTTGACATCCATGTCTCTAAATGTAATATGCTGGGATTCAACTAAGGATAGCTTGGAATAATGATCTTTTTTTTGATATTATGCACTCGTTATTTTGGTAATATACCTAATAAACGTCTTTAAACATTGAAAGCAATTTACTTTTCTAAAAAAAATACACAGAGACAGAAAAAGGTAAATCTAGAAACGTAAAAAAAGATTTAAAACAATTTCAGGAAAACCTTTAACAAAAACATGATTTGAGACTTGTTCCATTTTACTATAGTTTAACTAAAACAAAACCCCACATCATTGAATATCAAAATTGGTTTATTTTTTTTCACCCTTCATCGTTATTGTTTTAGAGATCATTTTGTGAACTGGTTTATTCTATTCACATTTTGCTTAACAAATCCAACTACTCTACCCAGTAAAATCTACTGTAGTCTGAATTATATCTTATAAAGTTTATATATCAAAATCTAAAAATAAATATAACTGGCAAGAAAATATACAGATAAAAGCAGAAATTGATTAATTAATTATTTATTCCTAATTATCATCTTTTACAATTAACTTATTTCACCTGCTTTCGTATTAAATCTACCCCAAAACATTTTTATTAACTTGGATATATAAATCGTGAGATTTTCGTTCCCAAATTTTTAAAATTATTTTCACATTCTCAATATTAAAATACAAAAAAACGTGAATTAATTAAGATCATGAAATAACAAAGAAAAAACGAACACTGGTGAAACACACTGAGTATTTTCAGTTTTTTTTTGCGTAAAAAATTAATTCCTTGGGTCAAAGCCTAAATTGACGTCATAAAATCTAAACAAAGCATGCAGTGTTGTGAATACGTTATTGAACGTATTCGGTGAACAACAGACTTCCGGTAATACCGGTCACAACCTTGACCTTGACCCCTGACCTCCATGTCCAAATATCAGCACAGCACTTAGAATAAAGCAGAAATAAATTAAATTGCACGATTTATCGTCGTTGTGTTTAAGAAGTGGTGATCTGACGTCGAACTTTGGTGCGTACTACTTGTAACATGATTAGTTTCCTGGCGCCGAACTTATCTCCCAGGGCAACGATCGTACTCTTGTCTTGACTCATGGTGATGTAGAAGACGTCAACCCCAGCGTTAAAGGAACAGATCTGCTTTCCATTACGAAGTTGCCAGAGTCGTATCGTACCGTCACGTGATCCAGAAACGACGATTTCGTTGTCAGGAGAAATGGCACAACACCAAACCTGTGAAATATAAAGTAACAATGAAATGTAAACGTTGGTTCCAGAACGAAAGGAAGAAGGGAGGGCGAGGAGGGGATTTAATATGATTATAAACCGAATTTCTTGAAGCTGATTAAGTATTAGCAAATCCTACTACCCCAAGCCTATGTTTACATGTGTTTGAATCTTAAAAACTTCGATATTTCTTTAATGCGTTTCAAAATTCTTAATTCTCGGTTCCTTACCAAATGAACGCCTGCATTAAGTTTCAACCACCAATAAGATAACTAATCTCATCCTATCATTGCGACTTACATCTAGTTGTTGATAAGAACAGGTCTTCGAGATATCAAATATGGATGGATAGGGGAGAAGTGGAATGTAAATAAAATGAAATGGAGTTCTTCTCCGAACTGGGCTAATGAAGACGGGCATACGCCATACAATGTGCTATGGGGGAAATTTTGAGGGGGCACTGGTACTACGGCTTACTCTCTTATATCGAATTCCAATTGTCAAGGGGTGTTTTACATGCACGCCAATCTTTACACAGGATCTCGGTTTTTCGCCCCATCCTTGTCAGGCAGAAGGTTAATCGCTATTCATATAAATGCCAGGACAATATTTTGACGAATTTGAAGAGGTAAGACAGACTCAACTGTAGGTGATGAAAAGGCAATACACCCAATCTATTAGCAGGGATGCCATACTGATGCATCTTTTGTCTTATCTTACCCCTGGCCCTATATATGATATAAACGTACCTCATCTTGGTGTCCACTCATGGTGGTCATCTGTCTCTCTGTTTCCAGATCCCAACATTTCAATGTTCCATCCGCAGATGCTGTAACCAGATACTTATTATCCTTTGACCTTACAACGGCCTTCACCTCACGATCATGAGCAGCACGGCCGTTAGGTGACACTAGTTGTCTATTAGGTTGACCTGTGCGCAAACTCCACACCACCAAATCTCCATTACGTAATCCAGTGACGGCTTCATCTCGTGGTAGAACTTCCGTACATTCGGGGTTGGCGTCCAATCGAAGGAAACTTGGCTCCATGACGTTATAACTTGTTAACGTCATATCGAAGACGACGAATTCAGCGAACTGATCGAATGTATTAGTGAAACCTGCGATCACAAATCGATCGTTCTGAGATAAGTTAATATAATGTACATAATCGTTATTGCCTACTGGACTGTCATATCGCATTTCTTTAATAGGCTGATTTCCTAAAATGTCCCACACAACGACCGCCGTAGCGTTACCAAATTTATCAGTTCTGGCGAACACAACCTTATCGTTGTCACTCATAACACAAACAGCGGAACAATATTCTATAAGCGAAGACATTTCTAATGGCTGACCGTTGGTGAAATCCCAAATCTGAAAAATAAAACATCAAGATGACCAGACGACACGTGCATCTAAGTGTGCTTTCTAGTAAACATATCCAGGCACTACATTTGTCAATGTATGAAAATACGTATTTATAAATGCCACTTGATGTGGGGTTATATCAGACGGTTGCTTTTATATTTCCGTACATATATTTCGTAAATAAATTGATTTATATTGATAATAATCGGATAAACAAATTGATGACAAGGTGAATTGATCCATCCAATAAAAATATAAATCAAAAGGATATTATATTGCCAACTCACAAATTATTTGGCCCACCTGCATTTCCATAGTTTAGGACATACATTTGAAGATAGTAATATCCTAACATACTGTCCGGCAAAACACGCGACCAGAAAGAAGAACGTGAATGAATGATATGTAACGTACCTGTAACTGCCTGTTAGTTACACCTTTACGGACGGAATATTCGTTAATATCTAGATCAGCATTAACAGCTCCTACCAACATTCTATCGTTACAAGCTAGATGAAGATTAGTTGATCCCATTGTATATCCTTTCATGGTACGTAATAACTCTCCAGACTGTAAATATACAACAATACATTCATAAGGCCATTGCTACATCTAGCACAACACAGTAGCACCATTAATAAAGTCATCGCTACATCTAGCTCAACACAGTAGCATCATTAATAAAGTCCTCGCTACATCTAGCTCAACACAGTAGCATCATCATAAATTAATAAAGTCCTCGTTACATCTTGCTAAACACAGTATGATCATTAATGGGGATCTCAAAATAAATCAAAAAAGTTCTCACTGTAGCCAGACATATGAGGATCTCAAAATTAACTGCAAACTTCAATCAAACTAATTTCGTGGGTTTTCCAAGGGTACTCCATTTGTCTGACTTTTTTTTTTAAAATACTCAGACGTGCGATGGACTTATTGTTGTAAATAAACCATATTTTAGTCCACGAATTCATAGTTAAATTTTAACATAACATACCTGCATATCCCAACATTGTGGTGGTCCATGACTAGATCCAGTGACAACACTTCTTCCATCAGTTGTCATGAGACAACAATCTACTCTAACCTCTTCTCCCATAGCACCAGGAGTTGGAGGAATCATATTATGGGCACCATATCCCATCATTTGATGCTGTCCGGTCACAGTTCGTACATTTTGCATGTTGTAGTTGTACATAGTCATGGTAGAAGCCGAGTAGCCAGACTGCAGGGTGTTGCTCTGATAGTTAGCAGATCCTCCTCCTCCAGCGCCACCCATACCATGTGCCAGATCGTAATCAGCCATTCCATGTCCCTCGTAATGATAAGAACCAAGCGTGGCAGGAGAACCTAGATTACCTCCATCAACGACACTTGTATTCTGTTGGTAGTAAGCAGCAGAACCCTGCAACAGAAATACAATATATAAATAAATATGACTATGTCAGTCAAATCGAGTCATTCCAAATGGAAGCATCACTTCTTATAACCGAACACCCTAACCCCAAATCATATCACATTTTGTGATCAAATATTTCAAGCTGCAGAAACGGTTACTGGCACCACTGAGGTATTCAGATATCATCGTGCATACCGTGATTCAAAATCTATAATTGCAACTTTATCTTTGGATAGTGATAATTGAGGGAACACGGGAACCATTTTATTGTATTATTTAACGTACCTGTGATGTAGTTGAACCAAGATGAGCTCTTCCAGCTTTAGGTGTGCCTATAGTAGTACCAGAACTGGTGAAGGTTCCAGTACCACGTAATGTAGCCGTATCGTAATTCACACCACCACCTCCTGCTCCAGCACCACCTGCAAGACAAGAATCAAAAAAACATTGACCAGCAAAACCAACGCAACAAACCCAATCGAAATAATTGCACATTGATTTTCTATGAAATCAATTGGAGATTGAATTAGGCACACAAGGCCAGTCTTTCCAGATACCAATTCCTCTACAACCGAATATGGGGTATCATTGTTGCTACAAATTGAACCTTGCATAATTATTTTCTAGAAATCCGAAATAATGTTAATTAATCTATCTGCAGCCTTGGAAATACTTGGATTAAATACAGGCTGTCATATTACTCCAATGTATTCTAGTCAATCATATAAATGGATATACCGACCTGCAGCTGCACTTCCTCCAACTATACTACCAGCTCCAGCCATGCCTCCAGCAGCCGTCACGGCACCTAGATTAGAACCAGCTCTTGGTGGGGATATAGCTACTGGAGCACCACCAGCTCCTGCTGGTCTAACACACCATCCAGGTTTACACCTAAAATAATGATGAGATTTTTAAACGAACAACTCGAAAAATTGTCTGAATAGATACTTAGCTAAACAACATATAATCTTAACAAACAATGTATCGTGCTACACTTCAAATTCAAACAATTTGTTCCTGGTTCGCAATTTATTTTTTCTTTACTCTCTAAATCATTGATGTCAGTGTTTTAATTGATTGCCATCATTCATACTTACAGGTAAAAGGCCCACATCATACTGCTAGCCAAAGCTAGAATTCCTAGAACAGTTCCAACAACAGCACCGGCTCGTGGTCCACCTCCTACAAATCCACCAGTTGGCACTCCACCTACAGATGCTGCAGCTAGCGGTTGGGCTGATCCACCTCCCAGTAAAATACCAGACCCTCCACCTCCTCCAGATACCACAGTTCCTCCACCTGTTCCTCCGATTCCCCCTCCTCCTGTACCATCCGGTACTTTACCTGGTATAACCGGTGGAGGTAATGTTACAGGCGGACCAACCGTTACCTTTGGTAGATCTGGTTTCGGGGTTCTAATAATTATCGTGCTGAAACATTAAAAAAAAAACATCTTCAATAATGAATGATATACCGACAGAATATCCAGTCTCTTCGGTTTTCTCCGGGTCCCCTGGTTTCCTCTTAGTGCTAAAGACGCTTACGCACAAACATATTAGTGAAGTGAAACGGAACCATATGTTAGTCCCAAAATGACCTAGTTTGTGCCGAGTAGACGTTTAACCCCCACCGCCCAAACTGAACGGCTTTCTTTTACGTCTTCATTCTACGCGTTTTTTTCATTACTATTTTGCCGTTTTGGAATCAGCCAATACTAATTATTTCCGTATTGTCTGGCATGATAAGTTTACCTTTGTGCATTACAAATGACTCACGAAACTGGTAATATGTTTATTGTGTCTTAAATATTGGATATTAGGATCCCATAAAGTCTCAATATTGAATGAAATGGGCCAATATTGAACTGCAATTCGTATTTTAAATTTCAAATATTATGGACAAAATGGAGTTAAGAGATTTAGCTCCTTTGATATAGAAGTGAAAATAGGGATCAATACATTATAGGTGTTTGAAAAAAGAAAAGCGGATCAATTACAAAGTTAGCGTACACGTCATTATATCTATTAAACATACAAAAAACTCAGTCTAAAAAATGTGTGACTAATCCTTACTTTTAGATCAAAATTAACATTGAATTCAAGAAAGCAATCACTAAGTAGTATGAGGGCCTGTCTAGGGACGCACGTGCGCGCATGCGCGTGCGTGCATGTGCGTACATGCGCGTGCACGTGACCTTGCACTGGATGACCTTTAGCACGTGCGTGACCGTGACCTTGCACTGGATGACCCCCTGGCACGTGCGTGACCCCTTGCGTGACCTTGGGATTGCACGTACGGAGAGAGGGGCGCGCGCGCGGGAAAAGAGAGTGAGAGGGGAGAGAGAGAGAGAGAGAGAGAGAGAGAGAGAGAGAGACAAAGAAGAAGAAGAAGAAGAAGAAGAAAGAAGAAGAAGAAGAAAGAAGAAGAAGAAGAAGAAGAAGAAAGGGGAAGAGAGGAGGAGGGAAGGGGAAACAACTCTTTTACAATGATTAAGTTGGCCCTGAAAAGGGCCGTTGGTCCACACAATGTGTGGGTTAGCAGGAGCACTTCGGCTGCTCCCACCGATTCGGTCTCTTCGAGCATTTGACAAGATGCTTGTGTCGTCTATGGTCGGTGTTCGATACATCTACCCCACACCAGAAGCAGACCAAGTAATCGGCATCGGGCCGATTCCCCTTAAACATGGGGTAATACCCCCGACAAGTAGTACAAAACCTTTTGTCTTTTCGATCCATTTCGAATGTGACTTCTTTGGGCTTTGACACTCCTATTTATAGTTCGAGACGGGACGAGTCTAAGGTGTTGGGGCGATACCATTTTCCAACCAATCAGAATAGCATGACGTCACATGACGTCACAAACAACAGACACGTGATATGTTGTCGACATTTTATTGAACATATTTACAAAGCATTTTATTCAACACAAAATTGAACACAAAGGCATAGAACACAAATTTAATTGAACTTGAAAATATTTACAGAGCAAAAAAGCATCGACATCGTTGTCCCTTCTTCTGGTCTTTTTGCAAGTCGGGAAAATGATCCCTAGCCCATTGTTCGACGAGTATATCGTTCACACGATACACGTGCCCGAACACCGAAAGGGCGTGCGGGGAGGGAACGTGAAACCGATGACACAAATAATACAAACAATAATGGCCGCAGACGACACTCTCGAGTCCCTGAATCCATCGGGGTTGGTAGTGGAGTTGTAGATCTTGCACGAAACGTCGAAAGGCTTCTCCGTAAACATCAGGGGGACACCCGTAGGAATCGAAGAAGGTAATGTGATCTGGTCCTTCGCACACAAACACGGTCCAGTGTCTACCGGGTTGATCTTCGTCGTCCGTGTTGATGACGTAGGCTTTGGGGTACGAGGTCGGGCGCAGTATATCCAGATGATTACGAGCCCACACACCCCCGAACACGTTAGAGGGGAGGTGTTTTTCTAAAGCCCGTGTCAGTTGTCGATTGGAGAGAGGCTCACCAATCTGTGATGACTTGTCGGTTGGCGTCGATTTCCAAGACATTGTCGTATTCGGCAAACAGAACAAGACTGAGGTGATTGGTCGGGGCCGCACCGAACTTGAGTTCCAAAGACAGGTTACCCGCTGCTTTGGGATGAAAGTAGTTACCGTCGGCTCCGTGGTCGTTGGTCAAATCGAAACAATACAAAGTGTACCCATTGATATAGTCGTTGAAAGGGAGATCCAGGTCTTCTCGGGTGTTTAAGACGGCCACTCTTTTCATCAAATCCAGGTATGGTGCGATGGCTTGTCGATGGGGAAAATCGATGTCGTATTCGTCCACAATTTCCCCGTTCTTGGTCAATTTGATGTTCTGCAATTGATTGTGTTCGAATTGGAAGGGATTTCTGTTTTTTCTTCCGTCGTAGGCCGTGTTACGTACCATACCCACGATTAATCTCTTGGGAAGACTTTCGTTGACAAACAGATTGTCTAGGACGTGACTGGCACGATTGTCGGGAATGACCATGTCGCGGACCACCACGCGTTTCAGGGGATACTTGGCGTTGGACGATTGAAGTTGCGCGGCCACCCGTGTGTAGGTACTGGGAGCCAGAGTGACGAACGGGATATCCAGGTAGGCTTTGGTGAACTCGACTTTGTAGTCTTCGGCATCGTTGCCTTCGCCGTACATCAGAAAAAATTTCGGGGATTGCTTTTCCAATTTCAACCGCAAGTCCACACCGTCCAGCAGATACCGATCTTGTAAACACATGTCCAAGTGTAGACGCGACTGCAATTCAAAGGTGCGACTGGCAGCGATGGTTTTCTGGCGTTGTTCCAATCCTTTGTTACTCGGAGCCTGTCGTCCACCGTCTCCGGCGGTGGCGACGGATTTCGTGGAATTGAACTGCCCGGCGGTATCTTTTTCCCACAGGACTTGTTTCGACAGATGGTCGTTCTTGGCTCCCTTACCGAAACTCAGCAAATTCTCCAAGTAAGCCCGGTAGGGATAGGTGGGCAGAGAGGTGGTGACCAAAGTTTCGGCATCCTTTCCCAGGCGTAATTTGACGTCTTTAAACAACGAATGAAACAAGTTGTTAATGGGTGCGACTTGACTATCCGCATCCAGGTCATCCCCGTTGTTCTTGGTCACCTTCAGGGCCACGTGCAGTGTCATGTTGGCCAGATCGATGAAATCGGTGGTGGCATTGGAAATATAAAATTCGATGGGTCCGTCGTGGTTCAAGTCGGGCGTCAGTGGATACTTTCTGATTTTCGTCACCTTGTTTATGGCCGTCTGCGTGTCGGGTACACTGAACAAATCCTGCAATTCGTCTCGCGCGCAGGGACAGGAATCATTGCGCATTACCTGCGTAGCCATGGTCGAAGATATCTAGTTTACGTCGCTTGTGAGAGGTGACCTGTGTCTTCTTCTTCCTCTTCGGACGATGTGAAGTGGACGGGGTTCGTGAAGGGTCTTTTATAGGTTCCAGGTGGGCGACCACGTTCTTGAGTGTGTCGGACATCGTGTTTGACACCGCGGGGCGAAGCGTGTCCTGGGCGACTTTCTTCCAGTTCCATTTTTCACGACCACTGACGGCGTCGAGCACGCTTTGCCCCACTTTGGGTAACACTTGGGCCACATTCTTTTTCACGGCAGCTTTACCGGCCGACCACAAGGTCTTCCCGACCGATTTGACGGCATTCAATAACCCCGACCATCGACCGGCACCCTGTTGTCTCAGAATTCCTCCCCTGTACACCACCAGACCATTGCCAGCCCCTCGCTGTCTGAGCACTCCACCTTTGTACACTCGAATCATCATCGGCGGCGAAAATGAAGTTGGGTCACCACCTTACCGTCGAGAAATGGCACGGCTTTCCCCATTCCGTTCCTTATATAGAGACCAATGGAGCTTAGTCGACTGTACTTCAGAGGTAAGTAGTGAATCCTGGCGGGGCGGTGATACAATCGTCGACTGGGAATCACGTCCAACAAGGTAGCCTTCACGTCGCCCACGGTCTGGGGTTCGATAATGTCCGTGTAGATGTAAAACAGATCGTACTGGATTTGAAGATTTGGGGTGTGGTGGGCGTAGAAATACCGTAGACTTTGGCCATCGGCGCCGGTCATATCGATTGACTGCAGGGAAACCAACAGTTCGTTTCCAGGCCATCCCAACATGGATACGATGGGTCCACACAGACGAAGTTCGATTTTCGGCAACACGTCAAACCAGAAAAGCGACTGCACGTGATTGATCTTCAGATACACTTTGTCGTTGGTGTTGTCTCTCTTGAAAGACACGAAGGGACCTCTTGATACGGCCCCTTGGCGCATCACCTCTCGAGTTTCGTACTCGGTCTGCTCTTGCTTCTCGTGGTCGGTCATTTCCTTGTTATTGGGATCCAAACGAATGGGTTTATGGGCCAAATGATTGTAGATGGGAGGCAGGTTCCACAAATCATTCAGTCTGGTGTTCAGGACAGTCAGGATATGCCTCAGCGAGTCGTAGTCGTCACTCTTGATGTGCGTTTCCATTTCGATGGATCCCTTGATCTCATCACCCTTTACACCTTTGAAACAATTCGACGGGTCGATTCTGTGGCGGTCCCGGCATATCTTCACTTCGGGTTCGTCGCTCGGGGGCGACCATGGATGAATGCGTAAGCCGATCGTGTTGTCTCGTTGATCGATGTTTTGCCATTGGTCAGGTAACGTGATCATGGACAGACCCACTTCCCATTCCCGGTGATCGACGAGAAGTGGCGGGTCCAGATGTGTATGATACGTGGAGACTTTGTTGTCGGGATACCACGACATGGAACTGTCACTAGGGAGCGTGAGGTAAAAGGGCCGGTCGTTGTTCATTATGTTTGGTTTTCAAGGTTGGAGAAGGTAACAGGTAACCCAAGGTACTGGAGAGCAAGGCCGTCCACAACGTGGTCTGCGAACCGTCGGGTTTGAAAGCCAGTTGGGACAAAGAAACTCCCGCCACGACGTACACTAAAATCACTTGACAGAAAAAGACGATTTCCGCTTGTGGCACACGTTTTCCCAAGAGCGACCAATTGTGGGCACTCGCGGACGTAGACGTGGTTTCGTCTTGCATGTTGACTGATGTCGGCGTCTGTCGCTCCTATTTATACGTTTTGGAGACTGGTCCTGTCGATCCACGAATTAAAACTTGCCGGATAGCCCAACCATTTCACCAATACTTTGTCTTTTTTTCTTTCGAGTACTCTTTCGATGGGAAAGATCTCATCGTCGTTGACTTGGACCGCTTGCAATTCTTCGGGATAGAAGGTGCCCTGTATGGGTTCGCCTCTTTCGTCCAACAGTTTGTAACCGGGACCGACGTTGGGTGCGACGTTGAACGTTTCCAGAGTCCAGTTGGGCCAGTAACCTTTGTCGAAGGCACCATGTTTCGGCAAAGCCAAACGTACGGTCGTACCAATGTCCATTGATTTTTTCTTTTTCGGGGGACGTGGAGGAGGCGTTGTCAACATCCACTCGTGTTCGGGGCGAACGTCTTTGGGCGCCATTCCGATGGTCCGATGTCGTCTAGCATTGTAAGCTCGAACCAGGTCGTCTAGTACGTCAATGTACCGTTGTGTTTGTCGATGAGTAAAGTATCGCCACATGCGTTCTTTCAGGGTCCGTTGAAATCGTTCGACCACACTGGCTTTGGTTTCGACGTTGTGTGTCACGAAAAAATGAATTTTTTTCTTCTTCAGGTACGCCTGCATTTTTCGATTGAGGAATTCGGTACCTTTGTCCGTTTGAAGTCGCAGGGGTTGTCGACTTTGAAAGATTTGACGAAAGGCATCCACCAAACTGTCCCCCGTCTTGTTTTTGAGGGGCAACACCCAAGCATACTTGGAAAACACGTCGATGACGCACAGCAAATACCGGTATCCCTCATTCTGTTTGGCCAAGGCCGACATGTCGCTCAAATCGGCTTGCCACTGATGATCTATGCCGGCCACCACCGTGGGAGACCGCGAGAATTTCTTTTTCAATGGTTTGTGCAAGGTGTACGCCCTTTGTTGTTTCAACCATGCCTTGACTTTGTCCAAGGACACACCGGTAGCTTTGTGAAGACCCAGAGCGCCACCGAAAGCGGCCGGGTGGTTCGGGTCGTAATACACTTTCTTCAGCTTTCGTTCCATGTTTCAGCAGGTGTGCCTATGAACAGGCTATTTATAGTTTTTGCAAGGAGAGCCATCTTCTGGTAGGTATACTAGGGGTATCCGTGCTGGAGATTTTCTTCTTTCTCGGGCGTCGCGGCGGAGTCCGTGTCGGTGGCGTGGACAACACGTTCCATCGATCTTGATTCCCGATGGCTTCGCGCGGTACGTTCGTGGCCTTCAAACTTTGCATCACGCCAAACCATCCCACGGGAGCCTGGGTATTCTTTCGCCGACGAACCAAATCGTTCACGATGTCAATGGCATTGGTGTTGGGTACGGGTACCCCATTCCGAACCAATTCCAAGTTCTCGTTCCACGACCAAGGTGTCTTTTCTTTCATGTGTTTCAACAAAAGGCGGGCTCGATGTTGATAAGGTCGAGGGACCGACTCCAGGATGGGTGCCTCCGAATTTTCTTCTTCTCTTGACTCGGGTATGTTTTCGTCCAACAAGGGAACAACCTGTTTTCTTTTCCTTTGCATCGTTTGATAACGATGTAACAACTGTCCGTAACGCTGCATTTTATTTTCGTCGGTTAGGGTGGGATCGTTTAGCACGTGTTGCATGTCTTGGTGGACATTTTCGACGGCCTGCTGCAGTGGATCTCGATCGTACACGGGTTCGACTGGCCTGACTTCGACGGGTTTGACGTCGGGGAGTCCCTCGAAGGGTACCAGTTTCATTTTCTTGGCGAATTTCATCTTTGGGAAAGGACCGAAACAATCGGGTGTAGAAACCCCCTTTCTGTTGCTTTAGAAGTCGCCGACGGGTCTTCCAAGGTGTTTTAGACGTGCCCAAACGTCGTAACAAGGGGGCGTCCTTTTTCAAGCGCTTGACTTCTTTGTCGGTCACAGGAACGTTGCCGCGAATCAGGTTTCCAATACACTCACATACACCGTCGACAATGGGTTGGGTCTCGAGTAAAAGGGGACGGTCTTTCGGTGCAGTGTTCAAGAGATACCGCAGTGTCTCCATGACTGAGCTCGGGGTCGTTCTCCGGTCCCCTTTTTATACCTTTCTGTTCCCTGGGTTATCCACCAAATAGTTTAGATAGCTCGGCAGCCATAGCGTTCGCTCTATCGCGCTGTCTAAGGAAGGGATGTTTACCACCCTGTTGTCCACCCAATAGTTTAGATACCAAGGGGGCCAAAGCTGGGAGGGCCATGGCCAGCAATGCACCGATGGCACCGCCCTGTTGATCGACAAGTCGCCGTTTGACGTCGGGTGGAACATTACTCAGTTTGCGAAGCAACGCTCGATGTTTGTTTAATTCTTCGGTACTCAGTCCCCTTCCGCGCTGTGCGGTCCGTCGAACGAATTGATTTCGTTTCTTGTTTCTTTCCTCTTGCAGCCTTTCCTTCCATCGCAGCAAGATACGAATCAACACACCCCCAAAAAATCCACGTCCCCCAGGTTTCATGATCAGGGAGAGTTTTTCGGTCGTCGGCATGTTTCTCTCCGTCAGTTGGGTCAACACTTGTCGATTTCGTTCCACCCATTTCTTGTGTTGAGCGTGCAGTGGCTGAATGTTACCCTTCAGCAAATGGTTGGCCGCCAACTTGAACCACTGCAACAATCCAATACGTGCCCGGCCCGTATTCTTGACCAACTGCCCATAAGCCATATCGGGAGTCAGATGTTGTAACTTGCGAATGAAGGACTTGAGTCCTTTCATAGAACTCTTCTTTTCTCTTCGTGGTCTGCGAAAGATCGGGGAGAGAGACCGAGCAGGGGAAGGTGGTGACGTGGGACGTGGAGGTGTGACCGGTAAGGTGAGACGTGGTGGTGTGGCCGGTAAAGGAGACATGGGACTCGTGGGTGGTGTCAACGACGGGGGTGACCACTGTGTTCTGGGGGCCCTCATTCTCGGGCGAGTCTGACTTCGTACCGTGGGATCACGGAGGTCCGGTGCCAACGTCGGGAACGTCGCCCTGGGAAGGGTGGGAGGTGGGTGTTTCCTCTGCGTATTCTTCGTACGAGCCATCGTGACAAACAAGAGTCAATTCGAGGTACAGGTCCCCCTTTTATACTTTTTGGACGTAGACGATGGGTGGTTCCTCTTGGGGTAAAATGTTGGATCTCAGTCGCAAAGCTTCGGGTGTGTCGGGCTTCAAATCAACGAGTAAGTAACTGCGAGGGGTACTCGTCGCATCTTCATAAGCTTCTTGCATATACTTGGAACGGGAAGGGTACATCTGACGGGCCAACACACCAATTTGCGAGGCGTCACGGGGATTTTTGAACAAGACCAGGTAATGGGCATTCAGACTGATGGTACGCTGTTGCTTGTCAAACAAGTTTTGCACAATGTAAATGACACTCGTGTCGTGGTGATGACTCTTTTTCGTGAACCACTTTTGCAATATCTCCGTGTCTTCTCCCATCAAATCGTCCACGACTAAGACTTGTGGACCTTTGACTTGACCCATCACGTCGTCAATATCCGTCAAACCTTTGACATAAGTGTAGGGAAAGCGATCGTAACTCTCTTGCCATTCGCCATAAGCCCACACGATACGTTGAGGAGGGACGTCGAACAGGGACGCTTGAAGAAACTTCTGCACAAAGACCGTTTTCCCAACACCCGTTGGACCACTGACTAACATGGTAAAGGGATGTTTGAACGTCACATCCATCTTGCACTGTTTTCCCCCATTCCCTTTTCCCCTGCCTTTTATACCTTCGCGCCAGAACAACAGACATGGAGTGAAATTAGAACACAATTTATTTTACTAAAAATACAAAAAGAACATTCAATGCAACAAACATATCATACAAAGGAAAAGAACATTCAATAGAACATATCATACAAAGGAAAAGAAAAAACTGTTAGTTATCGCGTTCTCTCTTCAGGATCTCTTGTCTCACCCAGGGTACATTTCTCAGGACGCGAGGAATCCAATACACATGTCCCAAAAGCTTCTGCATCGTGTCGTGTGGGTGCCAGTCTTCCACTTCAGCAAACGTGACGACGACGGGTATCCATTCACTCATATCGAAACAAGGGGGATACGACAAGACTTCGGTCATATCTCTCGGACCCGCATATTGGATGAGTGCTCGGGAAAAACTTTCTGCTTCCTTCTCTGCCAACAAGAGGACAGCCGTCTTCGGGATTTCACCGTTCGAAGTTTCACCGTTTTCACTGGTAGTCGGGAGAATAGTGGGTGGAATAGAAAGTTTCGTCGGCTGTTTTCTTTTTTTCTTTGTATCGTCTGTAGAGCTCGAACGCTTCTCCGCACCAGTACCAGTATCGCTGACTGCGGGTGTTGTCTCTGGGCATGTCGATGTTGTTGTCGAACATGCGACTGGCAACGGCTTCAAAGTTGTTTTCTGTTTGGATTTCTTCTTGGCACTCGAGCAGGCCGTGTCCGAGCTGTCCACAGTTGAGGCACTTGTGATTTTCGTCGGTGGGTCTCTTGATTCCGTAACACTTTCTTTTGGCAGTTTCTTTTCTTTCTTCATCACTCTTCGCTTTTTGGGCTTCGGCTCGTTTTCCACACTGGGGTGCCCAGTGTCCTGGTTCTCCGCAGAGGTAACAACTTCCATAGGAACCATAGGCTGGTCTGTCTTGTCTTGGTTTTCGTTGCTGCTGTTGGGAACGAGTAGGGCAGTCTCTATACCAGTGTCCGACATTGTTACAGGAGAAACAAGCTTGACTAGCCATCGAGAGCAGAATGAAATTTCAGTCTGACACTTCGCTTCTTATAGTCTTGGTCGTGACGTCACTCGCTTTTGATTGGTTCTTTCTTTTCCTTCGTTTTGATTGGTTCGTTGTTTAGTCTATGATTTCCAGGCTTTCCACGTACTTTTTCACTTCGTCCCAATCGATCAAGGCTTCACTCACGTGACAGGCTTCCAACAACGTCATCAGGTCGGCTCGATTACCGTGTTTTTGTCGCCAATGGTTGAACACGGTGAAGATTTGCATGCGCGCGTTGTTGGGATGACTCATCTTGGCTTGACTGATTCGCGCTTCTCTGATCCCCAGATGTCTGCCAATACATTCCCAGCCTTCTCCCATGTTGCCGGACATGACATTGATATCCATTTGATCCAGAGACCATCGTTTCTTTTTCTTCGGCAAGCCGTCCATCCACTGGCGTATGGGGTCTTCTTTCTGTTCGACAAACTCGTCTTTGCGTTTGATCAACACCGTCTTAAAGCCCGGTACCGCCGTCCAGAACTTTTTCAAGGCTTTCTCGACGTCTTCTCGCCATCGTTGTTCGTCCTCCCACGTCTTGACTTGATCTCGTGGATCGTCCATCATACTGCCTAGCACGTTATCGATGTCTTGCAGTTTCGGCTCGTCCACCCAAAGGTAGTGATTGTAATCGTCCACGGGATGCGAGGGTTGACCCGTTATGGAAGAAACGCCTAGTCCCAGACAAGAGTGGTATCTCTGACTGGGATGTTCGTACTTGCAGCCGATACACTCTTCGTGTTGCCTTTCTTCTATAATGGGCAGGAAACATTTCAACACTCGAAAGTTGAGCCATCGTTGTCTAAGTTTCTCGATCAAATTTTCTGCCGGTTCGTCATCTTCTTTGTTTGTTCGCCATCGTCCTGAGACCCGCAAGTCAGTATCCATAGGGGTAAGTGTTGCTCGGTTGGCCATCGTCATTGAATTGAACAAACCGCTTGTCATACACGATTTTATATCGTTTGTTCTCGGGGCGTGTCCAAAGACGGCGGTCACGTGATCTGGTAATCTTGAACGGATTGGCTATGACCAGAGGTTCGTTTTGATGGACATGCCGTACATTCTCCTTCATGATGGCGTAATTCAGCTGCTGGGAGGCACGGTAATTCAAGGTGAATCCCCGGACTTTACATACAGTTTTACCATCGCTCTGGCGGTACGCGTAATTCTTTGGCCCTCCGCTAACAAATTCTCGAATGGTGACATCTTCGGGCAACTCGTTCTTCCACTGACCCAAACTCGAACCTTCCGGGGGATTCCATGACGTGGCGTGGTATTGATAGATGACGCTATCGGTGTCAAAATAGCAAACGCGCTCTCCCAACTTTTCCAAGACGGAATAGAGTTTCAAACGAGCTTGAGCCGTGACAAAGGCGGCGATAACCACGTTGGTGATGGGACAGGGTGCCACGTGTTCTTCTTTTTTCAGCGTTTCCATCAAGACCATATTATCGTTCACTAACTGCACATCTCGTACGGTCTGGGTCACGTCCAACATTTTTTCAAAATAGACGCTGGGCTCCGTGATGTATTCTGTTTTGGGAAAGTTGTCTCTCTGTCCGAATTTACCCCATGCTGTGTTCAATTGTAACTTGCTAAACGCCCGCATCCCTTTGTTGGGTTTTATCGACGCGGGATCCAGACGAATACCTTCCGTGTCGTACACGTCCTTGACGAAGCGGGTCTTGTCTTCTTCGGTGTGGCAGGTGTCGGGATAACCGCTGCTTTCCATCTTCTTCTTGAGGTAGTGATTAATGTACCCCGTAAACAGACCGCCCGTTTTGGCCTCGGGATCGTAAGTGCTGAATTCTTTCCAGTGCCAGACTTCGTAGACTTTTAGTACTTTGTATCCTAGGGTCACCGCTTTCTTGAGTTCCAGGGTGACAAACGTACCCACCCAGGCTCGCTGTTCGTCGGTGTGCTCACAAGGTTGGTATTCGGCAATCTCCCCTTGTTGCATGTGTTCGTCGACGCAGCTTCGACACAGGGCAAACACCAATTTCTGTTTGCGCCGAAACGGGAGCACCGGGTGGAACAGGCCACGGGGTGGCAAGACGGAACACTGGATCAATCCTTCGTACTGCTGCCACTGGTCTTGATCGGGCTGTGTGACGATCGTGGGTTCCTTGATGGGAAAGGTACCGTACTTGCAGATGTACGGGTACAAGGACACCACGTCGATGTAGCGCATGTCTTCCACCGACTCGTTCACCAACAGTTGAATGGCATTTGTTCTTCCGCCGAAGAAAGCGTTGCGGGGCATCAGAGGTTCGGGAGCGGGCCATTGCTGATCTTCCAAGCCTTGTAAAAATTCGTCCATCTCGGGATCATGGCGTCGTTCATCCTCCATCTCACACTCCCACATGACGCGGATGGTCTTCATACCGTACTGCTCCTGGAGTCGACGGTGACGTTCTTGGGTCTTCTGGTACAAGTCCCTCATACTGCGAGATGGATCGTAGGGATGTTTATGCTGAAGGTCTTGGACGGGACCCGGGTAACATTTGGGACAACCGTGAAAGGCACACCCGTGAAACTCGTACACCGTACCCGTGGTCGTGTCCATGCCATCTAAACTATAAGGGCCAACTCGGCATTCACTACCGTTGCGGGCGTGTCGAATGTTGGGTAGTGGGGTCTGGTTTCGGAATGCAGCCATGGTCTGTCGATGTTGTTCCCATTCCAACCATCGAAGGGCTTTGTTGGACTGTTGTCGAGGCTGAAAGCGGTGCCAGTCCTTACCAGGTTTCGGCTCTTGCATCAGGGCTCGAGGAATGACGACGAGGGTGTCTTTCTTGAGGTAGTGCGTGCGTAACACGCGACTGCAGGCAGAGGCCAGGGTCAAGCTTTTTTCGAAGGGATCGATTCCCGTGTCCATGAGGAATATCTCACGAAACACACCACAGCATCGGCGGAGGACATCGACGTCACTTTTACAGTAGGCGAGAATTTCCTGGCGAAAATCAAAGACGTGGTGACTGTGTTGTTGGTACCACTCGTGAAACTTTTCTCGTTCCGATACACTCATGCCATCCGGATCGTAATCGGTGTCGGGAGGATAGGCGCCCACGTAATCTTCATTCTCCGGTTTGTTGAAGTGGTGAGGGAAGTAACCTTTCTTGAGTTCTTGCAGGCCAAAGGTCTTGGGCATGTCCCGTAAAGCCATCGGTAGAAAGTTGAGGGAATCGATGAATTTTACCGTACCGACAGTGATCGTCATCGCTTTACCACCATTCATAATCACTTCGGGTTGCGCCACGGAATGTTTGTGCAGCGTCTGTAAAATCAGCAGTCCGTCGTAACCTTTAAAGTTATGAGCCACGGCAATCACGGGACTCGATTCGTGACTGTCATGTTTCCGACCATCTACCACCGTACCGTGAGCAGCGAGTTGTAGAAACCATTTTCCCACATCGTCCAGCGTGTCTGGGCCTTTAAACACAATTTCCCGTTGGTGATTCCAGTACGTGTCACAGTGCTCGCAGGGATCTTGATTGTCGATACAAAAGTGACAGCAGGTTTGCAGGACACATAGGTTGGGAATGTGCTCACCGGTATCTTGCTGGCATTCAAAGTCAAAGAAGACGAAACGGGTTAATGTTGATTTCTGTAGTTTGTCGATTTGTATCTTCCGGTCTTTATTCATGTCGATGGGTGATTTCAGTGGTTGGATGTAACAAAACTGTTTCTCGGCCGTGTGCCACTCTCGGCAGATGGAACACTCGTATTCTCCGCATCGGTGTTCTTCCAAATTTCGCTTGGCCTTGATGACATCCCACTCTTTTTGACATTTCTCGCATTTCTTCCATCGATAACACACACTGCACTTGGCTCTGGAACGGGTGGCAAGGTGGTTGTCGAAACACTGACGGCTCATAAACACACGATGACAACGATAACACGTCTTTGTATTGGGATCAGGTGGACAGGGTGGACCCATTGCCTTACATCCTTGGCACATCACGTGACACGAATGATTCTCTGCAGCATTGTATCCTACTTGACAGGTCTCGCAAAAATACGACCTTTCCACAAAAGCGGGCATGGAGGTAATGACGTCGTAATGCCTGTCGTGTAAGTACAGGTTGAGATGTTTTGGTGTGCCTGTGACGTGTTTTGTTCCCCGATAGATCGCCTTCCCAAATATGGCCCGAGAGAAAACGTTGAGCTGATAACCTTGCTCTCCTAAATACTTGGCGTACAATTCCCAGGTTTCCATCCCCGTGCAGGCTTGTCTGGCTCCACCGACGGCATTGATAAGGGCTTCGGTTTTCTTCGTCTGCCACGAGTGGGGTCCTGCCCTCCTCTGTAGTCTGTTCCGCTCTCTTTCCCATTCAGGTGTGTCTTGTTTGTTGGCAAAGTGACGGGCGACGACAATAGCTCGCTGAAAACAGAGTTCGTCGGCATTCTTTATGGTGACCAAACATTGCTTTTTCTTCAAATATTCGTCAAAATTTGCGCAGTGTCTCTTCTTCATGTTTGTTCCGCTACCTCGACCATCGGGAGGGGACACGTGGCAAATACTCATGGACATTCTTTGATCTAGTCTAAATTCTTCGTTACTCTGTAACACGGCAGCCACTTTCTGCAAAACGTCTTCGGCTTTCAACAAACGATGTTCACGAAAGGGTAACCAGATCGGTGTTTTGAGTCCCGGGTGACTGATGGCGATTCTAACATAGTCACTTTCTCTGGCGTCCAAGGTTCGGCGAATTTCCTCGATGATGGCCTCAAAAGTGTCGTGTAGTTGTTGTGGTACATCGTTGGCTGGAACGTGGGACCAATCTTCCAGAAAATCTATCTCCACACACAGTGATTCGGTTCGAAATAATCGGCTGTATCGTCTATCCACGGGTCGCAATGTAAAACTCATCTTGCTTCGCTCGCTGATCGCATATCAATGTTCGAAGCTGTCGCCTCCCTTCCTTTTATTCCTGTCACCATGAATGGACTCGTCCATGACGTCATACCCTTCAAATGGATTCGTCCGTGACGTCACCCATGAATGGACTCGTCCGTGACGTCATATCAAATGGATTCGTCCTTACGATCATAAAACGGTACAACATCCGTCACTCTATCAGTATCAGAATGGATGCTCCGGTGTTACGCATCGAAGACAACCACAGCACGGATACTCTCATGTATCTCAGGGGTCACACGCTTGCCGTGATTACCCCTGACGATATCTTTGTCTTACCTGACGAGGTATTAAAAACACCTCCCAGGAAAAGACCTCCTCCTGAATTAGTGGAGGCCATTAGACGCAACCGACATAAAGTGCGTCGTACCCTCACATTCTAGTGCTCGCATTCGAGTGAGGACAACGGCCCTTTTCAGGGCCAACTTAATCATTGTAAAAGAGTTGTTTCCCCTTCCCTCCTCCTCTCTTCCCCTTTCTTCTTCTTCTTCTTCTTCTTCTTTCTTCTTCTTCTTCTTTCTTCTTCTTCTTCTTCTTCTTCTTTGTCTCTCTCTCTCTCTCTCTCTCTCTCTCTCTCTCTCCCCTCTCACTCTCTTTTCCCGCGCGCGCGCCCCTCTCTCCGTACGTGCAATCCCAAGGTCACGCAAGGGGTCACGCACGTGCCAGGGGGTCATCCAGTGCAAGGTCACGGTCACGCACGTGCTAAAGGTCATCCAGTGCAAGGTCACGTGCACGCGCATGTACGCACATGCACGCACGCGCATGCGCGCACGTGCGTCCCTAGACAGGCCCTCATACTACTCACTAGCCTTGACGGCGACTGTCTGCTGACTGACGTAACGTAAATAACGGCAAGGATAACCAGGGCGATAATCATGATGGGAAAAGGCTAAAAGGGTAAAAATCAATAATTATCTGTAGACTCGGATCTACTCCACCAACTAAATGTTATAAAACATGTTGTTCCTACCTTCCTGATAGTGAGAAAGGACTTGGTGCTATAGCAACGTCTCCAATCCAAACTGTTTGTCTTTTATTGGCAGCCATATCCATAACACGTAAACCATTAAAATACATTCCTAGAAAATATTTAATTTTTGGATTATAATACAATGCGCAGGGTTCAAGTGTGCAGTAACAATCTGATATTAAAGATGGATTACATGGTAAACTTTGAGTGGAAGCTCGGTGAAATGTTTTACTCATAGAAGTTCATTGTTAGACAGGACTCATCTTATTTTCATGTAGAACGCTATAAACAATATGTCACAGAAATAAAATCTATGGTGATAGAATGTATATACATTTTATAATTATCAACAATTCCTTGTGATGACTTCTTTACTAGTCGTTTGGATGGGTCGAAAAACCGAGGTCCCGTGTACACATTGGCGTGCACATAAAAGATCCCTTGACAGCTAGAATTCGATATGAGAGAAGGGCGTAGTTCTGCGGTCCGGGCACAAAATTTTCCCTCAAAGTACACTGCATAGCGTGGTGACTAATTAATGAACTGGAAACAAAAAATTAATTTAAAATATATAAATTATTAAACTCACCGGCAATGATTCCATTAAATGGACGCTGTATGGCATTATTCACCCTGTAACCACCGATATGTATAGATCCATGTTTATCAAATACACCATGACGAACTGAAATAATATACCGTAGAAATAATACATACTATAATATCCAAAAATACAAACTAAAAACCATTAAATAAGAATAAACAATATTTGAGTACATGCCCTGCCTTTATCATGTATTACGGATTTTGTAATATTTCAAGTTTGAAGAAATGCACGAAGAGATGACACGTTCTGTTTTCAGAAGTTAGCCTTCTGCATGAATAGTTTGACAGCTTGTGTAGGGAAGACTTGCCAAAATATGACAGCATATCAGAATGACCATAGTAAAACGAAAATAAAATATTTTGGTTGTAGTCTGGTGAGAATTGTAAAACTTACCGGAATGCGAATTAATTCTGGCACCAATATCATCCACCCGTAAAGTGGCGTTGTTACTCGTCCTGTAGAACCTAACCACGTGATATTTACCATCATTAAACCGTCTGGATGATTGAACAATTTTACTCGATTTACCAGATGAGTCGGTGTCGTATTCAGCAATAACATGTCCGTTTTCCTAAAACAAAATACATAATTACCCATTTGTTATATCATGATATCAAGAGGATTGTTTGTTTTTGAATTTGTCGGTTCCCTCTCTTGTCATCAGTTTCGATTTAAGTGACGCGTTTATCGTTGGAGTCCGGGATTTTACTGCCCAGTGGACGTTAACGACTCGTTCGTCCACCGAATCCATTCACCTGGTTTAATTATTCATCACAATGTCCACGTGTTTGGTTATTTACGTGTAGGCAACAATTATCAATGACATGGATTGTATTCAGAAACTCTAGTTTTAGCAATTAATGTATTCAAGAGGACTACAACCGATAATTCAGCTCTGCTATATCTCCCAATTATTAATTAATTATAATACACACTGACTAATCTTAATTCCATCTCTAATAAATACTGACTAATCTTAATAAATACTGACCAAACCATCTATAATAAACACTGACTAATCTTAACTCCATCTATAACAAATACTGCCTGATCCATCTATAATAAATACTGCCTAATTTATTTATAATAAATACTTACCAATCTTAACTCTATAAAATCACCAACTAAAGCACTATTCACCCTCATAAGTATTCCATCAGGTTCATTGGTCATAAATCCAAAAGCGATATCATCGGTCATGCTGCTGGGTTCGAATCCTTGGGAGTAGGTATATATTAATATACCATCCTTAGTTCTAGTTTCCTTCAACCGGAAGCCAATAGCCTCTGTAATAATAACAACAATGTGTAATAGCCTATGTAATAATAACAACGTATAATAACCTCTAGAACTCTGTAATAATGACAATATATAATAGCCTCTGTAATAATAACAACGTGTAATAGCCCCTAGAACTCTGTAATAATGACAATATATAATAGCCTCTGTAATAATAACAACGTGTAATAGTCTATGTAATAAGAACGTATAATAGCCTCTGTAATGATAACAACGTATAATAGTAATAAACTCTAAAAGATTATTACCGTCACCAATAACGTATGATAGCCTCTGTAATAATAACAGCGTATACAGTACACCATAATGTATGTTATCTATGGGTGGCTGAGTGAAATGGGGTTTAAAGTCCCAACCGCTCTGCACAATCCGTTATAACAAAGATGGGGCACGAGGAACTTTTTTCTTTGAGCATCAAATTAATGTTGTATTTCGGAATAGCTGATTGTGGACATTAGAACATGACCTAGGTTTTACGGAATTTCAGGTCTAGCAATACCAATTACAGTCGAATATCCGGTAGTGTTGGACACCATTATACAAGTGGATGTCACTATATAAGATTTTACAGAATGTACGGACGAACAGACGGACAAGGAGTTGACAATAACACCAAGAATCCCAATATCCGTCCACTATTTAAACTATACATGGTTCAAATTGGCGTCCTACCTTCGTTACAGATTGTTCCTACAAATGACGTCATATTACAATCACATCTGAACAAGGCCCCATCGGGAACACACGTTCCAAAATTCGTGCAGGTCTCTGGTCCGCAGACAGCCTGGATTTCTGAAAACGGCAAACACATTACAATATTAAAGATTCTTAATCGTTTTAAACAAATTCTAGTTTACAGCAGATGAGTAAAATTGCCACCCTTTGTGTATATAATTTGTTAGCTCTCAATGCAAACACGACGTTTATGCAGATGACGGCATTTCAAAATGTCCCAAACATTCGAAACACAAGAACTAAACATGGTTACTAGGCAACGACACATTGAGGACACCGAGAGTAAAATAAACTTACCAGTACAGCCTGTAATAATGTTCGTGGAACCGCCGCCATATTTAACCAAATCAGGAACAGCACCACTCAAGTCTATGGATGCCAAACATCCCTGGAAACCATTTTTAGACAACAAGGCACCGCTCACGTAGTCCTGGTCAAACATGTTCTGTGGTAGACCACCAATATACAGTGGGCCCTGTAGGTCAATATTAGTATCCCGTCCTTCACTGGCGATAGTAGTTGATATTCCATCGATGCTCACACTGAATCGACGATTATCAACACGTCGTATTGTCACCGTATGCCATTTATTGTCGTTCAATGGTTGCGGCGTGTTCATACGCAGAGCTGGAGAGCTGTCACTAGTGTTGAAGGCGAAATGAAGATATCCGTTGTACAACTCAACGGAAAGGAACTCCCTGTTGCGTCCACCATTAAATAACAACACGCCACTAGTTTCCTTGGTTTTAAACATAAAGTTAATGACCATTGAAGCTGGTATTCTCAGTGTAGGAAGCTGGACGAATGTGTCACGGTTTTTGATTGTGATTGGGTTATAGATCAAGGGAGGTAATCGATCAATATCGGTTAGGTTGAAACTGATCAAGTTATCACCCGGTTGTTTTACGGCTCTCTCAAAAACACTGACGTCGTTAAACATGAAACCTTGCATATACCCAATATAATTCTTGGCATTGCCACCGATCTGAACATTGTCGTCTGCTAGGCCACCAATAAATATCTGCTCAATATCGAAGAAGAAACGCTCCCCTGATAATTCACCTGGAGAAAAAGAAAACGGCGTTCAATTAATTGTGATGTAGCTAAGACTTGTTATATCTGCCCATCTTTAAGTTTAAAGGGTTATTTTTCATTTTCTATCTCCTGTTATAAGTCACTACCCTCGATTTGCCTCATTTACCAACCATACGTGACACCTGGTGGTCAACAATAACCATAAAGAGTTTGTTGGGCCTTATGTTACCCTGATCTACTGAAAGCCTGGGAACCCTTAGTAAAAAATGACCTTGGCAAGGTCGTATTGGGAGGTACACACGGCTGCGAACGGAAACAAGAAAATGGGTCCCGATAGTAAGGCACTGAAGTCATTTATCAAATATTGTTTCAAAGTACTTACCCATTTCTCTCTCGCCATCATCTACCCAGACCTCTATCTGATTGCCTCGTCTATTGATGTACACAGTGTGCCATTGGAAATCATTTAAATTCTCCCCAGCATAAAACGACTAAAACAATAACATAAAATATTATACTTTGATTATTCTCCTAAACTAGAAAACAATATCACCATATAACGAAAAAGGTGAATATTTAAATAATATCATTAAACGTTATAGTTTCCATAATCCTTTAGTGGCATTTAGCGATTGAAGACATAGTTGTTACTTTGTTTGGTTAACGGAAGCATCACGTGAAACGCAGTCAATAGGGTTAATTGTTTCACTGTGGTTCACCAAATCAATTTATATAGAGGAAATGAATGATGATGGTAAATATGGGAAAGGAAGCAGGAACGCTAGGGACATGGTGTAGTGAAGGAATAAAACATTACCTTTGTCTCGCCACCTAAATTAGTAGTGATTTTTATCCTGCCATTTTCTAATTCACACCTCAGATATTCGTTTGAGACGTCAGTGTGAGTCTGGAACAACAGGGCATCGCTAAGTGGTGATTTAAATCGCATAGAGATGTCGTTGGTATGGGTCTGGGTGGCGTCCATAGAAACAACAGCAAATTGTTTACCATTGAGAGCACCAACCAAAGCGTCTGTAATAACAATTAATACGATTTCATCTAGCTGATAAACACCCCAAAATATCAAAACAAATTACAAGCCCAGTACAACAACAACCATAAGAATAATTTTTTCAGGATGACGACAGCATTTTACACTTTGTGTCAATATCAGGTTCTATGAGGAATAAGATGTCAGCACACCACAGCCCAGGCTGTAACGTTTGGATGTTTTCAGTCCTTATAAAGCTAATTACTGGCACATCTCTGATGGCTCATCATTAACTAAGTTGCTCTTATTGCTGTTGCTTACACGTTTTGCAATATCATATTATGTGTGATAAAGACCAGAGAAGTATGATTGAAACTTTGCTAAATGGTATTCCATACAATACGTACCCTTATCACAGTTTCTACCAGTAAAACTGGTTCCTCTACAATCACATCTGTAACCATTCCAAGTATCCCGACAGAATCCATTCAGACATGGTTGGAGAGCGGCACATTCTCTCGGCATATCCAAACATCTTCTATCAACTTTTCCATAGAGAAACTGATCACTCACCAACGAGTGAAGATTGATCTGTTTTCCATTAACTCTAAGATCCTGGAAGCATCCCTGGTAGCCTTCACGAGACCAGACGTGCCAAGGAAGGGTAGTGAAACTGTCGAAGCCACCCACATAGAAAGCTCCTTTCAGGGCATCTCTTAATACTTCACCACTGACAAAGTTGATTCGCTTGGACTCGCCATTCAGAAGAAGATCTATGTGACGGTTGAAGAACCTGATCTCTACCTCCTTTTCCTGACCATCAGAGACAACACGTGGTGAGAAGGGAACTCTGCGAGTAAAGCTGCCGAAGTCATAAACAAAGTAGAGTTTACCATCAAATAGTTCCACAGCTATAAAGTTGGGAGCGTTGGCTGCTCCACGGTTAAAAAGCATCAAACCGTTATCTTTGATGGTTCGGAACCTGAAGTGGATGACTCCACCTTCCTGAATCTTCAGTGTCGGTAACGTGATGTAAGTATTGGATTCTTTAAATGTAACTGGAGTTGGTCCAACGACCGGAGCTAAAGTAACTCGTGGTGGAGGTGGCGTTCTGATTTCAGGTCGTCCAGTAATAATAACAGGCCCACTAGTGACTGGACGAGGTCGGGTGTTAATCCACTCATCAGTAATATCAACATTACCGTGAGAAGAACCAGCAAGTCCAATCAAATTGACATCTGTAATGATATTACCATCTCGCGTCGAGTAAATCATCTGCAATATAAAAAAACCCAGGCATTAGACATGGGTCAACAGCCAATGAAATGGCGGCCCGTAATTGTACAGTGCAGTGAACGCTGGCCCATTCACTGACACCCTTGATTTAGGTCCAAATGCACTTGTCTATATGTATGTTTGTTTTGTCGGGCGATACGTCTCCTGGTGAGTTTGTATACCACTGGGCCCAGACATTTAAACGCAAATTGTGAAAGCAAATCGAATGCGGCTTAACCTTTTGAAACAATGATTTAATAGTATAGGTTGCAATGTAGTCGGTGCCTTTTAGTGCCATGTACAAACGTGAGTTCGAACCAACAGACTTTATATATTCCAGAATCATGATACACAGAGAAATAAAAGTATTATTTAGAGATGATATATATAATTAATATGAAACTTACATCTGCGACACCACCATCAAAGTTTCGTCGCACCACACCATTAGTGAGTTCATATGTATTGGGTGTACCGCCAACCCACACGTCTGCTAATGTCAGTAGCTGTATATCATCATTCTCAAATATATAATCTCTTCCATTTCTACCATCAACTGATATATTGATCTGTGTAATATAAATATTCATATTCATTAACATTATTCATATCTAATACACATATCTATAGCACAACTATTTATCTTTAATACAATTATTCATATAAGTATACTATAATATATTCATATTTAACACAAATATTATCATGCAATAAAATAACATAATTCAATAAAATTATTCATATTCAATAGAAAATATTACAAATCACTTACAATATAGTCATTCAAATACTTTTGTCCTACAACAAATAATCACGTTTTCATGAGACGCCTGCGTCCATGTCAATTTATTAGAGGAATTGCGACTTACCCTGCGTCCTCGCCTGTTTACGTTAACACGATGCCATCTCCAATCATTATACCCAGCACCAGTATCAGGAGCTATAGTTATCTCTTTAGGACTTCCATCATCATCATTTACAAATACAAGCTTACCACCCTGTAATCAAAATATACCACTGGTATGTTGAAGATATTGGCGAGATATAATACAGGATTAGGGGCTGGACATTCAGACACAATAAAATCACCAACAACGCACCGTGGTCTTAACAACTCTATTTTCCATTGCAGCGTAGACAAGTAGGTGTAAAATCCCGTCATCAGTTACGTATGTGTTAACCGCCCTCCCCTACACCACACCATGTGAAGTGATGTAAAACCCCGACATCAGTTACGTATGTGTCCACCGCTATCCCACACACTACATGTAATGTTACCACATGGATGAAATAAACATCTGAATGGCTTCTCGTGGAACCAACCCCTCCTAACCCGCGTTGCTGTGGAAAGCGATATCTCTAGGTTTTAATTGGAAAATTTCACATGAAAACTAATTCAACGATTAAACAGAACACAACTTTTATGATATATCAATCATTGTGTTATTGTAATAGCACGACGTTTCGGCAAGTATCCTTCCATCGTTAACAAGCACGTTATCATTATCAGTGGTTGATATCCGATAAAAAACATGGCGTTTAAAGATTAATATCTAACCAGTTTCAGTTTTACAATCAGCAGGGGTGTAAAGCTGTTGTTAAACCAGTGCCACGAGAAACCTTCTTTGATTGGCATTTAGAAATTGAACATATTAACACAAAGTACAATTTTATGGAAGAAACTCAGTAATTGTGTGTATCCATATAATTGTATCTTGTGTTCATGAGAAACCTGTTCGACTATAAATAAAATTACACGGTGTTTAACGTGTAACTGTTCTGCCAAAACATACATGCATACTCTTAGTTCGTCAAAAAAGTTGTAGGCTAAATAATGTTAAAACTATACCTTTAGGCTAAGATGCATCTCTCTACCATCTTCACCCTGATGGAACCACAACAAACCATCTGGTTTATCTGTGATGAAGTGGAAACTAAGATCTTCTTGTTCTGTTCTCTCATAGTAAGATGCTGGTAATGTGTTATAATCAAACTTGTATTTCAAATAAGATAAACCGTTAAATCGGATAACTTTAGTTGTACCACGTCTGTCTGATGTATCAACTACCGAAGGACCCTGGGTGTATGCTGGGCGTATCGTAGTTATCTCCCCATAACCTAAAAATATATAAATAGTTTGATTAAAGACTGGAAGCGTTTTGTCTGTGATATCACTTCTGTGGAAGCGGACGTTAACACCAGGTAGTAGTAGTAGTACTGGAAGCGTTATTACGACATGGCGAAATCAACCACAAACTACAATTTTGTGAACTGAATCTATAACACTTCAAATTCGTTCAGTAGTTACAAAGATATGAAGAACGTAATCGGTCTACAGGACAAAACATCTCCTACGATGATTTCCGATGAATTCTTTTTGATGGGCAAGTTTTTAATCCAAGGCAGGAGTTGATATTTTGATTTTGTTATCTTAATTACATGTTAAATAATCAATTTGTAAACATTTTAGATATTGGTGGGTCGGGGTGCGGGTTTCTTTTAGTTTAACGAATTAATTTCAAGATTTTATTATTAACCTTTAAAGCTCTAAATTCACAATTACCCACCTACATCCAAGATATGATAGTACCTTATACTACATGCCGAAATTTACGTTCATCTGATAAACACTTATTAAAGATCCCTTGTGTAACACTTAAGACTGGAAAACGTGCATTTTCATACTCAGCGCCGTTTCTTTGGAATCAGCTCCCACTATCTATACGTCTAGAGCCATCTCTTTCTGTTTTTAAGAACAAACTGAAAACTCTCCTTTTTGAAAGTCCTTTGTGATATTGACATCGAGAACAAATCTAGTGAACTCGAAGCGCATTAGAAACTGTGGACCAGTGTTTATGCGCTATACAAATACTGATATTATTATTATTATTATTATTATTATTAACCTTGCAATACAACCGTCGTCAGTAAAAGGCGTTCAAACAATGGAACCCATTCATTAAAACGTTGAAAGACAAGGTGTAATTGTGAATGAGAAACGTTAGAAAGATGTTGGGGAGGATATCTTGTTAAACAGTTTATTAGAGATAACAACATACACGTGTATTATATAGCCACGCCCTTGATATACATATACCATTATATACTACAATGGATAGTTACTTCCGGTACATGAAACACCATGTTCTCGTTATCTTATTATAACATTATATAATAAAATAATTGACTTTAAACAGTAGGCCATCAACAATCGCTCCAAAGGCAGAATTAGTCCCCCTCTTATAGGCTAGCCGTCAAATTGTCAATGAATACAGATTTCCATAGCATCAAAGATATCGACAATTTAATTTTTACGAAGATAATTTTTAAGAGATAGGAGTCAATGTAAAAACGGCCGAGGAAGGAAGACATATAAGATACATATATATAAATACAGTGAGTCACTCGGGTAAATCACGATTTATTATATCAACCTACTTTATCTTAATGAACTGTTCTAAACATGTATTGACAGTTTATATTCTTATCAAAGACGAGTCTACTATTTAATAATATGGGTGGTAGGATGTGTCTGGTTTTGGTAAGTACCGGTATCTTGGTATGTAAAAAGATACCATACTATCGTATCTATGACATCATACTTGACGGACAGATGTGATAATATTTATACACACCTTAAACAACCAGAGTTTATTATTTCCTGTTTGGTATACACAAGTCTATAGACTTGGTTAGCCAGGTGCATATAGAATGACCAGGTAAACAAATCAGACTAACATGTAGTTACTTGTATTTACTAGGGTTACGTGCACAGAGCATGATGTGAGAAAATGGTCCGTCCGTTACGTCAGGGTTACGTGCACATAGCAGGATATGTGAAAATGGCGCGTCAGTCCTGTAGGGCCTAGTACATGTATTACTAGGGCAACATGAACACAGCAGGGTGTGAGAAAATAATCCGTGTCCCTGAAGTACCACAGTGGGAAAATCTCAATACTAGAATGTGTTCGAATCCCAGCGTGCGTCAAGAATAACCTATGGCTTCCCAATCCCCAGAGATACGTTTCGAGCAGTAGTGTACGTTTGGAAATTGTGACTAAACCGTCGAATTGGACGAAATACCGAGATGTACAGAATAGTTGAGTAAGAATGGTCGATTTTTAAGTTTAACAGCGATTTCAGGGTATACGTCTATAAATAGATCATCTTATTAAATATCAGATACTGTTACTATTTATATACCCTGTTAAATCTAAACACAATGAACTTATAATTTATTTACTGACGTACGCAAATAGACAAATATTTTATATCAGAATATATAGTACCTGTTTTATATCAGAATATCATTCTTAGAAATAAAACAAGCACCTTAGTCAGGCGCGGACCTAGGGGGGGGGGGGGGCGCCCCCTTGCGCACACCCCCTCTATTTTTTGCGGTGACGAACGATTTTTAGCTTCATATATTCTCGCGGGAAAGGAGAACAAAATAATGTAGGTTGGAAATCGTAATTTACAGTACTAGAATGAAATTAGTCCTTTTTGTCCACACAAAAATCACGGGTCGTGCTTCGCACTCCCAAGTGGGTGCAGCACGCCCTCCCTTTCTGAAAATCCTGGATCCACCCCTGTTAGTACACCAATCTTCGGAAATAAACCAGAAATACGTTTGTTACATGTGAATTGTTCAATACATAAGAATTGATATTCAGTGTTGTACAGATATTAAACATTCTCCACCGCCTAAACGACACATGACGTCACAATAACAAATCATTTATTCGGGATTGAATTGTTTGTTTGTTTGTGGTATCTGAGTATGATGTCTTGTCCTGTCCATATATTTGTTTTTGTGTAAATTATGTGTGGTGAAGTCCCCCTGCAATTACTATTAGAGGTGACATTTCGAGCGGGAAGCCGCGTGTCAAATATATATTTGAAATTCGAGCTGCTAAGAGGGTCTTCTCTATACATTGGTAATGTGCATTGGGAGGCCTAGTTGGTCAAACATCACTGACAAGCGACCGTCCCAGGACCCGTCTGAGTTGACCCTTAAAAAACTGTAATATGGAACTATGTACACAGATGAAACAAACTGCTCTTTTTTCTGAATGAACCATGCAAATTTACAGGTATATAGGATGACAAAGTAAATAACTTTACAAACTAACGAATCAAATTAGTCAGCTGCTTTTTAAATAATAGAATCCATTGATTAATAATGTTAACTTGTGGGTAGGTAGTTGTCATGGCAATGATAATAGGTGGAACTGTTGAATCATTGGCGCCTGGGAAGATGAAATAGACGTCATGTTAATTAACAGGTGTGAAGTCGACAAACTTGTTCCTGGGTTTGATGCCGATGAAGAGTCGACAAGCTGGTACCTATACTGTAAAGTTTAATGACTCACACATTCCAACCTCTCCCAATATACAACCGTTAATAAAAACATCCCTCAACAAGAAACGACCATTAATACTTTAACACTTCAGCCTCTTTTCATCTTCCCGCGTTCACTACAACCAACTTTTATATTATATCTAATTTAAAACTAACATTGTAGAATCTCGAGTATAGAAGACATCATCATTTCCCTTGGCTATTTAAATGGAATACAATATTGGGAAAGACGGGCATATTATTATGCATTCTGCTTCTACTTAGTAGTGTGCTACGAGGTACATTTTCCCGATCAGAGGCGCTACTGTCTACTCTCATTTCAAATGTCAGATGTTCTTTTGCTTGCACGCCCAGGTGTACGGGCCTCAGTTTTGGTCCCACCCGATCGACTATACGCTATCCCTTCCTTTCTACACCATTGACAATGGGTACCAAGCGGAACATTTTTGGACAATGCGGGGATCGAATACGGGACCTTCAAGGTAGTGAGTCAACGTCTTGCTCACTGAGCCACCGTGACCCCCACGTGTGCTATAAGGGAAATGTTGTTCACAGAGCAGCGTTTCCGCTTACTCTTTGTTGAATATCAACTGCGAGACCGTGATGAAGCTTAGCCATTTAATGATACTTCAAGATATTAATGGAAATAAAATTATAATTTCAAATCTACGAACTGAAAGTTTAGAAAACTCATTTGAAATACAGACAATGTTCACAAGACAATGGGTATCTTTGTGGAAAACTCAATGGCTCACATAGTTCGTAGGATTTACACTGCTCATAATTCTGAACCAAATGAAATGGCATTTAGTGTCCTACCCATCTGCACCAACCGGGATAATAAGATGGGTCATATTTCCAGCATCAATGACCGGGTGACACCAGGCTGTGGTATCCCGATGAATTGTCTCGGTCAACAATGGTAGCGAACCATTTGGCTCGTTAATATGAAACCTAAAAACTACAAAGTGAACAGCAAGATTTGACCCTTTCATATAATATATTCAAGACCCCCAATGTAATATATTCAAGAGGAGTTTCAACTTGCCGTATTTTACACGATAGTTCAATATTTGTTCACACGCGTGCATGACATATCAATGATTGCTCACACATGGCCAAAAACAACTTTATTTTGTATACTTCACAACATTTATAAGGTATTCTAGGTCACAACCATTTGGTCAATCGTACATATAGAAAATAGTCAGTTCCACATGGGAATACTGTCACGAAATGGCCATTCCACATTGAAATATTGTCACGAAATAGTCAGTCAACTTGAGAGTATTGTCATTCAACATAGCCAGTACCACATGAGAATATTGTCACGAAACGTTATAGGCCTACCGGGACAATTACCACGAAATGGTTTAGACTCTTAAAGATGACCAGTTAAAGAGAAGTGGCATACGATTTGCGATTCTTAAAAAAAAGAATTCTATATTAAAATGTTTCAAAAAGTAATTGGATAGATTTCTAGCCGTATATATCATTATAAGAGAAGGTTCCCATCAATTCTTTTATTCAATAAAGACCAATTATATACCGTTAACTTAAATGAGTAGAAAGTAGTAGTATGTGTACTAGACAGTGTAAGCATGGTCTACCTCGTACACGATGTCGTGCAATAATCTAGCAATTTCAATAGACTGTAATGTTTCAATCAAAGCAGGGGTAAAGTCAGTGTCATACATAATAATATACCGGTTCTATTTATAGACTGGGTATATATACAATAACAACAAACCTCGTTCTAATTTCAATTTTAACGAGAAACCATGCTAGAGTTCTTAAAATAGAAACTGCTGAATCTATCAGGAATTAAAGGCACCATGCACTGATAGTAAAACACACTGTTACATAAAAACAACAAAAGATAAAAGAAACAACAAAAAGAAAGAGTACAGTAGAAGTTTGTGATACTATTTTAAAGTTAGAAGCATTTAACACAGCCTGTGCTACTAGTGCGATAGACATCACCGTCATATAATTGGTGGCATATTTATCCTATTGTTACATAACACTTCAATTACAACACCCATCCTATATCCCACTGTGGTATAACACACCCATCCTATATCCCACTGTGGTTTACCACACCCATCATATATCCCACTGTGGTATAACACACCCATCCTATATTCCACTGGGATATACAACACCCATCCTATATCCCATTGCAATATACCACACCCATCCTATGTCCCACTGTGATACATGACAGGTATATTACCGCATTTTTTAAATTATTAGCCCATGTTTATATCCCACTGTAATATGCCTATGGTTTATATCCCACTGCAATAGGCCTATGGCTAATATTCCACTGTAATATGGCAGGTATCTCGCTGTATTATATTAAAACTTGGATTATATCCCACGGTTATCCAATGTATATCTATGACAGGTATATGACTATATATTTGTAAAATCATACGAATTTCCTATGTTTCAATACCACTGTATCATGCTTATGGGTTCTTTAGTAGTGTAATAGATGCCCGATATTTGATAGGTCTATGGGTTATATCCCACCACTGCAATGGAAGATAGGTATAATGAATTCATAATGACAGGCCCAAGACACTTTATATTCTATATCAGGTATATTACTGCAATATCATTTTATCGTTTATATTTTACCACAGTGGCCTATTACAGACAGTTCATTGAATTTGATAAATACTGGGAAAACAGACGTACATATTAACAAATAAGTAAACCAACTTTCTAATCATATAGGCCTTTATATAGCGTCTCCAGATTTCTAAACTCACGTCCATGTTGTATACATATATACGTACCTATTAACAGTATACATAGATACAGTAACAGATCCATTCTCTAACTTGAAACAAACTTAATAATCCAGTCTATATATTCTACTCCATCAATACACACACAATATTATACATCCGTATATCAACAACTCTTGTTTTAAATTCAGAAAAAAAACCTCGAAAACTAACACTTGTTAAGAATGAGGCTTACTCCCCAGTTGCCTCTCTTCAATAAATACAGTCAGATCACCACCCTGATGGTCGGTACGGCGTGATAGTACACACGATGGATTCTATTTATAGCACATGGCTTATTTTGGCCAGGCTCACTGCCAGAATGGGGGAAAATATTTTTCATGGTTTTTAGTCATCAATCTGTTACTTATAAATTAAACGGGTCAGCTGATTGAGATGCACGTGCGATTACCGGGCGGGGGTCTGGACAGAATTAAGATTAATCTCAGAATTACAACGACCACCTTGTCAGTAACGAGCTAAGACGACTAAAAGTCAAGTCTTTAACTGGAACATCTTCTTCACGTTTTTCTATTTTGAGAAATTCACTTAAAACGTTCAGAGCATATTTTAAATTTTTTTCAATAAATAAATAATGCCTCTGGAAATCCATGGAAACATTCACACGAAATCGACACAACGTGCTAGAGGGTTGGGGAGAGGTAGGGTGAGTGGGGTTGTTAATGTTAAGGACTGATTGTCCTAGAATTTTATAGTATATCAAATTTAGTTGAAACGGTTCGACTGAGTCGATTCGTGTCATATGTACGGCGAATCTCGTTAGTGGTCTAATCCCTAATTATTTTGAACTTTATAGATAATAATGGCCGTGCATATAACTGCTGTAATTATCCCAATATATAGCGTTTATTTGCTGTGAAGATTATCTAATTCTATTCACTGGGTGTAATGTTGTTAACAGTTGTAACATTGTCCAACTAAAATAAAGACAAGTGTCAACGCATGTTCTTGGTTAAAAAAAACCCGACGACCTAGACGAGTAGAATAAATGGGATTTATCAAGGCCGGTGCTTAGTTGTGAGGTATAGCGCATGCTGCACTGATAGGGAAACTGTATCTTGTCGTTTGGATGGGAAAAACAAATCGATGCTCACATACGCACACACGTTGAGATGCCCGTATAAGACACATATCAACACTAGTGCTGGTGTTACACATATCAACATTAGTGTTGATGTTACACATATCAACACTAGAAGACACAGTGTTTGTGTCGGTACTTGGAAAATATAACAATAGGATATCTGGAATGAGGTAATGATTGACATCTTGCATCACACTCTAACCTTTTCTCAGGTAAATAAAATAAACACACGTGAAGATGTTTGTCACATGGTCAACATACTATCTGTACCGGTTGGCTATATATATATATAGGTCAGTACCTATATATTTAAACCTGTAGGTCAGATATTTTTTAAAAATGAAATGGGGCTTCACGACCTACTTTTCTGCTCCAACTGGGCTATTGATGACGGGTATACGTCATACAGGGGACCTCGGTTTGTACCACCAGAACATCTACACGTTGTCTCTTTGCGATGTCCTCTATCCTGCACCAATGACACGGGGGAACCAGACACCGTGATTAAACATGGTACTTCCACTGAGTCACCCCTAGAAACAGTAAACATATCCTGTTTCGTACACAGTACCAGTCACTGGGAGACAGTCTGGGCCTGGACTAGTCATCGCCAGATTCACTAGTTATCTAGTTTAACGGTGAGCTATGTAAACTCAAGAGTGGTATCACTTGTTCTAGACACTGTTAGACGGTCTCGTATATGGCACTCGTTATAGCTAATCTCGACTACACTCATGGGATAAAATACTATTTGGTAACCTCAGAGTGGATCAGGAAAGAGCTTAACCTGGTCTATCAAGTTGGAATCATCTTCCAGTATTCATCAACAATGATATATTAAGTGTGTATAAATACAGTACCTATTTTAATTGTGTGCAACAAGATTACAGAATATAGTTAAAGTGTGGAATTAGTGCTGTACACGTGTTCACCTGATTGTAATCTACACCAAAATATAAATCTAAATTTAGCACCAACGTAAATCTTGTAATAAAAAAAGTTTTTAAAATATTTTGCCAACTCAGCAAGTAATAGAAATTGGTTTTAACCGTCCTACTAATCTGCTCCGACTGGGATAATGAAGACGAGCGAGCATACGCCATGTAGTGTGCTATAAGAGAAAGTTTGCTAAGACAGCTACATTACGGCCTACTTACCAGGACTTCTGTCTCACACCACTGACAAAGGGGAACCACGCCCGAAGAGCTTTGTAGGCCAAACCTACTGCAAACGGTTCATTTGAGCTCAATGCTATTTTTTATTCAAAAATACTTTCAGTTGTCAAAATCATTATAATAGAAAGAGAGGGAGATAAGCGATCATACTCCTTGACACGCCACTCAACTCAACAACAGACCTTACGATCAAATGCGCACGCGTTACACCCAATCCCATCAATCATTCATGATAATAAGGATCTAATCACCGATGACTTTTTTCGATCCATCAGTTTCAAGAGAATGTTGCGGTTAATAAATTTGGAACTGAGCAAAAGAAGACTATTTAAGTTAGACATGTGATTAAATATCTTTGTTGTGATTTGAGACACCTGTCCTTGTTGATCTCAGTATCATCAACTTAACCCTTTAACCCTGCACATTCTACCTACCTATATTTTAAAACCAGCCAGGGATAATGAGGACTAAAATAGACTATGGGATGAGCTATGAGGGGAAATTGTGTTTCCCGCTTCTCTGATTTCGATTTCCAACTGTCACGGTTATGTCGATACGGTACCATGACTTCCAACTGTTACGGTTATGTCGATATGGTACCATGGTTTCCAGCTGTCATGGTTTTGTCGAAAGATTACAAAGTACCACAATTTCCAACTGTCAGGGTTCTGTCAATAGTATACACGGTCTCACGATTTTTCGTCCCACCCAAAGGACTAGAGATTTTCCATGCCAGACTCAACTCCCTACACAGCTGGCAAAGAAAACTCAGATTAAGTCATTCCTAGAAATCCATCCCTCCCACAATCCTCGGACTCTAAGATTACCAGTCTTTAACTCCGACAAGGATGGGAATTCCCCCCTTTCTAAAGGTGTACCAAGTATCGTTCATGTTCCCAATTTCTAAACAATGCCAGTTTTATTTTAAAAACCTATGTTGGGGCCCGCTGGTTTTAAAATCATACGGTACATATATCATGATCAGAGGAAATCTAGTTTACAATATTAACGTTGGTCTACATAGATCAAATGATGATACTCTTTTAAACACAGCCAGAATCAAACTATTAAATGCGCAAATAATGAGGTCAAAGGTCACAATATCTGGTTACTCGTATCACAGTTCGAACTGACCTCAAGCGAACTCAAAAGGTCAGAGTCGACAACATCCCTTTGAGCTGAAAGGTCAAATTGCCGTTTACTATACAAACATGCCAATGGATCGTTGGACCACGCCCTTATTGCCAACTCTTCAATACAACAAACCGTATTAATGTCGTTACTGTGAATGGATTGTCTATGACTGAGGGCCTAATGTTCCCAGGAATGAAATCATGGCCAAGGGCCTGGTATTCTCCTGGGCTGAAATCCTTAACCTTAATATATATCAGCCTTTACCTTCTACATTGTATCACTATGGTTGTTTTGTCCAAGGCAGCGAATATAGAATAAAATAAAATATTAGAGGAAAACGAATTCATTATGTAGAGTTTTCACATGACTTAAGATTCAAAGATTTTTTTATATAGTTTTATATTTAGTGTTTGTCATCTAAGATTCTATAGAATGTTGTATGGTACTGTAGAAACAAATTTAACCTTAACATTTATTAGTGCTGCGATAGAATTGGTGAAGTTTTGTTCAGGCGTATGTTTTATCAAATAAGTAAGTTATTTTGAAGTTTTGATTTGATTAATAAATGTTAAATGAAACAGACACCGCCCACTCTCGCCACCATGAATGAACGGAATGGAATCTGATAGCCTATACATACATGTCAGACGTCGACCATTAACAGGTTCTGGCAATATTCCAAGTTTCATATTAAACATGGTATATTAAATAACTCACGTTTAATAGTATATATCTTATATCACTTAGTATTATTAACAGTTCACTGATTCAAAATGGGGGAATCAGTAACTTCGTTTCCCGGTTAATTAGATCTTACATTAGAACCCCCACTCCATCCCCAACTTGTTCAATATACAATATGGGGGGGGGGGGGCACACGATGTGAGGAACATACGCAGCATGTTGTAGGTCGTGTATTGGCCAGATCAGTATAAATACAGAAATTTGTTTTTTTATTACCAACATTATTTGCAGATAAAATATCAACAACTTGTAGATTCGAAATTTATATTTTACCGATGATCGACATAATAATAAAAATTCAGACAACGGTAATCGAAGGCAGAACAACGAAGCTGTCACAAAGGCATGGACTACTGCGTCTCATCTCATTTTTGAGACTAACATGTGGATACTATTACCTTGACACCTGCCTGTCGACGTTCAATTTCAGAGAAGAAAAAGAAACACGAAGTTGATATCTAACTTGTAGAAGTCAACATTCAAAGAAGGTATTCAAGTGAATTTCGATTGTTATCGGGTGTTCTTTCTTAGTGCCAGGATGCCCGACGTATATTGTAGTTTCACGTGAGTATGCACTTGTCTGTCTTGGCCGGCCCATATTTTTTTGTACTTAACGCTTGTGATTTGACAACACGCTACCCCTTTAATCGAAGTTATATCTATAGGCAAAATGTTTCGGCTCGAATACAACCTTGTCGTTTAGTATATTGATCTTATAGATAGGGAACTTAGAGAGAGGGTCCTGTTTTACTGGTTAATATATGAAATAAAGGTACTTACTTCCATTGAGGTAGACATTGGGGTCTGGTCTTCGTGTTCTATAGATTGGTGGACGTGGAGTTCGTATTGGAGGTGGTCTGGTTCGAGGAGGTGGTCGAGTAGGGTCTGGTAGTGGTATAGGTCGGTAGGCACTAGGAATGTAGTCACGTCGAGTATTATAAAATTCAATGTTCTCAAGGTAAGTATTGGCGTATCTCCGGTCACCTCCAGTAACTAATGGCCGTCCAACATACGTCCTCCAATCATCGTTCTGAATTGGAGCTCGGATGGTTGGGTAGGTTTGATGAGCTACACGTCGACCATTCAGGTACATTCCTAATCCAACAGTTGGATGCCAAGATAATTCAACATTCTGCCATTTACCAGCCTCAAATCCCCCAGATGAAACATCCCACTGACGAGTTGCTGTTTGCATCTCAGCAAACAGTTTCCCATCACGGTAATACACACGAAGGGGATAGGAATCGATGAAGTACATGCCATCTTGGAGTCGCTCGGGTTTCACAAAAAATCTAATTGTGGCGCCCTGGCGACAATTATCCAAGTTGCCAGCACAAGTAAAGTTCTGTCCGAGATCAACATACTGGTTTAATCCATTGAGGAACAAAGCTCTGTATCGCTGTCCTTGTATAGTGCTTGGTCCTCCATAAACAACGATCCTTCTATTACCGACCTGGAGACTTCCTCCACGAAGTAAATCAAAGTTGACTCGTTGGGGATTGATGGGAGCTGAAGTAAAAATAGGAAGATAGCATTGTGAGCAACATCAACTTTATTAACTACCTAACATTAAGAAGGCGTAATAGTTGGATCTAACGAGGGTATCTTCATAAAGCTTCAGGATGACAGCTTTTATAGCCAGCAAAAGAACATCAGAAGGATAAAAAGGAAATAAAGTGATACTTGTGATTGCATGACTTGACTTACCTCCATATTGCCCAGTTGCCTTTAAGTGATCTAAATCATCATACCAGAACTGCACCTCATCCACCATGGCATTAGCTGTAGCTCGTTCTCTATCACTCAGGGCATTCTTGCCCAGATACACGGTGCTGCTTCTAGGCTGATCTCCCAGTGGTTCTTCAGTACCATAAGCTGAATCGACCTGAACATCGTCTAGATACAGAGACAAACCTTTGATAGGATGCCAAGACATGGTCACATGCTGCCATTGATCTTCTCGTAACCGATCAGTCGAAACTGTCCAGGATCGATTTTTACTGCGGAACTTGGCATGAAGCTTTCTGTCCTGGTAATACAGATCATATGCAGGACTGGAGAGGAAGTAGTTACCGTTTCTCAGAGTTCTCGGATTCAGCATCAAGGAGATCGTAAAGCCATGAGTACACAGATCCAGCTCCGTCATACACTTGTTAGGATGTTCGTCCAGGTTGACGTACTGATCTCGTCCATCCAATAATACTGCGTTTCCGATCAAACCTCGAGTAATTCGGGCTCCGTTGACTAGAAGTACAGTATATGCCACATGGTCAACCTTATCACCGACGGCGTTTTCAAAGGAGAAAGTCTCATGTCCAAAATTATCTGCAGGTAAAGTAACAAGAAGCATCTAAGGACCTGGGCACATGCAATGCAATTAAATTAATATAAAAATTGTTAAAACGTTAACAAAATAAATAGCTTTTATTACTAAGCTAAATCTAATCTAAATTTTATGCATTTTAATTCTAATCATAAAAAATATATATAAATAAATCAGATTGATTATCAGATTGATTTTGCAAATTCCTTAACGTATCGATTTACATGATACGTCATAAATTGTATATACAAAACAATAAATAATTATTCTTGCACTTCAAAGAGATGTCTTTTTGTGTGTATAAGGCGCATTATACAAATATATGAGTGCAATGGGAAATACTGTCAACGCACTGTCATATTTTTGCGCATTTTAAACATGCTTTGGCGCAAAGTGAACATATTCAAATGTAAACAAATAAACAACCAAACAAATGTTGTTGTGCATTCGATGATGTCACAGAAACACAGATCAACAAAAACACGGCAATTGGCAAAATCAAAAGTTAAGTAAAAGGTGGGTTAATAAGTGAACGTGATTGGGATGCAGGGCTGGGATTAGACCGGATATACAAATAAAACAAGTATTATAATATAACATCAAACATTAACTTCGTGCAAAATAAAATGTGAATAATAATGAAAATGTGAATAATAATGAAAATGTGAATAAAAATGATGTGAATAAAAATGATGTGAATAAAAATGAAAATGTGAATAAAAATGAAAATGTGAATAAAAATGAAAATGTGAATAAAGATGAGAGAATACAACATTGATTGGGTGAATGGCTAATGGCTGACAGGAAAGCTTCACAGGGGAAAGAGAGGTGATTATATAAATGACAGTCTCGTGAATGGTTTAAAATAAATCAACCGATATTCAATTAGATAACATATTACGGCGTGTGTTTTTAAAATACCGTATGCGAGTTATCCGACTTTGTTCTTTGTTTTACCGCAGTCGTTACTTGCTGACATGACAAGCTAACTGATGGCAGGGATCAAAGCATTCGTTACAAATCAATATTTGTGGACATTGAACTCGACTTTATCGTGATGTGATTCTAATATATCTTTAACTTTTGAAAAGTGCTTTATATCCCTAGCCGACTATTGAAATAGACGCCGTTCAGTCGTCCGTCCTTCCATCCCTGTTTTGTTCCCAGAGAATGCATTTATTTAAAATTTGAAAAATGTGAAGTGAGAGAGACTGTCATTTTTAGATATATGATGAGTAATATAAAGATTTCTACAAGACACTAAGCGAGAGAAACGCCAATCGAGAGGAAGGCGACGAATAAGATTTGAGACTCTCCCCATTTCAAACAACTCATTTTTTGTAATTCAACCAATACTATCTATATAAGTTACAAATATATAAACTGTAATTGTTAACTATTTGGGGTTCAAACATATTATATTTATTATTTATACATATAAAAGGCATTATTTTTCGCGAAATTAAAATAACTTTCATTTATTTTCTCTTTATAAAATACTAATATATTATATTATCTTCATATAAGTAGATCAATTCAATTGAATTAAAAATAAAGTGTTATTACATGTAGCCATGCATAATATTCTATGTTTATTTTCGGTTGTTTACATTTCTCATGCGTATCCGTAATAAATATTTAAAATATAATAATTCAACTCTTTCTGATTAACTGCCTTATTCCTATTCCATGCTAGGCATTTTGATTACAGACAAACTAAATCAATTTTTAAAATCGGAGTTGTTAAAAGAGTTGAATATAAAATGACATGCGTGTTTTAATTGCGTTAACATTAATTTATTGTTTATTACAATTTTTTTTTTAAAAATTTAGCTTCAATCAAAAAACATTTCAGAAAAGAAAACGAGAAATCATTTAGTTCGAAATATGCTATTATTTATTGTCCCATTTGTTTGTTTGGAATTCATGACTGGAATTCGGTAAAATAAATAATGATATCAAACATTTGTATAAATATGGAAAACAGCTTATCTCCCATGCAAAGATAAATTCAAATAAATAGATGGTTATTTATCATTTTGCCAGATAAATATATGTTGGAAGATTTTACAGTAAGGTGTCCACCGAGGCTATGTTTTAGGGACTTTCTCATTGTGCTGAAGTGCGAACATGTTACATAGACCATAAATGAAAAATGACATGCAATAGTGAAAAGAGAGGTACAAGAGATGGTGAAGCATTATGTTAAAATGAGATGCTGCGATAAATATTAATATAATGTAATATTATACCTTCTTCCGTATCTACAAGCGTTAAATTTAAATATAGAGAAATATATGTATAACACTTGACCATATGAAGATGAAGTTAACCTTAAAACACAGTCCAGCTCTTTATATTATTAATCTCGTTGTTTTAATTCTAAAGAACTAATCTGTGTTCTGTAGTTGATTAATAAATGATAATCTAAACACATGGATACAACATATTCCATACATTTATTTTCAATGTTAATAAATGTAACCCATGAATTAATAAGAATAGAGAATATGATGAGATAAATATACGTAAACTATTTTCTCAAATTAGTAGACTAAATATATAGATATTAATTATGACTTTGCTAATGGAATATATAATGACATATAGTGTTCAACTGAATATGACCAATATTGGTAATATTTTTTAAAGAAGGGGCCAACATAGGAGATGTGTCAATAAAATGCACACTAGATATAGGGTTTACATTACCCAATAAGCCAAATATGTGCTATAATCTAACGTCCCAGTTAAAGAATTCTAGTACATTAAGACGTCCGTGGATCATATGTACATAACGATTTAAATCAACTGAATTGATGAAATTCGTTTATCAAGAGCAGAACTGCTTTAATGTGACAAAGTCAAATTATGATGCGCATTACATGAACCCTGTCCATAAATCAAAACCCCTTTTATTTCTCACCGAGTTTGTCTACTTTTGATTGGTTCTGTGCCTTGGTCTTCAGATAACATATGACGTCATAGTGAGCGCGATAATGGCGACATTAGACAATATGATGTGAGTGATTAACGATGCTAAATGTATCTTAGTATATAGGGCGATAGATCATGAAATTATCATACCCATTTGGTGAGAATCACACAAAATAAAAAAAGACATACTGTCAATGTTCTCAGATTTGTGACAACATAAAAAGCATTTTTTAAAACATAGATTTTTATACAAGGTGCTACAAATCAGTCTTAAAGATAGGACAGATACGCTTCGCGACAACTAAGTCTTAAATATAAGACGCTCCACGACAACTAAGTCTTACATATAAGACAGATACACGCCTACTACGTCTTAAATATAAGATGCTTCACGACAACTAAGTCTTAAATATAAGACGCTTCACGACAATAAAGAAATATTTTACTTATTTTGTTGACGGTATGTCTCTTTTTCTAATTCAGCATTCACAGACTGGTAGTATATTTATCTACTGGTAAAATCAATTGTAGAGCCTACCTTGTCGAGTTTTTCTGATATAACCAAACGCCATTAGGTCTTCTCGGCGTCCATACCAAACTTCCATCTCATCGATATCAAAATTACCAAAGGCGAAGAGTCCACCAGGGGTATCACCAGCGTTTGGTCGTCCTATATAGAAACTACCCGTTCTATCAGTTCCTGTAGCATCTCGTAACGGTGAACTCGGGGCCGAACCTACAGGAATAAAAATACAAATAGGTGAATGTGTTGCTTTAATTGTTTTAGAAATGCTCAACTTATCAGTGGTCCCTGTTGGGTTGGATGGCGATCTGGTCGAACCGCGTTCGCTTTAGATCATAAAGTCAGTCATTGAGTTAAATGACCATAGTTCGAACGTGACAAGTTGTAAAGTCGCCTGTCCAATTTCGTTTTCTTTATACAGCCAATGATTCCTATGTTGAAATAAAATGAAACCGGGGTTGTCTGTTTTCTCGTGATGTACTTTAAAGTTATCGAATAACTGGACTTGGACTTTCAGAAATAAACCATCGCTTTACATATCCATACAAAAGGTGGATATATGAGAGGAGCCCCCCTCCCCCAGTTTTATGAGCTGGCTACGGGGCCGTATCCATTGTTTACGTATATAAAATCAACCTCACCTTCAATCATTTGATCAACATAAACTTTGAGTCCATGGGTCGGGTGCCACGTGATTTCAAAATAATACCATCTATTCCTCTCTAAAGCTGGTACAGTCACCTGACTTCTGCCGTCTGCTGTGACGTAGATATAACCATCTCTATACGTCACTAATATACCGTTCTTTCCCGTAGATAAAAACACCATGTTGTTTTCGAACCTACGGAATCTCATCCACGTGGATATGGTAATACCTACAAATAACACACCCACATATCATATCTTCATTCTGCTACCTATTTCACGAAACTTTTACTAACATAAAATCCAAAACACCAAACAGAATTATATCAGCATGGCTTAATAAATTAAAACTTTCACTGAACACATATTCCAACAACGTGATTCTAACAAGAGTTCCATTGTTTTTTTTATCGTTGCTGTTGAATTCCCATGACTCCAATGTTTTTGACAAACATGCAGTCATGTGACCAGTCAATACGTCACGAGAGTTATCTCTATCACGTAGGAAAATACATTGATCGTAAAAATACCTACCGATAGTTTAAATGTCTACAAGTTAATCATGATTTTATCCACACTTACAATATTTACAAATGTTTATGGGTTTTAGAATATATTTACCTTGCCAACATAGTGCCAGGTTACCAAGACATTCGCCATTTCTACCAGAGATATCAACATACTGTCTGTTACCATTTAGTTCCAAAGCGTTACCAACTTTACCAGGAATAATTTTAGCATTTTCAACAACTCGAATTGGTAAACTTTCATGGATCAAACGAATTCCGTCAATTTCTTCAAAATCGATTATGTAATGCTTTGGTTTACCTACAAAGAAACAACTTGTATAATTTCTGATATTGGTTATGGCAGTTTTACATATTTAGATTATTGTCAGAGTGTTTGATTGTTATGGACAAGAAGAAGACTGATTATAATAAGTGTATGTTAACAATCCGTGGTTGAAAAAAGATATAGATCGCTCACGGCGAATAACCACACCACAATGATGTTACATATAAATAAAATAATAAAATATAACTATGTGGGTAAACTGACCTCTCTGGATGTATCCATGAGCAGCTAAATAATCGCGATCAGCATACCAGAAATCCAATTCATCATACATGGCGTTGGCGTAGTTGTTATCGTTCATATCTAGATTCCCTCTACCCAAATAAAAATCATCTTGATCAGCAACACCACGATTTCGGGCATCTCGTTGGGAATGTCTGGTGTCCTCCCCAACCATCTCGTTGTTGATATAAAGCTTCAATCCAGTCTCCGGATGCCAGGATGTTTCTACAAACTGCCATTTATCCACCACCAACTTGGGTGTAGATGTTTCCCAAGTTCTTGAAGAGGTCTCAGCTTTAGCGATTAACTTTCTGTTTTTGTAATGTAAAGTGATGCCGTTGTTTCCCGTAGATGCAAAGTAAGTGTTTCTTTTCAACTGTGACGGGTTGATCCAAAATGAAAAAAGTGCACCATTTCGACAATAATCCAAATTTCCAAAACAGATCTGATTGTGCCGACCAAAATCAGCAACTTGTCTGTTTCTTTTTAGTTCTAAAGCTTTACCAATCTTTCCCTGGCGGAGTCTTGGGTTTCCTTCAAGATTAACTAGTATGGAATCGTGAACCAGTCTGTTGCCCTCCATTCGTTCAAAATCAAAATGATAAGGAACCGGTCGTCCTGATAAAAAAGAGAAAATAATGGAATATCACAATAAATAATAACCAGTAAAATCTAATTAAAGATAGAATAAGGTTGCCAAGCAATAAAACATACGCCCACAGAAGACGGGTGGACGGACTGCGGCAATATACGACCCCATATCCATGTGAGCGTTTAAAAACTGATTACAATTTTCAACTGCGATTGGAATGTAATCTCCTTTCTACAACAGCATTGTTTCAAACCCCATACAACTTGTCTGTTACGCACCTTTTCAATTTCCCTTATTTCAACTTAATGAAGTCCACACCGCAAACTAGGCAATTTGATTTATGGGAATTATTACGATTTACACAAGTAATTTATCAATTTCCTACCTCTTCGGATTACTCCGAGATCGACTAACTTTTCTCTGTCAGCATAGTAAACATCTACTTCATCCACCATAGCGATGGCTGTATTAGTTTCTCCGAGTGAGGATGCTGAGGCTTCTTTTCCGATAAGAATTCGGTGATCCCGCCTGGAAACACCTCGGTGAGAGTCTCTAGGTTGGAAGGCAACGCGCTCTTCATCAACGAACATCGTCAGACCAAGTTCTGGGTTCCAGGAGATCTCAACAAAGTACCACTGCCTCGTCCTGATTCCTGTGTAGTAAGCAGCCCAGTTTCGGTCTCCCATATGTGCATCAGCATGAAGACGACTACCACTGTAGTAAACGGAAATACCATTCGGGGAGCTGAACAGATATCGGGAGTCTCCATCGAGTCTGGGGAAGTTCACCCAGAAGGAGAGAGTGATACCATGCTGGCACTTCATCAGGTCTCCGAAGCAAGTTCCTGGGAAGTTCCCCAAGTCAACATACTGTCCATTACCAACTAAATTCAAAGCTTTGTTCAAAACAGCCTCATCTGTGAGTCGGGCATTTCCGTGTACTTGGGCGTTTATGTGTGGAAATGTCATTGTGTTCGCTTGCATGTTGTCCATATCCATATGATAACGGAAAATAGGTCCTGAAATATAGAAATGGTTAACAAATACTGGATTCGAGAAGCTTATAACATGAAAAGGAAAGGGAAAATTACCGAACATCAAAAATGCACCATAAATTAAATTGAGATACAGATGTTTAGCTTTCAATGACGATTTTACGAAAAGCTGATACAAAACACCTTTCCATTAAGTGGTAACGCGCTTTGAGTTTCAATATGTTCACGGTTATATTGATGCTATGTAATTTAAAACAAAATTGATACAGTCAGTAGTAGCGATATCTAACAAATGTCCAGGAACAATTAGTTTTACATCTTTCGAATATAAAAGTTTTAATATAATATGAAGAAATACCCGTGGAATATAAAAGTTTTAATATAATGTATAGAGCTAGAAGAAAGATTTGCAGGGATTACCTGATTCTCGGACTTCCTTATTATTTCTAAATCCCGAGATAAACCTAAAATCATCCACCAGCATGGTACCAAGACGATCAGTTCTATCATTGGAGTTGGACTTGCCGAGGATGAAGTCGTTGTAGGCTGTTCGTCCAACCCTTGATCCCCGTTGTGGTCGGTTATCGTGGTTCACTTGGTTTCCATCAACGAACAAATGGAGACCTTTGTTTTGATCCCAGGATGCGGCAACGTGGTACCATCTCTTTGGAAGGAAATTCCTGTCCTTAACCGACCAGGTCTGTCCATTGGGATGTTTGAAGATGAACTCGAGGATTCCATCGCCGTAATACATAGCGATACCATGGGAGTCCTGTCGTTCTCCACCGTTAGACATGTAGACACCACGTTCTGTTATATGATCCTTGAACTGAAGCCACATGGACAGAAAATAACCTGTAATAAAATTATTGAATTCATTAGCTGGTTCCTTTTGACGCTCTCAAATTAATATATGAAGATAATAACATCCCCATCTCGGGGCAGGGGCAGGGACAGGGGTAAAAATCCAAGTCGTCTTAGTGTTTCCATTCAATATCCAAACTGCAATAATCTAGTTAGTTGATCTAGTGCAAAATATGATAAATAAGCAATTTCTATGGGTGTTCAGTAGAAAAGGGAGGTCATTTACTAATTAGCTTAAAATGGGCGTTTTGATTAAAGTAAAGAATAAATACAAGTGTTCATTTCAATACGTCCAATGCGTTGATTTGATTTCTAAAGTAGATATGTGTCTATATTTAAAATGTTGAGTCCAACATTCATTTAAGCGAACAGATTAATTGAAATAACTCCCTAGGCAATCCAATTCAACGCATAATTTTGACATAAACAAGATCGTTCAAATACAATGCAGTAATTAACCCCTTTCAATTGTCACTTACCATCTGGACATTTTGAAAGATCACCCAAACATTCGGCTCTGTGACTAGAACCAGCTATTCTGGCGTATTGTACCCGACCGTCCAATTCTAGAGCCTGTTTGATGACCCCGGGAACTATCTGGGGGTTGCCGTGTACCGTGGAAGCCATCCCGGACGGATTGATGAGACCATTTCCAGACAGTCGGTCCATAGGCAGGTGGTAACGGGTGTACAGATCTGAAAATAGAATTCAAGAAAATTTTTATTTTATGTATATAATTCGCTCTACACATACATTCAGAAGTGCTGTACGCCGACATAAATAGTTGATGCATAAAATATAAAATAAAAAGGTGAAATATAAACTTATCGAATTTGCACTTCAGATATTTTCTTCTATTGCAACTTGTCATCAGTAGAGCACATGCCCGATGCAAGTCATGGGTTCGAAGGAATAGCACCCCCCCCCCGTAATACCCTCGTGATTTTTCTCCGGGTACTATGGCGTCTCCCGGCTTATGAATACCCCCTGCACCCCCTACACGAGAACCCCTACCCACTCCAACAAGAGTTTGTTAGCTACGTGAAATAACGAGACGTAATATTAGAAATAGTGTAAGTTTCCCTGCTAACTTGAGCTAAGTTTGCATGGTTTGGACCTGGATTATAGAAGTTCAGACCGATCGCAACCAGGTAGAAAGTATCCTCGAGGCAAAGGGTCGCCAATGGATCCATCCACTCTGTGCATTAAATACATGGTTTGAATTCATTCATAACATTTTCTTTTTTCTTCTATGTGCAACCTAATATTTGCTCCGAAAATATTTATGTTCTCTAGGAATATGTATCTAATGTTTTGCTCTCTCTCTCGCTCCCTCTCTCTCGCAATGATTAAGAGTAAGCCAGTATTAACCCAATTTGTAGTTATAAATATAGGTAGGCACAGTACACCTTCACTACGATATTGTTGAATAATCGTTGTGTTTTCATTTGGGGATTTCATATAGTTAACAATGAATTGATGTTATCTGTTATTTTTACAATGTGATTATAACGATTTGAACTGTGAGTAATTAGAAACAGCTGTATAGCTATGGTATATCGGTTAATATTGCCCTCCCGCCATATTTGGTGTGTCTATAATTAGTAACGGAATGCCGTGTAGTACATGTGCTAGGAATTGATGGTGTGTGGTGGTAGATACTGATAAACACATTATACAGTACAACATGGATACAAAATTGATTCAGTTTCATATTGTTTAAATGTTAGATTAAAAGTTCTACGATATCACTATAGAAATCATACCGCCACTTACTACTACTAGAATAAATTTAATTATAGACTTTAAAACCAAATCCTACTTTCATCAAATAGATATTTTTGTTCTAAATATCAACCAAAGTGATGCATTATAATTATATTATTTATAGCTATTTGCATTGGTTTCTATTGATTTCATTGTATCTTAAATATAAGGGGGGGGGGGTAAGCATATGCGTGCTGTATCATAAAGCCTGTCATTGAGTCAACTGGCGTGGTTTCGAATCCTCTAGGGTCGCCTGTCCACTCTCGTGCTATTTCTCTGGGTCTTTCGGCTTCCCCCCACTACTAAAGACCCCGACACGCAAGCAAATTATGACATGAAATAAAACCATATGTTAGTCCCGAAGTGACCAAGTTTGTGTCATGTGGACGTTAAACCCCATTTCTCTCCCTCTCTCGTATCTTAAATAAAGTTATAATATTTTTCGTAGGCCAGTTCTTTCGTCACGGTGGTTATATGGTTAGGGCATTGGATTCGCAACCAGAAGGTCTCGGGTTGAACTCCCTGAGTGGATCGATAACATTCCCGATAAGTTTTTGTTTTATCGAGAAAAAAATGCAGAGAGTTTCTAGAGTTATGTCCCCTTTTCTATAATCCCAGATATTGAACAGGACATAAAACAGAACAATATTTAAAATAACGACTTAATTATATAATGTAAACATAAATAGGAAAGGCAGACGGCAATAAATGTATATATCGCGTTTAAAACACACTTCCAACAACCCAAGCAAAATCCACGCACGTTAATATGGGAGATAACTCTTCATGCATTAACAGACATGTAAATTATTCCATTTCAACAGGGGTCTGTCTGTTCATTCTTGCTGCGAAATCAGGTGCGTCAACTACGACAAGAAAAACAGAAAAAAAAAAATGGTATGACGTCATTACTTGGGATATAAGGTGACGTTTTATGATATAATTATTATTAAACAGATTTTTGAGCATTAAATTACAATGATGTGGTCTTCTTTATATTACAAAAATTATTCATAGAAAAGATAGCAGGGGGTGCTGATGTGTCTTTCAGTGTGTTTATTGTCGAAAATATAGCAGGGGGTTGCTGATGTGTCTTTCATTGTGTGTAGAAGGTCGCATGGTGTTGTATTTTTAGCACTCTATAAATGCATCATGGTTACACCACATTACCAGTGACGAAAATAAACAACGCTCTCTGTTTTATCTACTGCAAGATCAAGTCCAGGAAAACTACATTCATAAAGGAAAAATCTCTAACAGTATGTATTTTTTGTGTTTTTTTTAAACACCATTTAAATACAACGAAGGCATTAATGTTAATTCGGCTCGCTTTGTTAAATATCAACTGTTTACAAAGTATCATTTATTGTATGAGATATAATTATTTATTTCTATCTGAGATATCCACAGACACTAATTTTAAAAGTATGAAATTCCATGTCTGGAGAAGCAGCTGTTGACCCCTAACAATAATTATAACCCTTGACCTTCGACCCCAAAAATGTTACATGGGTTCATAACATAAATATTGATTTAACTACTGGTCATATTTTGAAACATGGGATGGTTAATGGTGGAATCATGTCGACTGCTGTGTCCATACTTTACTAATATACATATACAGATATAAAAACATGGCACCGACATATTTGATTCTTAAAACCCATCTGGCTTCTACTTTAAAATATTTATAAATGTTTTGAAAATTTGATTGTGTTGGTATATAAACATTTAAATATAATTTGTAGGTAAGATATTTTGACTTAATATTTTATAATTTAAAACTAGCGACGGGGACTTTTCACGATGTATGTATAAAATAAGTGTAATTATTACACCCTGTATCACTATTCATTTGAGGATTTCACATGGCTAACATTACACTTAATTTAATGTCTGTGTTTTTGTCTTATCGTAGGTTTTTCTGTGTTTCTATTTCGATTACACCACCAGGCAATGTCTAAGAATTATAACCGTTTAGTTAAAAAATAAAGGATTGCTTAGTCGTTGGGATGGGACGAACAGCATAAGTCGACCAATGCATGAATTCGATAAGATGAAATGTACCTCCAACCCCATCTCTTGATTCACAGAAATTTACTAACAACCCCTAGAAACGAAATGAAATGGGGTTTGACGTCCTACTGTTTTGCTCCGAATTGGTCTAATGAAGTCAGGAATACGTCGTACAGTGTGCTAGGAGGGAAATTTTGCACTAAGGCCTACTCGAATTACAACTGTCAAGGGATCTTTTACGTGATCGCCACTGTGTACACGGGACCTCGGCTTTTTGTCCCATCCGCACGACTTAGACAGCTGTCCAACAATCCTTAGAAAAGTGCTACTTGAGTAAAATCTCCAAATATAATTGAGTTAAGTAACCTGTTAATTATCAGTATAATAAATACATGATTAGGTTATATAAAGAGAACGGGTCTAATAGGTTCGCCCTGTTTTACACCTGTACTTTAACTATATATTAATACACGTCAAACTTAAACAGCTTAACCTCAGATCAAACAAACAACTTTCAATTAGTCTTTACATCTGCAACTACAGTTAATAATATATACGGAAATTACGGGTTTTCACCTATATTCTTTCCTTCATCGTTTAACAAAGGAGTCACGATGGTTCAATGAGTAAGGCGGTGATTCATTAATCTGAAGTTCCAAAATTCGATCCCGATTTTTTTAGGGTGGTTTTACCTAGTCTGTTGTAGGGGGAACAGCTGAGGCATGCATGTTAAAGAATTCGATGACGAGTAGGTTAAAATATATTTATTCGAAAACTAAACCATAAGGAAAATATTTAATTTTTTTTTTCATCCATATTGGTTTTAAACTCAAAGTTTACAGCCTTTCCCATTTAACAAATGTAGATAAAAAAATATAAAAAAAATTAACAAGAAAAAAATAAACAAACAACAAATTATCATTAATTACCAGAATTAGACATTTTTGAGTTTCGAAACATACACACCTATTTTTAAAATAATTCACGTGTTTATAATCAAACGCTTTAAGTTACAAGACCTGAAATTGTATTTTTAGAAATGTAAACAATATCCCAACAAGGTGTGAATGACTATAACAAGGCTTGGCATGTTACTACGCTAGCCTGTATGTGAAAGATTTTTGTGACGGAGATACAATTTGTGAGTAACACAGCGACTTGGCTTTCAACAATGCAATACCCAATAACAAGTGAATAATCATCGAAGCGTAAAACATTATCATATATTCGATTTAATATATAACATTATGTGAACCGACAATAATTCGGTCGTTTGGGATAGTTGTTGACAATAGCTGAGTAGGACCGTTACACTTGAAAGCTCCAGTTTATGTGCGGTATATAAAAGCTAGTATTTTACAGCGTTTTGTGTATAATATAATATATTATGTGACGTGAAAAAACCCTAGCGTGAGTAAAATAGTAAAATTATTTGACGATTAAGATATTCATATTTATATCTATATATGGCTATTCAAACTGACCTACATAAATATATTGTTCATTCATATACAATATTCTATAATATGTGTATATATCGTTCAATCTATTTCTACTGTAATACTGGTTAATACAATACTCACACCTGGGTATGTGTTTTATATATGGCACCACCAGGTGAGACAATACCCATACAGAACACCTGATAACATTCCTCGCTGTTGTACTTATAGTTAGTTTATTCAGTTTAAAATGGTCCGGGACCAAAAATACAAGACGGTGAAGGTGTAATAAAAAAAAAACCAATAAAAGCCCAGGAAAAACGCACACACAGGCAACACACTGACATTGTAAGTTGAATTGGGGTTTAACGTTCAAGTTTTCTGCACTAATCGAGATAATAATAAGTAATAAAAATACAATCATATCAAGTGAAATGATCCGAAGGCCGGACGCAATCGTCAATATACAGGCACACAAAAACTATCGAATATCATGCACGGGGCAGTATACTACAATCCTTTATTGCACGTGCAGTAAACACGGGTTATAGTTCATTAAATTTGGACTGCTTCAAAAAACACCATAATTGTTTGATTTTATGAGTAATGTAAGAAAATTTGAATTTATTTTGAAGAACTCAGGTGAGACGCTGACAGTTTGCATTATACCTATATATGTATATATGTACGACAGGTATTGTAGCACACCTGTATGACCTCATGACCTTTATGTTGTAACCAAGTTGCACCCACCTCCCACTTCACCTCGGTCGGCTATTTACTTTATCTACTTCAATTGATGTCAAAAGCATCTAAAGAGACAACTCACTGACAAAACCATACTTTCTCTACCGGGATAACGAGGGACGGCTGTGATGTTGGAGCTTCCTGGAGGTTTTTTTTACGTACATTGATGGGACTTGTGGTTTGGCAAAGAAACCCCAGGCTGGAAATATTATTATCTCGAGGAACTTTCTCATCCAATTTCGGGATCAAAGCGGAATCTACCCGGGTTTTGTTTCATTTAATTGAATATATTAGCAAAGATTTTGTCCCGAAAAAGAAAAAAATGCGAATGGTTCCCGTCTATGTCCAAAATGTGTATCATTTCAAGCTTGTTATGTTATTGTTCCCATAACCTCGAGACTATCAACAAGAATTACATACATCTAAATTATTTTAATTAATCTTAACCAGATATCACATTATATTGCATAACATATAACCACCATATAAAACTTCTCTTGGGTCATAATCATAAAAACACCAACTAAAACATTTGAAGAATACGGCTTTATATTGGCCACTATATTTAGTGCTCAGCCAATGTAAAATCAATATTCATCAAATATTTGAGTTTGAGTGATCTGCAGTAAACGTCACATATCTACCTCGGTACAATATCTCTTGAAATTATAATATAGCTCGGTACAATATCTCTTTAAATTACAATACACAACGGTCTTATTATACACAATCAATAATAGCACAGCCTGCATCTTTTCATATTCATGTTTACTTTGATATAAGGCATGAGCTTTAAGAAGAGGGCGGCGGGGAGGGTTTGAGGACCCGGAGAAAACCCTATTCCTTGTCGAGTTGACATTACCCCCCTCCCCTCTCTCTCTCTCTCTCTCTCTCTCTCTCTCTCTCTCTCTCTCTCTCTCTCTCTCTCTCTTAACGCTCATCATAAAACATCGTATTTGACTTCGATTTATTCTTTTGTCTCTGGCATCGATTGAATTTAATTATATGATGAATAGTGACTGTCTACGTCTAGTCTCTATCGTGCCTGTTGTTTTCCATCTGGTCCCTTTACGCCACTGTCTGCCATCACGTGCTGATGGCGTCTGCTGATATCCAAGGCATGTGCATTTCATCCATAGTTAATTATAACTAATAATTCCACCCTTTGTCTGTGGTGCATCTGGTTCAGTCAGATGAGCAAGTCACGTGTATTGTTCAATATTTATTAAAGCATATTACAATTCCAGTATGAAACAGTGCATTTAAGGAACAGGACATTTTATAGTGCACTGAGTCTTAGTCCTAATTAGAGATAATCGTTATTTTAAAACACTGCTACCGAGGCAAAATTCTCCTTCATATTTCATACGTAACTAAAGAAATTAGTCGGAAGAGGATCAGAGTAAAATGTTTTGTTATATTACTTTATTTAAGGTTACACCCTCGTCTATATCTGTTGTTAATGGTGGTATTTTCGGGCGTGGTTCCTTCTTGTCAGTGATGCCAAACGGAGGGCCTAACAAGGCAGTTGTCTAGTGCACTTTAAAGATCCCTGCCACTAATTCGATATAACAATAGGCCGTAGCGCCTCTGTCCTGGCAAAATTACCCTGATAGCACATTGTATGGTGTATGCCCGTCTTCATTAGGCAAGTTCGGAGCAGAACAGTAGGACGTTAAACTCGATTTCATTTCATTTCGTTAATGGCGGCTTAAATAGCTTAAATAAGTTTCGTTTGTTAAAAATATAATTATTAGCTCTTTCCCTGTCATTGGACGACACATTATACTTGTTAAACAATATGATTGTCGTTTTCCGGTTGAGTTCAATGTTAGCATGTGATTGCAGGTTAGGGTGCAATTCACATGTTGGTGGGTGTAAAATACAAGTTTAGACTTTCGTCTTGTTGCCAAGTGGAATTGTGGTTATAATGATTCTGTTGTTTTGTGGGATTTTGTTTTTATTTTAGAACTATAACATAAGTTATTTCCGTTTATACTTCAACGATTGTATTAATACACGGTGGAAATTTAAAATTTAATCATCGAGAAGAACTCGGAGAACCAGACACACGATATGATGTATCAAATAGTTTAGTAAGATAAATTATACCATGCTGCCTATATGACACCCGTCACAACTTTGTGATTTGTCGATCTATTGGTAGAACAAAATAGATAAATCTCCTAAAACATAAATTCTTAAATCTTCATGTAGGTTAATATTAATTCCATCATGTTCAGACAAATACAAGTAAAAATTTTCATTTCAATGATTATGCGAGTCATGCAAATGGAAGGATTTTGTCCGTACAGTGGTGTTTTCATCTACGCTTCACAGAATTTCAACTTCACAAGGATTTGTTACGTACAGGTCAATGTATGCTCAGGTATTTTCCTGTCCGAATGACTAGACACTAAACTTGTACGCATGACCTTTAAAATTTATGCAGCGGCAGTGTCGAGAAACCTCGTTTCTAGATCAGCCATATTTAATATTTTTAAGTTAAAAAAAATGCCGTGGCCCAAATGAAACAATTGTACAGGAGACAGACAGGTATAACGCTATATATCGTGTGCATAAACTTCCATCAAACAATATCTAAAATAATATAATTCATGTCCACGGCGCATGTAAAACGTGACGTTTTAATATCTATATAACAAGGTTTAGTCCATAAATTAAGCCTAAATAAACAAGAACCTCGTGAAATATATGTTTTACTACACAGTAGAGTAGAACAGAACGGCGATGGTCATGGTGATGCGGTCTCGATATTAGGTCTACCAGTCGGTACTATCCACTGATGATACCGCTGATGGTGATGGATGGTGATGGTTTTACTTCACTGGTGATACCGCTGATGCTTCTTAATAGTATCACCAGGGGTATCGTTCGGTTTTACTCCACTATGCAGAGAGAGAGAGAGAGATGGGGTTTAACGTCCACTCAACACAAACTAGGTCATTTCGGGACTAACATATGGTTTAATTTTATTTCACTAATTCGCTTGCGCGTAGGGGTCTTTAGCAGTGGGAGGAAACCGGAGTGCCCGGAGGAAACCCACGAGGCTCGAAACCACAGCCGCAAGCCAGAGGTGACCGGCCAGCTAGAGTTCGAAGCGCTGCACTCTAGACCACTAGGCCATCCCAACCCCCCGACTCCACCGTTGATGCTGATGATGCATGTATCTAATATTCATGTCAAGTAGTACATGTTAATCATCAGGTTTTGTCTGTGGACGACCGCCTAGAATAGGTTGATCATGGTATGTGATGGTGAGGTCGATATGCTCCAGACAGCAACGTATGTATATCTGATGTTATAATGATGTACACTATCTCTATACACCTTGTGTAACTATGTAATATCTATTAGTATCTACCTGTACCTGTTCAATATGTTAAACTATACACCTGTAGTATACCACGAGGCAATGTTGCCCCGGACAACCGTGTGTCCCCCAACTTGACCATCATCGAATTCCAACTTCCAGTGGTTCTTTACTTGAAGGAAGCCACGGTGGTTAAGTGGGCAAGACGCTGGCTCGCTAGCCAGAAAGTAGCTTGTTCGATCCCTGCATTAGCCGAGGAAGTTCATCGTGATTTTCCTAAGTGGTTTCTCCATGTCTCCATGACAAAGAGAGCTGCCAAGTCGTTCATATTGTACGACAAACAATGATCCCGTTTACAAATTGGCAGTTCAAATTCGTTATCAGAGTAGGCCATAGTGCCACTGTCCGGGCAAAATTGCCCTCATAGCACACTGTATGGTATATATGCCCATCTTCATTAGCCCAATGGGAGCAGAATAGACGGACTTTAAACCCCATTTCATTGCTTTACATGAACGCCAGTGTTTTAACCGAACGACTACTCATCCCGTCCTGCACCTATGATACAGACAAGTTGGGTTATATAGAAGAATCGAACTCGTGACCTCCTGGTAGAAGTAATAAAGTATGGTAAATGTGTTATATTGTTAGATAACTGCCTGAAGTATCTTCCATCTAGTATATTTATATAAAACCTTACACCCAGATCTACAGATATATATACAACATTTCTTGTAACCATGGCGACAACTTCATCCACAGCAATTACAACATTCTAAACTCACGACTATTGATCGAGTATCGTGCACGATGCAGAGTGTAAATACTACGTCCTTGATATTTGATTATATATTCCAGTATAACATGATGTATTGTTTCATGTATACGAGGTTTAATATGAAAGTATGGTGTCTAAAACTGGTTGTTTATTTATAATGTAGTATATGTCATATAACCCCGTGTATACATCAATCAAATAATACATTAACCAGATACACTACAACTTTGATCTCTATGTTTGATGTTACCTGGTCTAAGTTGGGTTCATGTCGGAAATCTTTGACCGAATACTCAAAATAACTTAAAACGCGTAATACGACCATTCTAACCAAAGACGTATCATGGTGTTTTCTTTGGTTTGGGGGGGGGGGCGGTTAAGTCGGTTGGGTGGGGGTGGCGATCGGGTCAGCCTGATGGTGGAGATCAGACTGGTTGCGAGATGTCAGGTTGGTTGCTAGATATCGGACTGGTTGGGATGGGAGATCTGGCCAGGTGGTTGAAATCAGGCTGGTTGCAAGAGATCCGCGTGTTTGGTAAGGTTATTTCCATACGAAAAAATCATCAACTAGGAATTTCAACAAGAACCTTTCATGATAGGCAATTTCCCATCTCTCAAATTTAATCGGACTGGAAATCTTATCCCTCCATGTTTTTGATCCGCCAGTACTGGCCAATCTCTGTCCGCCGTCTGTTGTTGGTTATTTAAATGACCTGACACGGGGTCAAGTTTATGACCTATATGACTATTGACCTGTGTTATTATTGTGACGTGTCGTGGGAGTTATTGACCGCTCTACCTTTTATCAAAAACATGATTTTATAATCACACTGATCTAAACTAATACATGTAGTCAGTGTCGTCCAGAATTTTTTTTAAACGATAAATAGCGCATGTATGTTCTATGAGAGAGAAAGAGGGAGAGAGAGAGAAAGACAGACAGAGAGAGGGAGAGAGAGAGAGAGGGGAAACGTTAAACCCTATTTGTTTCCATAATTGTCTCATTAGTTTTGAAGTATGTGTTTCCACCAACTGGTTTTTTGCTTACATTTTCTTAGACAAATGTATATTTTCTGAAACTAGGCTATACTAACGTGATTAAAATTAATTGTTGTTTCAAATTTCCAGAAAACTATGCCAACAAAGAACTTATTGATTCAGAGATAATTATTTTCATGACCAAGAGATTTCTTACATATTTCCATCAGCAAATTGATTTCTGGGTAGATTTTAACAAATTAACATGACCTCACTTCGAATGCGCAAGTTCAAATTATTATAATGGCCAGTCCAATAAACATTCCACAATGGCGGTCGATATTTTATCACAATCTTAGATGTGTACTATCTCATCTTTTTCCACCATTGGTGTACTATTTAATGTTTTTCCTCAATTGATGTTTTACGCTCGCTTCCACTGAGGGTGATAACGCAGACAATTTGTGGAAGGACACCAGAGAAACCGGAGAAATGGTTAAGAAGGCGCCCAAGCCACATACCCACACCAGGGATCTAAAATCTAAACCACAACCGCTAGCCAGAGGTGACGGGCCAAATAGAGGTTAAAGCTCATCATTCTAGACCCCAACAAAATCTCCCCGAGATCCTCCCACGTTAAGGGGGGTTGGGATGGCCTAGTGCCGCGCTTCGACCTCTAGCTGGCCGGTCACCTCTGGCTTGCGGCTGTGGTTTCGAGCCCTGGTGTGAGCGCATGTGGCATGGAGATAGGGGCACCTTCTCAACCTCGTCGGTTTCTTCCGGGCACTCCGGTTTCCTCCCACTGCTAAAGACCCCTACGCGCAAGCGAATTATTGAAATAAAATTGTCCCGAAACCTAGTTTGTGTCGAGTGGACGTTAAACCCCATTTCTCCCCCTCTCTCTCTCTCCCACGTTAAATACAATAAGGGTTTATAACAATACCACGTGACATGGTAATATTTACTGATAAACATATACACATTGATCTTATAATATACTTGTTGAACTTTATAAACACCCACACTTCATGTTTATCACTAGAAATTACCATACTTAATATAATCTGACAAGTGGTAATTGATGGGCTGGATAGTATAAGCATACCCTTTCATATGCACGACTCCCGTCATGAAGCTAAAAATCGAACAAAGCACAACGTTGTGGCTAAATATTATGAGACATTTATAGATATACTATCACACCTTTCCTAACTAATTGTGCAGCAAAAATTGTATGCAAACCGCTCCAGTGTCTACTACCAATACTAACATCAGTATAAACTAGACAATCGACTTCATATAAACCCACCCTATGTTTCTTGAATTATGAATTATTGTAGGCCTGCACGAGAGGAAATGTCTTTCCTATTGAAATATACACAACATATAAAAGAATGTAAAAACAATATGGCGTCTGATGCCGAAGTGGAAATACCATGAACAGTTGTAGGTCGATTTGACATTGTTGTACTTATAATATTTACAACACAGACGCCATCGATCAAAGTATGTGTATACATGTAGGTAACCTACGTTTATATACGTTATAAAATCGGAACAACGTTAAGGGTTTCGTTTATTTTGAATAAGTGGGAATTGTGTTGTTTATGATTTTTCGTCTGGTTCCCTGATATAATATGTGTATTATAGTCTATATTATACATCCATACAGACGGTTACTTTAGTTTGTATAACATTTCAGAAGCCTGCATTGCAGATTTTCCACGGCCACAGACTACGTAATCCCCTTTTTACCACCGTGCGGTTATAGTTACCCTTTATTTCCATTGGTTGCCGTTTCACCAAAGATCCAAGACTCGCGTCAGATACTATATAATGTGAGGGGAGTGATTGAATCATACAACAATGTACGTGATGCTCTCCAGCAATAGAAGGTCAATATATTATAATATCCCATGTTTGATGGGTGAAGGTCAGTTTATATCACACCTGTTATCATTTACCTGTCTATCTTATTACACATACTTCACCCACATAAGGTAAATATACTTTATATCATCATCATGATGATGATGATGATGATGATGATGATGATGGTGATGGTGATGATGATGATGATGATGATGGCGAGGAGGAGGGCGACAACGACAAGGAGGAGGAGGCGGAGCCACGACAATGATGCAATTTGCGATTAAAAACAGATTTGTTAGTACAAGTGTGTATTTCCATTTTACGAGCTTATTTGAAATATGTAATATGATAGTATTATACAAAGATGTACAAGATACACATACAGATAGTATTATATAAGTAGTTTATAGTCTATCACACAATTAAAGCTATGTGAACAAAGCACTCCTATTTCTGTGCGACAAACAGTACATCGTAAAGTTAATTAGGAGCGATAGGTATGTGAAAAGGAAGTCACTCTAGATAAATTCCTCAAAAATATTTTTTGTCTGTCAGTAATACTTGGTACCATTTTCCGGCGAGTGCATATTTCTATGAGAATAACAATCAAACACACAATATACTCAGCCATTGCCACAGACATACCAGATGAAAGGAATGGACTCGGGGTTCTGAATTCACGTTCGTTATACCCCGAGGACACAAAATATCGTCCCGATAAAAGTTTGTAATTTGTCGACCCAGACAAGAGTGTGATGATTGAACGAAGTAAGTATACAGTCTGTACGAGGTGTTATAATGATGGATGTGTTTCGTCAACTGGAGATAAAAACATCGTTTTGTAAAGAAATACTTCATCAACAGATAAACACAGTCAACTAGACATATCCTACGGTGAAGATGTGGACCGAGGACGTCTAACTGATACAAACTTTGAATTATATTTATCACAGTAGGTAGAAATAACAAACTTGTCCTTAGATGCTAGAAAGGCTGGACTCCAATCAAAATAGGTCCTTTCGGGACAAAAAGGAGGAACCGAAGAAAACCAACGCTGTTGGGCAGGCGATCCAACTACTTGTTACGTGCAAGTTGTGAATCGAAATCACACCACTTTATTAAATGACAGACCTTGTGGTCTACAACACACGTGTTGAACCATGCGGCCATTTAATTCCCTATTTCGATACTCCGGTAAATTACCTATGACAGATTTTACTGTAACCCTGGTCTGCTATTAACAAAATCTTTCCCGTTTACGTCATTCGACAAAACTGAGCCAATTCGGTGGTATTTGAAATGTAATCCTCTAAACAACCCTTCAGAGATTTACTTGCACGCCATTTGGAAATCGGGGGATACCTAGCTGACCAGGAGTTCTATCATGGTGTTGGCCGAGAAATTTCAACCCGGAGGAGGACAGAGGGCCTGAGTCGTTCGGATGGTACGTTAAACCTAGATCTCCTGCGCTTGTAAAATAATCCTTGACATTTGGAATTCAATAATGCTTCGAAGACCCGCGGTTTTCCGGGTGAATTATCGTATCTTCATTAACTAGATAATTCTTGTCGAGGATGCCTTATCATTTTAACATTTCTACATTGCAGATTACCAACAAGAGAGCAAGACATTATGTTTTAGAATGTAATTACATTACATGATACAATTTCAGGAATTTAAATCTGGTGAAAGATGATAAGAACGATAGTTGTTTATCAAACCCGCCAGAAATTGTTTATTTTAAATGGAAACTATGTATCTGGGGCCTATTTCACGAAATTTTAACTAAGATAAGATAAGATCCCAATTTTAGTAATTTGATTGGATAATATTAGAATGATTTTAGTGCTTAGCCAATCAAAATTGAAGTATCTACTAAAATTAGATTTTATCTTAAGTTAAAATTTCGTGAAACAGGGCCTAGGCTTACGTATAGTATAGAAATGCAAAACAATTTTGTCCGGTCACATTTATTAATTACTAACGCCAGTGATATTTTGTCTACACGGACAGAAATTCACATTTCCGTTCAAATTGTCCGGAAACAGAAGGACTGGAGGAAGATATATTCAAAAGCTCGTATTGTATTGCGGCCAACAGGAAAGCCAATCCTAGAATCGTTGACGAGATCACATAGAGACGATTCTTATTGCGATTTTGGCAAAGGTACCAACAATTCACCAAATCTTACTCATCAAGTATGATATATTCCTGTTACATACGTAGGTAGGTCTACAATCATATTTTCATATACTGTACTGTAGACCTACTATTACCTATACACGTTTGTTTAAATACGATATTAAAGGAGTGGAGTTGAAACTATTATACTGTTATGTTCTATGGCCACGTTGGTAGAAGTAATACATGTATACGATGTTGATAGTTATAGGTAAAGAATGCTGACTTTAGATGTTTCTATGAACCATAAATAATAATAATATATACATGTAGGTGTATGAACCCTGACTCTCAGGTAAAGGTATGTAAAACACCACGAGACTTCTTACCAATTATCTACATATTATATTACCTACAGATATATACAAATCTGTGACTATAACATGGTGATACCATCAAAGGTAAGACTCGGGTCAGTAATTATAACAGGGATCTTGAATAGTCATGCGCACTACACAAATTAATAAGTGATACCAGGTGTTCTCTACAAAGTAAAAACCGTTTTGTATGACGAATGCTAACTTTAAGAAGCCGGCCAACCGACCCTCGACTGATGATATAATCAGTAAGATATATATTAACGTTGTATTTGAACACGAGATGTAGCCGTGGGATATTATACGTTATACCATGATTAATTACCGATTGGTTATTGCCAACATGTTTCTAATAAAACGATGTTGATGAAAACAGAAGCACATGCCCCAGTCTTATAATCAATATCACATCTGGTCCTGGCTGATCACCTTCACGATTTGAACAACGATGTACATGACGGGGTGGGAGGACAGGAGTGGGGTCAGAATTTATTTAATATTCGATGGAAAATGAAGTTAAGGAAAAGTTACAAAAGAAAATGTATTTTAGGACCGACAATGCTAGGGATGTTAATCAAATAGGGGTTGATACCATTTCAGAGTCAACCGTAATAATGAAGGTGTACCATTCAGTGTACTATTTCCATTTCCAGCTGCTAGGGGATCTTTAACTTGCTATAGATGGCATTCACGGGATCCCTCACTACTTAGCTAGGGAACCACTGGCAGCTTCTTCGGCAAAAACCGGAATCTAACCCCAGACTCCCTACTCATTGTACCATCGTGAGTCACCGGGTATTACGTTAAACATGTTTGATAAACGAATGTATTTGAAAGACTAACGATATAACGTTGTGCGATTTATTCCCGAATTCACTTTAATTAAAGCATATTCCACACGGTAGAGACCTACGAAATAACCTTTAAGTCGGACTTCAGTATCGTTTATTTTGAAGATCAATGCAATCAAAACGATACGAGGATGTTAGGAGTAATACGTATAGCCAGAATCCAGGAGAGCGTTGAAGTATTAAAGGCACAATCTTCTTGTTTCTCCGTTCCATCGTGTTACCATTAGAGACGATTCCAGGAATCTATATGGTCTAGTAATGAGGTCGCTTGACAACATTTTTGAATTTAAAAAAAATATGTCAGAAAGTTCTATGAAATTGCCAAGGTTATCCGAAACTATCATTTTCTTAACCTAATTTTAATGAGCGCTGGAATATTCACGAAGTTATTGACTGTTAAAATTGACCTGGTGATATATCTATATAACACACTATAAATAAAGCCTGGGTTATATCTACACAGAGATTGGTATGTAACTAGACCAGTTTTCTTTTCATGTTTCACAACTCGTTTTGTTAGGTTTAACATTCTTTACGACAGAGACGAGATCATACATAACACCCGGTCAGGATTCTACCTGGTCTACCGGGCAGAGACAAGATCATGCATAACACCCGGTCAGGATTCTACCTGGTCTACCGGGCAGAGACAAGATCATACATAACACCCTGGATTCTACCTGGTCTACCGGGCAGAGACAAGATCAAAAATAACATCCGCGATTTGACCTGGTCGTATGTTCAACTAGAGCTAGAAAAATATGGTTAAATATTCCTTATTTCTCTGAATTTGGCTTTGTTTTAGAAAGCTGAAATACCATGGTGTTCTAAAATACCACAACAAGTGGTTTTGTTCTTGTGGGATATGTTCGATTGCTTAAAATGAGCATACCGTATTTTCCTTACTATCATTAATTAAACATTACTAAACCATCGACATAATAAATTGTTCGTGTTTGTGAAATTTACACATAAATAAGAATTTGTACTCGGGGTTATATCACAGGGTAAATCATACCCCACATGGTATATGACTCCCTTTACTGCTTAAAGCTTTACTGGCGCTATATTAATTGTAGTTTCTTGCTCGGGGAAAGGGAGCGGAAGGTCATAGTAGCTCGGTGAGTGTTGCACTAGTTCAAACCCATGATATTCCAATGAAGCATGTGGGTTTGAGAATACTATGCGCATGTTCTTGAAAACGGAAGCCGTAATCAGATAAACTATGACCTTGGTGACGGCTGGAAGACACATGTCTACCGGAAGACACTGGGTAATCTAAACCTTGACTGGAGGCCAATTACTTCACTGTCACGGGTTGATAAAACAAGGGGGTGGGTGATCTGATAACATGTGGGTTTATAGCAACCTCTTTGTCTTCAGACTGGGGTCAAATCCCCCGTCATAAAAAGTAATTCATGTTTTGCTTTGATGAACGCCAGTGGAAGTTTGGTTAAAAATATTGTGCATGAAAACATTTCAATGTCTGCATCAATATTTAGTAAAAATATCCAGATTTCTAAAGTAGGAATAGTTAATGGCATCAAAACAATTATAACACTACTTTTTGGACTAAAGACTGGAGTGGAGATTGTTCGGTTAACTTGTCTGATGTTGCCATGTAGCCTACTCACCGACCAGACTGTTAAACCTCAAGCAATTTCCACTAAATCGTGATTAGAGGTCAAAATTCCCCGACTTCAATTATTATAGTCTGTTTGAAGTTGTTCAGTGAATCCTGGTTCAGGAATATAGTACCATTAGTTGAATGTGGTGATGTTATTTGATATTCAACCATTGTTCAAAACGCTGACAGTAATTTGATCATTTTTTATAAAATAATTGGAACTGACAAGTAGTAATGCATATTTTCATTAAAATCAGACTGTCGTAGATGATTTATGGGGCGACAAGACCGTGTTAAAACGCGAATGCTATGACCTACTGTTTAAACACTGATTTTGCTGGAAGTACCAATATATGTTTAATTTAATAGAAGTTATATTCCCGCTTTGTCCGGGAACCTTTAATACTGTTCAGGCAGACAGTATTATATTTCCAAATACATCAGGACCATATAGGGTGAGTTTAATTGGTGTATTTCACATAAATCAGGGCCATTATAGGGTGAGTTTAATTGGTGTATTTCACATAAATCAGGGCCATTATAGGGTGAGTTTAAGTCATGTATGTGACGACCCACACATGGGGTCAAACTGAAATACCCAATAATTAAATAACCAATACTATATATTGATATTAAAACCACGAAGAAGTCGTGAATAACAAGTCCAGAACCCAACAGGAACGGATGAGGTCAATAATATAAATAAAGTAATACTAGCCAGGTATTATAATGTCCGCATCGAACTTATGTGATATCGCAGACAAATCTTTATTTAAATATACGAAGGACACATTACTGCCTTGGTGCAGAACGGAGGACGGTAAACCCCATTTTATTTTCATAGCACAAGATTTTGATATTATCAGGTTTGACGACATCATATATATGTATGTATAATTGACGAAGCATGATAAACTTGTATTCTTTTTATAGTTTTATAACTCCCGAGTTCATAGCATATGTTGCTAAGGTTGTTGTTACTGATAAATGAAACCAGCTAGAGATTTCCCCCGGAGGAGACATTTGTAAATCATAGTTAAAGCAACAAATACACCAATTTGATAAGTTCAGACTGTATGTGTCTGGGACCAACAGATTGTAAACTGCTTCAATGGTATATAACAGTTATACAGTAGTCCGTAGGTTTGTGACCTATCATGTACTTGTTTCTCTTTCCACATGATATCTAAACAACATAGACAAACACGATTTTTTACAGATTGGCATTCGTTAAGGAAAATGCCTTAGTTTGGCAGAAAATGAAATGTTGGTCATATGCAAACAAGGGAGAAGGGAGCGATGAACGCCTTTCGTAAAACGCTTTATAGGTTTATATTTTATGTAACATAAGGTATTCTGTTTCTCGGATGGGACGGAAAACAGCTGTCCATCCGTGTTCACTTTGATGTGCACAGTAGGGGGCAGAAACTGTCTAGATACACACCCAGCCCACCCACTTTATATTGCTCACGGAACCAAAGAACTGAAAATTACAATATAATTACATATATCTCAAAGTATTGTGGTTCCTACTTTGTTTCTTTAACTCATGGGTTGATCCTGTAGCTACATATACCATACATTTGTTGTACTCTTATAGATACATATCATACATAATTTTTTCGTATAAAATATCAGAGACTATTGTCAACATATTTGTTTAAAAAAATTAATAATATCATATATCATTGTGGAAATATGCAGATAAAATAGGGCTAGGTATTTCTCTTTGTTGACACCCGCCTTCATAATATGATCTAATCTCTTTATTCACATTTCAACTACAACATAAGTAATATGTTTATTCATAAAAACCCACATAGATAATGACACCTACATTTACAGGTAGGTCAATGTCTACCTGATACATATATAGGTACAGGTGTGTCCCCGTGGCTTGATGGATGAAGGTGCAACATTGTGCATCGCGACACATATAAAATGAACTAGGGTTTGACGGCCCACTGCTCTGCTCCGATTGTGCTTATGGAGACGGGCATGCGCCAAACAGTGTGCTTTGGGGGGAGGGGAATTTCGCCGGAAACCAGCGCTCGTTAGGCATATAGTTGAGGTGTGTCACTGTTGCTAGATGAAGGTGCAACAATATGCATATTTGTTTCCATCAATGTAAATAAAAGGTTGGTCACTAATAACAATGTTTCTTTATACAGGTATGTATTGACGAGGGGCGGTGTGTGTTATTTTGTAATGACTACGTAAAGGAGAATTGATGTGGGGTGTTCGGGATAAACATGAAATGTGGTATAATGTCCTACTTTACTGCACTCACTGGGCTATTGGTGACAGGTTTCCAAATAGAAGCATGCTCTATTTTGCACAGGACATTAACAGACACACATATTCAAAACTAAATAACGATCTAAAATTTTGCACGGATAGCGATGTTGTCACCTACTTGCCATCTATTTGCAACAGCGTGTACCATTGTTGTTTTTTTATTGTACCATTCGAACAACTAAGCAACATTTTATTTGTCAGCCCAACAGACACTAATCTTGCCATGTTACACCCAAAATGTTTCTCGGGTTTACAAGGTACGAGGCTTTTAAAGATGTGGTATGCCTATTTCACGTCTTACGTAGGGCCTTAAAAGTTATTTAGTTACGAATTAGTCCCGAGACATTTATTAACTCTCTAAAGCCATTATCAACCCTCGATGCCACAAGATGCTCGAGAATTTCAACGGATTTAAACACGATTAATTTAAATTCCTTTAAAACTCTGGCGTGGTTTCAAATTCCCGGTTGTACGTGGCAAGGAGTAGGGTCGCCTGTCCAACATCGTGGGTTTTCTCCGGATACTCCGGTTTCCTCCCATTTCTAAAGACCCCTACGCGCAAGCGAATTATTCAAATAAAATTAACCCATATGTTAGTCCCGAAATGACCTAGTTTGTGTCCAGTGGCCGTTAAACCCAGTTTCTCTCCCTCTCTCTCCTCTTTGAAACTACTTAGCAAGAACTTTCAACTCTTTTTCTAAATATGCGTGTGCTTTAAGATTACATGAGTGCGGTCACAGTTTTGTATCTTTGTAATACTATTGAGACGCGGAGATATTTGAATCAGGTGTAACATTAGAGGTTTACATTCTTATCGATATGTACATAATACAGCTGACAATAGACACAGGTGACCTATATTTAACACAAGAGATATTTTAAAGCGCCATAAACACTCACAGACCCGCTTATAAATATCTTGCAATCAAGTTAAAAGTTAGATGGTTATGCGCCGATCGAGAAAAGGCTACCTATTAGTGATATTGGAGGATAATGCACGATGCCACAGTAATCGAACTGTGGGTGGGTCGCGTGGGTCTTTGATATTTTTATTATTAGACTTACAAATATAATTTGAAACTAAATATTTGAAATTTGTTAAAAACTTTTCGAATATACAATTCCCACGGACGCGCTAATAAATATCTCGCAATCTAGTGCGCCGATCCAGAAAGGCTACCTTTTAGTGAAAATAAAGGTGAATGCACGATGACGAATAATGTCGAGTGGATATGTATTATTTTTTTTTATTATTAGACCTTCAAATATAATGAAACCTAAATATTTTCAATTTGTTGAAACTTTTCAAATACCCATGTGCATTATACAATTCAAGGCCACTAGTCGGACGGAATAGAATTTAAAAACGAAAAAAAACCCAGCTTGTTTGACTGTCTCTTTAAACTGAGTGATATTTGAACACAGTTCGGGGTTAAATATTCTTTTTATGAAGACAAATTGCAGGTCAATCATTTGACTTTTACTTTCATGACACAACACGTTGATAAACCGTTGCTAAATGTCGACTCTTAATAAAAAAAAAACCAAGCTAACTAAATGAAATGAACGAATCATCCACACAGTTTTTGGTAATTTTGAGACTAACTCATTTCTTAATAACTAATCTGTAAATTAAATTTAAAATAGATTCCTTTGATAGTTTAAGAATGGGGGTGAAATATATCATATATTTACACCTTCCCAAATGGTATTTAAAAAAATGAAGATATGTGGTCGACGAAGTCTCGTTATGAAATATTCGCGTCTTTATGGTCGATGTTTCTGTAGTTTACCTAGTAATGGTTGTCGTCCCTGAGGAAAACCATTTAACAAAAACCTGATGCTTTTATATCATTGACACACCAGCTATTCTGACAGATTTCCAACGCAAGCAGCGAATCTTGTACTTTCAGAATGTTTGTGGGATCAATCAACAAGACTACCTGTTCTTGCTACCTGTGTCGAGTTACCCAACATATTACTACTGTACATGGAGATATCAAATCACCGTAAGCAATGAATTAATCTAGGACTCACGCCCTATTACAACAATCTGATAACAGAAGTCCTTGATGATTTAAATTACATTAACATGTTTACAACAGACGCAGATAATTAAAAGCAAACAGTCGGTCAATCAGACAAAGGATTCTGTCCATCCGATTATTCGCTTGGTCAGCAGTTACTACTACAGGTCATTAACCCTATTGAAGCATGGCGCCCTAAATAAGTGTCGGATTGAGGGATCATTTCTCTTGAATTGCACACCGTCACTCAATGAAGATGACCATACGACATGAGGGAATTTGTACTACGGCCTACTCTTATTTCGAATCTGAACAGTCGAATGATCGTTTACGTGCACGCCTAGTGTACACGAGACGTTGCGTCCCATACGAACAACTAGACAGTGTCTTTGCCACGACCTCTTCCGTTGCTCAGCATTCGTACGTTTAGAATCCAGTCTATATTCATAAAAGAATCGTGCCTGAACTGAAGCAGAGTCTGAAATGATTCGAGAAGCAGAGTGTAAATAAAGTCGTTATATCGGTGTCGTAATATACGGGACAGTATTGTTTTATGGCGGTATATAGATTCGGGGTATTTAACGGATTAGAACGCCTACTTATTTTGTCATACCAAGACTTAAGTCTATAATAACAATGTAACTACACATTGGCCGTAAAGGAACCCTTGACAGTTGAAATTAGACATAACAGTAGGCGGGGCAAAAATTTCGCTCATAGCACACTGTAGAGTGTATACCGGTCTTCATTAGCCCAGTTGACGCAAAAGAGTAAGAAGTTAATAGATAGCCAATACATTTTCCATTTACAATATACGACAAATTGTTATAATCAGAATATTTTACACACAGAGTTGACAAGCAGCGTGTATACACCGTTCTCATTCATTGTACAATGCCTTTCTTAAAGTTCATTTGTGAAATTGCTGAAAGGAATAGCACAAATATTTTATGCGGTCTTCCCGTGGCACGCCCCAATCAATTTGAGCTAAATTGTGACTTTTTATTCTATCAACGCCATACAACGTCCGTAACAGGGAATACGAACTTGTATTTCATGCACTCTATTAAAAGCAGGAGTTATGGGGTTTAATGTCCTTGCGACATTGGTACTAACATAATCATGGTACAGCTTCATTTTGATAATTCTATAGTAATGCGAGGAAACCGTACGACCTGGAAAAACAAGAAACCGCTTGACTCTATGACGAACTAAGGATGTAAATCCCCCACTAAAAGTCTTGTATTCCAATAATGTGTCCAATTGTAACACGGTTGGTGATTGTCTGTGTGAAGTGGTATCAAGTGTTCTACAAGTGGTATCAGTTGTTCTAGAAGCATTGACCAAGTTCAGAAAATGGAGAACAGTTAGCTACAATGACACCGCTACATGACCAACAACCTCAGTGTACTACTGGTGGGTTGTAACATAACGCGACAACAAACATACGGTAGGATTTTCACCAGAATCAGACACCATGGGTTTATACAGACAATTAACAATACCTTGTGCAAGTAACAAACGCCACTAACTCATTCATTTAATAGAAATAGTATGGGGTTTAACGTCTTAGTCTTCTGGAACAATGACGATGGGCATATGCTAATTGTTGGCCTAATGAGGTATTATGCATTTAAAGCGGCGACACGCCTTTTTTCAGAATTATCGTATAAAATTCCGTCTACAGATTGTCGAATTCCAACTGTCAGGTAATCATAATAATGTGTACGCAGGAAGATCTGGGGTGGTAGCTAAACAATTGGGGTGATTGCTAAACAAAAATTATAAGCCTGGACTTTTCAAATCGCCCTTATACTGGAATCCACTGATCGGTATAATGATTGTTGTAAACTCTGAGTTGAGCTGAAGCCAGGTATTAACAACCACGCTGATTGGTTTACCAGATATACTGTGTGTTTACAATTACTTACTATAGTATCGGGATATTCATTTCTATTTTAAGTGCCATCACACTAGCCGACGAAGAAATTAAATATGCAGTTATAATAACCATTTTATAAGAAGCTATATTTAATTATTAATTCCCAATTTCAAAGTAATATCCCAAATCTTGCATATTCCTATCCTACGTATTGATATCTTGCATTTCGTTTTTACTAAAGAACTTTGACGCCAACTATCTTATTTTTACAGTATTAACTAAAATTTGAGCAGTAAATCAAAATGGCCATTTAAAAATTCAATGTGAAAATGGATAATCGAAACTTGTTTAATATCGTTAACACTGGTACTTGACAACTCAGACTATATAATTTTCAATTAGTTTTTCATTGTCTATTTTTGAACTGTTATTGTTAGAACGACTGATAAAAGATCTTTAATAATAATAGATCTTTAATAATTACGCCAGGAGATTGTTGGGCATTGTGCAGCACACAGGCAGTTATACATTTGAAATAATCCAATTTTGAAATTCCGTTACGTTAACAGTAGCACATCAAGAAGTAAGCGCTACAATAAAGTTTTTGTTTGTGACATTTTGATTTATTTATCACGTTATCAACTGTGCTCCACAGTAGGGAGTTTGTGGGATCACATTACTTATACCAATCAAGATGGGGTTAATGAGACATGAAGGGCCATAACAGAGCTTGAGAAAGGATAGGGGTCAATAACTGAGTGTCAGGCCTCAGCACAGATTAAGTATTACGTGTTGATAATAAGGAACAGTGGTCCAGCACAGAGGGGGTGTTGTCTTTACCACAAGATGAAAGCAGAAATAAAGAGCTGCCTTATAAATCCCACGAGGGAAATATGTTTTATAATACCCCCTTTCCTAAAGATGGAAGGTGATTATATCAGGATCGACAATAATATAATACATTTATGTTGTACCTATGGGCATTATGCTGTGGAATCGTGATTACGATGTATTTAATCGTGATTACAATGTATTCAATGATTAAAAGTTAACACGACGTCTAGAAGTTGGTCACATTGGGATGGTACAGTATATCAGATACTGTGATCATATATGGGATGTAATCTCTATACACCTTGGGGGGGGGGGTGGGATGGCCTAGTGGTCTAGAGTGCCGCGCTTCGACCTCTAGCTGGCCGGTCACCTCTGGCTTGCGGCTGTGGTTTCGACCCCTGGTGTGAGCGTATGTGGCATGGAGATAGGGGCGCCTTCTCAACCTCGTGGGTTTCCTCCGGGCACTCCGGTTTCCTCCATCTGCTAAAGACCCCTATGCGCAAGCGAATTATTGAAATGAAACCATTTGTTAGTCCCGAAATGACCTAGTTTGTGTTGAGTGGACGTTAAACCCCATTTCTCTCTCTTTCTCTCTATACACCATATTATCATACACTTCCATCATATAGAATGTTATATCAATACAAATTATTATCATACACTTCGATACACCATATTATCATACACTTCGATCATATAGAATGCTATATCAACACAAATTATTATCATACACTTCGATACACCATATTATCATACACTTCGATCATATGGAATGTTATATTGATAGTAAAATCTCTAATACATAATAAGATCATTTGTGATGAAAGGTTACGATCAACCGAGATTCATTTATATAAATACATGTAGAATATATGACACCGATCAGCCGTAGTTATATGATTTAATTATGATACTGTGTGATATATCAGTAGGGATTGTAATATACAATATATCTGTAATTAATAATTCCTTCATGCATATATTACTATCAGAAGTAAATACATATGTATAGTCATATGGTCAGCCATTGAATATGAGTGTATATCACGATATGTCTGTGAATATCATTATACATAATTAGCATCATGCAAGTTTATACCAGAAATACATTATACTGGTCATATTGTTGAAATATAAAAATCAGTGATCACGTTTGTAAATACACAAATAGCTATATTAAATCCCTGGAAAATCTGAAGTTGTAACAGATGTTCTGCCTTTACACCAGCCCTACTCTGATCTACATTATGCGTAATACTATCAATTGCAATATAACATGTATGATGTATATGTTTATGTAAATTGTGACTATGTGCTGAATAAATAGGAATTTTACTGATAAACTAACTGTAGAATTATTATATATTGTCGATTGATTGACGGGTGATTCATTACATTATCATTTCCCATTTACATATTTTAAATTTCTTTAATCCTTGAATCTAGAACAAAAATGAAATGCCATGGGGTTTAACGTCTTGTCTGCACCAATCGGGCTATTAAAGTCGGGCATACACAATACCCCACCGTACGGATCCACTTGGACTCCCATTTCTGACAGTACAGTATGTCAGTTGATAACCTCAGTGGTCTACTGTCAGATGAAAACCTCAATGGTCTACTGTCAGATGAAAACCTCAATGATATACAGTCAGTTGATAACCTCAATGGTCTTCAGACAGTTGATAACCTCAGTGGTCTTCAGTCAGATGAAAACCTCAATGGTCTACAGGTCAGATGAAAACCTTAATTGATTATTAAATAAGTCTTACCTGCAATACATGATTCTTTATATTTACATTCACATCCTGAATCACCTTCAACACTGACACAAGGACAATCAGCTGGACATCGGTTGTTGATTTCACACGTTTCTCTTGGTTCTCTCGATACTCCCTGGTAATTCAACACACTGGCTCTCTCCGGTATACAAGTACAATTAAAGTACAAAATATTCCTCAAATCGCCTTCAAACTTAGCATCCGTAACGGTTTCATCTAGCGGCGAGCGACGGGAATCTCTCGCATAACCCAATGGAACACCACCGAAGTACACAAAATTGTTCTTGCGTCTGTCTCCGAATCCCGAATCAGACCCAAAAGCTACTTTACTGCTGGAGGTGTCGTCGACTTGCAGGATCGTCTCAAAATGCTTACGTTTGACCACTACGCTGTGCCAGCGGTTGTCGTTTAGGTTGTTTCCGAGAACGATCTCCACGCTACCGTCCTGTTCATCTACAACGTTCAGTCGCAGCTGCACAGATCCATCCTTGAGAGCAACTTCAAAGAAGTCGTAGCGACCATTGTTATCCGTGTACAAAAGCAATCCGTTTGATTGCGTCGTTTTAAACTCAAAGCTGATAGAAGCGTTGATACAAGCGTTCCATACTGGAAATTTGGCGTATGTATTAGGCTCCCCACGGAATCGCAGAGAGTTTACAGTTATTAACGATAACAAAACGATAATGGATAGGGACCATAGCTGATTGATAACAGCCATGTCTATCCTCAAAACACTCAAACGTAAAACACAGGTTAATCTTTATCCTAACATTGAATGGTCGGGAATAAATCTCCGATTGTCCTTAATCTCTTAATACGATCAGTTCTCTGTTAATCCTGTGTAGTGTTTCCTTCAAGTTCCTAATGGAGGAGTGACGACTAAACGACTTGAATCGAGCACTCCTATAAAGACACACCGACAAACAAAACAGGTAGGCCAGTCGTTAGATATTCATGATGTATATATAACACAACACAGCCCCCTATAACACGGGTAATAGTTTCAAAAACACACTAACTTATTATTCATAACCCGACCCTTTTTCACTATTCATATCTCACATCTGGGTCATAGAGAATACCGTGTATATACCGCCTCCACCACATACACACATCAACCAATCATAAAGCGCGGCGCTCGTGTAAAAATGAAATTTAACTGATCCAGCTATGCCTGTTAAGTGACTCACGTCTGCCTGCAGTTGTTTATAGGCCGGTTTTATTCTGTCGTCTGCTACTAGCTGCCTGTGGCGGGAAGGGAGAGTAAAGAACTTGCTGGACTAGTTTTAGACGTTTAAAGCGCTGAAGTAAAAAGAGAAGATGTGGATTTTATTTTCATGTACAAACAAACGACAATTTCTATGAAGTATTTAAACATAGAAGTGTTTGAGTTAATCAGCAAGTTGGGCGGAAAAAAAAACCGGTTTTAAAATCATGGCAACTCTCATATTACACACAGAGTTATTCTCTTTACTCAATATACCAGGGCAGACGTCCAAACCACGTGACCAAGCCTCGTGCATTATATTATCTGGAGTTGCCCCAAATTTGTAAATACTGCATACTCAGCGCAGTGCAAGGGAAGACCGCTATGCTATAAATAGAACAACTACTGTAATACGATATAAGTAGGGAGGGGGTTAATTGTAAACAACGATTGTTGATAATGGTAGAAAGTGGCGAATTAATTCCTGTCACAGGCACCCGATCAAACAAAAGGCTAGATCGTATCACAGTCAACCGGTCAAACAATACGCTAGATCGTATCACAGTCAACTGGTCAATTAAATAGTTTACCTTTCTAATGAATAAATGAAAGAGAGGTGGAGTATAGGTGTATGGTATGAAAATATGCACTAATCTCATCCTATTCAACGGTTCTTCCTAGGTTCTGAAGCACTGACAAGAAGGAATAATGCCTGAAAATCCAGATGCAATTTCTCAGCCACCGTTGGGATCGAGCTCGGGACAGTGATTGTCTTAAAACATCTCTATCGTTGCACACGTGGCTATGGATAACATGCAATGCAACATAATTTATTATTATTACAAGTACAACTATAGAATTATAAGATCATCAAATACACAATAGAATACTAAATAAACAAAATGAAATGTAATAGGGTTTAACGTCCTACTCTTCTGCACCTAACCTTGGCGCATACGCCATACACTGGGCTATGAGGGAAATTTTGTCTGGGCAGCGGCGCTACGACCTTCTCTTATATCGAATTCCAAATGCAAAGGGATCTTTTACGTACACGGGACCTCGGTGTTTCGTCCCATCCGAACGACTAGACAGCTGTCCTTGTCAGGCCCCCCCGTTCTGCACCACTGACAAGGGAAACCACGCCGGAAAATCGAGATGAACTTTCTCAGCCAATGCAGGGATCGAACACCCGACCTCCAGGCTAACGAGCAAGCGCCTTACCCACTTAGCCACGCCCCCCCCCCCCCCCAATGAACAAAAGAAACAATCTAATTTGTGGTGATATATCTTAAAAGCTTGAAGAAATAAATGGGATTTAAAGTTTTTCCTAAAATGATAAACATAATTACAGGACCTGGGGTCATATGGTGACTTATTCCACAAAGCAGGCTTCAAAGAATAAATGATCTGTGAGAGAATATAGTATGTAGGATCTTTGACAAAAAGTTGAAAGTGGTGAATATTTGATGTATCGAGTTGATGGCACGGTAAATGCCATTCTCCATTAAAATGGTGGATTGCATACAAACGATATTATAGTTCTTTGTTATATTGAATATAATAAACGATATCATATGTTTTTGGTTGTATTTAATACCTGCAACTTAACGATGTCACGCGTTCTTTTTGTATTTACAATTATACGGTCTTGATTATATGTCATATTATAAACGATATTATACGTTCGTGGTTATATTTAATATTATAAACGATATTATACGATCTTGGTTATATGTCATGTTATACGTTCTTGGTTATATTTAATATTATATACGATATTTTACGATCTTGGTTGTATTTAACCACCATTTGATCAAGTCGACAGCGTTAGAATGAGTTCTTCTAGAAAGGGTTATTTATTTTTATATTTCTCTACTATACACTACTATATACAGAGAGAATCGATACAAACACGTTCTTTGTTTATCGTTACGATAGCTGAATATCATCGTGTCGTCCACCATTGAAACCTACCTGAGACGATGACACAACTTAAAGGTACATTCCCCCATATACAGCTATTAATCCTTTAACAATCATAATATATACACTAGAAATCCACGTTAAAACGTTGCATATCCATTTTGAATCACAATAAGTCAGACAGCCATGTTGAACTGAGAGAAAAGTGTCGACACAAGGTGATATTCAGGTGAAGAGAGAGAAAATCGATCAACAAGTATTAATAGAGTTAAACCGATCAACAGTCCATGACGATCAGAACGTGCGCCATTGAACCGTTAATAATATAAAGCCAGCATGAACCACGACAATAGAATTACACTGTTAGTCTAGATGAAGTCGAATTGTGCAAGCTGGCCATAAAACTGGACAACGGGGTCATTTAAACACTTTTAAAGAGATAATTTCATTTTCTCTGACTGGCATTTTGCATTTGTTATTCTAAAGGTGATATAGATAGCCCAAGTAGAAAATAAGCGTCGATTAATCGTTCAGTATTTCAGAATTAATAGAAATGAATTTAAATAGAGTTTACTCCGACTGAGCTTATGAAGATGGGCATACATCATACAGTGTTATATGAGGGGTATTTTGCCACGACAGCCACGACAGCAGGCATTGGGCCACCATGGTCCCCTAGACTCTCAAGCAACATGATTTCGGTACAAGTCAGAGTAATTTGTCATCATTATTCAGCTTTAATCAGACCATTCGGTTCAATTAAGATCGTTGTTTATATCTCTATAACGTCACTAGGTCTATAGTGAACCAAATGCTGTAGTGGAGAAATGTTCTAGTTTGAATGATTCAGCGAGTTTGTAGATGACCGTAATACAGTGTTTTTTAACGCATTGCTCCCATCCTCAATCCAAGAGGTGGATGAAAGTGTATTTTAAACTATGTTGAGCAAAAGCCGGGGGTGTTCAAGACAACAGTGAGTGAAAGAAAGACTTATGACGCCATTCCAGTATGAACAATAGTATACACCTTGATCGGAAGCCACCTATATCGGTTGTTTTATTTGCACGCCAGTGGGTAAACGAGCGATTGTGTTTTTGTCCCATCTACAAACTAGGCACTTTTCTTTGCTAGGCCCCCACGGAGAAACTACGCTGTAAAGTACCAGGTGACTTTCTTGACTAACTACAGGATCAGTACAAGCCCGTAGCTACCGGAGGTGGTGGTGGTGGGTTGTTTTTTTTTCCATTGGACGCAATATGAATTCGCCGACCAACGTCCCTATATCAATATGCGCCCGCGTAAAGCCCACGACGACATTGGCGGAACACCCAGTCAATGTCACTTGGTTTTATCTGCGCCTCATCAATCATGTCGTTTTACATGAGCCCCCCCCCCCGGAATGATGAGACGCCTCATAATGAATCACACGATTAACATCACAGCTTGATTGATGGGGTGCCTAAAACGGCCGTAGGGTGCCTTATCCCGGAGGGCGCCCACAATGACATGATTGGTGGGCGCCTTCTTATGGCAAAATATGATTGTCGGGCTGCACATAAGGCCTATTGAGATTGGTTGGGCACCCACTTGGTCAATGGGGTGCCCAGCATGGCATGATTGATGGGGTGCATAATCCCAGAGGAGCGCCCATAATGCCAAACTTGGTGGGCCGCCCGCAACAATATCTACTATAAGAAAGCAAACCGGAGATTGAAGGAAATATTCTAGGTCAAATTCACGAAAGGGATGAGATTGTTGCAAGCCAACACCAGGCGTGATAATCTTCAAAATTCAAACAAATTGCACTCTAACCCGATTCTGAACTTTTAGATTTTCTCATAAATTATTATAAGTACGCTATAATAAGTCGTATTCCTTCCGTCAAACTTTTAATATGTTCATTTCAAAATATGATAATACGCGAATATCGCAAAGTCAGCTTCAAAATTGAAATTTTCCGCCATTTTCATAGTCCTTCTCCTCAGGTGCAAACCCTATTTTCCAAAATTTTCTGGGGAGAGAGCTCTCTAGACTGTTCTCCGATGGCAGGTGCGTCAACGTTGCCGTTCGCGTTGTAGGTACATTGGCACATCCAGCAGTTCCTTCGGCGTCCTAAAAGCCCTTGCACCACCCACCCCAACATTTTTGGGTTAGCTACAGCCTGCAAAGTACATACTCCTGATGTTCAGCAGGCCATGGTCGATTCTACCATTGTTGTCGCTATATGAAGGTCGATATTGCAAAGTGATACCAATCAGCCACATATCGTTGCAATGTAAGACAAATTGTCATGGCATAATATTGCATGGAGTAATAGTTTTGCCGTTAGTAATTCAAAGGGACATAACTACACTTAGGTTTGACGGATGCAGACCGCTTTGAAATGAATGTTACTTCTAATTCCCTTTGCCCGGCTTCAACTTTTCAATAAAATGTCGCTGGGCTGAACGCTTTGTACAATTACCTGAGTTAGCCCTACTATTTGAAATCATACGGTGGCTCACTGGTATTTGGAAGGCTACACTACGCCTTTTGTGGGGGTGGATTGGTATTGGGCAGGTTACTCTGGGATCCATACCAGCACCCTAACATCGACGGCGGACCCTATGATATGAAACAGATGCATTAAGCAACAACATACCCCCCCTTCCCCTAACCTCCCTTAAGCAAATAATTCCCCTTTCTAACCTAAGGAAAGTCGAGGCTTCTTTCTGGGGTTTTAAGAATATGATTTTGCAATCTTTCAATTTGCGGGCCTTTGACCATGGATTGGTTTGGGAAGTTCTTCCCTTAATTTAATTTTAAACAAACATAGAGTTTAGTAGTGGATTATTAGAGGTAACAATCATAGTTGTCTATGGAACTTTATACTGCTCGTGTTCTCTTGGCCGTGCTTAGATTAACGTTCATTTCTTTCACTTTCACGACACGGTACTTTACTATTATTGTATGTATTTAGTATGTACATAATAGTATTTGTTTATTTATCATAAACACCGACACTGGGTATTTGAATAATTTATTTTCTGATATAAGTTGTCGTTCTTGAAGATAATCTTGTTGGTAATTTGGTATTGTTACATGCCCAATGACTCCAAGTATTCAGCGATAACAGTAACGGCTTTCGCGGCTTTACCCGCTTGTTTGCCTTCTGGATAATGAGCAATAACCATAGCTTAAATATAAAGATAACCAAGAGTGTAAACACAACTGTTCAGTACTATCTAATTTCAGTGAAAAGATTAGTATTTTGTGTCTGGATACATTCGTCTAGAACTCACGCGGAGTGTCAGTGAGAAATACATGTGCTGGATAGATTTTTATTACCGCTTGGCAAGGTTGACAAATAGTACTGAATTGACGTGTCTATCAACTTAAAGGGACAATAACATTCTTGCTGGCTTGGTAGCTCCAGAAAATAAATAATACCCTTATTCTAAGTACTAGATGTTTAAGTGTCCTACCTGTTGGGTAAATTATCCATTACAACCTATTTTACTTGTCCAGAGGGTTCGAAAATATTTTAAAATCCAAGTCACATTTGAAAAGGTTTACGTTAGACTTTTTAAATCAATTGGTTGAATTTTTCCATTTTTCAAAATAGGTGTGTTAAGATGAAATTTATATCATCATTTAATTGGAATATTCTAAAATAATACGATTTGTTGACCAGAATGAAGATTGGGACATATTTTTCAGTAACAACAAGAGTGTTATTGGGGCTTTAACACTGTCAGTGACCATTCTCAACAAATCTTGACTTTAAAAGTTTCCCTCGTTTAACATTCACTCGGCAAAACTCGACAGATTTCGGAAACTACATCTAGTCTCGGCTGTATGACAGTAAGTGATATGTCCAAACATTTGCGATGCGGCTACCGGTTTACTTTAACAGGAAAACTTGACGCTATTACAAACAAACAAGACACCATGGGCGCGACCGAACACAAATCGGGAACCTATTCGGCTAGCGACCTATTCGACCGATCGAGCTGCAACCTGTTCGTTGGAAACCTATTTAGAAAAAAGACAACAGTCGCCTTAACTCGTCTATTTATCAACCAATAAAATCCAACGTTTTGTCTATCAAATGAAAGTAGATTAATATTATTTTTTATCCATTCCTTTAGCTCAGAATAGAAGTGTAATTTCGTCATTATCTTACAGCTGGATCGGTCGAATAGGTCGCTAGCCAAATAGGTCGCCAATTTGTGTTCGGTATGGGCGCAGTCATGTTTCATCCGGGACCTTTAAAGTAGTTCCAATATGGCGGAATTCGTCATACAGCCGAGACTAGATGTAGGTCCCGAAATCTGTCGAGTTTTGCCGAATGGTTTAACGTTGTAGGTTACCGGATGTTTCATTCGCACGATCATTCGCCCCAGATCAACAGATCAACTCAAAGAGACAGGTTGTCATTTACGGACAGCACTTTTTATTTTTTGGCCACGTGGGCACCCTATGGAATCCGGTATTTTTGTAGCAAGATGTCTCTTGCCATATATACTTTTCATGGGGATGTATCTTATAGGACATGCTTTACCTGTTTTTGACTTCATCATTACAATGCCACCATAGCCTTTCTTCTTAGCGTAAACCTATAAAGTAATGAATAGTGTAATATGTATATTAGCTTACATGAATCATCAACAAAACCAGTTTTCTCTTGACTTTCAAATATAAATGATTTCTAACCGAAGTACTCCAAACACAAACGAATCTCTTCCCCGTGAACAACCATTAATATCCCTTGTTCGAATCGGATAGTATTCTATATCAAACACAACCAAAGTGCAAAAGGAAGAGGTCTTTTGTGTGTATGCAGACCATAAGCCTATCATGAGTCAAATTGTATGAATTCCATGGCAAGCCCTTTAATTAATAAGTAAGGTTGTCCGTCAAATATCCTGAGAATTTTCCAGGTCCTCCAGTTTACCTGCCACTGCTGAAGTCACCTACGTATCAGCGAATTATTGAAATAAATTGGTACCATTGGTTAATCTCAAATTGATCTATAGTTTTTATCGCATAAACATTAAATCTGCGCTGCTAATACATTACTCGGAAAAGACCTATTTTAGTGAGGATATTAATCCCACCCCATCCCATCTCTCTATCCCCCCTCCCCCTCTCTCTCTTTCTACCACACACTATTGTTACATCTGCATGTATGTTAAACAGACAAGGCCAAAAATATTAATTAGCAAATACAACACACTATTTAAATTGGTAAGATAATATCAATTAAAGAACATAACACACTAAGATAATCGAATATGAGACAATATTTAAGTATTTATTAATATTACTCACCTTTTTATCACCCACTACTCTCAAAAACTGGTATTTCACACCACTAACAATTACACCGTGTGACATAAAACTGCTAAAATCGCTAGATTTAAGGGCAGATGCAATTGTGTTTACTTCTGTTGAAGACAGTTCTAACACCTGAAAAGACAAGCCTTCTTGTCAAATACGTACAAAACCCAGGCTACATATTACATACAAGGGGACAATTCAACATAATTTTACACTTGTTTGTTTTGATAATGACTTTTATAGAAGACCAATTAATATTTCTAAATTACAGGTTATAATATGTAAATCAAGTTACGGCCTGATATGAGTTTGGCTTTTTGAGTATATCTATCACATACAACATGGCATTATGAGAATCTCACATGATACGTGATACATGATATTACGATTATCTCACATGATATTACGATTATCTCACATGATACGGGATATTACGATTATCTCACATGATATTACAATTATCTCACATGATACGTGATATTACGATTAGCTCACGTGATATTACGATTATCTCACATGATACGTGATATTACGATTATCTCACATGATACGTGATATTACGATTATCTCACATGATATTACGATTATCTCACATGATACGTGATATTACGATTATCTCACATGATACGTGATATTACGATTATCTCACATGATACGTGATATTATCAGGACATTATTTGTATCTGACATAAGACTTTGTATTACGGGCATGACGTGATAATATAAAGAACTGTTTCAGTGGCATTTAGTAATTGAACTCTAACGAACACAGTTACTGCTCATTGCTGAGCGACGCTTCCACGTTCGAGCCTCATGTTTTCCGTGAAAGTTTCCCGGGATTTCTAAGAAGTGCAGGACGGAATCCCTGTCAACGACAGTGTCTAGTCCTTCGGATGATAGGAAAAAAATCTAATCATCTGTCGTAGTGCTGTCCAGGACGGTGCATGGTCGTCTTCAATAGCCCAGTCCGTGCAGAGCAGTGGGACGTTACATTACTGTTGAAATTGATTCCCGTGTGCAAGGAATCTAGTCAGAACAGGTATCTAGTGAAATAGCGACATTGGTATTACCCAGTCTAATGGCGACCATCTGTATATAGTCAGTATGTAAACTGATCTTTTACCTTATCACCACTTTCTGATGTCCATCTGGATGTATCTAGGCCAAATATGGAAGCTTTATCAACATGTTCAGCACCACTGGTATCCTTACTCTGGGCTATGAGGTTATTTATATAAGAATCCCAAAGATTGCTAAAATATATAACAATTAACATCTAGTATTCGTCAACCTAATTATATTGTTCATGTCTAAAACATACGAGTACAAATATTTTTGTTAATAACTACTTACACCCGAATACACCAATGACACAATTGTGCATTTTGTCATATTTACGCAATGACAAACATAACAATGATCATTTTCAGCCACCATGCGGCCTGTGGTGTGATAATGATCATTTGGGTTCAGTTATAGTCAATATTCTGCTGATCTATTCTATATTTTCCCAGTTGAAAATTATCTTTTATCTAAACTTACCAAAAGCACGAATTCACCAAACATAGTGCCAACAATTCTACCAACAGGGTCTTTACCTCAGCCATGCTGGAAATAATTTTAATTGGAATACATATATTATACACATGTGTTTAAATGTGTCTGTGAAAGGGGCCATGTCGGGACTAAGAAATATATCTATTTGAAAGGTGGAAAGAGCTCGGATCACGTGAACAACCCTCACAAAGTTCGGAAGATCGCCTTATTCAATCGCCCGGAAGTCTCACTGAAAATGTCAGTCGATAAACTTAGTCGATTGTTTTTAAATAGTTTGTAATTAATGTAATTTATAGACAAAACCGCACTCATGAGTAAACTTGTGTAGATCATTGACGTCATATACTGCGCAGGACAATACCTTGATTCTATGGTATAATTATAACGAGGCATCGGGGTTATTTTACACGTTCAGGGTCCGGTTGCTCAAAACTAAGTTATTCTAACGATCCGTTAAACTCTAACGGATCGTTATCTTTGTAACGTGTCGTTTGTTAACGGTTCATTAAATTTCGGTTGCTGGAAAGTCAGTTTCATTATCCGTTAGCTAACTGATTCATTAAAGTTAATCCAAGAGAAGACTGTTTGTTCACTGGCTGAATTTGAAATTTTTAATTTCAATGTACATGTATAACAACTTCATAGAAGTTACTATTAACAAGAAACTGAAGACAGCGAGACAACTTTGCAGTCTGTTCACAAAACTAGATTAAAGACAAAAAGATGACTGTAGAATTTACAACAGAAAAAACTATAGAATACTTTATTTTTTCCTTTAGAAATTTAAGCGTAAATCTGTAGGAAAAATTATGGGATTTGCACTGCAGAATTATGGGGCCATTATTTCCTATAGTCCAACTAAATTCTGTAGAATAGTATAGAATTTCATCCTATAGAAAATGGAATAGGCTCGCATCGCCCAACCCTCTAGAATGTTCTATAGAAAATTACATTGGTAATCTATGACTTTTTGCTACAGCCAACTAATGCCATCATTAAACAGATAACGGAGCCCCAAACCTCTGTTAAATATAACGCCAAGTTAACGACACATTAAAGTTAACGGGACTTCCATCAACAGCCTTCTCTATGTTAAAGTTAACAATCCGTTAACATAGAGTTAATGGATTTAATAATTAACACGTGCCTTACTCCTCGATTATCTTCCTTTTATTTTTGTTTTCTGGAACAGGTCCTTAAACGCTACTCATCTTGGGGGAGGGGGTGGGGTCGGCGACCAATGTTTAGCGCGGCCCTGCTGCATCATAAGGTACATGCAGGTTTGGCATTGGGTCAACTGGCGTGGTTTCGATTCTCCCGTTGTACATTACAAGGAGTAGAGTCGCCTGTCCGACCTCGTGGATTTTCTCCTGTTCTTCCGGTTTCCTCCAACTACTAAGCCCCTACACGTGGACGTTAACCACCCCCTCTCTCTCCCTCTCTCTCTCTCTCTCTCTCTCCTTGTTCGTCGGACAAATGTGCATAAATTAACGAACTTTGATTTTTATATTAAAGCCCAAGATGACGACAATGACGTCATATCCCGGTCATATTTTATCGTGCATTTCTCTGTCTACACTTGAGGTTCGGTGATATATCTGAGAATTTTCACACAGATTACATTTCAACCCTGCACACAAATCAGGTTTTAGTAAAATCCAACCAGAGAACAACGATCTTATAGCTGTCAGCCGGCGTTAACTGTCGTGAACAATTACCCGAAGCCACCATTTGAATATGACGTCGAATAAGATATTGGATACCCTTTCGCCCACTGTTGTTTACAAGAATTTATGTTATGTGGCTTTATGAAAGAAACCGTGTTTTTGATAACGGTTAGTGTTGATGTGTATAAATATGATAATGGCGACAGTTTCTATATATATGGTGTGTCCTGAAAATAATCTCACTAGATTGATATCAGTTCATAACAGTACATAGTAAGAAGAGGGGAATCACATCATACATGTATAAAGCCAGATGACAAAATATTGGACAAGGGGGATTTGGATGGCCCAGTGGTTTAGAATTCCGCGCTCCGGTCTCTAGCTAGCCGGTCACCTCTGGCTTGCGCGATTGTGGTTTCGATCCGTGGTATGAGCGTATATCATATAATGTGACTTGGAGACAGGGGCGCCTTCTCAACCTCGTGGATTTTCTCTGGGTACTCCGGTTTCCTGCCACAGGAAAGACGCGTGCGCTAAGATATTAATAATGAAAATAAGACAACTTGCCTGCGATATCATCTTCGGTGGAAGCGGGCGTTAAGAACCAAGAACAACTGGTAAACAAGGATTTTAGTAATGATGACCGAGGCTAGGCAGAAATTTCGCCCGCTTTGTTCTCGGCTCATAGTGGATCAATTTGACTGAAATTTTAAGCAAATTACCATTTCACTATTTAATTTTTAACTATTATAGTGATAACTACCAACTCTTTGTCTTATCTCCCATAATGTAATCTTTAGCTTAAAAAAAAAATTGCGCAAAGGAACTCTGTAGGATGAGCCACCACTCGGCTGTGCGGCTGGAGTAAGGCGGAAGACATCAGTAGTGGAACTATTTATAGGTAAGCCCCGCTTCTCAGCTCTCGCAGAAGACCTGCGCCGCCATCTGTAACCCGAATTTTTTGGGAGGAATTTCGGGTTCTGTCCAAGGAATGAACGAGCGGGATTAAAAGTTGGTTAGATGTGCAAAATATAGAAAAATAAATAAATAATAAAAATAGATAAAATAAATTTTAAGTAAGATTGTCCAAAGTCCCAATCCACGTCCCAACCTCAACCCTGGTATCGGCTTTTGTAATTGTATAAGTTTAACATACATTATGCAAGAGCTAAATCTGCCTATTGCAGGTCTTTCATTGGTTAAGGCTAACATTTTTCTGCTAAATATATTTCTGTTTTATTCAATAGAAACACGTACGGTAGGTGTCTTTTATATTAACTATCACATGGTTATAATTGGTTATAATTATGCACCGAATAATACAACAACAAACCTTGGTATATTTCCTTGTACTACCAAGACAATATTTGACGAATAAAGTTGTTTAACTTTTCAGTTTAAAAGTCGCACTAGTCTATGTACAATAATCTTATACCGGTACATACTTCAAATAACCCAACACATCACAGCGGTAATCCAAGATCATACGGCATCAATAACACATGCGACGTTGGAACTCAATGTAAGAGTAGGCCATAGTGCCTTTGCCCGGGCAAAATTTCCCCTCATAGCACACTGTATGGCGTATTTTTGTCTTCATTAGCCCAGTCGAAGCAGAATGGCTGCATGTTGTCCTCTGCCCCCCCCCCCCCCCAACACACTCACACTCCCGTCCTGCTGATTAAAACCCTGTCACCCATAATATTCTGAATCACGTTCAAACGTCTAAAATTCGGAAAGAATGCAGCTCGAATGCACTTCATATTTGACACGAATATATTCTGACAGCAGCAATCGATGCTTTCGATTCGCATTCAAAACATTCTGGCACGATTTGAAGAAGCATGTAGTTTCGATTCTCCTTCGAATGCGATCAGAATGTTTCTGAATGTTGTTTTGATTCCGTAAGAATATTTAGAATACAGTCAGAGACATCTCGATTATTTCGCAGAACATAACTGATTTGAAGTTAGAGTAAAAACCAAAACGATTGAATATAAATCAGTTTATATACACCCATATTACAGTATTGTATGTCCCAAATTTAGCTTCTTTAAAGTCTTTCCACTGAACTGGGGGTTATGTGAGGTATTTTATGTTTATTCTGATAGGCGACGGTCAGGGTTTGGATATCTTGAGAAGTTTCAATTAGTTTCCGTGTCTGCAGGGTATACTATAAGTTAAACATTTCGACAGTTGGAGATTTCTAAAATAGTTTTGTGTTTTATTAAGAATCGAACAATTTTTCGCTGATCAGTAAAGGATCATTAAACCATGTAAATAGACATGCGCACTCTTTTCATTGTTTTGTAATCAATCGAATGCCCGCCAGTTATATTAGCCAATCACAGTGCATGTTTGTAGCGCGAACACACAGGTTGCCCATTCTTTACAGGTGATTTGAATTATGGAACGCCAAACTAACATTATATCTATTTATTACCAATGGGTTCGGTCAAATAAATGAATATTTGTAAATCTGTCGTTCCATACAACTAGAGACGCCGACTCGATCACCCCAGTCACTTGGTAATCTGTGAGTACTTTTCAGATTCAAACAAAGAAAAACAAACATTCACCAACCAACCTTCAATTTGAATTTGAGCGGGTTTGTGAAAGCATCTCTTCACATTGGCCAAATATATGACAAGTCTCTCGTATGAAACAGGTCAGTAAATTTTTTCTTTTTAAATTTTATTCAGATAGGCTGGTATATTAACAACACAGGCACTTGAAGGAATTAAAATAAAACTTCTTACTACTGCTTGACCATATATAGTATAGTATTATAAACGTAATTCAGACGCCATCTTTGTTATGACTGGTTTACGATATAGTCTGTTATCATCTCACAATACTCACTAGTTCTAAGACTTTGAAGGGTGTATAATGATCAGATAAAGTCTCGTTGGCAATTAAAACGATGAAAAGTCTTAGAACTAGTGAGTATTGTGATCTTACCGGGAAAAGATTGACTTCTGATATCCAATATTTAAGACAAAATAAATATTTTACCATTGGTACACGAATCGTGTACAATAATGCCTTTCAAACCCAGTTGTAACAAGAGACTCGAAGAACGAGGCTAGACGGATTGCATGAAATCAAACGGCGTATGTAGACTGAAATAACCAGACACAGCAGACACTAGAAATTTGCATTTGATTGAGACTACTGGCTTAACTCGCCGAACAAAACTGATTTGAAATTAGAGTAAAAACGGAAGCCACTTGTGTCAATTTCTAGGTCCCAAATGTTAGCGATTTACCTCTTTTATATAAGGGTGTCGTGTTTTATTTTGCAATAAACTGGAACAACGAAATGGCGCAAAGTCTTTCTTTGTACTACTAACGACATAGGCCACATTCTTAAATGGGGAGTGCCAGGTTTCACCAGGCGCTCAGGTATACAAATCAAATGACAAAATGTAATAATTTTCTGATCTATCGCCCACCCCACTAGTTTCTTTTGGAACTGTCTTTGAGCGGACGATGCCCACTGACAGTTCCTATCCGGTCTTATATAGCTGCAGTATGAAAATATGATAAAATACCGCTCTTCCCCACCTCTGTTCTCGGGCTGTTTTAGAACCCTAACCGTCTATTTATCACCACGATTCTTTATTTTCCACCAAAAGGAATCATTTTCACTATAATATGACACAAATTTATAATAATTCAACACTTGGTTAGGTAGAATTTAGCAATAAAATAAACGTTCGGGTCTCGTAATAGTTTTTCGGTTCAAACGTATGTTGTGTATATTTTCAATCGCATAATCCTACTTGAAAATAGTGTTGAATCATTATAAATATGTGCCAGGTATGGCAAGAAATGATTTCTTTGGCGAATATAGTAGAATCAAGGTGAAAAATAATAGGTACGGATTCCTTAATAGCATTAAAACAGAGGTGGGGAAGAGTGGTATTTTCATATTGCAGCTATGTAAGGCCAGATAGGAACTGTCAGTAGACATCGTCCGCATAAGACAGTTCTTAAAGGAACTACCACCTAACATGAATAATGAAAGTTTGTTTTTCTTTGGCACAGCATCATAAAGTCTTAGGTTATTGTATAGGCCAAGGCTGAAGTTTTTCACACAGAATTAACCAGTATATTTACTCCCATATTTCTGTTACATATTACAGACATATCTCCTGTTACGGGTCGGACGATAGCGGCATGGTAGTTCTTTGGGTAAGCTATCCTTTTCTTTTAAATAAACGATTTTCACCATATTACAATATTTTCGTCAAACTACGTAGAATAATTTCCGTCCTTTATCGGACTAATCTGGGACAGGTTTAGTCCAATGTTACCGACATATTCGTATGTGTAATCCTTTAACAACAATGAATTTGTCAATGGATGCATATATTCATTTGAGTTTAGGAAAAGAGTTAACGCTGATATTAATTCATGTTTTTTTATCGTCAGATTTCACTAAAGGAGACAAGAAGTTTATGATATCATAGAGAGGTCCACGCACGTTATCATTTATCTTGTACTGGGTCTGTCTTTATATTTTGGTTTGTTGATGTTGTATAAGCTTGGCTTGTGCACCAGATTCGTTTGTAAATATCATGTGAAGTTTTCCATGATGTATTATTAGGTCTTTTGGTTGAAAGTTGTAGACATGGGGAGTAACTAAATAGGAATATATTAATATGGCATCAACTAATCCCACATCTCCTTTAGGCAACTAATATTTTTTTTATTTATTTATTTATTTATTTATTTATTTATTTTTTGCATGTTTTTCACCATTTTGCATTTGCTTGCTAAGGGGTGCTGTATTTAATATATTCTGATATTTAGTTTATCTGAGATTTTTAATGCCTTTAACGTATATTTCAAATTTTTCCTGAGAGTCCAGTAAAGATTATCTTGTATAACGTGTTTCTATGATTAGCTTAGATGTGTATTGTTGATAGTGGGGTCTAGAGAGTTTGTGGATACAGGTACGTTATACATCACCATTGGTAGATTTTAATGGTTTTTTTGTATGACAATAGACAAAAGTAAACCAGCTTTTTTTAAAATTAGTCCATGAACAGACTGTATTTTATAGGATTATTGTAAGTTTGATAAAAAAGAAATAATAAAGGGTCTTGGAAGATCTAACTAAACATAAAACATTTTTCTTTAAAAATAGTAACGTCACCGGTTAAAGTACATAAACTGAGATTAGATGCTGTCTGGTAATTTAGAATGTACAATACTTAATAACCCTCCTCTCCTTTACAGGGTCGTGGAGATATGTTTGTAAGAGACGTATGAAGACGGTGATAGTTGTGGATGAGCAGGACACACAGCATATTATATATATGGCGGTATTAATGTACAGGCATTGTACAGGCAATTGTTATGCAATTGATGAGGTAAGCATTAATATCATTTTTTTTTTCTGTATTTCTAAAACAAAATAGGAAGTGTTATTACCGTAATACAAAATTTCCAACATTATTTATGGGTTTTATTTAGAACATAAAATGTCTTATAATGTAAGACGATGAACCGTCATAGTTATGGTTATTCATAGGAATTTCCATACTCCGCACAGTGTTTCGTTTGATCAAGGGTAATCCCACTACTCACTGCTGTAATGAGTGGATATTGTTTTAAATTTTTATTGGTCAGTACTCCGACTACCAACCAATGACTAGATGCTCTACAAAAGCTTTACATTTAAAACGAGTGCCAATATTGGACCAAATATGTTTACATAACGTTACGTCGTGGCTCACGATTTTATTATGCCCAATTAACCAGTGCATAGCAGAATACTGCAGTAAAACTAATTGCGTGACAAACTAGGCTGTCAAGTCGAATGAAATGTAAACAATACTGTTTGGAAACGAACATACTTTCACCGTTTTTAATACCCTAAATCACTGTCCAAAGTTTTAGGGAAGACCCAGAGTAAACGAATGACTGTCATGTTTCTGAACGTGATAGCTTTGATTGAACGAGGAGAATAGACATACTCCCGCAAATGTTCAAGAATCAGAAGCTAGTCCAGCAATGGCCAGAGAGGGATTTCTCGGGTCATTGCTTCAAGAATGAGGAATTTCACGATTGATGGTAGCTAATTGTGTTAGAACATTCCATTACACTTCTTATCTGGAGTTCAATATTATATTTGTACATCTCTAATAATTTACTGTTTTCCTTATTTTAAAACATTGAAAAAAAACACCTACTTGTAAATTACAACTTCTATAGTTCTTGTAGACAGCAAGTTTGTCTTTGGCTATTGAAATGTGTCTGTTAGCGTGCCAAGATACTTCCCTATCTTATAAACACAAAATATATGATTGTTGTATATTTTACAGGACAACAACAATGTTAAGGCACCGAATGATCAATATGATGATGATTACCACGGGTATAGGAGAACAGACAGGGTAGGCATTAATACCACACTTTACTTATTTCTAAATCATCCCTAATATTTATAAAGAATTCAAATTAAATTCCATGATATACGTAATTTCATAATATGGTGGTCTTTGAATCAAATTATACATATTGACTATGGAGATATTCCTGGAAATAGAAATTACACCTTCAAAAATGTAACATTTCAACTGAACATTTCACTTGGTCACCATAGGTTTTCAGTAGTGGTTCAAAGATGAACTTACTGTAATGGTTTACTTTAAACAAATCATACTTCAGCTGCAAGCTGAGATTTTCTAGTCGCAAAACAATACCGCATGAAGTTAGGAAACGTCCGATTGTATTTTTCGAACAAATTTGTCTTTGGCTATTGTAATGTGTCTGTCAGCGTTCCAAGATACTTCCCGATGTTATAAACACAAAATATATAATATTTATACGCCCACATTGAAATGTGGTCGTATATTGTCGTCGCCCCCGTCCGTCCGTCCGTCCGGCGTCCACAGCGTTAATATCCGATTGACTTTAAATTTTCACACACTGTTTAAGGTCGTGAGACGAAGAAGCCTACTGATTTTCAGCGATTTCAAATAATTACTTCCAGAGTTATCTCCCTTGATCACATCAAAAAATACTGTGGACGCTCTAGAGGCCAAAGTTAATATCCGATTGACTTTAAATTTTCACACACTGTTTAAGGTCATGAGACGAAGAAGCCTACTGATTTTCAGCGATTTCAAATAATTACTTCCAGAGTTTTCTCCCTTGATCACTTCAAAAAAAACTTGTGACGCTGTAGATGCCAAACTTATCATCCGATTGACTTCAGATTGATACACAGAGTTTATGGTGTTGAAACGAACAAGTATTTTGATCTTCAATGAATTTTGATAACTGAACAGCTAAATCCATGATGTTAAATGTTTCCCATACTAATTGTTAGCGTGGGGCAAAACTTTATAAAAAGGAAATATATTCTAATGATTTTCAGATAATTACATAATGAGTTGTTACTCTTAATCAGATTTTAGTGTATTACAAATGTTCCATTACCCCAAAAAAGTAAAAATATGCGACAACCCTTGTTGACTGCCCGGACGATTTAGCTGATGTGGGCGTATGTTTCGTTGCCTGGCAACCTATCTTTGTATATTTTACAGGACCACAACAGTGTTAAGGCGCCGAATGATCAATATGATGATGATTACCACGGGTATAGGAGAACAGACAGGGTAGGCATTAATACCAAACTTTACTTATTTCCAAATCATCCGTAAAATTTATAAATAATTCAAATTAAATTCCATGGTATACGTAATTTCATAATATGGTGGTCTTTGAATCAAATTATACATATTGACTATTGAGATATTCCTGGAAATAGAAATTACACCTTCAAAACTGTAACATTTCAACTGAACATATCACTTGGTCACCATAGGTTTTGAGTAGTGGTTCATAGATGGATTTACTCTATCGGTTTACTTTGAACAAATCATACTTTAGCGCAATCTGATTTTTTCTAGTCGCAAAACAGTACAGCATGAAGTTAGGAAACATACGATCGTAGTTTTCCAAGACGTTTCAGATTTGCCCAAATATTAATCGTGTTGTACAGATGGGCACATTTTCAATTACCTCCTTTTTTAAGAAAAAAACCGATATTGTTATTCATGTGGATATTTTAATTGTCATAGTTTACCTTTTTTCCAGCTGTGATTTGGATGGATGTCAAGCGGCAGTTTATGGTACTCGACTGGGAAATGGAAGTTGAAAGGGAAATTCTAGTTTAGCAATAACTGGTTTATGTATGTACTGTATCATTTTCTAAATTTTCATGGGTCCGTCTAATAGGTTGCAGTAAAGAACATTCTGTTGACAAGTTTGAAACACATCTTAAAATAGAGACCCCTTGGACGCATTGACTTTTAGTTGGGCTTGAGGTGTAAAACTACTTGAGGGATGAGTTTATCTGTTATGTCTAGGCTAACATATCATAACTTCAACAACAAGGATCACACCGAAGAAGTATTTCTCTACTTCAACAACAACGATCACACCGAAAATGTATTTCTCTACTTCAACAACAACTATCACACCGAAAATGTATTTCTCTACTTCAACAAAGATCACATCGAAGATGTATTTCTCTACTTCAACAACACCGATCACACCGAAAATCTATTTCTCTACTTCAACAACAACGATCACACCGAAGATATATTTCGCTACCGGGAGAAAACACCGACGGCCAGATGGGACGGACAGTTTCTTCACACATACATAAAATTAACACCTTCTCCTGACCAAGCAGTTTCTTCCATGTCTGAAAAATATTACCGACTTCTGACTCGCTTCTATGACGTTTCCGTCGATTCTGGTGTGCGCACCACATTCATCGACAGGGCCAGTTATCTTTGCAGACTCGTTATGTCTAGGGTAACATGTCATAACTTCAACAACAACGATCTCATCGAAGATGTATTTCTCTACTTCAACAACAGCGATCACACCGAAAATGTATTTCTCTACTTCAACAACAAGGATCACACCGAAAATGTATTTCTCTACCGGGAGAAAACACCGACGGCCAGATGGGACGGACAGTTTCTTCACACATACATAAAATTAACACCTTCTCCTGACCAAGCAGTTTCTTCCATGTCTGAAATATATTACCGACTTCTGACTCGCTTCTATGACGTTTTCCGTCGATTCTGGTGTGCGCACCACATTCATCGACAGGGCCAGTTATCTTTGCAGACTCGTGATTGGCCACCCTGTTATCTCTGATATCCTGACAGACGAGGATATATGCAGTTCGCTTCGTTTCACTAGAACATAACATTTGGGCTTGTCTCATCATGTAGTTTAAACCGATCGCCTCACTAAAAGTCTATCAAATCACTTCCCTATGCAAAGGTGTGTCCAAGACCTGTTAGCGCATGTTTCTTTACTGTAACATTTTGATTCATATATTGATGGGGTTCGTTTGCAATTTGGATTTAACTACTGTTATATATCGCCAACGGTCATCAGTTTATCTAAATAAGCTTGTTATTGCCAAACTAGTTTTTTTCTTATGGAGTTGTCTACAGATATCGACTGTTATTTTTTTCATTGATATTTGCATGATTATGTTTATTTACAATGTCAGAAACGCCTACAAAGATCAGAATGTTTAAATTTGGGTAACATAATACTTTATAGACGTTGGGTCAACATTTAAAAATTTTCATTGTCTATACGCAATATAAACCTTTTTGGGATTCTTAATGGGGTCAAATTACAATTCTTTTGAAACTTTCGGCCGAGCATTAGTGTTTTTGGGGTAAAAGAGATGTTACCTTTTATGAGAGGAGGTTTTGATTAAGGTTTATTTCTGTAATTATCTTATATTACTCAAATAATTACCTTAGAATAATATCTTTAAAGACTGTATGTAGGCTTTTCTGACATATTTTTTTTTTTTTTTTTTTGGAAACAATATTTACATATAATGTGCATTATTGTTCTTGTCGTTGGTAACTCAATACCCCATTAGAAATAACCATTTCAAAATTACAAATTTTTAAAAACTTTCGACAAACCAACGTGATTGTTTTTGATTTTTTTTTATCTAGATTAGCTTGTTATTGCCAAAGTAATATTTTTCAAATGTCTACTGTTATTATGTTTTATTTATATTATACCTTATGCATAATTATATGTTTATTTACAATGTAAGGTCATCAGTGAGTAAACACTTCCAGTTGATCACAGCACATGGAAAATCGTACCTCCCCCTTCCTAAATGGGAGTTAGGGTTGGGTAGCCGCTGTCAACACCGACCACTGATGTCAGAAACGCCTACAAAGATCAGAATGTTTAATTTTGGGTAACATAATACTTTATATGGACGTTAGGTGAACATTCAAAAATTTTCATTGTCTATACGCAACATTAAACTTTTTGGGATTCTTAATGGGTCAAATTACAATTCTTTTGAAACTTTCGGCCGAGCAATAGTGTTTTTTGGGGTAAAAGAGATGTTACCTTTTCATATTTGTAATGTTTTTTGAGGGGAGGTTTTGATTAAGGTTAATTATTTTCGTAATTCTTATATTACTCAAATAATTACCTTAGAACAATATCTTTCAAGACTGTAGGCTTTTCTGACAGAATATTTAATGGGTTTTTTTAGAAACAAATAGTCACGTAATGTGTATTACTGCGTTTGTCGTTGGTAACTTAATACGCCATTAGAAATAACCATTTCAAAATTATATTTTTTTCGAAACTTTCAACAAACCCAGTCAAATATCTTATGATACTAATTATTATAAATTTTGGAAACATTATTTAGTTTTTATGCACACATTATTTTTTTTTCATTTTCTAAACTTAGACCATGAAACTTGATGTGATTTTAAATGAGGTCAGATAGCTATTATTTCAAAATTGGACATACCAATATGATTTTGTGATGAGGGAGAAATGAGAAGTTATGTCATGACGTATAAGATGTTTTTAATTTGTATTTGTAAAATTGGGTTCATATCAACGACATATGATTTTTCTTTATTATAATAATAATATCTCTTATGTTAAATTAATGCACATTATATAGGTTGCTTTTTGTACTCCCATATTAAACAATTTTTTTTTTATACGCCCATATTTCATGCCTATCGGTCTGTGAAGCTACATGCAAAACTTCTAAATTTTACATTTTTATAACCTTGGAACATAAACTTTTATGTAAATTTAAATAGGGTCAAAACTATTTCGAAAATTTCGGCATATCAACACTACATGTAGTCATGGGAGCGAGGTGGATATGTTTCAGAGGGCAACCGTATTTCATAGCTTTTAAAATATTGTTTAATATAGACCAATTGATAATGTATCAGTTAAAAAATATCATGTTATTGTTTCTTAATCAAATAATTCTCATAGATGTAGTTAAAAATCATTTACAAATAAAATATTTCACCATCGCTGTGGTTTGAATCTGATAAGGTGGGGGAACACCAGCCTTTTAAGTTTGCTCTGAAAAGCTAGCTGCGGAATAAGCTTCTGAAATCCATGTTCCGGGAATCGACGATTATCACGAATGAAACTCGAGGCTTATTTGAGTAACAATTTCACAGATAACAGTTTTGTTTAGCTTTTTGAGTATAGCACATTTAATGCAAATAACGCATTTTTTTTACTACCACTCATACGTCTCGGATATTCCAGCTGCAAAGTGTTTCATTTTGTTCTACCCGAACTAGGCATATCTCCATATCGGCTCCCAAGATGCTATAGGCGTAGATTTCGGTCAATTTTGTTTAACTATTTGATGGCTATATTCTGATGATTAGTGGAAGACATTGTTACATCTATTGCACGAAAAGACGTTGAACCCACGTCGGAATATTCAACGAAAATTAATATACTAGAAGTGGGGCCTTTAACGTCCACTCGACACAGACAAGGCTATTTAGTGATTAACATACATGGTCTAAGTCTATTTAAATAAGTCGCGTGTATTGGTTTTTAGATGTTGGAAGGACTCTGAGAGACATCACCAGGTTGGAATGAACAAGTGGGAAGTCGAAACTAGCTTGGCCAAATGACAGACCTTACCGATTATCTAACGCACACGTAGATACCCCCACCCCTCCCCCATCTAACAAGAAGAAATATTTACAAAACTGGGCCCTGTTTCACGAAATTTTAACTTAAGATAAAATCCAATTTTAGTAGATACTTCAATTTTGATTGGCTAAGCACTAAAATCAATCTAATATTATCCAATCAAATTACTAAAATTGGGATCTTATCTTAGTTAAAATTTCGTGAAATAGGCCCCAGATCCTACATGCCGACACCACAGGCCGTTATGGTTTGAGCTTTTCTCACTCTTGAATTCCACCTATTTTATCGATACATCAGCACACCAGCGCGCTTTATAAGAAATATATTTCGGTCAAATTGGAGTTATCTATTAACATGAAATTTTATTGAGCATTCCAGGTTCTGCCCCCCCCCTCCCCTAACTGTCATCGAGCATAAGCCTATGTAAATCTCTATTGTTGGGGACTTGTACATGGACACAAACACGTATAACACTGTATTGTAAATGTATATGAACTGGGCTCTGTTTCACGAAATTTTAACTTAAGATAAAATCCAATTTTAGTAGATACTTCAATTTTGATTGGCTAAGCACTAAAATCAATCTAATATTATCCAATCAAATTACTAAAATTGGGATCTTATCTTAGTTAAAATTTCGTGAAATAGGCCCCAGGTTTGCATTCATTTATTTCTACGGTGGCAGATTGGTATCATGTCGTGGGGTCTTTAACGAACTCGGTAATATGTTCACGGTACCTCGGGTTTTTTTCGTGCCGTCGGGCCCTCCGTCCTGTAACACTGTCAAAAGGAATCATGCTGGAAAAAATTCCAATAAGCTTTCTCATCCAACGTAGTGATCGAACACGAGACCCCAGCCTGACGTCTTACTCACTTAGTCACTGTGACTTCGAGAAAAGTAGGATATTAAACCCCATTTCCGGAGTGATTCCCCTTTGACAGTGGTACAGGGCTTAAGGTCTGACAAGGAATAACCTATAGTCATCCACATTGGACTAAAAACCGAGGCCCATTTACGTATTGGCGTGCACCTGAAAGACCCACAGACAGTTGGAATGCAATGCAAGTGTAGGCCGTAGAGCCGCTATCCACACAAGGTACAATTTTATAGATACACAATTACTGAGTTTGATACTAAGCGACGTTTCGACGAGGATGCTCGCGTCTTTATCAAGCAATGATAAAGACGAGAGCATCCTCGTTGAAACGTCGCTTATTAGTATCAAACTCAGTAATTGTGTATCTATAAAATTGTACCTTGTGTTAATATGTTCAATTACTAAATGCCAATCAAAGAAGAGCCGCTATCCAAATAAAGTTTCCCTCGTAGTAGGCTTACACTGTATAGGATATACCCGTCTTCAGTAGACCAGTCAGAGCAGTACGAAATGAAAAGGCGTTTGACATCCTACTATTCTGCTCTGACTTGGCTAATGAAGACGGGCTTATGCCATTCAGTGTGTTGCGAGGGACATTTTGCCCAGACAGGGGCGCTACGACTTATGCTTATATCGAATCCCAATTGCCAAGGGATTTTTACTTTACTTGCACGGCAACATATTCACAGGACCATGGTTTTTCGTCTCACCCAAACGACTATACATATGTCCTTGTCATGCCCTCCTTTCAGCACTCCTAACAAGGGCAAACCACGTCGGAAAATATTGATGAACTTTGTCGGCCAACTCCGATGACGAACCCAGTTGGATGTTAATCCCCATTTCATTTGCCTACTTTTCCGAATCTATCGGACTATTGAAGATATACATCGGACTATTGAAGATATACATCGGACTATTGAAGATATACATCGGACTATTGAAGATAAACATCGGACTATTGAAGATAAACATCGGACTATTGAAGATAAACATGCACTATGAAGAATGCTATGACAGAAATTTACAAAATACTGTGGCATTTCTTCATCAAATTTTAACTATGAAGGATTATTTTATGTGCAAGCCAATGGGTACACAGGAGCTTGTTTTGTTTTTTTGTCCCACCTGCAATACTAGACACTGTACTTTGCCAGACCCTTTGTCCTGGAATACCAATATGGCGAAACCACGCTGCAAAATCCCGGGGAACTTTTAGTGTACAAAATCAGAATATTGAGGGGAATATGGCCGATAACCTGACAATACTGCATCACAACGCCATAACCCGACTGTACGACATTTTTACGCAAACATTACAACATTTTTATTTGCGTAAATGCAGCCGCCATTTTGTTTGGCAATTCTGGTCTGATGTTCATGAAATTAGAACTGAACCTTCATTACGGTGTAACAGTGATATAATCAAACGTTTTATTTTAAAACTTGGTAATTATTATGACCTCCAAAGGGACCAAAAGCTAATAAATGCGATTTGTCCATAATTCAGGAAGTTACAATCTGATATGCGCAAATATCGAAAGGAACCAAGATCTTTAGGTTATAAACATGTATTTCAAGTTTCATCAAAATTCAGGAAGATATGGTCCAATGTGCCCGAATATCGAAAGGAACCGCGATCTTTGGGTTATAAACTTACATTTCAAATTTCATCAAAATCGGATTAAAATTGTGACCTCTACAGGGTCCACAACCGTGATATAACATGTTTTCACACTATTCGCGTACAAATGGCGGACATTTAGTCCGTCAATTTCGGTCCGATTTTCACGAAATTCGAATTCACCTTCATTACCATGTAACAGGGATATAATCAAACAGTTTTTTAAATCGCATAATAATTTTGACCTCCATAGGGACCACAAGCTAAAAAAGGCGATTTTTCAGACAATCAGGGGCCACAATTCAGGAATTTACGATCCGATGGGCGCAAATATCCAGAGGAACCACGATTTTTGGATTATTAATACATGTCAAGTTTGTTTCATCAAAATCGTTTCAAAATTGTGATTTTACGTACAATCAGGGGCCATAATCCACGAAGTTTCGATCCGATACATGCCAATATCGAAAGCAGCCGAGATCTTATGGGGATAAACCTATATTTAGTCAAACTCGGATAAGAATTGTGATCTGTAGAGAGTCCACAACCTTGATATGACATATTTTCGTACTATTCGCATACAAAACGCGGCCATTTTGTCCGTCAATTTTGGTCCGATTTTCACGAAATTCAAACTCAAACTTCATTACCATGTAATGGTGATATAATCAAACGGTTTATTAAATTGGATAATAATTTTGACCTCCATAGGGACCACAAGCCAAAAAGGGCGATTTTTCGGACAATCAGGGGCCATAATTGTGACCTCTATACTCTATAGGGTCCACAAGCTAAAAACATGATTTTTCGTACAATCAGGGGCCATAATCCATGACGTTTCAATCCGATACATGCCAATATCGAAAGCAGCCGAGATCTTATGGGGATAAACCTATATTTCAAGTTTTATCAAAATCGGATAAGAATCGTGACCTGTAGAGAGTCCACAACCTTGATATAACATATTTTCACACTATTCGCGTACAAATGGCGGCCATTTTCTCCGTCAATTTTGGTCTGATTTTCCGGAAATTCAAACTCAACCTCCATTGCCATGTAACGGTGATATAATCAAACGTTTTTTTGAATCGGATAATAATTTTTACCTCCAGTGGAACCACAAGCTAAAAAGGGTGATTTTTCGGAAAATCAAGAGCCATAATTCCGGAAGTGACGATCAGATGGGCGCAAATATTGACAGGAACCAAGATCTTTGGGCTGTTAACATACATGTCAAGTTTCATCAAAATTGGTTCAAAATTGTGACCTATAGGGTCCACAAGCTGAAAACGTGATTTTTCGTACAATCAGGGGCCATAATCCATGAAGTTTCGATCCGATACATGCCAATATCGAAAGCCGCCGAGATCTTATGGGGATAAACCTATATTTCGTTAAAATCGGATAACAATTGTGACCTGTAGAGAGTCCACAAAGAAATTGTGGACGGACGGACAGGGTCGACGACAATATACGTCCACATGATAATAAATAGCAGTTTTATATATTTTTAACTTTACACTTATGCTGTTTATGTATCCAGTTACCTAGTAATTGTGATCCCATCAGAAATTCGTTGGAAGATTGGTTTGAGGATGCCTACTGTAAATAACACTTGACAAGTAGATTTAAAGGGCCATAGAAACCTACTTTCCGGTGATGTATGACACAATAACTGGAATTTCGTATTAAGACATGTATTTTGACATTAATCACTCAGCCCACCCCACCGCTCTATTTGAATTATTTATTATATTTTCGGCGGATCAATGTATACTTTTTAAAATTAAAATTGATGCAAGTTTGGTAACCTTCACTAGCTGAATCAAACAGAGTGGTGGGGTGGGGCGAGTGTTTAATGTCAAAATACATGTCTTCATACGAAATTCCAATTATTGTGTCATACATCACCGGAAAGTAGGTTTTTATGGCTCTTTAAATGGCACATTCATGATTACATACTCCAGAAGAGATAAAAACATTTCTATTTTGAACAAAAAAATGGGTTACTAAAAATAGACCACTTTCAATTCATTTTATTTATCGACGGCTCAGATTGGGCCATACCGAACACATGATTTCACTCAAGTCATGGTCACCCAACGAATTTGGTAGTGATGGTCATTTTGATTCGCAGTTCATGAAGGTTAAGTGAAATATTGAGGGCTAACTTGATTTCGTGGCCATAAAGTCGACATCACGACACCGCGACAACCCGACATCACAACATTTGTACGCGACAATACGATGTGACACCACGACACGATACCAATCAGCCACCATAATTTTTACTGTAACTTATAATCAGTAAATGGCAGTCTTTGGTGTTTGATTAGTCTAGTCTACACCGGTACTATTCTCATCTGGGATGCGTTTAGCCTGGTTAATCGAGTAGCTTCATTACAAATGGCTGAAATATTTAATATCAGAAGCCTATCTTTTCACGGTAAGATAACAACGTCAATGTTGATTTAAAGTGACCAATAAGCCATGTTTGCAATGTCGAAAACTGTGGATGATATTGAGTTTACACTTTGTCTCCTTTAAGCTAAACTGGAAATCAAACTTAGCAAACGAACCGTCTTCCACTTAAATATTACGAAACACAAATTTTAGTAACCCAAATGTAATTTATGGATCGTTACTCAGTAACCCAAATTGTTACTTAGCTATTCGATATTGAATCAATCGGTTTCACGTCATTGCCGAGCCCACTAACAAAAAGTAACGAAACAATAAGGATGGTTGTAAACATCTGAATAATATGCTAATTCAGAATTTCATATATCGCCTTTGTTTACGATTTAAGCTGTTGTTAGCTAACGGAGCTTGACGACACGGTAGTCATATCTTACTCTATCAACCTACACGTTGGTCCACACATTGGGCAAATCGCGCTAGATGTCAAATTCATAATTATTTGTGGCAACATCACAAGTCATGTATAACAGTAAAAATAGCAAGGGGTTTGACGCTGCACGAGAGTTTATCTGAACTCAAAGTTTTACAATTTTCCAATACAATTTCATCTGAACACACCTAATTTAAAAAATTGGAAAAATCCAACTAAATGATTTGAAAAGCCTAAACCTTTTCAAATGTGACTTGGATTTAAAAATAGTTTCGAACCCTCTGGACATGTAAAATAGGATGAAATGGATAATTTACACAACAGGAAGGGCACTAAAACATCTAGTACTTAGAATAAGGCTAATATTTATTTTCTGGAGTTGTCATGCCAGCAAGAATGTTATTGTCCCTTTAAGATGTCTTGTTGTGAGGTCGTGTAATAAGTAGGTTATAACCTTAAAAATCAACTTTATTCATTATTAGTTAAATTATTAAAATCATCACGAGGTGATTCTTGGCGTCATGGCGTCAGTCGCGATTCACTTTAAATTGTTGGAGATGCCCCCATTTATGTGTTCCAGACATTAGGCTACATCTCACCAGTCCCAGACAATTGCCTGTTGCGCCAGTTTCAGACAATAGGCTACAAATACTACAATGTCAGACAACTGGCTATGTCACCAATGCCCGTCATCAACAAGGCATATCATTATAGGCTATTTCAATACCATCAGTAATATCTCATTGCGTTGCAACTTCTCTTAAACATGCATTATGCAAGAGCTAAATCTGCCTATTACTAGTCCTTCCATAGGCCTGAAATGTTATCTAAATTGTCAATTAGATATAAATTAAGTTATCCAGACCATAATAAACTCTCGATGTCAAGGCAAGCCTTCGATGTTGGCTGGATTAGATTCCTATATGCCGTTTAACGGCCATTGATAATTAAGTTTAAAACGTGGATAATCGAGACTGTTTATATTCATGATTTTAGTAATGGTGACCGAGGCTAGAGGGAAATTTAACCCGCTTCGTTCTCGATCGGCTCATAGTGGATCAATTTGGCTGAAATTTTCAGCAAATAAGCCTTTACACTATCTAGTTTTTAACCATTATAGTGAGAACTGCCAACTCTTTATCTTTTCTCCCATAAAACCAGAAAACGAAACTGATCGAACTTATAGACATTGGTAACTATATGTATTTTACGGCAGTTTAACATCAATCTGATGAAAAATAATTCAGTTATCGTACTACTACTACTACTACTTAGTGTTTAACGTCTGCTTCCACATAAGTGATATCGCAGACAAGACTTAGGAGAGCCGAAGCTGATTCCTGTTTTTTAGAATATGATTTTGAAATCTTTCTATTTGGCTTTAAGCCATGGATTGGGTTTAGTGGGAAGTTCTTCCCTTTATATATTAGAAAACATATCATTTGGTAGATGATCTCGTTTGCTTCTGGATTGGTTGGTGTCATCGTTTGGGGTTAGTGTTTAGGTGCCAGGCCCGTCTTATTGTGACCTCCCCTTACTCCACTATCCTATTCTGTAGGTTTGTTGTCTGTTTTATTGGCGGAATAGTGTTTAGATGCCGAGTCCGTCTGATCGTGACCCTCCCTTACTCCACTATCCTGCCAGTTTGGTATAAATCCCCTATTTAGATTAGTATTTAGATGCCGGGTCCGTCTAATCATGACCCCCTCTTACTTCACTATTCTACTTAGTCCAACTGTGTCCATTAGGGCGTGGATTTGTTCGAAGATTTGCAGTTTCAGATCTGGTCTAGGGAAGAGTAGGTTCTTAGTGCTGAACGGTATGTTGTTGTTCTCCATTATTCTTACTAGTTCACTTCTCTCCTCCTTTTATACCTCGCAGTCTACCAGGACCAGGGGCGGATCCAGGAATTTTTGCAGGAGGGGGTTTGCCAGGTTTCCGTTACGGAAATCTGCCATCATCGTCTCTAAATTACATAGGCATACATACAAATTGAGCTTATTAAACAGAGAAATCATTTTATTCTGATGTAGGATCACTTTGTGATGTAATTTCATTGATGCAAGGCATTATTTTTTTCTATGTAGCTGATCAGGGGGGGGGGACCCCCAAACCCCCCCTCTGGATCCGCGCCTGAGGACATGGTTGGTGGTACACTCTTCCCCGCACTCACAGACGATGACTTGGTTTTTGTGGTCTCGCAGCCGCTCTCTCACCCTTAGTTTCGATATATTCAGTTATCGTCTCTCAAAGTCGCAAATATAGACCTCCCGTAAAAACGACTTGGCCAATTATCGAAAACACTCTTAATCCCCTCAGACGCCAGTGACGTCACAGTGACCGAATGCATATTCGGAATGTTTATTCTTTAATTACCTATATACAGCCGGCGTGTGTATTCATTAACGCCTGACTGATTCCTTAATCCCCCTAATTAAATAAAAAAAATTGACTACGGAAAAATTTGTTAATTAATTAATTATGTAATTTTAATTTAAAATCCATTTTAGAATTTGTTTCATAATGTGCGATCGTTTTGATTTCTCACGACAGCAATTTTAATACCCTCTACCATCGTGTGCAGTCCAAACAATTCGAGATACATTTTCCTCAGAAGAGTATCGTTGTTCTAACTTAGAATTGTTTGATAATGTCCGGTCGTTCTATTTTCTCACGGCAGTGATTAAATACCCCCTACAATCGTGTGTGCAGTCCAAACGATTCGAGATAAATTTTCGTCAGAAGAGTATGATTGTGGTTCTTCTAATTTCCCCCGAGTAAAAAAGTACGGGGGTAAAAAGATGTGGTCATGCCAAATGTATCATAAACATCAAAAATGATTGAAACGTGATTTGGGACAATCCGTTATCGCGATACGGCGCCTTTCTTTCTTCATACGGCTTTGACTTCATTACACTGAAATAGACCGTAAAAATGAAATACGAAAAAATATCTCAATATATGTCAGAATACAGTACAAATACATTTTGTTGGTAACCATCTTAATGGAATAACGGATTGAGAATGGTCATCTAACTACTTCGTGTATTGATGGCAAGTGTAGGGTCGTTTATACCTGCCATAAATCAATCAGACTAACGACTAAAAGAATGTTGATTAGGTAATTATCATTTTTTACGCCGACCAGATTAATTAGCTTTGTTCACCGATGTTTTAGTAATAAAGTAGCCTCGTATTATTTGTTGATTAGTGTTTGCGCGATAAGATCTGGTTATAATGTCTAACGTCGTTTAACTTTTTTAAAACAATAATGGCATGTTCTCTGCATATCACTGTTGTGACTGTACGTTGCCAGGATTTGAATTGCTTACAAATGCAATCCACTCTTTTCGTAAGATTTCATCCTCGGGAAATTTGTGAAACGCCGGTACATTATTCCCCTTTTCCTTGCTGGAATTTCCACAACTCTCAATAACACAACGATAACGTGGCATCTTGAAATATATAATCTATTACAACTCAAGACGAGAAAGGTCGACTTTGGATAATGCTTTGACTTGTATAGTATAGTGATATGTAGCTTACATGTAAATAATGACGAGTTAATGATTTGCCAGTCAAATGTTAATTGGACCGACGAATACACTCGTGTTAACTGGTGGTGTGTATACAGTGATATATTGTATAGATTATGTGTATAGATTATGTGTATAGATTATGTGTAGTGCCTGTGACGTCACCAGCCAATCAACCGGATTAAGGTTGTAATTGAAAATTTGAAAACCGTTTTTTGCTGTCTGATGTTTAAACGTTAATATCTGAATTAATTGTAATCAGATTGGTGTGAACTTGTCGTAAAATGAATGTAGTAACCCTTGGCTATCAATATATGCAATTAAGAATTATTATTTTATGTGGTCTTTAAAAGATAACGGAACTTTGAACAACCAGCCCCTGGCCGATAATCGACAGGCAATATATTAGTTAGTCGTGCCGTCGCTGCTACGCCTGACCAATCAAGAAAATCCATAGGCTATATTGGTCCATGCCAGGAATCGAAACCAGATTGTCCAGCTACTATCGCGATCACATGTTTTTGTGGAAGACATTTCGGAGTTCATTTTAAACATACGAAATCTCGTACTACAATTCGACATACAGTTGGTACAATACATGTCTCGAGAATATACTATAGTTCGAGTAAATTCAGTACTTTTTACATTTATTTCGTATTTTACTTTAAACCAACAGAAATTAGATCAATTAAAAAACCCAATAAACCAATGCACATCGAAGCGACTTAATAGAAAGGTAATCCACCTATAGCCCTTCAAGACAATAGCTTAAGTATTATTAACATACCAAGAAAATGAATATATAGTATCTCAAAAACTATTCTTTGTGTTCAAACACTGCATTTAAACAAATAAATTTGCTTTAATACATACCTTAATCCTACAAACAATGAACACGATAAGGCTGATAGCCGCAAACAAAACTCCCACTTTTAAAAATTACGTTTTATATATAGTGAATGTGAAGGCATCAATGCATGAAATTTATTCTGCGATAAAGACGTGTTATTGTATTTTCTTTCGTTGTTAATATTATAATAATGTTTGTTTGTGTAACATCTGTGGTCAGTATTTAATATTAAAATACCCAGTATATCAACGCGGTAATCAGGTGAAAACACATTAAAAATAAAAATAATAAAAAATTTCCACAAGAAGGCTCAATAAGCAGTCAGTTTGACAGCTCTGTAGCGCGTTACAAATGAAATAAAAGATAACAACTTATAGCATGTAAACAAAATTATCAAAACGTCGAGGCGTTTCATAGATATATATTAATATCATAAATTAGATTTTGATAATTAAGTTGAAAATACGGTATTATGTAAAGTTAGAAACAGCGTATAGCAAACTAATTGATTAACTATTTGATAGGCGTAAAGTTCTTGCTTGAAAATATTGTGTTAATAAATCAGCATAATTATAAATCAATCATACATGAATTCATATCTACTATTAACACATGACAATTCTCCTTTCGCTAAAAAATTAATTCAATAATACCCATATCTTTTTATTCACTACCATGATACTGATTTAGTCAAAAACATTTACTACTACTAATAAAAAATGTTGGCCATTATTCTAAACTTCTAAAATGATGCTTTATACATCTTTAAAAAGTTACCTTCCTGTGATGATTCTGTGGGAAGGGCATTGTGAACTAAGAATCTTGATGATCCTGAAATCAGTAGCATTTAGAAGAATGGTTTGAGACGGTAAGCTTGTGTCTAAGCGAAATTTGAATATCTAACCGTTGAAACCCGAAAAGGGAATTTTGAAAGTTGGTACGGCTCTGGTTCGGGTGCCAATCAAGTGAAACAAAATGGTTTTCGCTGCAAGATTTTGCCTATAGATAGTATGTGCATTATAAGATTGTAAAAATTATTATCAACATTTACAATATTGTTCTCGGTAATTTGCGTTAGCCGCCATTGGCTAATTCAGTTTTTCGGTCCTAGATTAATTATTCGTTGTTCGAATTGTAAAAAACAAGGCTCATATTCACCGTCGTCTTAAGTGTGATTATTTTGGTTCTCGATTAAGTTTCCTTTCGGCACCGGAAGTATCGAATTCTTAACAGAAACTACACTTTTAAAAGTTCGGTACCACTTTTCCAAAGCAATTATTATTTTATTTTAAATCTGATAAAGTTGTGCCCTGTAACATTGCACAAGATCGTGAGCTCAGTTGTTTTAATTTCGATTTCATTTTGGGACCATGTCGATTAATAGGTGAAAAGGATAGTAAAATTAAGTTATTTACAACCCTTTAAGGCTTTTTAGAATTTTCAAATATTTCTTCATAACTTTTATAAACTTGTATGTTAAAATTACTTTGTAATATCAGCAGCTTTTGTATACTTGAGGCATTAATCTAAGAAGACAATGTATTTCTAAATTAGTTTGTAATACCAGCAGTTGCTGAGAAATAGTAAATTTTGCATGTTATTTTGCCTATAAAATAGTCGGCTATTATTGAAATTTCATAACAGTGCAACCAATTGATGCATAAAGCAAATACATAAACTGAAAGTACCGACTAAAAGCCGCTATGTTGTTAAATAGACGTTTTTAGCGCCACCTGTAATATTACATACAGAGTTACACCCCCTGTGATTCGGTAGCCAAATTAGCGATGTTTTTTGGTTCGTGCGCTTCTTTGATAAAATAAAATTAATTCGTCGATTTTATTCACAAAAATGGATAAATATTATCGAATACATCACTATGATAGACAGTAGTATTGAAGGTTGGTACAAAATGACAAGTTTACAGAAGTTATGTCGGCGATTCAGCGACGGCCAAATTTACCGATGCAAGTGAAGTATTGCATTAATGTCAGCACAAAAAAAACATGAGATTTTATAAAAATGGATAAATATTATAGAATGCATGACAATGATAGACAGTAGTACTGAAGGTTGGGACAAAATGACATGTTTACGGAAGTTATGTCCGAGATTCAGCGACGGCCAAATTTACCGATGCAAGTGCACCCAAGCGTAATATTAATTGATGTCAGCACAAAAAACTCGAGATTTTATTAAGAGGCCACTCCCGTTAAGCGGTCAATCCTAAAATTTCCCGTGAGTGGCTGCTTAATGCAGATTCTACTGTATGCGTCATATCAAGTTGTTTACAATTTAAAATTGACACCGGAAGTGACGCATTTTGGTAAAAAAAACTGTATTTTTAACCATTAATATCAATATTTTGTCAGCTGAGTAATATTTGCTAAGTTTTGAAAAATTTAACTTTTAATATATTAACAGATTTAGGTCATGTATATCACCAAATCGTTCCTAACTTGTTCAGTTTAGACCATTTTCAACAACTCAATTTTCAAAGTTTTTTGGCCCATAAAAGTGACAAATATTATTCTATCTTCATAAAATGTTCACCATGTGATGCCTAATGCCATGTATGATTCATAAAACTAATTTAACATTTTCATTATCTCCGGAAGTAATGTGACTTTGTCAAATATTATTCTATGGCGGTATATTAGTGTCAAAATTCTAACATGCTATCGTCTAATCTCTTACTTCTATTCATGTAATTTCTAACGTCCATTCATGTAATTTCTAACTTCCATTCATGTAATTTCTAAATTAAGACAATGTATAATTCAACTTCATTTTTTGTTCAGTGTAAATATCAATTCTGTTTCATCTTATTTCTATTAATGAGGCGAAAAATGTCTACTTTATAGTGGTATTACATAAGCATGAACGGCAATCAAATTTAGAATTATGGTACTTCTACCTGGTAACCATCATTATGATGTCGTTTGGTGTCGCGTGCTCAGTTTGGCGATTGAGCACCTGATCGGGACCATTCTATTGATACAAACGACTCGCTCTTCGTCAGATTGAGTGGCTTGCCTGAGTGTTAAAATTGAAAAAAAAACATCGGGAGAGAGAGATGGGGACATGGGGTTTAACATCCACTCGACACCAGCCAGGTCATTTCGGTATTAACACCGTTCAATTGTATTTCGGGGGGTTGGGATGGCCTCGAGGGTTTCCTCCGGGCACTCCGGTTTCCTCCCACTGCTAAAGACCCCTACGCGCAAGCGACGTATTGAAATAAAATTAAACCATATGTTAGTCCCGAAATGATCTAGTTTGTGTCGAGTGGACGTTAAACCCCATTTCTCTCTCTCTCTCAATTGTATTTCAATAATTCTTTTGCGCGTAGGAGTGTTTAGCAGTGGGAGGAAACCGGAGGACCCAGAGAAAACCCACGAGGTTGGAAAGGCGGCCCTACTCCATGTCACGTAAAAACGGGAAATCGAAACCACGCCAGTTTATTCAATGACAGACCTTATGCCACGGCGTGCACGTGCTAACCATTCGGCCATCCTATCCTCTAAACAACATTGGACGTGATATAGATGTATGGTTTGCAAATACTATTTCGAATACCGTGGCTAAGTGGGTAAGACGCAGGCTCGCTAGGCTGTGGGTCGGGAGTTCGATCCCTGCATTGGTCGAAAAAAGTTCATCCAGATTTTCTGGCGTGGTTCCCCCTTATTAGTGTCTTGTCGTTCCGATGGGATGAAAACCCGAGGTTCCATGTACATGTTGGCGCGCACGTAAAAGATACCGTGACCGTTAGACTTCGATATAAGTCCAGGTCGTAGATCCGCTCTCCGGGCAATATTTCCCTAAAGCACATTGTATGGCGTATGTCCGTCTCCATTAGCCCGGTTCGGAACAGAACAGTAGAACGTTAAACCCTCTTTCATTTCATTTCATTTCATTTTCTATTTCAAATATAAGCTAAAGGGGGTTTGGAGAATTTTATTTGATTTTTTTTACGGTTGAGCCAATAATTAATATTTATATGCAGTTGGTCTATATTAACACAGGGTATAAATGTTATGAATAGGCCTACACAGATACTGAGTTTAATACTAAGTGACCCCTCTCTCTCTCTCTCTCTCTCGTACATGTACATGTTGGCGTGCACGTAAAAGATCCCGTGACCGTTAGACTTCGATATAAGTCCAGGTCGTAGATCCGCTCTCTGGGCAATATTTCCTTAAAGCACATTGTATGGCGTATGTCCGTCTCCATTATCCCGGTTCGGAGCAGAACAGTAGGGCGTTAAACCCTCTTTCATTTCATTTCATTTTCTATTTCAAATATAAGCTAAATGGGATTTGGATAATTTTATTTGATTTTTTTTTTACGGTTGAGCCAATAATTAATATTTATATGCAGTTGGTCTATATTAACACAGGGTATAACTGTTATGGATAGGCCTACACAGATACTGAGTTTAATACTAAGTGACCTCTCTCTCTCTCTCCCTCTCACTCTCTCTCTCTCGCTCTCTCTCTCTCTTAGCACGCCTTCCAACCTTCAACCAAACGAAGAATGGGTCGTTTATACCAAATAATGGTCCCGATCAAGTGCGCAATCACCCAATTGAGCACGCAGTGGCGACACCGAACGTCTTCATAATGATGGTTGCTAGGCAGAAATGTATAAATTCTAAATTCGTTGATGTTGATGCTAAACATGTTAAGCATCTATTAAGAAGACATTTTTCGCCTCAATAATAGAAATAAGATGAAACAGAATTGATATTTACACTGAACAAACAAAGAAGTTTGGGTTATGCATTGTCTTAATTTAGAAATTACATGAATGGAAGTTAGAAGTTACATGAATGGTGGTTAGAAGTTATATGAATGAAGGTAGAAATTAAACGATAGCATGTTAGAATTTTGGCTCTAATATACCGCCATATTATTCAATCTTCATAAAATTTTCACCATGTGATGCCTTATGCCGTGTATGATTCATAAAACTAATTTAACATTTTCATTCTGACTTTGTCAAAAACTATATTTATAGCCTTCAAAACAAATATTTATTATTCGTATAAATTATGTAATTTGATCCCAATGGACAAATACTATAAATCAACACCATCATATTGATATAAAAAAAAAGTTTCTAACATCTTCCCATGCCGCGCAATAACCAATTTTGTGAGGATCATTTTTTAAGGTTATTCGCATTTCATTTTCAGTGTATGAGTTCTAGGCTAATTATTTATAGCCTGAATTGTATAAACAATGCTTCTATGCCGCATGGTACAAATTCTTCTTAACGTTTTTCTGCAGATAAATTTGTCTGTCCGCACCGGAAGTCTTCTAGTTTTGCCCAAATCTTCAATTTTGACGTGACGGAAAGTCCTTTCAAACGCAAATATTAATCTTCACAAATCTAATAGATCAAGATGAATCCTCCTACGAATGGGGAAAAATATGTCAAAAAAAGTAATGTTTCTGTGAGGTTTTTTTTTAAAAAATTTTTGGCGGGTAGGGGGAGGGGATTTAGCCATTATGTACAGGCAAAACCGTACATTATGCAAACATTCTTTCAGCGTAGATGTTGTTGGTCTTCGTAGATCTATTTATTAATTATAAATTGGGTCATCTTTGACAAATAGGGACAAAAATAATATTAGATTCCCAACATCTCGGTTATTTCTCAACGGATATTCGTCGGGTTTTCATTTATGGATACTTTGCACGAATTCTATATGGCCTCTGACTGACGATAAAATGTCGAGAGAATTTGTTGTCATTAACTTATTGAATACGTTTAATTCAGGTATTATATTGTTATTAACATACACTAAATCAGTAGCAAAATCAACTATAAAGTTGCCAACAAAACTTCTTGTTCAATGCCACTAAAGATTATTCTTGTTCGGGTCGTAAGAAAAAAACTTGCGCGTAAGGGAGGAAACCGGATTACCCGGAGAAAACCCACGAGGTTGGACATTCGACCCTACTCTTTGCTACGTACAACCGGGGATTCGTAACCACGCCAATTGACCCTATGGCAAGCCGTATGATAACGATTCCCCCCCACCCGCAAAAAAAACCCAAAACAACAACTACGAAATCAATCCAGTAGTTTCAAACACTAAATACTATCCCTTGTTACTTTTGATATTTCCATTTTCTTTTTTCTAATTGAAGATTCCAGGGGAAGAACGATCTGTGTCGCATTTTTGTCTATTCGCATAAAACGCAAAACAAACTTTTGGACGAACATAACAACGAGTGGTTTCCATTACAATTCCAAAATGGTGTGTAATACGAATAATAATCACCAGTACAACTGACTGTAAGTTTTCAGGCAAATTAAGGTTAAATAAAGGGCTTTGGTTCCATGTCACTCCGATCGTTTTTACCTGAAATTCATTGTACCACAAAAGCCTTATACAATTTGCTACCATACAATTTGGCGGCATTATAATTGGGGTTTGTGGAAAAAATGACTTAGATCGTTTACCCCTGGATTCTTCAATTGATTGCAACAAGGTGGAGTTCCATCTTGGTAATTGTTCAGCCTTGAATTATTTATATTTATATATTTTGTACAATTTCACCTTGGTAACATCATATAACCACCTTCCACTAAAACTCAGTAATAAGATCAAATTCATATTAAAATCGATATTCGATCTACTTATCGACCTATAAAGCACTTTCTTCTCTTTTTCTTTGCGGCTTAATTATGTTGCAATTAACCGCCCCAGAGAATAAATATATTAAATAGATAACAAGGCCGCCAACGATTGATACGTTTAATTTCCCAATGGTGCATATAATTATTTTGATTAGCAGCACAAGAATAAAACAATATGCATCAAAACTTCCAGCCCATTTTTGGCTTGTAAACGTTGGAAACATCGTTTTAACAAGAAACCTGTTGAAAAAAGAGCGGAAGCCTCATTAAAGGTGAGTTTAAGTCTTGTTTCCTTGGTTATAAGATCAGTCTCAGCAGTATATAGTAGGGAGTTTGTTTCATTTCCTTTCAGTAAACCGGATAACATACCTTGTATCCTAAAAAGTAAGCTATGCTATCATGCACCAGGCAATTAAAAGTATATGCACGTCCGTTGTAGGCGAAAATGACCTAGAGTAGAATATTTTTTAAAATCATAACGCAATCTCTCGATATTTGTCTTTTATTGCGAAAACAACATATTATTACTCGTGATGTTCTGATACACGCATATTGTTCATGATGTTTGCTAGATCATGAGTGTGTTGACGTATGAGCATGGTATCGCACAGAGGAACATCCTGGTCGAGGCTTCATTCATTGGGGTCGCCTTTTATATGACCTTAAACTTACAATGGTAAGAGGTAATCCAAATTACCAATGATACCAAAGTCAGTCCACATGAACAACAACATCAGACTACGCCGTGCGCGTGAGACGGTTGTCGCTAGACTATTTTGACCGACCGGAACCCAACTGAGCATAATATTGGAAATATTTTTTGCCTTACCATCCACGGAAGGACTTGTCAAACACCATTGATAGTAAGGATGGATTAACGCAAACTCAGACACAGTGTCTAATTGTCGCAAAGAGGGGAAGAATGCAACAGGTGATCAAGGTTAATGGAGACTGTCTTCAGTGTTTGGACATGACCTTATTCGACCTGAACTGTTGGCTTTCCTATTGTAGAAATATGGGTGGCAGGAATCTGTGCTAAAGAGAACACATGTAAAACAGTGTTATGGTCTTGATTAATTATTCTCCATTGTCAAAATATTAGCTATGGTATAAGTTTATTCTGAAACACACATTAATTGTTACGAAATATTGTGACAATAACATGACATTGGTTTAAGGACAAAGAATGAAGAAATATGGTGGTTTAAAAAATATTGTTATCTTTCTTATTATTGATTCTTACTTCATAATCCCCAAAAATATAGGAAGGATAATATGCTGGTTATTTTGATACGTTAGCTAAGCTATAGATTACTGAACATGTTGGTCATTTCCACTTTTCGTTGTAAAACAGCATATATCATATTTGGTTACCAAATAAGGTAACAATCCCTGTCGATATTCATGGTGGGGTGAATGTCCATTCCATATTTGGAATTTAATTGTTATCAGTTGTTTACGTAAATAACACAGAGGAAAGAATATACACCTATAAAGTTATAGGGAGTGGGGACTAGAATAGTCCTTGCGCGTAGGGGGTTTTAGCAGTGGGAAAAAACGGGAGTACCCGGAGAAAGCCCACGAGATTGGACAAGCGACCCTACTCCTTGCCACATACAACCGGGGATTCGAAACCATGGCAGTAGACTAAATCGCAGGCCTTGTGATACAGCGCGCTCACGCTAACCATTCGGCCACCCCACCCCACCCCACCCCACCCCACCCCCATAATTCATCAAATAACAGCACTATATTCAAATGGAGGTGATTATATTTTTTATGTCAATAGAGTGAACATAAGTATGTTCATCTGAGTTGTATAAGTGTAGAGTAGCCCACTCCCGCCATTGTTTCTATGGTTGAACTTTCAAATGATATCAATACTTTTATACTATTATTTCATTTTTTTGTCAGTTCGCCTTATTTCATGTTTCTATATTTATATTTAAAGCCAATATTTCCTACAAGAGAAAGAACTACACCAACACCTGGCGTTGAGTACGAATACTGTATTCCCTACAACTTTAATCTATACCCAACCCATGGCTTGGAATAATACACTTCTATATCAAAACGCTACTACGAATTCGACAGAACCTTCGCCATACGAGCAAAATGAATGGAAGTTGATAACGAAAGAAGTAGCTGATTTGATGAAATCTGTAATAGATTGTTATATTATTCCACCTATTGTACTCATTGGTTTGATTGGTAATATATTAAGCTTGATTATTTTATCTGGTAGACGAATGAGACGTTACACCACTAACATTATCCTGGCTTATCTTGCTCTCATTGACGCTCTGTTTCTCATCACTATGTTCTTGAGAAAGATGCCGTGTCTGGTGGCTAAATTTGATGCCGTCACCGCTAAGATCATCGACCTCATTATGCTCGCCCAGCCGCTGATTTTTGAGTTTATATTTGGTCGACTCTCTTGCCTGTTATCTTTAGTCATTTGTTGTGAACGGTTTATCGCCGTATTTTATCCAATGAAAGTCAAGATTTGGGTGACACCTAAAAGAATTTGTCTGGTCCTGACCTTGATCACACTGGTAGTAGTTGGATATTTAGCAGTAGGCTTTAGTCTGATGACAAATATATGGTATTATGATGACCAGTACAACAGAACAATGCCCAAGTGGATACGCCAGCCCGTCTACTTGAAAAATAAACAATTCTTTGATTCATACAACTTTATAGCGCGTCCAATTATCTTCCGCCTATTGCCCGTATCATTGGTTCTAATTCTATATGTGGCTATCATCCTACAGATGCGACGAAGGACGAAATGGTTAAATGACGTCACATCTAGCACCGATAACTCTAACAATGAAACTGAACTTAGGTCTCTGACCAAGATGTTAATGACTATCGTAAGTATATTCATCATGTGCGTCCTCCCCAGCGCCATTAATACGTTGTTCATGTTAGCAGATGATCGGTACAGATATCCAGGACTGTTCCAAGATGAGTATCGGGCATTTACCTCCCTTGGAACAGTCGGTGACATCATCAACAGTTCGGCTAATTTTTTCGTCTATGTAGCACAAAACAAAAAGTTTTCAGTCGTTCTCTCGAAAATGTTCTGCCTTCACCGGACCATTGCGACTAGAAAATCAGATACGTCCAACTCAAATTTAACAGTGACAAGTAAACTTTCTAAATCAATATCATCCATAGTTGTTGAAGATACAGTGTAAATCACCCGCACGTGATAAGTTTGACCAAGGTGGGTTTTATATTGCTGTCATTGAAAGCGTATTCAACACAGAAAGAGATAAATAGACATTTGTTACGGGCTTGTTTTATGATTACTTGCTTAAGTATACGGTTACTGTTTAATAAATCATATTTATCCCATCACTTGTTTGTGTTTAACTTGAGTAGATGTTGTTAGAACGTGAAGTTATTGTAGATATACCTTTGATCAATGACAATAGAAGATTCTCGTAATTGCCAACTGTTTTTAACAACTAATGCTAGGTTCTAATTCTCCCGTCAAAAGTCAAAACCTAGTAATTCACTATATTTTTTTATCAAAATGGAGTGAGGACCAAATTTGTAGTTACTGTATGTGTTTCCTGTTGTTGTACTAGATATTCCAATCTTTTGATTTTGTAAGCAGTTACACCCACGACACAACCTAGCCACTTCCTTTATTTGCCTAGTATACTGCGGAAAAAACTAGTAACTCATTAGTCAAATCAATGGATAAGCTGGGGTTTAATATTCATTCATTACCGTTTCCTTTGTTTTCTCAAAAAAACGAAAAACGTGAGTTACTAGGTGATGTCTTTTTACGGGGGAATTGTCGTGCGACGATCAGGAATGTCAATTACGTCTGGATACGTTTTGATACGATCAACACGACTGCTGCGACTGACATCAATATATCATAAGACCAAATAGGATGACCACGATTCAAATCACGATTTCAATCGCAACGAGAATCGTGATAGTTGGAACCTAGCAAAACTTTTGCATTTTAACTTTAAATGTTTGCTACGAATCCCTCATCCCGCAATCCCCACGAATAGTAACGTTTCTAGTTTAGTGAGTTCCTTGACGATAAAATACAATCTGTTTCACAGAGAGTTACTTACGAATTATCTCTGTAACAGATGCCTGTCCATAGCACGTGCGTTGCCACACGCGCCGGTAGTCATTGGCTCAACGGCTCGTGCAATGTTTACTTAACACCTAACTGCTTCGGGCAAAATGATGCATTTTACTCATTTTAATACCCATTTACACTAAATAGGAAATATTTTTTAACTACAAATACTTCAAACTCCTTTATTTATTTTTCTTTTACCCCCAAAAAATGTTTGAGAATTTAATTTGTCGGAGTAAAAAAGTTAATATGCCGTACTCATTAAGCCTCGTCGATGTCATGCTTATCAGTGATTGTAGCGGCCAAGCGAATATTCACTGCGGGATCAGTTTGGATAAAATATATAGATATTGACCATTACTGAAACTTAATTCACTGAAAACGATTTTGCAGTTATAGATTTTTTGCAGGTAATTATTCATTTCCTGTTATTATTCGCATTGTTGAACATACCGGGCGGGATGTTGCACACAAACTGTCTGTTTTATGATTTTAATACACACGCAGGAGTCTTTCATGTGCGAGGTAACCGGAGTAAACCGACGAGGTTGTGGCGTGTTGGATCCCTACATTGGCCGAGAAACTTCATCGACATTTTCTGACGTGGTTTCCACTTATCAGAGGTGCAGGACGGAGGGCCTGGCAAGGATAGCTGTCTAGTCGTTCGGATGGGACGAAATACCGAGGTCCCGTGTAGACAGAGAGAGGGATAGAGAGAAATGGAGTTTATCGTCCATTCGACACAAACTAGGTCATTTTGGGACTAATATATGGTTTAATTTTATTTCATTAATTCGCATGCCTTTAGCAATGGGAGGAAACTGGAGGACCCGGAGAAAAACCACGAGGTTGACAGGCAACCCTACTCCTTGTGACGTACAACCGGGGATGCGAAACCACGCCAGTTGACTCAATGACAGGTTTTATGATACAGTACGCACGTGCTAACCATTACCATTTTTTTTATAAGGTATAAAGGAATAAAAACAAAGGAATGTACGGATTTGTTTCTTTTTGTCTCGTGTTCTCTTATCTAATGATACTCAATTACTTTATTGAATTGTCAGATATCCTGTCTCATATAACAACTGTTGGTCTTCGAAGGAATTATTAGTGAGCAGAAATTCGGTCGTGTATCTGTTATCACTCGTCACTTTAGTCAGTTAGGTAGAGGGATAACTCAACTCGTGTTTACCCTTTGCGTTCGTCACTTCCGATTCATGAAACCTTTGTTACGCATCTACCGTAGCAATGATCTCTGTGTTAATATTATATTTGGAATGTGTTCAACTAGTTCTATAACATATGTGATAATGACTGACACCACTATTGTCTTTTAATGTCATGTTAGGTGTCGTAGGCGTTACAGGGTATGCTTAATTCTTCCATGGCTCTTGTACAGACGTCAAGTGATTTAACTTCACAACTTTCCTATAGTTTTTATTATTGGGGAACAATAATCTATTTGTATTTGAAAGTGGGCACGAAAGAAAAGGATTCGGAATGGAGCTGGACGATATTTTTAAATTCGACGGAACTGAAATAGTTTCTGCTATAATTTATGATTGCGAAAAACACCCAATGTTTTTGTCAGGAAGACGACTTCTAATGGTTCATTAGGTGATTTAATATTCAAAGTAGCAGGGGGTGGGGGTATTTCGGTTTTGTTGTGTCGTGATTAGCATAGTTTTTGTTTTCGATATATCTAATCAGACCAGGCTAATCGTTTGTATCTAGCATGTTAGATATTTTTCGGCGGAATATTTTTCACCGGCTTTCAAATTCGCTCGTGTGCTCGTAGCCGGTCGGAGACATGGTTTTCTACGTTTAAATCAAATAAATAGCAAGTCACAACAAGAATCTTACGATTACGATGGTTCGCCATTTAGAACAAGTCACATGATCGAGTGATCGAAGAAATTTAATCGCTGAATGGCATACACTCTCGAGACGATCGTTGGTGATTGGCCGTAAAAAATCGTGGACGAACTTTATTTGGCGTGCTAGACTAATGGAAAGTTGAACGCCACCTACGCGAATAAATAGAGGATTTATTGAATCAGGACCGACTGCCTTGGGAACATCTAATTGTTGTAGGGAATTAACTACATCAGTTGTTTTAATAAACGGAATTTGGAAAGATACGCCATCGGGTACTTTATAGTTTTTAAATTAATATCCCCAAGCCTTATATTACCAGGGGTGTTATCTGTATTGACATTGGGTATTTTATCGGCTATGTTAGGGAAGAAATCAATAACTAAATTGCTATCCAGTGGTATGTGGGGGCTACTGTTAATTTTGTTAGCTGCTGAATGTAATGCATTCCATATCTGTTTAGATCCTGGAAGTATTTTGATTTACACTGACGAATTATTGTGTTTATAGAGAGAGAGAGAGAAATGGGATTTAACGTCCACTCGACGCAAACTAGGTCATTTTGGGACTAACGTATGGTTTCAATTTTATTTCAATAATTCGCATGCGCGTAGGGGTCTTTAGCAGTGGGAGGAAACCGGAGTGCCCGGAGGAAACCCACGAGGTTGAGAAGGCGCCCCTATCTCCATGCCACATACGCTCTCACCAGGGCTCGAAACCACAGCCGCAAGCCAGAGGTGACCGGCCAGCCAGAGGTCGAAGCGCGGCACTCTAGACCACTAGGCCATCCCAACCCCCTATTGTGTTTAGACAACTTCGACATTTTGTATATTCGGTGTCGTTTGTCGTACTTTTATGGAAATCAAGCTGTCGCATTAAATTAAAACTGTCACTATTGAGCCTTTTAGGTTTAATATTAGATTTGACTTGTCTAGTTCTGATAGGAGCATGGTGATTAATTATTGGGGTTACTAATTCATATCAAATTTGAAGAACGTCTGTAGGGTTATTTATCAGATATAATTTAGGTCATGCATTTATTATTATTATCTTCCAAAAACTTTCGAAATAACCTGTGTAAAACCTGTATATGTTTTGTTTTGTTATCTTTGCTCCTCTTTTGGACCACGTAAATCAAGATATGGGGGGGGGGCTGATATAGAATAATAACACGAAACTTTAGTATCAATAATATGGTTGCGGGGCAGACACGAAGAAATGAAATGGGGTTTAAGGTCTAACTGTTCTGCTCCAAACTGGGCTGATGAAGACGGGCATGCTACATACAGCGCGATACGAAAGAAATTTTGCTTGGACAGTGGCAATCTGTTTCACAGTGAATTACTTACGAATTAACTCTGTAACAGATGAGTGTCCATAGCACGTACGTTGACTGCAGACGGCGCCAGTCATTGGCTCAACGGCTCGTGCAATGTTTACTTAACACCTAACTGCTTCGGGCAAAATGATGCATTTTACTCATTTTAATACCCATTTACACTAAATAGGAAATATTTTTTAACTACATATACTTCAAGCGTCTTTATCTATTTTTCTTTTACCTCAAAAAAATGTTTGCGAATTTAATTTGTCGGAGTAAAAAAGTTAATATGCCGTACTCATTAAGTCTCGTCGATGTCATGCTTATCAGTGATTGTAGAGGCCAAGCGAATATTCACTGCGGGGTCAGTTTTGGACAGTGGCACTACGGCCTACTCTTATATCGAATTCCAACTGTCAGGGAACTTTTACGTAGTCAGATATCCGAACATGACCAATGATACATTATCTTTATTATGTTGGGTTATTTTTTCAAATAAAAACAACTGTCACAACGCCCGAGCAAAGATGTATAATTATATAACTCAAACAAGAATAAACAATATTATCATATACTTGACGACAGGTGTGCTGCCAGCAAAACAAGTTCAAAAAAGTTTCCAGGTATACACTGCGGTCTATTGCAACAGTAGGTATTTTAGAACTACGGTCGACAAATCCTTGGCTTCCCGTTAGCGGTTTGAAGATCTCAGGCTAGTAACCTGTTTTAGCCACATACACTTATTAGAAAAAATAAAATAAAAACCCACACAATTTATAAAACGTTAATAATAAATAATTGATTTTATAAAAAAAGAACTAAAACAAAAAAAAATAAATAAAAACATTTGGTTATTTTACACCTCCGTGCGACTTCTGGCTATATTTATCATCACTGGTTGTTCCCGAGAACAAACAATGGCTTAATCTTTGTCATTCACTTTATTTCTATAAGCGGATCCGTTTAATAAAGAAATTAGAGAAATGGAAAAAAAATAAGGATAACGTGAAACTGTTGAGGAATAAATAGATTTTAAAAGGAATAGATCTTAAAAGGAAAAACCTTTTAGATATCGGATTTTACAATGAGAGAATGTTGTTAATTGTTAATAGAACACACTGTTCTTGTCAGCTGAATAACACTTTTCTCAAGCTCCCACAGTTTAACTTCTGGTTGAAGAGGGTAGAATGAATAATTTAGACTCCAGATTAAAAACGACGGTAAGTAAAATTTTCTATAGAGACAAGGGGGAGAGTGGTACCTGAAAGTCAAGTAGTGTGTTTTAAACGATTTCGTTTGTTTGCTTACCTGAATTTATTCAGAAAATTTGGGCTCAGAAAAAGAGATGTGTGACCTTCGTGTCTACATGTGGTGCATTTCATGACAATCATGGAGGTCGACGGATTAAATGGAACCAAACCAGACAGTAAATGGAATCTAGCCAGTGCGTGGGGATGGAAAGTTGTAAAAGACACGAAGCACACTTAGTCTAGTGCATGACACCCATCACACCACCATGACTAACTAAAGAGATATTATGTGGTTTTAAATGTGAGAATAATGGGTTACTGAATAAATTACTTGCGAAAACAAATGATTATCTCTGTATGTGTTGTAAAATCAGCACGGAGAGATCAATGGGCTAAACATCATCTGTTTTTAGTAATTTGTTTCTCTTGTCATTATAGGTCCATTTATTGTCCTGGTAGTACACACAGTTATTTTAATATACTTAATTTCACATCCATAAAAAAAGATATTTAACAAAATAAACAAATACATCAACTTCGTTATAGACTTACAATCACCATTCAATGATCATCTGACACGATATCTACTGGAAGAAGGAAAGGCAAAACTATCGGAGGTGAGAAAGTGTTTATAATTTCCCTATTGTCATTCAGAAATAACGCAATTATTGTATGTAAGGATAAACAAGGCATTGATTGATTTACGAAATCAATCACATGGACAACAAAGTATTTTCATGTCCGACATACGTCAAATGGTAGTTTGATATCTAATCATATACGTCAAATGATTGAGTAATTGTTATAAATACACAGACAGTCTGAATATACAATTGATCTGATGATTTTAGGGTTACAGATGTAGCTAACAGGATATTCAGTCAGTGCTATTGATAATATCAGTCTTATATTACATACTATCTGTATAGCAAGCCACGGGGGCTAAGTGGAAACCGCAGTTCATTTCATTTTCCAGAAGAAGCTTCCTTTCATTTCGTATATAGGAGAGATGAGCTATTGGCTCCCGCTGTATTTTCTTATGATCAGATACAAGCAGTGGTGTATTGAAGAGGTGCTGAATGTAACTCTAATGCGTCAGTGAAAGCAGTGAATTGTAATGGTCTTTTAGTATCATAATTCGTTACTTAAAACTTAACGGAATTAAACTGTATTTTTTAAAAAGTTTAAATTATCTAAACGTAATCGATGTGGGATGTTTAGACAGTAATTCAAGAGCTCGTGGGTGCTATTTGCTATAGACCCAAGTTCAATGACATATGATAATTTGAAATGAAATGGGTTTTAACGTCCTACTCTTTTGCACCTAACCTGGGCCAATGGAAGACGGGAGAATAATTTGAAACCAGGGCTTGCTTATTCAGATTTCTGACTGTGCAATCAACCTAAACTTACAAATCACCAGATACAGTGACTTCCAAACAGTCGAAGTGAAGTAAACGTTTTTCTCTATTTATATTTAAGGAGTTAATCCAGAACCAAGCCGCTCAATAATACATGGAATGTTCGTGGATCTTTTACAACTTTAAATTATACCATATCCCGTACAATGGTCTGGAATAACACAACTCTATACCAAAACACCACAGAACCTCCGCCATACGAGCACAATGAATGGAAGTTGATAACGAAAGAAGTAGCCGATTTGATGAAGTCTGTAATAGATTGTTATATTATTCCACCTATTGTACTCATTGGTTTGATTGGTAATATATTAAGCTTGATTATTTTATCTGGTAGACGAATGAGACGTTACACCACTAACATTATCCTGGCTTATCTTGCTCTTATTGACGCCCTGTTTCTCACCACTATGTTCTTGAGAAAGATGCCATGTCTGGTGGCTAAATTTGATGCCGTCACCGCTAAGATCATCGACCTCATTATGCTCGCCCACCCGCTGATTTTTGAGTTTATATTTGGTCGACTCTCTTGCCTGTTATCTTTAGTCATTTGTTGTGAACGGTTTATCGCCGTATTTTATCCAATGAAAGTTAAGATTTGGGTGACACCTAAAAGAATTTGTCTGGTCCTGGCTTTGGTGACACTGGTAGTAGTTGGATATTTAGCAGTAGGCTTCACTCTGTCATCAAACATATGGTACTATGATGAACAGTACAACAGAACAATGCCAAGGTACATACTTCAGCCTATCTACTTGAACAATAAACAATTCTTTGATTCATACAACTTTATAGCGCGTCCAATTATCTTCCGCCTATTGCCTGTATCGTTGGTTCTAATTCTATATGTGGCTATCATCCTACAGATGCGACGAAGGACGAAATGGCTAAATGACGTCATATCTAGCACCGATAACTCTAACAATGAAACTGAACTTAGGTCTCTGACCAAGATGCTAATGACTATCGTAAGTATATTCATCATGTGCGTTCTACCTAGCGCCATTAATACGTTGTTCATGTTAGCAGATGATCGGTACAGATATCCAGGACTGTTCCAAGATGAGTATCGGGCATTTACCTCCCTTGGAACAGTCGGTGACATCATCAACAGTTCGGCTAATTTTTTCGTCTATATAGCACAAAACAAAAAGTTTTCAATCGTTCTCTCGAAAATGTTCTGCCGTCACCGGACCATCGCGACTAGAAAATCAGATGTCCAACAGTGGCAAGTAAACTTTCTAAATCAATATCATCCATAGTTAGTGAAGATACTGTGTAAATCATCCATCCTTGAGTGAGATACTATGTAGATCAAAATATCACTCGCACTGATCAAGGTAGTATGTAAATCTTTTTTCTTCAGTCTCGGCCAAGGTGGGTTTTATATTGCTGACATTGAAAGAGTAGTCAATACAGAAAGAGATCAATAGACATTTTTAACAGGCTTGTCATTTAAGTATACGGTTATTGTTTAATAAATCATATTTACCCCATCACTTGTTTGTAGATGTTTTTAGAACGTGAAGTTATTGTAGATAAACGGTTGATCAATTACAACAAAAGACCTACTGTTTTAACATCTAATGTTAGATCCCAATTGTCGTGCAATGCGCGACGATAGGATTGTCCCGACCTGGCATGCCAATTACGTCCGGATAGGTTTCGATACGATCAACACGACAATTGCTACGACTGACCTCAATATATGATTACTCAACGAATTCAAACAACAATTTCAACCGCAACGCGAATCATAATAATGTGAACCTAGGTTTAAATGTTTGCTAGGAATCCTCAATCCCCAAATCTCCACGGATAGTAACGCTTCTAATCTGTTCTATTACGTTAAAACATTAGTGAGTTCCTTAACAATAAACATCTACATATTGGACATTACTGAATGGCCATTAGGTCACTGAAAACGATTTTGCAGTTATACTTTTTGTGTCGGTTATTATTTATTTACTGTTGTAGTTCGCGGTGTTGAACATACGCTTCCACTAAGTGTGATGCTGCAGACAAGCTGTCTTTTTATTATCTTAATGCAAATGAAAAAATGATGGTACTGACAAAAATGACCAACTTGAACAAAATTGTGAAGATCACGTGACTAAGTAATATATACATACGCATCACCTATTTTATGACATTGAAACTACTACATGACAATAGACTTGATATATTTATACAAAATGACCCTTACAGTTTGTCGAGCAACAC